>CM070579.1:74276834-76676834 GCA_036346355.1 Rhipidocladum racemiflorum
ACCCCAATCGATCCCAGCGGTTGGATCCAGATCCAGCGGTCGAGGATCATTTCGCTGCGGATAACGGCGCAGCTGAGCCATCCCCCGTCGATCGCGCTTAATGGGCGGCCGCGATTTCGTCGTCTCCGGATCCGAAGCCGGAGTTCTCCGCGCCGTCACCGGGTCAACCTCGGTTTCCGCGCTCTACACTAAGCCGAGGCCCCCTTTAAATACGCCGCCACCGCCATCGGGAAGCGCACAACCGTACGCACCCGAGCCCCCTTCTCACCTCGCCTGAGCCGCCGCCGTCATCCCGCAATTGCTCGCCGGAGTAGAGGAAGTCTTCCGCCGCGGTTTTTCGTTGATCCCCGCCGCCTCCGCCGTTCTCCGACGCCACCAAGCCCAGAACTGAGATCGCCGTGTCGCGCCGCGCCTGGGAGTGCCAGCCTTCACGCCGGAGTTGCACGGAAACGCCGCACGGGAGGTCGTCGTCTTCGTCTCCGGTCAAGCCAACGCCGCCGCGCCGCCATCAGCCCTCGCGAACTCGGACAGCCGTCCGATCAAGATCTGACCGTCACGGTGAGATCACGTTTAGATCCTCGGATCTAATCCCAGCCGTTGGATCTAGATCCAACGGTCCAGATGGCCACGTTCACCCTGAGCGTCGTCACCCGATCAATCTGGGCCGTTGATTTTGAATCAACGGCCGAGATTGTGCCACGCGTCGGGAAGCTTGACTTCGCGGTCGACCGTAGCGTGAGACGCCGACAGCGGGCCGCCGGGCCACGGACAATGAACCGCACCATGACGCTATCGCCGACGCGTCACGGTGGGGCCCGCTTGTCGCCACCGCTTCAAAGAAGCAGCCGACGTCTTGGCGTCGGAATGACGCTCATCTCAGTAGGCCCCACCGTCCGGGCCGACCGTGAGCCATGGACCGAGTCCACGGTGGACCGAGCCAAACCGTGGACCACGTCCATGGACCGGCTGACGTCAGCCGCCCAATCAGAGGCTGCCACGTGTCTAGGCTGACGCAATAATTAATTTCCGAAAAAGAAAATGATTTATTAATTCGAATAATGATTTCAGATTTTGTTTCAAATTTCAAACGCTTATAACTTTTGCGTTTCAACTCCGATTTGAGTGATTCAAATTTCTAAATTTGTATAAAATTCAGATCTACTCAAATATGAATTTTATTTAATTTTTGGACTAAAGTTTTCCTCTGTAATATTATTTAATTGATTATTTAAACTTTAATAAATCATAACTTTTGCATTTTAACTCCGATTTGAACGATTCCAGTTTCTAAAAATCCATAAAATTATGTTCTTTCTGTTTGTGGATTTTATTTGGGTGTTTGGGCACTTTTTGCCTATTGTTTATTCGTGTATTTGCTATTTGCACGCTTTACGAGTAGACGTTGAAGTCTGGGAAGGATTCGAAGGAGAAGTATTGACTCAGGATCCAACTCGGACCAAGAGCAAGTACTTTTTGAAGGCAAGTTGTGCTTTGACCATGTTGATCCTATTTCGAAATCTATTTTGATTTAAACTATTGCATGCTAGTTCAATTAGAAAAATACTTTGTTTAAACATGGGGGTTAGATAAGTACCAATTTCGCTGTATGACACCTTGATTATCTAAGTATGTGCCATGACCCTTTGTCACCCTAGTTGTGGTTTACTAGTTGGACATTATTAAATTGCCAACATGGGTTTAGACCGTTGTAGTATCTTGCTTAGACACACTACGTGCTCATGACATGATTTTGGACAATCAAATACTAATATTGACTTAATGATATATTGAACCTGTTTTGGAAAGGTATCATGTGATGTTGATAGCACGTGGTGCTTGGTAATCAAGCGGGGTTTTGATAAATAGTTTTCGGCCAGGGGCATGTGGCAAGAATGATCGGGTGGGCGGTGTGGCCAGGGATGTTGATTTGGTTCTTGGGTAGTCTTGCCTGGTCACTCTAAGGACTTAACCTTGCAAGCCTTTGAACTGGGTCATACTTGCAACCACATGGTGGAATGGGACGGCCCTAGTTGACTAAGTCGCTAAGGACTCACTTGTGGAGCCTCGGGTGTTAATTACACCGTTTGTGTGATTATGCGGGAGGCGTATCGTGGGCGTGGCCAGATACCCATCTAACGGTGTGTTGGTCCCATACTTCGCCTTGGCTAAGGGAAGGGATGGTGTAGAGCACGAACCGGAGAGGACCACCTGTGTTGTTTGAGGCTTCCGAAAGGCTTTGTTACGGGAACTCGCCTTTGTGGTGTTTGACTGTATCTTGTGGGTAAAGTGCATAACCTCTGCAGAGTTTAGAATCTATTTAAATAGCCGTGTCCACGGTACTGGACAATGCTCGGGGATTACAGTCAAGGGTTAGACTTTCTGAAAATAACTTGGATTTGAAAGGTTGGTTTGGGTTAAATAATGATGTTGATAGATATGTGGATTAAAGACGGGAAAAAGATGTTTACTAAACTCCTTGAACAGTTATTTATGCTTTACTTGTTTCTACTGCCTTCGAATCTATTTATGATACTTGTCAAATGCTGTTTACTGCAAATATACCTTAAACTATTCCTTTGTACCAAGCCATGCATATAGTATATTAGCTTGCATTACGTGCATGACTTGTCGAGTACCAAGTACTCACCCTTGCCTCAACACAACACCGGTTGAAGAGGAGACTACGCCCGGCCGGAGGAGGAATTCCAAGAGGATCCGTCTACTTAGGGATGCGAGCGATCGATTGCCTGTGGTATACTTGGATGGCGCCACGGTTATTTGATTTTCATTGCTATTCTTTCTCTCTGAATAAGTTTCGCCTTGCGAGGCATATATTTGTAACTTGGCCATAAGGTCGAGTAACTTGATTTAGTTATTTAAATAAAGTACTTTATTGGTATCGAGTGGTATGATTGTGATATTTACCAATGTTAAGACTGTGTGCACTAAGCGCGTTCTGGACTAGTGCCGAATACACAGAGGGTCGGATTTGCAAATTCGGGTCCCGACACCAAGTTGCATCCGCTTTCAGACTAATTGGTCCACAAATCTTTCATTGGACACTAAGCGGTCGGATCGATACCAGATTCACCTAATAAAGGACACCTATTAGGTGAATCTGGTATCGATCTGGAATCTCAACTCCCACTTCTCTCTTCAACCCGATCGCGAAACTCCGCATTCCAATCCGCGCAGCGATAACCTTCTTGACCCGAAGGCGATTCAGGATGAGGATGCCACGGTTACACAGTTGGCACGATTTGTCGTCGCCCAGGAGGATGTACTAGATAATACAAGCAAGGAGCTACAGAAGGCCCGCAAGGAGATCACGGCGAGAAAGAAGCAGATGGCGGGAAGCTCAAGAGTATGTGGCACACCTTCTACGAAGGATTGACGAGTTGGAGATGACCTTATGCGGACGGACGAGCGATTACTCGAGCTACACGAGCCGAGATCCAGAGGAGTCGAGATCTCGATGAGGACACCGCTTCTTCGACTACCATAGAGGACACGATTCTTTGGACATGGCGTCGTTTCGGCGCCTATGCCACGACACCGTACCCAGGCCGTGGAGGTTTTCTCGATGAGTGAGCATAGGTTCTATAGTGAGACTCCTTCGCGAGTCACGTCATTTAATAAAGAGTCACCCTTTAGGCGTTAGACTCGAGTTAGTTCGATTTGGATTTGCTTTGTTTCTTTGAGTGTGCATTATGTGTTGCAAGGCCCTTAGGCATTGTAAGCAACCATACCAAGTTACTATTGATTAGTTAATAAAGTTGGACCTTAAGGTTACACCTTTCGCCCGCATAAGTTCCATATTACTTGTCTATTCTTGATTCCCTCATCTCTAAGACTTAGAGCAAATCGGCAGATGGTGAACACCGTGGAAACTTTGGAAGCAATGGGAGTGGTTCTCGCCAAAGAAAACCCCAATGATGGAGCACCAAAGACCGCCACCGGATATGCAGAATTTGGAGCTTTTCTTGCTGCCTGACTCGATTGATGCATGCTATGATGCAACAAATGCAGCACGTCACTGCTCAGGCCACTGCTAATCAAGTTAATCATGGACAACGCCAGAATACAAGACTATCAGAGTTCATGAGAACTCACCCACCCACTTTCTCTGGGAATGCCAATCCATTAGAGGCCGATGATTGGTTAAGATCAATCGAGAGGAAGCTACACATAGCTCAATGCATAGGAAATGAGAAGGTACTCTACGCTTCTCATCAGTTGGAAGGAACGGCTTGAATGGTGGGAGAACTTACATGCCCGCATAAGAGAACCCTCAAGATATCACTTGGGAAGAGTTCATTGCATTAAAGAGTATCACGTGCCTGAAGGAATCATGGACCTTAAGAAGGAGGAGTTGAAACCGAAGCAAGGTAATCAGCCCGATGGCCGACTACGAACAAGTTCACCACAGCTAGCACGCTACGCTTTGAGGATGTAGCGACAGATAAATCCAGGCAGTCTCGTTTTATGAAGGGACTTAACTCGGGATTGCAAGTAGGATTGATCACCCACACCTTTCAGATTTCCAAGAGTTGGTGAATAAGGCGCTTATTCTCGAGGACAAGCGCAAGGAACTGGATGAGAACGAGGAAGCGCAGGATGCAACAGCAAGGATCACGCCCGAGAACGCAATGGCGCTGAGAGTTGCACCAAATCAATTCTTGATTCCAACCACGAGAATGCAACAAGGACACCATCCCGGCACCAAGACACGCCAATCGAAATTACGGACCCACCCCGCTAGAAACACTACTCGAGGCGATCGGCAAGGAACAGTGAGACGCTTGCTACAATCGCAACGAGCCAGGACACTTTGCCATGATTGTCCAAAGAAGACAGCAGGAGTGACCCAGTTCGCTTCAATCTAGGAACCACCCCAGCTAGGACGCCAAAGACTCAGGAGCCACACCCTGCACCGTGGTGAGAGGCCGAGTCAACCATGTCACCGCAGATGCACTTTGCGAAATGCTACGGACGTCGTCTTGGGTAAGTTACTTGTTAACTCGATACACTGCTTGATTTTGTTTGACTGCGGAGCTTCACATTCGTTTGTTTCGCAAGGCTTTGCTACTAGAAATGATTTGAGGATTGCAAGACTTAAGTGCATGCTTTTAGTTCAAACTCCTGGTTCGAACTCCGAGCGAAAGTAGGATGTTCCGGGTGAGAATCTTGATAGGTGGAATAGAGTTCCTAGCAAACCTTATAATTTTGGAGACCCGGACCTTAGACGTCATATTGGGAATGAATTGGTTATCCAAGCACAAGGCCGTATTGGATTGTGGACGAAGGACTATCTCGATTGAGAGCCCGTGTGGGAAGAAAGTGGAATTCCAAGCCACTGCGATTAGAGATGGGCTGATTGATGGTTAACATTACCAAGGCAATCGGCATAGAGGATGTCCCAAAGAGTGAATGAGTACCCGATGTTTTTCCAGAAGATCTACGGTATGCCGCCAGACGAGGGACATAGAGTTTGTGATAGAGCTTGTACCGGGTACAAAGACCGATAGCAAAGAGACCCTATCGGATGTCCACCGAGGAGTTGGTAGAAATGAAGAAACAGCTAGAAGAGTTAATGGAGAAAGGATTCATCAGACCGAGTTCGTCGCCGTGGGGAGCACCAGTTTTGTTTGTCAAGAAGAAGGACGGGAGTTTCAGGATGTGCAT
The DNA here is from genome assembly GCA_036346355.1 of Rhipidocladum racemiflorum. Lineage (NCBI taxonomy): Eukaryota > Viridiplantae > Streptophyta > Magnoliopsida > Poales > Poaceae > Rhipidocladum > Rhipidocladum racemiflorum. Next base: position 74,282,520 of record CM070579.1, read on the forward strand.
TGACTACCGTGCACTCAATGAAGTCACCGTGAAGAATAAGTATCCGCTACCCAGGATTGATGATTTGTTTGATCAGTTGAGAGGAGCCGGAGTTTTCTCCAAGATTGGTCTCGAGATCGGGATACCATCGATTGAAGATCCGATCGTAAGATATTCGAAGACTGCATTCGTCAAGATATGGACATTACGAGTTCTGATTATGTCCTTTGGGCTGACGAATGCGCCAGCTTATTTCATGAATATGATGAATAAGGTGTTCATGGAATATTTGGACAAGTTTGTCGTCGTGTTCATAGACGATATCCTAATCTACTCCAAGACAGAGGATGAACATGCCAAACACTTAAGGCGAGTTTTGGAAAAGCTGAGGAACGACAACTTTTCGCCAAGTTCAGCAAGTGTGATTTTTGGAAGGACAAGGTGGAGTTTCTTGGACATGTAATGACCGCAGAAGGAGTCGTAGTAGATCCAAGCAAAGTAGAAGGCGTGTTACATTGGGAGCGTACCAAGGCGTGACCCAGATTGAGTTTCCTTGGAATGGCAGGATACTACCGCCGTTTCATCGAAGGCTTCTCGACAATTGCGAAACCTCTTACGCATAGCTGAAGAAGGAAAAGAAGTTTGCATGGACGCCTTGAGAATGTGAGAAAGGATTTCAGGAGCTGAAGAAGCGATTGACGTCGGCACCGTGTTAGTTCTCTGGATGTTGCTCAAAGCTTCGATATTTATTGTGACGATCGCGCCAAGGACTTGGATGTGTCTTTGTCTGAGAATGGAAAGGTCGCCGCTTATGCATCAAGGCGATTGAGGCCGCATGAGGAAAATTATCCGACACATGACCTAGAGTTAGGCTAGTAGTGCATGCCTTGAAGATATGGCGTCACTATCTGATCGGAAACAGATGTGAAGTATATACGGATCATAAGAGCCTTAAGTACATATTCACCCAGTCGGATCTGAATATGAGGCAGAGGAGATGGTTAGAGTTGATCAAGGACTATAATGTTGGGATCCATTACCACCCCGGGAAGGCCAACGTAGTAGCCGATGCCCTGAGTCGGAAAAGCCATACCGTGAGTACGTTGCTAGCCACAAGTCAGGATGAGTTATGTGAGGATTTTCAGAAAATGAAGATTGAGGTAGTACCTAGGGGATTCTTGGCCGCATTAGAAGTAAAGCCTACCCTAGAGGATCAGATCCGAGAAGGACAGAAGGATGATGACAAGATCCGCAGGATTAAGTCCATCAAGGAGGAAGGCAAGGCAGAGGACTTCAAGTTGGATGAGCAAGGCACGTTGTGGATGAAGGATCGCATTTGTGTGCCTAACAAAAGGAGTTAAAGCAATCGATTACGGAAGAAGCCCATGACTCTAAGTACTCAATTCATCACAGGCGCCAAGATGTATCAGGATCTGAAGGAGAGATTCTGGTGGCCAAGCATGAAGCGAGAAGTTGCCGAGCATGTTGCATTGTGCGACATATGCCAGAGAGTCAAGGCAATGCATCAGAGACCAGCAGGATTGCTACAGCCGTTGAAAATACCTGAGTGGAAGTGGGAGGAAATTGGAATGGATTTCATCAACTGGTTTACCCAAGACTCAAGGAGGATTACGACTCCATATGGGTTGTAGTAGATCGTTTAACCAAGGTAGCTCATTTTATCCCGTAAAGACCACTTACTCGGGGATAAGTTAGCGTAATTGTATATGATCGAGGATCGTCTGCTTGCATGGGATACCAAAAAGGATTGTATCGGACGAGAGGTACCCAATTTACCTCAAGGTTAGGAATAGGTTGCATGAAGCCATGGGAACTGTTTGAACTTCAAGATCTGACCTATCATCCACAGGCGGATGGACAGGCCAGAAAGAGTCAATCAGATTCTGGAGGATATGCTAAGAGCGTGTGCATTGGCTTATGCTACCTCTTGGGATAAGAGTTTGCCGTATGCCGAGTTCAGTTACAATAATAGCTACCAAGTTAGTTTACAGATGTCACCTTTTGAGGCACTGTATGGTCGACCCTGTCGGACGCCATTGAATTGGAATGAGATCGGCGAGCACCGTGTCTTCGGGCCTGATATACTTCAAGAAGTCAAGAAGCGATTGCCACGATTAGGGAAAGGTTGAAGATAGCCCAATCACGGCGAAGAGTTCTGGCCCGACAACCGTCGCCGGGACTTGAGTTTTGAACCAGAGGACTATGTATACCTCAGAGTTACGCCTCTCAGGGGAGTTAAGAGGTTCCATGCCAAGGGGAAACTTGCACCTCGATATGTTGGACCATTTAGGATTTTGAGCCGCAAAGGCGAAGTTGCTTACCAGCTAGAGTTGCTTGATCGTTAGCGAGAGTACATGACGTGTTCCACGTGTCCCAGCTAAAGAAGTGTCTTCGAGTGCCAGAGGAGCAAACGCCCTTGGAGTCAATCGAGCTGCAAGAAGATCTGACTTACAAGGAGCATCCCGTGAGGATTTTGGACACTATGGATCGAGAGACTAGGAACAAGTCAACCCGTTTCTGTAGAGTTCAGTGGAGCAACCATACAGAGAGTGAAGCAACTTGGGAGCACGAAGAGGATTTGAAGAAAGAGTTCCCAAGCCTATTCTGTAGTAAGCCCTGAATCTCGGGGACGAGATTCTATTAAGGGGGGGAGGTTTGTAACACCCCAAAATTTTGCTTTTCTTAAATTCATGTGTGATTTGGCACTCTGGTGAATTTTTGGAATTTTCTGGAATTTATTTGGATTTATTTGGAATTTATTTGAATTTATTCCATTTTGAAATAATTAAAGAATTTAATTTTGCAAATAAAATTTTGTTGGAAATATTTTATTTGAGTCCAAAATGATCCAAAATATTTTCCAGAATTTTTCTGGAATTTTTCTGAGTCATTTGCTATTTTTAAATGAATTAAATGAATTACTGGGAATTATTTTAATTATTAAATCGCTAGAAAATGCGAGTGGGTTTGTACTGTTCATCCGACCGAGCCCGAGTCAGACTCGAGTTCGAGTCCGACCGAACCCGACAGAGCCAGCTTGACTCAACCGAACCCGTTCAACCCCAATCGATCCCAACCGTTGGATCCGGATCCAGCAGTCGGGATCATTTCGCGTGACAACGGCGGCGCCGAGCCATCCTCGCGTCGATCGCGCCACGTGGGCGGCGCGATTCGTCGTCTCGCGGATCCGGCCGGAGTTCTCGCCGCCGTCATCAGTGTCAACCTCGGTTTCCGCGCTCTACTGCAGGCCGAGGCCCTTTAAATACGCCGCCACCGCCATCGGGAAGCGCACAACCAGACGCACTCGAGCCCCCTTCTCACCTCGCGCCGAGCCGCTGCCGTCGTCCGCAATTGCTCGCCGAGTAGAGGAAGTCTTTCGCCGTTTTTCGTTGATCCTGCCGCCTCGCCGTTCTCCGACGCCACCAAGCCCAGGAATCGAGATCGCCGTGTCGCCGCTACCGGGAGTGCTACCTTCACGCCGGAGTTGCAAGGAAACGCCGCCGACGGAGGTCGTCGTCTTCGTCTCCGGTCAAGCCAACGCCGCCGGCGCATCGCGACCCTCGCGAACTTCGGACGGCCGTCCGATCAAGATCGACCGTCACGGTGAGATCACGTTTAGATCCTCGGATCTAATCGGCCGTTGGATCTAGATCCAACGGTCCAGATTGGCCACGTTCACCCCGAGCGTGCGTCACCCGATCAATCCGGGCGTTGATTTTCGAATCAACGGCCGAGATTGTGCCACGTCGGGAAGCTTGACCGCCGGCCTTACCAGCGGCGTGAGAGCCCGACATCAGCGGGCCCAAGGCGTCGGCCACGGAGACAAAACCGCACCATGACGCGTCATCGCCGACGTCACGGTGGGGCCCGCTTGTCGCCAGCTGCCCCAGGCAGGTGTCCGACGTCCAAGAATGACGTCATCTGTAGGCCCGCTTTGTTAGCGGCCGTGAGCCATGGACCGAGTCCACGGTGGACCGAGCCAAACCGTGGACCACGCCCATGGACCGGCCGACGCCACCGCCCAATCGAGGCTGCCACGTGTCTAGGCCGACGCAATAATTAATTTCGAAAAGAAAATGATTTATTAATTCGAATAATGATTTCAGATTTTGTTTCAAATTTCAAACGCTTATAACTTTTGCGTTTCAACTCCGATTTGAGTGATTCAAATTTCTAAATTTGTATAAAATTCAGATCTACTCAAATATGAATTTTATTTAATTTTTGGACTAAAGTTTTCCTCTGTAATATTATTTAATTGATTATTTAAACTTTAATAAATCATAACTTTTGCATTTTAACTCCGATTTGAACGATTCCAGTTTCTAAAAATCCATAAAATTATGTTCTTTCTGTTTGTGGATTTTATTTGGGTGTTTGGGCACTTTTTGCCTATTGTTTATTCGTGTATTTGCTATTTGCACGCTTTACGAGTAGACGTTGAAGTGCCGGAAGGATTCGAAGGAGAAGTATTGACTCAGGATCCAACTCCAGACCAAGAGCAAGTACTTTTTGAAGGCAAGTTGTGCTTTGACCATGTTGATCCTATTTCGAAATCTATTTTGATTTAAACTATTGCATGCTAGTTCAATTAGAAAAATACTTTGTTTAAACATGGGGGTTAGATAAGTACCAATTTGCTGTATGACACCTTGATTATCTAAGTATGTGCCATGACCCTTTGTCACCCTAGTTGTGGTTTACTAGTTGGACATTATTAAATTGCCAACATGGGTTTAGACCGTTGTAGTATACTGCTTAGACCTGCTACGTGCTCATGACATGATTTTGGACAATCAAATACTAATATTGACTTAATGATATATTGAACCTGTTTTGGAAAGGTATCATGTGATGTTGATAGCACGTGGTGCTTGGTAATCAACTGGGGTTTTGATAAATAGTTTTCGACCGGGGCATGTGGCAAGAATGATCAGGTGGGCCAGTGTGGCACTGGGGATGTTGATTTGGTTCTTCGGGTAGTCTTGCCCTGGTCACTCTAAGGACTTAACCTTGCAAGCCTTTGAACTGGGTCATACTTGCAACCACATGGCTGGAATGGGACGGCCCTAGTTGACTAAGTCGCTAAGGACTCACTTGTGGAGCCTCAGGGTGTCAATTACACCGTTTGTGTGATTGTACGGGGGAGCGTATCGTGGCTGTGGCCAGATACCCATCTAACGGTGTGTTGGTCCCATACTTCGCCTTGGCTAAGGGAAGGGATGGTGTAGAGCACGAACCGGAGAGGACCACCTGTGTTGTTTGAGGCTTCCGAAAGGCTTTGTTACGGGAACTCGCCTTTGTGGTGTTTGACTGTATCTTGTGGGTAAAGTGCATAACCTCTGCAGAGTTTAGAATCTATTTAAATAGCCGTGTCCACGGTACTGGACAATGCTCGGGGATTACAGTCAAGGGTTAGACTTTCTGAAAATAACTTGGATTTGAAAGGTTGGTTTGGGTTAAATAATGATGTTGATAGATATGTGGATTAAAGACGGGAAAAAGATGTTTACTAAACTCCTTGAACAGTTATTTATGCTTTACTTGTTTCTACTGCCTTCGAATCTATTTATGATACTTGTCAAATGCTGTTTACTGCAAATATACCTTAAACTATTCCTTTGTACCAAGCCATGCATATAGTATATTAGCTTGCATTCTGTGCATGACTTGCTGAGTACCAAGTACTCACCCTTGCCTCAACACAACACCAGTTGAAGAGGAGACTACGCCAGCTTCGGAGGAGGAATTCCAAGAGGATCCGTCTACTTAGGGATGCGAGCCCAGTCAGTTGCCTGTGGTATACTGGATGGCGCCACGAAGTTATTTGATTTTCCGCTGCTATTCTTTCTCTCTGAATAAGTTTCGCCTTGCGAGGCATATATTTGTAACTTGGCCATAAGGTCGAGTAACCAGTTTGGTTATTTAAATAAAGTACTTTATTGGTATCGAGTGGTATGATTGTGATATTTACCAATGTTAAGACTGTGTGCACTAGCGCGTTCCTGGACTAGTGCTGAATACACAGAGGGTCCGGATTTGCAAATTCGGGGTCCCGACACCAAGTTGCATCCCGCTCAGACTAATTGGTCCACAAATCTTTCATTGGACACTAACTGGTCCAGATCGATACCAGATTCACCTAATAAAGGACACCTATTAGGTGAATCTGGTATCGATCTGGAATCTCAACTCCCACTTCTCTCTTCAACCCGATCGCGAAACTCCGCATTCCAATCTCAACTCCTCTACCACAGTTCGTCGCATTACTCGACGGCGAACCATGTGAGACACAACGCCCTAGGTAAGTCTCTAAATCAACCCAAACACAAACTCCTATCTCCTACAAGTGATTGATCTTTTACAAAAAGAACCAATATCCACCCTTACCAACGACAGAGATAGCCTACTTTACAACCAGGGTCCGTAAATCCGCAGAAACAATAACAACCGAACACAATCACTACGGTTGACACAAACTCGCTCGAACCCAGCGATAAAAGTTCCAAAAAATTAATGTAATTACCTGCAACTTCCAAGTTGTCCACTACTAAATTAAGCAACCCCACCGAGGAACACATCAATGAAAACAATTCTCCAAAAAAGGTTTGAATTGAGTCATACACAACCTTCCTTTACTCTTCACTTTTAAACTACTTACGATCCGTGACCCACACTAGTTTTCCCTTGTAAGAATGTTTCGCCTTCACATTCTTCCACCCAAGGACCAGGGCAAGGAGTACAATCATTGAATAAACTCAAACATAACATAAACATTCATTTTCTTACACCCATGCTTGAACGTAAAAGAAATCTTAATTCTCACTAACACAACGAACGACAATCACCACCTTTAAACCAAAGGGCTGAAATTCACATACACGGAACTCAACTTGGAAGAGGAACTCCATAGAACCAAAACCACCAAAAAATTTTCTTCGGGAGAAGCTCTATTCAAAAGAGAAACACCATGAAAGTCTTCTCGCAAATGCATTTCACTTTTACCAAAACAAATCATCTCACTTTTATCCAAGGCCGAGCCATTCGGAAAAAGAAACCGATCAAGGAATTAAATGCTTCCACACAACCACCATCTCTTTTCCTTAAAAAGGAACCAAACTCACTTCCCAACAGAAAAATTGTTTCAACCACGAATATCATTCATGTCACAACCAGAAGAATCGTCTCTTAAACAAAAACTGTCAAACACCTCACACCACAACACAACTCTAGCCCAAAATAGAAATACAAATATTTCCAGATCATGAAGTTCCAAATCTTACATTGGATTAGCTACTTCTTTTGATCAACAATGCAACCGATAACTCGACCTTGAAAACTACGGACACAGTCAAAGCATACATCCTTGAGCATAAATGTCGCATTCATAACTTAAGCTAGTTTTCTTATCAAAGATGAATGAATGACGATATTTAATAGAATAACATTTTAGTTGTATCCTATAGTATGACACTAAAAATAGACATTCCAAGGACCTACAGCCCGCTCTGATACCAACTGTAACACCCTACAAATCTAAACTGTCGTACAAGAAAATTTCGACAGCATCTCTCCTAAAATTAGGACAAAACGGAAGCGACAACAAGATTCATAATAACTATTATAAACAGGAATAACATAAAAGCATCAATACTAGAGATAACAAGTCTAAATCAACCAGAAAACAAACATAAACGTAAAATAGCTCCAAAGAGGACATCAACAGGTCTATAATTAATAAAATTTCAGCAAGCTAATGAATTATTAAATGCACTAGTCCATGTGATTCGTGATGACCCCGGAGGGTTGATTGTGCTACTAAGCCCACCCTTTAAGCTTACGACTCGCGAGAACTACCTGAAAACAACAAAATAACAAGGGGTGAGATTGGGTAATCTCAAAGAAGCGGAACAACTTCTAACGAATAACACGACCCACAGTAAAACTAGCATACCAAATTCCTCATGTCCAATACCACATTATAGAGTCCACACAACCTCAGTAAAATGCATATGATTGTGCACATGCTTATGCCATGATCCTCCTCACCGTGCCCTTTCTCAGGAACACACGGTGTTGTACCCGTCTTGATCGCGCACGCCGGCGTCGACAAACTTCCAATGCATGATTATGCAGTTAATGCTTCATGCATAAATACATTCATAACTTCCCACTCTGAATTCACATGCTTCCATACCATCAAATAACATGGATAGAATGCGAACATCATTGAGATAGAATATCTCCACAATTCATCTTGCAAACAACATCTTTCTTCATTCTTACTCATGATTCAAAAGCCAAACAACCACATCACAATGCAGGATAGGATATTGTAATCTCATAAACAAGTAGTTAAACCATGTAGGTGTGCTGCAATTAAGGTTTATATTGAAGACGAAACAAATAGCGAGTTATAGTTTAGCAAGACCGCTACTTCCACTTGCCTTTACCAACGTGGATGATGAACCTAGTTGCGTCCAGAAGGGGCACCACCTGTACAAGTATTATTTCAGTACATAGCGACATCACAAATGATCACACAACTCGAACACACGCTTCCTAATCCCCGTTCCCTTCTTAAGCGCCAAAAACCCCAATCTGTCCGGGTCAAACAGCATCACCCTCTCTTCACAATTTCGTATCTTTTTTTATACAGATCATAAAAATACAAAAAAATTACAGTGGCTAGATATTGACGAGATCTACAACTTTCATGAAGATCAAAAATTTCAATTCCACTGTTAAATATGGCTAAACAAACGTCCAACACAGTGGACAAAATCTGTTTCCAGATTCTGTCCGTCATCTTGAAACAGCGATAACTCTTAGACCCACGCCCCAAAAATTCTGAAAAAATTACAGAAGCTATATCTCGACGTTATCTACAACTTTCTAGTTATAGTTTTTTACAGGAAAAATCGTCTATGCCACGTAAAACGCGAAACAATCCGCGCTGCACAATCTCCCCTTCCAAAAACAGCACCACGTGAACATCTACCCTTCTCCCCCATCAAGATCCATCTAAATCACTCACCACCAGATCTAATACACTCCTAATCCCTAGGTAGAACAGGGGTAAAAGATTGGGAATTTTACCTTGAGTTCTCCCTTGAGAACCCACGAAAACGCGCGACGCATTCCCGAAGCGGAAATCTGCTCGTCCCTCCACGCCTCCACGGATCCTCTTCTCGCTTGCTCCTTCGGCGTTCGCGGTGGATCTTGAGCCACCACGCAAGGAGGAAGAGGAGGGGTGGTGTGGCTGCTAGGGAGGAAGGGGGCGCCCTAGGGCTTTTGGGGGGTGACACCCTTTATATGGTGGGCCGGCCCACTAGGGGAAAAGAGAGAGAGGTGGGGAGGATTCGCGGCCAGGCCCAGTTTTCCTCGGCCCACTGCTTTCTAGCCCGACAACTCCAAATTTAATATTAATACACCGGATAAACTTCAATTATTTCATCCCCGACAAATCCTTCATTCCTCTCCTGAAACAAAACCAGGAAAAGGAACCCTAGAATCGCCTCGACGGCCTAAGGCATCACATTCTCCTCCTTAAAAGGATTAGTCCCGAATCTACTCCTCTTTGCTACGGAACCTTAAAAAAGGAAGGCAAAATGGTAATCAACACTTTACCTTCAGCATCCTCAAAGAGTGTAGGATACTTCTTCCGCATCTGGTCCTCAAGTTCCCAAGTTGCATCCCGCTCAGACTAATTGGTCCACAAATCTTTCATTGGACACTAACTGGTCCAGATCGATACCAGAGTCACCTAATAAAGGACACCTATTAGGTGAATCTGCATCGATCTGAATCTCAACTCCCACTTCTCTCTTCAACCCGATCGCGAAACTCCGCATTCCAATCTCAACTCCTCTACCACGGTTCGTCGCGTGCAGACGACGCGAACCATGTGAGACACAACGCCCTAGGTAAGTCTCTAAATCAACCCAAACACAAACTCCTATCTCCTACAAGTGATTGATCTTTTACAAAAAGAACCAATATCCACCCTTATCAATGACAGAGATAGCCTACTTTACAACCAGGGTCCGTAAATCCGCAGAAACAATAACAACCGAACACAATCACTACGGTTGACACAAACTCGCTCGAACCCAGCGATAAAAGTTCCAAAAATTTAATGTAATTACCTGCAACTTCCAAGTTGTCCACTACTAAATTAAGCAACCCCACCGAGGAACACATCAATGAAAACAATTCTCCAAAAAAAGTTTGAATTGAGTCATACACAACCTTCCTTTACTCTTCACTTTTAAACTACTTACGATCAGCGACCCACACTAGTTTTCCCTTGTAAGAAGGTTTCGCCTTCACATTCTTCCACCCAAGGACCAGGGCAAGGAGTACAATCCTTGAATAAACTCAACCATAACATAAACATTCATTTTCTTACCCCAAGCTTGAACGTAAAAGAAATCTTAATTCTCACTAACACAACGACGACAATCACCACCTTTAAACCAAAGGGCTGAAATTCACATACACGGAACTCAACTTGGAAGAGGAACTCCATAGAACCAAAACCACCAAAAAATTTTCTTCGGGAGAAGCTCTATTCAAAAGAGAAACACATGAAAGTCTTACGCAAATGCATTTCACTTTTACCAAAACAAATCATCTCACTTTTATCCAAGGCCGAGCCATTCGGAAAAGAAACCGATCAAGGAATTAAATGCTTCCACACAACCACCATCTCTTTTTCCTTAAAAAGGAACCAAACTCACTTCCCAACAGAAAAAATTGTTTCAACCACGAATATCATTCATGTCACAACGAGAAGAATCGTCTCTTAAACAAAAACTGTCAAACACCTCACACCACAACACAACTCTAGCCCAAAATAGAAATACAAATATTTCCAGATCATGAAGTTCCAAATCTTACATTGGATTAGCTACTTCTTTTGATCAACAATGCAACCGATAACTCGACCTTGAAAACTACGGACACAGTCAAAGCATACATCCTTGAGCATAAATGTCGCATTCATAACTTAAGCTAGTTTTCTTATCAAAGATGAATGAATGACGATATTTAATAGAATAACATTCCAAAATCTCCACAAATTACTTCAAGGTTAATCATTCTTTTATCCTTGTTTTAAGCCTCAAATTAACCCACATTTGGCGAGAATCATTCTAAGTTTAGGAAACTCTGAAACACAGCACAAAGAATACTTTGACCGAAAGTATTCAACCCAAATATCAAACAAACAAACCAATCCATATGAATTTTTAAACATAAGTTCAGCATAACTCCCGCCATCTATAGCATTCCACTACCCTTACCATTTAGATTTCAATATTCCCTATTTACTCATTGAGAAGGCCCATCAGGATTTAACAACAACTACACAACAAATTCTTACTCTTATTACCTTTTCCACAATTATAAATAAAGTTCACAGTGCTTATAAAAAACACATCCAACCAACACTACCTCATCAAGATCCCCACGAAGCAGCCTAACCTATATCATCATATTCTAAATTTGAAAGGCAGTGCTTCAACAAGTCTTTCAGCATGATGAACCTATAAATTCCATACCACATACGCGTCAACATCTCGACAATGGAAATTTATTCACCTAAAAGATGACTCAACAAGTAAAAATTATCTCAACAAGGCACCAATCATAAATAGAAGTTTAAAACATACATTTATTAAGGACAAAATCACGCGTCATGCTAACTATCCCTGGTTCACTCCATCACAACATGTTACAATTTCCACCATTTTAACAAAGGTTTTCAACAATTAATCTAATCAGTTACCACCACTACTAAGTCATCAATATCAATAATTGGCATAATTGTAAAACAACAACATTGCTTTTAGTTACCCTATCCATAAGCTATGTCAAACTGTCACTACACAACATACTCCAACTATGTAAAATAGATTGAATAATTTAAGCCATCCAAAGCTCTTATAACAACAACGCTAAATTAAATTTAATTTTTTTTAGCTACCCTATACACGGGTTATAGCAAAATTGCCACTCCAAGACATACTCCAGTCTTTTTTTTTAAAGTGAACTGAATAGGTGAAATCATCACAAAGCTCTTACGGCAATGGCAAAAACTTATGTCTTCCCAATTGATATCGATACTAGCATTATTGGAACGTAACTGCATACTTCCGAATCTACTAATAGTTTGCAACGTCATAAATATCAACTCTAATCAATTTCCAAGTTAAAGTCACTAGCCAACACGATTAAATTAGAACATCTTTAAACAACCAGCATGGTTTCTTTAACAATATCGGTAGTCCACCATTACAATTAAATTGTTCTACCGACCTTATATTAAAATGTCTCTAAATAACCCACTAATTTTCTATTACCTTCACAAGAGTTTACATCATCGTAATGTTCTAACTACGCATCAAGATTTAAAGCTTTAAACATTGTCCATGGTCAAGGGCACATTAAAAATAATGCAATAAATCCTAAGCATGCACATTAACACATTCAATCATTATCGCTATAGAGCAATCTACAATACTAGAAGTTTATTTAATCTCAAGCTAAAGATAACAATTACATTTTAATTGATTCAACTCACAAATTAACTTAGAAGTACATCATTCCATAAACCACATTGTTACATACTACGTAACACAGACATAAAATTTCTAAACACCGTCATGGGTCACCTACCCTTGACAAACAGGAGGCAATCCAAAACATTAAAAAAACAAACACAGTTCTAGATCAAGAACAAACACCGATAAAAAATTCTTCTTTTCAGGCAAGGAAGAAAAGCAAAATCCAAACATAAATGCAAGAGAGCTCGACACTCAAATGTCCAATCATAGTAGCCAAAACTCTTCAAGAAATCCAAAACCTACACTTTCCACAAAGGAAGACGGATGCAAAAGGGAAGACCACATGTCCAACTAAATTTTTCCGATAAAGATTCAAACTTAGCTCCATCCAGCTTGATCTGCAACAGGAGAAACTCCAACCCCCTTCTTTTTAAAAAAAAAAAAAATCGGGGAAACAACAACCACAGAAATTTCCTCCCAACGACAGTCCATCACAATAAATCAGGTGCCAAAGCAAAATTGTGACCAAAAGACGCGCAACATAGAACTCTTCTTCTGTGTCTTCACTCAAAGGAGACAAAACCACAAACCGCCAAAAGGACAAATCAGCGAGTGCTCAAAACTAAGCATTTTCCTCGGTTTCGAACCAACCACATACCCAGAAAACCAACCAAAACCGACCGTCAGCACGGTAAAGAACATCCGAAGGAATCCATCACCAACCTCTTCTATTTGACTCCAGTCACTACCCGATCTACGACAGACACGGATAAGTACTCTTTCCCTACAGGGGTATAATAGTTCTTCGGTGGTGACTCTACCCGCCACACCACAAACCACAGCCTCACTACAAACAAAGGTGACCGAAACCCTTCGGCACCACAACCACACTTTATCACAAATGAAGCAACTCAATCAAATCTATCATAAATATAGCATTATACATCATCAAAAGTAGCATTCAACAACAAAGCTTAAATTCAACCTTTAAGCATAAGGCAACGATACCAATACCCTTTCCTACTGTGCATCCATGTGTGTCAAATTTTAAATTAGTGATTCCACTTACATAAGTTTTAATGTTGCTATCCTATGACAAAATTTTAGTTAAAACCTAGGCCATGTTTCTAAGTTATTCCACATCACATTTTAGTTGTATCCTATAGTATGACACTAAAAATAGACATTCCAAGGACCTACAGCCCGCTCTGATACCAACTGTAACACCCTACAAATCTAAACTGTCGTACAAGAAAATTTCGACAGCATCTCTCCTAAATTAGGACAAAACGGAAGCGACAACAAGATTCATAATAACCATTATAAACAGGAATAACATAAAAGCATCAATACTAGAGATAACAAGTCTAAATCAACCAGAAAACAAACATAAACGTAAAATAGCTCCAAAGAGGACATCAACAGGTCTATAATTAATAAAATTTCAGCAAGCTAATGAATTATTAAATGCACTAGTCCATGTGATTCGTGATGACCCCGGAGGGTTGATTGTGCTACTAAGCCCACCCTTCAAGCTTACGACTCGCGAGAACTACCTGAAAACAACAAAATAACAAGGGGTGAGATTGGGTAATCTCAGCAAGCGGAACAACTTCTAACGAATAACACAGCCACAGTAAAACTAGCATACCAAATTCCTCATGTCCAATACCACATTATAGAGTCCACACAACCTCAGTAAAATGCATATGATTGTGCACATGCTTATGCCATGATCCTCCTCACCGCGTTCTTTCTCAGAACACACGGTGTTGTGGTCTGATCGCGCCAAGACGCAAGGCCGACAAACTTCCAATGCATGATTATGCAGTTAATGCTTCATGCATAAATACATTCATAACTTCCCACTCTGAATTCACATGCTTGCATACCATCAAATAACATGGATAGAATGCGAACATCATTGAGATAGAATATCTCCACAATTCATCTTGCAAACAACATCTTTCTTCATTCTTACTCATGATTCAAAAGCCAAACAACCACATCACAATGCAGGATAGGATATTGTAATCTCATAAACAAGTAGTTAAACCATGTAGGTGTGCTGCAATTAAGGTTTATATTGAAGACGAAACAAATAGCGAGTTATAGTTTAGCAAGACCGCTACTTCCACTTGCCTTTACCAACGTGGATGACGAACCTAGTTGCGTCCAGAAGGGGCACCACATGTACAAGTATTATTTCAGTACATAGCGACATCACAAATGATCACACAACTCGAACACACGCTTCCTAATCCCCGTTCCCTTCTTAAGCGCCAAAAACCCCAATCTGTCCGGGTCAAACAGCATCACCCTCTCTTCACAATTTCGTATCTTTTTTTATACAGATCATAAAAATACAAAAAAATTACAGTAGCTAGATATTGACGAGATCTACAACTTTCATGAAGATTACAAATTTCAATTCCACTGTTAAATATGCCTAAACAAACGTCCAACACAGTGGACAAAATCTGTTTCCAGATTCTGTCCGTCATCTTGCAACAGCGATAACTCTCAGACCCACGCCCCAAAAATTCTGAAAAAATTACAGAAGCTATATCTCGACGTTATATACAACTTTCTAGTTATAGTTTTTTACAGGAAAAATCGTCTATGCCACGTAAAACACGAAACAATCAGCGCTGCACAATCTCCCCTTCCAAAAACAGCACCACGTGAACATCTACCCTTCTCCCCCATCAAGATCCATCTAAATCACTCACCACCAGATCTAATACACTCCTAATCCCTAGGTAGAACAGGGGTAAAAGATTGGGAATTTTACCTTGAGTTCTCCCTTGATAACCCACGAAAAACGCGCGACGATTCCCGAAACGGAAATCTGCTCGTCCTCCACGCCTCCACGGATCCTCTTCTCGCTTGCTCCTTCGCGTTTCGCGGTGGATCTTGAGCCACCACGCAAGGGGAGGAAGAGGAGGGGTGGTGTGGCTGCTAGGGGAGGAAGGGGGTGCCCTAGGGCTTTTATGGGGGGTGACACCCTTTTATATGGTGGTAGGCCCACTAGGGGAAAAGAGAGAGAGGTGGGGAGGGGATTCGCAGCCCAGGCCCAGGTTTTCCTCGGCCCCCTGTTTCTAGCCCGACAACTCCAAATTTAATATTAATACGCCGGATAAACTTCAATTATTTCATCCCCCGACAAATCCTTCATTCCTCTCCCGAAACAAAACCAGGAAAAGGAACCCTAGAATCGCTCTGACGTTCTAAGGCATCACAGTAAATGAGTTCGGAACTTCATGACTAAAGCACGGTTAGGTTCCTTGCAACGCCAGGGACCCATCCACGCAGGTCTCACCATATTTCAGCTTCGCTTAACTTAGTTTCCCAAATTTTGAACACGAAAATCCTAAGTACTTCCGGATTTCGATTTTTCAACTCGAATCGAGTTCAAACTCGATTCTTTTTGCAAAAACCGAACTCTAGCATCATCGGATATACTCAAGTGTCATTTTCTTGACCTTTGGAGCTAGGGTTTCGAGGGAAACTCCAAGAACTTGAGAAAATGACAGACGAATAAATCCAACAAAAAGCCAATTAGGGTTCTCAGATCAAATCTTTCATAATAACGATTTCTTTTGAGCCCAAACTAGGTCTAGCAACTCGATTAAACAATGATCTACCACTAGAGCTAGGGTTTCTATAGCTAAATCAAAAGGAAGGAAAAGAAGGAAAAGAGGAAGAGCTAGGGTTTGGATCAAAACCCTATGGATTGAGCTCCAAATCCAAATCCATCGGACTTGAAGCTTGGGGACTTGGTGTAGCATCTCCACACCTCAAACTTGGGGGCTTTAAACTGAGCACAATTAGACACTTAATTAAATTAATTAAGCTTAATTACAAACTAGGGTGTTACAATCCTACCCCCTTACAATAATCTCATCCTCGAGATTAGCCAGACTCAGCGAAGAAGAGGGGAACTCAGCTCTAAGATGATCTTCACGCTCCTAGGTGACTTCGTCCTAGGTGTGGTTGCTCCATTGGATTTTAAGTATGTTGATGACTTGGTTGCGGGTACGGCGCTCGACCTCGTCTAGGATGCAAACTAGATGTTCGCAGTACGATAGATCATGTTGAAGATCGATCGTATCCAGAGGAGTGAGTTCTGTGGGAGCTCGGAGGCACTTTTTCAGTTGTGACTCATGAAACACATTGTGTACTTCTGAAAGCTGAGGCGGAAGTTCCAGCTGATAAGCGACTTCACCTCTCTTTGCAAGGATGCGATATCAACCGACATATCGTGGTGCTAACTTCCCACGAACTTGGAATCATCGAGTGCCACGCAATGGTGAGACTTTGAGATAGATGAAATCGTCTACATCGAAACTCAACTCGCAGCGACGATTATCGGCGTAGCTCTTCTGTATGGACTGAGCTCCTTTTAACTGATCTCAGATCATATTGACATGAGCTTCAGCCCCTTTTAACCGATCTCAGATCATATTGACATGATCTTCAGCCTCTTGAATCATAGACATTCCAAATAATTGTGCTTTCTTCCATAGAGTGCTTCGAACGGTGACATTTGGAGACTTGCTTGATAACTGTTATTGTAGGAGAACTCAGCAAAAGCCAAGCATTTCTCCCATTTTGCACTGTATGACAACACACAAGCTCTCATCATGTCTTCCAGGATTTGATTGGTCCTCTTAGTTTGCCCATCGGTCTGGGGATGGTAAGCTGTACTGAAGAACAGCTTAGTCCCGAGAAGCTCGTGCAAATTTTTTCAAAACCGCGAAGTGAATTGAGATACACGGTCAAACACGATGACCTTAGGAACTCCTTGGAGTCGAACGACGTGGTTCAAGTAGAGTTCTGCAAGCTTGGCTCCATTATAAGTGATGTGTACCGGTATGAAGTGAGCCACTTTCGTCAACCGATCGACAATCACCCAAATGGAGTCATGGCCATTTGATGACCTTGGCAGAACAGTAATGAAGTCTATGCCAACTTCATCCCATTTCCACTCTGGGATTTTCAAGGGTTGGAGCAATCCCGCGGGACGCTGATGCTCCGCTTTTACTCGCTAGCATACGTCACAAAGGGCAACGTACGTAGCGATACCCCTCTTCATACTAGGCCACCATAAACTTTCACGGAGATCCTGGTACATCTTGGTACTTCTGGGGTGGATTGAAAGAGGAGTTTCATGAGCTTCTTTCAAGATCACTTGCTTGATTTCCTGGTCATCTGGAACATATATTTGTCGTCCACGCATGACCATTCCATCGACATCTTCTGAAAACTTTGAAGTTGCGCCTTCCTTTAGGTCGCGCTTAATCTTGGTCATGCCCTCATCCTTGAGTTGGGCGGCCTTGATTTGAGACTCGAGAGTGGGTTACAGGGTCAAGGCTACGACCAACCCTTCTTCAATCACTTCCAAATTGAGTCTCCAGAACTCATCTAGCAGCTGCGGTTGACAGGCAAGGATTGATGCATTAACAGTGTGTAGCTTACGACTGGGGGCATCTGTTACCACATTAGCTTTGCCTGGATGATAATGAATTCCCATATCATAATCCTTGATCAGTTATAGCCATCGGCGCTGTCTTAGATTTAGATCTAGTTGAGTGAAGAAGTATTTCAGGCTCTTGTGGTCAGTATATATCTCACATCGTTTGCCGATGAGATAATGACGCCACAACTTAAGAGCATGAACTACTGCTGCCAATTCCAAATCATGAGTCGGATAATTGGCTTCATGACGCTTTAATTGACATGAAGCATAAGCTACCACCTTGCCCTATTGCATCAGTACACATTCGAGACCTTGACGAGAAGCATCGCAGAACACATCAAATCTTTGATTTGTATCTGGTAAAACAAGGACTGGGGCAATTGTGAGTCTCTTCTTCAATTCTTGGAAACTCACCTCGCAGGCTAATGAATACTCAAATATCTTCTCCTTTTTGAGTAGCTCAGTCAGTGGTTTTGCAACTTTGGAGAAGTTCTTGATGAATCACTGATAATATCCGGCAAGACCGAGAAAACTTCGAATCTCAAAAACAGTCTGGGCTGCTCCCAAGCGAGCACATCCTGCACCTTGCTTGGATCGATAGCAACTCAACCTTTAGAAAGAAAATGTCCCAGAAATGCGACTTCTGTGAGCCAGAACTCACATTTGCTAAACTTGGCATACAGCCAATGCTCATGGAGCATGTTGAGCACCATACGCAAGTGAAGCTCATGCTCTTGCTCACTTTTGGAATAGATAAGGACATCGTCAATGAACACTACCACTAATTTATCCAAGTATTCCATGAATACTTTGTTCATGAGGTTCATGAAGGTGGCAGGTGCATTGGTGAGTCCAAAAGAGACCACGGTGTACTCATACAATCCATAGCGAGTGGGGAATGCAGTCTTTTGGATATCCTCTTGGTGAATTTTAAGTTGGAAGTAGCCAAGCCTCTAGTCGATCTTGGAGAAAACTTGAGCTTTGCTCAGCTGATCAAACAGATCATCGATCTGCGGAAGGGGATACTTATTCTTGATAGTGACTTCATTCAACGAACGGTAGTCGACACACATGAGAAGATCACTGTCCTTCTTGACGGAGAGCACTAGACTTCCCCACAGTGACGAGCTAGGTCGAAAGAAGCCTTTCGCTAGCTGTTCCTTGAGTTGCTTCTTAAGTTCCAACAACTCATCTGGGGGCATACGGTAGGGTCGCTTGGAAATTGGTGCAGTTCCAGGCAACAAGTCAACGATGAACTCCATGTCTCTGTTTGGAGGCAATCCCAGCAATTCTTCAGGGAAGACATCGGGGTACTCACAGACTACCAGCACTTGGCTCATCTCTGGAAGGGAAAGGGAATGGAGAGATGGCTTTTGTGCGGTGGACTGACTGGAGGAAAAGCTGACTTGGATCCCATCTGGATTCACCAAAGAGATAGAGCGATTGGCACAATTGATGCATCCTTGGTTCTTGGACAGCCAGTCCATACCCAGGATCACATTGAGTCCTGGTGTGTCAATCTGGATCAAATCGCCATGGAAGTTCACTCCTTCAATCACGATCAAGACTCCCAGGCAAATTTGCTGAGTTTTCAAGATGGAACCGGGAGAATAGACTAGCATTTTGCTTCCCAGCAAACTAGTCTTGATCTTCTGACTCTTGATGAATCTTGAAGACACAAAGCAATGAGAAGCTCCCGAATCAAACAAAACCACAGTAGGAGCAAAGTGCACAAGAAATGTACCAAGCACTACATCAGGTGAATTGCTTGCTTCCTCTATCGTCACAAGGTTGAGTCGACGTCCAAGGCTCTGGGCTGATCGAGGACCTGATCGGCCTACTTGGTGACTACCGCGTCCTCCAGTAGGGCCTTGAGGATGGATCGGGGCACTCTAAGCTTAGGGATGAGCTAGAGGAAGTCACATATGCGGGCAGACGTTGGCAAAATGTCCCACTTCGCCACACGCATAGCACTTGAGTGAAGTCATCCAGTTCTGTCCTCCTTGCGACTGCCCACCACGGTTATAAGATTGAATCGCGGGTGAAGGGGCACGAGGAACTGACCCCTGGGGCCTTGGTGGCGGTGAAGCCACAGAGTGGATGCTAACTGTCTTCCCCGAGCGCGGCCTCGAGGAATCGGCTCTAGCCGACTTCTGGGCCAACCATTTGCGTTTGCGACTTTCTACAACCGCCTTGGCGCTGTCTTCAACTCAGATCGCTTTGTCAACCAACACTTGCATATTGGGGATGTTGTGGGCTGCGAGTGAGTGCTTGATCTCTTCATTAAGATATTCTCGGAATAGAGCAACTCTCTGGGCCTCACTCGGAACTTCGTCCGCGACGTAGTGAGCCAAGTAGTTGAACTTATGGAGATAATCCATGACCGACATGGATCCTTGCTTGAGGTTATAGAATTCCCTCTTCTTTATCTCCATTAAGCTTGAAGGGATGTGGACCACATGGAATGCTTCCTTGAAGCCTTCCCAAGTTGTGACTTGGCCAGGGGGACGTATCGCCTTGTAGCTACCCCACCAGGCTACAGCGGCACCCTGGAGAAAGTATGCAGCATACTGCACCTTCTTCTCATCAGTGCACCTCGCTATGTCGAGTTTACACTCAACATCGTGAAGCCTGTCATCAATGTCCAAAGAATCCATTGCTGACGAGAAACTCGGTGGGCGAGTTCGTTGGAACTCAGCCAAACGAGAGTGGGGTTGCACTACTGCCATATCGCCATAGGCAACAGTGTTGAAGTTCTTCGTGCTCTGTACTAGTCGCTCTAGCAGATGAGTCTGCATAACTAGCATTTGGTCCATCGATGGAGGAGGTGGCAATTCCTCACTATGGGCATCATGCCGACTATGCTCTTCTCCTAGTCCACCCACCGGTGCATTAGAATGCTGGGTCCTGTGGGATGCCAGAGACAGGGGTCCCACCTGTGGGACCCACATCTGACTGGGCTAGACGGGCGGAGCAGTAGGCCCAAAGCCCAGTAGCACCACAACGGGCCCGGAGGAGATTCTCGCCTTGTTCCCCAAGCCAACTCCCGATCCTTCGGGGAAGCTTCGCGCCATGCCCGAAGAACCCGCCAAGAACGAAGCATGCGACTGACCTTTGCCAGAGCTGCGGTTCTTTGAAACTGACAGGCGGCGGCGTGGAGTCGGGAAAAGCGCAACCACCTCTCCAAGACGTAGTCTTGGCCGAGCCAACGAAGACAAAATAGGTGTTGGTAAGGCCACCATGTAGAGGGCCTGGTGGCGCCCATCTGCCATGTACCCTCCCCCCGGTATATAAGGGGAGGAGGGAGAAACAAGAAAAAGAAGGAAAAAAGGAAGCTCATATATCCAAGAACACAGGACTAGGGTATTATCTCCTCCGAGAGAGCCCGAACCTGTCTAAAACAGATTGCCCTCGCATCCTATGTTACCATCAAGTTTAGATCCCACACAAATCCCCTAGAATCACAAATCTCATTGTCGGCGAAACCGATCGTCGACAGTTGGCGCGCCAGGTAGGGGCTTGTGTCAAGATCTTCGTCAAGCTTGATGGCTACGATGAGCGAAGCCTCCACAGCCTTCTTCCCGGGCCAGGTCTTCCGTTTCGGAAGCCTGACCTTCATCTCCAACGACCTCGGGAGCCTTTCCCTCTCTAAGGGAACCATGCTGCAGCGCGGCAAGGTTTCTGGCGAGCCATCGCCATGACTTCCGCGCCGATCGGAGGGTCCCCCTGTCTCGTGCTCTAAAATGCCGAATGGGGAACCGAAGGCCTATTCCGGCCTGGGAGTCAGACTCGAAGACGCCGAGGTGCGAATGGTGGGGGTTCTCGCCGCCAAACCACTCAGCACTTCCGAGTGCCTGGATTTATCTTCTCGAGGCTTACCCAGCTCAGCGGCCGAGTCAGAAGAAAGCCTAGAGAGCTGCTGGAATTTCCGTAGAGTCTGCGTAATCGAGGGCTCGCGGGCGGATTCGCAGCAGTGCCTCGACGCCTCCGCCGCCGCCGACTTGGAAGGTGGCCGAGCAACTGAACCTGACGCGCGGGCGCGTACTCTCCGGGATCGTGCCCGGGCTGTCAATGAAGACATTCTGCAAGCTAAGATGGGGGACCAAGCTGTTTTTCGTACCCCGCAGCAGAATATTGTCGCCTCCAAGACACTCCTGGACACCCTGACCCCTATGCTGGGGGCGGGTGATCCAGTCGCCCCGATCGTGGCCCAAGTAAAGGCCATGGTGACGGCGGCAGCGATCCAGCAGGTCTAGACCGACCAACCGGCAAAGGAGCCGCCACGCAGCGGTCGGAAGGACCCAGACGGCGGCCAGTCGGCCAGACGGAAGCCCGCCAGACACATCATGTTCCGCCTCGCGGAGATGACCTGCGACACAGCATCAACCGCGACCTCCGTTCAGACCTCGACGCCAGGCGCCGCGACCGAGAAAGGGAGGAACAACGCCGTCAAGCCGACGAATATGAACGCTACGGCATTCTTCCGCGAGATCGTGAAGTACGCCAAGCGCGATCCTCTCCGCGTCGATCACCACCCGGAGGGTGTCGCGGGGTCATTGAAGGGGTTCGCGCGTTTACCCCTCACCTACGCCGAGTGGTTTGGCCTGATGGATTTAATCCTAAAGGCATCACCAGGTTCGACGGTGAGAGGGACCCGGAGGCGTGGTTACAAGTATATGCTCTGGCAGTCAGGGCCGCCAGGGGGGATCAGAAAGTCATGGCAAACTACTTACCGGTTACCCTCTCGCCCCTGGCCCAAGCATGGCTCACCGGACTTCCAGCGAACTCTATAGATTCCTGGGGAGATCTGTGTGAGCAGTTCATTTCAAATTTCCAGGGCACCTACGAGCGCCCAGGCACCCCTTGGGACCTGTATCAGCTACACCAAAGGAGGAACAAACCCCTCCGGGAGTTCGTCAAGCGCTTCATGCACAGGAAAAGCACCGTTCGGGATGTCACAGATGCGATTGTGATAGCCGCCTTCCAGAAGGGAGTCAGCGATCCCGACCTCATCAAGAAGATGTCCCGGAAGCCACCGACGTCGTTCCGGAGCTGTTCGCCTAGCGGACCGTTACGCTCAGCCTCCGAGGCTCTGGCGGGCAGCGTGACGAGGAAGGATCAGTGAACCCCCACGGCGGAAAGAAAAGAAGCGCAAGGGTGAAGAGCTGGTGGCAGTCGCTGCACCAACTCACCCTCGCGCCCTCAAAGAGGATGGATATGATAAGGTTATGAACTCACTTTGCCCTTTCCATCCGAAGGGGAGGCATGCCGCCAAGGACTGCTTCACCCTAAAGAGGTTCGCCCGCGAGAGCAAGAAGCAGGCTGGACAAGGTCCGAGTGGGCACGCCGCCAACAAGCCACCTCCCCCCGAAGCCGAGGAGGACTATCAGGAAGCCGATCTCGAGCTCAACTACATATTCGGGGGCTCAGCTGCATATGAGTCCAAGCGGAAGCAAAGCTCACCGCCGGGACATCTACGCTGCAGATAGGAACGCCCCAATATGTACGCTGGTCCGAGGTCGCGATAACCTACGACCGCTCGGATCACCCGGATCACGTCCCGTTCCCCGGCAGGTATCCTCTCATCTTGGCGCCTGTCGTCCACGGCATCAAGCTCAAGAGGGTATTGATCGACGGCGGGAGCGGGCTCAATGTCCTCTTTGTCAAAACCCTTGATGATATGGGGATTCCACGGTCGGAGCTAAAGCGCGGATCGTCGCCTTTCCACGGTGTCATACCTGGAACTTCAGCGACACCACTCGGACAAATCACTTTGCCGGTCACTTTCGGTAGCGAGAATTACCGGACAGAGAACCTTGGTTTCGAGGTGGCAGATTTCGCAACAGCATATCATGCCATCTTGGGGAGACCGGCGCTGGCCAAGTTCATGGCAGTACCCCACTACACGTACTTGACATTGAAGATGCCAGGGCCGAGTGGTATCATCGCTCTACGCGGTGACATGAAGCAGTCTTTTTCCTGTGACAGGGAAAGCTGCGAGATGGCCGAGTCCCTGGAGGCGCGAGCGGGTCGGGAGGGGATCCGGCGAGAAGCGGATTCCGAGAAGCCGGAAGGCGGCGTCCCCACCCGCAAAGCGCAAAACCCCGGGATCGGCCCCGAAGAAGGTACCAAAAGAATCCTCCTCGACCCGTCCGATCCGTCGCGAACCGCCTTGATCGGGACAGGGCTCGGGGACAAATAGGAGGACGTGCTCGTCACTTTCCTGCGGGCGAATAAAGACGTCTTCGCCTGGAAGCCGTCGGACATGCCCGGAGTTCCCAGGGAGGTGATCGAGCACGCATTAAATGTAGACCAATCGGCCAGGCCAGTCAAGCAAAGGCTGCGGCGATTCGCCCAAGACCGTCGACAAGCCATCAGGGAGGAGATTACAAAGCTGCTAGCCGCAGGCTTCATCAAAGAAGTGTATCACCCCGACTGGTTGGCAAACCCTGTCCTTGTCCAGAAGAAGAATAAAAGCTGGCGCATGTGTGTTGATTACACCGACCTCAACAAGGCTTGTCCGAAAGATCCCTTCGGTCTCCCCCGTATTGATCAGGTGGTAGACTCCACTGCCGGATCCCGACTACTTAGTTTTCTGGACGCCTACTCAGGCTATCATCAAATCCGGCTTCGAGAGGAGGATTGCGAGAAGACCTCGTTTATCACCCCGTTCGGAGCATATTGCTACATCACCATGCCGTTTGGGCTGAAGAAACGGGCGCGACTTATCGGTAGCGATGCGATGGTGTTTTCACCATCGGCTTGGACGCAACGTGGAAGCTTATGTGGATGATATAGTGGTCAAACCGAGGCGTAAGACAGCCTCACCTCCGATCTAGCCGAGACGTTCACAAGTCCGAGGGCGTTCAGATGAGGCTAAACCCCGAGAAGTGTGTTTTCGGAGTTTCCTCCGGGAAGCTACTCGGGTTCATTGTCTCTCATCGCGGGATCGAGCCGAACCCGGAGAAAATCGGGGCCATCATGAGGATGGCCCCGCCTGCCAGCCAAAAAGAGGTCCAAAAGCTCACTGGGTGCATGGTAGCGCTTGGCAGGTTTATCTCCCGGTTGGGAGTTCGGGGAATACCTTTCTTCAAGCTCCTCAAGAAGCAGGACCGCTTTGAATGGACGGCGGAGGCGCAGCAAGCCTTTGAAGAGCTCAAGGTGTTCCTCTCCACCCCTCCAATTCTAGTCTCACCGGTGCAAGGTGAACCTCTTCTGCTCTACATAGCGGCGACAACTCATGTAGTCAGCGCCGTGATAGTTGTGGAGCGGGAAGAATCGGGACACCGCTACGGCGTGCAACGCCCGGTTTATTTTGTCGTGAAGTCTTTGGGCGAATCCAAGACGCGATATCCTCAAATCCGTAAGCCGTCAGACGCCATCTTGATCTCGTCACGGAAGCTGAAGCATTATTTCTAAGGACATTCGATTTCAGTAGTGACTTCTTTCCCCGTGGGAGAGGTCCTCCATAATCGGGAAGCTACTGGAAGAATTTCAAAGTGGGCAGCCGAGCTTGGAGCTTTCGATGTCTCGTTCAAGCCGCGCACCGCCATCAAGTCCTAGGCTTTGGCCGACTTTACGGCCGAGTGGACCGAATCCCAGGCTCCCCGCACGGAAGAAGAGCCAGAATATTGGATCATGCACTTCGATGGATCTCTCATGCTTGGAGGAGCAGGGGCGGGAATTCTCCTTGTCTCGCCTAAGGGCGACAGGTAGAAGTATGTCCTTCGGATTCACTTCCCAGCCTCGAACAATGCCGCAGAGTACGAGGCTCTCATCCATGGGCTCCGTATCGCCACATCACTTTCCGAATCAGAGCGGTGGCGGTTGGGCGACTCCAGTTGGTGGTGAACCAAGTACGTATGACTGGTCGTGGCGTGGATCGCACCATGACGGCATACCGCCAAAGAAGTCCGAGAATTGGAAGGCAAGTTTGACGGTTGAGGTGGTTCATGTCCTCCGCCGCAATAATGAGGCAGCTGACGTGTTGGCTAAATTGGGAGCCACTCGGGCTGATGTCCCGAGTTGCATCTTCGTAAAGGTTCTTCACGAGACAACCGTTACAAAACGCAGCGAGAGCCGAGTACGGATCTCCGGGACCGGGTCCCGCTCATCGATCCCGATCGGACTACCGTACCTTGATTATCTCACGAAGGACAAACTCCCGGAGCGACCACTCTGGCAGAGCGCCTCCCGACAAGCCAAGTCCTATGTGGTGGTGGGCGACGAGCTCTTCCGAAGAGCGCCTCAGTGTCCTCAAAGGTGTATTTCGGGACAAGTGGGAAGAGAGTCGCTCCAAGAAATCCACTCGGGGATGTGTGGCCATCATGCGGCATCAAGCGCCTTGGTTGGGAAGGCCTACCGACAGGGCTTCTTCCGCCAACGGCAAGAACGGATGCCAAGGAGATCGTTCGAACCTGCGAGGGCTGCCAGTTCTATGCAAGGCAGACACACTTGCCGGCGCAGGAGCTGCAAACTATCCCCATCTCTTGGCCCTTCGCAGTCTGGGGGCTCGATTTAGTGGGCTCGCTCAAGAAGGCTCAAGGTGGTTTTGCCTACCTCTTCGTAGCTATTGACAAGTTCACCAAGTGGATCGAAGCCAAACCAGTCGCCACTATCACTGCGGTTAAGGCCAAGGAGTTCTTCCAGGATATCGTGGTCAGATTCGGAGTGCCCAACCGGATCATCACGGATAACGGCACCCAATTCAGGAGTGAAGAATTCCAAGAGTGGTGCGAAGGCGTCGGGATCAAGATCTGCTTCGCCTCGGTGGCTCACCCACGAAGCAATGGGCAGGTTGAGCGGGCTAACGGTCTGGTCCTCCAAGGCCTTAAGGCCAGGATCTTCGACCGCCTCAAACCATACGCTGCCCGATGGGTGAAGGAGTTACCGTCGGTACTCTGGGGACTCAGAACCACTCCCAGCCGAGCAACTGGCCAAACACCCTTTTTTCTGGTCTATGGTGCAGAGGCGGTTCTGCCGACCAAACTAGGGTTCGAATCCACGAGGGTTCGGAACTACGACGAAGCCGAGTCCGAGGGAAGCCGAATGGTGGAGCTTGATCAACTCGAGGAGGCTCGGAACGTTGCAGCCATCCAGTCGGCTAAGTACCTCCAAGGACTTCGGCGCTACCACTCTCGCAATTTCAGAAGTAGAACCTTTTCAGAAGGAGATCTGGTCCTGAGAAGGAATCAGAAAAGTGAGCACAAGCTCTCTCCAATTTGGGAAGGTCCGTACATTGTGGAGAAGATGGTCCGGCCGGGTGCTTATCGACTTAGACGTGAAGACGGCGAGATTTTGGCGAATACTTGGAACGCCGAACAGCTCCGTCGCTTCTACGCATAAGTTATGTACCCGACTCTCACATATTAAATAAAATGGTGATCCGTCTTATTTTCTGAAGTTTTGTGTGATGCTAGTCCCGAGTGGTTGTTACTCGACTGGTGTAACACCTAACCCTGGTCGCGCCGGTACAAAACGCACGGAAATAAAAACCGCGATGAGCACAAAACTCCGGCGGTTTATACCAGCGCGCATAACGGAATGGGTAGAGCCTGAAAGCATTAACCACTCGGGAACTACAATTCGCAGAGCCAGAATTTAACCGAGATTCGCCTGATCGTGAGTTTCTAGCCATCAAAAGCTCGAGCCCCAACGCCTCGTTGCTGGCGCTGGAGCAACTGACTAGAACAGTTCATCAGGCGGAACCCTAAAACTCGGAATAAATATGACGACATAGATCGGGCAAGTTTTCACACTTTGTTCCTTAGTATTAGTAATTTACATTGCTAAATTTCTTTTTCATTTTCTCGCGCTAAAAAAAAGGGGGGAAGGCGGGGCGGCTCCTCGCGTAATCCTATTCTGGCCGCTTCCGCCGGGGAGGCTCGGGAGAGAGGTCGTCGGGATCAGACGCGGCCAGCGGCGTAGCGCCGCTAGGATCTCGTCCTCAACCACCCAAAGGGGTGGTATGAGGCGAACGAGAGTCTGATGGCTGTGTCGTCGCGGCGCTCGCGCCCGATCATCTCCATGATGATCTCAGCCACCTCGTGGAGCCCCGGAGCCACCTCCAGCAAGGCGGCCACTGCGGCGGCGTCGCTGGCGGCTCCTTCCTCCTCCTCCGCCTCTAGAGTGGCGAAGTCGAGCTCCTCCCAAAACTCTGCCTCCTCCCAGTTATGGAGTAGCCTGAAGAATCGTTGGCGGAAGAATGCCGCGTAGGGGCCAACGAATCTCCTCATGCTAGCCATGGAGGAAGGCTGGGAGGAAAGAAAGAGGAAGAAGAAGAAGAAGGGGACGATCGCTCGAGGGCGGTGACATCCCATTTATAACCTGTACCTGGCTCCAAAATCGAGGCGACGCCATTCAAAAACGCAAAAGACGAAGCGACGCCGCAAGACTGACAATTCGTTCGGAGTGCCAAAGAAGATCGGTATGTTGAACAAAATCAAGGGGCATTTCGCCAGACACGTATCATGAGCAGTTCAAGCTCACTCGGCCTTCCCGCTTAATTCGCTCAAATTAAGCGAAAAGTCCGGGGGCTGGAGAGCTAGGAAATGACGCAAGCCTGGGGGGCTAAACCACTCAGCCAGGTGGCCACAACGTAAGTCCCGACGCTCGAGAGCTGCACGCCAGCCTCTCGGAAAAAGCGTGTCTGGGGCAAGAAAGCCACGGGCCAAGACCCTGGCGCCTAGGAGCCAAACCAGTCGGCTGAAACCCACCCAGAAAGGCGCAACGGGATCCAAAAGGCTGTAGGCCTATATTCTAGCAACTCAGACAAAGAAGAAGGAAAAAAGGAAGCTCATATATCCAAGAACACAGGACTAGGGTATTATCTCCTCCGAGAGAGCCCGAACCTGTCTAAAACAGATTGCCCTCGCATCCTGTGTTACCATCAAGTTTAGATCCCACACAAATCCCCTAGAATCACAAATCTCATTGCCGGCGAAACCGATCGTCGACAGTTGGACAACACAGACAAATTATATTCAAGTGAGAAGACACAATATTTCAAACAAGAAGGGCCAGCACTCGGCATCAAGGTTCACATCGAAGTCAGAATTCTAGATTCTCTAACAAGGCTTGCGATGCACCGGAGACCTCTTCGAGGAGCGCGTTGGCCTTGTCTTCATCACAGGCAAAACCTTCTTTCAAAGCTTCGAGGTCAACTCTCGGATAATGAGACTTGACCACCGCCAATGCCTGGTTCGCACTCATTGTCGCGGACTCCTTGGCGTAAGCTCTGATCCTGTCGGCTCCTCCAGAGAGAAGCGGAACAGCATCGTCCTCCTGGCCCGGCTCAACTCCTTCAATACGCAGAAGGTGCAGAACTGGCTCGCAGGCGACGCGCAGCTCAGTATGGCCCTGTTCGGCAGCGGCCATCTTCTCCTTGCATTCTGCAACAAAGTCAAACGGCCATCAAGAGCACACCCGACGCCAAGTATGTTCAACCCAAGTCAAAGAAATTTACCCTTCACCCCGCCGCATCCTCTCCAAGTCGACTCGAGCCGAGGCCAGAGTTCTCTGAAGCCTCCAGTCGGGCTCTCAGCTCAGCAACGGTCGAGTCGCGCTCTGAAACACGAGAGCGTCATCATCCTCTCCAACCATCCAAAAAGACATCCAAACCGAGTCCAGGGGAGGATCCCACCTTCGAGCGCATGCTCAAGCTTCGTCTTCTCCTCTCGGATCGCCATACATTGGTCCTCGAGCCCGTGGACCTCTTTCCATCTGTCCGCGCTGATCTCGCTGAGCTTGTCCTTGTACTGCTTCTGCTCCTTGAGCTTCGGGAGCATCTTCCAAAAAAATTGCGACCGCTGCCCGAGCGCCCCCATGCCCTAGGTAACGGGGCGTAATCTCGAGGAGAAGTCAGCAGGCAACAAATTGAAGACAAGAAACTCACCCTGACGAGCGTGCTACACCTGACGGTGAGCTCATAAAGCTCCGTCCGAGCCGCTCTCTCCATCTCATCGTCCTCTTCCATCCCTTTCCAGTCGGAACCCCCCTCCCACCATACGGTCCGATTCGGGGGCTTCGGCAGAGGACCGAGCGGTGGTGGCTCTCGAGGCACCTCCTCCACTCCGGGAGACGGTGCCGGGTCAATCTCATTGGCGGGCGGACTACCTGATGGTTCGACCGTCGGGCAGCCGGCGCCCGGTGGCGACGCCCCGGCAGTCGGCGGCGAGGGTGACCTAGCCGACGCGGCGGGGGCTCCCCTTGGGGAAGCCTGTGCCCGGGGCTCCTTTTCAGGAGACCCCTCCACCGGGACGTCCATAGCAGGAGTCCTGAATCAAAGAAAAAGGGAAGACACCTCAAAGACAGCAATAACAAAAGACAAAGATCGCCCAAAAGAATACCTCTTGGATTTCTTGAATTTCATCCTGTGTCTCATCCGAGACCCAGCACCACTCGGAGGGAAGTCAGCGCCTACAGCCGGGGCTGCCCCTGGGACAGAAGGCTGTGGCTCTGTGCTTCGTGATCCGGGTGCATCGGAGGTCGAAGGCCCAGCTGACGAAAGACCAGCGACCTCCTCCGCCGATTCAGGCAGCTCGTCGACCGAGGTGTCGACCACTCGCCGCTCGAGCATTTTTCAGCCGAGAGAGGCCGACGACCGGAGCGTCAGAGAGGAAGGACGCGCGTTCCTGAAAAAGGAACGATTGCACCCTGTTTGAGTCACACATTAGTCAAGAAATCATGGAACAGTTTTTCGAGAGAATAGTGCACTCACAGGAGGGGGAGGCCTTGCCGTCGAAAATTTATGAGGGCAACCCCTGTTGGTGATCACTGTGCCAGGCACAAAGAGATCAACTACCCGTGCTGCCAGCGCCTCCATCGACAAGGACGTATCCGTTTCCCGAGTGGGGTCCCGAGACCCGCCGTACTGGAACCCCAAATGGATTCTCTCCTTCAAGGGCTGCACCCGGCGCTTCACAAAGCTGATCGCGATCCCGGGACCCGTCAGCCCTCGGTTCTTCAGATCGTCAATCAATGCCGGAAGCTCGAATTTGGTCCGAACCGCCTCCATCCGGCGCCGCTCCAAAGATCGGGAAGCTTTAGGGGCGCGGCCAGCGAAGGGGGCGAGGAAAGGGTCAACATTGGCACAATAGAACCACTCCCGCCTCCAACCTTTGAGGGAGGTCTTGAGGGGAACGACGAAATACTGCTTCTTCGAGCCCTCTCAAGCGGGAGCCGGCCGCTTCAACGACGCTGGGAGCGGCCCGGTTCGGATGAGGCTTGAGCAAGAAGAAGGAGCGGAACAAGTCCAAATGAGGACGTATCCCAAGATACGCCTCGCAAAGCTGAACGAAGATAGCGATGTGAAGAATCGAGTTGGGGTTCAAATTGATCAGCTCGATTTCGTAAAAGTGGAGGAGCCCCCGGAAGAAGGCGCTTCCAGGAACACTAAATCCGCGCCAGAAGAAGGACTCGAATACCACAATCTCGTTTTCTAGAGGTGTGGGGTAGGGGTCACCTGCGGCGGGACGGGCGGAGATCAACTCCAGCGGAGGAAGGACGCCGGCGGCGACCAGTTCCTCCAAGCGGGACGTCGTGGTGATGGAGGTCTCCCACCCCGCAGCCGCAGGGTCGGTGCTGCCCCCCGACGCTGACGAGGATCCCGAAGAGGAAACATCTCTGTGAAGGAGACCTGGAGGGAGGAACCGTCGGGGACCTTGGGCGCGAAACTAGAAACCCTAAGTCGCCCAAATCGCCGAAAGAGGCTTAAAGGTTTCTCAACTGTGGTGGGGGAAGGGCAGAGGTACCTTCGCCTAGCAAGTTTTCCCTCATTTATAAGGAGCAAGCCTTAATTTTCGCCTTACGGCGGGGAAAGCAAGGGCCTCCGCTTTCGATTCTGGGCCAGATCTAGGGCACGCCTCATGTCGGGCCGAAAGCTGAGTTGCGCAAGACGCAACCAGGTGTCAAGTCTGGTTCGAAGTTTGGGATAAAGTGCGCCCCATGATGGGCCTGAACGCCGGCCGCCACGGAAGCTTGGGGCTGGGCACTTTCCGAACATCCTCGAGCGGTATGCCCCATAATTTGGGGTCAATTGCTGGTCACTGCCTCTTAGCGTGATTGGGTACCGTGGGAGGATTTTCACCAAGTCGGTCTTGAGGATGCGCCCCATGAGGGTCTGAAGCAGTGCGCTGTAAGCGGGCACAGGCATCACTCAAAATGACCAAGGTATGCCCCATGAGGGTCGGCTGAGCGATAAGCCGGTTGCCGCACACCGTAAACGGGTGCGGGTACCACTCGGCCATGAGCCAAAAACGACCATGGTATGCCCCATGAGGGTCGGCTGAGCGATAAGCCGGTTGCCGCACACCGTAAACGGGTGCGGGTACCACTCGGCCACGAGCCAAAAACGACCAAGGTATGCCCCATGAGGGTCGACTGAGCGATAAGCCGGTTGCCGCACACCGTAAACGGTGCGGGTACCACTCGCCACAAGCCAAAAGCGACCAAGGTATGCCCCAGGAGGGTTTGGCCGAAAGGAGCAGCCGCTGTCACAAGACCGCGTGAACGGGCGCGGGTACCACTCGGCCATGAGCTAAAAGACTGCGGTACGCCCCACGAGGGCCAGTTGAGCGACAAGCCGGTTGCCGCGCACCGTGAACGGGCGCGGGTACCACTCGGCCATGAGCCAAAGGACTGCGGTACGCCCCACGAGGGCCAGTTGAGCGACAAGCCGGTTGCCGCGCACCGTGAACGGGCGCGGGTACCACTCGGCCACGAGCTAAAAACCACGGTGGCTCCACACTACAAGTTCTTTACGATCTCTTTTCCCGTATGATCTTTATGACAGGATAAGAGACGGAAATCCGATCCTAAAGCACTTGGGGGCTGCTATGGGATGCCAGAGACAGGGGTCCCACCTGTGGGACCCACATCCGACTGGGCTAGACGGGCGGAGCAGTAGGCCCAAAGCCCAGTAGCACCACAACGGGCCCGGAGGAGATTCTCGCCTTGTTCCCCAAGCCAACTCCCGATCCTTCGGAAGCTGCGCCACGCCCAAGAACCCGCCAAGAACGAAGCATGCACCGACATCGCGAGCTGCGATTCTTTGAAACTCGACAGGGCGGCAGGCGTGGGTCGAGAAAAGCGCAACCACCTCTCCAAGACGTAGTGCGCCGGAGCCAACGAAGACAAAATAGGTGTTGGTAAGGCCACCATGTAGAGGGCCCGGTGGCGCCCATCTGCCATGTACCCTCCCCCCGGTATATAAGGGGAGGAGGGAGAAACAAGAAAAAGAAGGAAAAAAGGAAGCTCATATATCCAAGAACACAGGACTAGGGTATTATCTCCTCCGAGAGAGCCCGAACCTGTCTAAAACAGATTGCCCTCGCATCCTGTGTTACCATCAAGTTTAGATCCCACACAAATCCCCTAGAATCACAAATCTCATTGCCGGCGAAACTGATCGTCGACAGGTCCCATGGCCCTGGGATCCCGATTGTGGTGGATCAGGGAGTACCAGGTCCAGTACGCCGTCGGCTTGGTTACGACCCTCATGAGATGCATCACCAGCCATGAGCGCACAGATGACTCATCTCCTCAGCATCCGGTTACACATGAAAGTTGAGCGACATGCGTAACATTTGCAATGGAGCCACGAGACAATCCCAGAATGGGTATTCCACGGTCACACAATCATTCTTGCATTCACAGCCAGGCTTAGCACAGAAGAATGCATCACGGAAATAGGATTGCAATTGCGATAGATTTAAAGTGACAACTTAGCACGTCTCTTCATGCAGTAGCGAGGTTAATTACAATGTCATCACAGCTATCGCAACTACCATCAAGTCCCGTACAGCAAAAGTACATCAACAGCTAGCTCACATTTACAACAAAAGTCGAGCTCTTAGTACTAATTGCCTTCGACAGGGTCTAGTTGTCACCACCACTTCCAGCAGCGGTGCTAGGAGCACCCGGAGCTGCAAGGGGTGATGATGGCTCAATGGGCATCATCAGCTCATATTCGCGACCACCAAAGACAATGCTCCGCCCATGTTCCATGCCCATGGACGTACTAGGGCGCGTGGTTGAGACGCGACATCCACTGCCTCTCACCGACATCCTGGCGCGATGGACGACTCGGCGATATGGACTATACGGGCATGGAAGTTCTTCTGTTGGCTCGAGAGCGTCATGCTCCCCATACACGATCTCAATCATGAAGAAGCCATGGTTGAGGAAGGGCACCATGTGACTCTCTAGCTCGGAGATGTGGTGGCAGGCAAGCAGCAACTCATCTCAAAGACGCAGAAGGTACCGGTTGAGGGATCTCACAAGCCCAACATGCCAGGCCAGTGCAGGACCTGTCGACGCGTCTGCCGCCACGTAGATGTTCTCCTGACTGTCTGGCTCGCGTGAGGGACAGGTGGGGATCAATAGGTGTGAAATCATGTGCTGAAAAATTGGCTTTGAACTGAAAAATTAACTTAGAATTGGATTTGCAAAATGTGCTTGTGCATGTGTTTGACAATTTGATAAGAAACAGTAAGTTTCGCTTTGGCGCCGGACCAAACTTAAAGAAAACAGTAAGTTTCCCATGTACAACGGACCAACTTTCTTGGTCCTTTGTAAACATGCTTTTGACAACCTAATTCTCCCATGTACAACGGACCAACTTTCTTGGTCCTTTGTAAACATGCTTTTGACAACCTCATTCTCCCATGTACAACGGACCAACTTTCTTGGTCCTTTGTAAACATGCTTTGACAACCTCATTCTCCCATACAACGGACCAACTTTCTTGGTCCTTTGTAAACATGCTTTGACAACCTCATTCTCCCATGTACAACGGACCAACTTTCTTGGTCCTTTGTAAACATGTTTTTGACACCCTCGTTTTCCCATGTACAATGCACCAACTTTTTTGGTGCATGCGTAAATGTGTTTTTGAAGGTTGTTGTGCCAAACCAAGTTATTGAAAAGCAGTTAAGTTTTACATATGCAATGGACCAAATTTTTGGTCCGTCGTGAATGGAGTTTTTGAGCGATTTTTGAGATTGAAATTTGAATTTGATTTTGAGATTATGAAATTTGTGATAATTTCATGATACTTCTTGAAGTGGACTTTATGCAATGCCTATGAGTAGTTGCATGGATTAATGTGAGTCAAGTCGTGGACTTGTGCTCGGAGTATGTTTTTTTGTTCATGTGCAGGTATTGCTCAAGACGAATGTGGTCGATGGCGGGACCGAACTAGGTTCATGGAAGAACCGAGGTTCGGGACTAGGTTCAGGAGGAACGAGGTCTTGGTGGTCAAGGATGTCATCTGCGGGACGTTCGGAGCTAAGAGAATGGTGCACATGAAGAATGGTTAGTCACGTGAGAATGGCGGAGGTCATTCGCGTGCAAAGTGTTAGTCACGTGAGTATGGGGTGGCCATACGGCGTGCAAAGTGTTAGTCACGCGAGTATGGTAGGGTTACCATACGCTGCAAGAGTTGTACTCGGCCAGGTTGGGCCAAATAGAGTTGTGTTGGATACATATTCCTTCTAGGGAATAGGAATTGTATCTGAGAACTCCTTGTGGTTGGTCCTTTAAATAGGAGGGGTTGTCTCTGTTGAAGGGTATCCAACCAAGGAGAGCTGAGCGCATCAAGCCTTGAGCTTGGTTTCTTAGGGGTTGTACTCTTTTGATGAGAGTATTTTAGACAAGAAATAAAGATCAATTCTTCCAAGACTTTTTTAAGTACTCTGAATCTAACCTCATACAATTGTTGTTTTCTATTTTGGTTCTTGTTTGCATGCTTGTTCTAATTCTAGATTGGTTTTGATCGTTAAGTTTCATCTTGATTTGATCCATCAAAAACCTTTCTAGGGTATTGATCTAGTGTTTCTCAAAAGTCTAGTTGTTTAATCTTTTGAAGATCTTGTTTAATCTTGAAGTTTTGATTAGATTGATTCTCGTCAAGTTCTGGATCAGCAAGCTTATAAGCTCATAACTTTGATCTGTAAGTCCGATCGAGCTGATTCTTTTGGGTTCGATTCGATTGGAATCTAGTTTCTCGTGTCCAAATTTCAGATCAATCTAATAGTTGGATCTCCGGGAATTCTCGTTTTACTAAACCTCTGTCATTCTGTTTTTATAAAGCGAAGCAATTTTAGTTCTTTTTTGGGGTGATCTTTTGTTAGATCAATAATTTTGTTTTAGCTTCCATACAATCATTCACCCCCTCTGATTGCTATATTCATATACTTGATCCTACAAGTGGTATCGAGGCAAGGTTTCTCTAATCTATCTTAACTGGTGATTAGATCAATGGATCGTTATTCGACAAAACAAACCATGTGTGTTCGATGGTGTTGATTTTCAGTTTTGGAAGGCCAAGATGGAGGCGTTCATCCAAGTACAGGGCTTCACAATTTGGGAGAAGGTCTACAAGCCATATGAAGTCCCAACAAGCGACATAACGTCAACGACACCAATCGCACACATGTTGAAGCAAATAGCAAGGCGCGTGCAACTTGATCATCCAAGGCTTAGGGCCAGCGACTTTGATCGTGTGGTTCATCTTCGATCCAAGATATGAGGTATGGAAATCTCTTTGTGATTACCATGAGGGTTCTAACTTATCAAAGAGGTTCGCCAAGATATTTACAAAAAAAGAATACATCGTTTTTGAGATGAAACCTAGTGAATCAGAGATGACTTCTTTGCACGTTTCAATAAAATTCTTAGCAATCCCACGTGCTGTTGGAGTTAGCTACACTGATGCTGAAAAATGCTTTCGACAATTGCTTAGTGCTTTGGACATGTGAGATGAAAGTAACATCTATACAAGAATCTACTACACCATGAGCACACTCACATTAGATGTTCTTTACTCTAAGCTGAAACTCATGAGTTGGATGTTCTTTCCGGGAAGGGTAACATTAAATCAATTGCTTTGATCTCTAACCTAACATGTCAAATGCAAATTCTTCTTCTAGCTTTGCCTTGTCTTCCATGTCTTCTTTAATGAGATGAGCAACTTGAAGAGTTTCTGAAGAAGATCTGGCACTACTCTCTTCTCGCTTTAACAAAGCTGCGGAATGTGAGAATGAGAAAGAGGTGGTCCTCCAAGATGCTATGAGTGTGGTGACCTCAACCATATTCGCACAAATTGTCCTAAGCTTGCAGGAAAAACATCAAAGGAGAGAAGGACAACGGCGAAGGAATGAGAAGAAAAGGTTCTCGTCAAATGATAGGAAGAAGAAGAGCTTCATCAACCGCAAGGTGGTTCACGAGTTCTTTCCGGCTCTTGAACAAGTCAATTTGAGCGATGTGGACTCGGAGCAGCGAAAGATGATGCAACTCAAGCAAGCATGATTTGATAGGATTATGTCTCATGGCGAAGCAAAGAAGGATAGCTTCAGAGGGCGACCACGACTGATCAATGAGGGTAGATCCCTCTTATGATGAATTAGCTATTGCTGCTCGTCTTGGAAAATTGCTTGACAAACGTGATAAGAAAATTAAGAAACATGATTTCATTATTGAATCATTGAATGCTGAAATTGCTAGACTTAAGACTTTGATTCCTAGTGATGATACTTGCAAATCATGTGACTTAATTTACAATGAGCTCACCTTGCTTAGGAAAGAACATGCTCTTTTGTTGCATCTAAATGAGAAAAATGAGAAACATGTTGTACATGCTAGCTATTCCATCGATGATTTGCATAGTTCAACTTCTTGTTCTAAATGCTCAACTCTTGAATTAAAATTGAAAGATGCAAATGCTAGGGTTTCTCAATTAACTGATAATTTGCTTTCACATGAAATTCTCTCATGCTCAACTTGTCGCAAGCAAAAAGGAAAAGTAGATGTTCCCTGCAATAATTGTTTAATTCTTGCTAAGAAAGTTGATTACAAAACTCTTTGGAACGATTCACTAATGGCAAGAAAAAGTTGAACATGATCTTGGATCAATCTAAGGTTAGCACAAACAAGAGAGGTTTAGGTTTTGATCCTTATGCCACATACGAAACTAAACCTCGCACTGTTGTTCTGGCTCCTTGCAAAATTGAGTTATCTAATGAGCCTAAGAAAATTGCTTTTCAATCTGCTGGTTTTTTATCCTCTACTATGATGAAAGCAAAATGTGCCTTTACTGTTAAAGCTAAACATCATGTCAAGTACACTTGCACTCATTGTGGTAGAGATGGACACTTAGTAGATTATTGCTTTAGACTAGCCCAACAACAAAAGAAGGAAAGAACTGAGGCTAGGTCAAATTTCAGCAAAGCACATTTTACTCCTTATGCGCCTAGAGTGATGAAAACACCTTCTGTTCCTAGAAACATGGGAAAAGATAAATTTGATTTTGTACATAAAAAT
Source organism: Rhipidocladum racemiflorum (assembly GCA_036346355.1). Lineage (NCBI taxonomy): Eukaryota > Viridiplantae > Streptophyta > Magnoliopsida > Poales > Poaceae > Rhipidocladum > Rhipidocladum racemiflorum. The sequence goes on from CM070579.1 coordinate 74,320,890, forward strand.
TATCGTGTTGTGCCCCTCTTTGTTGTGCGTCGTGTGTCTCAAAGATCGATTCCCAAAAATCTCATTCCCTAACCCCAGATCGAGACCTCGACATGTTTTGTTGCTATGTAGGCCTCTGCGAGGATGGAGAACATATGGCTAGTGGATTCGGATGCTCACGCCACATGTCAGTAAAAAGAATTGGTTCTCCTCCCTCACTCGTGCATCTCGTCTTTGAAAGTGTTACTTTTGGAGATGCTTCTTCCTCTTCTGTTGTAGGCAAAAGGTACAAGAAGGTAAGTGACAAGTTTATGTTCAAGGATGTGGCTCTTGTTGAAAACTTGAAATATAACTTGCTTTACGTCTCACAAATGCTTGATGAAGATCTTGAGATAAGCTTTAAGAAAAATGAATGCAAAGTGCTAGATGCTTGAGGTGATCTTGTGTTCAAGATTTCTGCTTTTGGAAGAGTTTTTAAAGCTGATTTTGATGCATCACCTTCTTCTAAACATAGGTGTCTAATTGCCAATGTTTCTAAAGATTTATTCTTTTTGGCATCGAGACTTGGTCATGTTGGTTTTGATCATCTTACCGTAAGGCAGTTTAGATCTCATACGTGGCTTGCCTAAGCTTAAGGGTGATAGCAATTTAGTATGTTCCTCTTGTAGACATGGTAAGATGATTGCAGGTTCACATCCACCTCTTACCATGGTGATGACAAATGCTCGGGGCCGGCTTCTACATCTTGATCTGATTGGACCATCTCGAGTTCAATCCTTTGGAGGCAAATGGTATGTGCTTGTGATTGTTGATGATTTTCTAGATACTCTTGGGTATACTTTACGGCATCTAAGGATGAGGCTTTTAGTCATTTTAGAAGTCTTGTTCTTAGGCTTTCTATTGATCATCCAGGAGCTCTCAAAGCTATTAGAAGTGATAATGGAACTGAATTCAAAAATGCTTCTTTTAATCACTTTGTACTGAAAAGGAATTGATCATCAATTTTCATTACCTAGAGTGCCTCAACAGAATGGTATAGTTGAAAGGAAAAAGCAGAACATTGGTTGAGATGGCTAGAACCATGTTAGATGAACATCACACTCCTAGGAACTTTTGGGCTGAAGCGATTTCAACTGCATGTTATGTTTCAAACCGTGTGTTTTGAGATCAAAATTGGGTAAGACTCCATATGAGCTTGGTTTGGACATAGACCTTCTGCTTTCACTTTCGAGTTTTGGATGCAAATGTTTTGTCTTGAAACTGGAAATCTTGATAAATTTGAAGCTAGATCAATCGTGGCATTTTTCTTGGATATCCTGCTCATACTCGTGGCTATCGTGTGCTTGTTTTGAAACTAACAAAATTGTGAAACTTGTGAGGTTACTTTTGATGAGTCTAGTCAGTACTAGTCCAAGTGATGCAGGTGTATCTGGCGCATACATTCGTGGGGAGAAAATCTTTGAAGATAATGATGATGTTGAAGATGATGTCTTGACTCTTCCTAATGCACAACAAGCTGTAGCACCCTTGGCACCTACTACTACATCACCTACAGCTAACCATCCTCAAGCTACAACATCATCTGTACATGCTGAAAATGAAGAAGGAGAAGGAGAAGTCTCAAAAGCCAATGCTCCCTTGCACATTCAAAAAATGCATCCATCTGAACAAATGATTGAGACCTAAATGAGAGAGTCACTCGATCGGTTTTATTCATTCTGACACTCATGCTCATTCTACTTTAGTTGCTTCTTTTTGAACCCAAAAGATATATCTCATGCATTATCTGACGAATCTTGGATCAATGCCATGCATGAAGAATTAGAGAATTTTGAACGAAATAAAGTTTGGAAACTTGTCTCACCTCCTCCTAATTTTAATGTTATTGGAACTAGATGGGTTTTCAAAAATAAACAAAGTGAGGATGGTGTTGTTGTTAGAAACAAGGCTAGATTGGTTGCTCAAGGTTACACTCAAATTGAAGGCTTAGATTTTGATGAAACCTTTGCTCCCTGCTAGAATTAAAGCCATTAGAATCCTTTTAGCTTTTGCTGCATCCAGGTTTCAAATTGTATCAAATGGATGTGAAAAGTGCTTTTCTTAATGGCTACATAAATGAGGAGGTTTATGTCAAGCAACCACCTGGTTTTGAAAATCCAAAGTTTCCAAATCATGTGTTCAAACTATCAAAAGCTTTGTATGGTTTGGAACAAGCCCTAGAGCATGGTATGATAGGCTAAAACCTTTTTACTTGAAAGGGGTTTTCAATGGGAAAGGTTGACAAAACTCTCTTTTTTACTCAAGCAAGGCAATGATCAATTATTCGCTCGCATTTATGTTGATGATATTATCTTTGGTGGTTCCTCTCATGTCTTAATTAGTGTCGAGTTTTCGAAACAATGAGAAAGGAGTTTGAGATGAGTATGATGGGTGAGTTGACATACTTTTGGGATTTCAAATCAAGCAAACAAAGGATGGTACCTTTGTACATCAAAGCAAATACACAAAAGACTTGTTGCATAGACTTGGGATGGAAAACAGCAAACCAATCATGACACCTATGGAAAGCAATTGCACACTTAATCCAGATGAAGATGGTGAGCCGGTTGATCAAAAGGAATATAGAAGCATGATAGGTTCACTTTTGTACCTCACCGCATCAAGTAGGATATACAATTTCTGTATGCTTGTGTGCTGCTTTCAAGCTTCCCACGTGCTTCACATCGACAAAATTTGTCAAAAGGATTTTCAGGTATCTTCATGGAACTCAAGATTTTGGCATTTGGCTTTTCGCTTCCTCATGCATTAGTTTGAGATCTTTTTCCGATGCTGATTTTGGAGGATGTAGAATTGATAGGAAAAGCATACGTTCATGTCACTTCTTGGGAAATTCTCTCATTGCATAGTCATCTAGAGAAGCAATCTTACATTTGCACAATCAAGCTAACTGAATATGTGGTCGCTAGTTGTTGTTCTCAAATTCTTTGGATAGTAGCTACACTTAAAGATTATGGGGCTATTTTGGATAGTGTTCCTCTTCTCAGGTGATAATACTAGTGCAATTTGCATTGCTAAGAACCATGCAACATTCAAGAACAAAACATATTGACATCGATTTCACTTTCTTAGAGATCATGTTGAAAAAGGCAACATTGTGCTTCATCATGTGGATAATGAACATCAATTGGCAGACATTTTCAAATAACCTTTTTATTCTTCTCGTTTTTCTTTTATTCGGGAGAACTTGGGATTGTTCATCCAATGGGTTTGTTTTGAGGGAGTTTCTTTGCCAAGTTCTTTCACTTTATGAGCTCACTTTATCATATTTCTTTATATATTGTGTAATTGTGCTAATATATGATAATCTAAATTGTTCCACTTGAACTAAAAATGACATTGCGTAAATTCCTTGGTACGATTGCCTATAGCTAAATACCTTGTGATATCTTACTCTTCTAGGCTTGATATTGAATCTTCTTGACAAAATTGGGCTATGAAGCAAGTCTGTTTTTAGCTTTACTCTTTCATAAGACTTTTTAATCACTTTTGCATGTTTTCAAAGAAAAAATGAAAAGAAAAGGAATCAATAAAAAGGGTTGTTAAAAGCAAAAAGCCTCAAGTTATGAGCTTCAGAATGCTTTCCTAAAAGATAAGATATATGCTTCAAGCATGTCATTCCCTCAAAAACAAGATGTATGCTTCAAGCATGCCAATCCAAGGAAATAAAAGAAGTATGCTTCAAGCATGCCACATGCATGATTCTTGTTTAAAGATTAAATTGGTCTACTAGATTGGAGTTGAAATCACTTGCTGCTTGAGTTGTTAGTTGCTTCAATTTTTGAGCTTTTGTTCTTTCTTGAGATCTTGCTTGTACTTGGCTATAGTTGTGAATTGAGGTTGAGATACATGTCATTCCCTAACTTGTTAAAAATCACATTAATATCATGTATTTTGCATATTATGTGATATATAAGGATATATGATCAAATGAGCTCATCCTCTTCTATCTTGGCACTCATTTGTTTCTCCTTGTGAAATCATTGCTACAAGAAAATTTTAAACATGTTCTCTCTTTGTACTCTTGATGAATCCATTGTCAAAGGGGAGAAAATTGGGAATTGTTGAAAAGTTTAATGAAAAAGGGGAGAAGAAAAGGGGAGTTGTGTTTGGAAATTTGAGAATTTTGGGAGTTTTGGAGAATTTTGGAATTTTGGGCATTGCACATTCACACATTTTTCATTCTCAGGAGATTTTGTTTTGCTTTTGGTAAAAAGGGGAATTCTGTGTTTTCTCACTTTGGTCTTTGATCCTTTGGATTTCAAAATCTTTTGTAAAGTGAATGCCAAATGTTCAATTCTAAGTAGTGTTGCCAATGTTTTCATCAAGGGGGAGATTGTGAAATCATGTCTTGAAAAATTGGCTTTGAACCTAAAAATTAACTTAGAATTGGATTTGCAAAATGTGCTTGTGCATGTGTTTGACAATTTGACAAGAAACAAGAAGTTCGCTTTGGCGCTGGACCAAACTTAAAGAAAACAAGAAAGTTTCCATGTACAACGGACCAACTTTCTTGGTCCTTTGTAAACATGCTTTTGACAACCTAATTCTCCCATGTACAACGACCAACTTTCTTGGTCCTTTGTAAACATGCTTTGGACAACCTCATTCTCCCATGGACAACGGACCAACTTTCTTGGTCCTTTGTAAACATGCTTTTGACAACCTCATTCTCCCATGTACAACGGACCAACTTTCTTGGTCCTTTGTAAACATGCTGACAACCTCATTCTCCCATGTACAACGGACCAACTTTCTTGGTCCTTTGTAAACATGCTTTTGACAACCTCATTCTCCCATGTACAACGGACCAACTTTCTTGGTCCTTTGTAAACATGTTTTGACAACTCGTTTTCCCATGTACAAATGCACCAACTTTTTTTGGTGCATGCGTAAATGTGTTTTTGAAGGTTGTTGTGCCAAACCAAGTTATTGAAAAGCATTAAGTTTTACATATGCACGGACCAAATTTTTGGTCGTCGTGAATGGGTTTTTGAGCGATTTTGAGATTGAAATTTGAATTTGATTTTGAGATTATGAAATTTGTGATAATTTCATGATACTTCTTTGAAGTGGACTTTATGCAATGCTCATGTGAGTAGTTGCATGGATTAATGTGAGTCAAGTCGTGGACTTGTGCTCGGAATTGTTTTTGTGGTTTGTTCATGTGCGGTATTGCTCGAAGACGAATGTGGTCGATGATGGGACCGGAACTAGGTTCATGGAAGAATCGAGGTTCGAGGACTAGGTTGTGGAGGAACTGAGGTCTTGGTGGTCAAGGATGTCATGCGGGGACGTTCGGGCTAAGAGAATGGTGCACATGAAGAATGGTTAGTCACGTGAGAATGGCAGGAGGTCATTCGCAAAGTGTTAGTCACGTGAGTATGGCAGGCCATACGCGTGCAAAGTGTTAGTCACGTGAGTATGGTAGGGTTGCCATACGGCGTGCAAGAGTTGTACTCGGCCAGGTTGGGCCAAATAGAGTTGTGTTGGATACATATTCCTTCTAGGAATAGGAATTGTATTCGAGAACTCCTTGTGGGTTGGTCCTTTAAATAGGAGGGGTTGTCTCCTCGTTGAAGGGTATCCAACCAAGGAGAGCTGAGCGCATCAAGCCTTGAGCTTGGTTTAGGGGTTGTACTCTTTTGATGAGAGTATTTTAGACAAGAAATAAAGATCAATTCTTCCAAGACTTTTTGCGTCTCTGAGAACCTGCAAATGCTTCTGATGTTTTCTATTTTGGTTCTTGTTTGCATGCTTGTTCTAATTCTAGATTGGTTTTTGATCGTTAAGTTTCATCTTGATTTGATCCATCAAAAACCTTTCTAGGTATTGATCTAGTGTTTCTCAAAGTCTAGTTGTTTAATCTTTTGAAGATCTTGTTTAATCTTGAAGTTTTGATTAGATTGATTCTCGTCAAGTTCTGGATCAGCAAGCTTGCGAAGCTCATAACTTTTGATCTGTAAGTCCGATCGAGCTGATTCTTTTTGGGTTCGATTCGTATTGGAATCTAGTTTCTCGTGTCCAAATTTCAGATCAATCTAATAGTTGGATCTCCGGGAATTCTCGTTTTACTAAACCTCTGTCATTCTGTTTTTATCGAAAACGAAGCAATTTTTTGGTTCTGTTTTGGGGTGATCTTTTAATAGATCAAGAATTTGGTTTTAGCTTCCGCACAATCATTCACCCCCCCTCTGATTGCTATATTCATATACTTCGATCCTACAATAGGGCCATCTCCGAGAGATCAAAATGGAGGTGATAATCGGCTAGGTGATAATCGCTCCCAGATTTTACAATAACATCGTCGATATAAATTTCTACAATGTGGCTGATCAACTCATCAAAGATCAAGTTCATAGCTCTTTGATACGTAGCACCAGCACTTTTCATGTCGAATGTCATTATGACCCATTCAAATAGCCCTAGCGCTCTAGGGCACCCAAAAGCTATCTTATGAACGTCAGCCTAAGCCATGAATATCTAATTGCATCCAGTATTTCCATTAAGGAAACTAATAATCTTATTCCCAGATGTAGCTTCGATAAGCATATCGGCTATGGGCATCGGGTACTCGTCCTTAGGTGTTGCCTTATTCAAATCAATGAAATCGACACACACCCTAAGTTCGCCATTTTTCTTTAATTACAGAATGATATTATAAACCCACTTAGCATATCGGCAAGGCCTGATAAACTTGGCTTCCAGTAATTGCTCTATTTCTTCTTTTATCTTATCATACATGGCTGGATTAAACTATCTAGGAGATTGTTTAAATGGCCGATAACCTAGTTTAATTGGTAGCTGATGTTCAACTAACTGTCGGCTTAGGCCAGGCATCTTGTGATACTCCCATGCAAAATAATCTTTATAATTTTTTAGCAAGTCGACCAACTTCCCCTTGTATTCAGCAGTTAACTTTGAGCTAATAAAAGTTGGCCTCTTTCTATCACCATCGCCTATATCTACTTCTTCTAATGGAATTGAAGACATAAAACCTTGTCCAAATCTCTGTATCTTCAAAATCCTCAATGGCCTCATAGCTATCCGTTGTTTGCCGATAGCTTTGCATTTTTTCCTTGTAATATTTTTACTGCCGATTTAGGATCCATCGGTGTAAAATCTCGCTTGTCCGATCAAACGTGCTTGGCTTTCACATTGATCAAACCTACACCTGACTAGGTGATACATATGAAGTCATAGTCTTGAAGTGTTTTGCTCAATATGCACTCGGCCCCTTCACGTTCTCAATTGCCATTTGGGCTGGCCATGGCTATATGAGCCAAAGTGTCGATCTCAACCACTTCAACTTGATCGTCATTCCATTGTATCAGCTTCTGATGCATAGTTGATGGAATACAGTAGTTGGCATGTATCTAGTCCTTACCGAGTAACACGCTATAGCTTCCTTTAGCATCAACCACAAAGAAAGCTGTTGGCAAGGTCTTGCTGCCGACCGTGAGCTCGGTTACCACGACCCCTCTAGCCTCTGTAGAATCTCCAGTGAAGCCGTTTAGCACTATATTTATTTTAATGAGATCCTCAATGGATCTGCCTAATTTTTACAAGTCGAGTAAGGCATTAAATTGATTATTGCTCCACCATCCACCAGCATCCTTGATATCGGCTTGCCATTAATGTGACCCTTTAGGTACAATGGCTTAAGATGCCAATGATCCTCTTCTGGCTTCTCAAACACAGCGTCCTATGAACCAAGACACAACTGTGCAAATGAATCCTTAGCCGATGGGCTGCGTGCCTTAAACTCGGCTGGCAAAGCGAACACAATGTTGATGTCCATTGGTGGTGGTGAATCATTACGAACAATGGGGAATCCAGATCGTCGGCTGAATCAAACTATTCTTGGATGATTTCCTTCTTCCTCTATTCCTGTTTCACTTTCTTGATCGAACTAAGTTCATTAAAGTCTTCATCCCTTTTCCTCTCTAGATCGGCTTCTCTCAACTCTTGGGTTCTTAATCGTTGAAGTCGATACTATTGTGACTTGGTCAGGCCTTGAGGACACCACCGTGGCATAGGTTCAATTGGCTTTCATATTTTACTGATTAAATCCAACTTGCTCGCGTCCCCCCGTCATTGGTCGAGCTGTTCTTGCTTTCTGACCAGTTCATAAATCTTTTAATGAACTGGTCTCTTCTGGCTTTCCCTCTATCGCCATGGAATTGGCTTTGACATTCTAGCTTTAACTGACAGTTTGTGTTCTCAGTTTTGCCAAGGATAATGTTGCATCAGCCAATCCTTGTTCCCAGCATAATTACTAAAAGGGGTACCGTTCATGCACCCTCTTAGCGGTAGTTGGTCGATGCATATTTATCGGTTGATGAAGAGAACTTTGTTGTCGCCTTTCACCCCTCCTTTCATACTTAGCCAATAGTACCGACTTCTCAGCCTTGTACCACTTGCCGACCTTGAGCTCACTTCTTGGCTTGATCATCCTGGATTGTTTGCCCCCGCGGTCAATCTCAATCTGAATAGAACTGACCATAATCTTGATAGTTTCTTCACTGTTTTAGATGATGTTGACAATGAACGAATCTCATCTCGCGCCAACTCTTTCCCTTTAGATGAATAGTTATCATATTGACGGGAAAAGGGTTGGCGTTTAACTGCATCGCCAGTTCCTTGGCAAACTTTAGTCAACCATCTTAAATGGCCGACTGGATTTGTTAACGAAAGATATTGCAATTGTTAATACCATGTGAAACAGAATGATGCCATTTGCAATACTTGTGTTTTTTGATTTTGTCAGCCGATGGTATCGTGTGACCTTCAGGCAATCGTATATCTTTTTCTTTTAGTAAAAAATAAAAAATATGGTCACACTTAGTCACATTAAAAGAATACTTAATTTTTGACTTAGTTTTGGTCGGCTTAAGCCAAGAATAGACAAGGGATTTCTTATTTCCCTTAACCCATTTGACTATGTTTACTTCAAGCTCCTCTTCGTCAGATGAATTCTCAGTCTCGTATTTGTTGAGGTTTACCTTGGGTTTCTCTTTGTCTTTATTATTCTTAAATCTATCTTTAAAACCTTTGTTTTCAAAGAATCGGCTTTCTTAAGCTTCCACAAACCTTTTAATATAATCTGTTGCCAATTCCCCAAACTTCTGTCCGACAGAACTTAGATATGACATTCTTAATTCCAAGCTTCCACCGAAAAAGTACTCGTGGAATCGGCTTTTCAAATTGGCCCAAGTATTGATCAAATTTGAGGGCAGCGTTATGAACCAGGTAAAGGCTACTCCAGACAACGACAAAAGGAACAACTTAACCTTCAATCTATCATACTGTGCAGCCTCCACACACTATGACACAAAATGTTCGATGTGTTCCAACATAGTTAAGGAATCATTTCTTAAGAATTTAGAAAAATCGGGAACCCTATAGCCATTAGGACATGGGATCAGATGAATATAGTCAGGATACGGCTTCCTATAGCTGATAGTTCACCCCTTTGGCTGAATACCAAATTGACCTCCCAAAACAGCACTAATGGCTTCGGCCCAATCCGTTTCCCTAGCCGATGTCACATGTACCTGAGGCGCTTGCCAATTAGGGGCGAATCCATTGTAATGCCCCCGAGTGCAAACTCGGGTTGGCATTGTAGTTGGGGTTGTATTGGAGCTTGTGGTTGCTTATTGTTAACACTCTGCTGCCTTAATGTCGGCTCAGGCAATGGAACAAATGGCTCTGAATACGTGACAACCCAGTAGGGGGCCGGATCCCTTGGACAAATCGGCTCAACATACTGAGGTCGTACATAGGTTTCACTCGACTGGACAACCCATCCATGATAGACATAGAACAGGGCGGACGGGGGTAAGCTAGGCTGATTCCCTAACTTGGATCAATCGGTATAAGCTTGGTAATGTGTAACCCCGCTCGCAATAGGATCTCGTGGCAAGATCACGGTTGGCTACATCGATGCCATGGTAGGAATATAGCTAACGGTTTTGAGTCAACCGCTGGCTTGATAGATTGAGCGCTCTGCCCTATAGAGTATACTGGATATGTCGACAAAGCTTGCACATGGTCAAGGAAAGTGCCAACCGACACTAGTTCTTGTGTAACTTCCTTAATGCTATTAGCTATCATCGGCCTGAGAGTAGTTGCTAAAGCTGATACTTGATTGATAAGAGCACAATGTATATATTGGTTAATCATATCCGATAATTTCGCTCGAACGGGCATATATTAGCTTACCTGTGCTCTTTCAGCAGCATCTGGAGTCTCCTTGCACCCTAAGTTGACCGTCGGCAATGCGGACTTTTGTGTGATGCCACATTGGGTCTTCTGCTAGTAGTTGAGCATCATCTGCTCCAAAGCAGCCTTCTGATCCTAGATTTCCTTCCACTACTCTCGTGTCAAATCATCCAATGTTGGGACAATTATCACCTCAATGTTGATGTCGTATGGAGAGATTGACTTTCTGGTAGAAGGCATTGTTACCTGATTCGAGGTCCCACCGGGCATGCCAAAAGTGTGTTGATGCCAAAAACATGATGAAGGGTTGATCACAGTCAACACACGCAAATATCAGGTTTATTTTTGGGTGCGGGTGTGCAAGCCGATTTGATCCTATAATTGGAAAGAGGATAATATGTAATCTAATCGGCCGCTGAGGCGATTTTATATTTCAATAAAGATCAAGTCTGATCGTCTTGTTTGAGCCGATTTAGACAAAAATAACCAATAGATCTAATCAACATGATTGAGTTGATTAGATGGGGGTAGAGATTGTTTTTCTCGAAGAATGCGATGCTCAACAAAATCGGAGAAAAAGCAAAGCTGGATTGGCATAAGTCGACAAAACCAATAATTGATGGTGCGTGACTTTATTGATTGAGCGAATTATAGAAGGAAGATTACAATGCTAAAAACTACTCCTAGTCGATGAAAAGTAAAGTAAAAAGTAGAACAAATTGTTTGGTTGATTGACTGCTAGTTTTTCTTCAATGCCACCCACCACATTCTTTTATTGCATCAGGTCCGATCGTATCCTTCCTGATCTCTTCAAAGTATCTGCATCGTCTTGAGCTTTCTCTATGATCTTTTCCTTTTAAGATCATCATTGGTTATAACCCGATAAACACGTATCAGCTCATGACTATCAAATCTAACATATTTTTTAACAAACTATCACACTAAACCGATTCTTACCAAATCGGCTATGCGGTGTCAACACATACCTTTTCAAATCCTGAAAAACTGTATATGAGTTACCATAAGTAACAGGGATAAATATGCACCATTATTATCTATTTATATCTAAATGGAGTTGCACTTGCCAGATATTATGTGTTTTATGAGATGCTTATACTCTCTCCGGTCATAGATAATTATCATTCTGGACATTGACGTTGTTTCTAAAACACAAATTTAACCACTAATTTTTATTATAATATATTTATAAAAACTCAATAAAACTATAATATTATTGTTGGCGCCAAAAAACAAGATGAAGGGTTGATCAGCTTCAGACATACATGAACACCGGGTTCAATTAGTGTGCGAGTAAGCCAATCGATTTGATCCTACAATCGGTAAGAAAATGATCTAAATGACTATTTTAGTTGATGGCAGCATATGACCTTCAGGAAATCATATTATTTTTTCTTGCAGCAACAGATCAAAAATACGATCACATTTGGTCTTGTGAAAAGCATATTTTACTTTTGACTTATTCTTAGTTGGCTTGAGCCATGAACAAATTAATGACTTTTTGCTCCCATTAACCCACTCAGCTATATTTATTTTGGCTTCCTATTCGTCGAATGAATCATTTGAATCATACTCGATGAGATTGACCTAAGATTTAGCCTTTTCTTTATTATTTATGAATCGATCTTTCAAGCCGTTATTATCGAAGTAATGGCTTTCCTGAGATGATACTCGATGTAAGAGGTGACTTAAATCGGTGAATTCCAGCTCACCGAATTTCTCTTTCAATGGGGGTATCAACCCTTGAAAAACTAAATCGACTAATTGATTATCAGGCAGACTAACACTAAAAAATCAATTCACAACCTCCTTGAATCTTTTAATATACTAAGTTACCAATTTCCCGAATTTCTGTCGGACAGATCTTAGATTTGAAATCCTAAGCTCTAAACTTCCACAAAAAGTATTCGTGGAATCGGCTTTCCAAATCGGCCCAAGTGTTGACCGAATTTGGAGCACCTGACAAAGATAACAGGAACAATTTCACCCTTAAAGCATCGGATTGAGCCGCTTCTCTACACTGTGCGATAAAATGCCCAATATGCTCTAAGGTAGTTGTGGAATCATCTCCTTAAAACTTTGCAAAATCATGGACCCTAAAGTTAATGGGGTATGGAATCCAATCAATTTAATCATAATATGGCTTCTGATAGCCAACAATCCTACCATTTGGCTATACGCCAAGTTGATCTCACAATACTACATTTATTTGATTGACCCAATTAGCTATAGCAGCCGACAGTAGTGATGGCTGTGGTGTTTGCTAACTACTATCATAGTTGGCATGCTGCCCCCTGAGTGCAAACTTGGGTTGGTATGTGTTTGCACCAAAATTCGGCATGGGCAGAAAAAACGAAAAGACCATGCACGGAAAGGGAAAGCCGTAACCGATAAGGACTATATCCGAAGATGAAAAGAAATCGGATCAAAGGCCGATGCGGGTCTGGTTGCCGTATCTGAGGAGAACTCGGATCGGGCAAGGCATATAAATCAAAGGCCACAGGGCGAGAAAAAGGGACTCCAACATCATACACAACTCCTTTTACAGCTTTTATTTACAGTTTTTCTAGTCTAGATAATCATCCTTTTTTGTAAGTCGATAGATCCAATATAGTTGCGCATCGCCGATTATTGGTCTCTTTGGCTTCATCCAGGTTCGATCTGTTTTGTGTTGTTGCGCATCGCCTCTCAAAGCCGATTTTACCTTTCGCCTGGATCAACCGCAATTGGTTGATCTAGTTATCCCTCGATCGGTTATTAGCCGATTGGCGTCAAGCCGATAAGCATTGATTTATCGGCTTGCCTGACGGTAAATCTACCTTGTCAATTACAGGTCAAATTGATCGGCACGCCAAAGAAACTCGGCGTTTGTCTCGTGTGTTCGAGGCTAAGAACCCCGCTTCACGCTTTTAGCGCGAACATATTTTGGCACGCCAGTGGGACCGAAGAAATCAATCATGTCGCTTCACCGATAAGCCCACGGCCATCGCCGATATCAACACGGATGCCATTATCACACCTAAATCGCCGATCCGACTCTCGAGCAAATAAAAGAAGTTGAAGATCGGAAAGCAGCATTAGAAGAGATGATGTTACAAAGTGCTTCCAAAACACGCAGAGGGGTTACTCAAAAGAACGACCGCCAACTATCAATCCTGTTGGTGAAACACCATCCGATCCGTAAGCCGATATGCCCCCGCTCAAGCCGATCTATCAAGCATGATCGAGCAATCCGTGCACCATGCACTTATCAATCAATCATTGGCTTTGGTGTTCACCTTAAAGCCGATGATCGAAAATAGTGTTAAAACGATTGCTCAGGAATTAGCCGTTTCAGGGAGTTTGTTAGATCCGCTACAACCAATCCCAACATACCCAGCATATTCCATACCATTCAATACCAACACGGTAAATGTATCGGCTCCAGCAACTCATACAATGCCGATCCAACCAACCGTGTTGAAGCCCAGCTCACATAAGGGCGGAGTAGTACATTACCATGGGCATACCGATGGGGCACAGGCAAATAGGCCAGGTACGTCCAACATGGTCCCCACAAGTGGGAACGGGTTATCGGCCCATCAGCCGATTGAATTAGATCAGGCTCTTCCGTTTCAAGGAAACACAATTAGACACTCAACGCCACATAGGGTGATACCGTACAGTGAGCCTTTTTTACCTACAGTCGATGCACCAACTGTTAGAAATCATGATTTTGATCCTATACCAAGACCTATGGTACGGATGGGACAGCAACCCGAGTTTGCACTCGGGGGGCAGGATATAAATAACGACAATTGGCAATATCAGGCCGCACCACAGGCCGATAATGTTAATTGGGCAGAACAAATCGCTGCAGTATTAAGGGAACAATTCGGTTTGCAACCTAAGGGAAGGGTAATTGGCTATAGAAAGCCATATCCCGATTATATAGATCGTATACCATACCCTCATAACTATAGGATACCAGACTTTGCCAAATTTTCAGGAGATGATTCCACCACCACCATCGAACACGTCGGACGATTCATGGCTCAATGCGGGGAAGCTACACAGTCCGACGGACTGAAAATTAGGCTCTTTCCTTTATCACTATCTGGAGCGGCGTTCACATGGTTTACCAATTTACCCCCAAATTCGGTCCAACTCTGGAACGATTTGGAAAGCCGATTTCATGAATACTTCTTTTCTGGGACTACGGAACTTAGAATTTCCGATTTAAGTGCAGTCCGACAGAAATACGGCGAATCGGTTTCTGATTACATAAGGAGGTTTAGAGGTGTAAGGAATAAATGTTTTAGTGTAACGCTTCCCGATGATCAATTGGCCGATCTAGCATTTTAAGGGCTAATTCCACCATTAAAAGAGAAATTAGCAGGGCAGGAATTCTCCGATTTGGGTCATTTACTCCATCGCGTATCGGTACAAGAAAGCCGATATTCGGAGAATAAAGGATTCAAGGATAAGTTTAGGTTGAATAGTAATGAGAAGGCAAAAGTAAATATGGTGGAATACAATTCAAGTGATAGCTCTGAAGACGATGAAGTCGACATAAACATAGCCGAGTGGAATAAAAATGCTAAAAAGCCACTCGTTTGCTCTTTACTCAGACCAACAAAAAATAAGACAGAAGTCAAATATTCATATGACATATCAAAATGCGATAAAATATTTGATTTATTACTACAGGAAAAACTTATAAAATTACCAGAAGGGCACATCATTCCATCGGCCGATGAAATTAAAAAGCGAAGGTATTGCAAGTGGCACCATTTTTTTCGCATAACACTAACGATTGTAATATTTTTCGACAGCAGATTCAATCGGCTATTTCTGATGGACGATTGAAGTTCGCGGAAGAATCGGCTATGCAGATAGACACAAACCCTTTCCAAGTTAACATGGTCCAGTGCTCACGGAAAGGAAAGGAACCCATGAAAGAAGACATCAGGCCGAATAAAAATGTTGAAGTCCGATCAAAAGGGGATGACACGGTGCAAATCACTATCGGCTCAATACAGATAGAAGCCGATAAGGATGGGCAAAATGCAAGAACCGTTAAGCCAAAAAGGAACCCTGAAGTTGGCCAGTGGTACAAAGCAGAAAGAATTCCGAGGAGAACGAACTTCAAGCCAAAGCCAACATTCTCGCAGCTTTTGGGAAAATATGAAAAGATAAGTCGCAGACGAAAGTACGAAAAAACTCGACCAGATAATTATTATCGGTCAGATAGCTTTTATCAGTCGAGAACCGAAGAGGAAAAGCATCGGCAATGTCCCTTTTGGCAATTTTGCTGGGAGAGAGGAATGACTTTGCCTTCGGTGACATCATGTCCAATGCAACACTTGATTGAAAATCGACAGAACCAATCGGCTAGAGACAGGTTATCTAGGTCGGTCCATGATCGGCTAGGCGATAAAAGGCCGGTTCATGAAAGGTTGTCGATACCAGAACAAAAGGGGGTTTCAAGAACACAAGAGGTAGCCACCTCCGACAATACCACCAAGACTGAATCTGACGGTGAGAGAAACAATCTGGCTGGGAAAATCAGAAGGCCGATCGAGCCTAAACCTAGATGGTGCCCTTCGGGTCTTAGTAAGTCGCAACGAAGACGGCTTCAACGGCTAAAAACCCAGGAGGAAAGGGAAGCCAACAGGGAAAGAGAGAGAGATCGGATGTTTAGTAAGTTGAGACCAATGCCAGCTAGGAGGCAAGAATGGAAAAGAAAAGAACAGGCCGATAGTGATTCTGATCAATTGGTCGATTCTGGGTCCCCAATGATCCGAGATGACACACCACCAATGGACATCAATATGGTATTCACCTTGCCAGCCGAATTCAGAAAAGGAGAAGAATCGGCCGAAGAGGTATTCGCTCAATTATGCCTTGGTGCACCAGATGCTGTGTTCGAGAAGCCTCAAGATGTGCATCGACATCTAAAGCCGTTATATCTCAAGGGTCACATCAACGGCCGACCAATATCACGGATGTTGGTTGACGGTGGAGCAACAGTCAACCTCATGCCTCTAAGTACTTTTAAGAAATTGGGAAAAGCCGATGAAGACCTGATCAAGACGAATATGGTACTGAATGATTTCACAGGAGACCCTACTGAAGCCAAGGGTGTAATGATGACGGAATTGACAGTCGGTAGCAAGACATTACCAACTGCGTTCTTTGTGATAGAAGCTAAAGGAAATTACAGTGTGCTCCTTGGGCGGGATTGGATCCATGCATGCTAATTGTTGCATACCATCCACGATGCATCAAAAATTGGTACAATGGAAAGATGATGCAGTAGAAGTTGTATCGGCTGATACATCGGCTCACATCGCCATGGCCAGTCCCGATACTAATTGGCCCCATGAAGAAGCCGAATGCATATCAGGGAAAGTTTTGGACGATTGTGACTTCATTTGCATCGAGAAGTCAGGATTCAAGCCGATCAGTGTTAAACCTAACACGTTTGATCGGACAAACGAAGTTGTTAGAAGATAGAGTCCAAAGCAATAGCAAGGCTGCAAGAAACGATGAAAGGCTATCGGCAAGAAGAATACGAAGAAGCCATTGAAGATTTCGAAGAAGAGAGAGGGCAAGGCTTCACATCTGCCGATTTGCTTGAAGAAGTTGAAATCGGAGAAGGAGATGGGAAAAGACCAACGTTTGTAAGTGCTAGGTTGGATCCAAACTACAAAGCAAAGTTGGTCGAGTTACTTAGAAAGTACAAAGATTGTTTCGCATGGGAGTATTATGAAATGCCAGGTTTAAGCCAACAACTCATCGAACATCGGCTACCTATAAAAACAGGTTATCGACCGTTCAAACAACATCCAAGGCGATTCAATCCTACATTGTATGATGCCATAAAAGAAGAGGTAGGACGATTATTAGAGGCCAAGTTTATTAGACCTTGTTGATACGCTGAGTGGGTCTCAAACATCATCCCTGTGAAAAACAAAAATGGTAAGCTTAGAGTGTGCGTGGATTTTAGAGATTTAAACAAAGCCACGCCCAAAGATGAATACCCGATGCCTATAGCCGATATGCTTATCGATGCTGCATCCGGGAATAAAATCATAAGTTTTCTTGACGGAAATGCCGGATATAATCAAATATTCATGGCGGAAGCCGATATACCCAAAACAACCTTCAGATGTCCAGGGGCCCTAGGGCTTTACGAATGGACTGTCATGACGTTCGGCTTAAAAAACGCCGGTGCCACGTACCAGCGCGCCATGAACCACATCTTCCATAAACTAATCGGCCATTCCGTGAAAATTTACATCGACGATGTCGTTGTGAAGTCCAAAGAAGATTGGCAGCACTTGGCCGATTTAGAAAAAATGTTCGAAAGCACAAGAACACATGGGTTAAAAATGAATCCACTCAAGTGTGCCTTCGGAGTATCGGTTGGACAATTCCTCGGATTTACAGTGCATGAAAACGGAATCGAGGTAAATCAGGCAAGGGTCAAGGCAATAGCCGATACCAAACCACCGGCAAATAAAAAGGAACTACAGGTGTTGATCGACAAAATCAATTATCTACGGCGCTTCATTTCGAATTTATCTGGTCGAATTCGTGCCTTCACACCATTGCTGAAATTAAAAGCCGACCAAGAGTTTGTATGGGGGGATGACCAACAAAAGGCTTTTGATGACATAAAGGGCTATCTGATGAAACCACCTGTGTTGGTCGCACCAAAAATCGGTAAACCTTACAAATTGTATATATCGGTAGAAGGGGACACAATAGGAGCAGTCCTGACGCAAGAATCCGATGGAAAGGAGCAAGCTATATTCTATCTGAGTCGACGGTTATTGGATGCGTAAGTCGTATCCCTTGTGGAAAAACTATGTTTATCTTTATATTTCGCTTGCACTAAATTAAGACACTACGTTGTGACATCAAAGTGTGTGATAGTGTGTAAAACCGATGTAATTAAATACATGCTTTCTGCGCCAATTCTACGAGGTTGGCTTGGTAAGTGGGCATATGCTTTAACCGAGTTTGACCTAATTTACGAATCAGCTAAAGCTGTGAAGGGACAAGCTATAGCCGATTTCCTCACGGGAAGCGCTACATTAGTAGGAATAGCCGACATCACCCCTTGGCAGTTATATTTTGATGGATCTGTTTGCCAGGAGGGTGAAGGCGTCGGAATAGTGTTAATATCACCCAAAAAACAGTGCTTTGAATTCACATATCGGCTGAACGAGCGGTGTTCCAATAATCAAGCCGAATATGAAGCACTATTAAAGGGGTTGCAATTATTGGAAAACATCGGAGTAAAAGATGTAGAAACCTTCGGGGATTCGATGTTGATTGTGCAACAAATCAAAGGGGAGTACCGATGCAATGACGAAAAGCTAGCCCAGTATTTGCACCAATGCCTCCAGATCATCGAAGATTTCACAACATTCTCCATAAAACACATTCCCAGAGAGATCAACGGTAAAGCAAATTTTTTAGCACAATGGGCATCTGGTTACAAGAGTAAAAGCCGACAGGCATCAATCAAGCTAGACAATTGGCCGATTATGTGCGTACACCCTGTCGACTGGAGAACAGAAATAAGAAATTATTTGCTGGATCCTTCTAAGCCGACTGAGCGAAGAGTCCGGCATAAAGCACTCAAATATGTTCTGTTGGACGATGTGTTATATTTCCAAACTATGGAAGGCTTGCTACTGAGATGTTTAGGAACGGAGGAAGCCAATATAGCTATGGGAGAAGTCCATGAAGGGATTTGCGGATCTCATCAATCGTCCCATAAAATGAAATGGATACTAAGACGGACGGGGTATTTTTGGCCAACAATGCTTGAAGATTGCTTCAAGTACTATAAGGGATGCTAAACATGCCAAAAGTTCGGCAATATACAAACAGCACCTGCATCGGCTTTACACCCAATCATTAAG
The DNA here is from genome assembly GCA_036346355.1 of Rhipidocladum racemiflorum. Lineage (NCBI taxonomy): Eukaryota > Viridiplantae > Streptophyta > Magnoliopsida > Poales > Poaceae > Rhipidocladum > Rhipidocladum racemiflorum. Next base: position 74,340,089 of record CM070579.1, read on the forward strand.
CCATGGCCGTTCAGAGGATGGGGTATAGATATTATCGGCCAAATATTTCCGCCGGCCCAAAGAAAGGCCATAAGTTTATCCTTGCGGCCACCGACTACTTCTCAAAATGGGTTGAGGCTATACCGCTCAAACAGGTCACTAGCAAGGAACTAATCGGCTTCGTAAATGAGCATATCGTCCATCGGTTTGGAATACCCCAGACAATCACAACCGACCAAGGGACGGTATTCATGTCTAGAGAATTTCAGGACTATGCAAAAAGCATAGGTATCAAATTGCTCAATTCTTCACCCTATTACGCCAAAGCTAACGGACAAGCCGAGTCATCAAATAAAACTACGTAAAACCGATAAAGCGGAAAATAGAGGAAAAACCAAGAAGTTGGAACATAGTGTTATCGAAGCCCTATGGGCCTATCGGCTATCGTACCATGGGACAATTAAATTATCCCCATTTCAGTTAGTGTATGGACAAGAAGCCGTCCTGCCTGTCGAAATCAATATTAATTCAGTTAGGATAATCCAGCAGGACAACCTACTAGCCGACGATTATCATCAGGCAATGCTTGATAATTTAGATGACTTGGCTGAATTAAGATTAGTCATATTAGATCGGCTCATAAAAAACAAGGAAAGGGTAGCACGGACGTACGATAAAAAGGTGGTACCAAAATCCTTTAATCAAGCCGATTTGGTATGGAAAACGGTGTTGCCAATCGGTTCTAAAGATAGCCGATTCGGAAAATGGTCCCCAACATGGGAAGGGCCTTATAAAATAAATCGGCCGGTCGGCGGTAACTCATACATCCTCGAGACATTGGATGGGCTCGCGTTGCCTAAAGCGATCAACGGAAAGTATTTGAAGGGTTATCACCCCAGCGTTTGGATCGGATCCTAATAACAAACAGAAATAGTTGAAAATAAAACGTAACTACTTGATAAAAAGATCGGTTACACAGCCGATCTATTTACATCATCCAAAAGTAGCCCATAAGACCTAGATCGGTTACACAGCCGATCTTAGTATATCACCCAGATTTAAAAGTTAATCAAATCCCGAAAAAAGAATTATAGCCCTGATCCGGGCAAATGAGCTCCCAAGCCCGATAAAGCAGCAGCAGCCTTGCCGATCGTCTCTTGGACGCTAGCCACTATGCGCTTATCCTCAGCCGCAGACCCAGGGATAACTTTTAACTTGGCCGATCAGGTCTTCACCTGGCTACAATCTCACCCAGGGTTTGCTTCGGCTGGCTAAAGCAAAGAAATCGATGAAGTAGCACGGAGTGACGATCGGCGATTCATCGAAATTTTAGCCAATTGTTCTTCGAGGATCTCTTGGCGATTCAAGTTTACGAATCTGTTCATTCAACAACTTGGCATTGGTCGCATCTTTATCGAATCATTGTTTCTTGGACTTGGCATCGGCTACCGGCTTATCAAGATGCTCTGGTCGGCTTGTTGAGCAACTCTCTGGCTATCCTGTCCATCGCAGCCGCCACCACTTCCCTTTGATTGTCCAAATGACAAACTTCCAAAGAAAGCCCTCATAGTCGCCGGGGGCAGATCGGCTTCAACCGCGGCCATAGCAGTTCGCAATGGTTGGGTATCGGCCAAAAGCTGTGCTTCAGGTTGCATGACTTCATTCAGGAGAGAATTAAGCCGTTGCTGCATGCCCAGCATAGAAGTAACAGCAGCCGATGCCTGAGCAGATGCGTCCAGTATCACCCGAACATCGGCTGGGTAGTCATCCGTGGCCATCACCTCCGGGTCATTCAGATCATCTAAATCAAAGCCAAGGAGGTCCGCAGGATTTATCTCCAATGCTGGAGGAGTTGGATCCCCACTGGAAAGAACCACGGGTTTGGGGGCCGATGGAATTGATGGAGGGACCACAGGCGGGCTTGAAAGCCGAGAAGTAATCGGCTCAGCAGGAATAGAAGCCGACGGGGAAATCATCGATGTTCTATGCGTATCGGCAGCGGATGCCGGCAAGGGAGGAGTCTCCTGAAAAAACAAAAGTATCATCAAGACATCCATTTTAATATAAGCCGATATGGACGCATACTTGGAATAAAACTAACCGCAGTAGCCGATCCGGTGGGAGATGTCGCTGCAGCGGATCTGGAGGATCGTTTTATACGACCCTACGGCTCTTCTTTTCCTTCTCTGAAAGAATGATAAAATCGGGATTAGCCGATAGGAAAATAATTCCGAACATAATAAAGTATACTCACTTTTGGTGCGCTGCTTGGCGAGATCCGACAGTGAGGGGCTCTCAACGCCCAACGTCCCAGAGGACAAGCCAGCAAGCGCAGTCGACGGACGCTGCCGTTTTGATCCTTCGTCGGCCGATGCCGCAGGTGCAGAGGCCGATCTCTTGCTGGTCTGAAAAAGAAAAAAGGGCAGTCAAGCCAATGACAATCCTCTTTTAACTAAAAGCGTACCAAAGACAAAATACCTCTAAAGACGAGTTAGTATAACTAGAACTTGAGCTAGGCCCCGAAGAAACCTCCGTCGGCTCCTCAAAACCAGGAAGGAATTTGGAGACAACATCCTTCATGGACCGTCTCAGCAAGAGAGACTCCGCCACGGTAGCCCACCATGAGGTGAATTGGCCTGCCCGACGTGTGTTTAACACGAGAAAAGGCAGGCCCACTACATGGAATTCATCGGCCAGTTCAATTATAAGCTCCGCAGCGGTAATGTTAGTAACTTTGTTTCGAGGTTTTATCCGTCCAAGTAGTTGGAAGCAAGGAATTGTTTGACCAAAACCTAACTGGCGTGCATACATGGAAGGATGATAGAACTCGTAAGTCGGCTGAAATGTTCTGTTACGGGTACTCAAGCCGACGTGAAGAATGCAAGGAGAAATCAGCAAAGGAAGAAGGTCGAGAGTCGACTTAGGCATTGAGGAGCTATCGGAATTCAAACGAAGGAAGGAAGGCCAAGGGAGACCAGCTAATTGGTTATATGAAAAGAAATCCCGACGATTAAAAGAGGCCTGACTAAGGTTTAAGAAAAAAGACAGGTATTTATGGAAGCTAGCCGGAGACATTTTTTGTTCATCAGAGGAATACATGATGAATTTTTCACCTGGGGATCGGCTAGCTTGAAACCTAGGGGTCGCATCCTCAGGATAATCCTCTGTAGGAAAGACCGATTCTTCTGAAGGATCAGGGATAATGAGACGGCCAAAAACACAGTAAAGCCAAATCTGAATAAACCATAAAGGGCCCCCGATATTACCAACAACATAACGGCCGTTACCGGTAAAAAGCCGACTGCGAATGATATGCATCATGTGATAGATGGCCCCCAATAATGACTTCCCTAAAGCTAGCCGATGACCCTCTACCAACTGCTCAGCCATACATTGGTAGACCTGGGTTGGGCCTAAGGAAGCACCACAAAAGAGGAATCGGTCTAACCATAGGTTGAGGAAAGCGACGTGTTCCTCGTCCGACACGGGACCGGTTACCTTGTTGTTATTTTGAATATACTTGAACCAGCCTTCCCCTTTTTTACGGGTCAACTTATATCTGGGTTTTCCACTGAAAGCCGATATCTGATCCCCATCAGGTCGGAGGCAGCACAATTCGGCCGTATCTAAGAGAGTTGGGCCGATAGGACCAGTCGGAAAGAAGAAGGCATTGAAAGAATCCGACCAAAAATAGCAAGCTGCGGCTACCAAAGGTTCATTAGGCTCCGGGGCAGCTAAAGATAAAGGAAGACTTTCGGCAATGCCCATCCTCTCCCACTCTACCCTCTTTTGGGCCGACACTCTAATAAACCAAGATCTCCAACCCTTAAGAGCCGTCGGCCAAGACCTAAAACTCTTACCCCATTCTGCTATATTGTGGTCAGGGGCTGACAATGGGAGCCTAGGGATCTCGTCATCAATAATAGTATCGGTCTCTAAGGTTCCTGTTGGGCCTAGAAAATACTGATGGTCACTATCTGGGATCGGAATGAGTACCTGGGATGCGTCCATTTCAGCCGATGCAACAGGAAGAGGGGATTGACGCGAAGAAAAGCCGATTTCAAGGTGAGCGAGAGCACGAGAGCGTGAAAATGACCATGGGGGGGGACCGCATATTTATACCTCGGTGAAAAAGGTGAAAAGGTGGGAACAGTTACTGCATTAAAAACGCACCGAAGGCATTGCGGCGCCATTAATGGGGAAGTTACCAAGGTGAATCTTAAGCGACAAGCCGATCACGGAAAAAAGCGAAGAGATTTTTGAAAGATATCAAGCTACCTTTCAAAAATGGGGGGCATATGTTTGCACCAAAATTCGGCATGGGCAGAAAAAATGAAAAGACCACGCACGGAAAGGGAAAGCCGTAACCGATAAGGACTATATCCGAAGATGAAAAGAAATCGGATCAAAGGCCGATGCGGGTCTGGTTGCCGTATCTGAGGAGAACTCGGATCGGGCAAGGCATATAAATCAAAGGCCACAGGGCGAGAAAAAGGGACTCCAACATCATACACAACTCCTTTTACAGCTTTTATTTACAGTTTTTCTAGTCTAGATAATCATCCTTTTTTGTAAGTCGATAGATCCAATATAGTTGCGCATCGCCGATTATTGGTCTCTTTGGCTTCATCCAGGTTCGATCTGTTTTGTGTTGTTGCGCATCGCCTCTCAAAGCCGATTTTACCTTCTGCCTCTGGATCAACCGCAATTGGTTGATCTAGTTATCCCCTGATCGGTTATTAGCCGATTGGCGTCAAGCCGATAAGCATTGATTTATCGGCTTCGTCTGATTTGCAAATCTACCTTGTCAATTACAGGTCAAATTGACTGGCACGCTCAGCAAACTCGGCGTTTGTCTGTGTGTTCGAGGCTAAGAACCCTGCTTCACGTTTTTAGCGCGAACAGTATGGCACCCGGGTTGGTTGTAATTAACAAAGGCACTCGTAGTCGACATTTTGTCTTCCAAATGTTGGCTCCAGTTGTGGAATAAATCGCTCTGATTACGTCATAACTTTGTACATGGCCGAATCCCTTTGCGGAATGGGCTCATTGTACTATGGATGAACTAGAGGATCAATTGGCTGAGAAACAAATTTTGGGAATATGTAAAATGGGGCTAATGGTTGTAAGTTGGCCTGAGGGTCCAACTTGGCGCCATCCGTATGTGCTTGGTCATGAGGAATACTGCTCGTGACGGGATCACGCGGAAGGATTATAGTCGGCTGTGTTGGCATTATAGTAGGGATCAAAGCCGATATGGTCTGGGATCGACTATTGGTCTAGCACTTTGAGTGCTTTATGCTATAGAATAAACTGCATATGTCAGCAACATTTGCATCGGGTCCAACAATATTCCTGTCGACACTAACTCTTGCACCAAAGATTTGACACTATTGGCTATAATCGGCTTAAGCGTTGTTACCAAAGCCGATAATTGGTTGATCAGAACATGATGCATAGATTGGTTGACCATCTCGACAATTTAGCCTGTGTGGGTATGTATCAGCTTACTGACTTGTTGTCTGAAGCAATCACAGTCTCCTTATCGCGAGAATTGACTATCGGCAACGCAATTTTTTGTGTAATACCACGTCGGTCTTTTGGTAGCAGTTCAGCATCATCTCCTCGAACGTGGCTTTTTGATCTTCGATCTCCTTCTGTTGCACTGGCATTAAATCGTCCAACATCAAGACGATTATGGCATCAATAACAATATCAGTTGCGGGAATTGATTTTCCTCAAGACATTGTGGTCCCATTGAGCGTGCCAAAGTGTGTTAGCACCAAAAAACAAGATGAAGGGTTGATCGGCTCAAAACACACACAAACATCGGGTTCAATTAGGGTGCGGATGTGCCAGCCGATTTGATCATGCAATCGACATGGAAAATGATATAAACTATTTCAACCGATTAGGTTATCGGTAAAGATAGATCTAAACAACCTTTTTAGCTGATTAGATGAATGGTAACGATAAATCTAAACAACTTCTTACGGCTGATTAGATGGTTGATAAAAGTAGTTTTTTTTCTAAAAAAGGCGATAGGCAACAAGGTCGGTAAAAAAAATAAACCCGCATAAATTGTGTAAATCGGCAACGATCAAAATCAACGATGCGCAACTTTATTGATCAAAACGAGTTTACAAAGAAAATGTTCTAAATCTAAAGAACTACTCCCAGCTGATGGAAAGTAAATAAAAGTAGAGCGATTATTGATTGATCATTGGATGTTTTTTCGTCTCGCCAGTTGCCCCCTTTTATAGCACTTATACCGATCGTATCCTTCTTCAACTCTTGCAAACGTATAACTCGTATCGGCTTCAACTTTCAAAAGATAAATGTATTGAAGAGATGTTGGCTAAGATTCTTGTCTATGTTTAATCCTATCTTCCAAAATCGGCTACACCTTCTAAATCTTGGTATTAACATGTGCTTTCTATTTTTGAGAGATGATATGAACCTGCCAAAAAACATGGCTAGTTAATATGTAGCATTTGCAGATGTATAAGTTCAGGGCTGGTTAGCCATATAAAAATATACTTTTAAATATTTATTGCATATGCCCATTAAAAGGTATTTTATTACTGTTTTGCCAAGGGCCCACCGAATAGTAGGAACGGCACTGCAAATACATCAGCCAAGGGTCTCAAAAGTTGCCTCAAGATTCTGTACTCCCATCTTTGTCTTCTGTTTATTTGGTCAATGCAATAGAAAGGCTAACGAAACAAAATGGGATAAGAAATCTGAAACAGGATCTGACTATTGAAATTTCTTACATATTCATGTAAGGAACATTTATAATGCAATCAGACATACATTGTGATAAAAAAAAGTTAACGGACAACGATTTTTTCAGTTAACACACTGCAGTACTATCTTAATTTTTCCGATTAGACCAGGGCGTTGGGCTGGGCCGGGCCCACAAGGCGGGCTCCGGGCCATGGCGAGCTGGGTCGGCCCGGCACGGAAAGGCAAACGGGCCTGGTCGGGCCAGCACGGAAGAGGTTTTACAGGGCCTGGCCCGGCCAGGAAGCACAGGGGGCCAGAGTCGGGTCGGGCCGGCTCGGACCCGGCCCTGAACCAATTACAAGCGCTCAGAGCCCACAATCAGTATAATGGATCAATGGACAGTAAAAATGACAATGGGTATTTGGGGAGAATAATTTTTTTTTGATATTTACACATATAAAGTTACTGCCTTGTTAAAAACCTTACACCCAGTGTGGAGTTCCCCTGTAAGGAAAATAGTACATTAACTTTAAACATGCATACATATCACCTACTCTATATTTAGATCAGCTAATGCTTGGGCGATTTCGGGATCCTCCAATTGATGTTGTTGTCGTTTGTCTGCGCGTTGCCAATCCTTAAGGCAGGTGATGGCCTCTAATATTTCGGGCGTGAGTGACGATCTTCTTTCTTCAATTATTGTCCTGACCATGCTGAATATCGCCTTGGCAGAAACAGACGACACGGGAACAACCAAGACATCCCGTGCGAAATGGCACAATACGGGAAATATCCGATGGTTGTCCCTCCACCATTCAAGCAATTGGACCTTCTCGCCTTTGAGGGTAGGATCGGTGGCTGCAAAGTTGTGGGTGAGGTAATGATTGAGCTCTGCATTAGGGTTCCATCTTGCGCCGATGGACGACTGAGATGATGAAGAACTGGATTCCTTGCCCTTTAGCCTCTTCCATAAGTGAGCCGTCAAGCTCGCTTTCGATGGTTGCACCGCTTGCTGCGACGCATTTGACTCCATCTCGCTTGTGCCGTACTTAGTGTGGTACAATTGGAATACTCGAAAGAGTTCATCTTTTACATGGCCAAAAGCGGAGGAGAAATCCATATCGAGAGCCTCTCCTATTCCTTCCAGTGCCACTTGCAGTCCATCCAACTTTTTTTGGGGATTAAAAATGGTAGCAAAAACAATATAGATGTGATATAAAACTAAAATATTTTAGAAATTTTACCTCCAGCGGTGCAACAATAGGGCCTAAAAGTGCATCATGCCTGTATTTTGCAAATGTCTCCGCAATTAACCAAATATAATTAATTACCAAGCATGAGGTAGGGTAGTAAACCCCAGAGAGTTCTTTAGTTGCTTCGTAGAAACATAATAAAAATTCTCGAAAATATGTAACAATGGTCCAATCTAATTCAGTAAGTACAATATCATTTTCTTGTGCATTAGCATTGACAAAGACAGTTAAAATATGTTCATACCCTTCTAACTTTTTTAGCATGATATATGTTGAATTCTATCGAACCTTCATGCCAAGACCAAATTTCCTTGGGTCCTTATTGTTTGCCCTATAGTACTCTTTAAACCAAGCAACCATTTGGGGGCTACCTGAGACAAATCGAATAGCAGAGCGGATGGTGTTTAGATATACACCTATTACCTCCATACCATCCTGGACAACGAGATTGATTATATGGCACACACATCTTTGGTGCTGAACAAACCCTTGTATGTAAGACTGTATATGGGGGGTGAGATACTCCATTGCAGTCATGTTCGCGGAAGCATTATCAAGAGTAATGGATAAAACCTTTTTGTCTATCTTAAAATCTCGAATTACTTCTAATATACAGTTCGCAATAGCATGTCCTGTGTGTGCTTCATCCATTGACTTAAACCCTCCTATGACTCTTTTATTTAACTTGTATTGCTCATCTAAATAGTGATCAACAACACTGAGGTAACAACTTCTCTGATGCGGGGAAGTCCAAATATCCGATATTAACACAAAGGAAAAGCTAACATGTATGAAATTTTCCTTCAATGCAGCTAGCTCTTTATTATAAATTGCTAGAATATCAGCTTTAGTTGTTCTTCAACTAACATGTTGGTATTGTGGGCAGAACCCGTGTTGAATAATTTTTTCAAAATTACGGCTCTCGCCCATCATAGTAGGTAAATCTTCTGAAACTATAAATCTAGCAATTTCATCGCGTGCAGTTTGGGGGTTATACATCCAAGTACTTACAGTGCTATCGGCTAAAAAATTGAGCTGTGTCTGCACACCTCCTCCTTGTGTTTGCCCTAGCTTATGCAGACATGTTGTAGTGCCGGTTCAGATGCCCCGTCCCTATCGTCGAACCTGCACTTAATTCATGTCCACAATAATTGCATTTCGTGAATGCTTTCCGTTGATCGTCGATGATTTCAACCCTTTTCGTCATGTGCTTCCAGCACTCTGTTTTGCCGGTGGTGAGTTTTTGGGTAGTTGATGAGCCACCCTGTGATTCGACGACCGGATACGAGTTGTTGTTGCTGGCATCCTCGAAGCCTTGCGAGCCGTCCATATGACGGTCCTCCATGCTGTAGTCCCCCATACTTGGGGACAGTTGCTGAGCATCAATAGTATCATCATCAACATGACTTCCATGTGGGCGCCCCAGCCTCACTGCTAGTTGCTTCCTATTTCTACCAGACATGGTGAGAATGAGTGCTACAGATTAACAGAGGAAATATTGCTTTGGTTTTGTGATGAAACAATAAAGTGAAGAGTGATGAATTTATAGAGCGCCAAATGGCCAAACCGTTGCAATGTTTGAAAATGGCCAAACCGCCAAATGGGAGCGCCGCACCCCGACCCCCCTGCCTGCCCTTCGCGGCCCTAACGCCTGAGCAGCGCCTGCCCGGCCGACACGCCCGCTGCCGCCTTGCCCCCATGCGCCACGAGTGGAAGCGCCACTCCTGCCTGCCCCCCCCCCACGCGCACGGGCCTCCGGGCTGCCCATGGGCCGCTCGGGCCTTCGTGCCGTGTTGGCCCGAACCCGGCTCATGTAGTCGGGCCATGCCATGCCGCCCGACGGGCCCCACTTCTAGGCCCAGCCCAGCCCTGTAGTTCGTGCCGTGCCGGCCCAGTCTGAATCCACTCGAGCCGTGCCGCACCGACCAGGCCTTGGGCCGCCCGTGAAAAGCCCGACCCATCGCCCAGGTCTATTTCCGATAAGCGACATATAAACAAGCCACATAATTTGCTGATGAACAAAGAAAAAATATCAAACCAAAATCACCTTCGTCATATATCTCTACCTATGTTGTACAAAGTAATCACAAGAACTAAGAAAAGGGTCAGCTTGTTAGTGTATGAATTATGAAGGTGTTGATGCTAAAAAATATGATGACGGATTGATCGGCAATCAGTACACGCAAACACCCGGCTTAATCTGGGTGCGGGCGTGCCAGCTAATTTGATTATGCAATCAGCAAGAATAATATATGATCTAAACGACTATCTCAGCCGATTAGTTTCTCAATGGTGATTTGATTTAAACAGCTATCCAAGCCGAGTAAACTGTAAGTAACGATAAATATAAACAGCTTGATTGAGTTGATTAGATGGTTGATAAATATAGATTTTCCCCAAAAACGGCAATACATAACAAGATCGGAGAAAAAACAAACCTGGATAACGTAAGTCGATAATTATCAAAATCAATGATAGGTAACTTTATTGATCAAGGCGAATTACAGAGAAAAGATTGCAAATCTATAAACTACGCTTAATCGACGAAAAGTAAAGCAAGTTGATTAATCGTTAGATGTCCTTCTGCCTTACCCATTGATCCTTTTTATAGAGTCTAGGCCGATCATGTCTTTCTCTGACTCTTGCAGAAATATAGTTCGTATCGGCCTCAACTCTTAATGATAAACTTTTACCTGAACCGATTAGCAATTCTCAAGTTTGCATCCATGCTTAACTCATCTTTCCAAATCGGCTATAACTATGAAATTGACCATGCCAGTCACGTTGGCTAAGAATGCCAAAATTTAGGCTCCGTTTGGTAACTTGGAACCGAGCTGTTTCTACTAGAATCTGGGAGAAACCCAGCCAAACGGGCTAAAACTCGGAACGATTCTCCTCGGAACGTTTCTCCTTTTTTCACACCGTGGTTGAATCACCCTCAACCCCGTTTCACTAGTTTCTACTAGAATCTGGAACCGTACCAAACGGTTTGCAGAAAGTGATTCTGATTCTACCTTAAACGTTTCTACCAAGAATCTAAAACCGTTTTCGTTTCTACTAGAATCTGGAACCGTACCAAACGGGCCTTTAGTGTCAACAGATGGAAACTGCTTCTTCCACAGCTGGTTCATTGACAAGATAAACGAGGCACAGAAAGACAATGGCCTCATCGAACATCATGTCAATATCTTCATTTATATCACAAGCTTCAGAGAGATCACTTATCTCCTCTGTGACTGAGATTTCCAGTTTATGGGAAAGTCCTTCAGTTCTTCTTTATCGATTTCACCATTGGAATCTTCATCTGAGGAAGCAAAAAAGGCAGTTCATGGTATGAGTTACAACATGATAAATAAGTGAAAGACTAAAGTAGTTGTGTTTATTTGCACAAGATAGTCAATATTTGTCAGAGAGCAGCGTACTTCCACATAGCTCATTTTGGTCACCGGCCACATTCAAACGTTACTCGAAATTCCACAGTTCATGACAAGAACTATAAATAAAACTCTTACATAAAATCGCGCAGGGACCTGTTCGTAATTTTGAAGAAATGGAGGGTTTTTTCGCAAAAAGAGGGTGAACACGTGGCCCATCCGGTTGCTCTTGGATTCCTTCGCTTATAAGGATGGTAATATTACACTAAATGCATTAATAAACTTTTAGATCTCATGAAGATTTGGTAATATTACACTAAATGCATTAATAAACTTTTAGATCTCATGAAGATTCAATTAGTCCAGGAATTCAGAATATATTGGTCTGCCTCTCTTCTTTTAAAACTGTCACCACTGCAAAGGAAGGCCGCAAATCCCGAACGCGTTTCACTAACTATGAGCTCCAAAGATACGATATTGGCTAGCGAAGAGATCGACGTAGGAACAAAATTCACCAAATTGCTCAAAAATAGTCTTGCGTTTTCTCAAACTCTCAGTGGTTTTAAGAAACTTCATGGCAATACTATTGAACGATTTCAGCGAAGTTCCATGTGAGATGTGACGCTCTGTGCTGAAGGGCTTCCACCATCTTCGTCTCTAGCTTTGTACCATGCCAACTCCGCCTCAGCGCCTTGGGCCTCATGGCGTCCAAGTACGCCCTCCATGGTGACACTTCACATAGTGTCCCCAAATTGGATATGCACCAAACAGTTTACCTGGAAATGAACATCAATGGCAACTGCTTCACGTGGAGTACAATTGTACAATATTCTGCAACTAGTGAAAGTAATCAGTCTTAACCAAACTGCGCTCACCGCTAATTACCAAACTCACTAGTCACAGCTCACCACAGCAGGATTTCACCACCGTAAATCATAATCAGTATGCAAACAAGACATCCAAAATGAACAGTTAAGGAACAGTTGCACAGCGACAGTAAACAACAATAGTACTTCCCATATATATACCAAGCTGCCAAAAACTCTGTACAAACTTCAGAGCACTGCGGCCACATCCTACTATGACCAAACTTACGTTCTCTCCCGGAAGCGAGTTTCCGCCACGACCATCAACACTGACAATACCACTTCCTAGCCCCAAGCCCGTCGACTGGTCGAGACTTCGGCGTTGTCAATGGCATAGCCTCCTCACGATGGTAACACGTGCAAATCAAAATATTATGTAAAAACTATTACATGAGCTTTACTCATTTGGAACATATGTTAAATGGTTATCTCCATACAAAAATAAATTAAGAGTTTAAGTTCGAGTAAATCGGATTGAGTTCATCAACACATGATGAAGCACAAGTAAAAGACTCAACCTCTCTAAATAATACGACACTAAAAACTAGACTCAAAGATTAAAAAAATCTTTAGCCTATTTAGTTATACCTTCAACGTGAAGATCCCCTTCGGGGCTTTTGATTTGCAATCAACTCTCTTCTCCTCCCGAGATCGCAAGCCATCTTCTCGATCATCCATTCTTGATGAACATTTTCTTCCCTCTTCTTTTCTTCTCTTCTCGGGATCTCCTCTTAACACCCATCAACACATGATGTCATCCTTTTTATCCTGATTCTTCATCTCAACCTTATTAGACAAAATCTATATCCACAATCTCAAGAAAAACCATTAGTCCAACAAACATGGTTGTCTCAATCATCCATCTCACTCCATCAATACATAATGGATACCTCCAAGATCGATTGAGCATAACCTTAATCAATTTGAATGAATTTAGTTGTGCCTTGAGTACACCGATGCAACTAATACTTCGTTATACTGAAGAACTATCGATATCCTTAATCGATCAAAGGAACATCATAAATACATCATGAAATATTCTTTAACAATTAAAAGACAACCGACCCCAATTTAAATTTTCATTTTAATTGATGTGAGTATATATAATTAGAAAAGTTTTCATATACTCATGCTGATGGTTTGTAGTTGTAACATCCCGAGAAATATAAAAGTATAATAAAGTGACTTTGGAATAACTTTCATTACTTTGTGGATGTTTTGTTGAAATTCTTTGTATAGAAATTTAATTACTTTGTTAACATCTCTTTTAACCTAATTTGGACCATCCTAAAGAAACTTGTGAAATCACCAAACAACCCAGTATAGAAAATAATTTTATAAAATAATATAATTCAAAATATGAATAAAAATGAATTTTGTTAAATTTTTACTCATAAATCAAGTTCTCTAAAAATTCAACTAAATATTAAAAGGAGCAAATTTTGAAGAATTTTAAATTCAATTCTACACATCCAAACTTAGTGAAACCTAAGGCAAATGAAACCGGGCAGGAGCAATCGACGGGGTGCGGTCGTTGGGGCCAGATGAGGGCGGTCGACGGGACTGGACGGTGGCGGGGATGGGACGGGGGGCGGGGACAGGCGAGGACCGAATGGGGCGAGGGGCGAGAGGAAGCGATCAGCGGAGGCCGGCCGGGCGGTCGTCGGGGCCGGATGGGGCGATCGATGGGGCGGACGAAGCGGTGGCGCCGAGGCGAGGAAAGAAGCGAGGGCAGGCGGGGCGGGAGGAGAGAGCAGGAGTTGCGCTTTATATGGGGGGCAGTATCAGTGGCCGTTTTTATTAAAACCCTCCACAGATATGATTTTTCAGACTTCCTTTTAATAAAAACCTATGAATTAATGCATTAATGTATTTGTAACACTATAAAATAATGTACCTATCATATATATTAACTACTACTTATTCATAATTAATTTATCTATGATGAATAAATATATATTCTTACTAAATTTACTAGGCTAATAAATGTATGTTTTTTCTTAGTTCACATGTGAAAATAAAGGTGTATTTTTTTACAAAAAATTTCCATTACTTCACATAAATGCATATTACTACACATAAATACACACATTTTGCCATTACTCTTAGCTATTTATTTTCTTTCACAATTTGGCCTTCTTCATGATCATCGTGATGATAGGTAGCTTCCTGAGTGGTTACTTCCTCAAGCATGATGCTTCCATCTACGAAAGGAGACAACTCATCAAACTGATTGTACTCTTCCTCATCCACGACATTCTCAACTCCGATAATCCTTCGTTTTCCTTGAAGAACTACATGGCGCTTCTTATATGCCGAGTCGATTACATAGAAGACTTGTGCTACTTGCTTCGCAAGTACGAATGGTTCATCTCTATATCCGACTTGTTCGATATCCACAGTAGTGAAGCCGTACTTGTCCACCTTGACACCCTTTGGGAGTTGGACCCAACGACACCAAAACACCGCGATCTTGAAAATACAGTAGTTGAGCTCCCAAATCTCCTCTATAAACCCATAGAAGTTGCTCTTCTTACTGCCTGTGTTGTCGTAGGTATCTATACGGACACTACTGTTTTGGTAAGTACTTTTGCTATCCTGAGCTCTCGTGTAAAATGTATATCTATTTATGTCGTATCCTTGCTATGTCACGATTGTACCTGAAGGCCCTTTTGCCAACCACCTCAATGTAACACTCGTTTCTTCACTAGACATGTGCTTCTTGAACCAATGATTGAACAAACAATTGTGCTCTTTTGTTATCCAAACCTCTGATCGTCCACGATTTTCCCTCCGTAGCTTATCCTTGTGCATGTCCATATACGGGGACACCTCAACTGACAGTTGCAAGACTGTGAAATGAGCTTGTTCGAACAAAACATGATCGTAAGAATTTGTGGACACTACTACAAAACTGCAAATAGGAGACACCCTATTAGTGGCGGTTTGTTTGGAACCGCCACTAATAGGAGTATCAGTGGCGGTTCTTGAGTGCAAACCGTGCCAGGATCATTAGTGACGGTTTTTGTTCCGAACCGCCACAGATAGTGGACTATCAGTGGCGGTTTGTGGTTATAACCGCCACAAATACTGCGACAACTATCAGTGGCGGTTTTAACCCTAAACCGCCACTGATAGTGCACTATCTCTAATGGCGGTTCGAACAAAACCGCCATCGATAGGTAGGTATTATCTCGATGCGGTTGGAGGACAAAACCGTCAGCGATAATTAGCTTATTTGTGGCGGTTCTAAACAAAAACCGCCACAAATCTGATTATAATGGCGGTTTTTGTTTAGAACCGCCACAAATAAAACCCCTATATATACTAGTCGCTACAAAGACTCTACAGGAGCTCATGGTCATCTTCCTCCCCGAGAAGAAAAGCAAAATTTCAGATCTGAGATTTTGTTTGCAAAGAAACTTGAGTTTTTACTTCATAGGGTTGTTCCAAGGTGAGTAATTTGTTCTCCTCTCTTCATTTGTGGTGATGTAGTTGCAATTTAATGGCGAGATCTAGTTTATTTAAGATTTTCCTTTCTTCAATGGCAAAGCTTAGATTCAATTTTTTTTATTTACCTAGCATTTTTTAGATTAATTTATATCTAGATGATGAATTTATTACCTTGCTCCATTAGATTATTTGTTGTCTACCTTTTTAGATGACAAAATATGGCAAGCATATATTAAATTTATTTAATTAAGATTGTTGGATATTAATACACATTAAATTTAATGTATATGGTATAGAGGTGATCATGAAGTTGCCTTGCATTTTGAGATGATGAATTATCTACCTCTTTGAGAGGATAAATTTAATTTTGGCTATGCATAGTACTTAAGATTTGTTTCTAATTACCATTAATTTTCTTACTGTTAGTGAGATGATGAATTTACTACCTTGCTCTATTAGATTAAGTTGTCTACCTTTTTTGGATGATAAATTATGATTGAGCATATATTAAATTTATTTAATTAAGGTTATTGGATAGTAACAAATAATGGATTAATGATTTATGTAATTAAGATTATTGCATATTATTAATTGTTACATTAATTAATTGTAGATGGACCGGAGATGGATGTACAATGCGAACCGTTGCAGCCGAGAATACATCGACGGCAGATTCGCTTTCTACGAGCAAATGAGGAGAACAGATTGCAAAAGAAGACGGAGTACATACATTGTCCATGCATTGATTGCAAGAATGAGAAGATGTTTTCGGACAAAGACCAAATCCACTTGCACTTGATTCGGAGGGGCTTTGTACCTAGCTATACCTGTTGGACAATGCACGGTGAAGAGGAGATCATACTTCAATGTGATAATGTCGACGACGACGAAGCCGCCAATATGGCAGCTGACATCGGGTATGGAACCGATGAGGATAGGTTGGTCGTTGACGATGACAATAATTTGGCTCAAATGTTGTGCGATGCAGAAGGAAACTACAGCAGTGAGAGAGAGTTTAATCAGTTCAAGGGTTTGATAGAGGACTCGGAGAAACCTTTGTTCCCGGGTTGCAAGGAGGAATACACAAAGTTGCACACTGTGCTTTCACTACTGAAATTGAAGGCAAGCAATGGTTGGTCCGACAAGAGTTTCACGGAGTTGCTACGTCTCTTAGCGGACATGCTTCCAGAGGGCAACCTATTGCCTAAGACCACGTATTTAGCCAAGAAGGTTGTATGTCCCTTGGGATTGGAGGTAGAAAGAATACACGCGTGTCCAAGCATTTGTATACTCTATCGCAAAGACTATGCACACGCATGTATGTCCGGTGAGCAAAGCATCGCGATACAAGCGTAAGGGCGAGGAAAGCGAAGGCATAGAAGTGAAGAATGGAGCTCCCGCTAAAGTGGTGTGGTATTTGCCGGTAATACCTGCGTCTAAAGCGTTTATTTGCAAATAAAAAGCATGCCAAGCTGATGCGATGGCACTCGAGAAGAGCGAAAGAGGGATGGAAAGCTGAGGCACCTGCTGATTCTACCCAGTGGAGAACCATCGATAGGCTCTTTAGGAGAACTTGGAAATGAGCCAAAGAATATAAGGTTTGGGTTGAGTACGGATGGAATGAATCCTTTCGGTAACATGAGCGATATTCATAGCACTTGGCCCGTGACTCTCTGTATCTACAACCTTCCTCCTTGGCTGTGTATGAAGCGAAAATACATTATGATGTCATTTGCTTATCCAAGGGTCGAGACAACCTGAAACGATATTGATGTATACCTACAACCATTGGTGGAAGATCTTGTGCTCTTGTGGAATGAAGGTGTGCAGGTATGGGATGAGTACAAGCGGGAGTACTTCACTCTACGCGCAATGTTGTTCTGCACCATCAATGATTTACCAGCCCTAGGTAACCTGTCCTAGTACTATAAAAGGAGCTAAAGCTTGCCCCCAATGCCTGGATGAAACTAGTAGCGTGTGGCTTAACAACTCGAGGAAAACAGTCTACATGCGTCACTGTCGGTTCCTTCGAAAGAATCATCCGTACCGTAATATGAAAAAACAATTTGACGGTACAAAGGAGGACGGTTCAGCTCCAAGACCTCTTACTGGGGAAGAGGTATATGATATGGTTAAGGATATTAATGTTGTACTTGGAAAGGAGGATACCTCGAGGTCCCGTACTGAGAAAACCACGTGGAAGAAGAGATCCTTATTTTGGGATTTGCCCTATTGGAAGGACTTAGAAGTTCGACATTGCATCGACATCATGCATGTAGAAAAGAATGTATGTGACAGCGTGCTTGGTCTTTCTTGAATATTCCTAGCAAAACAAAGGATAGGCGAAGGCACGAAGGGACCTGGAAGATATGAAGATCAGAGCCGAGCTACATCCTCAAGACACCGGGAAAGGCCGACTTTACCTTCCCTCAGCTTGCTATACTCTGTCCAAGAAAGAGAAAACAGACCTCTGCAAGTGCTTGCGTAGTGTGAAAGTTCCGTCCGGTTACTCCGCAAACATCAAGAAACTGGTATCGATGAAAGATTTGAAGTTAACTGGTATGAAGTCTCATGATTGTCATGTGATGATGACACAAATGCTCCCTATTGCAATTAGAGGTATTTTGCATGACAAGGTTCGAGAGGCAATCATGAGGTTGTGTTTCTTCTTTAACGCGATTTCACGAGAAGGTCATCGATCCCGTTGGACTTTATGAGCTGCAGTCGATGTGGTCAACACTGTGTCGACTAGAGATGTATTTTCCTCCATCATTTTTCGATATCATGGTTCATCTCATTGTTCACCTTGTGAATGAGATAAATATTTGTGGGCGATATTCCCGCATCGGATGTATCCGTTCGAAAGGTACATGGGTGTTACGAAGAAATATGTACGTAATCGATCGCGACCGGAAGGTTCCATTGTAGAAGGTTATGCAAGCGAGGAGGTTATTGAGTTCTGCGTCGATTACATGGACGAGGTTGAACCGGTAGGAGTGCCTGTATCACACCATGAGGAGGCTAGCTGGCAAAGGAGTAATCGGAAAGAAATCCACAAATTCTTACGATCATTTTTGTTCGAAGAAGCTCATTTCACGCGATCTTGCAGCGATCGATCGAGGTATCCCCGTTTATGGACATGCACAAGGAAAAGCTACAGAGGGAAAATCGTGGACGATCAGAGGTTTGGATAACAAAAGAGCACAATCGTGTGTTCAATCATTGGTTCAAGGAGCACATGTCTGGTGAAGAAACGAGTGTTACGTTGAGGTGGTTGGCAAAAGGGCCATCAGGTACAATCGTGACATGGCAAGGATACGACATAAATGGATATACATTTTACACGAGAGCTCAGGATAGCAAAAGTACTTACCAAAATAGTGGTGTCCGTATAGATGCCCACGACAATACAGGTGAAAGGACCAACGATGTCGCCTAGAGGGGGGGTTGAATAGGCAGATTAAAATTTCGCAGCGGAATTAAAACAGGCCGAGCTGGTCAACCCAGAGTCTCCGGGTTTTGGTCCGGATACTCCGGCTTGTCCGGATACTCCGGTATTGGATACCGGAGTCTCCGGGTTTGGGAGCTCGGGAGCGCAACACAAGTTGCTCAAATTTGCACGAAATGCTACTAAAAATAAATAGCAATAGCAACCTAGAGCAAGTGCTAGTATGGATTTGAATTAAAGCTAGACAAAGAGCTAGATCTAGGCTTTACGGAGACAAATCCACACAAGCAACACAAGTAAGTAAAGAGAGAGCGAGAGAAGCGATTTTTCACCGAAGTTCGGATTCTTGAAGGGAATCCTACGTCTCCGTTGAGGTGGCTCGGTCACACTTGAGCCGGGATCTCTTTCAACCCGCTTTCCTCCCGGTGTTGCACAAATGCACTCGCCGGCTTCACTTCTTGTCTCTTTCCTTTCGGAGGCGAGACTCGCCTTCACAAGCAGCCAGGGCTCACCACACGCGTTGGTAGCTCCCGGTGACTCCTAGCCGTCTAGGAGACCTTCAACCTCCAAGAGTAATAACACCACGAAGAATCGCTTGGAGGATGAACTAGTGCTCAACAACTAGAAATGAATGCACCTAGCACTTTACTTCTTCCTCTCCTCACCAAAATGGATCAACAACCAAATCTAATGGTGGGAGGAAGTATGAGCTCTATTGAATGCTTGGAAGAGGTTAGGAGTGGCTTGAATGCTGCAATGAATGAGCTCAATCCAGTTCCTAGCCGTTGGGAGAGAGTGGGGCTTTAAATAGTCAGTTCAAAAACTAGCCGTTACTCTCGCTTTTGTACAGAGGAGTGTCCGGACTTATAACCGGAGACTCAGGGTTATCCTGATACTCGGACACAATGTCTTGATACTCAGGACAATCTGGAATAAAAGGCCGAGGGTCCAACCGGAGACTCGGACATATTGTCAGGATACTCGAGATTGAATCAGATACTCGGACGAGAATGTCCGGACTCTCCGAGTTTAAGGGCTCGGTTTGAATTCCAGATTTTGGAAAATGCAATTGTTTGTGTGCTAGTTTGAATGCAAGTTTTGATGTTGAGCACATGCACATCCTAAAATCGATTTTCCGTCGCATCCTCTTAATAGTACGGCTATCCTTAAGACTCAAAACAATATAAAAATTACAAGTCTTCGTCTTGATGCCGTTCTTCTCGAAATTTGACGCGATTAGGAGTGTTCAATCTTGTTCCAAGCTTGAAGTGATCTCGATAACTGCATTATTCTTAGTTGAAGCATTAGATCACTTTAATTGTGTCATCATTATTCACCAAAATAAAATGAGGGGCCTAGATGCACTTTCAATCTCCCCCTTTTGGTGAATTGATGACAACACAATTAACAGCAAATAAAATGATATGAAATAGACTTTAGCAAATCAAAGTAAGAGGTGGAGCTCCCCCTAAATGTGTGCATTAGAAGTATTGAGTGGAATCAAATGCACATATTTTACGAGAAATAACCGAGAGCTCCCCCTCAAACAAAACATCTCATCACGAATAACTGAAAGCAATCCATGCATAAGATAAACATAAGGTCATTACATGGATAGAGAGAGGAAATAACAGAGTTCACGACAGCACAAGGATAAAGAAAAGACAATAAGCAACAATAATAAAAAGCAACACAAATGGTCCAGACCACACGACACGCGACAGTAACGACAAAAGAGACAACTAAGGAAACGACGCTTAAAGATATCACTCCCCCTTTGGCATCAAGACACCAAAAGGAAGAGGACACGAGAGATCACTCGTCGTCGCCTTCGTCGTCGGACGCAGAGTACTCGCTGCCGGGGTCGTCTCCAGGAGGAGGAGGAGGAGCAGAAGAGGTGATGCCGAAGAGCTGATCAGCAGAGGTGGCATCGCTACTCTCCTCGGAAGACCCAGAGGAGTCACTGGGAGAGACTGCCTCGCCATTGTGGCGGCGGATGCTGCGAATGTCTTGACCATTCTTCTTTATCTGCCGGCTCATCACCTTCTGCCTGGCGGAGATGTCGCGGCAAAGACAGAAGACGTGCTTCAACATCCTCTGGAGCACGCTACTCGGAACCTCAGTCTGCCCAGAAGGGATGCCCGAAGGCACAGAAGGAGCCGGAGCAGACGTAGAACTCGAGGCACGACCGCGTTGAGTCCTAGGAGGAGTAGGACCAGGGGCAGTGGGAACAGCTGAAGCAGTCGGAGGACGAACCTTGTATGAAAGGTGCTCCTCGTCCCTGACAAACTTGAGACCGCTGATAGATGTGATCAAAGCCATCACAAAAGGAGCGTAACTGTAGCTGGCCATGTTGCTCTACGCGTTCTGCCTCATCGTCTCCCAAATGAAGTCAACAATGTCAAACGGATGAGTACGCTCAACCAGGTGATATAGCAGGTTCCGTCCATAGGAACTGATGGCAGAAGCATCTCCCTCCTTGGGCCAAAGAGTGACCCTCAGCATCCTGTTGAGCACGGCAGGCACATCCTTTAGACCCTTGATGGTCCCCACTGTGAAGCTCTTCGATGTGTCATACAAGGACTCAATCTGCTCGGGAGTCAACACCTTCTTGTCATGAAGCTTAGGACTGTCATTGTACCGAAGGCTGAGGACTCTTGCAAATCTCTTCTTGTTGGTCTTGTACCACATCCTATCTGTCATCCACCAAATGGCATCCTCAGTCTTGTCAAAATATAGGGTGGCGTAGAACTGCATGATTATCTCGTTGTTCCAATCACACTTGAAAGACATGATGTCTTTCACCTCATGCAGCTCACAAATCTCAAGAATCTGAGAGAAGACTGGATGCTCAGCAGCTGCCATGTACTCCCAGTCGATGGTCTTCATCCTGACCACTGGGTGCTCAAGAGGGTAGAGGACCGTCTCATAGTAATCTGACTGAAACCGGTTCCAGAACCGGCGGTCCACATACTCGTCTTGATGGAAGTCAAGCGGATCTTTCTTTCTGTGCTCAACTATAGCCTTGCCCTTGCCAGAACCCGTCCTGTAGTCAATCACTCTCATGGGGTTGACTGACATAGGATACCTCCACACAGGCTTGGCCTTGGCGAAGGGGCCAATGAAATGACCTGAAGCACGGAACTCCCTTCTCTTCTGATCCCTCAGCCTAGCATGAGTATCTGCATGATGCTCATCTGGATCAGACTTAGGCTGAGCGGAGGATCGAGCCTCGAGGTCGCTGCTGGCCGCCGCTGAATCGACGCTGGGAAGAAGGTGAGCAGAAGGCGTGGACCGATGAGGTCCCAATCCTCGGCGCACCTCTTCCTCTGGAGGTGGGCTGCTTTGCTCTGGCGCGTCTAGGTCTCTTGGGCGCCGGAGCACCAGACGGCGAGCGAAGAGGTGTCTGTGACGGAGAGTCCCTAGGAGGAACACCACCACCGAAGTCACGAGAAGGATCCATCGACTGCACAAAGCGGGAGACAGAGATTAGCCGCGAGGTGATTTGAAATTTTGCGGTTAAAGAATTTTGGCCGAGACCCCTAACCCGGAGAGTCCGGATAAATTGTCCGGATACTCCGGATTAACCCGGAGACTCCGGACAAATTGTCCGGATACTCCGGACCAACCCAGAGACTCCGGACCAACAGTCCGGATACTCCGGATATGCCAGAACAATGCACGGGCGGCCCAAAATCTGGGGAAAAACAATCCGCAAAATGACAAGAATTGAATCTAGATTGCCTCAAGAATAGGAATGAAGTCTAGGGCACAATCTAGCAAAGAAGTTCGCGGGATTAGGACATAAAAAAAAGAACTCACCTCAAGATGATTTGAGAGACGAAGAATGCGGGTGAGTTAGGATGAACGAATCTCCGATCTTGAGGGCAACGACGAGACAATCGGCACCCTAAAAGAGTTGAAGCACACGGAGAGACCCTAAGAACCACGAGACTTGAACGAAACCCGGAAAGAAGAGGTTAGGGCAACAAGATCCTTACCAAGATCTCCAAACCAAGGGAGAGGAAGAGTCCACAAGCCCTTGGAGAAGAAGAGGAGGGAAGGAGTATGCCCTAGCCTTGAGAGAATCACGGGAGAGGGAGAGGCGCACGGAGGGAATAGGAAGAAAAAGGAAACCGCGCAGGATTGGGGACTTAAACCGACCGCCCCAACCCGGAGACTCCGGACTTCAATCCGGAGACTCCGGTACAACCCGGAGAGTCCGGACAAATAATCCGGATACTCCGGATGATCCGGAGAGTCCGAATTAAGAACCGGATACTCCGGGTTCCCCAGCTCGGTTAGGAATGAACAGATTTGCACAACGATCCAGGGAATTTGGCGGAGCGACAGGGAGAAAGAGACTCTATGATGTCAACTTGATACGTGACCAGTGAACAAAGAATCAAACAAGCTATGGTCACATACCAATGACAAGATCGAAGGATCAAGAGCCAAAAACACAGGATAAATTCAGAGAAAAAGATGAATAAGATTTTGAAATCCATTTTTCATTCACCAAACAATATGAGAGCACTTATCAAGCCACGTTACGAGAATCTAGAATATTTAGACCACTTCTCAATTCACAGAATCTTTTCTCGTCAAGAGGCTTGGTAAAAATATCGGCTAATTGATCATTTGTACTCACATGTTGGATATCAATTTCGCCTTTGGTTGCATGATCTCTTAGGAAATGATGGCGAATATCTATGTGTTTTGTACGAGAGTGTTGGACGGGATTGTTGGCAATTTTTATGGCACTCTCATTGTCACACAGTAGTGGAACACTTTTGTAGTTTAGGCCATAATCACTCAAGGTTTGTCTCATCCAAAGTAGTTGGGCACAACAACTCCCGGCAGCTATGTATTCGGCTTCGGCAGTGGATAAGGCTACGGAGTTTTGTTTCTTGGAAGACCACGAGACTAGAGACCTACCCAAGAATTGGCAAGTCCCCGAGGTGCTCTTCCTATCCACTTTACAACCGGCATAATCCGCATCGGAATAGCCAACAAGTTCAAAGGAAGATCCTTTTGGATACCAAAGTCCGAAATGAGGAGTGTGCACTAAGTATCTCAAGATTCTCTTAACGGCCACCATGTGGCACTCTTTTGGAGCGGCTTGAAAACGTGCACACATACAAACGCTAAGCATGATATCGGGCCTAGATGCACAAAGATAAAGGAGAGAACCGATAATCGAACGATATACCTTTTGGATGACCGGTTTACCTTCTTTGTCGAGGTCTAGATGCCCGTTGGCTTGCATAGGTGTCTTTATAGGCTTGGCGTCCTCCATTCCGAACTTCTTGAGCATGTCCTTGATGTACTTGGTTTGACAGATGAAGGTTCCTTTCTTGAGTTGTTTCACTTGAAATCCGAGGAAGAACTTCAACTCTCCCATCATGGACATCTCGAACCTTTTAGTCATAATCTTGCTAAACTCTTTACACAAATGCTCATTAGTAGATCCAAATATGATGTCATCGACATATATTTGGCATACAAATAAATCATTATCAATGTGTTTAGCAAAGAGAGTAGGGTTAGCCTTTCCGACTACAAAACCTTGTCCGAGAAGGAAATCTCGTAAACACTCGAACCAAGCCCTTGGTGCTTGCTTAAGTCCATAAAGGGCTTTGTGTAGATAGTAGACGTGGTCCGGATGTTTTGGATCTTGGCCAGGGTGGTTGCTCGGCGTAGACCATCTCAGAGAGTGGTCCATTTAAGAAGGCGCTCTTTACATCCATTTGATATAGCTTGAAATCATGGTGAGTAGCAAAGGCAAGTAATATTCTAATAGATTCAAGCCTGGCTACTGGAGCATATGTTTCATCGAAATCCAAACCTTCGATTTGAGTGTACCCTTGAGCAACCAATCGAGCTTTGTTTCTTGTCATGATTCCATTCTCATCTTGCTTGTTCCGGAAGACCCATTTTGTGCCGATCACGTTTTGATTTGGTCTTTGGACAAGCTCCCAAACTTGATTTCTTTTGAAATTGTTGAGCTCCTCTTGCATGGCCATCACCCAATCTGGATCTTCAAGTGCTTCATCTACCTTAAGAGGCTCAAGAGAGGAAACAAACGAGTAAAATTCACAAAAGTTTGCAACTCGAGATCGAGTAGATACTCCCTTGTTAATGTCTCCAAGTATGTTGTCGACTGGATGATCCCTCTGAATGCTTTGATGGACTCTCGGGTGAGGAACGGTTGAGTCCAAAGCTTAAATAGCGCCTTCATCATCTTGGGTGGCATTTGAACCATCTTGAGCTTGCTTGGACGAGGTGGAAACATCACTTGAACCTGACCCATCCGGAGACTCCGGTGTAACACCCCAAAATTTTGCTTCTCTTAAATTCATGTGTGATTTGGCACTTTGGTGAATTTTTGGAATTTTCTGGAATTTATTTGGATTTATTTGGAATTTATTTGAATTTATTCCATTTTGAAATAATTAAAGAATTTAATTTTGCAAATAAAATTTTGTTGGAAATATTTTATTTGAGTCCAAAATGATCCAAAGTATTTTCCAGAATTTTTCTGGAATTTTTCTGAGTCTTTTGCTATTTTTAATGAATTAAATGAATTACTGGGAATTATTTTAAATATTAAATCGCTGGAAAATCAACTCGGGTCTAGTATCTGTTCATCCGATCGAAGTCGAACCAGTCGGACTCGAGTCCGACCGAGCCGATTGACTCGATCAAACCACTCAAAACCCTAATCAATCCCAACCGTTGGATCAAGATCCAACTACCGAGATCCGCCAGACGGTTCGAGCCGTGATCCGGCCGGATCCGATCGCGCCGCGGCGATCGTGGCCGTTGATCGTGCCACGTGGGCCGAAAGGCGTCGTCGTCTCCGCCGAGTCCGAGCCGGACTCCGCCGCCGCGCCCGCCGCCGTGTAGAATTAGGTTTCCGTCTCGGGCACGAACGCCGAGGCTATTTAAAGCCCTGGTCACGCCCCGAGGTTGCCCTCTGTAACACCCCAAAATTTTTCTTTTCTTAAATTCATGTGTGATTTGGCACTTTGGTGAATTTTTGGAATTTTCTGGAATTTATTTGGATTTATTTGGAATTTATTTGAATTTATTCCATTTTGAAATAATTAAAGAATTTAATATTGCAAATAAAATTTTGTTGGAAATATTTTATTTGAGTCCCAAATACCCTAAAATATTTTCCAGAATTTTTCTGGAATTTTTCTGAGAATTTTGCTATTTTTAATGAATTAAATGAATTACTGGGAATTATTTTAAATATTAAATCGCTGGAAATCCAAACCGAGTCGGTTACTGTTCATCCGACCGAGCCCGAGTCAGACTTGA
Source organism: Rhipidocladum racemiflorum (assembly GCA_036346355.1). Lineage (NCBI taxonomy): Eukaryota > Viridiplantae > Streptophyta > Magnoliopsida > Poales > Poaceae > Rhipidocladum > Rhipidocladum racemiflorum. Next base: position 74,366,520 of record CM070579.1, read on the forward strand.
GTTCGAGTCCGACCCGAGCCAGTTGACTCGATCTAACCAGCTCAAAACCCTAATCAATCCCAACCGTTGGATCAAGATCCAACGGCTGAGATTCGCCCGTACCGGTTCGAGCCGTATCCGGCCCGGATCCGATCGCGCTTCGCGATCGTGGCGCTGATCGTGCCACGGACGGCCAGGCGCGTCGTCTCCGCCGAGACCGAAGCCGGACTCCGCCGCGCCGCGCCGTAAAACTAGGTTTCCGCCTCGCACGAACGCCGAGGCTATTTAAAGCGTGAGACGCCCCCCGAGGTTGCCCTCATCTTTGCGCACTCCGCTTTCCTCGAGCCATCTCGCCTCGAGCCGTCGTTTATTCGCGGCGAGCTCGCCGTAGTTGAAGGAAGTGACCGCCGGTTTTTGCTCGATTCCGCCGCCGTCGTCCTTCCGCCGAAGGAGCTCAGATCTGGAACCACCGTGACGACGCACCCGAAGGAAGGATTCATCTCGCCGAGCGCAAACGCCGTCGGCAAGGTCGTCGCCCTCCGGCCGGTGAGCAGCGCCGCCAAGAAGTTATCGCCGGACCGCGAGCTCCTCACCGTCCGATCAAGATCCAACGCTGCGTGATCACGCCACGTCGGCAAGACGGTGAGATTGCGTTACGATTTCCAGATCTAATCTCGACCATCGGATCTAGATCCAACGGTCCAAATCGTCGTTAACCCCAAACGCGTCAACATCGGATCTAATCCGCGCCGTTGAATTTCAAACCAACGGCCGGGATTGCGCCACGTGTCGGGAAGATGGATCGACGCGGTCGGCCCACGCTGCGGCAGCGCGTGACGCCGACACGCGGCCTGGCGTGTCGAGGGCCCGCATGTCAGTGGCTAATCCAGCCAAGCGCTGACGTCACCCATGACGTCACAAAGGTCCCACATGTCAGACCGCGTGGCTGAGTCCCCGCCGACGTCGGCGATGACGCTACCCGAGCGGGCCCACATGTCGGGCCTCACGTGGAGTCGTGGACCGAGTCCACGCGGACCCAAGCCGAGCGTGGACTGAGCCCATGAGCCGGCTGACGTCAGCCAGCCAATCAGGAGCTGACACGTGTCCATGCTGACGCAATAATTAATTTCCGAAAAAGAAAATGATTTATTAATTCGAAATAATGATTTCAAATTTAGATTCAAACTTCAAACGCTTATAACTTTTATGCTTCAACTCCGATTTGAGTGATTCAAATTTCTAAATTTGTATAAAATTAAGACCTACCTAAATATAAATTTTATTTAATTTTTGGACTAAAGTTTTTCTCTGTAATATTATTTAATTGATTATTTAAACTTTAAATAATCATAACTTTTATGCTTTAACTCCAAATTTGATTTATTCCAGTTTCTAAAAATCCACAAAATTATGTTCTCTGTTTATGGATTTTATTTGGAGTTTTGGGATGTTTTTGCCTAGTGTTTATTTGTGTATTTGCTATTTGCACGCTTTACGAGTAGACGTTGAAGTGCCTAAGGATTCAAGGAGAAGTGTTGACTCAGGATCCAACTCAAGACCAAGAGGAAGTACTTTTTGAAGGCAAGTTGTGCTTTGACCATGTTGATCCTATTTCGAAATCTATTTTGATTTTAAACTATTGCATGCTAGTTCAATTAGAAAAATACTTTGTTTAAACACGGGGTTAGATAAATACCAATTTGCTATATGACACCTTGATTACTTAAGTATGTGCCATGACCCTTTGTCACCCTAGTTGTGGTTTACTAGTTGGACATTATTAAATTGCCAACATGGGTTTAGACCGTTGTAGTATCGCTTAGACTCACGTGCTCATAACATGATTTTGGACAATCAAATGTTAATATTGACTTAATGATATATTGAACTTGTTTTGGAAAAGTATCATGTGATGTTGATGGCACGTGGTGCATGGTAATCAAGCGGGGTTTGATAAACGATTTTCGGCGGGGCATGTGGCAAGAGTAATCGTGGGCGATTAATGGCGTTAGGGAATGTTGATTTGGTTCTTGGGTAGTCTTGCCTGGTCACTCTAAGGACTTAACCTTGCAAGCCTTTGAACTGGGTCATACTTGCAACCACATGGCCGAATGGGACGGCCCTAGTTGACTAAGTCGCTAAGGACTCACTTGTGGAGCCTCAGGTGTCAATTACACCGCTTGTGTGATTGTGCGGGGAGCGTATCGTGGCTGTGGCCAGATACCCATCTAACGGTGTGTTGGTCCCATACTTCGCCTTGGCTAAGGGAAGGGATGGTGTAGAGCACGAACCGGAGAGGACCACCTGTGTTGTTTGAGGCTTCCAAAAGGCTTTGTTACGGGAACTCGCCTTTGTGGTGTTTGACTGTATCTTGTGGGTAAAGTGCATAACCTCTGCAGAGTGTAGAATCTATTTAAATAGCCGAGTCCACGGTACTGGACAATGCTCGGGAATTACAGTCAAGGGTTAGATTTTCTGAAAATAACTTGGATTTGAAAGGTTGGTTGGTTTAATAGTGAAGTTGATGGAAATGTGGTTTAGGATGGGGAAAAATGTTTATTAAACTTCTTGAAAAGTTATTTATGCTTTACTTATTTCTACTGCTTTCGAATCTACCTATATTACTTTTCAAATGCTGTTTACTGCAAATATACCTTGAGCTATTCCTTTGTACCAAGCCATGCATATAGTATATTAGCTTGCATTCTGTGCATGACTTGCTGAGTACCAAGTACTCACCCTTGCCTCAACACAATACCAGTTGAAGAGGAGACTACACCAGCTTTGGAGGAGGAACTCCAAGAAGATCCGTCTACTTAGGGATGCGAGCCTGGCCAGTTGCTGTGGTATCTTGGATGGCGCCACGGGTTATTTGGTTTTCATTGCTATTATTTTTCTCTGAATAAGTTTCGCCTTGCAGGCATACATTTTGTAACTTGGCCATAAGGTCGAGTAACTTGATTTGGTTATTTAAATAAAGTACTTTATTGGTATCGTTTGGTATGATTGTGATATTTACCGATGTTAAGACTGTGTGCACTAGCGCGTTCCTGGACTAGTGCTGAATACACAGAGGGTCCGGATTTGCAAATTCGGGGTCCCGACAGAGGTGGTATCAGAGCCATACTTGACTGTAGGCTCAACCCTAGCTAGAATGGTCGTGGTGAGGATAAAACCTATTTTCTAAAGCTAAAAATTTGTCAAGATAAGAAATGACATCTCGACTTATCCCCTTCTCTCTTTTCTTGTCTCTTGCTGAAATCTTCCCTTACCTTGTCACAATTTAAAAATTCCGAGTTCTTACGTAAAGCACTCTTGTGACAGATGGAGGTTTTCTCGATGAGTGAGCATAGGTTCTATAGTGAGGCTCCTTCGCCGAGTCGAGTCATAGAATAAAGAGTCACCCTTTAGGCGTTAGACTCCAAAATTAGTTCGATTTGGATTTGCTTTGTTTGCTGAGTGTGCAGTATGTGTTGCAAGGCCCTTAGGCATTGTAAGCAGCCATACCAAGTTATTAATAATAAAGTTGGACCTCAAGGTTACACCTTTCGCCCCGCATAGGTTCCATATTACTTGTCTATTCTTGCTTCCCTCTCATCTCTAAACCTAGAGCAAATCGACAGATGGTGAATACCCGCGGAAACTTTGGAAACAATGGAAGTGGTTCTCGCCCAGCAGAAAACCCCAATGATGGAGCACCAAAGACCGCCACCGGGATATGCAGAATTTCGGAGCTTTTCTTGCTGCCCACTTCAGTTGATGCATGCTATGATGCAACAAATGCAGCACGCCACCGCTCAGGCCACGACCAATCAAGTTAATCGGGGACCACGCCGAGAATACAAGACTATCGAGTTCATGAGGACTCACCCACCCACTTTCTGCGGGAATGCCAATCCATTGGAGGCCGATGATTGGTTAAGATCAATCGAGAGGAAGCTACACATAGCTCAATGCATAGGAAATGAGAAGGTACTCTACGCTTCTCATCGCTTGAAGGGACAACCGCCGAATGGTGGGAGAACTTCGTACACGCAAGAGAACCCTCAAGATATCACTTGGGAAGAGTTCACAAATGCATTCGACAAAGATCACGTGCCTGAAGGAATCATGGACCTTAAGAAGGAGGAGTTCAGAGCATCAAGCAAGGTAATCACCGCTGGTCGACTACCCGAACAAGTTCACACAGCTAGCACGCTACGCTTTGAGGATGTAGCGACAGATAAATCCAGATACCTCGCTTTATGAAGGGACTTAACTCAGATTGCAAGTAGGATTGATCACCCACACCTTTCCAGATTTCCAAGAGTTGGTGAATAAGGCACTTATTCTTGAGGACAAGCGCAAGGAACTGGATGAGAACAGAAGCGCAGGATGCAACGGCAAGGATCACGCCAGGGAACGCAATGCGCTTGAGAGTGGCACCAAATCAATTCTTGATTCCAACCACAGTGGTGCGACAAGGACACCATCCTCAAGACCAAGACCTGTCAATCGAACTACAGACCCTCAGCCCGCTAGAAACGCTACCCTGTGCCAGGAACAGTGAGACGGTGCTACAATCGCAACGAGCCAGGACACTTCGCCAACAGCTTGTCCAAAGAAGACAGCAGGAGTGACCCGATTCGCTTCAACCTAGGAACCACCCCAGCTAGGACGCCAAAGACAGGAGCCACACCCTGCATGGTGAGAGGCCGAGTCAACCATGTCACAGCCAGATGCACCGCAGAATGCTACGACGTCGATCGGGTAAGTTACTTGTTAACTCAAGACTGCAACAGCTTTGTTTGACTGAGCTTCGTGATTCGTTTGTTTCGCAAGGCTTTGCTACTAGAAATGATTTGAGGATTGCAAGACTTAAGTGCATGCTTTTGGTTCAAACCCCTGGTTCCGAACTCCGAACGAAAGTAGGATGTTCCGGGGTGAGAATACTAATAGATGGAATAGAGTTCCTAGCAAAACTTATGATTTTGGAGACCCAGACCTTACACGTCATATTGGGAATGGACTGGTTATCCAGGCACAAGGCCGTATTGGATTGTGGACGAAGGACTATCTCGGTTGAGAGCCCGTGTGGGAAGAAAGTAGAATTTCAAGCCACTGCAGTTAGAGATGGACAGTTGATGGTTAACAGTACCAAGGCAATCAGCATAGAGGATGTCCCAGTAGTGAATGAGTACCCAGATGTTTTTCCCGAAGATCTACCTGGTATGCCGCCAGACAGGGACATAGAGTTTGTGATAGAGCTTGTAATGCACAAGACCGATAGCAAAGAGACCCTATCGGATGTCCACCGAGGAGTTGGTAGAGATGAAGAAACAGCTAGAAGAGTTAATGGAGAAAGGATTTATCGAGACCAAGTTCGCCGTGGGGAGCACCAGTTTTGTTTGTCAAGAAGAAGGACGGAGTTTCAGGATGTGCATTGACTACCGTGCACTCAATGAAGTCACCGTGAAGAATAAGTATCCGCTACCCAGGATTGATGATTTGTTTGATCGGTTGAGAGGAGCTGGAGTTTTCTCCAAGATTGATCTCGAGATCGGGATACCATCGATTGAAGATCCGATCGTAAGATATTCAAGACTGCATTCTCGCCAAGATATGGACATTACGAGTTTCTGATTATGTCCTTTGGTCTCGACGAATGCGCCAAATTTATTTCATGAATATGATGAATAAGGTGTTCATGGAATATTTGGACAAGTTTGTCGTCGTGTTCATAGACGATATCCTAATCTACTCCCAAGACAGAGGATGAACATGCCGAACACTTAAGGCGAGTTTTGGAAAAGCTGAGGAACAAAGAACTTTTCGCCAAGTTCAGCAAGTGTGATTTTTGGAAGGACAAGGTGGAGTTTCTTGGACATGTAATGACCGCAGAAGGAGTCGCCAGAGATCCAAGCAAAGTAGAAGCTGTGTTACATTGGGAACGACCAAAGACGGTGACCCAGATTCGAGTTTCCTTGGAATGGCAGGTACTACCGCCGTTTCATCAAAGGCTTCTCGACGATTGCGAAACCTCTTACGCGAATCGCTGAAGAAGGAAAAGAAGTTTGCATGGACGCTTGAATGTGAGAAAGGATTTCAGAGTGAAGAAGCGATTGACGCCAAGACCGGTGTTAGTTCTACCGGATGTTGCTCAAAGCTTCGATATTTATTGTGACGCATCGCGCCAAGGACAAGAATGTGAGATGATGCAGGATGGAAAGGTCGTCGATTATTCAACAAGGCATTTCAGGCCGCATGAGGAGAACTACCCCACACATGACCTAGAGATAGCTGCCGTAGTGCATGCCTTGAAGATATGGCGTCACTATCCGATTGGAAACAGATGTGAAGTGTATACGGATCATAAGAGTTTTAAGTACATATTCACCAATCGGACCTGAATATGAGGCAAAGGAGATGGTTAGAGTTGATCAAAGACTATAATGTTGGAATCCATTACCATCCCGGGAAGGCCAACGTAGTAGCCGATGCTCTGAGTCGGAAAAGACATACCGTGAGTACGTTGCTAGCCACAAGTCAGGCTGAGTTATGTGAGGATTTTCAGAAGATGAAGATTGAGGTAGTACCTAGCGGATTCTTGGCGCATTGGAAGTAAAGCCTACCCTAGAGGATCAGATCCGAGAAGGATGAAGGATGATGACAAGATCCGCAGGATTAAGTCCATCAAGGATGAAGGCAAGGCAGAGGACTTCAAGTTGGATGAGCAAGGCACGTTATGGATGAAGGATCTGATTTGTGTGCCTAACAACAAGGAGTTAAAGCAACTGATTTTGGAAGAAGCCCATGACTCCAAGTACTCACTTCACCCTGGAAGCGCCACGATGTATCAGAATCAAGGAGAGATTCGTGGCCGAGTATGAAACGTGAAGTTGCCGAGCATGTTGCATTGTGCGACGTATGCCGGAGAGTCAAGGCAATGCATCGAGAGACCAGCAGGATTGCTACAACCGCTGAAAATACCCGAGTGGAAGTGGGAGGAAATCTAATGGATTTCATTACCGGCTTGTCAAGACTCAAGGAGGTTATGACTCCATATGGGTTATAGTGGATCGCTTGACTAAAGTAGCCCATTTTATCCCCGTGAAGACCACTTACTCGGAGATAAATTAGCACTGTACATGATCGATTGTCTGCTTGCACGGAGTGCCAAAGAGGATTGTATCGAGAGGTACCCAATTTACCTCAAGGTTCTCGAATAAGTTGCATGAAGCCATGGGAACCCGCTTGAACTTCAAGATGCCTTATCATCCATGCAGCGGATGGACAGACCGAAAGAGTCAACCAGATTCGAGGATATGTTAAGAGCTTGTGCATTGGCTTATGCTACCTCTTGGGATAAGAGTTTGCCGTATGCCGAGTTCATTACAACAATAGTTATCAGGCTAGTTTCTGATGTCACCTTTGAGGCATCAGATGGTCGACTGGCTTGACGCCATTGAATTGGAATGAGACTGGCGAGCGCCGTGTCTTTGGGCCTGATATTCTTCAAGAGGCCAAGAGCAGATCGCTATGATTAGGGAGAGGTTGAAGATAGCCCAATCTCGATGTAAGAGTTATCCGACAATCGTCGCGAGACTTGAGTTTTGGAACCGTAAGACTTTGTATACCTCAGAGTTACGCCTCGGGGAGTTAAGAGGTTCCATGCCAAAGGGAAACTTGCACCCTGCTATGTTGGACCATTTAAGGTTTTGAGTCGCAGAGGCGTTGCTTATCACCGGAGTTGCCGCAAATGCTGGTGGAGTGCATGACGTATTCCATGTGTCCCAGTTGAAGAAGTGTCTCCGAGTTCCTGAGGAACAGACATCGCTAGAGTCAATTGAGTTGCAAGAGGATTTGACTTATAAGGAGCATCCCGTGAAGATTTTAGACACAATGGATCGAGAAACTAGAAACAAGTCAACCCGTCAGAGAGTTCAAAGTGGAGTAACCATGAAGAAAGCGAAGCGACTTGGGAGCGCGAAGAGGATTTGAAGAAAGAGTTTCCAAACCTATTCCTTTAGTAAGCCCTGAATCTTGGGGACGAGATTCTATTAAGGGGGGGAGGTTTGTAACACCCCAAAATTTTTCTTTTCTTAAATTCATGTGTGATTTGGCACTTTGGTGAATTTTTGGAATTTTCTGGAATTTATTTGGATTTATTTGGAATTTATTTGAATTTATTCCATTTTGAAATAATTAAAGAATTTAATATTGCAAATAAAATTTTGTTGGAAATATTTTATTTGAGTCCCAAATACCCTAAAATATTTTCCAGAATTTTTCTGGAATTTTTCTGAGTATTTTGCTATTTTTAATGAATTAAATGAATTACTGGGAATTATTTTAAATATTAAATCGCTGGAAATCCAAACCGAGTCGGTTACTGTTCATCCGACCGAGCCCGAGTCAGACTTGAGTTCGAGTCCGACCGAGCCGATTGACTCGATCTAACCGACTCAAAACCCTAATCAATCCCAACCGCTGGATCAAGATCCAACGAGATCCGCCAGCCGGTTCGAGCCGATCCGCCCGGATCCGATCGCGCCGCAGGCGATCGTGGCCGTTGATCGTGCCACGTGGACGGCCAGGCGTCGTCGTCTCCGCCGAGACCGAAGCCGGACTCCGCCGCCGCGCCGCCGCCGTGTAAAACTAGGTTTCCGTCGCACGAACGCCGAGGCTATTTAAAGCGTGAGACGCCCCGAGGTTGCCCTCATCTTTGCGCACTCCGCTTTCCCGAGCCATCTCGCCGAGCCGCCGTCGTTTGCCGTGTGAGCTCGCCGTAGTTGAAGAAGTGACCGCCGCGGTTTTTGCTCGATTCCGCGCCGTCCGTCGTCTTCCGCCGAAGGAGCCCAGATCTGGAACCACCGTGACGACGACGCACCGAAGGAAGGATTCATCTCGCCGAGCGCTAAACGCCGGTCGGCAAGGTCGCCCTCGCGCCGGTGAGCGGCGCGCCGCAAGCCATCGCCGGACCGCGAGCTCTCACCGTCCGATCAAGATCCAACGCGCGTGATCACGCCACGCCGGGCCGACGGTGAGATTGCGTTACGATTTCCAGATCTAATCTCGACCATCGGATCTAGATCCAACGGTCCGAAATCGCGCGTTAACCCAAACGGCGTCAACATCGGATCTAATCCGCGCCGCTTGAATTTCAAACCAACGGCCGGGATTGCGCCACGTGTCGGGAAGATGGACCGACGCGGTGGCCGCCCACGGCGTGCGTGTGACGCCGACACGCTGGGAACTGCGTGTCGAGGGCCCGCATGTCGCTGGCTAATCCAGCCAAGCGCCGACGTCACCCATGACGTCACGGTGGGGTCCCACATGTCGCCACCGTGGGCTGAGTCCCGCCGACGTCGGCCGATGACGTCACCCGAAAGTGGGCCCACATGTCGATCTCACGTGGAGTCGTGGACCGAGTCCACGGTGGACCCGAGCCGAGCGTGACCGAGCCCATGAGCCGACGCCAGCCAATCAGAGCGACACGTGTCCATGCCGACGCAATAATTAATTTCCGAAAAGAAAATGATTTATTAATTCGAAATAATGATTTCAAATTTAGATTCAAACTTCAAACGCCTATAACTTTTGCGCTTCAACTCCGATTTGAGTGATTCAAATTTCTAAATTTGTATAAAATTAAGATCTACCTAAATATAAATTTTATTTAATTTTTGGACTAAAGTTTTTCTCTGTAATATTATTTAATTGATTATTTAAACTTTAAATAATCATAACTTTTATGCTTTTAACTCCAAATTTGATTTATTCCAGTTTCTAAAATCCACAAAATTATGTTCTCTCTGTTTATGGATTTTATTTGGAGTTTTGGGATGTTTTTGCCTAGTGTTTATTTGTGTATTTGCTATTTGCACGCTTTACGAGTAGACGCGTTGAAGTAAGGATTCGAAGGAGAAGTGTTGACTCAGATCCAACTCAAGACCAAGAGGAAGTACTTTTGAAGGCAAGTTGTGCTTTGACCATGTTGATCCTATTTCAAATCTATTTTGATTTTAAACTATTGCATGCTAGTTCAATTAGAAAAATACTTTGCTTAAACATGGGGGTTAGATAAATACCAAATTGCTATATGACACCTAGATTACTTAAGTATGTGACATGACCCTTTGACACCATAGTTGTGGTTTACTTGTTGGACAATATTAAATAGCCAACAAGGGTTTATACCGTTGTAGTATAACGCTTAGACTCGCTGCGTGCTCATAACATGATTTTGGACAATCAAATGTTAATATTGACTTAATGATATATTGAACTTGTTTTGGAAAAGTATCATGTGATGTTGATGGCACGTGGTGCATGGTAATCAATCTGGGTTTGATAAAGCTGAACGGGCATGTGGCAAGAGTAATCAGTGGGCGATTGTATGGCGTGGGAATGTTGATTTGGTTCTTGGGTAGTCTTGCCCTGGTCACTTTAAGGACTTAACCTTGCAAGCCTTTGAACTGGGTCATACTTGCAACCACATGGCTGGAATGGGACGGCCCTAGTTGACTAAGTCGCTAAGGACTCACTTGTGGAGCCTCAGGGTGTCAATTACACCGTTTGTGTGATTGTGGAGCGATCGTGGCTGTGGCCAGATACCCATCTAACGGTGTGTTGGTCCCATACTTCGCCTTGGCTAAGGGAAGGGATGGTGTAGAGCACGAACCGGAGAGGACCACTGTGTTGTTTGAGGCTTCCAAAGGCTTTGTTACTGAACTCGCCTTTGTGGTGTTTGATTGTATCTTGTGGGTAAAGTGCATAACCTCTGCAGAGTGTAGAATCTATTTAAATAGCCGAGTCCACGGTACTGGACAATGCTCGGGAATTACAGTCAAGGGTTAGATTTTCTGAAAATAACTTGGATTTGAAAGGTTGGTTGGTTTAATAGTGAAGTTGATGGAAATGTGGTTTAGGATGGGGAAAATGTTTATTAAACTTCTTGAAAAGTTATTTATGCTTTACTTATTTCTCTGCTTTCGAATCTACCTATATTACTTTTCAAATGTCACATCGCAAATATACCTTGAGCTATTCCTTTGTACCAAGCCATGCATATAGTATATTAGCTTGCATTCTGCATGACTTGCCGAGTACCAAGTACTCACCCTTGCCTCAACACAATACAGATTGAAGAGGAGACTACACGGCTTTGGAGGAGGAACTCCAAGAAGATCCGTCTACTTAGGGATGCGAGCCCGTCATTGCCTGTGGTATCTTTGGATGGCGCCACGGTTATTTGGTTTTCCGCCGCTATTATTTTTCTCTCGAATAAGTTTCGCCTTGCAGGCATACATTTTGTAACTTGGCCATAAGGTCGAGTAACGATTTAGTTATTTAAATAAAGTACTTTATTGGTATCGTTTGGTATGATTGTGATATTTACCGATGTTAAGACTGTGTGCACTAGCGCGTTCCTGGACTAGTGCTGAATACACAGAGGGTCCGGATTTGCAAATTCGGGGTCCCGACACCCTCATCCTTGCGCACTCCGCTCTCGAGCCATCTCGCTCGAGCCGCCGCTTATTCGCGGCGAGCTCGCCGTAGTTGAGCGCCACTCCGTCGCGGTTTTTGCCCGCCTCGCCGCCCGTCCGTCGTCTTCCGCCGAAGGAGCCAGATCCGAGTCCCCGCTTCGAGACGCACCCGAAGAGACCACCCACTTCGCCGGAACGACCCCGGAGCGCCGTCGGGCTCGTCATCGTTCTCATCTCCGGTGGTCTTGCTCCGCCGCGTCGCCATCGACCTCGCGAGCTCTGTGGACCGTCCGATCTTGATCGTGCGGTTGAGGTGAGTTCACGTGTTCCAAACCCGATTAGATGCGGACCGCTGGATCAAGATCCAACGGTTCACAATCGCCACGCGCCGTAGTAGTGATTATTATAGGATTAGATCCGGACCGTCCGATCTAGATCGAACGGCCACGATCATCGAGTAGATTCAACACGTTAACCCTGGATCTAATCGCGCCGTTGAATTTCAAATCAACGATCGAGATTGCGCCACGTGTCGGGAAGTTGGACCGACGCGGTCGCCGATCACGCAGCGGGCGTGCGTGTGGCCGACACGCGGGGCCGCGTGTCGAGGGCCCGCATGTCGCTGGCTAATCCACCAAGCGCCGACGTCACCCATGACGTCACGATGGGTCCCACATGTCAAGACCGTGGTGAGTCCTCGCCGACGTTAGCGATGACGCTACCCGAGTGGGCCCACATGTCAGCGACACGTAGAGTCGTGGACCGAGTCCACGGTAGACCCGAGCCGAGCGTGGACCAAGTCCATGGACCGGCTGACGTCAGCCAACCAATCAGAGGCTGCCATGTGTCCATGCTGACGCAATAATTAATTTCCGAAAAAGAAAATGATTTATTAATTCGAAATATTGATTCAAATTTAGATTCAAACTTCAAACGCTTATAACTTTTGCGTTTCAACTCCGATTTGAGTGATTCAAATTTCTAAATTTGTATAAAATTGAGATCTACCTAAATATGAATTTTATTTAATTTTTGGACTAAAGTTTTTCTCTGTAATATTATTTAATCGATTATTTAAACTTTAATAAATCATAACTTTTGCATTTTAACTCCGATTTGGACGATTCCAGTTCCTAAAAATCCAGAAAATTATGTTCTTTCTGTTTATGGATTTTATTTGGAGTTTTGGGATGTTTTTGCCTATTGTTTATTTGTGTATTGCTATTTGCACGCTTTACGAGTAGACGTTGAAGTGCCGGAAGGATTCGAAGGAGAAGTGTTGACTCAGGTTCCAACTCAAGACCAAGAGCAAGTACTTTTTGAAGGCAAGTTGTGCTTTGACCATGTTGATCCTATTTCGAGATCTATTTTGATTTAAACTATTGCATGCTAGTTCAATTAGAAAAATACTTTGTTTAAACATGGGGGTTAGATAAGTACCAATTTGCTGTATGACACCTTGATTATTTAAGTATGTGCCATGACCCTTGTCACCCTAGTTGTGGATTACTAGTTGGACATTATTAGATTGCCAACATGGGTTTTAGACCGTTGTAGTATACTGCTTAGACCTGCTACGTGCTCATGACATGATTTTGGACAATCAAATGTTAATATTGACTTAATGATATATCGAACCTGTTTTGGAAAAGTATCATGTGATGTTGATGGCACGTGGTGCATGGTAATCAACTGGGGTTTGATAAACAGTTTTTCGACCGGGGCATGTGGCAAGAGTAATCAGGTGGGCCAGTTGTGGCATTGGGGATGTTGATTTGGTTCTTCGGGTAGTCTTGCCCTGGTCACTCTAAGGACTTAACCTTGCAAGCCTTTGAACTGGGTCATACTTGCAACCACATGGCTGGAATGGGACGGCCCTAGTTGACTAAGTCGCTAAGGACTCACTTGTGGAGCCTCAGGGTGTCAATTACACCGTTTGTGTGATTGTACGGGGAGCGTATCGTGGTGTGGCCGATACCCATCTAACGGTGTGTTGGTCCCATACTTCGCCTTGGCTAAGGGAAGGGATGGTGTAGAGCACGAACCTGAGAGGACCACCTGTGTTGTTTGAGGCTTAGAAAGGCTTTGTTACTGAACTCGCCTTTGTGGTGTTTGACTGTATCTTGTGGGTAAAGTGCATAACCTCTGCAGAGTTTAGAATCTATTTAAATAGCCGAGTCCACGGTACTGGACAATGCTCGGGAATTACAGTCAAGGGTTAGATTTTCTCAAAAATAACTTTGGTTTGAAAGGTTGGGTTGGTTTAGTAATGAAGATGATGGAAATGTGGTTTAGGATGGGGAAAATGTTTATTAAACTTCTTGAAAAGTTATTTATGCTTTACTTATTTCTACTGCTCTCGAATCTACTTATATTACTTGTCAAAAGTCATTTCTTGCAAATATACCTTGAGCTATTCCTTTGTACCAAGCCATGCATATAGTATATTAGCCTGCATTCTGTGCATGACTTGCTGAGTACCAAGTACTCACCCTTGCCTCAACACAATATCAGTTGAAGAAGAGACTGCACCAGCTTTGGAGGAGGAACTCCAAGAGGATCCGTCTACTTAGGGAAGCGAGCCCAGTCAGTTGCCTGTGGTATACTGGATGGCGCCACGATGTTACCTTATTTGATTTTCCGCTGCTATTATTTCTCTTTAATAAGTTTTGCCTTGCGAGGCATATATTTGTAGCTTGACCATAAGGTCGAGTAACCAGTTTGGTTATTTAAATAAAGTACTTTGATAATATCGAATGGTATGATTGTGATATTTACCGATGTTAAGACTGTGTGCACTAGCGCGTTCCTGGACTAGTGCTGAATACACAGAGGGTCCGGATTTGCAAATTCGGGGTCCCGACATCCGGTATTTGACCCGGAGACTCCGGACCAGTCTGGACACTCCGGGTTTCAGGCCGGAGACTCCGGGTTGGGGTGCTCGGGTGAGATTCCAGATTTTGAGGTCTTACCTCCCCAATTGCCATTTTCTTGATAGCTTCACAAGGAGGTTCTTCCCTGTCAATCACAACACGATCAACTTGTTCTACTTGAGAACCGTTAGCCTCATCAAAAGTTACGTCACGCGAGATTTCAACGACACCGGTGGTATTGTTGAAAACTTCGATGCATAAGCATTAGTTCCATAACCAAGTAAGAAACCTTCATCTACTTTAGGAGCAAATTTAGAAGACTTAGCTCTTTTGTTGAGGATGTAGCATTTACTCCCAAAGACTCTAAAATAGGATACATTAGGTTTCTTCCCGGTGAGCAATTCGTACGCCGTTTTCTTCAAGATCTTGTGAAGGTAGAGGCGGTTGGAGCTGTGGCATGCGGTATTGATGGCTTCCGCCCAAAAACTATCGGAAACCTTGTACTCGTCAAGCATCGTCCGCGCCATCTCGATGAGGGTTCAATTTTTCCTCTCGGCCACCCCATTTTGTTGAGGAGAATAGGGAGCCGAGAATTCATGCTTGATTCCTTCCTCATCAAGAAACTCCTCCACACCAATGTTCTTGAACTCGGTGCCGTTGTCGCTTCGAATTCTCTTGATCTTCACTTCAAATTCATTTTGAGCTCTTCTCATGAATTTCTTTAACGTCACTTGGACTTCTCCTTTGTCATGCAAGAAAAACACCCAAGTGAATCGAGAAAAATCATCAACAATAACCAAACCATACTTACTTCCCCCGATGCTTATGTAAGCTACGGGACCGAATAAGTCCATGTGGAGCATTTCCAACGGTCTTGAGGTCGTCATCACATTCTTGGCGGGATGGGAGGCACCAACTTGCTTGCCCGCTTGACAAGCGCTACACACCCTATCCAAACCAATTACTTCTCCTTTTCCATTGTCTCCAAAGACAATGCTTTCGCTATTTGATCCATTTTCATCCAAATGTGCAAACATTGCCTTTTCTCCGGTCATGTGGTGTGTGCAACCGCTATCCAAAATCCAACTTGTTCCACCGGAGATATAGGCCTACAAAAACATATTTAGTTTTTGCTCTTTGGTACCCAAACTTGGTTAGGTCCACGCACATTAGCAACTAGAGATTTTGGGACCCAAATGGAGCGAGCAACAGGAGCATTCTTTGGCTTACGCCCAATATGACATGCAACTACACGACCAAGGTTAGTTTTCTTAAGTACATATGAAGCAAAGAACTCGGAGTGAGCCTTGTGCTTGGATGTTCCTTCGCCTTTTACAAAATGAATCGGCTTGCTTAAAGGAGCAACCACGATGTTGCTCTTTTTGCCCTTAGGCGGAACATATCCAAGCCCATGCTTCTTAGGATTACCTTGGCGCTTACCGAGATACTCCTCTAAACCTTTGCTAGCCTTGTAGGACTTTTGAAGTCCATCTTCAAGCATCCCCTTAAACTTCTCATTCTCATGAGCCAAGACTTTCAAAGTCTCACGGTTAGTACCACAAGTAGAAACATCAATATTATAACATCTAGCGCATTCGTTGCTACTTGAAGGCATTGAAACATTGGAGTTTTTAATTGAGGAGGAAGCATTATTCGAGAGATCAACAAGCTTCACTTCAAGAGACTTGCAAGCATCCATTGCTTGAGCAAGTTGTTCTACGAGTGAAGCATTGGTGATCTCAAGACTAACTATTTCATTCTTAGTCAAATTTGAGTTTTTGACTAAGTCCTCATTTTTCTTTCTTTCAAAAGCTAGGCTCTTCTCTAGCTCAAGATTCTTTTCTTTTTCAAAAATAAGGAGATCCTCTTGAGCTTCAAGAGTAGCCTCCTTTTGTTCTACCACTTCTTCCAATTTTTCAATGTCTTTAAGTAGCAAGTCTAGTTTTTCAATATCAAAATCATTCATAGACTTAAATACCACTTCATCGTTATCACTATCATCATCACAATCATCCAAGCTATAATCAACAATGGAATGAATAGTGCTCTTAGATGATACCTTGTGCCCCTTTGCCATAAGGCACATTGGAGCATCTTCATCTCCGTCGCTCAAGTTGTCGAAGAGGCTCTTCGACTTTGTTGGTGGAGTAGCGATAGCGACGGTGGCAAGTCCTCCTTCATTGCCGGAGTCGGACTCAGACTCGGACTCGGAGTCAGAGTCGGAGTTCCACTCCTTGCCGATGTAAGCGTGACCTTTACCCTTGTACTTCTTACTCTTGTCCTTGTCCTTCTTGCGGTACTTGTCTTTCTTGTACGACTTTTCTTCTTTCTTTTCTTTGTGTGGGCACTCGGCAATGAAGTGACCGGGTTCCCCACACTCGTAGCACTTTCTTGAAGAGTGCCTTCCTCTTGACTTGTTGTCTAAGCTCTTGGAATGGCTTCCCGGCTTGCATCCTTTCTTCTTCAAGAACTTGTTGAATCTTCTAACGAGCAAGGCCATATCTTCATTTGTCAAGGGGCCGCTCGACTCTTCTTCATCGCTTGAACTTTCTTCGGCTTCTTGTGCAACCTTGACGGCCTTCAAGGCTACACCTTTCTTCTTGTCGGATTTGAGTTCTTCTACAACCTCGGCCTCCTTGATCATCATCTCATCCATCATCAACCGGCCAATCACATCATGAGGCGTGAGAGAGTCGAAGTTTGGCCGGTCTCGGATTAGTTGCACAAGGTTGCGGTTGGTTGGGGTGATCACTCGAAGTATGATCTTCACCACGGCCTTGTCGGTGAGCTCGGTGCTTCCAAGTCCCTTTGCTTGATTCACTAGCACCATCAAGCGATCAAACATATTTGTGTACGATTCACCTTCTTCCAAAGTGAATCGGCTTAGCTCTCCAATGATGAGCTCGATCTTGGACTCACGGACACTTGACACACCTTCATGAGTCACCATCAACCTTTCCCAAATGTCCTTGGCATTGTCAAGGCCATCGACTCGGTTGAACTCCGAGTCACTCAAAGCGTTGAACAAGGCATTGACGGCCAAGTCGTTGAAGTGTTGAGCTTTGTCTTCTTCGGAGGTAAGATTGTTGGGGTTTGCGGGCTTGAAACCTGTTTCAACAATCTTCCAAATGCATGGGTGAAGTGATCTCAAATGCATCTTCATCTTATGTTTCCATGCCGCGTAGCGAGTGCCGTCGAAATGAGGCGCTCGTCCGGACGAAACGGAGACATATGATGAAGAGTTTGAGACTCCAAAAGATGAATAATCTAAAGGAATTGCAACCCCTATACCGGAACCCGTGGGTTTCTCTTGGCCATGGGTTTCGGTAGCCTTCTCTATTTCCGACATCTTTGATTCTCCAAGCGGTTAAGCCAAACTAAAGGAGATTTGGCTCTGATACCAATTGAAAGGACCAACGATGTCGCCTAGAGGGGGGGTGAATAGGCAGATTAAAATTTCGCAGCGGAATTAAAACAGGCCGAACTGGTCAACCCGGAGTCTCCGGGTTTTGGTCCGGATACTCCGGCTTGTCCGGATACTCCGGTATTGGATACCGGAGTCTCCGGGTTTGGGAGCTCGGGAGCGCAACACAAGTTGCTCAAATTTGCACGAAATGCTACTAAAAATAAATAGCAATAGCAACCTAGAGCAAGTGCTAGTATGGATTTGAATTAAAGCTAGACAAAGAGCTAGATCTAGGCTTTACGGAGACAAATCCACACAAGCAACACAAGTAAAGAGAGAGCGCGAGAAGCGATTTTTCACCGAAGTTCGGATTCTTGAAGGGAATCCTACGTCTCCGTTGAGGTGGCTCGGTCACACTTGAGCCGGGATCTCTTTCAACCCGCTTTCCTCCCGGTGTTGCACAAATGCACTCGCCGGCTTCACTTCTTGTCTCTTTCCTTTCGGAGGCGAGACTCGCCTTCACAAACGACCGGGGCTCACCACACGCGTTGGTAGCTCCCGGTGACTCCTAGCCATCTAGGAGACCTTCAACCTCCAAGAGTAATAACACCACGAAGAATCGCTTGGAGGATGAACTAGTGCTCAACAACTAGAAATGAATGCACCTAGCACTTTACTTCTTCCTCTCCTCACCAAAATGGATCAACAACCAAATCTAATGGTGGGAGGAAGTATGAGCTCTATTGAATGCTTGGAAGAGGTTAGGAGTGGCTTGAATGCTGCAATGAATGAGCTCAATCCAGTTCCTAGCCGTTGGGAGAGAGTGGGGGCTTTAAATAGTCAGTTCAAAAACTAGTCGTTACTCTCGTTTTTGTACAGACCGGAGTGTCCGGACTTATAACCCGGAGACTCCGGGTTATCCGGATACTCCGGACACAATGTCCGGATACTCCGGACAATCTGGAATAAAAAAGGCCAAGGGGTCCAACCCGGAGACTCCGGACATATTGTCCGGATACTCCGGATTGAATCCGGATACTTCGGACAGAATGTCCGGACTCTCCGAGTTAAAGGGCTCGGTTTGAATTCCAGATTTTGGAAAATGCAATTGTTTGTGTGCTAGTTTGAATGCAAGTTTTGATGTTGAGCACATGCACATCCTAAAATCGATTTTCCGTCGCATCCTCTTAATAGTACGGCTATCCTTAAGACTCAAAACAATATAAAAATTACAAGTCTTCATCTTGATGCCGTTCTTCTCGAAATTTGACGCGATTAGGAGTGTTCAATCTTGTTCCAAGCTTGAAGTGATCTCGATAACTGCATTATTCTTAGTTGAAGCATTAGATCACTTTAATTGTGTCACCATTAATCACCAAAATAAAATGAGGGGCCTAGATGCACTTTCAACAGGCAGTAAGAAGAGCAGCTTCTATGGGTTTATAGAGGAGATTTGGGAGCTCGACTACTGCATTTTCAAGATCCCGATGTTTCGGTGTCGTTGGGTCCAACTCCCAAAGGGTGTCAAGGTGGACAAATATGGCTTCACTACTGTGGACATCGAGCAAGTCGGATATAGAGACGAACCATTCGTACTTGTGAAGCAAGTTGCACAGGTCTTCTATGTAATCGACCCGGCAGATAAGAAGTGTCATGTAGTTCTTCAAGGAAAACAAAGGATCGTCGGAGTTGAGAATGTCGTGGATGAGGAAGAGTACAACCAGTTTGATGAGTTGCCTCCTTTCGTAGATGGCAGCATCAGGCTCGAGGAAGCAACCACTCAGGAAGCCACCTATCATCGTGATGATAATGAAGAAGGCCAAATTGTGAAAGAAAATAATTAGCTAGGAGTAATGGCAAAATGTGTGTATTTATGTGGGGTAATGGAAATGTAATGTCAGAAATATGCATTTATGTGGAGTAATGGCATTTTTTTGTTAAAAAAATATGCTTTATATTAATTCATGGCTTTATATTAATATATATGATAGGTACGTTAATATATAGTGTTATAAATGCATTTATGTGGAGTAATGGAAAAATATGCTTTATATTAATTTATATTAATCAGGGATTCAAATTTATAAGAATATAAATTTATATATCATAGATAAATTAATTATGAATAATTAGTAGTTAATATATATGATAGGTTCACTAATACATTAATTCATATCTTTATAATAGAAGGAAATATGAAAAATATGCTTTATATTAATTTATATTAATCAGGGATTCAAATTTCAGAAGAATATAAATTTATATATCATAGATAAATTAATTATGAATAATTAGTAGTTAATATATATGGTAGGTTCACTAATACATTAATTCATATCTTTATAATAGAAGGAAATCTAAAAATATGCTTTATATTAATTTATATTAATTAGGGATTCAAATTTCATAAGAATATAAATTTATATATCATAGATAAATTAATTATGAATAATTAGTAGTTAATATATATGATAGGTTCACTAATACATTAATTCATAGCTTTATAATAGAAGGAAATCTGGAAAATATGCTTTATATTAATTTATATCAATCAGGGATTCAAATTTCATAAGAATATAAATTTATATATCATAGATAAATTAATTATGAATAATTAGTAGTTAATATATATGATAGGTTCACTAATACATTAATTCATAGCTTTATAATAGAAGGAAATCTGAAAAATAGTATTAGTGGCGGTTGTAATTAAAAACCGCCACAGATAAGGTTTATCAGTGGCGGTTTTTTAATTACAACCGCCACTGATAATGCTTATCTGTGGCGGTTGTAATTAAAAACCGCCACAGATAAGCATTATCAGTGGCGGTTGTAATAAAAAAACCGCCACTGATAAACCTTATATGTGGCGGTTTTTAATTACAACCGCCACTGATATGTCCCCCAATATAAACCACGCCACAGTGGTCAGTAGGGGTGAAAACGGGTCGGATACGGTCGGATAGTAGGTTATCCCGTATCCTACCCTAACTATTTTTACTCGGATACGGATCGGATACGGATAGTTAAAAATCGAATACGGATACGGATACGGGTAGCGGGTATCTATAAACGGGTAGAAAACGGGTACCGGATAGTATTCGGACGGGCATAATACGGATATCGGGTAATTAGTCGGATAGTATGTGAATTGTGTAGCATTAAAATTTGTGATAAAAATAATACTACTAAAGCGTATATCAACACAAATAATACAAAACATACGATCGAACTAACACGTCAAAGAGCATAAACCATATAACATAGCACTAGCACATAAAGACATAACAATTGAGTAATTGACAAGTTCCATACAACCTGACTCACATTAATAGTCCACAAACAGATTTTGACTTGATGATGGAGCAGATTATGTGGTAGGTCGGACAATATTACAGATATGTGGTAACTATAGATGGAGCAGATTATTCCATGCCAACAGATTTTGAACTTACCAATAATATACTTACATACTTAGAATAGTGGTAATGGTAACGATTTATTTGGTTCTTTTAGGAAAGCTAAAGAGCTTAGCAATAATATAAAGTTCACTATAAATGTCTGCAAGCAAGTGATTACATGGATAATTCGGATTACTTTATGTTAAACGACTTAGCAATAATATAAAGTTCACTATAAATGTCCGCAAGCAAGTGATTACATGTCCGGCAAGCAATTTCACTATTAATTCCACCATCGATTCATGTTATCCAACAATTGTCGAAACAGATTTCGACAAGTCTGCAAGCCTTAAAGCAATTCATGTTATCCAACAGATACATGTCTTCAAGCCTTAAAGCAAGTGATACATGTCCGCAAGCCTTAAAGCAATTCATATTATCCAACAGATTTGAACTTTGTAGCGGTGAAGAAAATTCATGTTATCCAAGTAACATAGAATCTGATCATACACGCACAATTGTCGGAAGTAGCAACAATAGTGCAAAGTAATCCAAAGATCGATTCGATACGGCTCCTTCGTGAAGAACCGGTTCGGCGCCTTGTCCTTGCTGCTCTTCTTGGCGGCGCCGCCGGCTATCGGCGACATGGAGCACGCCGCGCGGCCTGGTCCTTCGGCCGGCCCACTCCTCGTGCTCCTTGAGCTTGACGCTGCCAAAACCACACTACGATTACCCGGGCCAACGCGCAATGCGTGCGTCGCAGACGCCCACCATGCACGCAGCCATGAAGCGAAAAAAAAAAAAAACTTGGGGCGCGGCGCACGCGTAAGTACTAGCTGTAAATACCTAGCGCGCAGAAGCTTACCGGCGGCGCTGGCGAGGTTGTCCCACTCCTTCAGCCCGCCCTCGCTGGACGCCGCGTTGGCCGCGAATCGAGAGCGCGTGGAACGGACGCGCGAGCGCGACAGAGACTCGGAGATGGCGGCGGAGCGTTGAGGGCAGTGGGGAATGGGGATCGGGGAGAGGATGCCCGAGAGGGATTCCAAATTTCCAATTTTGAGATCGCCAGATCGGGGAGGGATAGGGCACTAGGGCAGTGGGGAATCGACTGGGCCGGGCACTCCGGATGGCAGAGCCGCAGGCCGCAGCCCGCACTGCCTCGCAGGACGGAGAGGCGTTGGGCTTGGGGTCTAACCGGGTACCCAATTTTTAATATTATCCGGGTACCCGTATCCGACCCGAATATCCGGGTATTTACCGGGTATCTGCTGTCCCGTATCCGACCCGTATTCGAAACAAAAGTACCCGGGTAATTACCCGTATCTGACCCGATAAAAAAATACCCGTATCCGTATCCGAATTTTCGGGTAAAATATTCGTCGGATCGGATACAGGTCGGGTAATACCCGACCCATTTTCACCCCTAGTGGTCAGTCCTCACCACTACCTTTGAACCCTACCCCGCCGCCTCCCTCCCGCGCCCGGCGACCCCGCCGCCTCCCTCCCGCGCCCGGCGACCTCGCCTGCCCGTCCCGCTGGCGCCCCACCCGGCCCGTCCCCGCCTGGCGCCCCCACCCGACACTAGGGTTTGAGATCTCCTTTCATCCAGGTTTGAATCGTTGGCTGTTTGATTTTGTATTTTGGGATGAAGTAGCATTCAGATTTGATGCTAAAGCTAATGCTGATGATGGAATTCAGATTATATGCATATTTTGATTATGAAGTAGCATTCAGATCTTGCATATTTTGGGATGAAGTAGCATTCAGATTATATGCATATTTGATGTTCTGATTGATTCTTGTTAAAGCATCTTTGCGAATGGATGCATAAGAAATCAATTAGTTGAGCTTTTCTGGTATCTGTGTTGTTTCTAGTTCATTCTAGTTATTGAAAGCACACTGTGCAAGAAAATGGTCTCATTTTTCTTTGCTTGTTGCGTGGTGACTAGAATAATATGCCAATTTTGTAACATTTGCTTAACTTATTTGTATTTGTTTCCAGTTAATCTTGTGACCAGTTTATTATTTGTCAATACATCTGTTGGATTGCTAAGGTTTATGCCTTTTTTTAATATCAAGAAAGCCAAAGACATAGTTAGAAGAGACGACAGCCAAAGACAATTAGGAATTATGAAATGTGACTTTTATTGAAGCTCTTTATGCTTTTTGTATGATATTGCTAGCCTAAAGAAACACATATTCTCGAGTGAACAGTATTATTGCGAGTTTGTTTTGGTCTTTTGGAGTCTGAACTATAGTTGGGACAGTTGCCCATCTCATGCATTTCATGTCTGACTTGCGAATTCAAGGAAGCTGCAAAGAGGCCAGATATTGTCATCTTGTAATAACGTCACAATAAAATCTACACCTGTACATTGTTACTGGGAAATTGGAAGTCTCCGTGAATGCTTTGTCAGGTAACCCCGACTGAAATGTGTCTAGCTCAAATCTCTTAACATTGAACTATTTTGTTTTAAACTACAGTGAGACACTTCTGCTTATACATGTGCTTTACTTAAAGAAAGTCGTCTGACAAGCTAAGAATGGTAAACAACACTCAATTTTTTGAAAGTGCGATTTCTTTTCTGCAGTTATATTATAGCATATGAAATCTAATGGGACATCCTATAAACAACTATCAGTTTTACTTCTTATCTGACAAATCGAATTGATCCAAGTTCCTAAACAACACTGCCCTGTATTCTCTCCCGTGGGACTATAATGAATTGTTTGCTTTTACCCTCAGTTTTGTGGCATTCAATTTCAACTCAAGAAACTTTGTCAGGAACATCACCCTTAAATGATTAAGCTGTATATCCACAAGGCAATTCAGTTCATCTAAGTTTCATATTCACAACTCATTGTTCATCTTTTATCTGGTTAAGGTGTCAGCATGGCACTATATTTTGACACATGGATATTTACAATATAAGGATTGTTCAAATCTATTTGAATACCACATAAGGTCTTAACATCAGACACGGGTAGGTTAGTCTTTTGATCATAATTCCCAAACCCGATGATTAAGTTAAGTTCTATCTTTTGAATAAAGATTCGAGTTAACTATGCGTACTAGTTTAATCTTTCCTGAAACATGAATCATTTGAACCTATCTAAGTTTTACTCAAGTATTAGTATATACTAGTAAGGTGCCCGTGCGTTGCAACCAGTAGACAGCGATATTAAAGTAGTCTTTAGTAGGGCGGCCCGAGTGCGTTAATCTCGGGGAGTTCCTAGTGCTCGGACACTAGGGTTTTTATTGTTCTCTTATTTGCATCTTATGGTGTTCATGTTCTTCAGTAGCAATAGGTGCGACTCGAGGCGCCAGAGACCTCGAGGAGTTCTTGGTGCTCGGACACCAAGATTCTTGTTTCTTACCTCATTGCTTAAGAACTTGGCCATAAGACCTAATTATTACAAGACTTCTTCTCTTTTAATCAAATTGCTGTTCTTAAGGATGTACCTATTCTGGTCTTAGCCGCCTTGCTTTTAACTACATATTTTTATCCGACGCAACGCAACGTGTAAACCTACCTAGTCCGGTCTTAGTTGCCTTCTATAGCTGCCAGAGTAGTTTTACCTGTCAGTTAGGATTTCTCAACATTATTTATCACATCGGTTGATCTCTCTACACAATAAGACCTCTTGTTCACATTATCTTCGAAATGACTATGTTTACTTTCGAAATGTAGTTCTTGTGGAGCCTGAGGCCCAGCCTGGGTTGGAGGATGCTGCCAACCCGTCCCCGAACTCAAGCCCGAGCAGATACCTGTTGGACCATCAAACCACCGAAGGTGCCGAGGCCTCCATCGCTGCCGGAGATGCTGATGCTCCCGTTGCAAGACGTCGAGGCCGAGGGAAAACTAAGAAGCCTGAAGGCCGGCATACCATCTCAGAGGTCTCAGATGCTGGAGTCCCGGTTAAACCAGCAAAAACAGCAGCAAAATATAGGTCAACATGCGGGTACATCGCAAGGGATAAAGTGCCAATCACCTATTTGGATTGGCACAAAGTGCCCGACGCCATCAAAATGGATCTATGGACAGAGCTGAAAGAAACTTTCGAATTCCCTGAAGGAGCTTAAGAGCTCAAGCGTCGCAATGCATTGATGTCAATGGATGTCGCATGGAGGAACTTCAAGTCCAAGCTGAATACGCAATATGTGATGAAAAATCGGTCAGCCATCAGAGATTATCCTAAAGTAGAGCCATATTGGGATGAATTTATTGCGATGAAGCAAGACGAAGCAGCAATAAAATCCAGTAAGGACCACCGTCAGATCGCAAGGAAGAACACTCACCCCCACAGACTAGGCACGAGTGGGTACGCGGGTAAGATTCCTCACTGGGAGAGGCAAGAATTGGATGTAATCCGATCGACTGGCACAAGTCCCTTGGCCGGACTACCGGACCGAGTTAAGCATTATGTGCTAGCAAGGGCATCTGTCATGCCTAGTGGGGGCTTATCATTCAAAAGCAACGATGATGAAGCAATCTCCCAATGAATTCAGGAGCTGCACGCTGAGTCCACCCAAGGAAATTTTCACGCAGATAGGGAGAAGGACGAACTAACAAAGACCTTGGGAAATAAAGAGCATCATGGTCGGACACGAGGCGTAGGGGTCAAGGTTCCTGGAAGATTGGTTTCCCGAGCACGGAGACTCAGACAGAGTCGCAAGAGAGCGAAAGAAGAGCGTGCGGAATGGGCTATGGAGGAGATGAAGCAAAAGATGCTTCAAGAATTACAAAGCACCATAGAACAACAAGTTCAACAAAAAGTACAAGAAGCCATGAGCGATCGCAAGGATACAACACTGTTCTCGCCAAATTTCTACGAATCGCCAGAGTAGCGTTGCGCGTCCACACCATTGGTACAACCGGATAACACGCATTATCCTGTGGGCGACATACAAGACCCCACACTCGCCACTCAATGTGCCTGTCATGAACATATTTTTACAGTCGCTACAGAGATAGCTTATCCATACCAACAAGGGATGTTTTGCACAACTCTCCGATAGCTCCAGGTTATGCAAAGGTCCAGGTGGACACGGTGCTTCCACAGCTTGGTCGAGGTTGGACTGAAATGCCTTGCAATGATGAGGTCACAACTCTAGGAAGTGCCGCTCACACTTTCATCGATGGGCGAACGTGACATCGTCTTGGATCATGAACCGCCACCTCTCTCGCAGGTACAACCGCCACCTCTCTGCAGTATGACTCGCCCATTCATCACCAACACTGAAAGGCCAAATGGCTAGTGCGCCCACTATAAAGGAGCCTGCTCTAGGAGCCCATTCGTCACCAGCGCCTCAACATCAAAAGCTTAGTGTGACCACTTCAAAAGACGAAGGTACAACACTGATCTCAAGAAATGGCCCGTTAGACAAGCCATATCGGTTAGATCAAAGCGGCTGCATAGAGTATGATGTCATCAGAGGAAAAGGAAAGGGCAAAGCAAAATCTCAAGTACAAGATAATCACGAAAGGCTGAAATATGAGCTTGGAAAGCCATTAGTCACCGAATCGAAGTTGAAGAGCCTAACACTCATGATGCAGCGATTACATGACTGGTACATGATGCGATCCAATCAACATATACTCCCGAAGATGATCACTGCCATTTACGGAGAGGAACATTTTCACCATGAGGGGGTTGGCTACTTCATGATAGAATTCGATAACTTGCACAACTTGTTCTATCACGACGCCCTCGACGTGTCTTTTTTGCGATGCTGGACACTATAAGTGTCTACTATATAAATCATGGTTTACATTCACGTAATACCGATAAATGTCTTGTCTAACTTTTTCCTTATCTAGATACGAGACTATTGAATTGAGAAGAACCAAGGGCCCAGTGGGATTCCTCGACCCAGGAACGGTGTGCAGATCGAAATCTTAAGAGCACCAAATGAGGTTGAGGAATACATATACAGTATGCGTTGCTAAAACTACAAGACAAGGAATTCATACTTGTTCCATACAATTTTAAGTAAGTTTCTCACTGGCTAGTTAAATCACTTGTTGAATTCGCTCATTTCTCTTATCCTAGGGCTAATGACTATAGCATCATACATGTATATGTAGGTTCCACTGGATTCTTGTAGTAGTGACTCCAGAAAAGAGCAAGTTGCTGGTCATGGATTCGATGGACAAAGATAAAAAAGACTACGAAGAGCTGTTAAGTGTAATGAATGCGGCGTTCAAAAGATATTGTACAAAGAGCTTGAGATACCGCCCATTCCAGAAATCCCTTTCAGTCCGAACTAAATTTCCGGTACGCACACAAGAAATATTCTTATATCGCATTTCATAGTAAATAACTCCTTCCATGACATTTTAGTTTATTCAATTTTTGTAGTGTCACAAGCAGTCGCAAGGCACAAATTTATGTGGGTACTTCGTGTGCCAATACATACGCGAAATCTTATCTTCTACAATAATAGACAATGACGTAGAGGTTTGTCATGCTAACATTACACATTTATTCGCACCACTCAATTTCTATATATACTCTTAGATTTATTTTTCGTACTTGTAGCGCCTCAAATTGCCTACGACAGGACTACATCCTCTTGACATCCAAGCCATTCAGGGACAGCTCGCTTACTTCATCATGAAGGAAGTCATCAACAAAAAGGGCGAGTTTTATGATGAAGACAACAATGATCAATTGCTCCATGCTGTTGTTAAACGTCATTCGCCTCCAAAGAACCCTAAAGGCTCGTAGGCTTAAGATTGTGTGAGAAGATACTAGGTCTTGGATGTGGACTTGTAAATTGTAAACGAGAGCATGACAAACTTTAGAAACGAGAAGATACTCTACTGGTCAATATGACTAATCTTATTTATTATCGATCTATTACAATGTGTGTGATATAATAGTTTTGCTTGTGATATAATTATCGATCTATTACACCGGAATGTTGTAATGCTGATTGGTTTTTGTGATATAATTATTCTCTCGTCTCATCGTGAACTCCTCCTTCACCTGCATCATCGCATCACGAACTCCTCGCATCAGCGCCATCGTGTGCCTCCCTCCCTCCACTACTAAGCGCTTCCTCCTCCCTCTCCGGCAGCGGCGCCACCGTAAAGATTCCTCCTCCTCCCGCTGGTGATCTACATCTAACCCCCTTTTTCTCATACCTGTTTTGAGGAAGGAGAGGAGGCAGTTGCTGCTTGTGAGAAGTCGCTGAGGTGCAAAGATTGGGAGAGGAGGGAGCCGCCGCCATTGGAGTTGCCCTTGGAGAGGATGTTGTGAAGGTGAGTCCACTCCTCTCACTGATATTAGTTCACTTCGAAAATTGTGAATAGTGCTTATGCAGCCTGGTGCTTGCATCACGTTACTTGCGATTGTAGAAGCACAATCTAACATGTTAGTGGAATTATCGTTGTTTAACAATATATGATGGAACTATCTTTATTTTAATGATGTACGCCATTTACTTTATCTAACTTGGACTAATTAGTTTTTCACACAATGTGTTGTTCCCACTTGGCAATTGACATTAGTTGTCATCGAGTCATCACTAAATAGTTCTTTCAATGCTTTTTTGACTAACTGAAACTAACTTAGGTCTGGTTCATAGAGTAGTGTTTCTAATTTATGCTCATAGAATCGTGGTTCATTGTACTTCTTGAAAACAATTCGAAGGCTGTGTGGGCATTGGGCAATGTAGCTGGTGATTCCCCGAAGTGAAGTGACCTTGTTCTCGCCAATGGCGCATTGATGCCCCTTCTCGCACAGTTGAATGAGCATGCTAAACTTTCCATGCTAAGGAATGCCACATGGACTTTATCAAACTTCTGCAGTTGTTCCATATGTTTTGTCAATGTAGTGACTATCTGATTCTGTCATCTGGATTCGTGGAGTTTGATGATGTTAATGGAAAGGTTTTCACCTATTCTGCTCAAGACAGGTACACTAACTTCTCTAATGGCTGTAAAATGCACTTATTCTGAAACTGTGGTGTTGCTATCTAATGCACATATGGATGACAGTAAATCTTATACCTGTGGTGTTGCTATGCAGCTTATCAAAGCTGTATTTTTTTGTTCTGTCTACATCCAGTTTAAAATATTTGATTTGATTTTCTATTTCATTAGGGTGCATGGTTGTATTTATCTCTTGTCTAATTACTTGTTAACTTGTGCCAGTCCTGGTATAATGCTGCCTTTATCTTTCTCTACGAGCTGCAGTTGTTCCTGACTTTCCGGAATCAATCTGTAGCAGTTTGGAATTTCCGAGGTGAACTAGTCACATCATTTGAAGATCACCTATTGTGGCACCCTGATTGCAATACCAACAACATATACATAACCAGTGATCAAGATTTTATTATTTCTTACTGCAAGGCCGATTCCAATGATTCATCTTCGGAAGAAAATGGTAAGATTTGATCTTCTTTGTTGTACTTGGAGCTGGAACTAGTGTTAAGGTTTACCAAATTTGAGAAAAAAAGGACATGGTTAGTTGAGCATTATGCTTCTCTAGATGGTTACCATTTTGATTTTGAACTCTATGTAACAACTATGCTATACTTCTATTCGACCCAACAACGATTGTGTAGTAGCTGCAATGCTCAGTATTAAGTTTTACTGCCTGTTGTTTCATGTGCTGAATCAATTGTTTCTAGCGACTGTAGTATGGTAACGGTATGCTTCATGTCTCATAGTTTGACATATTACAGAAGATCTTTGAGACTTACACATGTTATTTCAGATATTAAATTCTAGTTCTGGCAATTCTTATATAGATAATTTACATATGGTTTACGATACATAGATCAGAAATGATACATGCATTCATTGCATTGTGTTATACTTGCATCTTTCCTTCAATATAGCTATTACATCTATTTATGCTGAAGAATGGTTTCACAGATTATAAAGAAAAATATAGAGGTGCAGTCATGTTCTTGGAATGCAAACGCAGGTTGCCACTTTGTAACTTTGGAGCAAAAGTGTACGTATTTTCTCAACTCATTATCTTGCTGTCCAAGGCATACATGAGTAGAGTTTCAAGTACTTTGAAAAGGTGCTGATAAATGATGTTCATCGTGATGTTCCATGTTAGGCAAGATAACTTAATGCATATGTCCAAAATTGTAATCAAAAGATGTATTATTGACCTTACACTTGATTATTATGTAACATTTGGATTTTAATTGGAGTTCTCCTCGCTTTTACTTATCAAGAATAAGGACTTGTAGTTCTTGATTTTTTCGTAATACCAATTGTCTAATTTGTATAGTCTGAGATTTCTTGAAAAATCTTATTTCGTAATGACATGTAGAGCTACGTAACTTCGCCGATTTATGGTTTCTCATTATGACATTCTTTCATTGTCCATTTGATCATTCTTGTTCCATGGACTTCTCGCGTTGAATGTTTAGCTACACTCTTTGTTGCATGATATCATGCTCTGCCATGACCAAATAAATCATTTGATGCTTGCAAATAAAGATACATTTCGTTTCATGAGTGAAAGAAAATCGATATATTCCAAATAGTTTAGAATCATGTATGTTGGTATATCTATCACTTTCCGAGGCTGTTATTTGTGTGTCAAGCTTTGAGGGCATGGCTAGCACTTTCTGAGGCTAGCCGTAAATGCCGGATTTTTTATTGCCGGGCGGGGTTATTAGTGGCGGTTCCAACCAAAAACAGCCAGCGATAATACCATATCAGTGGCGGTTGCAATTAAAAACCGCCACGGATATTATAATTATCAGTGGCGGTTTTTAATTGGAACCGTCACTGATATGGAATTATCAGTGGCTGTTTTTGGTTGGAACCGCCACTGATATTATCATTATCAGTGGCGGTTTTTCTCTCCAACCGCCGCTAATGAGTATTATCAGTGGCGGTTTTCAAACCGCCACTGAAAATCTCCGATTATCAGTGACGCTTAATCTGTGGCGGTTCAAAAACCGCCACTAATGTCTCTTGCGAACCGCCACTGATGTCCCTCTCCATAGTAGTGGGATTTCTTTCCTATTGCTCCTTTACCAGTGTAACATCCCCAATTTCGGTCTGCTGCCAAAATCTAATTTAAATTAATTAAATTCAAAATTTGGATTTTCCTTAATGTTTAATTTAACCTGGTATCCTTATCCGTCCAGAAATTGGAATTCAATCCTTCATTGTTCGAAAAATCGAATTTCCAGATTCCAGTCCGTACCCGAAATTCCACCTGAGTTCCAAAATACTCCAAAATTCCCAAAACCTATTTCATTAGGTTCCTAATATTCCAAAAACATTTTGGGAATTTTTCCCAAGATTTTTGGAGACCCGCTGGTATTTTATCGCTCGCGGCTTTTCGTTAAATGCCCTTTTTCGTCCCGGAATATTATAAATTCCAAATTTCATCCAAATTTCTTGGAACCAATTTTATTAGGTTCCAAATGTTCCCTAATATCTCTAGGAATTTTTCTGAAATTTTTAGACCATTTTTTGCTAATTTTTCTCTCGTTCTAAACCATTCACTTATTCCCGACCAATAAGGTGGTGCCACGTGGCGACACTGTTGGATCATCCTCAAGCTTGGAAGGTTGCATGATGGTGTTCTTCCAGTCAAGCTCTCCTTCATGCCTCCTTCCAATCAATCCATCATAACTCCTCCATTAATGCCCCAAATCATGCGTAGCCGGGTCCGTTGGAAAGGTCTCGGCGAGGGGATTCCATTCCCGGTGTCCTTTCATCTTCAATCTCGCTGGAATTTGAACAATCAAGCAAAAATCGAAATTAGCATTAATGCCCATAACTCGGCCATTTCAACTCCGATTCACACACTTCCACCTCCATTAGCTTCGTGTTGGAGCCCTCTTCCCGGTAATATCATCCTCCTTTGGCCTCTCCACGCCATTCGCCCGGGAGATCGCGAAAACCGGTGACCACCACCGTCCTTCGCGTTCGTCGTCGTATCTTCCATTCCGGTGAGTCAAATTCAACTCCGCTTGATCCATTGTGTGCGTAGGGATGTCAAGGTCATAACCCCTCAATCAATTTTAGGTTTCCTCAAGATTGGACGTCGAATTTTGAGTTGGAATCGTTTCAGCCGAACCGCCGTTCGTTGCCAAATTAATCGTCTCCGGTGAGCTATTCCGCAATTCCTCGCAATCTTAGACTCCTCTAGATGTCGTCTAACTAGTCCAGCAGTTAATTTGCAATTTTATTACAAATTTTCCATGAAATTTTCGATTTTTGGCAACTTTTGGTTCCCTCTGTTCTTGCCTTGCCTGTGCGCGCGATCGCCGACCGTTCGTCGCCGTCGCCGCCTCTCCGGCGAGCTCTTGACTTCCCCACGCCGCCCGGTCCGTGCCACCTGCCGGCTGGCGCCGCCGCCCTCTGGTGCCCGCCGTGCGCACCTCCGGCCCGGCCCGCTTGCCCGCCGCCTCGGCGCTCTCGCCCGTCGCGCCGTCACGGGCTTCCCCATGTCGCGCCGCCGCTTCCGGCAGCTTCGCCGAGCCGCCGTGGCTCACTCCGCCTAACCGCGCCCGTCCGGCCCGTGTGCGCCTCGCACCGCCTTCAGTGTCGCCGAACCCCCACCATGCCACACCGCCAGCCGCCGCCAGCCGTCGCGCTCCCCCCTCGCCAGCGCCCTATGAGGCCATGGCCTCCTCTGTTTTGGCCATGAAGCCATTGGGGAAGAAGACCCCAAGTCTCTGACAATAGGACCCACATGTAATAGAGACGAGCCAATCCAAAAATTCAGCCAAAGTAAAGATTCCGAGGAATATTCCTCGATTTCGTACTTTCTAGATTTTCTAAACTTCGGAAGCTCATAACTTTTCCGTCCGAACTCCGATTGACTCCGCTCAAATTCCTAAATTCATCTAAAATCGAGATCTTCCAGACAGTATAACTTTTATAATTTTTAGATTTTCTTTATTTTATTGTTATTTATTTGTTGTACCGTTTTGCGCGTAGCCGAGGATCCCGCCGAGTCCGCCGAGGAAGTGTGCTAATATCTTGGCATCAAGAGAATATCATGTCTTGTGGGTAAAGCTGTACACCTCTGCAGAGTTAAAACTATTCGAATAGCCATGCCTACGGTCAAAGGCAAAGCGAAGAATGCTTTCATACTGGTAGACTTTGGTTTTGGTTTTGAAAATAAATAAGGTTTTGTTTTGGGGTTCGGGAGTGGTTAGAACTCTCGGATGTTTAATTGGCGGATTGAGCCAACCAGGTAGATGGAACCAGTTTTGATCATGACGGATAGAGTCATGAATTGGATTACCATAATCTTTTTAAATGTGACGGATAGAGCCTTTATACTGGTGATGGTGGATAGAACCTTCACTAGACTATTAAATACTTCAATTGCTAAAATAATTGTTAAAATGTGTTTTATGAAAATTATTATTAAGTATGGTTTGATGAAACTTAGCTTTATGCAAAAGAACCACAATAAGCCTTCCTTAGAAAGCCCTACATGTGCATACTTTCCTAGACTTACTGAGTACTTTTGTACTCACATGCTACACAAATGTTGTCTTCAAAAAACTACTAGGATGCAATTGAAGATGAGTTCTATACCAAGGAGTTTGATGAAGGTCGCCAAGACAACTGAGCGCTCGTTCCTAGTCGTCGCATGTGGTGTTATTTGGATTTTGTTACTCGTTGTTTTATTTCCGCTGCTGTGAACTCTGGTAATGTGACCTTATGATGTAATAATAGCCATGTGACTGATACTTTATGTTTATTATAACATTTCGTTCTGTTCAGTAATGATTCTTCACTGTCTGACTGTGTGTACTAGCTACTGATCTGGGACTAGTACAGAAATACACAGGAGATTTTGGATAGCCAATCCGGGGTCTCACACCCAGCTAGCCTCCCCTCATGGGATGATACAGGCACTCCTATCGGTTCAACCTCATCCATGTAATCGACGCAAAACTCAATAACCTCCTCAGTTGCATAACCTTCTACAATGGAACCTTCCGACCGATATCGATTATGTACATATTTCTTTAGAACACACATATACCTTTCGAACGGGTACATCTGATGCAGGAATACGGGACCACAAATATTTATCTCATTCACAAGGTGAACAATGAGATGAACCATGATATCAAAAAATGATGGAGGAAAATACATAGCAAGGGTATAACATTCATCGGGCTAATGCAAGGGTAGGCTTTAGCTAATTGAATGGTTTCGTCACAATCTAGCAAAATGGGTACGGTGAGTATCGCGTGGCATGTTTGACATGATTACTAGAATGCGTCATGTGGGTAAAGTGTACACTCTCTGTAGAGATTTAAATCTAATTAATTAGCCATGCTCACAGTCAAGAGCAGCTTGGAAAATAATGTCAAGTATAGTCTTGTTTTTGCAAACACTTTGAAAATTATAATATGATGAGTTGGTTTATTAGTACAATGGGTTGGCTGTGATTTAAGTGATTTTCATGGCCATGGAGGTCCATGAAATGTTGTATAAAAGCTTCACATACTGATATTAGTTTCTTATTCAATGCTCTTTGCAAATACCATCAACATTTGTTAAATTGCATGCTTAACTTGCTTCATGCCGAAATTGAACCTAGTGTAGAAGCTTACTTCCATTGAGAAAGCCATGCATGTATAATTACTTTCATACACTAAAGTTTTGCGAAAACATTCCTGTACTCACCATTTGCTTTAACTAATATTGCTTAGTCGAAGGTAACAACGAGCTACCCGACGATACCTACTTCGCTCCAAGGTCTGACGACTTCTTGGACGGATGATTTGGGTCTTTCCCTTATCGGTTGCCTTTGGACTTTGGATGGGCATACCGCTGTCCCGCTTTTGGACTTACGTTTATTTCCGCTGCACTTTACTCTTTTTGTGATATATTAAGTAGATGTAATATTACGGTCATAGACATGTAATATTAAGTAGATGTAATAGTTTCTAGTCTACTTTTATGTCACTTACAAATGTGTATGTGTGACGAATCATCTCGAATTGATCTTGGGAACTAGTATTGGACACATATACGGGTACTCGGAATTGTCTTCAACTGTTCAACACATCGACACAAGCAGCCGTCATTCTTTAACTATTGTGACGCACACCCCTCGGTGGGTGTGGGCGATACTAAGGTTATAAGATGACCGGCGTGTACTACTCTCGAATGGATTGACGTCAATCTTGGTATGGTTCTTCGAAAAGTGATCGAAACTCGTATATGCGTAAGTGAGTATGTGTGGGACCCCGGATCGGCTATCCGGAATCCCCTGTGTATTTCTGTACTAATCCCAGATCAGTAGCTAGTACACACAGTCAAACAGTGATGAATCAACAACCATATCACGAATACATATAACTAGATAAGAATAACACCAAATAAAAGCAAATACATTATGGTCAAGGTTTACCCTTACGGCCTGAACAGGCAGAACAACTTGAACAACCGCAGCGGAAGACAAAAACTCCAAAGCGACCCATCCAAATGCCCACAGGCAATCGAGTGGAGAGCGCGTCCTAGTCATTGGAATTCCTTTGACAGCTTCTTTCACTTCTGAGAAATGATTAGAGTGTAGCACGTGAGTACATAAAGTACTCAGCAAGTTTGGGAAATTATGCACAATGTAGGCTATCCAAGGATGGCTTAATATGGTTCTTTTGCATAAAGCCAAGTTTTATCAAACCATACTTGTTAATAAGTTTCACAAAGCATAATATGGTTCTTTTTAATAATTGAATTATGTAATAATTCAGTGAAGGTTCTAGCCACCATTCACTAATATACAGGCTCTATCCGCCACATTGCAACAAGATCAGGGTTCAATCCATTCACATGGCTCTGTCTGCCATGATTCACAAAAACAGGTTCAATCCACCTACCTGGCTCTAGCCGCCAGAAGCACACCTGAGAGTTCTAACCACTCCCGGATTCCAAAAGATCAGTTTTGAAAACCAAAACAAAAGTTTACCAATATGAAAGCATTCTTCGCTTTGCCTTTGACCGTAGGCACGGCTATTCGAATAGTTTTAACTCTGTAGAGGTGTACAGCTTTACCCACAAGACATGATATTCCCTTAGTGCTATGTACAATTAACACACTTCCTTAGGTGTGCCGGCAGGGATATCATGACAAGGCCTTTACAATATATACGCCTAACCTGACCTACCCGTTGAGGTTTCACCGCTGTTAGGGTTCTAGCCGCCCAATACAGAAGCCCCCTCTTGCGCCGTGTGAGAAAAACAGTCTTGCCTCTATCCGGCACTCACATTCCACCATTTGATGTGTCAAAGTTAGGTTTCTACAAATTATTTAGCCAGGTCATGCCCACTTTGACATATGGTTGTACGGTAATGCTTAGAATGGAGACAGTCATAAGCGTCGGTCCTTAACTGACTTGGGGCGGGCATCATGAAAACTAGTGCTCTATCCGCACCCGCCAGACAAACCATTCTGCCCAAGTCCAAATCGTTTTTCATTTTATTTTTATTTTGTAAACCAACGGCAATACTCTTTGCCTATAATTTCCAACAAAAGTTTTCAAGAGTTAAATGTAATTCCCACCCAAAGGTGCACACTGACCGTTTGCGAGTCTAAGCATTTCTACCGAACTATTCTATTCCACCAATAGTTTATTTTATAAAATACAAATCCCCGAGTTTGATTACAATCCTTATAATCAATTGTGTATTCTCCAATAATCCTTCTATTGCCAAAATTTTACAATCATACGCATAATCCAATTCAATATAGTATCCAACAAGTAAGAAGTATATCATGGTACCATCATAACTCCCAAAATCATATTAAACTACAATCATGTTCGTATATGAAATATTTCCCTTGAACCATAATTTGTATTACTGGCTTATACAGCATTTATACGGTGATCAATCTTATCATCTGCTAAGAATATTTCATCAAATTACCTACTAAACCACCGAGAATACTTCACAATATTATCTCTAATCATCTAGAATACAATCCACCGATAATACTTCATAATATCATATATTTAATCATTCACATTATCACCTCTAGTTCATCCACTTTAATCCTCCAAGAATACGTACTATCATCATTTACTAAACCCTCAAATATTATTCCATAAAACTAGGATTTTACTAATTCATCATCAATAGTAGTTTCCATTAACACCGATACCAAGTTAACTAAATAAGCTACATATATTCTGCATTATCCATAGTTTCACATAAGCGGTTATCGCGACACCATATTTCAGAAAATCATCCACCAAACCCCCGAGTATGATCCTCAATATTATCCACTTACTCCGTCGAGTATATTTGATAATATTATTGACTAAATCATCGAGTGTCATTCCCAATACTACATATTGTAACCCTTCACAATGTCATCTCTAAATCTCATCGTATGCTTGTTAAGATCCACCGAAATATGATTCACCATTTATTCTACTTGACCCACAAGTATGACTCTCAATATTATTTATTTAACTTTACCGACTATTATTCCTAATATCATACATCTTTCAATATTCCCCCAATCCATACCAATTATATTGCGAACTGCCATCACAATCCAACTCCTCAATATTTCAACTATCACCATTCATAGAACAATTTCAGAATGACTACCCCCACATCATCACTAATATTCATCTAACTCCAATTTGCATTCCATACCATTTGTTCCATCTAAAATGTCGGCCAAATAGTCTTTTCCCCTAATTAAAGAATATTTTATCAAAAGTGTGTATTATGGTGGATTACTGTACTAGGGCGACAAAGGATCATGGATAACAATATCAAGGAGGTATGAACAACAGGTATAACTAATAGCCTAACGTCAACATCATCCTTTTATATAAATAGCAATGCAATTTGTAAAACATTTATAAATCATGGGATCAACATGCGTCAAGGAGACTTGCCTTCAGTCGCGGCAGTGTTGTCAAACTCGAGAAATCCGGCGGCGGAGTCAGCGGCCTCGGCGGGATCGTCGGCTATACGCAAAACGGTGCAACAAATAAATAACAATAAATAAAATAAATCCAAAAATTATAAAAGTTATACTAGCAGGAAGGTCTTGATTTTAGATGAATTTAGGAACTTGAACGGAGTTAATCGGAGTTCGGATGCAAAAGTTATAAGCGCTCGAAGTTGGAAAATGATGGAAAATCAAGGAAAAGAATAAATGTTACTGTAGCTGCAGTAAAAATCGCGAATTTAGCCTCCAAAACAGAGCTCTCTGGTTAGGGTTTGCTCAAGGAAAAATTCCAATAGAGGGGGTGGCGGGATGGAAGAAGGTAAGCCCCGGAAAGGTCTCGACGACGCGAATCCAATGGTGGTGTCGGATTTTGGAGAGGATTACTGGAGATGATGAATTTCGAGATGAACGACGGTTCGGCCGAGGCGACCAAAACTCAAAATTCAACTTCAAATCTTGATGAAACCCAAAATGGATTGAGGGATTATGATCTAGACATCCATACGCACACAAGGGAACAAACGGAATTGAGTTTGACTCACCGGAGAGGAAGATATAAGGACGAAACCGAAGAACACGAAAAAAAACGTCGTTGCCTCGTCGGTTTTCTCGATCTCCCGGTCGAATGAGTTGGAGAGGCTAAAGGGGAATGACACCACTGGAAAGAGCACTCCCCTACGGAGCTTTGAGAGGTGGTGGTGCTCCGTTTGGAGAAGAAATAGGCGAGTAATGCCCATTAATGTGCATTTCGGTTTTTGACCGTTTGTTCAAATTCTGGCAAGATTCAGATTTAATGATGGTGGGGAATGGAGAGAGGACATTTTTTCGGATTCAACGGATCCGGCGGTTCACGATTTGGAGATGTATTGAAGGAGATAGAGTGATTTGAATCATGAAGCCCTAACCTAGAAGCTCAAAAGCCATGGCTCTGTAAGCTTTAATCGTGCCTGCCCAAGGTTGATGTAGGATCCAAGTATACGAATATAGCAATCAGAGGGGGGGTGAATGATTATGCGGAAGCTAAAACAAAATTTTCGATCTACTGGAAGAACACCCCAACTCGGATTCAAAAGATTGCCTCGTAATCAACAAAAACAGATTGACAGACGCTTGGTAAAAAGATAATTCCTGGAGATCCAACCGTCGAAACGATCTGAAATTTGGACACAAGAAACTATATTCCAATACGAATCAAACCCAAAAAGAATCAGCTCGATCGGACTTATGGATCAAAAGTTATCAGCTTCACAAGCTTGCTGATCCAGAACTTGACGAGAATTGATCTAACGTAAACTTGAAAGTTTTAACAGAACCGACAAAGGTTTAATCAACTATACTTTGAGGAACTCTAAATCAATACAATAGAGAGGTTTTTGATGGATCAAATCAAGATGAAACTTAACGATCAAAAACCAATCTAGAATTAGAACAAGCATGCAAACAAAAAACCAAAACAGAAAACACCGTAGCAGCGTGGTTCTTTGTAGCATAAAAATCTTGGAAGAATTGATCTTTATTTCTTGTCTAAAATACTCTCATCAAAAGAGTACAAACCCTAAAACCAAGCTCAAAGCTTGATGCGCTCAGCTCTCGTTGGTGCACTTTCAACAGGAGACAACCCCTCCTATTTAAAGGACCAACCCAGAATACGATTCCTATTCCCTAGAAGGAATCCGTATCCAACACAACTCTACTTGGCCCAACCTGGCCGAGTACAACTCTTGCACGCATATGGTAACCCTACCATACTCACGTGACTAACACTTTGCACGCGTATGGCCACCTGCCATACTCACGTGACTAACACTTTGCACGCGAATGACCTCCTGCCATTCTCACGTGACTAACCATTCTTCATGTGCACCATTCCCTTAGCCCGAACGTCCCGCATGACATCCTTGACCACCAAGACCTCAGTTCCTCCTGAACCTAGTCGAACCTCGGTTCCTCCATGAACCTAGTTCCAGTCCGTCATCGACCACAGTCGTCTTCGAGCAATACCTGCACATGAACAAACCACAAAACAAATCCGAGCACAAGTCCACGACTTGACTCAAGGTCAATCCATGCAACTACTCACATGAGCATTGCATAAAGTCCACTTCAAAACACGCATCATGAAATCATCACAAATTTCATAATTTCAAATTCAAACCAATTCAATTTTGCTCAAAACCGCCAAAAGCATGTGTATGAGGACCAAAGTCTTTGATGCATCATACATGGGAAAAATGAGTTCGCTATCAACATGTGTATGGAGACCAAAGAGTTTGATGCATCATACATGGGCAAAATGAGTTCATTGAAAACATGTGTATGATGAGACCAAAGAGTTTGGTACATCATACATGGGTAAAATGAAATCACCCAAAGCATGTGTATGATGAGACAAAAATCTTTTGGTACATCATACATTGAAAAAAAAAAAAAGCAGAAGTCACCAAAAGCACATGTATGACAGACCAAACTTTTGGTCTCATACATGAGAAAATCGAGTTCGCCAAAAACACTGTGTATGGCAGACCAAAAACTTTGGTCTGTCATACATGGGAAAAAATGCGATTTTAGTTATTTGGTTCTGCGCAAAAGCAAGGTTTCTTTTTTAATGTTCGGATGTTTGGTCCAATACAGATTAATCCTAATCTTAACCAATTTCAGCACAAGATCAAACCAATTTTTCATCACATGATTCACAATCTCCCCCTTGATGAAAACATTGGCAACACCATTTAGACATGAACATTTGGCAATTTTTTAAAAAAGAACAGAGAACATAAAAACTCCCCTTTTGACAAGTGAAAAATGTGTGTGGTTTGTGCAATGTGCCAAAAGCCAAAAACCAAACTTCTCCCAGATTACTCAACAACCGAAAGATACTACTCCCTCTTTTTCAACTCTTCCCAAACTTCTCAAAAACTTCTCCCCCTTTGACAATGGATTCATCAAGAAAACAACAAGAGAACATGTTCAAACTTTTTCTTGTATCAATGGTTTCGCAAACAGAAGCAAGGGAGTGCCAAGATACAAGGGATGAGCTCATTCGATCATATAACCTTATATATATCACATAATATGCAAAATATATGATCTTAATGTGATGTTAACAAGTTAAGAAATGACATGCATCTCAACCTCAAATCTGTCAACTATAGCCAAGTACTAAGTAAGACCTTTAGTAGAAAAAGAAGGACTCAAAAATTGAAGCAACTAACAAATCAGGGCGAGCAAGTGGTTTGAACTTCAATCTAGTAGACCAAGTTTAATCTTTTAAACAATAAACTGCATGTGGCATGCTTAAAGCATACTTCTTTTATTTCCTTGGAGTGGCATGCTTGAAGCATACATCTTGTCATTTGAGGGAATGGCATGCTTGAAGCATACATCTTATCTTTTAAGGAAAGCATGCCTGAAGCATACAACTTGAAGCTTTTTGCTTTTAACAATCCTTTTTATTGATTCCCTTTTTCTTTTCTTTTTCTTTGATTGTAAACATGCAAAAAATGATTAAAAGGTCTTATGAAAGAGTAAAGCTGAAAACACACTTGCTTCATAGCCCAAATTTGTCAAGAGGATTCAATATCAAGCCTAGAAGAAAGAGATATCACAGAGTATTTAGCTATAGGCAATCAGATCAGGGAATTCCGCAATGTCATTTTTAATTCAAGTGAGATAATTTAGATTATCATATATTAGCTCAATTACATAGTATATAAAGAAATATGATAAAGTGAGCTCATCAAGTGAAAGAATTTGGCAAAGAAACTCCCCCTCATAACAATCCCATTGGATGAACAATTCCAAGTTCTCCCCGAATAAAGGCAAAACGAGAAGAAGACAAAGGTTTTGTGAAAATGTCTGCCAATTGATGTTCAGTATCCACATGATGAAGCACAATGTTGCCTTTTTCAACATGATCTCTAAGAAAGTGAAATATGATGTCAATATGTTTTGTTCTTGAATGTTGCACAGGGTTCTTAGCAATGCAAATTGCACTAGTGTTATCACACAGAAGAGGAACACTATCCAGAAAAAACCCATAATCTTTAAGTGTAGCTACTATCCAAAGAATTTGAGAACAACAACTAGCTGACCACATATTCAGATTCAGCAGTTGATTGTGCAACAGAAGATTGCTTTCTAGATGACCATGCAATGAGAGAATTTCCCAAGAAGTGACATGAACCAGAAGTGCTTTTCCTATCAATTCTACATCCTCCAAAATCAGCATCAGAAAAAGATCTCAAACTAATGCATGAGGAAGCAGAAAGCCAAATGCCAAAATCTTGAGTTCCATGAAGATACCTGAAAATCCTTTTGTGACTTGTCGATGTGAAGCACGTGGGGAAGCTTGAAAACGAGCACACAAGCACACAAAGCAAATTGTATATCTGGCCTTGATGCGTTGAGGTACAAAAGTGAACCTATCATGCTTCTATATTCCTTTTTGATCAACGGCTCACCATCTTCATCCGGATCAAGTGTGCAAGCGCTTTCCATGGGTGTCATGATCGGTTTGCTGTTTTCCATCCCAAATCTATGCAACAAGTCTTTTGTGTATTTGCTTTGATGCACAAAAGTACGATCCTTTGTTTGCTTGATTTGAAATCCCAAAAAGTATGTCAACTCACCCATCATACTCATCTCAAACTCCTTCCTCATTGTTTCAAAACTTCGGACACTAAAACATGAGATGAACCACCAAAGATAATATCATCAACATAAATCTGAACGAATAGTTGATCATTGCCTTGCTTGAGTAAAAAGAGAGTTTTGTCAACCTTTCCCATTGAAAAACCTTTTTCAAGTAAAAAGGTTTTTAGCCTATCATACCATGCTCTAGGGGCTTGTTTCAAACCATACAACGCTTTTGATAGTTTGAACACATGATTTGGAAACTTTGGATTTTCAAAACCAGGTGGTTGCTTGACAAAAACCTCCTCATTTATGTAGCCATTAAGAAAAGCACTTTTCACATCCATTTGATACAATTTGAAACCTTTGGATGCAGCAAAAGCTAAAAGGATTCTAATGGCTTCAATTCTAGCAACAAGAGCAAAGGTTTCATCAAAATCTAAGCCTTCAATTTGAGTGTAACCTTGAGCAACCAATCTAGCCTTGTTTCTAACAACAACACCATCCTCACTTTGTTTATTTTTGAAAACCCATCTAGTTCCAATAACATTAAAATCAGGAGGTGGTGAGACAAGTTTCCAAACTTTATTTCGTTCAAAATTCTCTAATTCTTCATGCATGGCATTGATCCAAGATTCGTCAGATAATGCATGAGATATATCTTTGGGTTCAAAGGAAGCAACTAAAGCAGAATGAGTATGAGTGTCAGAATGAATAAACCTGGATCGAGTGACTCTCTCATTTAGGTCTCCAATCATTTGTTCAGATGGATGCATTTTTTGAATGTGCAAGAGAGCATTGACTTTTGAGACTTCTCCTTCTCCTTCTTCATTTTCAGCATGTACAGATGATGTTGTAGCTTGAGGATGGTTAGCTGTAGGTGATGTAGTAGTAGGTGCCAAAGGTGCTACAGCTTGTTTTGCATTAGGAAGAGTCAAGACCTCATCTTCATCATCATCATTATCTTCAAAAATTTTCTCCCCCTGAACATATGCGTCTGTACCTGCATCATTTAGACTAGTGCCTGGACTAGACTCATCAAAAGTAACTTCACAGGTTTCCACAATTTTGTTAGTCTCCAAAACAAGC
Organism: Rhipidocladum racemiflorum; assembly: GCA_036346355.1. Taxonomy (NCBI): domain Eukaryota; kingdom Viridiplantae; phylum Streptophyta; class Magnoliopsida; order Poales; family Poaceae; genus Rhipidocladum; species Rhipidocladum racemiflorum. The sequence continues at coordinate 74,410,306 of CM070579.1, forward strand.
ACACGATAGCCACGAGTATGAGCAGGATATCCAAGAAAAAAGCCATCCATTGATCTAGCTTCAAATTTATCAAGATTTCTAGATTTTAAGACAAAGCATTTGCATCCAAAAACCCTAAAGTGAGAAATAGTAGGCCTATGTCCAAACCGAAGCTCATATGGAGTCTTACCCAATTTTGATCTCAAAAACACACGGTTTGAAACATAACATGCAGTTGAAATCGCTTCAGCCCAAAAGTTTCTAGAAGTGTGATGTTCATCTAACATGGTTCTAGCCATCTCAACCAATGTTCTGTTTTTCCTTTCAACTACACCATTCTGTTGAGGCACTCTAGGTGATGAAAATTGATGATCAATTCCTTTTCAAAGACAAAAGTGATTAAAAGAAGCATTTTTGAATTCAGTTCCATTATCACTTCTAATAGCTTTGAGAGCTCTGGATGATCAATAGAAAGCCTAAGAACAAGACTTCTAAAATGACTAAAAGCCTCATCCTTAGATGCCATAAAGTATACCCAAGAGTATCTAGAAAAATCATCAACAATCACAAGCACATACCATTTGCCTCCAAAGGATTGAACTCGAGATGGTCCAATGTATCAAGATGTAGAAGCTGTCCTGGAGCGTTTGTCATCACCATGGTAAGAGGTGGATGTGAACCTGCAATCATCTTACCATGTCTACAAGAAGAACATACTAGATTGCTATCACCCTTAAGCTTAGGTAAGCCACGTATGAGATCTAAACCACTTACACGAGTAAGATGATCAAAACCAACATGACCAAGTCTACGATGCCAAAAGAAAAAATCTTTAGAAACATTGGCAATTAGACACCTATGTTTAGAAGAAGGTGATGCATCAAAATCAGCTTTAAAAACTCTTCCAAAACGAGAAATCTTGAACACAAAATCACCTGAAGCATCTAGCACTTTGCATTCATTTTTCTTAAAGCTTATCTCAAGATCTTCATCAAGCATTTGTGAGACAGAAAGCAAGTTATATTTCAAGTTTTCAACAAGAGCCACATCCTTGAACATAAACTTGTCACTTACCTTTACTGTACCTTTTGCCACAACAGAAGAGGAAGAGGCATCTCCAAAAGTAACACTTTCAGCACGAGATGCACGAGTGAGGGAGGAGAACCAATTCTTATCACCGGACATGTGGCGTGAGCATCCGGAATCCACTAACCATATGTTCTCCTTTCCTTGCGCGAGAAGCCTACATAGCAACAAAACATGTCGAGGTCTCATTACTGGGGTTAGGAATGAGATTTTTGGGAATCCAGTACTGAGACACACGACGCACAACAGTAGGCACAACACGAGAATTTTTATGCACAAAATCAGCTTTTCTTTTTCCCATGTTTATAGGAACAGAAGGCGTTTTCAACACTCTAGGCGCATAGTGAGAAGCATAGTGTGCTCTTCTGAAGTTAGACCTAGCCTTAGTCATTTCTTTCCTTTGCTGTCTGGCTAGTCTAAAGCAAAAATCTACTAGATGTCCATCTCTACCACAATGAGTGCAAGTGTACTTAGCATGAAGTTTGGCTTTAACAGTAGAAGCACATTTTGCATTCATCATAGTAGAAGAAAGAAAACCAGCAGATTTAAAAGCAATCTTTTTAGGCTCATTAAGAATCTCAATTTTGTCATTGCAAGGAGCATTAACAATAATGCGAGGTTTAGTTTCAAATGAAGCATGAAGATCAAATCCTAAACCTCTCTTGTTTGAGCTGACCTTAGATTGATCCAAAATCATGTTCAATTTTTTCTTGCCATTAGTGAATCGTTCCAAAGAGTTTTGCAGGTAATCAACTTTCTTAGCAAGAATTAAACAATTATTGCAGGGAACATCTATTTTTCCTTTTTGCTTGCGACAAGTTGAGCATGAGAGAATTTCATGTGAAAGCAGATTATCAGTCAATTGAGAAACCCTCGCATTTGCATCTTTCAATTTTAATTCAAGAGTTGAGCATTTAGAACAAGAAGTTGAACTATGCAAATCATCAGTGGAACAGCTAGCATGTACAACATGTTTCTCATTTTTCTCATTTAGATGCAACAAAAGAGCATGTTCTTTCCTAAGCAAGGTGAGCTCATTGTAAATTAAGTCACATGATTTGCAAGTATCATCACTAGGAATCAAAGTTTTAAGTCTAGCAATTTCAGCATTCAATGATTCAATAATGAAATCATGTTTCTTAATTTTCTTATCACGTTTGTCAAGCAATTTTCCAAGACGAGCAACAGCAATAGCTAATTCATCATAAGAGGGATCTACCTCATTGAAGTCATTGTCGTGGTCGTCCTCGGTGAAGCTATCCTTGCTGCTTGCCATGAGACACAATCCCATCAAATCATGCTTGCTTGGAGTTGCATCATCTTCGCTGCTCTCCGAGTCCACATCGCTCAAATTGACTTGTTCAAGAGCGGAAAGAACTCGGTGAACCACCTTGCGGTTGATGAAGCTCTTCTTCTTCCTATCATTTGACGAGAACCTTTTCTTCTCATTCCTTCCGTTGTCCTTCTCCTCCTTTGATGTTTTTCCTGCAAGCTTAGGACAATTTGTGCGAATATGGTTGAGGTCACCACACTCATAGCATCTTGGAGGACCACCTCTCTTTCTCATTCTCTCATTCTGCAAAGCTTTGTTAAAGCGAGAAGAGAGTAGTGCCAGATCTTCTTCAGGAAACTCTTCAAGTTGCTCATCTGTTAAAGAAGACATGGAAGACAAGGCAAAGCTAGAAGAAGAATTTGCATTTGACATGTTAGGGTTAGAGATCAAAGCAATTGATTTAATGTTACCCTTCCTGGCAAGAACATCCAACTCATGAGTTTTCAACTTAGAATAAAGAACATCTAAAGTAAGTGTACTCATGGTAGTAGATTCTTGTATAGATGTTACTTTCATCTCTCACACTGACATGTCCAAAGCACTAAGCAATTGTCTAGCATTAGCAGCATCAGTGTAGCTAACTCCAACAGCACGTAGATTGCTAAGAATTTTATTGAAACGTGCAAAGAAGTCATCTACAGATTCACTAGGTTTCATCTCAAAACGCATGTATTCTTTTTTGTAAATATCTTGGCGAATCTCTTTGACAGTGTTAGAACCCTCATGGTAATCACAAAGAGATTTCCATACCTCATATGCGGATTGAAGATGAACCACACGGTCGAAGTCACTCCTTCCCAATCCTTGGATGATCAAGTTGCGTGCCTTGCTGTTTGCTTCAACATGTGCGCGATTGGCGTCATTGACGTTGTCGTTTGCAGGAACTTCGTATGGCTTGTATACCTTCTCCAAAATTGTGAAGCCTTGTGCTTGGATGAATGCCTCCATCTTGGCCTTCCAAAACTGAAAATCAACACCATCGAACACACAAGGTTTTGTCGAATAACGATCCATTAATCTAATCACCGGTTAAGATAGATTAGAAAAACCTCGCTCTGATACCACTTGTAGGATCGAAGTATACGAATATAGCAATCAGAGGGGGGGTGAATGATTATGCGGAAGCTAAAACAAAATTTTCGATCTACTGGAAGAACACCCCAACTCGGATTCAAAAGATTGCCTCGTAATCAACAAAAACAGATTGATAGACGCTTGGTAAAAAGAGAATTCCTGGAGATCCAACCGTCGAAACGATCTGAAATTTGGACACAAGAAACTAGAGTCCAATACGAATCAAACCCAAAAAGAATCAGCTCGATCGGACTTATGGATCAAAAGTTATCAGCTTCGCAAGCTTGCTGATCCAGAACTTGACGAGAATTGATCTAACGTAAACTTGAAAGTTTTAACAGAACCGACAAAGGTTTAATCAACTATACTTTGAGGAACTCTAAATCAATACAATAGAGAGGTTTTTGATGGATCAAATCAAGATGAAACTTAACGATCAAAAACCAATCTAGAATTAGAACAAGCATGCAAACAAAAAACCAAAACAGAAAACACTGTAGCGACGTGGTTACTGTAGCACGCAAAAATCTTGGAAGAATTGATCTTTATTTCTTGTCTAAAATACTCTCATCAAAAGAGTACAAACCCTAAAACCAAGCTCAAAGCTTGATGCGCTCAGCTCACCTTGGTGCACTTTCAACAGGAGACAACCCCTCCTATTTAAAGGACCAACCCAGAATACGATTCCTATTCCCTAGAAGGAATCCGTATCCAACACAACTCTACTTGGCCCAACCTGGCCGAGTACAACTCTTGCACGCGTATGGTAACCCTACCATACTCACGTGACTAACACTTTGCACGCGTATGGCCACCTGCCATACTCACGTGACTAACACTTTGCACGCGAATGACCTCCTGCCATTCTCACGTGACTAACCATTCTTCATGTGCACCATTCCCTTAGCCCGAATGTCCCGCATGACATCCTTGACCACCAAGACCTCAGTTCCTCCTGAACCTAGTCCCGAACCTCAGTTCCTCCATGAACCTAGTTCCAGTCCCGTCATCGACCACATTCGTCTTCGAGCAATACCTGCACATGAACAAACCACAAAACAAATCCGAGCACAAGTCCACGACTTGACTCAAGGTCAATCCATGCAACTACTCACATGAGCATTGCATAAAGTCCACTTCAAAACACGCATCATGAAATCATCACAAATTTCATAATTTCAAATTCAAACCAATTCAATTTTGCTCAAAACCGCCAAAAGCATGTGTATGACAGACCAAAGTCTTTGGTCTGTCATACATGGGAAAAATGAGTTCGCTATCAACATGTGTATGACAGACCAAAGAGTTTGGTCTGTCATACATGGGCAAAATGAGTTCGCTGAAAACATGTGTATGACAGACCAAAGAGTTTGGTCTGTCATACATGGGTAAAATGAAATCGCCCAAAGCATGTGTATGACAGACAAAAATCTTTGGTCTGTTATACATTGAAAAAAAAAACGAAGTCACCAAAAGCCTGTGTATGACAGACCAAAAAGTTTGGTCTGTCATACATGAGAAAATCGAGTTCGCCAAAAACCTGTGTATGGCAGACAAAAAACTTTGGTCTGTCATACATGGGAAAAATGCGATTTTTAGTTATTTGGTTCTGCGCAAAAGCATGGTTTCTTTTTTTAATGTTCGGATGTTTGGTCCAATACAGATTAATCCTAATCTTAACCAATTTCAGCACAAGATCAAACCAATTTTTCATCACATGATTCACAGTTGAAGAATGGTTACTGTAGCACTGCCACGTGGCGAGCTTCGATTGGCCGAGAGTTACGTAAATGAACCGCCATAAAGAAAAATTAGGAAAATGGTCTAAAAATTCCTAGAACCATTTTGGAATATTTGGAACCCAATAAAATTGGTTTCGCAGAATTTGGATGAAATTTGTGAAATTAAATATTCAGGCGCGAATAGCGGGCATTAAACAAAAGCCGCGCGAGATAAAATAGGAGCGAAGGTTCAAAAATCCGGGGAATCATTCCAAAAATCATTTTGGAATATTTGGGACATAATTGAAGTGGTGTTGGGATTTTTGGAGCATTTTTGGACTCGGGTGAAATTTCGGGTACCGGCGGGAATTTGGAAATTCGATTTTTCGAACGAAAGGGAATTAAATCCCGATTTTGGATGGGAAAGGATGCCAGGTTAACATAAACACCAAGGAAACTCCAATTTTTGAATTTACCTAATTTAAATTAGATTTTCTCCAGAAGGCGAAAACTAAGGCGTTACAGTATGGTGCTATTCAGGTAGGTCATATTTGTTTGAGCGAGGGCCATCTAGATGACATCCGTGCTCAGGACTATTTGAGGACAATGAGCATACACTTAAATAGAGTATGAGTGTCTCTTCTAGTCCAACGCACGGGCAAGTCCCGATCTACGCTTCCGGGTGCCCACAGTAGTGATTCATAATATGTGGAATATATAAAAATGATCAATACAATAATCTATCAACTATAGAATAGACCCCACAAAGACTTTGTGTATACAAATGATTGACATTCAAATCAATATGCACAATTTCTATTTTAAGAAAACACTAGAGTTTATCCTAAGATGCCATGAGTATACTAGAATTAGGCAATTGAATATATACTCAAGGAATAGTTTCAAAGTATTAATCATTTATATGTGGAGTGAACAAATAGATCAATACTAATGAAACTTCAAGTTAGAGTATGAACTCATCTCCCTAAATGTTTGCACCATGTAATATATGGATAAAGAGATATGATGCACATTTTGAGGTTAATACAATAGAGGAATTCATACTTCAACTTAAATCCAAGGTATGCAATAAATAATTGCATGAAAACGACTGCATACATTCGGTTTTCTATTTTTTATCCAAATATGAGACTACTAACAATAAAACTCAATAAATAGGTGACGAGTACACATACCATGGGTACCCCCATCAGCCCTGGACCACGAACGGGCTGACCTCCTTAGAAGCCCAGTTCTGGCGGAAAGTCCATGGGCCGCGAAGAGTGGGCCTGGCACTATTTAGGGCTAGCCCCGGATGGCCGGCGGAGTCCGACCTCTTAGGTCAGGGCACACGGTCGGCCAGCTCCACCAGCGCTCGAGGCGACATGACCCGCAGTGTGTCAGTCAATCGCCTCAGGCACGCGACGTCCCCTGACGGCCGTACCAGGGTAGGCGGCTCCTTCCCGAGAATGTCAGAAGACCCGCCAAAGTCAAGCCCCAGTCCCGTCTTCCTGACACACCACAGAGGAGGGCGCCCCCTCCCGAGGCCAAGCTGAGGTCAAGCACCTTTTAATCGCCGGGGCTGACGGTTGTACAGAAACGGTGCGTCACCCTGTCAGCCCGGCCGAAGACCACTCGTCGAAGGACTACCAACCCAGCGTAGGGTTGGGCGGAGGCCGGTCGGACGACAAGACAGAAGACCATACTCCAAGGCGTACAGTACCCCTTCCTTTTTCTCTCCAAACTCCCATGTAACCTGCTGCCTCCGGGTATATAAGGAGAAGCAGGGCTCCGGGAGGAGGGGGAACGAGACGGGACGAACAAGAACAGGCAAGCAACCCATCGAGCACAAGGGAGATCGATCCATTCGAACCCCTGTCTCCCCTGTAACCCTTGGTTCTTCCCACGAATACAAAACATCCCAACGGCACGAACTGGAGTAGGGACATTCAGCCCGAACCAGTATAAACCCCTGACTTCTTGAGTCAACCATTCGAGGAGAGGGAGCGCGCGACCCCCACTAACCAAAAATTCGTATTGCCGGTGCACGAAACACCGACAATAGGTTAGTCTCCTTAATAATAGATTTATTATTAAATAATGATTAAATATTAATCTTAAACCAATCACCAAAATTAATGGAGATTGAACTTACACACATATCGCCTGTGACGCCTTGTGCGGTTGGGGGAGGCTAAATTTGCAAATCCACACACAAAGGGACTAGATTTAAAAAAAATGTCGAGGACCAGATAAGCAAGGGTTTCCAAAACTTTTGGTAGATAAACGGTAGCTGATGTTGTCTCTGGAGCTGAGCTCATCGGATGGCATGAGTGCTCTGTCAGCTTGTAAGTTTTAGGTTGGCTTCTACTCTTTCGTTTGTTCGAACTCGCGGTATTCTAGGTTTTTTTCGAGAGGTGGTGTGCTGGTTTCTGATAAAAAAAAAGGAGATTCTCCTTTAGAAAGAGGACACAAGATATATTAATTCCTCAACTTACATTTCCGGTAAGGAAGAAGCAAATATCTATATATTAGTGGATCAGAAATTTAAACTTAAATTTTGATCATCCACATAGATTTTGGGTCCAACCAATCAACGCCCAAAGCCCGAATTGCAAGTACACAGATCCCCCTTCAAATGCCACCCGTAGCCTCTTCCATGAACGCTGTCAGATTACGGTCTGACGAGCCACCTTTCCTTAGAGCTTCCACAGCTGCTTGCCTCCACGCCTCTGCATGGCGCCGCAACTCCGATGCGGCCTCCCCCTCTCCCATCACCTCCTCTACACGCCGCCTTACCTCCACGGCACGCAGCATGCCGCCATCCACCTCCGCCTGCACGCCTACACGCCACTCGTGCTCGACGAGCCGCGCATTCATCCGTTGGTCCGACATCCGAGGCACACCCACCATCGGCACGCCGCAGGCCACGCTCTCCAACACCGAGTTCCACCCGCAGTGTGTCACGAAGCAGCCCACCGCCGCGTGGGACAGGACCCGCATCTGGTCGCACCACTCCACCACCATGCCGTTCTTGACCCCTGCTTCGATTTCCATTTCGGCCCCCGCGAGCTCCGCCTTGATTTCTTTCCGGACGACGAAGAGGTACGGCCTGCCGCTCTCCTCGAGGCCACGAACCAGCTCGTGGAGCTGATCCCTCCCCATGGTGGCCAGGCTCCCGAAGGCAACGTACACCACAGAGTTGACCGGTTTGGTGTCGAGCCACTCCATGTAGTTGGCGTCGTCCTGCTTGAAGAGGCTAGCCTCGTCGCCGGACGGGAGCACCGGGCCGATGGGGAGTACGTGGTGTGCTACCACGGAGGCGAGCGCGTCTACCTCGAGTTCTTGGCACGTGTTGACGAGAACGGTGGCCTTCGGGGTTTCCCTGTCGATGGTGTCGAAGAGGTTGCGGATGGTGGTGTACAGGCAGTGGAAAACGTCGGAGGGGTCGGTGGATTCTGTGAGGAAGGATGGCAGGTCCCGGACTGCCTGCGGCGCCAGGCCAGGGAGCTGCACGACGGACGACGGGTCGTGCAGGTGGTCGATCACGACGCCGGCGTGGCCGTGGAAGTAGTGGTAGTAGATGGCAAACACGGCGACCGGCTGGATCCAGTAGAGCGCGGACGGCACGCCTCGAGCCCGCGCGACGTCGGCCGCCCACGGGAGGATGAGCGTGTAAACGACGCGGGACACGGGTCGGCCGCGAGCGGCGAGCGCGTCGACGAGCTCCCCGACGCTGCGCGGGCCCACCGTGTGGAAGGACGCCATGTACTCGTTGAACGCCTCGTAGTTACCTCTCCGGACGTACCCGCTCTCGGTACCGTCGGAGAACGGGAGGAACTCGAGGCGGCCGTCTTCATCGTTGTGGCCATTGCACTCCACGGCGCCGTCGGGCCCCTCGGACTTCTCCGGGAACATGCGGCGGTGCCCGGCGGTGGTGGTGGAGAATGTGACGATCGCGTCGGGCGCCGCGGCGAGCAGGCGCCTGGCGAGGCGGAGCGCCGGGGCGATGTGGCCCTGCAGCGGGAGCGTGAGCACGAGGAAGTGCGGCCGTGGAGGCATATTCGCTACGCCTTGCGTAGTTGCGTGTGGTTTTCGTTCAGCTCAAGTAGCTGGTGCAGCTCTGGGCAAATATAAGCGATTTGTATGGAGGCGTGAGAGTGAGTTTTTTATGGCGCCGTGCGTCCAGAGTCCAGACCCGCCTATACTACAGTAGCATGTGGTCACGGTCGTGCTCGTGTTGTCAAGCGCCTACAGGCTACCGAAGAGAACAAAAAAAAACGTCAATATTGCAATGCTCCGTCCAGTGGCCTACGCAATAGAAAAATAGAGGCATGCTTAGTGTTATTGTTATTCTTTGTGTTTATGGTGAACGATCGGGACATTGTCTTAAAGACCATTGAAAAAAATCTATAAAAATAAAAAAGGTGACCATGATTAATATATCATATCCTACTTTTTAGGCACATGTGCTTTCTTAAAAAGAGTTCATAAATAAAGATAAGTGTCGACGATTGGAGAACGGGCTCCCGCCGAGCTTACTTGTTGAATGTGGGATCAACTGAAGCCCCTTTCTGCCAAAGGTGTAGCATCGAAGACGCGGGAGATGGTCCCTTAGAACAGACAGAAACACAAGGATTTTATCCTGGTTGAGGCCTCTCATGATCGAGATAATAGCCCTACATCCAGTCGCCTGGTAGCGTTTTTCCGTATTGAAATGATGAATGACCACCCCCTCCCCCACAGGGGCTAGGGGGGATTAAATACAGGGTACTAAGTCGTATACATGGTAACTACCCCCTATAACTACGCCACGCTTCCATATTTCCGGCGCACCTTCCCTGGATCTTCGGCGAATTAGTTGCCACTTTCCTTCTTAGTGGTTTGACCGAATCCACCGAGCATAACCCGAGATTCCACGCAACTTCCTGAGCACGGTTGCCCGTATTTGCCTGGCGTGCTCGTAGCCGATCGGGCGGGCCGATTGGTCGTCAGACGCTCGTTGGTCGTCCTTGGGGACATCGTCCAAGGGTAAAGATGGTCGGTTAAGAAACTGGCTTCCAAGGTACTATGGGAATTATCCAATCCCCGACAGCTAGTCCCCGAGGCTCAAGTGAGATGGGTTATCTCCTTGAGACTGAGAAGTCCAAGGAGGGATTGAATTCTTGATGGTGAAGCATTTACCTCAGCATCTGGGCATGAAATGACCAGGAAAAAGAATTGATAGATGAGGCAGGCTCACGCTATCACATCCCGAGCGAATCATGCTCGGGGAAAAAGGTCGGCACAAGCTGCACCGAGAGGGAAAATAAAACGCGATCGAACCTCGTCCTGAGTATGGATCAGATGCCCAGGGAAACAAGGCATGGATCAGACGCCTAGGATAAAGGTAACTAGCAGGCTGTGAAAAAACACATGCTGCCGCATCCCATGCATGGATCAGATGCACAGGGGAACTAGGCATGGATCAGACGCCTAGGATAAAGATAACTAGCAGACTGTGAACAAACACATGCTGCCGCATCCCATGCATGGATCAGATGCACAGGGGAACTAGGCATGGATCAGACGCCTAGGATAAAGATAACTAGCAGACTGTGAACAAACACATGCTGCCGCATCCCATGCATGGATCAGATGCACAGGGGAACTAGGCATGGATCAGACGCCTAGGATAAAGATAACTAGCAGACTGTGAACAAACACATGCTGCCGCATCCCATGCATGGATCAGATGCACATGGGAACTAGGCATGGATCAGACGCCTAGGATGAAGATAACTAGCAGACTGTGAACAAACACATGCTGCCGCATCCCATGCATGGATCAGATGCACAGGGGAACTAGGCATGGATCAGACGCCTAGGATAAAGATAACTAGCAGACTGTGAACAAACACATGCTGCCGCATCCCATGTATGGATCAGATGCACAGGGGAACTAGGCATGGATCAGACGCCTAGGATGAAGATAACTAGCAGACTGTGAACAAACACATGCTGCCGCATCCCATGCATGAATCAGATGCACAGGGGAACTAGGCATGGATCAGACGCCGAGGATAAAGATAACTAGCAGACTGTGAACAAACACATGCTGCCGCATCCCGAGCATGGGTCTAATGCTCGAGGAACTGACAGACGAGCCAGGCTCGAGCTGCCGCATCCTGGACATGGACCAGACGTCCAGGGAAATAAACTGGAAGGACCTGTGCTCAAACGCAGAGCGTACTCGGAGGGAGAGACTCGCGCCCGAGCGAAGTGCGTGCCCGGCACGGAACAGGAACAGTCCCCGAGCGAAGTACGTGCTCGAAGGGAGAGACTCGCGCCCGAGCGAAGTACGTGCTCGGCGCAGAACAAGAACAGTCCCCTAGCGAAACGCGTGCTCGGAGGGAGAGACTCGCGCCCGAGCGAAGTGCGTGCCCAGCGCGGAATAGGAACAGTCCCCGAGCGAAACACGTGCTCGGAGGGAGAGACTCGCGCCCGAGCGAAGTACATGCTCGGCGCGGAATAGGAACAGTCCCCGAGCGAATTACGTGCTCGAAGGGAGAGACTCGCGCCCGAGCGAAGTACGTGCTCAGCGCAGAACAAACGATCCCAGCGAAACGCTGCGTGCTCGGAGGGAGAGACTCGCGCCCGAGCCGGCGAAGTGCGTGCGCGAACAGAACAGTCCCCGAGCCGAAACACGTGCTCGAGGGAGAGACTCGCGCCGAGCCGGCAAATCGTGCTCGGCGCAGAACAAGAACAGTCCCGAAGCGAAGTACGTGCTCGGAGGGAGAGACTCGCACCCGAGCGAAGTGCGTGCCCGTCGCGGAACAGGAACAGTCCCCGAGCGAAACACGTGCTCGGAGGGAGAGACTCGCGCCCGAGCGAAGTACGTGCTCGGCGCGGAACACGAACAATCACGAACAATCTCCGAGCGAAACGCGTGCTCGGAGAGAGACTCGCAACCGAGCGAAGTGCGTGCCCGGCGCGGAACAATCCCCGAGCGAAACGCGTGCTCGGAGGGAGAGACTCGCGCCCGAGCGAAGTGCGTGCCCGGCACGGAACAGGAACAGTCCCCGAGCGAAGTACGTGCTCGGAGGGAGAGACTTGCGCCCGAGCGAAGTACATGCTCGGCGCGGAATAGGAACAGTCCCCGAGCGAATTACGTGCTCGGAGGGAGAGACTCGCGCCCGAGCGAAGTACGTGCTCGGCGCAGAACAAGAACAGTCCCCGAGCGAAACGCGTGCTCGGAGGGAGAGACTCGCGCCCGAGCGAAGTGCGTGCCCGGCGCGGAACAGGAACAGTCCCCGAGCGAAACACGTGCTCGGAGGGAGAGACTCGCGCCCGAGCGAAGTACGTGCTCGGCGCGGAATAGGAACAGTCCCCGAGCGAAACGCGTGCTCGGAGGGAGAGACTCGCGCGGCGAAATGCGTGCCTGCGAACAGGAACGATCCCAGCGGCACGTGCTCGGAGGGAGAGACTCGCGCCCGGCGAAATACGCCCGGCGGCACGTGCTCGCGAATCGATCCGGCAATCGTGCTCGGAGCGCCAGCGCACGTGCTCCGCGGAATAGGAACAGTCCCCAAGCCGAGCACGTGCTCGGAAGGAGAGACTCGCGCCTGCCGGGCACGTGCTCGGGCGCGAATAGGAACGGTCCCTGCCGAAGGCACGTGCTTTCGGAAGGAGAGACTCGCGCCGAGCGGGCACGTGCTCGGGCGCGAACAGGAATCCCCCGAGCGAAGGACGTGCTCGGAGGGAGACTTCGCGCCGAGCCGGCACGTGCTCGGCGCGAACAAGAACGATCCCCGAGCGAAGTACGTGCTCTGAGGGAGAGACTCGCGCCGAGCCGGCACGTGCGTCTCAGCGCAGAACAGATCCCCCCGAGCGAAACGCGTGCTCGGAGGGAGAGACTCGCGCCCGAGCGAAGTGCGTGCCCGGCGCGGAACAGGAACAGTCCCCGAGCGAAACACGTGCTCGGAGGGAGAGACTCGCGCCCGAGCGAAGTACGTGCTCGGCGCGGAACACGAACAATCACGAACAATCTCCGAGCGAAATGCGTGCTCGGAGAGAGACTCGCGCCCGAGCGAAGTTCGTGCCCGGCGCGGAACAATCCCCCAGCGAAACGCGTGCTCGGAGGGAGAGACTCGCGCCCGAGCGAAGTGCGTGCCCGGCGCGGAACAATCCCCGAGCGAAACGCGTGCTCGGAGGGAGAGACTCGCGCCCGAGCGAAGTGCGTGCCCGGCACGGAACAGGAACAGTCCCCGAGCGAAGTACGTGCTCGGAGGGAGAGACTCGCGCCCGAGCGAAGTACGTGCTCGGCGCGGAATAGGAACAGTCCCCGAGCGAAGTACGTGCTCGGAGGGAGAGACTCGCGCCCGAGCGAAGTACGTGCTCGGCGCAGAACAAGAACAGTCCCCGAGCGAAACGCGTGCTCGGAGGGAGAGACTCGCGCCCGAGCGAAGTGCGTGCTGGCGCGAACAGAACGATCCCCGAGCGAAACGCGTGCTCGGAGGGAGAGACTCGCCGAGCGGCGGCGTGCCCGGGCGCGAACAGAACAGCCCCGAGCGGGCACGTGCTCGGAGGGAGAGACTCGCGCCCCAGCGAATTTCGTGCTCGTCGCAGAACAAGAACGATCCGAGCGGGCACGTGCTCGGAGGAGAGACTTCGCACTGGCGGCACGTGCTCGGCGCAGAACAAGAACACCCGGCGAAAGCAGCGTGCTCGGAGGAGAGACTCGCGCCGAGCGAAGTGCGTGCGCGGAAACGAGAACGATCCCCGAGCGAAACACGTGCTCGGAGGGAGAGACTCGCGCCCGAGCGAAGTACGTGCTCGGCGCGGAACACGAACAATCACGAACAATCTCCGAGCGAAACGCGTGCTCGGAGAGAGAGTCGCGCCCGAGCGAAGTGTGTGCCCGGCGCGGAACAATCTCGAGCGAACGCTGCTCTCGGAGGAGAGACTCGCGCTCGAGCGGAGCGTGTGCAGACTTTAACAGAACAGAATTCCCCGAGCAAGCACGTGCTTTCTGGAGGGAGAGACTCGCGCCCGATGTAACACCCCAAAATTTTGCATTTCTTAAATTCATGTGTGATTTGGCACTTTGGTGAATTTTTGGAATTTTCTGGAATTTATTTGGATTTATTTGGAATTTATTTGAATTTATTCCATTTTGAAATAATTAAAGAATTTAATTTTGCAAATAAAATTTTGTTGGAAATATTTTATTTGAGTCCCAAATACCCTAAAATATTTTCCAGAATTTTTCTGGAATTTTTCTGAGTATTTTGCTATTTTTAATGAATTAAATGAATTACTGGGAATTATTTTAATTATTTAATCGCTGGAAAATGCGAGTGGGTTTGTACTGTTCATCCGACCGAGCCCGAGTCAGACTCGAGTTCGAGTCCGACCCGAACCCGACCTGAGCCAGTTGACTCAACCAAACCCGTTTAACCCCTAATCGATCTCGACCGCTGGATCGGATCCAACGGCCCGGATTGGATCGCCTCGACCTAAGCCGTGTCGACCGACCCGATCGCGCTCGCAAGGACAGATTGTGGCTGGATCGCGCTTAATGGACGGCCGCCTGGCTGCCGTCCCGCCGAAGTCCGGAAGCCGGACTCCTCCGCCGCTGCCTGCGGTCCCGCTAGGGTTCCGCCAGCGCCGCATCCCGAGGGTATTTAATGCGTGAGACATCGCCTCGAGGTTGCCTCTCGCCTGCGCGCACTGCGTTCCTGCCATCTCGCTGAGCCGTCCGCCGTTTGCCGTCACGAGGCTCGCCGGAGTTGGAATCTGGCGCAGCGGTTTAACGCCGATTCGCGCCGTCCGTCGTCTTCCGCCGAGAAGGAGCCCAGATCCGGAATCCCCGACGAGGCGACGCAGAAGGAGGACTCATCTCGCCGGAGAAGTCCCGCAGCCGTCGGCTTGGTCACCGCCGCGTCCGGTGAGCCCGCGCGCCGCGTTGCCATCGCCACCGAGCTCGCACGACCGTTGGATCAAGATCCGACCATCACGGTGAGCCCACGTTCTCCCCAAACCCTAGAAACAGTTAGATCACGACCGCTGGATCAAGATCCAACGCCCACGATCGCCACGTCGCCCATACCTTGTGGATAACGTTACGGGTTAGGATCGTTTCAACCGTTGGATCAAGATCCAACGGCTCATTAATCGCTGCGTTCACCCCAAACGGCGTGAAGCATGGATCAATGCGGGACCGTTGATTTTCAAATCAGCGGCGAGATTGTGCCACGTGTGCTTAGCCGCGCCCACGCGTGGGGCGTGTCGACACGGGAACCGCGTGTCGAGGGCCCACGTGTCACCGCAGCCACGCTGCTGCGTGAGACCCGGGCGGTGGGGCCCACATGTCGGCGACACGTGGAGTCGTGGACCGAGTCCACGGTGAGACCCGAGCCAAGCGTGGACCGAGTCCATGGACCGGGCCGACGTCAGCCAACCAATCAGAGGCTGCCACGTGTCCAGGCTGACGCAATAATTAATTTCCGAAAAAGAAAATGATTTATTAATTCGAAATAATGATTTTAGATTTTGTTTCAAACTTCAAACGCTTATAACTTTTGCGTTTCAACTCCGATTTGAGTGATTCAAATTTCTAAATTTGTATAAAGATGAGATCTACCTAAATATGAATTTTATTTAATTTTTGGACTAAAGTTTTTCTCTGCAAAATTATTTAATTGATTATTTAAACTTTAAATAATCATAACTTTTATGCTTTAACTCCAAATTTGACGATTCCAGTTTCTAAAAACTCATAAAATTATGTTCTCTCTGTTTATGGATTTTATTTGGATGTTTGGACACTTTTGCCTATTGTTTATTCATGTATTTGCTATTTGCACGCTTTACGATTAGACGTTGAAGTGCCGGAAGGATTCGAAGGAGAAGTATTGACTCATGATCCAACTCAAGACCAAGAACAAGTACTTTTTGAAGGCAAGTTGTGCTTTGACCATGTTGATCCTATTTGAAATCTATTTTGATTTAAACTATTGCATGCTAGTTCAATTAGAAAAATACTTTGTTTAAACATGGGGTTAGATAAATACCAATTTCTTGTATGACACCTTGATTACTTAAGTATGTGCCATGACCCTTTGTCACCCTAGTTGTGGATTACTAGTTGGACATTATTAAATTGCCAACATGGGTTTAGAAACGTTGTAGTATAACTTGCTTAGACCTGCTACGTGCTCATGACATGATTTTGGACAATCAAATGTTAATATTGACTTAATGATATATTGAACCTGTTTTGGAAAGGTATCATGTGATGTTGATGGCACGTGGTGCATGGTAATCAAGCGGGTTTGATAAACGATTTCGGCCAGGGCATGTGGCAAGAGTAATCAGGTGGGCCGATTGTGGCATTGGGGATGTTGATTTGGTTCTTGGGTAGTCTTGCCCTGGTCACCCTAAGGACTTAACCTTGCAAGCCTTTGAACTGGGTCTAACGTGCAACCACATGTCCTGTAATGGGACGGACCTAGTTGACTAAGTTGCTAATAACGCACTGTGGGACCTCGGAGGTCAACTACACCCTTTGTGTAAGTTGTACGGAGGCGTCGGGCCGAGGCCAGGTACCCATCTAACGGTTGATTGGCCTAGACTTCGCCTTTAGCGAAGGGAAGGGTTAGTGCGCAATAACAGGGAGGACCACTTGTATTGTTAGAGGTTTCGAAAGACTTTGTTCACTGAACTTCGCCTTTGTGGTGTTTGACTGTATCTTGTGGGTAAAGTGCATAACCTCTGCAGAGTTTAGAATCTATTCGAATAGCCGTGTCCGCGGTATTGGACATCGCTCGGGAATTACAAATCAAGGGTTAGATTTTCTCAAAACTAACTTGGATTTGAAAGGTTGGGTTGGATTAATAATGATGTTGATGGAAATGTGGATTAGGATGGGAAAAATGTTTATTAAACTTCTTGAAAGGTTATCTACGCTTTACTTATTTCTCTTTGCTTCCGAATCTACTTATACTACTTGTCAAATGTCAAGCATCTGCAAATATACCTTGGGCTATTCCTTTGTACCAAGCCATGCATATAGTATATTAGCCTGCATTCTGTGCATGACTTGCTGAGTACCAAGTACTCACCCTTGCCTCAACACAACACCAGTTGAAGAGGAGACTGCACAAGCTTTGGAGAAGGAACTCCAAGAAGATCCGTCTACTTAGGAAGCGAGCCCGTCGGTTGCTGTGGTATCTTGGATGGCGCCACGGGTTATTTGATTTTCCGCTGCTATTATTTTTCTCTCGAATAAGTTTCGCTTTGAGGCATATATTTGTAATTTGACCATAAGGTCAATTAACAATTTGATTATTTAAATAAAGTACTTTATTGGTATCGAGTGGTATGATTGTGATATTTACCGATGTTAAGACTGTGTGCACTAAGCTGCGTTCTGGACTAGTGCTGAATACACAGAGGGTCGGATTTGCAAATTCGGGTCCCGACAGAGGTGGTATCAGAGCCATACTTGACTGTAGGCTCAACCCTAGCTAGAATGGTCGTAGTGAGGATAAAACCTATTTTCTAAAAGCTAAAAATTTGTGAAGACAAGAAATGACATCTCGACTTATCCCTTCTCTCTTTTCTTGTCTCTTGCTGAAATTTTCCCTTACCTTGTCAACAATTTAAAAATTCCGAAGTTCTTACGTAAAGCACTCTTGTGACAGATGGAGGAAGAGTTCAACTACGTTGATCTCGGGAGTTGGTCACGCGCGGAACTTTGGCATATGCTACAAATTCGGAGATTTTGAGAAGCCCCAATACCAAGTAGAAGTGATCAGACAAGCGGGATTGATCAAGGCTTGTGACGTGAAGATTGAGGTACCCGCTAGGAAGAAGGGCCCAGGCAATCGCCCGATACAACTTCGACCTTGCCAGGAGATCTACAATGCAGATGGGTATCCAAGAAGTATCACGACGAGCAATGCGGCACATTACCCGTATTCACGCCAGAGAGTTGGAGAGCACGGTGTTCCGTTATCATCCGCAGCGATAACCTTCTTGACAAGGCGATTCAGGATGAGGATGCCACGGTTACACGATTGGCACGATTTGTTGTCGCCAGGAGGATGTACTAGATAATGCAAGCAAGGAGCTCTGAAGGCCCGCAAGGAAATCACGACAGAGAAAAGCAGATGGCGGGAAGCTCAAGAGTATGTGGCACACCTTCTACGAAGGATTGACGAGTTGGAGATGACCTTGTACGGACCGGACTCCAGAGCGATTCGAGCTACACGAGCCGATCCAGAGGAGTCGATCTCGATGAGGACATCGCTTCTTGACTACCACGAGAGGACACGATCATTTGGACATGGCGATCGTTTCGGCGCCTATGCCACAAAGACCTGCACCAGGCCGTGGAGGTTTTCTCGATGAGTGAGCATAGGTTCTATAGTGAGACTCCTTCGCCGAGTCGCGTCATAGAATAAAGAGTCACCCTTTAGGCGTTAGACTCGAGTTAGTTCGATTTGGATTTTCATTGTTTCTTTGAGTGTGCGTTATGTGTTGCAAGGCCCTTAGGCATTGTAAGCAGCCATACCAAGTTATTAATAATAAAGTTGGACCTTAAAATTACACCTTTCGCCCCGCATAAGTTCCATATTACTTGTCTATTCTTGTTTCCCTCTCATCTCTAAACCTAGAGCAAATCGGCAGATGGTGAACACCGTGGAAACTTTGGAAGCAATGGGAGTGGTTCTCGCCAGAAAACCCCAATGATGGAGCACCAAAGACCGCTTGATTGATATGCAGAATTTTGGAGCATTTCTTGCTGCTCAGACTCGATTGATGCATGCTATGATGCAACAAATGCAACACGTCACCGCTCAGGCCACCGCTAATCAAGTTAATCGGGGACCACGCCGTAATACAAGACTGCCGTGAGTTCATGAGGACTCACCCACCCACTTTCTCGGGAATGCCAATCCATTGGAGGCCGATGATTGGTTAAGGTCAATCGAGAGGAAGCTACATATCGCCCAATGCATAGGAAATGAGAAGGTACTCTACGCTTCTCATCACCGGAAGGGACAAATTAGAATGGTGGGAGAACTTCGTGCCACGCAAGAGAACCCTCAAGATATCACTTGGGAAGAGTTCACTGCATTCGACAAGATCACGTGCTGAAGGAATCATGGACCTTAAGAAGGAGGAGTTGAGCATGAAGCAAGGAAATCAGCCAGAGGCCGACTACCTGAACAAGATCACTCGGCTAGCACGCTACGCTTTGAGGATGTAGCGACAGATAAATCCAAACAGTCTCGTTTTATGAAGGGACTTAACTCAGGATTGCAAGTAGGGTTGATCACCCACACCTTTCCAGATTTCCAAGAGCTGGTGAATAAGGCACTTATTCTTGAGGATAAGCGCAAGGAACTGGATGAGAACAGGAAGCGCAGGATGCAACAAAGAAGGATCACGCCAGTGGAACGCATCGCATGAGAGTTGCACCAAATCAATTCTTGATTCCAACCACGAATGCAACAAGGACACCGTCCCCAAAGCACCAAGACACAACCGTAACTACTGGACCCACTCGCTAGAAACGCTTACCTGTGCAACAGAAGGAACAGTGAGACGCTGCTACAACTGCAACGAGCCAGGACACTTTGCCAACAGTTGTCCAAAGAAGACAGCAGGAGTGACCCCAGTTCGCCTCAATCTAGGAACCACCCCAGCTAGGACGCCAGCACCAGGAGCCACACCCCAGACCGTGGTGAGAGGCCGAGTCAACCATGTCACCACAGATGCACTGCAGAATGCTACGGACGTCGTACTGGGTAAGTTACTTGTTAACTCAGTACCTGCAACAGTTTTGTTTGACTCTAGAGCTTCGCATTCGTTTGTTTCGCAAGGCTTTGCTACTAGAAATGATTTGAGGATTGCAAGACTTAAGTGCATGCTTTTAGTTCAAACCCCTGGTTCCGAACTCCGAACGAAAGTAGGATGTTCCGGGGTGAGAATACTAATAGATGGAATAGAGTTCCTAGCAAACCTTATAATTTTGGAGACCCAGACCTTAGACGTTATTTTGGGAATGGATTGGTTATCCAAGCACAAGGCCGTATTGGATTGTGGACGAAGGACTATCTCGATTGAGGGCCCGTGTGGGAAGAAAGTGGAATTTCAAGCCAGCTGCGGTTAGAGATGGACAGTTGATGGTTAACAAGTACCAAGGCAATCGGCATAGAGGATGTCCGATGGTGAATGAGTACCCAGACGTTTTCCGAAGATCTACAGGTATGCCGCGAGACAGGGACATAGAGTTTGTGATAGAGCTTGTACGTACAAAGACCGATAGCAAAGAGACCCTATCGGATGTCCACCGAGGAGTTGGTAGAGATGAAGAAACAACTAGAGGAGTTAATGGAGAAAGGATTTATCAGACCGAGTTCGCCGCCGTGGGGAGCACCAGCTTTGTTTGTCAAGAAGAAGGACGGGAGTTTCAGGATGTGCATTGACTACCGTGCACTCAATGAAGTCACCGTGAAGAATAAATATCCGCTACCTAGGATTGATGATTTGTTTGATCACCGAGAGGAGCCGGAGTTTTCTCCAAGATTGATCTCGAGATCGGGATACCATCGATTGAAGATCCGATCGTAAGATATTCAAGACTGCATTCTCGTCAAGATATGGACATTACGAGTTTACGGTTATGTCCTTTGGGTCGATTTAACGCGAATGACTTATTTCATGAATATGATGAATAAGGTGTTCATGGAATATTTGGACAAGTTTGTCGTCGTGTTCATAGACGATATCCTAATCTACTCCAAGGCAGAGAGTGAACATGCCGAGCACTTAAGGCGAGTTTTGGAAAAGTCGAGGAACAGCAACTTTTCGCCAAGTTCAAGCAAGTGTGATTTTGGAAGGACAAGGTGGAGTTTCTTGGACATGTAATGACCGCAGAAGGAGTCGCCGTAGATCCAAGCAAAGTAGAAGGCGTGTTACATTGGGAGCGTACCAAGATCGTGACCCATTCGAGTTTCCTTGGAATGGCAGGATACTACCGCCGTTTCATCGAAGGCTTCTCGACAATTGCGAAACCTCTTACGCAATTGCTGAAGAAGGAAAAGAAGTTTGCATGGACGCTTGAATGCGAAAGGATTTCAGAGTGAAGAAGCGATTGACATCAAGACCGTGTTAGTTCTACCGGATGTTGCTCAAAGCTTCGATATTTATTGTGACGCATCGCGCCAAGGACTTGGATGTGTGCTGATGCAGAATGGAAAGGTCGTCGCTTATGCATCAAGGCAGTTGAGGCCGCATGAGGAAAATTATCCGACACATGACCTAGAGTTAGCTGCCGTAGTGCATGCCTTGAAGATATGGCGTCACTATCTGATCGGGAACAGATGTGAAGTGTATACGGATCATAAGAGTCTTAAGTACATATTCACCCAGTCGGATCTGAACATGAGGCAGAGGAGATGGTTAGAGTTAATCAAGGACTATAATGTTGGGATCCATTACCATCCCGGGAAGGCCAACGTAGTAGCCGATGCTCTGAGTCGGAAAAGCCATACCGTGAGTGCGTTGCTAGCCACAAGTCAGGATGAGTTATGTGAGGATTTTCAGAAAATGAAGATTGAGGTTGTACCTAGCGGATTCTTGGCCGCATTGGAAGTAAAGCCTACTTTAGAGGACCAGGATCCGAGAAGGATGAAGGATGATGACAAGATCCGCAGGATTAAGTTCATCAAGGAGGAAGGCAAGGCAGAGGACTTCAAATTGGATGAGCAAGGCACGTTGTGGATGAAGGATCGCATATGTGTGCCTAACAAGAAGGAGTTAAAGCAACTGATTCTGGAAGAAGCCCATGACTCCAAGTACTCAATTCATCCCGAAGCGCCAAGATGTATCGGGATCTCAAGGAGAGATTCAGTGGCCGAGTATGAAACGAAGTTGCCGAGCATGTTGCATTGTGCGATGTATGCCGAGAGTCAAGGCAATGCATCAGAGACCAGCAGGATTGCTACAACCGCTGAAAATACACGAGTGGAAGTGGGAGGAAATCGGAATGGATTTCATTACCGGTTTGTCAAGACTCAAGGAGGTTATGACTCCATATGGGTTATAGTGGATCGCTTGACTAAAGTAGCCCATTTTATCCCGTGAAGACCACTTACTCGGGAGATAAATTAGCGGAATTGTACATGATCAAGATTGTCTGTTTGCACGAGTGCCTAAAAGGATTGTATCGGACAGAGGTACCCAATTTACCTCAAGGTTACGGAATAAGTTGCATGAAGCCATGGGAACCCGTTTGAACTTCAAGATGCCTTATCATCCACAGACGGATGGACAGACCGAAAGAGTAAACCAGATTCTGGAGGATATGTTGAGAGCTTGTGCATTAGCTTATGCTACCTCTTGGGATAAGAGTTTGCCGTATGCCGAGTTCAGTTACAACAATAGTTACCAGACTAGTTTACAGATGTCACCTTTTGAGGCACTGTATGGACGACCATGTCGGACGCCATTGAATTGGAATGAGACCGGCGAGCGCCGTGTCTTTGGGCCTGATATTCTTCAAGAGGTCAAGAAGCGGTCGCCATGATTAGGGAAAGGTTGAAGATCGCCCAATCTCGACAAAAGAGTTATGCTGACAATCGTCGCAGGGATTTGAGTTTTGAACCAGACGACTTTGTATACCTCAGAGTTACGCCTCTCAGGGGAGTTAAGAGGTTCCATGCCAAAGGGATTCTCGCACCCCGTTATGTTGGACCATTTAAGGTTTTGAGCCGCAGAGGCGAAGTTGCTTATCAGCTGGAGTTGCCGCAGTCGTTGGCAGGAGTGCATGACGTATTCCATGTGTCCCAGTTGAAGAAGTGTCTCCGAGTTCCTGAGGAACAGACACCGCTAGAGTCAATTGAGTTGCAAGAGGATTTGACTTATAAGGAGCATCCCGTGAGGATTCTAGACACAATGGATCGAGAAACCGTAAAACAAGTCAACCCGTTTTCAGAGTTCATGGAGCAACCATGAAGAAAGCGAAGCGACTTAGGGAGCCTTGAAGAGGATTTGAAGAAAGAGTTTCCAAACCTATTCTGTAGTGAGCCACGAATCTGGGGCGAGATTCTATTAAGGGGGGGAGGTTTGTAACACCCCAAAATTTTGCTTTTCTTAAATTCATGTGTGATTTGGCACTTTGGTGAATTTTTGGAATTTTCTGGAATTTATTTGGATTTATTTGGAATTTATTCCATTTTGAAATAATTAAAGAATTTAATTTTGCAAATAAAATTTTGTTGGAAATATTTTATTTGAGTCCCAAATACCCTAAAATATTTTCCAGAATTTTTCTGGAATTTTTCTGAGTATTTTTCTATTTTTAATGAATTAAATGAATTACTGGGAATTATTTTAATTATTTAATCGCTGGAAAATGCGAGTGGGTTTGTACTATTCATCCGACCGAGCCCGAGTCAGACTCGAGTTCGAGTCCGACAACCCGACCGAGCCGCTTGACTCAACCAAACCCGTTCTTAACCCCAATCGATCCCGATCGTTGGATCGGGATCCAACGGCCGGATTGGATCGCGACCCAAGCCGTGAACCGACCGGACCCGATCGCGCCCGCGGCGATTGGGCCGTTGATCGCGCTTAATGCGGACGGGCCGTCTGTAGTCGCCTCGCCGAAGTCTGGCCGGACTCCTCCGCAGCCGTGCGGTGTCCGCTAGGGTTCCGGCCAGCGCCGCATCCCGAGGGTATTTAATGCGTGAGACATCGCCCGAGGTTGCCTCGCCTGCGGCGCACTGCGTGCCCTGCCATCTCGCTGAGCCGTCGCAGCTTTGCCCGCACGAGCTCGGGCTGGAGTTGGAATCTGTTGCGCAGCGGTTTAACGCCGATTCCGCCGCCGTCGTCGTCTTCCGCCGAAGGAGCCTGAGATCCGGAATCCGCGACGAGACGCACCGAAGGAGGACTCATCTCGCCGGAGAAGTCCTTGGCGCCGTCGGCTTGGTCACCGTCCCCGCGTCCGGTGAGCCCGCGCCACCGCGTTGCCATCGCCACCCCCGAGCTCGCACGACCGTTGGATCAAGATCCGACCATCACGGTGAGCCCACGTTCTCCACCAAACCCTAGAAACCAGATTAGATCTGGACCGTTGGATCAAGATCCAACGGCCCACGATCGGCCACGTCGCCGTCGCATCGTGGATAACGTTACGGGTTAGGATCGTTTCCAACCGCTGGATCAAGATCCAACGGCTCGATTAATCGCGCGTTCACCCCAAACGCCGTGAAGCATGGATCAATCTGGGACCGTTGATTTTCAAATCAACGGCCGAGATTGTGCCACGTGTGCTTAGCCGCGCCACGCCGTGGGAAGCGTGTCTCGACACGGAACGCGTGTCGAGGGGCCCACGTGTCACCGCAGCCACGCTGCGGCGTGAGACCCAAATGGCGGTGGGGCCCACATGTCAGCGACACGTGGAGTCGTGGACCGAGTCCACGGTAGACCCGAGCCAAGCGTGGACCGAGTCCATGGACCGGCTGGCGTCAGCCAACCAATCAGAGGCTGCCACGTGTCCAGGCTGACGCAATAATTAATTTCCGAAAAAGAAAATGATTTATTAATTCGAAATAATGATTTTAGATTTTGTTTCAAACTTCAAACGCTTATAACTTTTGCGTTTCAACTCCGATTTGAGTGATTCAAATTTCTAAATTTGTATAAAGATGAGATCTACCTAAATATGAATTTTATTTAATTTTTGGACTAAAGTTTTTCTCTGCAAAATTATTTAATTGATTATTTAAACTTTAAATAATCATAACTTTTATGCTTTTAACTCCCAAATTTGTGATTCCGCTTTCTAAAAACTCATAAAATTATGTTCTCTCTGTTTATGGATTTTATTTGGATGTTTGGACAGTTTTTGCCTATTGTTTATTCATGTATTTGCTATTTGCACGCTTTACGAGTAGACGTTGAAGTGCCGGAAGGATTCGAAGGAGAAGTATTGACTCAGGATCCAACTCAAGACCAAGAACAAGTACTTTTTGAAGGCAAGTTGTACTTTGACCATGTTGATCCTATTTCGAAATCTATTTTGATTTAAACTATTGCATGCTAGTTCAATTAGAAAAATACTTTGTTTAAACATGGGGTTAGATAAATACCAATTTCTTTGTATGACACCTTGATTACTTAAGTATGTGCCATGACCCTTTGTCACCCTAGTTGTGGATTACTAGTTGGACATTATTAAATTGCCAACATGGGTTTAGAACGTTGTAGTATCTTTGCTTAGACACGCTACGTGCTCATGACATGATTTTGGACAATCAAATGTTAATATTGACTTAATGATATATTGAACCTGTTTTGGAAAGGTATCATGTGATGTTGATGGCACGTGGTGCATGGTAATCAAGCGGGTTTGATAAGCGATTTCGGCCGGGCATGTGGCAAGAGTAATCAGGTGGGCGATTGTGGCATTGGGGATGTTGATTTGGTTCTTCGGGTAGTCTTGCCCTGGTCACCCTAAGGACTTAACCTTGCAAGCCTTTGAACTGGGTCTAACGTGCAACCACATGTCGTAATGGGACGGACCTAGTTGACTAAGTTGCTAATAACGCACTGTGGGACCTCAGGAGGTCAACTACACCCTTTGTGTAAGTTATGCGGGGAGGCGTCTGAGGGTGAGGCAGGTACCCATCTAACGGTTGATTGGCCTAGACTTCGCCTTAGCGAAGGAAGGGTTAGTCTTGCAATAACCGGGGAGGACCACTTGTATTGTTAGAGGTTTCCGAAAGACTTTGTTACGGGAACTCGCCTTTGTGGTGTTTGACTGTATCTTGTGGGTAAAGTGCATAACCTCTGCAGAGTTTAGAATCTATTCGAATAGCCGTGTCCGCGGTATTGGACATCGCTCGGGAATTACAGTCAAGGGTTAGATTTTCTCAAAACTAACTTGGATTTGAAAGGTTGGGTTGGATTAATAATGATGTTGATGGAAATGTGGATTAGGATGGGAAAAATGTTTATTAAACTTCTTGAAAGGTTATCTACGCTTTACTTATTTCTACTGCTTTCGAATCTACTTATACTACTTGTCAAATGCTGTTTACTGCAAATATACCTTGAGCTATTCCTTTGTACCAAGCCATGCATATAGTATATTAGCCTGCATTCTGTGCATGACTTGCTGAGTACCAAGTACTCACCCTTGCCTCAACACAACACCAGTTGAAGAGGAGACTGCACAAGCTTTGGAGAAGGAACTCCAAGAAGATCCGTCTACTTAGGGAAGCGAGCCCAGTCAGTTGCCTGTGGTATACTGGATGGCGCCACGAAGTTATTTGATTTTCCGCTGCTATTATTTTTCTCTGAATAAGTTTCGCCTTGCGAGGCATATATTTGTAATTTGACCATAAGGTCAAGTAACCAGTTTGATTATTTAAATAAAGTACTTTATTGGTATCGAGTGGTATGATTGTGATATTTACCGATGTTAAGACTGTGTGCACTAGCGCGTTCCTGGACTAGTGCTGAATACACAGAGGGTCCGGATTTGCAAATTCGGGGTCCCGACAGAGGTGGTATCGAGCCATACTTATTTGTAGGCTCAACCCTAGCTAGAATGGTCGTAGTGAGGATAAAACCTATTTTCTAAAAGCTAAAAATTTGTGAAGACAAGAAATGACATCTCGACTTATCCCCTTCTCTCTTTTCTTGTCTCTTGCTGAAATTTTCCCTTACCTTGTCAACAATTTAAAAATTCCGAGTTCTTACGTAAAGCACTCTTGTGACAGATGGAGGAAGAGTTCAACTACGTTGATCTGGGAGTTGGTCACGCCGCGGAACTTTGGCATATGCTACAAATTCTCGGAGATTTTGAGAAGCCCCAATACCAAGTAGAAGTGATCAGACAAGCGGGATTGATCAAGGCTTGTGACGTGAAGATTGAGGTACCCGCTAGGAAGAAGGGCCCAGGCAATCGCCCGATACAACTACCTTTGCCAGAGATCTACAATGCAGATGGGTATCCAAGAAGTATCACGACGAGCAATGCGGCACATTACCCGTATCTACGCCAGAGAGTTGGAGAGCACGGTGTTCCGTTATCATCCGCGCAGCGATAACCTTCTTGACCCGAAGGCGATTCAGGATGAGGATGCCACGGTTACACAGTTGGCACGATTTGTTGTCGCCCAGGAGGATGTACTAGATAATGCAAGCAAGGAGCTACAGAAGGCCCGCAAGGAAATCACGACAGAGAAAAACAGATGGCGGGAAGCTCAAGAGTATGTGGCACACCTTCTACGAAGGATTGACGAGTTGGAGATGACCTTGTACGGACCAGACCCAGAGCCAGTACTCGAGCTACACGAGCGGATCGGAGGAGTCGGATCTCGATGAGGACCTTTGCTTCTTCGACTACCACAGAGGACACGATCATTTGGACATGGCGATCGTTTTGCGCCTATGCCACAGTACCCGTACCCAGGCCGTGGAGGTTTTCTCGATGAGTGAGCATAGGTTCTATAGTGAGACTCCTTCGCCGAGTCGCGTCATAGAATAAAGAGTCACCCTTTAGGCGTTAGACTCCAGAGTTAGTTCGATTTGGATTTTCATTGTTTGCTGAGTGTGCAGTATGTGTTGCAAGGCCCTTAGGCATTGTAAGCAGCCATACCAAGTTATTAATAATAAAGTTGGACCTTAAAATTACACCTTTCGCCCCGCATAAGTTCCATATTACTTGTCTATTCTTGTTTCCCTCTCATCTCTAAACCTAGAGCAAATCGACAGATGGTGAACACCCGTGGAAACTTTGGAAGCAATGGGAGTGGTTCTCGCCCAGCAGAAAACCCCAATGATGGAGCACCGGCACCGCTTGATTGATATGCAGAATTTTGGAGCATTTCTTGCTGCTCAGACTCGATTGATGCATGCTATGATGCAACAAATGCAACACGTCACCGCTCAGGCCACTGCTAATCAAGTTAATCGGGGACCACGCTTGAGAATACAAGATCGCCGAGTTCATGAGGACTCACCCACCCACTTTCTCTCGGGAATGCCAATCCATTGGAGGCCGATGATTGGTTAAGGTCAATCGAGAGGAAGCTACATATCGCCCAATGCATAGGAAATGAGAAGGTACTTCTACGCTTCTCATCAATTTGGAAGGGACCGCTTGAATGGTGGGAGAACTTGTGCCACGCAAGAGAACCCTCAAGATATCACTTGGGAAGAGTTCACGTTTGCATTCGACAAGTATCACGTGCTGAAGGAATCATGGACCTTAAGAAGGAGGAGTTCAGAGCAATCAAGCAAGGAAATCAGCGGTGGTCGACTACCTGAACAAGTTCACTCGGCTAGCACGCTACGCACTTTTTGAGGATGTAGCGGCAGATAAATCCAAGCAGTCTCGCTTTTATGAAGGGACTTAACTCGGGATTGCAAGTAGGGTTGATCACCCACACCTTTCCAGATTTCCAAGAGCTGGTGAATAAGGCACTTATTCTTGAGGATAAGCGCAAGGAACCGGATGAGAACAGAAGCGCAGGATGCAACAAAGCAAGGATCACGCCAGGAACGCATAGCGGCGCATGAGAGTTGCACCAAATCAATTCTTGATTCCAACCACGAGAATCGCAACAAGGACACCGTCCCCAAAGACCAAGACTCCAACCGTAACTACGGCACCCGGCCCCGCTAGAAACGCTTACTCGAGGCAACAAGAAGGAACAGTGAGACGCCGCTACAAGCGCAACGAGCCAGGACACTTTGCCAACAGCTTGTCCAAAGAAGACAGCAGGAGTGACCCGATTCGCCTCAATCTAGGAACCACCCAGCTAGGACGCCAAAGACCAGGAGCCACACCCTGACCGTGGTGAGAGGCCGAGTCAACCATGTCACCACAGATGCACCGCAGAATGCTACGGACGTCGTACTAGGTAAGTTACTTGTTAACTTTCGATTACACCTGCTGATTTTGTTTGACTCTAGAGCTTCGCATTCGTTTGTTTCGCAAGGCTTTGCTACTAGAAATGATTTGAGGATTGCAAGACTTAAGTGCATGCTTTTAGTTCCAACCCCTGGTTCCGAACTCCGAACGAAAGTAGGATGTTCCGGTGAGAATACTAATAGATGGAATAGAGTTCCTAGCAAACCTTATAATTTTGGAGGCCGGACCTTAGACGTTATTTTGGGAATGGATTGGTTATCCAAGCACAAGGTGTATTGGATTGTGGACGAAGGACTATCTCGATTGAGGGCCCGTGTGGGAAGAAAGTGGAATTTCAAGCCACTG
This sequence comes from Rhipidocladum racemiflorum, assembly GCA_036346355.1. Lineage (NCBI taxonomy): Eukaryota > Viridiplantae > Streptophyta > Magnoliopsida > Poales > Poaceae > Rhipidocladum > Rhipidocladum racemiflorum. The sequence goes on from CM070579.1 coordinate 74,439,785, forward strand.
CGGTTAGAGATGGACGATTGATGGTTAACGATCAAGGCAATCAGCATAGAGGATGTCGATGGTGAATGAGTACCAGACGTTTTTCCGAAGATCTACCCGGTATGCCGCCAGACAGGACATAGAGTTTGTGATAGAGCTTGTACTGGTACAAAGACCGATAGCAAAGAGACCCTATCGGATGTCCACCGAGGAGTTGGTAGAGATGAAGAAACAGCTAGAGGAGTTAATGGAGAAAGGATTTATCAGGCCGAGTTCGTCGCCGTGGGGAGCACCAGCTTTTGTTTGTCAAGAAGAAGGGCGGGAGTTTCAGGATGTGCATTGACTACCGTGCACTCAATGAAGTCACCGTGAAGAATAAATATCCGCTACCTAGGATTGATGATTTGTTTGATCACCGAGAGGAGCCGGAGTTTTCTCCAAGATTGATGCGAGATCGGGATACCATCGATTGAAGATCCGATCGAAGATATTCAAGACTCGCATTCTCGTCAAGATATGGACATTACGAGTTTACGATTTATGTCCTTTGGGGTGACGAATGCGCCAGCTTATTTCATGAATATGATGAATAAGGTGTTCATGGAATATTTGGACAAGTTTGTCGTCGTGTTCATAGACGATATCCTAATCTACTCCAAGACAGAGAGTGAACATGCCGAGCACTTAAGGCGAGTTTTGGAAAAGTCGAGGAACAAAGAACTTTTCGCCAAGTTCAGCAAGTGTGATTTTTGGAAGGACAAGGTGGAGTTTCTTGGACATGTAATGACCATGAAGGAGTCGCCAGTAGATCCAAGCAAAGTAGAAGGCGTGTTACATTGGGAGCACCAAGACTCGTGACCAGCATTCGAGTTTCCTTGGAATGGCAGGATACTACCGCCGTTTCATCGAAGGCTTCTCGACAATTGCGAAACCTCTTACGCAATTCTTTGAAGAAGGAAAAGAAGTTTGCATGGGCGCTTGAGAATCGCGAAAGGATTTCAGGAGGTGAAGAAGCGATTGACATCAAGACCGGTGTTAGTTCTACCGGATGTTGCTCAAAGCTTCGATATTTATTGTGACGCATCGCGCCAAGGACTTGGATGTGTCGTCTGAGAATGGAAAGGTCGCCGCTTATGCATCAAGGCGCTTGAGGCCGCATGAGGAAAATTATCCGACACATGACCTAGAGTTAGGCTGCCGTAGTGCATGCCTTGAAGATATGGCGTCACTATCGATCGGAACAGATGTGAAGTGTATACGGATCATAAGAGTCTTAAGTACATATTCACCCAGTCGGATCTGAACATGAGGCAGAGGAGATGGTTAGAGTTAATCAAGGACTATAATGTTGGGATCCATTACCATCCCGGGAAGGCCAACGTAGTAGCCGATGCTCTGAGTCGGAAAAGCCATACCGTGAGTGCGTTGCTAGCCACAAGTCAGGATGAGTTATGTGAGGATTTTCAGAAAATGAAGATTGAGGTTGTACCTAGCGGATTCTTGGCCGCATTGGAAGTAAAGCCTACTTTAGAGGACCAGATCCGAGAAGGACAGAAGGATGATGACAAGATCCGCAGGATTAAGTTCATCAAGGAGGAAGGCAAGGCAGAGGACTTCAAATTGGATGAGCAAGGCACGTTGTGGATGAAGGATCGCATATGTGTGCCTAACAAGAAGGAGTTAAAGCAACTGATTCTGGAAGAAGCCCATGACTCCAAGTACTCAATTCATCCTGGAAGCGCCAAGATGTATCGAGGATCTCAAGGAGAGATTCGGTGGCCGAGTATGAAACGAAGTTGCCGAGCATGTTGCATTGTGCGATGTATGCCAGAGAGTCAAGGCAATGCACCAGAGACCAGCAGGATTGCTACAACCGCTGAAAATACACGAGTGGAAGTGGGAGGAAATCGGAATGGATTTCATTACCGGTTTGCCGAAGACTCAAGGAGGTTATGACTCCATATGGGTTATAGTGGATCGCTTGACTAAAGTAGCCCATTTTATCCCGTGAAGACCACTTACTCGGAGATAAATTAGCGGAATTGTACATGATCAAGATTGTCTGTTTGCACGAGTGCGAAAAGGATTGTATCGGACAGAGGTACCCAATTTACCTCAAGGTTACGGAATAAGTTGCATGAAGCCATGGGAACCCGTTTGAACTTCAAGATGACTTATCATCCACACGGATGGACAGGCCGAAAGAGTAAACCAGATTCTGGAGGATATGTTGAGAGCTTGTGCATTAGCTTATGCTACCTCTTGGGATAAGAGTTTGCCGTATGCCGAGTTCAGATTACAACAATAGTTACGCAGACTAGTTTACGATGTCACCTTTTGAGGCCTTGTATGGACGACCATGTCGGACGCCATTGAATTGGAATGAGGCCGTGGCGAGCCGTGTCTTTGGGCCTGATATTCTTCAAGAGGCTGAAGAAGCGGTCGCCATGATTAGGGAAAGGTTGAAGATCGCCCAATCTCGACAAAAGAGTTATGCCGACAATCGTCGCAGGATTTGAGTTTTGAACTGCACGACTTTGTATACCTCGAGTTACGCCTCAGGGGAGTTAAGAGGTTCCATGCCAAAGGGATTCTCGCACCCAGTTATGTTGGACCATTTAAGGTTTTGAGCCACAGAGGCGGTTGCTTATCACCGGAGTTGCCGCGATCGTTGGCGGAGTGCATGACGTATTCCATGTGTCCTGGCTTGAAGAAGTGTCTCCGAGTTCCCGAGGAGCAGACACCGCTAGAGTCAATTGAGTTGCAAGAGGATTTGACTTATAAGGAGCATCCCGTGAGGATTCTAGACACAATGGATCGAGAAACCGAAACAAGTCAACCCGTTTCAGAGAGTTGATGGAGCAACCATGAAGAAAGCGAAGCGACTTGGGAGTCACAAGAGGATTTGAAGAAAGAGTTTCCAAACCTATTCTCAGAGTGAGCCCTGAATCTCTGGGACGAGATTCTCGTTAAGGGGGAGGTTTGTAACACCCCAAAATTTTGCTTTTCTTAAATTCATGTGTGATTTGGCACTTTGGTGAATTTTTGGAATTTTCTGGAATTTATTTGGATTTATTTGGAATTTATTCCATTTTGAAATAATTAAAGAATTTAATTTTGCAAATAAAATTTTGTTGGAAATATTTTATTAGAGTCCCAAATACCCTAAAATATTTTCCGTAATTTTTCCGAATTTTTCTGAGTATTTTTCTATTTTTAATGAATTAAATGAATTACTGGGAATTATTTTAATTATTTAATCGCTGGAAAATGCGAGTGGGTTTGTACTATTCATCCGACCGAGCCCGAGTCAGACTCGAGTTCGAGTCCGACCCGAACCCGACCCGAGCCAGTTGACTCAACCAAACCCGTTCTTAACCCCAATCGATCCTGACCGTTGGATCGGGATCCAACGGTCCGGATTGGATCGCCCCGACCCAAGCCGAGAACCGACGGACCCGATCGCGCCCGTGCGATTGTGGCCGTTGATCGCGCCACGTGGACGGCTGTCTGTAGTCGTCCCCGCCGAGTCTGAGCCGGACTCCTCCGCCGCGTTGCCGCCGTGTCCCGCTAGGGTTCCGGTTTGTGCGCGCATCCCGAGGGTATTTAATGCGTGAGACATCGCCCGAGGTTGCCCTCGTCCGTGCGCACTGCGTGCCCAAGCCATCTCGCCGAGCCGTCGCAGCTTGCCCGCATCTGAGCTCGGGCTGGAGTTGGAATCTGTTGCGCGGCGGTTTAACGCCGATTCCGCGCCGTCAGTCGTCTTCCGTAGAGAAGGAGAAGATCAGGAATCCCCGCGACGAGGCGCTTGCGAAGGAGGACTCATCTCGCCGGAGAAGTCCCGCGGCGCCGTCGGCTTGGTCACCGTCCCGCGTCCGGTGAGCCAGCGCCACCGCAGCGTTGCCATCGCCACCCGAGCTCGCACGGCCAGTTGGATCAAGATCCGACCATCACGCAGTGAGCCCACGTTCTCCACCAAACCCTAGAAACCAGATTAGATGCGGACCGTTGGATCAAGATCCAGCGGCCCACGATCGGCCACGCCGCCTGCATCTTGTGGATAACGTTACGGGTTAGGATCGTTTCCAACCGTTGGATCAAGATCCAACGGCTCAGATTAACTGCGTTCACCCCAAACGCGTGAAGCATGGATCCAATCTGGGACCGTTTATTTTCAAATCAACGGCGAGATTGTGCCACGCGTGCTTAGCCGCGCCCACGCGTGGGAGCGTGTCTACGACACGGGAACCGCGTGTCGAGGGCCCACGTGTCACCGCAGCCACGCTGCGGCGTGAGACCCAAATACCGGTGGGGCCCACATGTCAGCGACACGTGGAGTCGTGGACCGAGTCCACGGTAGACCCGAGCCAAGCGTGGACCGAGTCCATGGACCGGTGGCGCCACCAACCAATCGAGGCTGCCACGTGTCCAGCCGACGCAATAATTAATTTCCGAAAAAGAAAATGATTTATTAATTCGAAATAATGATTTTAGATTTTGTTTCAAACTTCAAACGCTTATAACTTTTGCGTTTCAACTCCGATTTGAGTGATTCAAATTTCTAAATTTGTATAAAGATGAGATCTACCTAAATATGAATTTTATTTAATTTTTGGACTAAAGTTTTTCTCTGCAAAATTATTTAATTGATTATTTAAACTTTAAATAATCATAACTTTTGCGTTTTAACTCCAAATTTGACGATTCCAGTTTCTAAAAACTCATAAAATTATGTTCTCTCTGTTTATGGATTTTATTTGGATGTTTGGACAGTTTTTGCCTATTGTTTATTCATGTATTTGCTATTTGCACGCTTTACGAGTAGACGTTGAAGTGCCGGAAGGATTCGAAGGAGAAGTATTGACTCAGGATCCAACTCAAGACCAAGAACAAGTACTTTTTGAAGGCAAGTTGTACTTTGACCATGTTGATCCTATTTCGAAATCTATTTTGATTTAAACTATTGCATGCTAGTTCAATTAGAAAAATACTTTGTTTAAACATGGGGGTTAGATAAATACCAATTTGCTGTATGACACCTTGATTACTTAAGTATGTGCCATGACCCTTTGTCACCCTAGTTGTGGATTACTAGTTGGACATTATTAAATTGCCAACATGGGTTTAGAACGTTGTAGTATCTGCTTAGACTGCACGTGCTCATGACATGATTTTGGACAATCAAATGTTAATATTGACTTAATGATATATTGAACCTGTTTTGGAAAGGTATCATGTGATGTTGATGGCACGTGGTGCATGGTAATCAAGCGGGTTTGATAAACGATTTCGGCCGGGGCATGTGGCAAGAGTAATCAGGTGGGCGGTTGTGGCATTGGGGATGTTGATTTGGTTCTTGGGTAGTCTTGCCCTGGTCACCCTAAGGACTTAACCTTGCAAGCCTTTGAACTGGGTCTAACGTGCAACCACATGTCTGTAATGGGACGGACCTAGTTGACTAAGTTGCTAATAACGTACCTGTGGGACCTCAGGAGGTCAACTACACCCTTTGTGTAAGTTGTACGGGAGGCGTCTGGCCGAGGCCAGTACCCATCTAACGGTTGATTGGCCTAGACTTCGCCTTAGCGAAGGGAAGGGTTAGTGCGCAATAACCGGGGAGGACCACTTGTATTGTTAGAGGTTTCCGAAAGACTTTGTTACGGGAACTCGCCTTTGTGGTGTTTGACTGTATCTTGTGGGTAAAGTGCATAACCTCTGCAGAGTTTAGAATCTATTCGAATAGCCGTGTCCGCGGTATTGGACATCGCTCGGGAATTACAGTCAAGGGTTAGATTTTCTCAAAACTAACTTGGATTTGAAAGGTTGGGTTGGATTAATAATGATGTTGATGGAAATGTGGATTAGGATGGGAAAAATGTTTATTAAACTTCTTGAAAGGTTATCTACGCTTTACTTATTTCTACTGCTTTCGAATCTACTTATACTACTTGTCAAATGTCACATCTTGCAAATATACCTTGAGCTATTCCTTTGTACCAAGCCATGCATATAGTATATTAGCTTTGCATTCTGTGCATGACTTGTCGAGTACCAAGTACTCACCCTTGCCTCAACACAACACCAGTTGAAGAGGAGATCGCACAAGCTTTGGAGAAGGAACTCCAAGAAGATCCGTCTACTTAGGGAAGCGAGCCGGTCGGTTGCCTGTGGTATCTTGGATGGCGCCACGGGTTATTTGATTTTCATTTGCTATTATTTTTCTCTGAATAAGTTTCGCCTTATGAGGCATATATTTGTAATTTGACCATAAGGTCAAGTAACCAGCTTTGATTATTTAAATAAAGTACTTTATTGGTATCGAGTGGTATGATTGTGATATTTACCGATGTTAAGACTGTGTGCACTAGCGGCGTTCTGGACTAGTGCTGAATACGTGAGGGTCGGATTTGCAAATTCGGGGTCCCAACAGAGGTGGTATCGAGCCATACTTATTTGTAGGCTCAACCCTAGCTAGAATGGTCGTAGTGAGGATAAAACCTATTTTCTAAAAGCTAAAATTTGTGAAGACAAGAAATGACATCTCGACTTATCCCCTTCTCTCTTTTCTTGTCTCTTGCTGAAATATTCACATACCTTGTCAAGATTAAAAATTTCGAGATCTTACTTAAAGCAATCTAGTGACCGATCGAGGAAGAGATCAACTACGTTGATCTGGGAGTTGGTCACGCCGCGGAACTTTGGCATATGCTACAAATTCTCGGAGATTTTGAGAAGCCCCAATACCAAGTAGAAGTGATCAGACAAGCGGGATTGATCAAGGCTTGTGACGTGAAGATTGAGGTACCCGCTAGGAAGAAGGGCCCAGGCAATCGCCCGATACACTGCACTGCCAGGAGATCTACAATGCAGATGGGTATCCAAGAAGTATCACGACGAGCAATGCGGCACATTACCCGTATCTACGCCAGAGAGTTGGAGAGCACGGTGTTCCGTTATCATCCGCGCAGCGATAACCTTCTTGACCGAAAGCGATTCAGATGAGGATGCCACGGTTACCTGATTGGCACGATTTGTTGTCGCCCAGGAGGATGTACTAGATAATGCAAGCAAGGAGCTACAGAAGGCCCGCAAGGAAATCACGACAGAGAAAAACAGATGGCGGGAAGCTCAAGAGTATGTGGCACACCTTCTACGAAGGATTGACGAGTTGGAGATGACCTTGTACGACTGCACTCCGAGCCAAGATTACTCGAGCTACACGAGCCAGATCCAGAGGAGTCGATCTCGATGAGGACACCGCTTCTTCGACTACCACAGAGGACACGATCATTTGGACATGGCGATCGTTTGGCGCCTATGCCACAGGCACCGTACCAGGCCGTGGAGGTTTTCTCGATGAGTGAGCATAGGTTCTATAGTGAGACTCCTTCGCGAGTCAGCGTCATAGAATAAAGAGTCACCCTTTAGGCGTTAGACTCGAGTTAGTTCGATTTGGATTTTCATTGTTTCTTGAGTGTGCGTTATGTGTTGCAAGGCCCTTAGGCATTGTAAGCAGCCATACCAAGTTATTAATAATAAAGTTGGACCTTAAAATTACACCTTTCGCCGCATAAGTTCCATATTACTTGTCTATTCTTGTTTCCCTCTCATCTCTAAACCTAGAGCAAATCGACAGATGGTGAACACCGTGGAAACTTTGGAAGCAATGGGAGTGGTTCTCGCCCGAGAAAACCCCAATGATGGAGCACCAAAGACCGCCAGTTGATATGCAGAATTTTGGAGCATTTCTTGCTGCTCAGACTCGATTGATGCATGCTATGATGCAACAAATGCAACACGTCACCGCTCAGGCCACTTTGCTAATCAAGTTAATCGGGGACCACGCCAGAATACAAGACTGTCAGAGTTCATGAGGACTCACCCACCCACTTTCTCTGGGAATGCCAATCCATTGGAGGCCGATGATTGGTTAAGGTCAATCGAGAGGAAGCTACATATCGCCCAATGCATAGGAAATGAGAAGGTACTCTACGCTTCTCATCAGCTGGAAGGGACAAATACGAATGGTGGGAGAACTTACGTGCCACGCAAGAGAACCCTCAAGATATCACTTGGGAAGAGTTCACAAATTGCATTAAGACAAGTATCACGTGCCTCGAAGGAATCATGGACCTTAAGAAGGAGGAGTTGAGCAATCAAGCAAGGAAATCAGCCCGGTGGCGACTACTGAACAAGTTCACTCGGCTAGCACGCCACGCTTTTTGAGGATGTAGCGACAGATAAATCCGCAGTCTCGTTTTATGAAGGGACTTAACTCGGGATTGCAAGTAGGGTTGATCACCCACACCTTTCCATTTCCAAGAGCTGGTGAATAAGGCACTTATTCTTGAGGACAAGCGCAAGGAACTGGATGAGAACAGAAGCGCAGGATGCAACAAAGAAGGATCACGCCAGGAACGCAACGGCGCTGAGAGTTGCACCAAATCAATTCTTGATTCCAACCACAGAATGCAACAAGGACACCGTCCTCAAAGACCAAGACACATCAACGAGAACTACGGACCCACTTCGCTAGAAACGCTTACTCGTGCAAAGAAGGAACAGTGAGACGCTGCTACAACTGCAACGAGCCAGGACACTTTGCCAACAGTTGTCCAAAGAAGACAGCAGGAGTGACCCCAGAGTTGCCAAGGCGTGCTCGACTGTTTCCCTTTTAACCCCCGAAAGGTTCTCCGGTCCCCACGCGAATATTGTCTCGTATTCCTGGAGAAGCTGCATTAAGTATTTTTCTTCGCTGGGGGTGAGGGTGGCGCTGAGAGTTATAATCCTCTCTCCTCCTGGGTGGAGGGGCACCCGCCTTGTTTCACCCTGGGGCTGCGGTTTGGGGAGCCATTTTCCACGAGGCATTGTTGTCAGGTCCTGCTCGGTGGTACGAACATACCTAACCCGAGAGGGATTCTCCATGTCTATTTTCCTGGCGAGGGCTTGGTCTCCTTTGACCGTGATAACGCCACTCCCCGACGGGATCTTCATACATAGGAATCCGTGGTGGATAACTGCTGCCATGGCCGTCAGCGATCCCCGACCAAGGATGGCGTTATACTGGAAGGGTATATCCACTACGCCGAATGTGGCTAGGTTGGATATCTGACCCTGTGACGTCGCGAAGGTGACCTCCAGCTCCACTTGTCTGAGGGTGTTAACTGCGTGGCCCCCAAATCCCACCAGTGGTACCTCCGATTTCTTCAGTCGATCGCGGGGTATCATCATTTGTCGAAAAGCCTCCGCCGAGAGAATGTCCGCAGCACTTCCCCCGTCGATCAACACCCGACGAACTTCGCACTCGGCGATGATCGCCGTTACGACCAAAGAGTCTTGATGTGGGAAATGCACTCCCACTGCATCTTCCTGTGTAAAAGTGATTGGTTCAAGTTCCTTCGGGGCGGGGCCGACCGGGCTAAGTCCTACGTGGTTAATTTGCCTTGCGTAAGCCTTCCTTTGCCTTTTCGACGAGAGGTGTGAGGAGGACCCCCCGGCAATAACGTTGATTACGCGTCGGAGCTGATTTACTCCGCCGAGAGGGGGGGAGGAGGAGGACGGTGCTCGGCTGGGGGTGACGCCGGCGCTGGGGGGTGAACCCCCGCGTCCCTTCGCTTTCTTTCGAAGCGACGATAGCCTTCAATTACCTTGCAATGTGCGGTGTCGTGCGTGTTGTTGTCGCCATGATATTCACAGGTATACCATTTTCGGCTTTGCTCCTCCTTGCTGTCCAAATGGATTCCTCCCTTTGGCCTCCCCTGCTCCATTGGCGAACTCCATTTTTGCTGTCCTCCAAACCCTCCTTGATTCGCCCGATTTTCCACATAATGGATCCTCCTTCCCTTGTCTCTTCTGGCTGGTTCTGCGCGCCGTTCCTTCGCCGCGACCCTCGGGGGGGGATCTCTCCTCCGGTCCCTCTTGCGTGGGTCCATCTCTTCTGTTTCTCGCAGCGGCCCATCCTCTCTCCGGAGATGATCTTCCTCTGCCCTGGCGTATTCCCTCATCTTTGCGAATAGCTCTTCCACGGAGCGTACTTCCTTGCGTGCAAGTCTCTCCGCCAACGGCCCCCTTTGCAATCCAAAACGCGCGGCGTTGATTATGGTTGTGTCGCTAACCCCCCGAACTTGGCATTTGATTCGAGAAAATCGCTGGAAGTAGCTCTTTAGGGTTTCGCCTTCACGCTGTTTAATTGCAAATAGGTCGCTTTCCTCTTTAATCCCGTCAACGTTGCCTTGAAAATTGCCTTCGAGTTTCGCCCAAAGTTGCGGCCAGTTGGTGATAGAATTTGGCTCCAAGGAGGAGTACCAGGATAAGGCTATCCCCTCCAACGCCAATAGCAATCCTTTGGCTTTAATATCGTCATCGCCTCCAGCGGCTTCCATGGCCGTGTCGTAGACACGAAGAAATTCCCTTGGGTTGGTTTTGCCATCATATGGTTTTACTGCGGGGAGTTTGAAGCTTCCCGGTGAGGGCCACCTTTTTGTTCGAAGCCTGACGCCGAGAGGGTTCGAATCGCTTTCCTCCCTTTCCGTTCTCATGTATGTTGGAGAAGATACCTCCCGGCTTGGGCTGTAATCTTGAGATTCCTCACACCTCCATTCTTGTTGTTCCTGCAAACGTTTTACTTCGGCCATAAGCCTTTCGTTGGCCTCCATCAGCGCTTGTATGTTGGGGTCGATCGCCTCCTGACTCCCGGTCCCCCCTTCGAAGCCCCCTTTTAAGCCCTCTGCCGACTTGGCGGCAGGTGGGGTTGAGGCTTCGCTATGTCTCCTCCCATCGTCGAAGCGTGTACACCTGCAGTTGGGGGCGCCCGTTTGAAGCGCGCGGCGCGCCGTCGCCGGAGTTTGTGGAGGTGGCGCCCTGGAGCTTCCTTGCTGTTCTTTGGAGCCAAAACGCGATCCTCCTCGTTCAGGAGCTGAAGTTGTCCGCGTGATCGGCTCCTGGTGGATCGTCTGGATCCGCTCGCTCCAGCCGTCGCCGTTGCTCCCGTCGGCGACGTCTCCTTAGACGCTGCCTCTGCTCCCTTCTTTGGTGGCATGGTTTTTTGGAAAATGTGTTCGTCGTCTAGATTGGTGAGCTTCACCTTCTTCCGCTCCCCACGGACGGCGCCAGTGTTGTGGTTATGACCACAGGGGTGTCTGTTTTTCGTGGGCTCTTTCTTCTCTTTTTATAGGAGGGGAACATGAAGGAACTGTCCCTTCGTGCGCGTCCCATTTTACTCTTCCCGACCGGTTCTGACAGGATCTTGTCGTTTTCCTTTTTCTTTTTGCAGGGTGTCAGATTTATTTGATGGTGTTGTCGGGCGTGTCTTCATGGACTACAAGGGTGCGTTCCTCCGTGCCTTTGCCGCTATTCTACCTCGCTCCGCGTCGTAGGTTCGGGCGAAGCAATGCTTCGTTTGCTCAGCTCTGCTTCGGATAAAACATGGGCCGTGCTTCATTCACCCGATGGCTCGGGATATAATGGGCTGGACTCTGTAACTGAGCCACTACAATAAGTACAGAGCATATCTCCTTTCATGAGATCTTTGACTGATTCCCATATGGATCATTCATCATCTAGTCGGCGTCAACAGAGCACCGACCACCAACAGAAGAGCAATCCACAAAGAAGAAGTGCTTTTGACTAGCTTGGTCCAGGTGAAATATTGACCGTAATCGGCGACGACCTCGTTCTCCTAATTATACAAAACAAATGCCTAACGTTAAAGGATACAAAGCCTTTTCTTTAAAGCTCAAAAACGTCACTTGTCCTGAAAAATTCAAGCGGCTCAAAATCATGGGAGAAAGGGAGAAGGGAGGCGGCAACAGAAGGGGTGGGGAGACGACGGCGGGAGAAGGGGATGACGACGGTGGCGCGAGCAAAGGGGAGGGGAGGTGGTGGCGGGATAAGGGGACAAGATGGGAGGTGGCTTGTGGCTTGTGGTCGACTACTTGACTGGTCTTGTGGTTTCTAGGCTCATCCACTCGTGGCAACTGGCAAAACTGATTTTTCGAGCCAAATAAGTTACTTGCTAACTCACTCGTTAAACTTGTTATCGTAATGAGTTCAAATCCATGCATGGCTCAACTCGTTAAGGGACGAGTTCGAGCCGAGTTTTCAAGTACTCGTTGAGCTTGTCAATTTTGAGTTTTTTTTCCACCCCTATCTCTATGGGTTGTGAAACAAGATGCGGCAAGTCAACATTCTTGTTAGGTTCAACAACCCTTATCCATGATGGGAAAAAAATGGTGAAATTTTGTTTTATTGCCTTTTTTTCACAAAGTGGGAGGAAGCAGGTACTTAGAAAACTCACCAAATCTTCTCCTATCAAACTCACCAAACAGTTAAGAATGTCACATAAATTCTTTCATGATTATTTTCAAAAAAAAAAAATTTCTAGCCCCAAGATACCATTTTAAAGTAGTTTTCACTCTATGAATTTTTATAAATTACTCAAGCTTGATCATTATCTACAAATTTCATGGAAATATGTAATGATATGTCAAAACCATACATAAAAAATTTCAAAAAAATTAACGAATTTTGCACACTTTTTCCCATTTTAATTTGGCCGAGATCTCAGCTATTGGGGCCAAAATTTTGGTAATTTGACCGAAATACCAGTAATTTCGGTTAAAAAAACCGAATTTAAATTTTGCCTTTTTAAATTTCGTTCGGATTTCGTTCGAAATAACTAGTTCTTGACAAAAAACCAGATTTCATTTTACCTAAACCGAAATGTTGAACCTGGGTGCTCTAGCTTCTTCGCACCTCCTCCTAGTCCTTGCTATAGCTGGGCTCCATGCATGGAATCCGAACCAGCTCTGTCCACGAGTAGCTCCAACGCTGCTTTGGCATTGAATTTTCGTTGGCGTCATCACTGAGCGAAGTGAAGAGACAGGACAATGAGAGTTTTTTGAATTTTTTTTTAAATAATACTTTTTTTAAACCAAATTGCGTTTTTAATATACGGAATAAAAAATTTGCAAAAATAATATGTGGTCGCCAAACCGTACGGCGAATACCCTATTTTCGCCGAACCGTGCGGCGAACACCCTATTTTCGCCACACGGTTCGGCGAAAATAGCTTAATTGCGCTATTAACCCAGACGGGAATCAAGGGTATTATCGCCACACGGTGTGGCGAACACCCAGTTTTCGCCAAACGGTGTGGCGAACACCCAGTTTTCGCCAAACCGTACGGCGAAAATAGGTTGTCGCCGCACGGTGTGGCGAAAATTGCTCGGTAAAAATTGCCCCGACGACAGATCGATCGATCTGTTCGTTCGGCCGCCGAAACAGAGAAGAAAAAGAGAGGGAGGGCGATCCGCCGGCCGGAAGAGAGGGAGAGAGAGAGAGGAGAGGGAGAAGAAGAAGAGGAGGAGGAGAAGAACAAGAAGAGGAGGAGAAGAAGAAGAAGAGGAGGAGAAGAGGAGGAGAAGAAGAAGAAGAGGAGGAGGAGAAGAAGAAGAAGAAGAAGAAGAGGAGAAGAAGAGAAGGAGGTAGCCTCGCATAGCGATTTTGTTTAATTTCGTGTTTTTTAATTTAGAGTAGTGCAATTTAGAGTAGCGATATAGAGTAGTGCAATCTAGAGTAGTGCAATGTAGAGTAGCGATATAGAGTAGTGCAATCTAGAGTAGCGATCTAGATCAGTTGAATTGTAGAGTAACGATTCTAGTTATTTAATTTAGAGTAGCAGTTTTAGTTATTTAATTTACAGTGGTGATATTAGTTTGCATATGTAAACGTTGTTAAATTTACAGTAATGAAATTTACTTATTAGCATTGTTGAAGAAATCATTAATCGGTAACTAATTTTCCCATAATATGGTAGTCCATATATCAAAGAGCAAATCTGCGGTATTCGTGCCGAAAAATACATTCGAACGAGACATTTTACAGGCTGCCGAAAAGGCCTAAAAGTTATTGTTGACAATAGTACTTAGGGTTATTGTGGCGGTATATTTTTGTAGTGAACAAAGACGTAGATGAAAAATTTTCCCATAATATGGTAGTCCATATATCAAAGAGCAAATCTGCGGTATTCGTCTTAGGAAAATACATTCGAGCGAGACATTTTACACTAAAAGGCTTAAAAGTTATTGTTGACAATAGTACTTAGGGTTATTGTGGCGGTATATTTTTGTAGTGGACAAAGGCGTAGATGAAAAATTTTCCCATAATATGGTAGTCCATATATCAAAGAGCAAATCTGCGGTATTCGTGCCGAAAAATACATTCGAACGAGACATTTTACAGGCTGCCGAAAAGGCCTAAAAGTTATTGTTGACAATAGTACTTAGGGTTATTGTGGCGGTATATTTTTGTAGTGAACAAAGACGTAGATGAAAAATTTTCCCATAATATGGTAGTCCATATATCAAAGAGCAAATCTGCGGTATTCGTGCAGAAAAATACATTCGAACGAGACATTTTACAGGCTGCCAAAAAGGCTTAAAAGTTATTGTTGACAATAGTACTTAGGGTTATTGTGGCGGTATAATTTTTGTAGTGGACAAAGGCGTAGATGAAAAATTTTCCCATAATATGGTAGTCCATATATCAAAGAGCAAATCTGCGGTATTCGTGCCGAAAAATACATTCGAACGAGACATTTTACAGTTTAGAAAAGGCCTAAAAGTTATTGTTGACAATAGTACTTAGGGTTATTGTGGCGGTATATTTTTGTAGTGAACAAAGACGTAGATGAAAAATTTTCCCATAATATGGTAGTCCATATATCAAAGAGCAAATTCATGGTATTCGTGCCAAAAAATACATTCGAACGTGACATTTTACAAAGCAGATATTTTTTGCGATGAACAAAGGCGTAGATGAAATATTTTTCCATAATATGGTACGATACCTACATATTTTTGCATAAATGGAACATCCAACACTATATGCATGTGGTATAATTATTTTATTCCATATTTTATACATTTTCGCGTGCGGCTTGGCGACTACCTATTTTCGCCATACGGCTTGGCGAACTATATATTTTCGCCGTATAGTATGGCGACTACCTATTTTAAGCGAACGGTGTGGCGAATACCCTATTTTCGCCACAACGTCACGGCGAAAATAGCCTAACCCATGTTTACGAACAATTAATAGCGTAATTAGCCTATTTTCGCGGTACTGCAGCGAAAATAGGGTATTCGCCAGACGGTTCGGCGAAAATAGGGTGTTCGCCATACCGTTTGGCAACGGCACATTATTTTTGCAAATTTTTTATTCCGTATATTAAAAACGCAATTTGATTTAAAAAAAAGTATTATTTAAAAAAAAAATTCAGAGTTTTTTTGTAGAAAGGCTGGATGTTTTGTCAAGAAGGCAGGGTGCAGGGACGGCGTCCGGCGGCGGCCGGCCGGTTCGGACACTGGTGGGGGCTGCACGCCGATCGTGTTGTCTGATTGGTTCTCTGATGATCGAACGTCTCTGTGTTTCGGTTTTGGTGTTTGGACGCTCGTGTAGCCGTGAATTCTTCAACCAATATATATGGTCTTAGTTTGAAGAGGATGCTGTCAATTCCTACCGCCAAAAGAAAATGATATTGTAACGGGGACATAAGCCTTGTCCGTTTCCAGCTTTTCGCGCACGGGAAAATTGATTATTTATCACTTTAAAGAACCCCGTTTGTGAATTTGCCGCTCAAAAGATTTTTCTTGATCATTGCCACTCAAAGCCTGAAATAGCTAAGATTTGTCGCTCTGGTAGTATTTCAGTTTTTTTTCTTCGCTTTTCAAAATCCAAAATGTCGTCTTCTTCTTCGGCTCCTATATATCCCCAATCAATCCTATATTCTTCTACCTGACGCTACTCTATTCTCTATTCTATTAGGGTGTGGTTGGTTGTTGGAATGAGGTTGAATGGGATAGGATAGTCCTGTGCCATTTGGTTCTATTATTTTACGTGAATAGAATGGTTTAGCATCTATATAGAATATTCCTCAAATTTATGTCCCACATCCAGGATATGATAGTTCCATTCAAACAACTAAACACATAGATGATTTTTTTTTCTTAACCGTCTCGTATCACTTGATACAAACGACCAAACATACTCTTAATTTTTTTTTGTCTATACAATACTCAAATGTGAGGAGAGGAGATAAATTAATTCTATCAATATGATCTAGATATGAAACTCAAAATTTAAATGCTATTTAACAAGAAAACACTTAGATTCTGAGTGAACACTCCAAATTTTTTGGTGATAAATTCAAACTGTTGTGATTGCAATGCGTAGTACAAGTGTTAAAACTCACCGCACACTGGATTCTTAGGAGGAAAAGGCTCGTGGAAATGTGGTGGATGAGAACTATTTGGGATCTATCCAAACAGGCTCGCTGAAGTCATGAGGGCAAATACGCGAAGGGTTTGTGATCCAAGTTTGGGCAAGAAACAAAGATAGGTGAGTTGTTAGTTGGGCAAATACAATGTTTTACTCGTCAAAAAAATATAGGCCTCATTTTTTGAACATCTCATTCACAAATATAATATGTATTTATATTTTAATACAAAATTAATTTGATTTTCCCTCTATATCTCTGATAAATATCCAGCTTTATTTTGTATGTACGTATTGAATATAATGTTTAGAGATAACAATTAAAAATAATTTAGTCATATTCAATATCACATTGGTCCACGTGCGAAGATGAAATATGCCTTATAAATTTAGACAGAGGTAGTAAATTTTTATATTCCCGCGCTTTTGCTTTGTTGAATTTAAATATAAAATTTGAATTTGATCAGCTCGATCAGGGCCAGATTATTGGTCATCAATTTGGAATTGAAATTCAACATCGTCTCCGGGCTGGAGTTTGTTCTTTCGGTACCCGTAGGGAAATTAATAATAACTAATACTTCCGAAACTAAAAAAATTGGAAAAGTGGGTCCAGGGACTGTCGCACTCGGGAACGACGTCCAAGCCTTGACGCCATCCAAAACGGCGTCCATGTTACATGTCGCCATGTAGGGGTCAGAGTTTTGAAACAGCACCTCCTCCTCTGTTCGAGGTGGGCTTCACTATGTTTGACTGTACCGCGCAAGCCGCTTTCATCGAAGAAAGACGGCTTTATGTATAAACGCCTACCGTGTGGTGATCCAGGTCCACGTCAGGTTCTAAATTTCGTTTTCGGTTTAAATCTCGTTATCCTCTGAAACATGAAATCTTATTATTTTGAACGAAATCTGGATGATATTCAAAAAGCAAAATCAAATCCGGTATTTTTTTGAACCAAAATTTCCGAGATTTCGGTAAAAAAAAAAAAAAAAGAAATTTCGTCCGAAGTTACCAAAATCTCAATAAATTTCAATTGAATGAAAAATGATTCAAACAATGTCAAAAAATAATTTTGGATGGTCCTAACGCATAACTAATGTTCCCATAAAAATTTTAGATGATGAACAAGCTTTAGGAATTTTTAAAAAATCTAACAGTGCTATTATCCTGATAAAAGGTTGCATGGCAAATTTCTACCGAATGGGAAATGGTGCAAACCATGTTAGAAACTTTTTAAAAAAATTTCGATGGTCCTAACACATCCATAATATTACTATAAAATTTTTAGATGAAGATCAATTATGAAGAATTTTCAACAATTCAAACAGTGCTACTGAAAACTAACCGACAAATTTCAACTCAATACAAAATAGTTCAAACCATGTTAGAAAGTTTTCAAAAAAATTTTGGATGGTCCTAATGCATCACTTATATTCTCATAAAATTTTTAGATGACGATCAAGCTTGAGAAATTTTTAAAAATTCTGACAACCGAGGTACTTAATTAATGACCGCGAGAATTAATATGTATAGGCTAACTGGATGATCTACCAATTGTCCCAGATGGCAAATGATGTGAAAAATCCAATCTGATCAAATTCGGTCAACTTTTGATCAAATTTCTGTTAAAAAACCGAGATTTCGATCAAATATACTGAAATTTCGTCGGGATTTTAGGTTACTGTAGCATTTTGATTTTTTTTAATTTGCAGTTTGGTGTGATTATGAAACTTGAGGGGTCCGAAATCCAAGATTTTGCTGATATTTCACGAGATTTCAGTGAGATTTTGATCCCTGATCCAGTCAGATAGCTTTGTAAACGAATACTTCCTAGTACTACTCACCAAGGTTCCAAATTGTTATTTCGGATGAAATCAAAAAAGCAAAATTCAAATATAGAATTTTTTGGACCGTGACTTTCGAAATTTCGGCCAAAAATCTGAAGTTTTGTCCGAAATTGCAGAAATCTTGGTAAATTTCAACTGAATAAAAAATGATCCAAACGACGTCATAAAATTTTAAAATATTTTTTGGATGGTCCTAATACATCACTAATATTCCCATAAAAAGTTTAGATGATGATCAATGTTGAGAAATTTTTAAGAATTCTGATAGTGCTACTATTCTAATAAAAGGTTGACTAGCAGATTTCAACCAAATGGAAAATAGTGCAAACCACGTTAGAAACTGTTGAAATTTTTGTGGATGGTTTTGACACATCCATAATATTTTCATAAAGTTTTTAGATGATGAACAAGCTTAAGGAATTTTTTTAAAAATTTGGACAGTGCTATTTAAGGTTAATCGGTAATTTTCAACCGAATGAAGAATGGTTAAAACCATATTATAACATTTTAAAATTTTTTGTGGATGGTCCTAATTCATCTCTAATGTTCCCATAAAATTTTTAGATGATGATCAAGCTTGAGGAATTTTTAAAAATTCGGACAGTGTTACGGAAGACTAACCGGCAAATTTCAATCAATGAAAAATGGTTCAAATCACGTCAAAATTTTTTTATGAATGATTCTAATACATTATTAATGTTTCCATAAAATTTTTAGACAATGGTCACGCACGTTTAACAAGCCCTAAACTCTAGAAAGAAGTCAAAGAACATGAGATGCTCATGCATGGACCCTTACACTAAAAATGCTTACGACTGAAGTGTGTGTATATATATCACTATGCATTGCTGTTAGCTGCCTGCTGCAGTATATATATGGGATTTGATAAACATCATCCGGATGTTTTTATTGCTGAAATCACCCAAATCTAAGACCATCGGATCATTGTTGAGATTCGAAAATATCGATTACATCCGATCTTATGATTTGATCTAACGGCCCAGTGATATCTGTGTGAGTTATCCAAATGGTCTAAAATTTGGATGTTAGCTAAAATAAAAATATCCGAATGATACATATACACTCCCTAAGTATAAAACAGACGCATACACAATATATACCACACATGCAACTTGATCACATGCATATCTAAAGTCTCACGGAGCGTGCATATACTTCTAAAATCGATGGATACTAGCGTAACTCTAGGACTTGGGATTCTGATGGGCTAGCACATTTAATGTAACCATCTGTCCACATGATAGCTTTCGCGATGGACCTAACTAGATGACAAAAATATAGTAGTTTTTGATCAAATGAACCATGCATGCAATTATAAACCCAGTAAACTAAAAACCCGACATGGACTATACGTATGATGAGCAAAATTTTCCCACGATTTACTTTGTATATTATAAGATGGCTAGCTTGAGATCAACAAAGAGTTTCGACAGCCAGATCTCCGGGGGGGGGGGGGGGGGGTAGGATAGCAGAATCTGTGGAGCTGCATGTTGCCCCATCAGCAAGCAGCACACAGGAGCATTGCTCGTCCCATCCGCTTCACCATCTGAAGTTTCTGATAGTGATAGCTCCCATTCGGGCGTACATACTTCTACAATTCTGTTCCGTGTTGCCCATGAACTTGCCAAATAAAATGAATGGGAATTCTCAAAAGCAGAAATGCATTAATAGGTCTGAATTTTGAAGCAAATAGGAACGCAGCTAGCTAGCTAATGGATTCTATTCAGATTCGTAAACACAGCAATTCTACAGGACTATGATAAGTACTATACGATCTCCTTTGTGCCAGCCAGGCTACACTGTTCTATTACTTTATCTGCTCCCTCAAGTCTTTCCCCTATCACCATAAAGCTCTCGCCTGTTCTACTCTACGTGATCCATGGATCTACATCAAGGCGGGCCATACAAGTGCAGCTCGAAAGGAATCTTTCAAGGGTTGTTAGGTGACTCAGGTCTATGTTTGTTAGGTTATGCCAGTGCAGCATTGTTGACCGTTCAAACTTTGCCATTTGACTGGTTAGTTCTTGCAGCATCCACAGCAGGGTAGGCATGCATATACAAGGGCTAAAATCTTATTGTATAGTCCATTAAGTTCTAATTAATGGCCAGTTACATGGTTAGAGGCATCATAAACAAATGGAGGTTAGTTTAAGCTTGATACAACAAAGCCTTGGTTTGGAGTCATGAGTTCCAGCACATGGAGCCCCTCAATGGGCAAAGGCATCTAATGGAGAGATGCCTTTCGAGGATACTTGTTCTAATCCTGGAGGCTACATGTGCAGTGTCCATGCTGGAGTTGGATTTTTCCCAGAATGCTGAATAGGGGACAATGAGAGAACAGAATCCGGAGTGCAAGACTTGTTTACTAAATTAGCAACACATTGGGCTTGAGTACGATAGGTCACTACTACAGGCACTATCATTTCATCTAGGTCGGCTCCCAGCTTTTCAAAAAAAAAAAACCCAATTACAATAGATGATTCGGCGAGGGTGTTTAATAATTGGTGAGGAATCATTACAATCGATTCTAACATTTCAACCGATTATGATGTGCCTAATGCTACATCACAATCAGTTCTTATGTTAGAACCGATTGTGATGTGCACAACGAGGGAGGTTATCACAATCGGTTCTGAGCTAGAACCAATTGTAATGATCATATTATCACTATCGTGTGAAAACTTATTATGATAGAGTCTCCTCGTCACTGTATAAGACTTTGTATAATCATCAAAACCGACTGTCATGACAAAAAAGAACTGATTGTGATGTATATTCCTATAGTGGTAGTGGGTCCAATATTAATCCAATAGAACAAGTTTAGCTTGTTCTATCATACTTGTATACAAATTGGGCAGTATGAACACTGAACGGCAGGATTATACAGTACCAAGAATTGACAGTGGCAGGTGAAGGTAGTCCCAATAGTTTAGATGCAAAAGACACTGAGAGACCAAAACGCCAGCCTTTTATCAGTCACCTACAGAGGGAAAAGGTTTGATTAGTGTGCATAAAGGACTTCCAAGAACGGCAAGCATCAACAGTAGATTCAACAACAGAGGCCACAAAGGTGCAACACAATTGAACATTGTGAAAATTACAGCTTAAAACTCAGACAAAAGTTATAGTGATTTTGTGGAGCTAGGCAGCCAGCAGTATATATATGATGCACAGTGTACACAAATAAACATTGATGTATCTAGATTCTAGAGTGGCAATGTTAGGCAATTGCAGATTTAATAGCAATTAGGTGGAAGGCAAGAAGATACGTGGTTAATCCTAACAGGATATGTAGTTAACATGATAATCTATCAGCAGCTTTGTTGGTCAAATTTGTCTCGTTCATTTTTCTTCCTCTTTTTAATCATCTCCATACACATCACATGGTGATGACAAGTTTGCAACTTGCAACTCAGATTTGTTTTGAAAGATGGTCTGCCTATTTTTAGGGCGCAGCCACTACAAGATAACATGGATTTCCCGGCGTTTATTTTACACGGCGTTTAATCTAAACGCCCCTAATAAGGCTAAAGCCGGCGTTTTTTATCATTCGAGGCATTTAATTCCCCGGCATTTATAAATGCCGGGTTAGAGTCTACCACGGCGCTTATAAATGCCAGGGAATTCCACTCTATACCGGCGTTTATAAATGCCGGGTTAGAATCTTCCACGGCGTTTATAAACGCCGGGAATCCACTCTATACCGGCGTTTATAAACGCCGGTTACAGCTTTCCACGGCGCTTATAAACGCCGAATTCCACTCTATACCGGCGTTTATAAACGCTGGTTACTGATCTTCCACGGCGCTTATAAACGCCGGGAATTCCACTCTATACCGGGCGTTAAACGCCGGTTACAGCTTCTTCCACGATGTTATAAACGCCGGGAATTCCACTCTATACCGGCGTTTATAAACGCCGGTTACGATCTTCCACGGTGCTTATAAACGCCGGTAGAGTGGAATTTCCGGCGTTTATAAGCGCTGTGTAGACTCTACCACGGCGTTTATAAACGTGAATACCACACCGGGGAATTTGAAAGAATTGAAATTAAATAATATTATATTTGAAATAATTGAAACTAATATTCCATTTGCAATAATTTCTGTCCAAATATTTCATTTTCGATGATATTTTGTCTAAAATTTCAAATTTTGTCCGAAAATTCAATTTTTGTTGATATTTTGTTTGAAAATTCAAAATTTTTCGAACATCTGATTTTGTGACACTTATCAATTTCAGATGCTACTTTTCGTTATCTTTCCAATTAGCCTAAGAACGCCCCAATTGGAGGTACGAGTCAAAAGTTATGTCTATTTTAAGAAATATGCTCGATTTCGTGATTTGCAAACTAGAATTGGTGCCCAAAAGAATATAATTGGAGATCTTATCGTATGATGATTTTGCTTAATTACCTCAATAATTTGCTAATTTGAAATAATTGAAAATCGGTGTTCGGTGTTTAACGGGTTAAGGGGAGGAGGGACGATTATATATCGAGATGTGATCATACCACCACTAAAGTACTAGATCTTATAAAAACTCAAGTTAAACGTGCTTGGACAAGAGTAGTAATAAGATGGGTGACCTCACTGGGAAGTCATTGTGCACCTCTGATTTTAAATGCCACGAATAGAGGGATCCCTGCACGCTTATAAACGCCATAAATAGAGAGAACCGGCACTTATAAAGTGCCATGTTAGAGGAAACCCGGCACTTATAAACGCCAGGGTTATAGAGGCTTCCACGGCACTTATAAACGCCGGGTTATAGGCTTCCACGGCACTTATAAACGCCGGGTTATAGAGGCTTCCACGGCACTTATAAACGCCGGGTTAGAGTCTTCCACGGCACTTATAAACGTCGTGGATAATTAAGCGCCGCCAATTACTTTTCCTGACACCATTTTTCTTGACGCCATGTAAACGCCATCTAAAATCTTTTTAAGGCATTTATAAGGTTTTAAAGGCATTTATAGGCGCCATTAGAAGCCCGACGTGTTGTAGTGAGCTTATTTTGTTGATTGCTGGAAAAGAAATTTTCACTTCGGCAAAGTCTTTTCACAGGAGAAGCTAAAGGCTAAAGTCTCTACCCCAGAGGCCCATATCCATTTGGATCCTAACAGTTTGGCAAACAAGCTGTATATGCAGAAACTTGACTCTTTGGATTGCTCCTCTTGGGTAATATAGTTCGAACATGTTGGTTAACCTAAGTAGTTACATTGGGGAATAGTGCAAATTTCTTCTCATGAAGAACACATATCACTACTAGAGAGAAGCACATTAGTGACGGTTCTAAACTCACATCAGTGGCGGTTTTTGAACCGCCACAGATTAAGCGCCACTGATAATCGGCGATTATCAGTAGCGGTTCTAAAACCGCCACAGATATGATCATCAGTGACGGTTTGTGACAAAAACCGCCACTGATAATTCTATTATTAGTTGCGGTTTGTGGGTAAAACCGCCAATGGTATTGCCTAATCAGTGGCGGTTTGTGGGTAAAACCGCCACTGGTATTGCCTTATCTGTGACGGTTTGTAGGTAAAACCGTCACTGGTATTGCCTTATCTGTGGCGGTTTTAAAAGTAAAACCTAAGATCGTATTATTATCGGTGGCGGTTTGTGGATAAAACCGCCACCGATAATCCCGTCCACAAGATAAAAATACGTAATTCGCTAGCCTCAGGAATTGCTAGCCATGCCCTCTGAAACAAGATACAGAAAGAAGCTATCATCTGTCCATCCATTTCTCCATTACACAGGAATTACAAAAGAACCACAAGAAGCTACAAAAGAACCACAAGAAGCTATCGTATGTCCATCCATTTCTCCATTACACAGGAATTGTATATACA
The DNA here is from genome assembly GCA_036346355.1 of Rhipidocladum racemiflorum. Classification (NCBI taxonomy): domain Eukaryota; kingdom Viridiplantae; phylum Streptophyta; class Magnoliopsida; order Poales; family Poaceae; genus Rhipidocladum; species Rhipidocladum racemiflorum. The sequence continues at coordinate 74,463,761 of CM070579.1, forward strand.
TGCCGAAGGACAAAGCTTGTATAAAGCATATAGCACCAAGCATCAAAGGAAGCCCAACTAATTCTGCTAATACCATTATGCAAGAGTTAAATTTGAAACATGATTCAATATTGAAGTTCCATCTTACAAGTAAGAAAGCAAAACAAAATCTCAAGAAAACAATATTGAAGTAGATTGGTCCACTCAGATTCCAATCCTGTGGATCCAATTCACGAAATGTTACTTCCTCTGCATTTAAAAAACTCTAAGGAATTTTCCATGTACACAAAAAGAAATCAAATGATATACCCTATTACATAGGCTAACTCAATGGGTAAACATCAAAATGAGAAAACACTTTGGAATACTTACTTTGGCAAATCCGGTTTCCGAGGATGCAACATCAGAGAATATTTTTTACCATCTTGGCGGGAAATGAAGGCCTAAAAACGACAAAGTTAAATAAAATGAACTCAAATATCATGCAAATAACAAATATTTGTATTTTTGTCTTTCAGTCTAGCTACTAGGATACAACAAGCTGATCAAGGTCTCAGCAAATAATGCATGGCTGCAGCATCTATATTAACTGTTGGAGAGAGCATCTATATACACAATTTATTCATGAAAATGTTGCTCTTTTCATTTCTAGTAAAATTAATTTATCCAAACATACGAGATACTACAAGTCTAACCAGGTGGACTTGGGAGCATTAAGTATGGGATGTAATCACAAATAGCATATCAAGTTTGAAAGAATCATCAGCAATATGTTGTTGTGCCATTTCCTTCCTCTCACTCGCTCGCTCTCTCTCTCTCTCTCTCTCCATCCTTTTCAATCCTCATCTCAAACACCCTTTGCAAATCAAGAACCGCCAGATCCAAAATCCCATGGAAATCATCTCGACCGAGAACCCAAAGTCCCTCTGGAAATCAAGTACAATTACCTTGAAGCCTACTGCTCCTACACCATACATGTTGTACATGCAGTTTCAGTATAGAGAGAGAGAGGGTGAGTGAGAGGAGTAGGGACTCACCTTCACAAAGATCCTCTCCAAGGGCAACTCCAATGGCCGGCGGCTCCCTCCTCTCCCAATCTTTGCACCTCGGCGACTAAGCACAAGCAAAGAATCGCCTCCTCTCCTTCCCCAAAACAGGTATGAGAAAAAGGGGTTAGATGTAGATCACCAAATGGAGGAGGAGGAATCTTTACGGTGGCGCCGCTGCCGGAGAGGGAGGAGGAAGCGCTTAGTAGTGGAGGGAGGGAGGCACACGATGGCGCTGATGCGAGGAGTTCGTGATGCGATGATGCAGGTGAAGGAGGAGTTCACGATGCGACGAGAGAATAATTATATCACAAAAACCAATCAGCATTACAACATTCCGGTGTAATAGATCGATAATTATATCACAAGCAAAACTATTATATCACACACATTGTAATAGATCGATAATAAATAAGATTAGTCATATTGACCAGTAGAGTATCTTCTCGTTTCTAAAGTTTGTTATGCTCTCGTTTACAATTTACAAGTCCACATCCAAGACGTAGTATCTTCTCACACAATCTTAAGCCTACGAGCCTGTAGGGTTCTTTGGAGGCGAATAACGTTTAACAACAGCATGGAGCAATTGATCATTGTTGTCTTCATCATAAAACTCGCCCTTTTTGTTGATGACTTCCTTCATGATGAAGTAAGCGAGCTGTCCCTGAATGGCTTGGATGTCAAGAGGATGTAGTCCTGTCGTAGGCAATTTGAGGCGCTACAAGTACGAAAAATAAATATAAGAGTATATATAGAAATTGAGTGGTGCGAATAAATGTGTAATGTTAGCATGACAAACCTCTACGTCATTGTCTATTATTGTAGAAGATAAGATTTCGCGCATGTATTGGCACACGAAGTACCCACATAAATTTGTGCCTTGCGACTGCTTGTGACACTACAAAAATTGAATAAACTAAAATGTCATGGAAGGAGTTATTTACTATGAAATGCGATATAAGAATATTTCTTGCGTGCGTACCGGAAATTTAGTTCGGACTGAAAGGGATTTCTGGAATGGGCGGTATCTCAAGCTCTTTGTACAATATCTTTTGAACGCCGCATTCATTACACTTAGCAGCTCTTCGTAGTCTTTTTTATCTTTGTCCATCGAATCCATGACCAGCAACTTGCTCTTTTCTGGAGTCACTACTACAAGAATCCAGTGGAACCTACATATACATGTATGATGCTATAGTCATTAGCCCTAGGATAAGAGAAATGAGCGAATTCAACAAGTGATTTAACTAGCCAGAGAGAAACTTAAAACTGTATGGAACAAGTATGAATTCCTTGTCTTGTAGTTTTAGCAACGCATACTGTATATGTATTCCTCAACCTCATTTGGTGCTCTTAAGATTTCGATCGGCACACCGTTCTGGTCGAGGAATCCCACTGGGCCCTTGGTTCTTCTCAATTCAATAGTCTCGTATCTAGATAAGGAAAAAGTTAGACAAGACATTTATCGGTATTACGTGAATGTAAACCATGATTTATATAGTAGACACTTACAGTGTCCAGCATCGCAAAAAAGACACGTCGAGGGCGTCGTGATAGAACAAGTTGTGCAAGTTATCGAATTCTATCATGAAGTAGCCAACCACCTCATGGTGAAAATGTTCCTCTCCGTAAATGGCGGTGATCATCTTCGGGAGTATATGTTGATTGGATCGCATCATGTACCGATCATGTAATCACGCATCATGAATGTTAGGCTCTTCAACTTCGATTCGGTGACTAATGGCTTTCCAAGCTCGTATTTCAGCCTTTCGTGATTATCTTGTACTTGAGATTTCGCTTTGCCCTTTCCTTTTCCTCTGATGACATCATACTCTGTTCTGGCTTCGCCTGATCTAACTGATATGGCTTGTCTAACGGGCCATTTCTTCTGATCATGTGTTGTACCTTCGTCTTTTGAAGTGGTCACACTAAGCTTTTGATGTTGAGGCGCTGGTGACGAATGGGCTCCTAGAGCAGGCTCCTTTATAGTGGGCGCACTAGCCATTTGACGCTCAGGTGTTGGTGATGAATGGGCGAGTTGTACTGCAGGAGAGGTTGGCGGTTGTACTGCAGAGAGGTGGCGGTTCATGATCCAAGATGATGTCACGCTTATGCCACTTTGGATGAAAGTGTGAACGGCACTTCCTAGAGTTGTGACCTCATCATTGCAAGGCATTTCAGTCCAACCTCAAGAACCAGTGGAAGCACCGTGTCCACTGGACCTTTGCATAACACGGAGCTATCGGAGAGTTGTGCAAAACATCCCCTTGTTGGTATGGATAAGCTATCCTCGTAGCGTACTGTAAAAATATGTTCATGACGGGCACATTGAGTGGCGAGTGTGGGGTCTTGTATGTCGCCCACAGGATAATGCGTGTTATCCGGTTGTACCAATGGTGTGGACGCCGCAATCGCTACTGGCGATTCAGAGGTGGCAAGAACGTGTTGTGTCCTTGCGGCGGCTCATGGCTTCTTGTACTTTTGTTGAACTTGTTGTTCTATGGTGCTTTGTAATACTTGAAGCATCTTTTGCTTCATCTCCTCCATAGCCCGTTCCGCACACTCTTCTTTTCGCTCTCTTGCGACTCTGTCTGAGTCTCCGTGCTCGGGAAACCAATCTTCCAGGGAACCTTGACCCCTACGCCTCGTGTCCGACCAGGATGCTCTTTATTTCCCAAGGTCAGCCGTTAGTTCGTCCTTCTCCTATCTGCGTGAAAATTTCCTTGGGTGGACTCGGCGTGCAGCTCTTGAATTCGTTGGGAGATTGCTTCATCATCGTTGCTTTTGAATGGTAAGCCCCACTAGGCATGACAGATGCCCTTGCTAGCACATAATGCTTAACTCGGTCCGGTAGTCCGCCAAGGGACTTGTGCCACCGATCGGATTGCATCCAATTCTTGCCTCTCCCGGTGAGGAATCTTACCCGCGTACCCACTCGTGCCTAGTCCGTGGGGGTGAGTGTTCATCCTTGCGATCTGGCGGTGGTCCTCACCGGATTTTATTGCTGCTTGCCTTGCTTCATCGCAATAAATTCATCCCAATATGGCTCTACTTTAGGATAATCTCGATGGCTGACCGATTTTTCATCACATATTGCGATTCAGCTTGGACTTGAAGTTTCTCCATGCGACATCCATTGACATCAATGCATTGCGGCGCACGAGCTCTTCACTCCTTCAGGGAATTGAAAGTTTCTTTCAGCTCTGTCCATAGATCCATTTTGATGGTGTCGGGCACTTTGTGCCAATCCAAATAGGTGATTGGCACTTTATCCCTTGCGATGTACCCGCATGTTGACCTATATTTTGTCTTTGTTTTTGCCGGTTTAACCGACTCCGACATCTCGAGACCTCTCGAGATGGTATGCCGCCTTGAGCTTCTTAGTTTTCCCTCGGCCTCGACATCTTGCAACGGGAGCATCAGCATCTCCGGCAGCGATGGAGGCCTCGGCACCTTCGGTGGTTGGATGGTCCAACAGGTATCTGCTCGGGCTTGAGTTTGGGGACGGGTTGGAAGCATCCTCCAAGCTAGGCTGGGCCTCAGGCTCCATAAGAACTACATTTCGAAAGTAAACATAGTCATTTCGAAGATAATGTGAACAAGAGGTCGTATTGTGTAGAGAGATCAACCGATGTGATAAATAATGTTGAGAAATCCTAACCTACTGTGTAAAACTACTCTGGCAGCTATAGAAGGCAACTAAGACCGGACTAGGTAGGTTTACACGTTGCGTTGCTACGGATAAAAATATGTAGTTAAAAGCAAGGTGGCTAAGACCAGAATAGGTACATCCTTAAGAACAGCAATTTGATTAAAAGAGAAGAAGTCTTGTAATAATTAGGTCTTATGGCCAAGTTCTTAAGCAATGAGGTAAGAAACAAGAATCTTGGTGTCCGAAAGCACCAAGAACTCCTCGAGGTCTACGCTACTCGAGTCGCACCTATTGCTCTTGAAGAACATGAACACCATAAGATGCAAATAAGAGAACAATAAAAACCCTAGTGTCCGAAAGCACTAGGAACTCCCGAGATTAACGCACTTTCGGGCCGCCCTACTAAAGACTACTTTAATATCATTGCTTCATTGGTTGCAACGCACGGGCACCTTACTAGTATATACTAATACTTGAGTAAAACTTAGATAGGTTCAAATGATTCATGTTTCAGGAAAGGTTAAACTAGTACGCATAGTTAACTCGAATCTTTATTCAAAAGATAGAACTTAACTTAATCATCGGGTTTGGGAATTATGATCAAAAGACTAACCTACCCGTGTCTGATGTTAAGACCTTATGTGGTATTCAAATAGATTTGAACAATCCTTATATTGTAAATATCCATGTGTCAAAATACAGTGCTATGCTGACACCTTAACCAGATAAAAGATGAACAATGAGTTGTGAATATGAAACTCAGATGAACTGAATTGCCTTGTGGATATACAGCTTAATCATTTAAGGGTGTAGATTTTATTGTGACGTTATTACAAGATGACAATACCAGCCACGACAACCCAACCGAACCCAAAGCAAACACAAACCAGGTCGGCAGCCATAAGGGTGTCATTTAGGCCACATAAGAAAGCTCTAGATCAACCTAGCCAGTCGGCCAAGCTTGGGTCAAGGCAGAAATGAGATTAAGATCAAATGCACTGACAAGTGAATTAAATGAACGATCAAACCAGCCGCAAAAGACCATTGGACCAAACCCCTTTCAAACCACCTCGCCACACCGCCATTGCCATGGCTATTTAAACCAGCCAAGTTTCATCCAGAAAATCACCAAGCAAGCAATTGCCAAAAGCAAAGTCCCCAAGTAGAACTTTCAGTAGTACTCGACCTTAGATTATAGCTCCCATCTAAGCAAAGCTCTGAGGAGCTAGAAGGCCAAGAATCCCCAAAAAGAAACAAAGCAAACCGTATCCATACAAGTAGAACCAATCCGGAAGGGTAAGTTCCAGAAGGCTTGCACAAGGCATAGCCAGAAGCAAGGAGAGCCAAATCCCAGAAGCAAGAAGGAGAAATCAAGTTCAATATATATATATCCATTCATCCAAGTAAGTTTTCCAAAATTTGATTCTATTAGAATCATCATATCTTACCCAATAGAAATAAATAAATATGAACCAGAAATAAAGATGGGTAGTAAGAGATTTAAATTAGTAGTAGTAGAATCGGTGGCCTCAGACTTTATGCAAATCAAAGTTACGAGGGTTGCTTCATGTGTCCCCATTAAGTTGCAAGTACTCCCCGTATTGCAATCAAGGTTTCGCTATGACGCCATCCAACCCAGAATATGAAAATACATGAATCATCATAGACCCATGAGAAATAGCCGACATGGTATCAGTCTATCATCTACCATGTAAATCCATTTATACTAAAGCCATTATCAATATCCCCTCATTAGATATTCAAGTACCTTCAAGCATAACTTAGTGTCAATTTCTTTGTCAGTTACTAAGTCAATTTATCCATGAGTCAAGCACTACAAAATACCCCGCAAATATTTTCAGAGCATAATATCAAGTCATCATATACCATGTAACCCCAACCAAGATCAAACCATGATTATCATGCCATAACTGAATACTTGAGAACATCATAGCAGAGCATAGCATCAATTTCATCATTTGCTATGCAAATTAATCTATACCAGAGCCACTGTTAATACCATTTCATGGCTAAGCATTTAGATCATCAAAAGCGTAGCCTAGTATCAGTCATCAAGTACTAAGCATACTCTTTCCACAACAATTTCCGGTATAAACATTTGTTAATACAAGATAACCTCGATACTTTCTCTCCACCAAAACCCCCATACATCACAGATCACAATAGTATGATCTCAGCATCAATATCTAAATATGCATATAATCTGAATGCTACTTCATCCCAAAATATGCAAGATCTGAATGCTACTTCATAATCTAAATATGCATATAATCTGAATTCCATCATCGATTAGCTTTAGCATCAAATCTGAATGCTACTTCATCCCAAAATACAAAATCAAACAAATGAACGATTCAAACCTGGATGAAAGGAGATCTCAAACCCTAGTGCCGGGTGGGGCGCCAAAGGCGGGGCCAGGCGGACGAGGTCGCCGGGGCGCGGGAGGGAGGCGGCGGGACGGGCGACGAGGTCGCCGGCGCGGGAGGGAGGCGGCGGGGTAGGGTTCAAAGGTAGTGGTGAGGACTGACCACTATTGCGTGGTTTATATTGGGGGACATATCAGTGGCGGTTGTAATTAAAAACCGCCACAGATAAGGTTTATCAGTAGCGGTTGTAATTAAAACCGCCACAGATAAGCATTATCGATGGCGGTTGTAATTAAAAACCGCCATCGATAAACCTTATCTCAGAGCGGTTTTAATTAACAACCGCCACTAATACTATTTTTCAGATTTCCTTCTATTATAAAGATATGAATTAATGTATTAGTGAACCTACCATATATATTAACTACTAATTATTCATAATTAATTTATCTATGATATGTAAATTTATATTCTTATGAAATTTGAATCCTCGATTAATATAAATTAATATAAAGCATATTTTTCAGATTTCCTTCTATTATAAAGATATGAATTAATGTATTAGTGAACCTACCATATATATTAACGACGAAGTATTCATAATTAACTTATCTATGATATATAAATTTATATTCTTATGAAATTTGAATCCCGGATTAATATAAATTAATATAAAGCATATTTTTCAGATTTCCTTCTATTATAAAGATATGAATTAATGTATTAGTGAACCTACCATATATATTAACTACTAATTATTCATAATTAATTTATCTATGATATATAAATTTATATTCTTCTGAAATTTGAATCCCTGATTAATATAAATTAATAATAAAGCATATTTTTCAGATTTCCTTCCATTACTCCACATAAATGCATTTATAACACTATATATTAACGTACCTATCATATATATTAATATAAAGCCATGAATTAATATAAAGCATATTTTTTAACAAAAATGCCATTACTCCACATAAATGCATATTTCGACATTACATTTCCATTACCCCACATAAATACACACATTTTGCCATTACTCCTAGCTAATTATTTTCTTTCACAATTTGGCCTTCTTCATGATCATCACGATGATAGGTGGCTTCCTGAGTGGTTGCTTCCTCGAGCCTGATGCTGCCATCTACGAAAGGAGGCAACTCATCAAACTGGTTGTACTCTTCCTCATCCATGACATTCTCAACTCCGACGATCCTTTGTTTTCCTTGAAGAACTACATGACGCTTCTTATCCACGGTCGATTACATAGAAGACACATGCAACTTGCTTCGCAAGTACGAATGGTTCGCCTCTATATCCGACTTGCTCGATGTCCACAGAGTGAAGCCATATTTGTCCACCTTGACACCCTTTGGGAGTTGGACCCAACGACAACGAAACATCGGGATCTTGAAAATGCAAGAGTCGAGCTCCCAAATCTCCTCTATAAACCCATAGAAGCTGCTCTTCTTCGCCTGCTGTATTGTCGAGGCATCTATACGGACACCACTGTTTTGGTAAGTACTTTTGCTATCCCGAGCTCTCGTGTAAAATGTATATCCATTTATGTCGTATCCTTGCCATGTCAGGATTGTACCTGATGGCCCTTTTGCCAACCACCTCAACGTAACACTCGTTTCTTCACCAGACATGTGCTCCTTGAACCAATGATTGAACACACGATTGTGCTCTTTTGTTATCCAAACCTCCGATCGTCCACGATTTTCCCTCTCGTAGCTTTTCCTTGTGCATGTCCATAAACGGGATACCTCATCGATCACGTAAGACTGCGGAAATGAGCTTGTTCGAACAAAAAATGATCGTAAGAATTTGTGGATTTCTTTCCGATTAATCCTTTGCCGGCTAGCCTCCCTCATGGCGTGATACAGCACTCCTACCGGTTCAACCTCGCCCATGTAATCGACGCAGAACTCAACAACCTCCTCGCTTGCATAACCTTCTACAATGGAACCTTCCTGGCCGCGATCGATTACGTACATATTTCTTCGAACACCCATGTACCTTTCGAACGGATACATCGATGCAGAATATCGCCCACAAATATTTATCTCATTCACAAGGTGAACAATGAGATGAACCATGATATCGAAAAATGATGGAGGAAAATACATCTCTAGCTGACACAGAGTGTTGACCACATCAGCCTGCAGTTCATAAAGTCCAACGGGATCGATGACCTTCTGTGAAATCGCGTTAAAGAAGAAACACAACCTCATGATTGCCTCTCGAACCTTGTCAGGCAAAATACCTCTAATTGCAATAGGGAGCATTTGTGTCATCATCACATGACAATCATGAGACTTCATACCAGTTAACTTCAAATCTTTCATCGATACCAGTTTCTTGAGGTTTGCGGAGTAACTTGGACGGAACTTTCACACTACGCAAGCACTTGCAGAGGTCTGCTTTTCTCTTTCTTGGGACAGAGTATAGCAAGTCGGGGAAGGTAAAGTCGGCCTTTCCTGTCTTGAGGATGTAGCTCGGCTCTGATCTTCATATCTTCCAGGTCCCTTCGTGCCTTCAGTCCATCCTTTGTTTTGCTAGGAATATTCAGTAAAAGACCAAGCACACTGTCACATACATTCTTTTCTACATGCATGACGTCGATGCAATGTCGAACTTCTAAGTCCTTCCAATAGGGCAAATCCCAAAATAAGGATCTCTTCTTCCACGTGGTTTTCTCAGTACGGGACCTCGAGGTATCCCCCTTTCCAAGTACAACATTAATATCCTTAATGTGGTTTCGTGGAACCACCGGGTCTCTTTCTCTCTTCCTCTTCGTCGGACTGTTTCTTGTTTTTCGGGGAACCTGCCTCTCCTCTTTCTTCTCTTTTCTTTTTATAGGGCAGGCCTGAGGACATGCACATACTGGTCGGCCTTCTTCTTCCTTCCTGGTTCTTGCTAAGGACTAACTTGACTTTTCCTTGAGTCACTCCCCCCCCCTTTATTGGGTTTTTTGCCCTCTATTTATATACCCTTTGTAGGGGTTCAACGGGGATTTCGCTTATAGTAGGGTCTCAGATTAGCCTGACACTTCCTGGCGTACTAGGGAGGGGTTGTTGGGGGGTGTCAGATCTTGGTAGTTCATGCTGTGTTTGCGCCGGAAGGAGACATAGCCGAGGGGAATTTCCTCCGTTTTCCTCCCTCGCTACGGAGGGGAACTTCCTCTCGTCGCGGAGGGGGCGGTCTTTATTCTTTTTAGCCTTTTACCGGGGGATGATCTCCTAAGGCAAGGACTTATGGCTTTATCGAAGGGAGAGGTTGACGTTTATAAATCCGTTCACGTGGGCCAAGATACGGGGCTTCGTTTAGCTAGCCGAGGGGAGGGATGAGCATGGCTGGTCCACCACACTTAACCATATCATATACCTCTTCCCCAGTAAGAGGCCTTGGAGCTGAACCGTCCTCCTTTGTACCGTCAAATTGTTTTTTCATATTACGGTACGGATGATTCTTTCGAAGGAACCGACGGTGACGCATGTAGATCAAGCTTTTCCTCGAGTTGTTAAGCCACACGCTACTAGTTTCATCCAGGCATTGGGGGCAAGCTTTAGCTCCTTTTATAGTACGGCCGACAGGTTACCTAGGGTCGGGTAAATCATTGATGGTGCGTAACAACATTGCGCATAGAGTGAAGTACTCCGCTTGTACTCATCCCATACCTTGTACACCTTCATTCCACAAGAGCACAAGATCTTCCACCAATGGTTGTAGGTATACATCAATATCGTTTCCAGTTGTCTCGGCCCTTGGATAAGCGACATCATAATGTATTTTCGCTTCATACACAGCCAAGGAGGAAGGTTGTAGATACAGAGAGTCACGGGCCAAGTGCTATGAATACTGCTCATGTTACCGAAAGGATTCATTCCATCCGTACTCAACCCAAACCTTATATTCCTTGGCTCATTTCCGAAGTTCTCCCTAAAGAGCCTATCGATGGTTCTCCACCGCGTAATCACAGGTGCCTCAGCTTTCCATCCCTCTTTCGCTCTTCTGAGTGCCATCGCATCAGCTTGGCATGCTTTTTATTTGCCATCCCAGTGGCGGCCGCCAAGGGGAAATGGGACTCAGGATGGATGTCGCGGTGGTATTATCAAATTCTCGTGGGCACGGACTCTCCTCTCCATACTTCGATGGGTCCAGTCCGCGCGATTCGATCACCTAATTGGAGCGCGACCGCGGAAGAAATTGGACATCTTGATTATCTGAAGGCTCTTCGTGCCCAGAGTACGATGCGAGATTTGGTGGAGGAATACTGCCTATGTCGTATCGACCCTTTGGCCAGGAGTTCCCCTGTTACTCTGGAGCGGTCGCTGGGAGGTACGGTGTCTGTGATTCGACCTGAAGGGGTACAAGATCTGGGGCGCGGGGCGGCCGAGAGATTGGCTCGCAAGCTTCTAGGCCCTTGCCAAGCAATGGAGTATGAGGCCGCTATGGGCGCCATAGGGGTTACCCGATGCTCTCGTTTTACTGACTGGGGACGCCGCGCGCCCCCTCATCCCCGAGGGTCAGCTGGTTCTCCCCGTCCTGCCAAACGAGCAAGGTTAACTCGTGCTGCGCTGCCCCAAGCTGCTGCCACTTCGGGTGGGAGCGAGGATTTGGGGGATGATGACGACGAGGATGCGGATTGGGATGCGGAGGAATCTAGCGACGAGGGTGATTCCTCCGGCTCTGTGGCGGTTACGTCTCTCTTGCCTCTGCTTCTTGCCGGGTTACGTGGATGCAGGGGGCCCCTCCGAAACGATTCCCTTGGCTGTTGCGGGCGAACCCTCACATATGTCATCTGTCCCAGATACGAGCTTTCCCGGGACAACATCAAGTCCGGCTGCTATGGGGGAGGTCCCCTCGGCCCTCCCACTTGACCCTTCCGTTGATGTGCATGTTGACGGGGGTCAATCCCCCGGGTATTCATTTCTAGGGATTCCCGGAGTGGAGACTATCGACGTATATGACGAGGATGATGGTGATTCTCCGGCTGCGGAGTGCGCACGAGGGCAACTTGAAGGTGGGGCCGCCCCCGCGACAGGGGAGACTCGGGGTTTGCGGTTAAACATTTCCACTCCTGACACCCCCACTGGGGGAGAAGGTCTTACTCCTGATACTTTTCCCGCCCATTTCGTTGGGGTGCGATGTCCTTTCAGGTTTTGATGAGGTTGATGCAGGAGGTAATAATGCGGAGGAGGCGGAGGCTTTAACACCGTTGGAGCAGGCCCCAACTGGGGCGCTTGCCAGTCCTTTGCCTGCCGCGGAGGAGGAGGATCCAGAACCTCCGATTCCTAGTACTCAAGGCGTCCCCCCTCCGGATGAAGGGATTTTACCTTCGAGCCAACCAGCCCCCGCGGGTGGTGTGGGCTCTTCTTTTGTCCGCTTTGATTTGTCGGATTTTTCAGCCTCAGATTTTGAAAGGGGAACGGCTGTATCTCCGTCCTTAAGAAAGATGCGCGCGGCCTTTTCTCCTTACAATAAATCTGTGGCCTTATTTAAGGAAGTTAATGACCTTTCTCTCTGCGAGATCTCGATGGACCATCATTTAAAGGTACCCTTCCTTTTGAGCTTATCCTACTGGTGTCAGTGTCTTTCAATGCCCTTCTTCATATCTTCTCCATTTTTAGGGGGCTGTACTCGCTTCAGAAATATCGCGTCGATTTCGGACGTACTTGGGTCAGTTTAACAAGGGGGTCCAGGATTGCGATGCCGCGAAAGAACGGGTAGTGGAACTAGAGGCGGAGAAGGCTAATCTTTCAAGGGCACTTCAGGACTCTGAGGACTCGTTGGTCAAGGTGCAGGCTGAAGCATCCCAAAGTCGGGATTTGGCTGCGAAAAATGCAGAGCTCGAGGGGGTAATTTCCCTGATGAGGGACCGTCTCGCCGAGGAGGAGCGAGCCCGCATGGCGGCGGAGCGAAACGAGAAGAAGAAGGATGATCGAATAGAGGAGTTGAAAAACCTATTGGTGGTTGCGGAAGAGGGCAAGAACATGTTGAAGAAGCAAGTGGAGGAATTCCCCTCTCAACTCGCAACGGCGCGAAGCGAGGTTCAAGCTCATCTTCGTAACGCGCAACGAGCGGAGGAGCGTCACGACGTGGTTCAGAAGGAATTGGAATCCGTTGTCTCGGGGATTCACGGGGCTACAGAGGCCTTCCTTCAGCAGCTCCCTCGGTTCGGTATTGATGCAGCTCCGAGTCGTATTCCCTCCTCCAGCCTGGAAGCTGTCTCCTTCCTTGAGAAATCTACTAAGATTTTTGGGGATTCAGCGCTGACCTTCGGCGATTACTGCGCGAGGCTGGGCTCCGTCAAAACGGCTCAGTTATTGGAGGCAAAAGGATGTACTCATATACGTGAGCACTTCGGTTTCTCTTCTGCTGCTCCGTCGTTACCAGGGTTCGGAGATATCCCTTCGTCGGTGAAGCCTTCCTCCGCCGCCTCGGCTATCGTCAAGCTTTATGTCGATTTCCGAAGCAAAGACGGAGCCCACGGCAAGGGAGTCGGTGCGTCGAGCTCGTGCTGTAATGCGCGACTCAGGGAAAGGCAAAGAGAAGCCGCCTCCTTCTTAGTTTGTGTATCTTTGTGTGAGGGAATTTTTGTAGACACTCGAGTTAAATTACCCATTTCATCAAATGATCATGCATGTTTGTTCGCTCCACGGGTCCCTTCGTCCGAAAAGCGTTTAGCTTCTCCCGACGGAGACCAAACGTCAGTGACGAGTATTAGCGGGACTTAATGATTCAGTGAACTTCTCGGGGGACGTGTGGACGCCTGGGCTTCCCGCGTTCCTATTTAACTCTGGCTTTTTTCTCCTCCCTCGCCCACCTTGTTAGTAGACGATCACTCTCTATCCTTTTTCTCCTTTGCTTTTTCGATGGCCGACATCCCCGAGGAAGCCATGGAAGAAGACCTTATTTTTGCCGACTTGGATGAGGGCGCTTTGTAGCGAAGATCCCACCTCTGCTGGGGGAGGAGGGAGCCCCTAACCTGGTTCTTGATCTTCCGGATGACGCTCTCGCTCCCGGGGGTCTTCCAGTCGCCCACGATCTCGAGGCCTTCATTGAAGGTATATGGGCGGATTTCGACATGATAATGGCTGCAGAGGAGGCCCTTGCCAGAGACCTCGCCAACCTCGACATACTGATCGGGATGGTGCCGCGGCTGCTGGAAGCCAAGGATGCCCTCACGGAAGCCGTGACGCGTGCTCACCACGTCTAAGTCCGCCTTGTCTCATATAGAAGTTTCTGTTGGATTTCCATATCATGTATGATTGGGGTGTTATTATGTAACTCCGGATTTTTACTTATAACTGTTCTTTGTCCTCTCTGTTTGAATTCCTTCCGATCTTGCATTCTTAGCTTCTTATCGTGCCTTGATTAGTAGTCATGAAATGGCCTCGTATAGTCGCATAACGCGTAAGCACCCTCTCTTTCCTTGCCGAGGGAACGACGGGATACCGGCTTGGGCGTATTTCCTTAATGATTTGGCTAGTGTAATACGGTGTGTTCTCCGGTCCTTCGGAGCGAAGGTGAGGTCGGCACTTTCACCCGGACGTTTATTTCGTGAATAGATGAACCTGGGCAGGGAACGGGTTGTAGTGTCGGTGTGACTAACTATCCACGAATTCCTACCCGGCGCGAGGCAACGGGTCTCCGTAGCGAGGGATGGGTGGGACTTTTGCCCGACCAAGCATCCGCGAACTCCTACCCGGCGAGGCAGCGGGTCTCCTGAGCGAGGATGGGTGGGACTTTGCCCGACCAAGCATCCGCGAATTCCTACCCTGGCGAGGCAGCGGGTCTCCTGAGCGAGGATGGGTGGGACTTTGCCCGACCAAGCATCCACGAATTCCTACCCTGCGAGGCAACTGGTCTCCTGAGCGAGGATGGGTGGGACTTTGCCCGACCAAGCATCCGCGAACTCCTACCCTGGCGAGGCAACGGGTCTCCTGAGCGAGGATGGGTGGGACTTTTGCCCGTCCAAGCATCCGCGAATTCCTACCCCACGAGGCAATCGGGTCTCCTGAGCGAGGATGGGTGGGACTTTTGCCCGACCAAGCATCCGCGAACTCCTACCCGCGCGAGGCAACGGGTCTCCTGAGCGAGGATGGGTGGGACTTTGCCCGACCAAGCATCCGCGAACTCCTACCCGGCGCGAGGCAACGGGTCTCCGGAGCGAGGGATGGGTGGGACTTTTGCCCAACCAAGCATCCGCGAACTCACAACAGGTTTCTTGATTTGAATCCTGGAGAATATGAAGATGGCTCGAACTCGCAATGTCTCTCCATTATTTTATTGATAAGGATCGGTACATTCCTTTCCTTCGGATTCCATCACCTACGGGTAAAATTTTTTGAGTGCGTCGGTATTCCATGTCCGTGGTATCTCTTCTCCGTTGGGGGTAATGAGCTTATGCGCACCCTTCGCTGTTGACTCTTGGATGATGTATGGTCCCTCCCACGTCGTTTCCAGCTTTGCGAAGGCCGGGGCGGCCCGCTTGAGCACCATGTCCCCAGGGTGTATTTCACGTTTCTTCACCTTCTTGTTGAAGCTTCGAGTGGACGCCTCCGCGTAGGCTTTCATGGTCTTTAAGGCTTGAAGCTTGTGTTCTTCCTCTAGATCACACGTGATGTCGATTGCCTCATGGGTCGGGGCTTTAATTACTCGTAAGGATTTTGCACAGATCTCCGCGGGTGAAACGGCTTCCTCCCCGAAAAGGAGGCGGAAGGGGGAGAACCCGGTCGCTCTTGAGGCCGAAGTGCGGGTTGCCCATAAGACGTGATCCAGCTCGTCGGGCCAAAGCCCCTTCTTAGAGCCATAAAGCCTTTTTTTATGCCATCAAGAAGTAACCCGTTCGCCCGTTCCACCGCCCCGTTCGACTGAGGATGACCCACTGAGGCGAAGCAGATCTTTGTCCCGAGATTGTCACAGTAATCGCGGAATTTCCAGGAGTCGAATTGAGTCCCATTGTCGGTCACGATCTGGTAAGGGACCCGTGATCGGCAGATAATCGTTTTCCATAGAAATTTGACGGCGGCCTCTGCGGTTATCTTCGCAACCGGCTCTGCCTCGATCCAGCGGGAGAAGTAATCGATGGCGACGATTACGAACTGGAGGTTTGCTCGAGCTTTAGGAAGCGCCCCAACAATATCTATTCCCCACTTGGCGAAGGGCCAGACCGGGGGTACCGTATGCAGTTCATTGGGCGGGGCCCTCGTTTGCTTGATCATCCATTGGCACGCATGACAGTGTCGGACCAGGTGCTCCGCATCTTGCAACGCTAAAGGCCAGTAGAGCCCCATCCGGAATAACTTTCTCACGAGATTCCTAGGGGCCTGGTGTGCCCCGCAATCTCCCTCGTGCGCTTCAAGTAAAGCTTGAACTCCTTCTTCTCGCGAAATGCAGCGTAGCCATGGAGCGCAGAGGCCGCTACGGAATAGGAGGCCGTTGATGATGGCGTACTTCTTTGCTCGCCTTTCGACGCGCCTCGCTCGTGCCTCCTCGTCTGGCAAAACTCCCTCCAGGAGGTAGTTGTATATCTCATTCCTCCAGTCTTCACCGGCTGCTCGAACGATGAGATTTATCTGGGAAGGAATGGAGGGGGTGCGAAGTATCTCGAAGAAGATTGTCGAAGGTAGACTTCCTCCGGTGGCTGCGATCTTGGCTAGCTCGTCGGCGCGTTCATTTTGGGACCTGGGAATTGCATTAACGGTGAACCCAGTGAAACCCTTTTCCATTGTTCGGACCATCTCGACGTACTTCTGGAGCTGTTCATCCTTCACTTGATATTCTTTGGTGATGTGCCCCTGAATGAGTTTCGAGTCGGTGTATATTATCGCCTTTCTCGCTCCCATGATCTTTGCTTTTCTGATACCCAATAATAGCGCTTCATACTCGGCTATATTGTTGGTTGAAGGAAATTCCAGCCTTGCTGCGAACTCCACTTTTTCTCCATCGGGTGTGTGTATCACCGCCGCTATTCCCGCTTCCACTCGCCCCCAAGACCCGTCGGAGTTGATGGACCACATTGTTGGAGTTTGGTTGTTCTCCTGGTCAAAGTCCATTCTACCATGAAATCGACGAGGGCTTGGCTTTTGATTGCCGTGGCGAGGAATTATGGTTAATTCAAAGGAGCTAGCTCGACCGCCCACTTGCCGATGCGCCCAAAGGCTTTCCCTGTTGAAGAGCATAGACCCTAGAGGATAAGTAGTTGGCACCTTGATGCGGTTGGCCTGAAAATAATGCCGGAGCTTTCGAGACGCCATTAACAGAGCGTATGCCAGTTTTTCCATTTCCGAGTATCGTAGCTTCGCTCCTTGGAGGGCTTCAGAGACGAAGTAGATCGGCTGTTGTTTGGCGCCTAGGGGCCGCACTAACACAGCGCTTACGGCCGAGGGGCTAGCTGCTAGATATAACAGAAGCTCCTCACCTTGCTTCGGACTTTGTAGGACAGGGATTTCCACGAGACTCTGCTTCAAATCGTCGAAGGCGCGTTGGCATTCCCCTGTCCAGACGAAACTATCGTTTGTGCGCAAGGCTTTAAAGACCGGCAAACTTCGCTCCGCGGATTTTGGCAGGAATCGGCTAAGTGCTGCTATCCGCCCCGCCAACCTTTGTACTTCCTTTAGACTTCTTGGAGGAGCCATGTCTTGTATGGCCCTTATCTTTTCTGGGTTCGCCTCAATGCCTCGTTGGGAGACCAGGAAACCTAGCAACTTCCTCAAGGCCCACGCCGAAAACACATTTTGACGGGTTAAGCTTTACCTTTCCTTTTATCAAATTTCCGAAAGTTTCCCGGAGATCCCCGATGTGATCTTCTTTCTTCTCACTTTTGACAATGATATCGTCAACGTAGGCTTCCACATTTCTTCCCAATTGATCGGCGAAGATCTTCGTGATGAGTCGAGCGAAGGTAGCACTCGCTTTTTGAGCCCGAAAGGCATCCGCACGAAGCAATAGGTACCGAAGGGAGGAACGAATGCTGTCTTGTCTTCGTCTCCTTCTTGCATACAGATTTGGTGATAACCGGAGTACGCGTCAAGGAAGCTCATCCTTTCTGACCCGGAGGTTGAATCAACCAGCTGGTCGATGCGGGGCAGGGGGAAGTCATCTTTTGGGCATGCTTTGTTTAAGTCAGTGAAGTCGATGCACATCCTCCATGCCCCGCTAGCCTTCTTGACTAGGACGATGTTGGCCAGCCACTCCGGGTATCGGGTTTCGCGGATGATTCCCGCCTGGAGCAGTTTAGTCACTTCCACCTTCGCAGCTTCTTGTCTTTCTGCTGCAAGTTTTCTCAATTTCTGCTTCCTAGGCTTCACGCTTGGATTAATAGCGAGAGCATGTTCGATAGTTTCTCTCGGGACGCCCGGAAGGTCTTCAGGCCCCATGCGAACACGGTTTCATATTCTGGAGAAGCAAGATCAAGTGTTTTTCCTCCTCTGGAGACAACATGGCGCCGAGGCTTACTGTCTTGCTGCTTCCTGGCCTGAGCGGTATCCGTTGGGTTTCTCCCTGGGGTTGTGGTTTAGGGAGCCACCGGCTGCGGTTTGCAGGTACGACGGGATCTAGCTCAGTAATGCGGACGTGTTTGACTTGAGGTGGGTTCTCCATATCTATCTTCCTCGCCAAGGCTTGGTCTCCTCGCACCGTGATGACACCACCTTCGGAGGGAATTTTCATGCATAGGAAACCGTGATGAATTATGGCCCCCATGGTTGTCAACGAGCCCCTGCCTAGGATCGCATTGTATTGGAATGGCATGTCTACCACATCGAATGTGACACGACTCGTGACGCCGCTTGTGGCGTCGCGAATGTGACTTCAAGCTCCAGGTGCCAACGGGTGCTGACCGTGCTTCCTCCAAAACCCATCAACGGCACTTCCGATTTTTTCAACCGATCTTGTGGAATCATCATTTGTTGGAAAGCCTTCATGGATAGTATGTCCGCAGCGCTCCCTCCATCTACCAATACTCGACGTGCTGCGATCGGCGATAATGGCGGTTATTACCAAGGAATCTTGGTGCGGGAAGTGTACCCCGTGGCGCCCTCTGTGTGAATGTGATTGGCTCGCATTTTACCGGAGGAAGGGTGGCGGGGGTAACTGCAATGTGGTTAATTTGTCGGGCGTAAGCCTTCCTCTGTCTTTTTGACGAGAGATGTGATGAGGAGCCCCCCGCAATGACGTTGATAATGCGACGAAGATGATTCATTCCTACTCGAGGAAAGGGGTGTTGTCGTCCAACAGGAGGTGCTTCCGGCGGCGCAGGATGCGTCTTGACTTCTTCTGTTTCGCCTCGAACCGCCCGATATCCGTTGATCACTTTGCATTGGATGGTGTCATGAGTGATATTTTCCCGTGATATTCACGGAAATCTTGCCGGGGTTCTGTCCCTTCCTTCTTGTTAACTCGGCTTCCCTCGTCTTGCTTTCCTCGGCTCGGGTGGTCCTCGTCTCGCCGCTCCGCTAGCTTTGTCGCCCGTGGCTTGCCGATTTCTTGGTTTTTCAATGTGGTGGATTCTCCTCCTTTCATCTCTTCTTCCGTGCTCTTGGTATCGTTCCCTCATTTTTGGGTTGGGAGGAGGTCCTTCCTCGCCCTCTCTTGCGCTGGGCGAATTCTTGATTCTCTGTTGGGGTCCGTCTTCCCTTCGGAAGTTGTCTTCCTCCGCCCGCTGCGTACTCCTCATCTTCGCAAAGAGTTCTTCCACCGTGACGTACCTCTTTACGAGCGAGCCTTTCCGCCTAACGGTCCCTCGCAGCCGCAACGCGTGCGCATTGATGATAGTGGTGTCGCACTCCTCAGACTTGGCACTTAATCCGGAGAAACGCTGAAGTAACTTTTAAGGGTTTCTTCGCGTTGTCCGACCGCAAATAGGTCACTTTCCTCTTTCATTCCGTCGAAATTACCCTGGAAGTTGCCTTCAAGCTTGCAAATGAGTTGCGCCAACAGTGATTGACCGGGCTCCGGCGAAGAGTACCAGAGACAAGGCTATGCCTTCGAGGGCTAGAAGGAGCCCCTTTGCCTTGATATCATCATCTCCTCCCGCGGCTTCAATCGCCGTGTCATAAACGCGAAGGAACTCCCTTGGGTCCGTCCGACCATCATATGGCTTAACGGTGGGAAATTTGAAGCTTCCCGGGGAGGGCCATTTTTTGGTCCGTAGGCGGGTGCTGAGGGGGTTTGGATCGTGGTCTTCCCTGTGTGCCGTCGCAACCGCCGGAGATAGCACCTCACGGCTCGGGCTTTCATCTTGTGATTCGTATTGACCCCCGTCAGATAGTCCTTGCAAACGCTTCAACTCTGCCATGAGTTGCTCGTTGGCTTCCATCAGAGCCCGCACGTTGGGGTCAATCTCCTCTGAGCTCGGTTCCTTCTCCATGGATTTCTTCATTTCCATGGGTCTTTTGGCGATGATTTGGATGCGTCGACACTTCCGCCGCCTCTCCTCCTGGTGTCGAAACCGTTCGACCTGCCGTCGAGGCCGTCGTTTGGGGGCTCGCTTGCATGCACGGCCACCGGAGTCTCAGGAGGTAAAGTTCCCGCCATGTTTCGGGCTTCTGTTGCGGCTGGCATACGCGTCTCGTCATCCAGAAGTCGAGGGGGATCTCCAGATTGGCTTCTCGCACGCCGTCTTGATTCTTCTGCTCCTGCCGTCGTTGCCGCCCCCTTGGATATTGCCTCCTTTCCTTTCTTTGGTGGCATGGTTGTAGGAAACTTACCCTTTGGCTTGATCGGCAGGCGGTGGTTTCACCTTGCGGTTAGGGTTCCCACTGACGGGCGCCAGGTGTGGTTTCGTGGAACCACCGGTCTCTTTCTCTCTTCCTCTTAGTCAGTTGTTTCTTGTTTTTCGGGAACTCCGCCTCTCCTCTTTCTTCTCTTTTCTTTTTATAGGGCAGGCCTGAGGACATGCACATACTGGTCGGCCTTCTTCTTCCTTCCTGGTTCTTGCTAAGGACTAACTTGACTTTTCCTTGAGTCACTCCCCCCCCTTTATTGGGTTTTTTGCCCTCTATTTATATACCCTTTGTAGGGGTTCAACGGGGATTTCGCTTATAGTAGGGTCTCAGATTAGCCTGACACTTCCTGGCGTACTAGGGAGGGGTTGTTGGGGGGTGTCAGATCTTGGTAGTTCGTGCTATGTTTGCGCCGGAAGGAGACATAGCCGAGGGGAGTTTCCTCCGTTTTCCTCCCTCGCTACGGAGGGGAACTTCCTCTCGTCGCGGAGGGGGCGGTCTTTATTCTTTTTAGCCTTTTACCGGGGGATGATCTCCTAAGGCAAGGACTTATGGCTTTATCGAAGGGAGAGGTTGACGTTTATAAATCCATTCACGTGGGCCAGTAGATACGGGGGCTTCGTTTAGCTAGCCGAGGGGAGGGATGAGCATGGCTGGTCCACCACACTTAACCATATCATATACCTCTTCCCCAGTAAGAGGCCTTGGAGCTGAACCGTTTTCCTTTGTACCGTCAAATTGTTTTTTCATATTACGGTACGGATGATTCTTTCGAAGGAACCGACGGTGACGCATGTAGACTGTTTTCCTCGAGTTGTTAAGCCACACGCTACTAGTTTCATCCAGGCATTGGGGGCAAGCTTTAGCTCCTTTTATAGTACGGCCGGACAGGTTACCTAGGGCTGGTAAATCATTGATGGTGCAGAACAACATTGCGCATAGAGTGAAGTACTCCCGCTTGTACTCATCCCATACCTGTACACCTTCATTCCACAGTAGCACAAGATCTTCCACCAATGGTTGTAGGTATACATCAATATCGTTTCCAGGTTGTCTCGGCCCTTGTATAAGCAAATGACATCATAATGTATTTTCGCTCATACACAGCCCAAGGAGGAAGGTTGTAGATACAGAGAGTCACGGGCCAAGTGCTATGAATATCGCTCATGTTACCGAAAGGATTCATTCCATCCGTACTCAACCCAAACCTTATATTCCTTGGCTCATTTCCGAAGTTCTCCCTAAAGAGCCTATCGATGGTTCTCCACTAGGCAGAATCAGCAGGTGCCTCGCCTTTCCATCCTCTCTTTCGCTCTTCCGAAAGTGCCATCGCATCAGCTTGGCATGCTTTTTATTTGCAAATAAACGCTTTTGACGAGGTATTACCGGCAAATACCACACCACTTTAGCGGAGCTCCATTCTTCACTTCTATGCCTTCGCTTTCCTCGCCCTTACGCTTTGTATCGCGATGCTTTGCACACCGGACATACATGCGTGTCTGCATAGTCTTTGCGATAGAGTATACAATCGCTTGGACACGCTGCGTGTATTCTTTCTACCTCCAATCCCAAGGGACATACAACCTTCATGGCAAAATACGTGGTCTTAGGCAACAGGTTGCCCTCTGAAGCATGTCCGCTAAGAGACGAGCAACTCGTGAAACTCTTGTCGGACCAACCATTGCTTGCCTTCAATTTCAGTAGTGAAAGCACAGTGTGCAACTTTGTGTATTCCTCCTTGCAACCCGGGAACAAAGGTTTCTCCGAGTCCTCTATCAAACCCTTGAACTGATTAAACTCTCTCACTGCTGTAGTTTCCTTCTGCATCGCGCAACATTTGAGCCAGATTATTGTCATCGTCAACGACCAACCTATCCTCATCGGTTCCATACCCGATGTCAGCTGCCATATTGGCGGCTTCGTCGTCGTCGACATTATCACATTGAAGTATGATGTCCTCTTCACCGTGCCTTGTCCAACAGGTATAGCTAGGTACAAAGCCCCTCCGAATCAAGTGCAAGTGGATTTGGTCTTTGTCCGAAAACATCTTCTCATTCTTGCAATCAATGCATGGACAATGTATGTACTCCGTCTTCTTTTGCAATCTGTTCTCCTCGGCTGCTCATAGAAAAGCAGATACGCCGTCGATGTATTCTCGACTGCAACGGTTCGCATTGTACATCCATCTCCGGTCCATCTACAATTAATTAATGTAACAATTAATAATATGCAATAATCTTAATTACATAAATCATGAATCCATTATTTGTTACTATCCAATAACCTTAATTAAATAAATTTAATATATGCTCAATCATAATTTATCATCCAAAAAAGATAGACAACTTAATCTAATAGAGCAAGGTAGTAAATTCATCATCTCACTAACGGTAAGAAAATTAATGGTAATTAGAAACAAATCTTAAGTACTATGCATAGCCAAAATTAAATTTATCCTCTCAAAGAGGTAGATAATTCATCATCTCAAAATGCAAGGCAACTTCATGATCACCTCTATACCATATACATTAAATTTAATGTGTATTAATATCCAACAATCTTAATTAAATAAATTTAATATATGCTTGCCATATTTTGTCATCTAAAAAGGTAGACAACAAATAATCTAATGGAGCAAGGTAATAAATTCATCATCTAGATATAAATTAATCTAAAAATGCTAGGTAAATAAAAAAAATTGAATCTAAGCTTTGCCATTGAAGAAAGGAAAATCTTAAATAAACTAGATCTAGCCATTAAATTGCAACTACATCACCACAAATGAAGAGAGGAGAACAAATTACTCACCTTGGAACAACCCTACGAAGTAAAAACTCAAGTTTCTTTGCAAACAAAATCTCAGATCTGAAATTTTGCTTTTCTTCTCGGGGAGGAAGATGACCATGAGCTCCTGTACAGTGCTGTAGCGACTAGTATATATAGGGGGTTTTATTTGTGGCGGTTCTCAACAAAACCGCCACAGATAATCAGTATTTGTGGTGGTTTTGTTTAGAACCGCCACAAATAAGTTATTATCGATGTGGTTTTGTCCTCCAACCGCCACTGATAATACCTACATATCAGTGACGGTTTTTCTTACGAACCGCCACAGATAGTGGACTATTAGTGGCGGTTTAGGGTTAAAACCGCCACTGATAGTTGTCGCAGTATTTCTGGCGGTTATAACCACAAACCGCCACTGATAGTCCACTATCTGTGGCGGTTCGGAACAAAAACCGTCACTAATGATCCTGGCACTGGTTTGCACTTAAGAACCGCCACTGATACTCATATTAGTGGCGGTTCCAAACAAACCGCCACTAATAGGGCGTCTCCTATTTGCAGTTTTGTAGTAGTATCATGCTACAGGAAAAAAACGTAAGGAGGTCAATTCCACTGCAATAGTAGTAGCTAAAACCTCTCACAAGTACATTAAGCAGGGCGTCATTCTGATGATCATGATATACATGTTTAGCCTGTACTCAGCATTAAATGTAAGAATTTGGGGAATAATTGTGTTCGTTGTTATAGTGTCAATCTCAACCGTATTATGATCAAACTCTATCTCTAATTTATCTCTAACTCTGAATTCTATCCTAATACGCTCTGAGTCACACACGACTCAGACTCTATTTCCAACACTCCCCCTCAAGATGGACATAAGATACAATCACAAGCATCTTGTTACATACTGCAACACTCCACCAAGGCAACTACTTTTACCGAACCACCAACACGATTCCAAGTACCACCACCTCTGACGTCCAAAGCTACAATCGATGCCATGATCAACACCACCTACAAAATTGTCATCCTTGCCATTCGCAACCTCCACGACCATCATCCTTGCTGTTCGCACAACCAACTATGTGTCCAACATCGTCACATGGACTCAACATCCAAGTGCCTTCACCTGCACCACTATTAAGCATAGTAACCACCATGATCATCATCTTAACCATGTCTCAACCAACATCAAGTCATTCACCTTCTTCGTCACACCCACAGTCTTGGTCTCCTCCATCTCTACCCACATGCTTTAAGCCTTGGTCTCAATCATCTCCACCTCTATCCCCCGGCAACTTTGGCCTCCACCATCTCTCCCAACATGCCCCAGACCATCTCGGCTTCCACCATCTCTCTCCTAACATACCTTCGATCACCTTGACCTTCGCCTTCTACCTTACCACACCTCTCCACAATGCTACCTTTTGCAACAGAACCCACACCTCGATAGCTACCACGCACTAACACTAAAACCATAGCCACAACCTCCAACGAAGCTACCACCGGCTCCTCCCACAATGAACACCACCCTCAACCCACGTCCAACATCACCCCTAGGCTTGCCACCCAATAACTCTCCTGCTACCAACTCCAACATCAACACCACCAAAGCTATATCTTGATCAATCTTCTCCTCCAGTTTCAGAACCTCTACATTGTCCTGAAACCTCCACTACTAGTAACAACCAAAATCACTTCCCAATCTCTCTTCTCTTCCAAAGCACATGCAGCCTCGCAACAAACAACAATCAACCCAACAAAACTCCACATTCTCCTCTTTCCTCCTTCCAAGCAAGCAAGAGCAAAACAACCAGCTTCACATTCCAAACCCAAGCAACACCAAACCAGCTTCTTTTTTCTACAAACCTTCCTCATCCTGACCAACGTGAAGCATTGGCGTGCTAGCTCACTCGGTGAGGTTCCATTTAGCCATCTAGAGGTCTAGAACTTCATTGATGTGCCATCCCCTAGTATGACCCTGGTGCTTGCATTAAACAAGGTCCTGAAGGTTACATCACAAGGAATCTCCATGCCGACCCATGGCCTCTGTCTATCGTTCCACTCATACCAAAGCCAATGAATTCGTAGTGCTTGTCCAAGCCTGTTGAGGTCTTTTATCCCCCAAACCACCCAGTTTTTTTGGACTGCACACTCTATTCCAGTTCACTAAGCAATGGCTTCCACTGCACTCTTGTTCGCCTTTTCATATAAAGTTTCTTCTTGACCTATCCACCTTTTTTTTGCCCAACCAATTAGTGGGAACACTATCAAATGGTAAATTGCGAGGGACGTGAGGACTGAGTTCGCTAATGTGAGACGCGTAGCCCTTGATAACATTTTTCCTTTCCATCCTGCTAATCTGCTCAAATTTTGTCGATGATCAGTTGAATATCCATTTTTTTAGTTTAGTTGGACGCAATGGAATTCCTAAGTATCTGTAGGGAAAAGATTTTCTGAGGGCTGGAAATTCCTGCAGGATTGGCTGTGAGATCTAAACCCTCACATCTTATGGGATAAACCTCGCTCTTCTAGAGGTTTGCCTATAGCTCTTGCTTGTCCTAGTAAGATGGACGCATCGTTGATATATAGGGAGATTCGAAGCCTTATTGACCGATAGAGAATTGGCCAGATTAGATTCTCCATGGTTGCCTTGGTAATTATCTTTTGTAATGGATCGATGAACAAAATGGATAACATAGGTGATAGTAGATCCCCCGTCGAAGCCCTCTCCTATGTTTAATTGGCTGCCCGGGAATTCCATTGAATAGGATTCTCAAAGACGATGAGGCAAATATCATTGAAATCCAATCTCTCCATCGACGTCCAAACCCGATGTGCTCCAAGAGCTCTAGTAGATACTCACAGCTGATTGAATCAAATGCTCTGGCTATGTCCAACATGATGAAGAGAGCTGGAGCCTCTTCCTGTGCAACTCCTTGGTGAGGTTTTAGGTGTAGAGGAAGTTATCATGTATGGATCTCCGCTTGATGAACGTGCTATGATTGATGTACACAATTTCCTAAAGGAAAGGAGCCAGCCTAATTGCCAGTATTTAGGAAAAAAATAGCTTTCCCATACCGTGTATTAGGCTTATGGGCCTATATTCTGGCCACGTCCTGTTTCTTAAGCAGTAGGACTACATTTGCCAAATTGCTGAGGTGAAAGTTTTGTCCTCTGATATCATATAGCTAATTTATTACCCTCATAAGGTCTGACCTAATGATCTGCCAACAGTGTTTGTTGAACATCCCTGTGAATCCATCCAGTCCTGGAGCTTTGTCATGTGGCATCAAGGAAACCACATGTCATACCTCTTCCTCATCAAAAGGTTCCTCTAGGCCACTCAAGTCATGGCGTTGCATATCCAAACTATCCCAGCATAATGTATGGAATCTTTGCTCTTTCCTTCACATGTGGTGTTGGAAGTAGCGGAAGAGTTCGTGATGTTTGTCTTCTTCAGAGTGAATTGTGCCATTTTCTATCACAATTGACTGAATATGCTTTTTCCGTTTGTGTGCATTGACCCTATTGTGGAAGAACTTTGTATTTGCATCTCCCTATCTAATGAAGGTCATGTGAGAGCATTGTCTCATGCGTATTCTTTGAATGGCAGCCAGGCCAAGTAGTATCTACTTTAGCCTGGTTCAAAAAGTTATTTTCATTTTTGAGATTTGCTTGTTTTCCTGTGCCTTATCCAATTGAAAAATAATTTCGCTAGCTATGGCGAATTGCAACCTGAGATCCCCTAATTGTTGATGACTCCATGCTTTAAAAGACTTTGCTGTTCTAACTTGTTTGATGTGTAACCTGAGCAGGGCATCTTACATTTGCACCAGTCTGTGCCATGCTTGATGCACCTCCTGCAAGAAGTTCGGCATCTTTGGCCAGAAGGTCTCAAAGCAGAATCATGTGAATTTTGTGGGCTCGACTAGTCCTAGACTCCTAGTAGAAACAAAGGGCAATGGTCAAAGGCAAGGGATGAAATGGCTTGTAGATGGCAATCTGGGAAGAGTACGTCCCAGTCCTTCGTGCTGAATAGACGACCGATTCTTGTTAAAGTTGGGTTGATCCTCTCACTTCCCCAAGTAAATTTTCTCCCATTTAGTTTGATTTTATTTAGTTCCACGTCGTCTAACACTCTCTTGAAGGCTCCCATTAGTCTCCTGTTGAGGTTGTCATTGTTTTTGTTTGCCGCTTGGTAGATCAAATTGAAGTCTCCTAGGGTGAGCCATTCATGTCTCATGTCTCCCTTTAGGACTCTAATTTCCTGCAAGAATTGCAGTTTTGCATCATCTAACTAAGGTCCGTAGACCCCGTGCATGACCATTTGAGCCTAGAATTGTTCATTGTAATTTTGACGGACACTGTGTTAGTCCCTATGTTGACTTATGAGAGCTGGAAGAATTCTATCGAGCAGGCAAGGAGTATTCTCCCCTTTGTGTCATATGCTGGAAGAAAGCAAAAGTTTTCTTTGAAGCTATTGCTGAGGGTTTCTGCCACAGTGTTGTCATCTCCTGTTGCAATTTTGTTTCCTATAGACAAACAATAGTAGTGTTTGTTGTCGAACAAGCTCTCTCACCACTGCCCTCTTTGCTGAGGAGTTTAGACCACGTACAGTCTAGTTTAAGAGACAGAAATGTTGCTGCGACATTTGGTTATGAGTTTAAACACCTAATTCTTGTTCTATTGGTGGTACTGCCTCGAATTGTGTTGTTCACATGCTATTTTCTGCTAACTGAGGCACACTATGGTGTGTGTGTGTTGTAGCCAAGAACCTGTTCTTGGGTCAATGCACACGAGCCTGCACAGCTTTAGCTACGGTCGGCCTTACAACAAGCAACAGAGAACACTTGGAAGCAGAAGAGACACCACCCAACATACTATGTTCACTAACCATCGTTATCAGAACATTTCCTCCACGTAACGCTTTGGAGCATAGATTTTGTTTGGCCCAAGACAGTACTGATCTATCCTGTGCCGAAACTAACATGGTTACTAAAACCATTAGGCACGGCTAATGAAAGCAAAAACAACGGCACTAAACTAACTTCCTAGAGCTGAACAACGTAAAACAAGCAAAAGACATGAACCGAGTGCACATTAACAGAAAAGGATAGAACTGACTAACTAAAGTATGGGAGAAATCCATCAAGTTGCCTGGATTTCCCGAGCATTAGCTCGTGTGGTCACTGCTAGATTGATGTTGTCCCGCAAACCAACTAGATCGGCCAAAGCATCCAGAATCTCTATGGTAAGCGGTTTCTTGAAGATGGCAAGATATCTCTACATTACCAAGTCATCCATCTTGCCATTGGTTGCCAGTATGCCAAGTTCCTTGGTAAGGTGTTGCTTGATAGTTGTAATCCTGCTTTAGTGTCCCAGTTCGTATACAAGTCGTTAAGATTCTTTGTTTTCGGAAAGTTTTTTTTTTTGCCGTATTGTAAACAGTCCAAGTTGAGAGTCCGAGTCAGTTCAGGTTGGAATTAGCCTCAGTTTTAGCAAGTTGAAGTTGATTCTATTTGTAAGACAATAAGCTATTTATAGCAATGAAATCTTCAGGAAAAGCTGCGAGGTTGAGCAGCACCAAAATACATCTTTCGCTGTTTTCTGAAGTTGAGGGTTTGTCAGCCGGCACGAGTGTCTGTTATGAATTTCAGGCAGCAAGTTGGGTTCAGAACAACATAGAGGCGTATCGATCTCTGGGAGGTATTCCCAACACTTGGTATCAGAGCTTGGTTCACGCCCAGGCAGCAAAGACAAGAACATGGCGATCACATCCCAGCAAACAGCAAGGGAGAGCGGCAGCATGCCGTTTCAGTACCCGATGCTGTCGGAATCGAAGTACACAACATGGGCAATCAAGATGGAGGCCATCATGGATGCTCATGGCATATGGGACGCTGTCCAACCGAGGGCCAGAGTGGCCATAGAAGAAAAGAAAGATAAGTTAGCGAAAGCGTTCATCTTTCAAGCAATACCCGAAGATGTCCTCTTGCAGGTTGCAAGGAAGAAGACCGCGAAGGAGGTCTGGGATGCATTGAAGACACGACACTTGGGAGCAGATCGGGTACAGAAGGCTCGTCTTCAAACTTTGAAGAGTGAGTTCGAAACATTGCGCATGAAAGAAGGTGAGTCTGTGGATGACTTTGCAGGAAAGTTGAGTGGCATGTCCGCAAAGTACAGCAACCTCGGCGCAACTTTGGAAGATGCCACACTAGTTAAAAAACTTCTCGACTCGGTGCCAGAGAAGTTTTTCCAACTAGTAGCTTCCATCGAGCAATTCTCTGATCTGGATACAATGTCATTTGAGGAGGTCATTGGGAGGCTGAAAGCATACGAGGAACGTTTGCAAGCACGCACTGCCAACTCCAGTACCAGGAGCGACGGGCAATTGTTGCTATCTCATGATGAGTGGCAAGCACGCATTGCCAACTCCAATACCAGGAGCGACGGGCAATTGCTGCTATCCCATGACGAGTGGCAAGCGCGCCAGAGAAACAGCAACATCAGAGATGTATCAACCAATCCAACCCATAAGACAGCGACGTTCAGCAGAACAGAAGGCCGTGGACGAGGCTATGCTAGAAGCGAGCATGGAGGATCCAACTCATTTCAACAAGAGCCCAGAAACAACACCTACAAAGGTAGAGACAAAAGTCACATAAAATGCTTTAATTGCAACAAGTATGGGCACTACGCATCTGAGTGTAGGGCACCTAAGTGCAAGGAAGAAGAAGTGAATCTAACTCATGCCCAAGAGGATGAGCCCGCCATTATGCTATGCTCACAACAATCTTCGGAGTTGGTATTACTGAACGAAGATAAGATAGTACCAAATTTTCCTTCCACAGATCATGAAGAAGAAGGAATTTGGTATCTTGGTAATGGAGCTAGCAATCATATGACAGGATGTCGCTCCTTCTTTACCGAGCTAGATGAAAACATAAGAGGACAAGTCCGATTTGGAGATGGCTCGGCAGTACAGATCTTTGGGAGAGGATCAATTCTTTTGAAATGCAAGAACAGCGAGCATCGCTTATTCACCGAAGTATATTACATTCCAAGTCTGCGAACTAATATACTTAGCCTTGGCCAGATCACAGAAGCAGGGCACAAGGTGATACTCAACGAAAATCTATTGTGGATGTATGACAGAAAAGGGAAGCTTCTTATGAAGGTGCAACGCTCGAGCAACAGATCGCATAAGATTCAACTACACACTACCTCACCAATATGTCTCATTGCTAGTATGGAGGAACCGGCTTGGCTATGGCATGCGGTTCGGCACTTGAATTTCCAGGCCATGAAGGAAATGGTGGCAAAAGATATGGTGCGGGGAGTACCGGAAATAAGTCACCACACCCAGTTATGTGAAGGATGTTTAGTAGCCAAGCAATGTCGTTTACCGTTTCCGGCACAAGCACAGTATCGAGCCACAGTCCCACTTGAGCTGATACATGCTGACCTATGCGGTCCAATCACTCCCCAAACTGCGGCAGGAAATCGATATTTCCTTCTCTTAGTTGATGATTATAGCCGGTTCATGTGGATATACATGCTGAAGACCAAAGATCAAGCCCTAGCTGCATTTAAGACTTTCAAATCTCAGGTTGAGAATGAAAGTAATCACAGGCTGAAGACACTAAGGACTGACCGAGGAGGAGAATTTGCCTCCCGGTTTTTTGCTGATTTTTGTGCCAAAGAAGGTGTACAGCGGCATCTCACTGCTCTGTATACACCACAGCAAAACGGAGTGGTAGAACGGTGCAATCGCTCAGTACTTGCCACCGCAAGAAGCCTATTCAAGACCATGGAGGTTCCAGGAGAATTATGGGGAGAGTCAGTTCGACATGCCGTGTATTTGTTGAACCGAGTTCCAACAAAATCAGTACAAGGCGCCACTCCTTATGAAGCTTGGAAGGGAAGAAAACCAAACTTAGAGCACCTCAGAGTATTTGGCTGTATGGCGCATGTCAAAGTACCAAACACTCAGAAGCTGGATGACAGGAGCAAGAAAATGGTGTATTTGGGAGTGGAAGAAGGGAGCAAGGCTCATAGACTCCTTGACCCAATAGCCAAGAGAATTTGTGTTAGCCGTGATGTGGTATTTGAAGAAAATAGGAAGTGGAAGTGGGCTCTGTCGAGTACAGAGGAAGCTGTACAAGCCGACTTCACTATACATGGTCCAGCAATACAGACAGAAGGGGATTCCACTTCAGATCCTCCTACAGGACAGACGTCGAATCAATCTGAGCCCAACACAGCAAGAAAATGGATTCAGGGCTTACTAAAGCATAGGTTCGGGAACTCTTTCTTCAAATCCTCTTCGCGCTCCCTAGTTGCTTCACTCTCCGCATGGTTGCTCCATTGAACTCTGCAGAAACGAGTTGACTTGTTTCTCGTTTCTCGATCCATTGTGTCCAGAATCTTCACGGGGTGCTCCTTGTAAGTCAGATCTTCTTGTAGCTCAATTGACTCTAGCGGTGTCTGCTCATCAGGTACTCGGAGACACTTCTTCAACTGGGACACGTGAAACACATCATGTACTCCTGCTAGTGATTGCGGTAACTCCAGCTGGTACGCAACTTCACCTCTACGGCTGAGAACCTTAAACGGTCCAACATATCGCGGCGCGAGTTTTCCTTTGGCATGGAACCTCTTAACTCCTCTGAGAGGTGTAACTCTGAGATAAACAAAATCTTCGGGTTCAAAACTCAGGTCTCGGCGACGGTTATCGGCGTAGCTCTTTTGTCTTGACTGTGCTATCTTTAGTCTTTCTCGAATCATGGCAATCTGTTCTTTGGCTTCTTGCAGAATGTCCGTTCCAAAAACACGGCGTTCACCTGTCTCATTCCAGTTCAACGGTGTTCGACAAGGTCGACCATATAGTGCTTCAAATGGTGACATTTGCAGACTGGCCTGATAGCTGTTATTGTAGCTGAACTCAGCATACGACAGACTTTTATCCCAAGAGGTAGCATAAGCCAATGCACAAGCTCGTAGCATGTCCTCTAGAATCTGATTTACTCTTTCGGTTTGCCCATCCGTCTGCGGATGATAAGCTGTACTGAAGTTCAAACGGGTTCCCATGGCTTCATGCAGCTTATTCCAGAACCTCGAGGTAAACTGGGTACCTCTGTCCGATACAATCTTCTTCGGCACTCCGTGCAAACAAACGATCCTGGTCATGTATAACTCGGCTAACTTATCTCCCGAATAGGTTGTCTTTACGGGAATAAAGTGAGCGACCTTAGTCTAGCGATCCACTATGACCCATATGGAGTCATACCCATCCTGGGTTTTCGGCAAACCGGTAATGAAATCCATTCTGATTTCCTCCCACTTCCACTCAGGTATCTTCAATGGCTGTAGCAATCCTGCTGGTCTCTGATGCATTGCCTTGACCCTCTGGCATATGTCGCACAGCGCAACATGTTCGGCAACTTCACGCTTCATGCTCGGCCACCAGAATCTTTCCTTCATATCCTGATACATCTTGGCACTTCCTGGGTGAATTGAATACTTGGAGTCATGGGCTTCTTCTAGAATCACCGCTCACTTCTCCTTCTGCTTGGCACAGATTCTATCCTGCATCCATAACGTGCCTTGGTCGTCCAATCTGAAGTCCTTTGCCTTGCCTTCATCCATGTTGGACTTAATTCTGCGGATCTTGTCATCATCCTTCTGTCCTTCTCGGATCTGATCCTCCAGAGTAGGCTTCACTTCTAATGCGGCCAAGAATCCTTCTGGTACCACTTCAACCTGCATTCTCTGGAAATCCTCACTGTGAAATCATGTGCTGAAAAATTGGCTTAGAATTCAATTTGCAAAATGTGTTTGTGCATGTGTTTGACAAGTTGACAAGAAATAGTGTATCTTTTTCTTGTGCCGGACCAAATTCTCAAAAACAGAGAGTTTCCCTTTTGCGCCGAACCGATTTTGTGTTTGCGCCGGACCAAGTTTTTGGGTCTGCCGTGGACGTGCTTTTGAGCTCATGAGCCAGACTCAATTTTCCAAGAAACCAGTAAGTTTTGCATGTACGTTGGACCAATTTCTTTGGTCAGTCGTGAACGGCTTTTTGAGGATTGATTTCGCATGTACGACGAACTGATTTCTTTTAGTCTGTCGTGAACGTGTTTTCGTCGAAATGATTTCTTCTTGAAACCGAGACTTTCACTTGTACACCGGACCTATTTTGTTGGTCCGTCGTGAATGGTTTTTTGAGTGACATTTTCATGTGTACGCCGGACCATATTTGTTTGTCCGTCGTGAATACGTTTTTGCTGAATTAGGGTTTTGAGCAAAATTGGAATTGTGTTTGATTCATTTTTGGGATTATGAAATTTGTGAGAATTTCATGATGCTTCTTTTGAAGTGGACTTTATGCAATGCTCATATGAGTAGTTGCATGGATTGACCTTGAGTCAAGTCGTGGACTTGTGCTCGGATTTGTTTTGTGGTTTGTTCATGTGCAGGTATTGCTCGAAGACGAACGTGGTCGATGACGGGACCGGAACTAGGTTCATGGAGGAGCTGAGGTTCGGGACTAGGTTCAGGGAGGAACTGAGGTCTTGGTGGTCAAGGATGTCATGCGGGACGTTCGGGCTAAGAGAATGGTGCACATGAAGAATGGTTAGTCACGTGAGAATGGCAGGAGGTCATTCGCGTGCAAAGTGTTAGTCACGTGAGTATGGCAGGTGGCCATACGCGTGCAAAGTGTTAGTCACGTGAGTATGGTAGGGTTACCATACGCGTGCAAGAGTTGTACTCGGCTAGGTTGGGCCAAGTAGAGTTGTGTTGGATACGGATTCCTTCTAGGGAATAGGAATCGATTGCAGGTTGGTCCTTTAAATAGGAGTGGTTGTCTCCTGTTGAAAGTGCACCAAGGAGAGCTGAGCGCATCAAGCTTTGAGCTTGGTTTTAGGTTTTGTACTCTTTTTGATGAGAGTATTTTAGACAAGAAATAAAGATCAATTCTTCCAAGATCTTTGCGTGCTACAGTAACCTCGTCGCTACAGTGTTTTCTGTTTTGGTTTTTGTTTGCATGCTTGTTCTAATTCTAGATTGGTTTTTGATCGTTAAGTTTCATCTTGATTTGATCCATCAAAAATCGTTCTAGGGTATTGTTTTTGAGTTCCTCATGTCTAGTTGATTAAACTTTTGTCGGTTCTGTTAAAACTTTCAAGTTTTCGTTAGATCAATTCTCGTCAAGTTCTGGATCAGCAAGCTTGCGAAGCTTATAACTTTTGATCTGTAAGTCTGATCGAGCTGATTCTTTTTGGGTTCGATTCGTACTGGAATCTAGTTTCTTGTGTCCAAATTTCAGATCGATCCGACAGTTGGATCTCTGGGAATTCTCGTTTTACCAAACCTCTATCATTCTGTTTTTGTCGAAAACGAGGCAATTATTTGGTTCTGTTTTGAGGTGAACTTTTAATAGATCAAGAATTTGGTTTTAGCTTCCGCACAATCATTCACCCCCCCTCTGATTGCTATATTCGTATACTTCGATCCTACAAGTGGTATCAGAGCAAGGTTTTTCTAATCTATCTTAACCGGTGATTAGATCAATGGATCGTTATTCGACAAAACTATGTGTGTTCGATGGTGTTGATTTTCAGTTTTAGAAGGCCAAGATGGAGGCGTTCATCCAAGCACAGGGCTTCGCAATATGGGAGAAGGTTTACAAGCCATATCAAGTCCCTGAAAACGACAACGTCAATGATGCAAATCGTGCACATGTTGAAGCAAATAGCAAGGCGCGAAACTTGATCATCCAAGGCTTGGGACGCAGCGACTTTGATCGTGTGGTTCATCTTCGATCCGCATATGAGGTATGGAAATCTCTTTGTGATTACCATGAAGGTTCTAATACTGTGAAAGAGGTTCGCCAAGACATCTACAAAAAGGAGTACATGCGATTCGAAATAAAACCGGGAGAGTCGGTAGATGACTTCTTTGCACGTTTTAATAAGATTCTTAGCAATTTGCGTGCTGTTGGAGTTAG
Source organism: Rhipidocladum racemiflorum (assembly GCA_036346355.1). Classification (NCBI taxonomy): domain Eukaryota; kingdom Viridiplantae; phylum Streptophyta; class Magnoliopsida; order Poales; family Poaceae; genus Rhipidocladum; species Rhipidocladum racemiflorum. The sequence continues at coordinate 74,499,355 of CM070579.1, forward strand.
CTTTGATGATGCTGCTAATGCTAGACAATTGCTTAGTGCTTTGGACATGTCGGTGTGGGAGATGAAAGTAACATCTATACAAGAATCTACTACCATGAGTACACTTACTTTAGATGTTCTTTATTCTAAGTTGAAAACTCATGAGTTGGATGTTCTTGCGAGGAAGGGTAACATTAAATCAATTGCTTTGATCTCTAACCCTAACATGTCAAATGCAAATTCTTCTTCTAGCTTTGCCTTGTCTTCCATGTCTTCTTTAACGGATGAGCAACTTGAAGAGTTTCCTGAAGAAGATCTGGCACTACTCTCTTCTCGCTTTAACAAAGCTTTGCAGAATGTGAGAATGAGAAAGAGAGGTGGTCCTCCAAGATGCTATGAGTGTGGTGACCTCAACCATATTCGCACAAATTGTCCTAAGCTTGCAGGAAAAACATCAAAGGAGGAGAAGGACAACGATGAAGGAATGAGAAGAAAAGGTTCTCGTCAAATGATAGGAAGAAGAAGAGCTTCATCAACCGCAAGGTGGTTCACTGAGTTCTTTCCGCTCTTGAACAAGTCAATTTGAGCGATGTGGACTCGGAGAGCAGCGAAGATGATGCAACTCCAAGCAAGCATGATTTGATGGGATTGTGTCTCATGGCAAGCAAAGAAGGATAGCTTCACCGAGGCGACCACGACAAATGACTTCAATGAGGTAGATCCCTCTTATGATGAATTAGCTATTGCTGTTGCTCGTCTTGGAAAATTGCTTGACAAACGTGATAAGAAAATTAAGAAACATGATTTCATTATTGAATCATTGAATGCTGAAATTGCTAGACTTAAGACTTTGATTCCTAGTGATGATACTTGCAAATCATGTGACTTAATTTACAATGAGCTCACCTTGCTTAGGAAAGAACATGCTCTTTTGTTGCATCTAAATGAGAAAAATGAGAAACATGTTGTACATGCTAGCTGTTCCACTGATGATTTGCATAATTCAACTTCTTGTTCTAAATGCTCAACTCTTGAATTAAAATTGAAAGATGCAAATGCTAGGGCTTCTCAAATGACAGAAGATTTGCTTACACATGAGGTTCTTTCATGCTCAACTTGTTGCAAGCAAGAAGGAAAAGTGAACGTTCCCTGTAATAATTGTTTAACTCTTTCTCGAAAAATTGATTACTTGGAAAAGTCATTAGAACGTTTCACTAAAGGAAAGAAAAACCTAAACATGATCTTGGATCAATCAAAAGTCAGCACTCATAACAAAGGTTTAGGTTTTGATTCTTATGCTCATCATAAATCACATGCTCCCACTGTTGTTAAATCATTTGAAGGAGGAAAATTTGAAATTGTCAATGAACCTAAGAAAATTGTCTTTAAGTCTGCTGGAGTGTTATCTTCTACTATGATGAATGCAAATGATGCTTCTACTTCTAAAGCCAAACATCCTGTTAAGTACACTTGCACTCATTGTGGTAGAGATGGACATTTAGTAGATTTTTGCTTTAGACTAGCCAAACAACAAAAGAAAGAAAAAACTAAGGCTAGGTCTAATTTCAGACAGGCACGCTTTGTTTCTCATTATGTGCCTAGGGTGATGCAAACACCTTTTGTTGGTAAGAACACGGTAAAAGACAAATCTATCTTTGTGCATAAGAATGCTCATGTTGTGCCCTCTTGTTGTGCGTCGTGTGTCTCGATCTTTGGATTCCTAAACATCTTATTTCTAACCCGATGCGAGGCCTCGACAATTCTCGCTTCTATGTAGGCTTCTCACGCGAGGAAGGAGAACATGTGGCTAGTGAATTTCGGATGCTCACTTCATATGTTCAGTGATAAGTTTTGGTTCTTCTTCACTCGTGCATCTCATGCTAAAAATGTTGCCTTTGGAGATACTTCTTCTACTTCTGTTTTCGCAAAAGGCACTAGTCCAAATGATGCAAGTACAGGTGCATATGTTCAGGGGGAGAGTGTCTTTGTTCATAAAAGATGATGATGATGCTGTTGAGGATGAGATAATTGGAGGTTTACATGAGAAATTCTTCCCACGTGCTTGTGTGTGCTTGTTTTCAAGCTTCCCCGCGTGCTTCACATCGACAAGCTATCAAGAGGATTTTAAGGTATCTCCGTGGTACTCAAGATTTTGGCATTTGGCTTTCTGCTTCCTTATGCATTAGTTTAAGAGCTTATTCTGGTATTGACTTTGGAGGATGTTGAATTGATTTGGTTCGTGCCACCTCTTGAGTAATCTCCTTTCTTGAGCATATTGATATTGGATTTCACTTTCTTAGAGATCATGTTGAAAAAGAAAATATTGTGCTTCACCATGTGGATACTGAACATCAATTGGCAGACATTTTTACAAAACCTTTGTCTTCTTCTCGTTTTGCCTTTATTCGAGGAGAACTTGGGATTGTTCATCCAATGGGTTTGTTTTGAGGGGGAGTTTTCTTGCCAAGTTCTTTCACTTAATGAGCTCACTTTTTCATATTTCTTTATATATTATGTAATTGTGCTAATATATGATAATCTAAATTGTTCCACTTGAACTAAAAATGATATTGCGGAATTCCTTGGTTTGATTGCCTATAGCTAAATACTCTGTGATATCTTACTCTTCTAGGCTTGATATTGAATCTTCTTAACAAATTTGGGCTATGAAGCAAGTGTGTTTTAGCTTTACTCTTTCATAAGACCTTTTAATCACTTTTGCATGTTTATAATCAAAGAAAAATGAAAAGAAAAGAGAATCAATAAAAAAGGGTTGTTAAAAGCAAAAGCCTCAAGTTATGAGCTTCAGGATGCTTTCCCTAAAAGATAAGATGTATGCTTCAAGCATGCCATTCCCTCAAAAGACAAGATGTATGCTTCAAGCATGCCACTCCAAGGAAATAAAAGAAGTATGCTTCAAGCATGCCACATGCAGTTCTTGTTTAAAGATTAAATTGGTCTACTAGATTGGAGTTGAAACTACTTGCTCGCCCTGATTTGTTATTTGCTTCAACTTTGAGCCTTTGTTTTTCTACTAAAGGTTTTGCTTAGTACTTGGCTATAGTTGACTGAATTGAGGTTGAGATGCATGTCATTCCCTAACTTGTTAAAATCACATCAAGATCATGTATTTTGCATATTATGTGATATATAAGGTTATATGATCGAATGAGCTCATCTTCTCCTATCTTGGCACTCCCTTGTTTCCCTTTGTGAAATCATTGTTTCAGAAAATTTTTGAACATGTTCTCTCTTTTGTACTCTTGATGAATCCATTGTCAAAGGGGGAGAAATTTGGGAATCGTTGAAAAGTTTAAGGAAAAAGGGGGAGAAGAAAAAGGGGGAGTTGTTTTTGGAAATTTGATAATTTTGGGAGAAGTTTGGAGAATTTTGAAATTTTTGGGCACATTGCACATTCACACACATTTTCCTTCTCAAGGGGAGATTTTGTTTTGCATTTTGGTCAAAGGGGGAATTCTGTGTTTTCTCTTTTTTGTTCTTGATCCTTTGGATTTCAAAATCTTTTGTAAAGTGAATGCCAAATGTTCAAATCTAAGTGGTGTTGCCAATGTTTTCATCAAGGGGGAGATTGTGAAATCATGTGCTGAAAAATTGGCTTAGAATTCAATTTGCAAAATGTGTTTGTGCATGTGTTTGACAAGTTGACAAGAAATAGTGTATCTTTTTCTTGTGCCGGACCAAATTCTCAAAAACAGAGAGTTTCCCTTTTGCGCCGAACCGATTTTGTGTTTGCGCCGGACCAAGTTTTTGGGTGCCGTGGGCGTGCTTTTGAGCTCATGAGCCGGACTCAATTTTCCAAGAAACCAAGTAAGTTTTGCATGTACGTCGGACCAATTTCTTTGGTCGATCGTGAACGGCTTTGAGGATTGATTTCGCATGTACGACGAACTGATTTCTTTTAGTCTGTCTTGAACGTGTTTTCGCCGAAATGATTTCTTCTTGAAACCGAGACTTTCACTTGTACACCGGACCGATTTTATTGGTCCGTCGTGAATGGTTTTTTGAGTGACATTTTCATGTGTACGCCGGACCATATTTGTTTGTCCGTCGTGAATACGTTTTTGCTGAATTAGGGTTTTGAGCAAAATTGGAATTGTGTTTGATTCATTTTTGGGATTATGAAATTTGTGAGAATTTCATGATGCTTCTTTTGAAGTGGACTTTATGCAATGCTCATATGAGTAGTTGCATGGATTGACCTTGAGTCAAGTCGTGGACTTGTGCTCGGATTTGTTTTGTGGTTTGTTCATGTGCAGGTATTGCTCGAAGACGAACGTGGTCGATGACGGGACCGGAACTAGGTTCATGGAGGAGCTAAGGTTCAGGACTAGGTTCAGGGAGGAACTGAGGTCTTGGTGGTCAAGGATGTCATGCGGGACGTTCGGGCTAAGAGAATGGTGCACATGAAGAATGGTTAGTCACGTGAGAATGGCAGGAGGTCATTCGCGTGCAAAGTGTTAGTCACATGAGTATGGCAGGTGGCCATACGCGTGCAAAGTGTTAGTCACGTGAGTATGGTAGGGTTACCATACGCGTGCAAGAGTTGTACTCGGCCAGGTTGGGCCAAGTAGAGTTGTGTTGGATACAGATTCCTTCTAGGGAATAGGAATCGTATTCTGGGTTGGTCCTTTAAATAGGAGGGGTTGTCTCCTGTTGAAAGTGCACCAAGGAGAGCTGAGCGCATCAAGCTTTGAGCTTGGTTTTAGGTTTTGTACTCTTTTTGATGAGAGTATTTTAGACAAGAAATAAAGATCAATTCTTCCAAGATCTTTGCGTGCTACAGTAACCTCGTCGCTACAGTGTTTTCTGTTTTGGTTTTTGTTTGCATGCTTGTTCTAATTCTAGATTGGTTTTTGATCGTTGAGTTTCATCTTGATTTGATCCATCAAAAATCGTTCTAGGGTATTGTTTTTGAGTTCCTCAAGTCTAGTTGATTAAACTTTTGTCGGTTCTGTTAAAACTTTCAAGTTTTCGTTAGATCAATTCTCGTCAAGTTCTGGATCAGCAAGCTTGCGAAGCTTATAACTTTTGATCCGTAAGTCCGATCGAGCTGATTCTTTTTGGGTTCGATTCGTACTGGAATCTAGTTTCTTGTGTCCAAATTTTAGATCGATCCGACGGTTGGATCTTCAGGAATTCTCGTTTTACCAAACCTCTGTCATTCTGTTTTTGTCGAAAACGAGGCAATTATTTGGTTCTGTTTTGGGGTGAACTTTTAATAGATCAAGAATTTGGTTTTAGCTTCCGCACAATCATTCACCCCCCCTCTGATTGCTATATTCGTATACTTCGATCCTACACTCACATAGCTCATCCTGACTCGTGGCTATCAACATGTTCACAGTATGGCTTTTCCGACTCAGGGCATCGGCCACCACGTTAGCCTTTCCTGGATGGTAATGGATTCCAACATTATAATCCTTGATTAACTCTAACCATCTCCTCCGCCTCATATTCAGGTCTGATTGGGTGAAGATGTACTTAAGACTCTTATGGTCCGTGTATACTTCACATCTGTTTCCAATCAAATAGTGACGCCACAACTTCAAAGCGTGCACTACGGTAGCTAGCTCTAGGTCATGCGTTGGATAATTCTCCTCATGTGGTCTCAACTGCCTGGATGCATAAGCGACGACCTTTTCGTTCTGCATCAACACACATCCTAGTCCTTGGCGCGATGCATCACAATAAATATCGAAGCTCTGATTAACATCCGGTAGAACCAACACCGGCGTTGATGTCAATCGCTTCTTTAGTTCTTGAAAACCTTTTTCGCACTCCGGCGTCCATGCAAACTTCTTCTCCTTTTTCAACAATTGCGTAAGAGGTTTCGCAATTGTCGAAAAGCCTTCAATGAAGCGGCGGTAGTAACCTGCCATACCAAGAAAACTCCGGATCTGGGTCACGGTCTTTGGCTGCTCCCAATGTAATACAGCTTCTACCTTGCTTGGATCTACGGCAACTCCTTCTGCGGTCATTACGTGTCCAAGGAATTCCACCTTGTCCTTCCAAAAATCACACTTACTGAACTTGGCGAAAAGTTGCTGTTCCCTCAGCTTTTCCAAAACTCGCCTCGAGTGCTCTACATGTTCATCCTCTGTCTTGGAGTAGATTAAGATATCATCTATGAACACAACAACAAACTTGTCCAAATATTCCATGAACACCTTATTCATCATATTCATGAAATATGCTGGCGCATTCATCAGACCGAAGGACATAACAGTAAACTCGTAATGTCCGTATCTAGACGAGAATGCGGTCTTCGGAATATCCTCTGATCGGATCTTCAACTGGTGGTATCCCGATCTCAGATCAATCTTGGAGAAAACTCCGGCTTCTCTCAGCTGATCAAACAGATCATCGATCCTGGGTAGCGGGTACTTATTCTTCACGGTAACTTCATTGAGTGCACGGTAGTCAATGCACATCCTGAAACTCCCGTCCTTCTTCTTGACGAACAAAACTGGTGCTCCCCACGGCGACGAACTTGGTCTGATAAATCCTTTCTCCATCAGCTCTTCAAGTTGCTTCTTCATCTCTACCAATTCTTCGGTGGACATTCGATAGGGTCTCTTTACTATCGGCGCTGTACCGGGTACAAGCTCTATCACAAACTCTATGTCTCTGTCTGGCGGCATTCCAGGTAAATCTTCAGGAAAAACATCTGGATACTCATTCACTACTGAGACATCTTCTATGCTGATTGCCTTTGTGCTGTTAACCATCAACTGTCCATCTCTAACGGCGGTAGCTTGAAATTCCACTTTCCTTCCACACGGGCTTTCAACTGAGATAATCCTTCGTCCACAATCTAGCACAGCCTTGTGCTTGGATAACCAATCCATTCCCAAAATAACATCTAAGGTCTGGGTTTCCAACATAATAAGGTTCGCTAGGAACTCTATCCCATCTATTAATATTCTTACCCCAGAACATCCTACTTTCGTTCGGAGTTCGGAACCAGGGGTTTAAACTAAAAGCATGCATTTAAGTCTTGCAATCTCCAAATCATTTTTAGCAGCAAAGCCTTGAGAAACAAACGAATGCGAAGCTCCAGAGTCAAATAAAGCATTGCAGTCTTGAGTTGACAAGTAACTTACCCAAAGACGGCGTCTGTGGCATTCTGGAGTGCCTCATGCGGTGACATGGTTGACTCGGCCTCTCACCACGCGATGCAGGGTGCTGCTTCGGCTGTGTTGTCCTCGGTTGGCTCTCGTGCTGGCATCCTGGCTGGTGTGGATCCCAGTTGAAGCGGGTAGGGTCAATCCTGCTGTCTTCTTGGGGCAGCTGTTGGAAAAGTGCCATGGCTCGTTGCATGTGTAGCAGTGTCTCACTGTCCCCTGTTGACTGCCTGAGCGGCGTTTACGGGCCAAGCCGGGTCCGATGGTTCGATTGATGGGTCTTGGTGCTGGTGACTGTGTCCTTGCAGCATTCTGTGGCTGGAATATGAAAAACTGATTTGGCGCAATCCTCAAACGTTGCTGCGCTCCCTGACGTGATCCCTGCTGTTGCATCCTTCGCTTCCTGTAGTTGTCCAGTTCCTTGCGCTTGTCCTCAAGAATGAGCGCCTTGTTCACAAGCTCCTGGAAATCTGGAAAGGTGTGGGTGATCAGTCCCACCTGCAGTCCTGAGTTAAGTCCCTTCATAAAACGAGACTGTCTGGCTTTATCTGTCGCTACGTCTTCAGGTGCGTAACGAGTAAGCTGTGTGAACTTATTCAGGTATTCGGCCACCGGCTGGTTACCTTGCTTTAGAGCCCTGAATTCCTCCTTCTTGAGGTCTATAATTCCTTCAGGCACGTGATACTGGCAAAATGCGGCTGTAAACTCCTCCCAAGTGATGTCCTGAGGGTTCTCCCGCGTTGCGCAGAAGTTCTCCCACCATTCTGCGGCGGTCCCTTCCAACTGATGAGAAGCGTAGAGTACCTTCTCATTTCCCATGCATTGAGCAAAGTGTAGCTTCCTCTCAATTGACCTTAACCAATCATCGGCCTCCAACGGATTGGCGTTCCCGGAGAAAGTGGGTGGATGAGTCCTCATGAACTCTGACAGTCTTGAATTCTGGCGTTGTCCCTGATTGACTTGATTAGCGGCGGCCTGAGCAGTGACGTGCTGCATCTGTTGCATCATAACATGCATCAATCGAGTGCAATGCAGCAAGAAAAGCTCCAAAGTTACGCATGTCAATCAAGCGGTGCTGGTTGGGGTGCAGTGCTCCATCATTGGGGTTTCGGTGGCGAGAACCACTGCCGTTGCCTCCAAGGTTTCCGCGGGTGTTCACCATCTGTTGATTGCTCCAAGTTTTAGGGATAAGGGGGAAACAAGCATAGACAAGTAATGGGGAAACTATGCGGGGAAAAGTGTAACTCAAAATCCAACTGTATTAAATAAACCAATAATAACTCGGTATGGTTACTTACAACGCCTAAGGGCCTGCAACACATACTACCCACTCAGCAAGCAAAGAAAATCCAAAACAACTAACACGGAGTCTAATGCCACTAAGGGTGACTCTTATTCTAAAACGCGACTCGACGAAGGAGTCCTAACAGCAAAACCTACGCTCACTCGTCAAGAAAACCTCCACTGCCTCCTTGCAGCGGGTGTGGCGGCATCGACGCGAAACAATCGCCATGCCCCACAACTGCAGCTGTGGTTGACGACGCGGTGTCCTCCTCTGGTTCTGGATCTGGCTGCTGCTGTGGCTGTGGCGCGGGTGCAGGTGGCACCTCTTCTGGTTCCTCCTCTGGCTCTGGGGCTTCCAACTCCAACACTGGATCGGAGCCTTGCCCATACAGTGCGGTCTCCAGCTCTGCGATCCTTTCCGCAGCATAGGCGATGTACTCACTGGCATTCTCCAAGTGCTTCTTCTCCTCCTCAACCTGTTCGCGAGCCTTCTTCAACTCCTGAACTGTGTCGTTGATCAGCTCTTCCTGGGCGGCGACGAATCTGGCTAAGTGAGTGACGGTAGCATCCTCATCCTCTATCGGCTTCCGTTGAGCTCTATTGTCTCGGCGTGGGTGGTGACGGAATACTGTGCCTTCCAACTCCCTGGAGTACGTGCGAGCGATTTGCTGCATTGCTCGATGCGACACCTCCTGGATTCCCATCTCAAAGGTAGACCTCCTGGCGGTGAAGTGGAAAGGGCGGCTGAACTTCGTCTTCTCTCGGGCATACACTGTGATCCTGACGTCCCATCCTATGACCACTCCTGCCTGCACGAGTGTAGTCCCTCGGTAGAGTGGTCTCTCAAAACCTCCAAGAAACTGAAGCATACGCCACAACTCAGCGGCATAGCCTCCCTCACGCTCGGCGTAGTTGTTCTTCATCATCATCTGCCAAAAGACGCTCGCGTAAGAACGCAACATTTTAAAATCGAAGTGGAAGACGAAAAGAACTCAGCAAGGGGTATGAACAAGAAAGAAAGGGGTAAGTCGAGAATTCATTCATTATCTTGACAAATTTTATCTTTAGAAAATAGGTTTTATTCTCACTACGACCAATCTAACTATGGGTGAGCCTACAGTCAGTATGGCTCTGATACCACCTCTGTCGGGACCCGAATTTGCAAATCCGGACCCTCTGTGTATTCAGCACTAGTCCAGGAACGCGCTAGTGCACACAGTCTCAACATTGGTAAATATCACAATCATACTCAACAAAATAATAAGGTACCTTAAATAGTTAACCAAAAGGGTTGCTCGACCTTAGGGTCAAGTTACAAATATATGCCACGCAGGGCAAAAACTCAATAAGAGAGAAATAACTGCAGCGGAAAATAAGATAACTTCGTGGCGCCATCCAGTATACCACAGGCAACTGACTGGGCTCGCTCCCTAGTTAGACGGTTCCTCTTGGAGCTCCTCCTCCAAAGCTGGTGTAGATTCTCCTTCAACTGGTGTTGTATTGCGGCAAGGGTGAGTACTTGGTACTCATCAAGTCATGCACAGATATGCAAACTAATATACTACATGCATGGCTTAGTACAAAGGAGTAGCTCAGGGTATAATTGCAGTAAAACAGCATTTGATAAGTAGCATACGTAGATTCGAAAGCAGTAGAAACAAGTATAAGAGCAATAACTTTTCCAGGAGTTAAATAAACATCTTCTCCAATCCTAATCCACATTTCCATCAACATCATTATTAAACCAAACCCAACCTTTCAAATCCAAGTTATTTTCAAGAGAAACTAACCCTTGACTGTAATTCCCGAGCGATGTCCAATACCGCGGACACGGCTATTCGAATAGATTTTACACTCTGTAGAGGTTATGCACTTTACCCACAAGATACAGCCAAACACCACAAAGGCGAGTGTCCGTAACAAAGTCTTTCAGAAACTTCTAACAAAGACAAGTGGTCCTCTCAGGTTTGCACGCTAACCCTTCCCTTAGCGAAGGCGAAGTTTAGGCCAATCCAGTTAGATGGGTACCTGGCGCAGCCCCGATGACGCTCCCCGTGCAACTACACAAAGGGTGTAGTTGACATCCCGAGGTCCCACAGTGCGTTATTAGCAACTTAATCACCCAGGTCCGTCCCATTACAGACATGTGGTTGCACGTTTGACTCAGTTCAAAAGCTTGCAAGGTTAAGTCCTTAGGGTGACCAGGGCAAGACTACCCGAAGAACCAAAGCAACGTTCCCGGTGCTACAACTGGCCCACCCGATCATTCTTGCCACATGCCCCGGCCGAAAACTATTTATCAAACCCCCAGTTAATTACCATGCACCACATGCCATCAACATCACAACACATGACACCTTTCCAAAACAGGTTCAATATATCATTAAGTCAATATTAACATTTGATTGTCCAAAATCATGTCATGAGCACGTAGCAGGTCTAAGCAATATTCTACAACGATCTAAATTCACATGTTGGCAATTTAATAATGTCCAACTATTTAATCCTCAACTAGGGTGACAAGGGGTCATGGCACATATTTAATTAACCAAGGTGTCATACAACAATCTGGCATTTATCTAATTTCCCATAATCAATTAAAGCATTTTATAATTGAACTAGCATGCAATAATTTAAATCAAATTAATTTCAAAATGGGATCAACATGGTCAAAGCACAACTTTCCTTCAAAGAGTACTTGGTCTTGGTCTTGAGCTAGCTCCTGGGTCAACACTTTCACCTTCGAAGCCTTCGGGCACTTCAACGTCTACTCGTAAAGCGTGCAAATAGCCATAGATAAATAAACAGTAGACAAAAAGTGTCCAAACATCCAAATAAAGTTCACAAACAGAGAGAGCATAATTTTATGAATTTTTAGAAACTGGAATAATCAAAATCGGGGTTTAAATGCAAAAGTTATAACCGTTTAAAGTTTAAAGAAAACATTAATTAAATAAAAATAGAGAAATATTCATAATAAAAAATTAATTAAAATTCATATTTGAGTAGGACTCATTTTTATGAAAATTTAGAAATTTGAATCACTCAAATCGGAGTTGAAACGCAAAAGTTATAAGCGTTTGAAGTTTGAATCCATTTTTGAAATCAATAAACCGAATTAATAAATCATTTTCTTTTTCGGAAATCAATTTATTGCGTCAGCATCACACGTGGACCAATCAGAGGCCGTAGCGTCGCCTCGGGTCCATGGACCCGGCGCACGGTTTGGCTTGGTCCACCGTGGACCCGGTCCACGGCGCACGTGTCCCACTGACAGGTGGGCCCCTCGGATGACGTCAGCAGTGACGTCATCACGCACGGCTGAGGGACGGCTGACACGCGGGCCCCACCGTGACGTCAGCTGTGACGTCATGGTGCGGTTGGCTGGGCCGCTGACACGCGGGCCCCACGCTGACGTCACACGTGACGTCACACGTGACGTCAGCGGTGACCGGGCGGCGACCGCGCTGACCGCGGCGGTCAGACTTCCGCCCACGTGGCTAAATCTCGGCCATTGATTTGAAAATCAACGGCCCAGATTGGATCTGGCTTAACGCGTTAGGAAACTACTCGGCTGATAAGGACCATTCGATCTTGATCGGACGGTCAAGATCAACCCTAGCGTTACAACGTGGCTAACCCTAGCCGTTCGATCTAGGTCTAACGGCTGAGATTGGATCTAGTGCGGTGCGGTTCTAGCTACGTGGCGCGATCTACGCCGTTGGATCTAAATCCAATGGTTGGAAATAGATCTGAGGATTAGAACGTGGATCTCACCGGGGGTGACGTGGACGATTCTGGGCCCTTGGATCAGGATCGGACGGTTGGTGGAGCTCGATCGACGGTGATGGAGCGCGGCGGAGCTGGCTCACCAGAGACGAGGACGGCGACACGCCCGACGGCGTTTGGGCGCAATTCCGGCGAAGTGAAAGGTCCCCTCTGGCGCGGCTTGACCTTGCGGTTCCGGATCTGAGCTCAACGGTGACGGAGGACAGCGGACGGCGGCGGAATCGCCGATTAACCGCGGAGGAGTGCAAGACTAACTATGACGAGCTCGTGCGGGCAAACGGCGGCAGCTCAGGCGACGTGGGCTAGGGCTATGGGTGTGCACGGAAGTCGGCTACCCGGTGGCGGTGGCAGCGCATTAAATAGGGCCCTCGGTGTCCGTGAAACTCGCGGAAACCGAGGCCCACACAATTGCGGCGGCGGAATCCGAATTGGATTCGGATTGGGTGACGTGGCTCAACGCGAGCCGTTGGATCAAGATCCAACGGTGAGAGGGTTTGGGCTCGGGTCCGGCTCGGGCGACTTGGCTGGCTCGGTCGGGCTTTGGTTCGGGTGACGTGGCTCAATCTCGGCCGTTCGATCCTGATCGGACGGTTGAGAGGATTAGGGTTAGGCGATTGGGTTCGACCGGAACAGCTGGCTCGGGTCGGACTCGAGTCTAACTCGGACTCGGGTCCGGTCGGATAAACAGTACAAACCAACTCGGTTTTTCCAGCGTTTAAATAATCCAATTAATTCCCAGAAATTCATTTAATTAATTAAAAATAGCAAAACACTCAGAAAAATTCCAAAAAAATTCTAGAAAATATTTTGGAACATTTTGGACTCAAATAAAATATTTCCAACAAAATTTTATTTGCAAAGTTAAATTTTTTAATTATTTCAAAAGGGAATAAATTCAAATTAATTCCAAATAAATCCAAATAAATTCCAGAAAACTCCAAAAATTCACCAAAGTGCCAAATCACACTTGAATTTAAGAAAAGCAAAATTTTGGGGTGTTACATTCTGGCGGTGGCCAGAAGAGGAGCTTTGTTGGAGGGGGTGGGTCGTTTCAGCGACCTACCTCCAAGAAGTTCAAGGGGGGACAGAGTTCCTTCTCAGGGGCTCAGTCGAAGCAACCTCTGTCGTCTTCTTCGCAGGTGGCTGTTCGTCCTGCTCTAGGGCAGGGCATGATCTGTTTCAAGTGCAGTGATGGACACCATGCTACGGAGTGTGCTTGGACCGAGGAGTGCAACCATTGTGGTTGACCTGGCCATATGGGGCGAGTCTGCTAGATGAATCCCGGTAGCATCATCAAGTGGGAGCCCATGCCTCCTGCTCCCACTACAGCTACGTCTTCCAGAGGGTCGGTGCAGATGCTGGCGGCTACTGCTCCCCCACAGCCCTTTGCCTGGGCGCCCCCTGCGGCCTTTTGGTGCCCACAACCGTCGGCACCTCCTCAGCTCGCCCCTCCGCTGCTAGTTGTTCTGGGGCATCAGCCAGGTGTCGAGGCTCCTGCTGCCCCGGCACCACCAGGAGTGTACGCCTTGCCGACTGTTGAGTTAGCTGGGCATCCGGAGGTGGTATCAGTTACTTTGCTTGTGGATTCAATTGGTGCCTTTGTTCTTTTTGATTCCGGGGCATCCTATTCTTTCGTATCCTTTGAGTTTGCCAGTAGAGCTAAGTTGGGAGTCCAGAGGATTGCTAAGTCTGTGATAGTTAGTTCTCCGGGGGGTCTTATTGCAAGTTCTATGGTTTGCCCGGGTTGCACTATTACCATTGATGATGAGGTTTTCTTTGCTAATCTTATGGTGATTCAGTTGGCCCCTTTTGATGTCATTTTGGGCATGGACTGGTTGCATCAGTACCGTGCCAAGATTTATTGCTTTTGGAAGACTGTTGCCTTGTAGGCTCCGTCAGGAGTGGAATTGACTTTCCAGGGTGGCACACCATCCAGTTCCATCTTTGCTTTGGCTAGTTTATTTTCTGGTTGCTGTTTGCGGCAGTTGGGTTTTCTCATGGCTATTTCAGAGAAGCCATCCTTTTCAGCATCAATTGAGGAGATTCCTGTGGTGAAGGAATTTGTTGATGTTTTCCCTGATGAGCTACCTTGTTTGCCTCCTAAGAGGAGTGTGGAATTTAGAATTGATCTTCTTCCTGGCACTCGACCCATCTCCATCTCTCTGTACCGCTTGGCTCGTCCTTTTCAAGACGAGTTGAAAAAGCAGTTGGATGATTTGTTGGCCAAGGGTTTTATTCGGCGCAGTGTGTCACAATGGGGAGCACCCGTCCTTTTCGTTTCTAAGAAGGATGGTAGTTGGCGCATGTGCATCGACTATCGTGCTCTCAATCAAGTGACTATTAAAAACAAGTATCCATTGCCTCGTATTGAGGATCTCTTTGACCAGCTGAAGGGAGCAAAGTTGTTCTCTCAAATTGATCTTCAGTCTGGTTACAATCAGATTCATGTGAGGGAACATGGTATTGAGAAGACTGCTTTCTCCACTAGGTATGGGCACTATGAATTTAAAGTTATATCTTTTGGACTAACCAATGCTCCTGCTGTTTTTATGGAGGCGATGAATAGTATGCTACATAAGTATCTGGATGATTTTGTGGTAGTATTCATTGATAACATTCTGGTTTACTCTAAATCAGAAGAGCATGAACAACACCTGAGGCTTGTGCTGGGTACATTAAGGGAGAATTAGTTCTATGCTAAATTAAAGAAATGTGAGTTCTAGATTTCAGAGGTGGGTTTCCTTGGCCATATCATCAATCTAGAGGGCATTTCTGTGGATCCTAGTAAAGTCTTAGCAGTTTTCGACTGGAAGAGACCCTCTAATGTTAGAGAGGTGCGTAGCTTCCTTGAGTTGGCTGGGTATTACTGGCGTTTTGTGCGGGACTTCTCTATCATTGCTAAGCCACTTTCGCAGTTGATCCAGAAGGGAGTGAAATTTCAGTGAACTGCTGAGTGTGAGCACAGTTTTTGCACTCTGTAGGAGAAGTTAGTGACTGCTCCTATTCTTACCCTCCCCGAGCCTGGGAGGCGCTTCACAGTCTACTCTGATGCCTCTCGAATGGGACTTGGTTGTGTGCTCATGCAAGAAGGCAAGGTGATTGCTTATGCGTCAAGGTCGTTGAAAAAGCATGAGCAGAACTACCCCACTCATGATCTTGAGCTAGCCGCTGTGGTTTTCGCTTTAAAAATGTGGAGGCATTATTTGTATGGTGAATCTTGTGATATCTTCACTGATCACAAGAGCCTCAAGTACATCTTCACTTAGAAAGATTTAAATTTGAGGCAAAGGAGGTGGCTAGAACTGATAAAAGATTATGATCTGGCCATCCAGTATCATCCAGGCAAGGCGAATGTGGTGGCTGACGCCCTCAGTCGAAATACAATGCCCCATGTCATTGATTGTCTTGTTGCTGATTTTGAGCGGCCGGGAGTTCCTTATTGTTTTGCGGGAACCGTGCGAGCTGAAACTCAATTGATTCTTGAGTTAGCAATCCCAGAGCGTGTGCGGGAAGCACAACAGCATGATCGGTTGCTCTAGCTGGTGAGAAAATGCCTTGAGGATGGTAAGACTGGAGAGTATTGATGATGCGGGAGCTCTGAGGTTTCGGGGTCGCCTTTGTGTACCTCAAAAATCCCAAGTCAAGGAGGATATTCTGAAAGAGGCTCATTGCACCCCGTACACAGTTCATCCTGGGGAGACTAAGATGTACAGGGACTTGAAAAAGAATTTCTGGTGGAAAAGGATGAGGATTGATGTTACTAAGTATGTGGCATCTTGTGGAATTTGCCAGAAGGTTAAGGCCGAACATAAGTGTCCTACCGGGTTGTTGCAGCCACCGGAGATTCCGGTCTGGCCTTGGGATGACATATCTATGAACTTTGTGGTTGTCCTACCTCATACTCTATGAGGGACGGATGTTGTTTGGGTTGTGGTGGACCGTCTTAGCAAGTCCGCTCACTTCATTCCTATCCGCACCACAAATTCAGCGAGCGAGTTGGCTCCTATCTATGTGCGGGAAATTGTGAGACTGCATGGTGTGCCCAAGACGATTATCTCTGATCAGGATGCGAAGTATGTCTCTAAATTCTGGGAGAATCTGCAGAGTACTTTGGTCACACAACTTAGCCTTAGCACCGCTTTTCATCCTCAAACTGATGGGCAATCTGAGCGTACCATTCAGACCTTGGAGGATATGCTTAGGGCTTGTGTGATGGCATGGAAAGGTAGCTGGGAAGATCATTTGCCACTAGAAGAGTTTGCTTATAATAACAGCTGTCATTCCAACATCCGGGCTGCTCCTTATGAAGTGCTGTATGGCCGGAAGTGTAGATCACCGTTATGCTGGGATGCAGTAGGAGAGAAAGCGGTCCTTGGACCGGATTGGGTTTAGCAAACTGTTGATCGGGTGGCAGAGGTGCGACAGAATCTTCTTGCAGCTCAGAGTAGATAGAAAAGCTATGCTGATGTGAGAAGGCGAGATTTAGAATTTGAGGTGGGAGACAGCGTGCTCTTGCGAGTGTCCCCCACCAAAGGTGTGGTTCGCTTCGGCACCAAAGGGAAGCTTAGCCCAAGGTATGTGAAGGGAATATGCCCGAGAGGCAACAATAAATTGTTTATTATCTTATTCTATGTTTATAATAGATGTTTATTTCTCATGCTAAAATTGTATTAACCGGAAACGTTGATACATGTGTGTTTAATAAACAAAAAAGGTTCCTAGTAAAGCCTCTCTTTTAAACTAGCTCGTTGATTAACTGATGATCAAGGTTTCCTGATCATGAACATTGGATGTTGTTAATAACGGGGTCACATTATTAGAAGAATGATGTGATGAACACACACCCAAGTTGGTATAGCAAATTCGATCAAGTCATTAAAGTTTGTTCTTTGTACTTAACATATACAAAATAGCTCTTTTCCTTAGACCATGAGATGATGTCAATCACTAACTCCGGAAGAGTACTTTGATGACATCAAACGTCACTCCGTAACACGGTGACTATAAAGATGGATTTGGGTACTATGAAAGTATTAGTTGAGGCTCATGCATCAAGAGTGGGATTTGTCCATCCAGATGACGGAGAGATATACTCTGGGCCCTCTCGGTGATATCACATTGATATCGCTTGCAAGCACGTGACTAGGTCACAAGAATGTTATATCACGGAACGAGTAAAGAGTACTTGTCGGTAACGGGATCGAACTAGGTATAATTGATACCAATGATCGGATCCCGAATAAGTAATATATCGCGAGACAAAAGGAATTGGTTATGTTATTTTTGGTTCACACGATCACTAGTTCATTGTTGAGTAAGTGGGAGTCATTATGGATCTCCAGATCCTGCTGATGATTATTGATCAGAGAGGTGTCTTGATCATGTCCATTTTATTCACGAACCGTAGGGTGACACACTTAAGGTTCATCGACGCTTTTGAGTGGGTACGGAACACCGGAGAAAAGTTTGGACAGCATCGGAATAGTTTCGGGATATCGGAATAGTTCAAGGGGGTATGTGTTAATTTTTGTTAATTAAAAGAATTAACAAATATTAAAATAACATATATAAAATTGTTTATTTATTTAATGGAGAGTCCATTCACATGAAGAGAATGGAGAGTCCATTCACATGAAGAGAATGGAGAGTCCATTCACATGGAGAGAGTGGAGAATCCAATCACTCCTATAAAAGGGAGGGTGGAGCTCCTCTCTCAGGGACTAATCTCTATAACCCTTTGGTTGGTCTTTTCTCCCTCCTCCTGCTGTTCCACCTTTCAAGCAGTAGCTTAAGCAAAGCGCTGCTGAAATAGTTTCTCCACCACCACCACTAAGTCGTAGTGTTGTTGGAGTTTCCCGTGGATCCTCTACTTCCACGCCCTACTGGATCGAGGGATTGGAGGTCGCCGTTGTTAAAATGCGTGTGACCAAGTGCGGAGGGCGCTGCCGTTTGTGGCGCTCATCTTCGCGACTTTGAAGTCGGGCGTGTACCTCTACTTCAACCATGTTTGTTTGCGGGAACGCTATTCCCGCTTCGGTCCTCTGGTGAGTCCTTCTGAAACCGTTTGCATGAATCTCCTAGATATGATCTTGGTGTTTGGTTGCATTTGTAGGAAAAATTTTGTTTTCCATGCTTAGAACCCATCAGTGGTACCAGAGCCGTGTCTATGCGTAGATGTTATGTACGGTTAAAACACATATGGATGTGGGCGTTGATGATCATGTTATTGCATACTTTCGTGTTTTTTGGATCATGGTGGCATAGTGGGATTTGAAGCGGTCTGGACTAACCTTACATGTCCTCGCACATGAGACTTGTTCCATGCTCGACATGCAACTTGCTTTTCATAAGTGGCTTTGCGGGTGTCAGTTTCTCCTACTATAGTCATGATCTAATTTACAACGGTTTGCTAATAATGTTTTTATCACCGTTGTGGTTCTTGTTCGAGGGTAAGAACGGTTCTTTCCTATAAAGCCCAAAACCGCGTAAAATATGAAAAATAAAAATAAATTAGAGGTGTCTAACTTGTTTTTGCAGGGCATGTGATGTGATATGGTCATTGATACAAAGATTGTTGTATGAAATAAGATTTATTGTAAATTTAAACAACCGGCAGGAGCCATTTGGTTGTCTTTTCTTTTATGGCCTGCGTGCTAAGTATATGTCCATGTGATATATTGTAATGGAGGAAGACAATCAAGATGGAAGCACCATGGACCTTGGTGCCACGCCGGTGGAATGATGGAGATCATACCATGACGCACAAGATGGAGATCAAGTGCTAGAAGGACCATATCATATCACATTATTCATGCATGTGATGTTAATCCTTTTTATGCATCTTATTTTGCTTGGATGTGATCGCGTCGTTAGCACTATAAGATGATCCCTTCAACTTAATATCAAGATAATAATGTGTTCTTCCATAGTATGCACCATTAAGAAAGTTCGTCGTTTCGAAGCACCACGTGATGATCGGGTGTGATAGACTCTACGTTCGCATACAACGGGTGTAAGCCAGATTTACACAAGCAAATACTTTGGTTCTACTTGGCGAGCCTAGCATGTACAGACATGGCCTCGGAACACGAACCGAAAGGTAAAGCATGAGTCATATGGATGATATGATGAACATATTGATGTTCGCCTTTGAAACTATGCCGTCTCACGTGATGATCGGTTTCGGTATAGTGAATTTGGTTCGTGTAATCACTAAAGATGACTAGAGGATGTTGTTTTTGAGTGGGAGTTCTCGTAGTAATTTTGAATTAAACTTGAACTTAATCTATTATGAACTTAGTCTAAGTAACTTTGCAAATATGTTGTAGATGGCACCACCTACTTTCAATTTCAATCTGTTCATGGAGAAAGAGAAACTAGCCACCAACGGTAGCAACTTTACCAAATGGGCCCTTAACTCGAGGATTCTCCTCAGTGGCTCAAAGGAGCTATGTGCTTGATGCGCCACTGGGTGCCCCGTCACGATGATGGCCCCGAGGAGGAGAAAAATGTTTTCTTGACTGCAAGGAGGACCACGATTTAGTTCATCTGCGGCATTTTGTATGGCCTTGAGCACGAGCTGCGAAAATGTTTGAGCACAAAGAATGCTTTTGATACAATGAGAGAGTTGAAAATGATTTTCGACACCCATGCATGATGAGAGTTATGAAGCTTGAGAAAAGTTCTTTAGCTGCATGATGGAGGAAAACAGCTCAGTTAGTGAGCACGTACTCAAAATGTGCAGGTACGCAGATAAACTCATAGCTTTGGGAATAACGATCCCCATTGAGATAGGAATTCATCGTGTTCTCAGTCTCTGCCACCAAGCTACAAGAGCTTTGTGATGAACTACAACATGCGAGGGCATGAAGAAGTCTCTCCTGAGCTTACGTCAATGCCGAAAACTCTAGAAGTAGAGATCAAGAAGGAACATCAAGTGTTGATGGTCCATAAGACCACCATTTACAAGAAGAATGGCAAGAAAGGCAAGGCTAAGGGTAACTACAAGAAGAAGGGCAAGTCTGTTGCCACATCTGAGAAGAAGACCAAGGCTGGCCCTAAGTCGACATCTTGAATGTTTTTCTTGCAAGGGCAGGGCACTTTGGAAGCGCAAGCGCCCAAAATATCTGGTGATAAGAAGGGCGGAATGTGAACAAAGGTATATATGATATACATGTTATTGATGTGTACCTTACTAGTACTCGCATGATGGCGCTGGGTATTTGATACCGGTTCGGTTGCTAACATATGTAACTCGAAGCAGGAGCTAAGGAACAAAGCGACAACTAGCAAGGGATGAGGTGATGATGCGGCGTCGGCAATGGATCAAAGGTTGATGTGATCGCCGTCGACGCTACCTATCCAATTACCATCGAGGATTAGTTATGAACCTAAATAATTGTTATTTGGTGCTGCGTTGAGCATGAACATCATATCCGGATCTTGTTTAATGCGAGGCGGTTATTCCTTCAAGTCCGAGAACAATGGTTGTTCAATTTATATGAATAATATCTTTTATGGTCATGCACCGAGAAGAATGGTTTATTTATTTTGAATCTTGATAATAATAGTACACATGTTCATAATGTGAATGCCAAAAGAATTAAGTTGAATGATGATATTCTTTGCATATATGTGGCATTGCCGCTTATGTCATATTGGTGTTAAGCATGAAGAAGCTCCATTACGATGGACTACTAGAATCACTTGATTATGAATCATTTGAGACATGTGAACCATGCCTCATGGGAAAGATGACTAGAACCCGTTTTCGGTACAATGGAGCGGGCAACCGACTTATTGGAAATCATACATACCGATGTGTGTGGTCCAATGAGTGTGTCGTAGCGTGGTGGATATCGTTAGCCGTTACTTTCACGGATGATTTGAGTAGATATGGATATATTTACTTAATGAAACACAAGTCTGAAACATTTGAAAAGTTCAAAGAATTTCAGGGTGAAGTAGAAAATCATCGTAATAGAAAGATCAAATTTCTACGATCCGATCGTGGAGGAGAGTATCTTAGTTCTGAGTTTGGCACACACATGAGACAATGTGTAATAGTTTCACAACTCACTCCTCGCTGGAACACCACAGCGTAATGGTGTATCCGCGTCGTAATCGTCGTACTTTATTGGATATGGTTCGATCTATGATGTCCCTTACAGATTTGCCACTATCATTTTGGGGTCATGCACTAGAAACAGCTGCATTCACTTTAAATAGGGCACCATCTAAATCCGTTGAAACGACACCGTATGAATTATGGTTTGGCAACAAACCTAAGCTGTCATTTCTAAAAGTTTGGGGATGCGATGTTTATGTGAAGGAACTTCAACCTGATAAACTCGAACCCAAAGCAGAAAAATGCGTCTTCATAGGATACCATAAAGAAACAATTGGGTACACCTTCTATCACAGATCCGAGGGCAAGGTTTTCGTTGCCAAGAATGGATCCTTTTTGGAGAAAGAGTTTCTCTCGAAAGGTGTGAGTAGTAGGAAGGTAGAACTCAATGAGGTTTTTGAACCTTCTCTTCATAGAATGGCAAGTGCAGTAGCGTCGGAAGTTGTTTCGGAGTTGACTTCACCAAATGAAGAGGGAACTAATGATGAGGATCATGAAACTCCGAAAGAGAACACTACCACACCTCGCAGGTCAACAAGAGCGCGTAATGCTCCTGATTTTTATGTTTCTACTATGAATGTCCTGTTGGGGTTACAGGTAGGCTACGCGAGCATAAAATCAAAATTTCTACCACGAACACCCAAGATCACATGGAAGTAAAGGATCACAGATCGTTACCCTTGTCGCGCAGATGCAGCGGAAGCAGATTCACGCGCGTTGAGGAAGTAGTTGATCACCTCCCGATCGGCACCGATCTCCACCGAGTTGTTGCCGTCCTCATCCGAGTGGTCGCCGATCTCGTCCGCGTGGTCGCCAACCTCGTCCGAGTGGTCGCCGATCTCGTCCGCGTGGTCGCCGACCTCGTCCGAGTGGTCGCCGATCTCGCCCGCGTGGTCGCCGACCTCGTCCGCGTGGTCGCCGATGAAAGTCGTCGGAGATCCAACCAGCGCTGGCCCACGGATGGCGGCGCCTCTAACACTATCCACACGCATCGAGCAGAACGCCGCGGCGGGGTGTGCTAGCACCTCGCCGCACGCCTTGGGTTTCGGGGAAGCGGGAGGGATGCACGCGGTGAACGTGGTGAGGGTTCTAATCCGTGCCATGCCTTTGTTCTGGCCTCCCCTTTTATAGACACGCTAGTGGGCCGAAGCCCGCTAGGTTTCTATCTCCAATGCGGATCCTATCCATGCACAAACCCGTAAACTATTCCAACTCGTTAAGTGTGTGACCCGTTAGGATTCAGTGCAAGTCGGTTATGAATTCGGAACCCGTTTCCAATTCATTGATCAGCGGCACCTAGCGATACGTATTGACCCCGGATGCACAGAATCAATATTCGGTGAACCTTGATACACTCACATACCGATCCCTTCACCACACGATACCAGTCAAGCTCAAGGCGAGATCGTGCCACCCTTGTTGATAGCTCGACCACTTCACTCGGCAGTGTGATGGATACAAACCATGACCAACTCTTTAGTCATATTAGCACGGCCGTGCATTTTCCTTTATCCATCCACTCGAGGGGCCCAGAGGTATCTCTCCTGTTATCTAGGAGGGGCAAATCCCATCTTGATCATCACACCCTTGGCAATGTATCGTGGCATACCCGATATTTCATCTTTTATGACTACCCTGTTACGGTGTAGCGTTTGATGATACCAAAGCATACAAGTCTACATGCTAGGCATCCATGACAATCTCAGGTCTAAGGACCATATAGGCGTACTCACTCGAGACTATACGCTGATGGCACTATAAGAGATAACAACTCACACGTCTCGGAGTGGGTCTTGTCCGACTACCCATGTTCTCCAACATGTGTCCACATTATTGGTTTGATATCTCCATATCTATGGTATGCGAAACATTACCATCAACCAATACATGTGCTGATCAAATTATCACCGCTCCTCGTAATGATATGGATCAGGGACCCGTTTAGAATAATGTCACTTGACAATGTGTTTCACAATCAGATCGTATCCAATGAACAAAGTCGTAACATATATTCAGGGAACCGATAAACAAAGTTATCATTATTACATGAACAAAGACGTATTACAATCATCACCATGATTGATCTAGGGCATATTCCCTTCATGTCATGGTAATTGAGAATGATGACCCTGCGACGTATGATGAAGCGATGATGAGCCCAGATTCCGACAAATGGCTAGAAGCCATGAAATCCGAAATGGGATCCATGTATGAAAACCAAGTATGGACTTTGGTGGACCTACCCAATGACCGTAAGGCCGTTGAGAACAAATGGATTTTCAAAAAGAAAATAGACACTGATGGTAATGTGACCGTCTATAAAGCTCGACTTGTCGCAAAGGGTTTTCGACAAATTCAAGGAGTTGAATACGATGAGACTTTCTCACCCGTAGCGATGCTAAAGTCTGTTAGGATTATGTTAGCAATTGCTGCATTTTTCGATTATGAAATCTGGCAGATGGATGTAAAAACCGCGTTCCTTAATGGAAACATTGAGGAAGAGTTGTATATGATACAACTCAAAGGTTTTGTTGATCCTAAGGATGCTGATAAGGTATGCAAACTTCAGCGATCCATTTATGGACTGAAGCAAGCATCACGAAGTTGGAATCTCTGTTTTGATGAGGTAATCAAAGGTTTTGGATTTGTCCAAACTTACGGAGAAGCTTGTATTTACAAGAAGGTGAGTGGGAGCTCTATAGCATTTCTGATATTATATGTGGATGACATATTGTTGATTGGAAATGATATAGAACTTTTGAAAAGCGTAAAAGATTACTTAAACAGTAAGTTTTCAATGAAGGACCTTGGTGAAGCGGCATATATTTTAGGCATCAAAATCTATAGAGATAGATCGAGACGCTTGATTGGGTTATCACAAAGTACATACCTTGACAAGATTCTAAAGAAGTTTAGAATGGACGAAAGTAAGAAAGGGTTCTTACCTATGTTGCAAGGCAAGACGTTGAGTAAGACTCAGAGTCCAGCTATAGTAGAAGATAGAGAAGTAATGAATAAGATTCCCTATGCTTCAGCCATAGGCTCTATCATGTATGCTATGTTGTGTACAAGACCGGATGTGGCACATGCTATTAGTTTGACTAGCAGGTACCAATCTGATCCAGGTTTGGAACAACTGGACAGCGATCAAGAATATCTTTAAGTACTTAAGAAGAACTAAGAATATGTTTCTCATATATGGTGGTGAAGAAGAGCTCGTCAGCAAAGGTTACGTCGACGCTAGTTTCGACATCGATCCGGATGACTCTAAGTCACAAACCGGTATATTTTTGAAATGAATGGAGGAGCGGTGAGTCGGAGGAGTTCCAAGCAACTGGTGGCGGGATCTTCAACAGAGGCGGAATATGTTGTCGCTTGAAACAACGCAGAAGCGCTTTGGATGAAGATGTTCATATCCGAACTGGGTGTGGTTCCGAGTGCGTTGGACCCAATTGTTATCTATTGTGACAACAATGGTGCTATAGCCAATGCTAAAGAACCAAGGTCACACAAGAATTCCAAGCATATTAAGCGCCGGTTTCACTCCATCCGTGAACATGTCAAGGATGGCGATGTAAAGATTTGCAAAGTGCACACGGATCTGAATGTGGCAGACGCGTTGACTAAAGCTCTCCCAAGGGCAAAACATGATCAGCACCAGAACTCAATGGGTGTTAGATTCATCACAATGTAATCTAGATTATTGACTCTAGTGCAAGTGGGAGACTGAAGGGAATATGCCCGAGAGGTAATAATAAATTGTTTATTATCTTATTCCATGTTTATAATAGATGTTTATTTCTCATGCTAAAATTGTATTAACCGGAAACGTTGATACATGTGTGTTTAATAAACAAAAAGGTTCCTAGTAAAGCCTCTCTTTTAAACTAGCTCGTTGATTAACTGATGATCAAGGTTTCCTGATCATGAACATTGGATGTTGTTAATAACGGGGTCACATTATTAGAAGAATGATGTGATGAACACACACCCAAGTTGGTATAGCAAATTCGATCAAGTCATTAAAGTTTGTTGCTGTACTGAACATATACAAAATAGCTCTTTTCCTTAGACCATGAGATGATGTCAATCACTAACTCCGAAAGAGTACTTTGATGACATCAAACGTCACTCCGTAACACGGTGACTATAAAGATGGATTTGGGTACTATGAAAGTATTAGTTGAGGCTCATGCATCAAGAGTGGGATTTGTTCATCCAGATGACGGAGAGATATACTGCAGGCCCTCTCGGTGATATCACATTGACATCGCTTGCAAGCACGTGACTAGGTCACAAGAATGTCATATCACGGAACGAGTAAAGAGTACTTGTCAAGAACGGATCGAACTAGGTATAGTTGATACCAATGATCGGATCCGGATAAGTAATATATCGCGAGACAAAAGGAATTGGTTATGTTGTTTTTGGTTCACACGATCACTAGTTCATCGTTGAGTAAGTGGGAGTCATTATGGATCTCGAGATCCCACGATGATTATTGATCGAGAGGTGTCTTGATCATGTCCATTTTATTCACGAACCGTAGGGTGACACACTTAAGGTTCATCGACGCTTTTGAGTGGAGTGGAACAGGAGAAAAGTTTGGACAGCACCGGAATAGTTTCGGGATATCGGAATAGTTCAAGGGGGTATGTGTTAATTTTTGTTAATTAAAAGAATTAACAAATATTAAAATAACAGAAATAAAATTGTTTATTTATTTAATGGAGAGTCCATTCACATGAAGAGAATGGAGAGTCCATTCACATGGAGAGAGTGGAGAGTCCACTCACTCCTATAAAAGGGAGGGTGGAGCTCCTCTCTCAGGGACTAATCTCCATAACCCTTTGGTTGGTCTTTTCTCCCTCCTCCTGCTGTTCCACCTTTCAAGCAGTAGCTTAAGCAAAGCGCTGCTGAAAAAGTTTCTCCACCACCACCACTAAGTCGTAGTGTTGTTGGAGTTTCCCGTGGATCCTCTACTTCCGCTGCCCCGCTGGATCGAGGGATTGGAGGTTGTCGTTGTTCCGTACGTGTGACCAAGCACGGAGGCGCTCATCTTCGCGACTTTGAAGTCGGGCGTGTACCTCTACTTCAACCACGTTTGTTTGCGGGAATGTTATTCCCGCTTTTGGTCTACGAGGGTGAGTCCTTCTGAAACCGTTTGCATGCATCTCCTAGATATGATCTTGGTGTTTGGTTGCATTTGTAGGAAAAATTTTGTTTTCCATGCTTAATTATCTCAAAAGGGAATAAATTCAAATTAAATCCAAATAAATCCTAGAAAATTCCAAGAATTCTCAAAAGTGTAAAATATCGTTTAAATTCATGAAAAGCAAAAATTGGGGTGTTACACCTGAAGCCAAATTCTTCAGAGAAACTGAAGTTTCAGAACTCTGAACTTCTCTTCCGTATTCTGAACTTCTCTCGTGTACTCTGAACTTTCTTCGACAATACTGTGCCGACAATACAGATCAAAAGATAAAGTCTTTAGAGAAAACTCTACTCTACATAAACTCTGATCTTCACGCACTTCTGGACTTCAAGCAACAAGCGCAGAACCAAGTTCTCCGAACAGGGCAACAAAATAGAGATCAACGGCAGAACACTCAAGGAAATTTGCGATGTGTCAAACCACATCTTTTCTGGTTTTTCTTTACTTATATAGGTTCAATTTACAAAAGTTTGAATCAGCCACAGCTGCAAACAAAATTGAAACGAAAACTGAACTAAAACTACTTAGACACTGTAATCCGTTTGACAAATTAGACGCAATCCAACAAGATGCAACAGATATAACTGCGCTGAATACGACAACTTGGAACTCTGAAACTACAGTCTAAACCAATCTAACTTCTGAATTAATGTTAGGAATATGCCTCAAATCTTAACCTACCATATCTTATAGTCCTTGTCTTCTACAACTCTGACTCTTTAGCTATACTAGTTATATGCCCGTACGTTGCTACGAAAAACAAAATTGATAACGAAAAATAAATATTAAAAAATAAAAAAATACTATTTCATAAGATCAAACATCTATCTTTAACGCTTCGTTTCTTGCAAAAGCTGACTAATTAAAGCGGTAACCGTTTAACTGCGTAGGGCAATTAATGCATCGCTTCGTTTCTTGCGTAGGGCAATTAAGCAGGATAATTAATGTGACGTGGGAAGAAACTCTCACTTTATATAGTAGAGATAAGCCACTCCTATGTATATGTAATCCTTGAACCAAATATAGATTATTTCCCGTAGTTTTTTCCCAAAAGGATTTTTCCCCGTTAATCATTGTCTCTGTTATTTTGCTGCGCTCTAATCCTAACCAATGATATAAGAGTCGCGTCCTAGATCAATCCGCTGCCCCGGACGGAGAAGAATCCCGGGAGGGCACCCGCACGGCAGCACCATCACATAGCCATCCATCTCGACCGCTGGCGCTCCGTTCTCCGCGCTCCTTGCCGGTGGGTCACCTGCGGCTCGGTGACCACCTCCCCATCTCTGGCCGCCGACCTCGACGCCATCTCCGGGGCACACGCCTGTGCCACCTCGCTGCCGCCTCACACGGCCGCCCGCCTGGCCGTAGCACTCTGAGCCTCTGCTCAGGCTCGGCTGACCCTGCTCGGCGCAGCTGCCCGTCCGCTTTGGCCCCTGCGACCCCAGTCGCCGATCGAGTCCAGGCCACCAGCCGTCCTGCGCTCGACACCCTCCATCCGTCGCTTGCTCGTATGGCAATTCGCGAAGTCACCCGAGAGGCCGAGACTCCAGCCGCCCGCCATCAGTTCCTAGTCGCCCGTGACTGATTTTGGAGTCTATTGTGTTTGGATTTATTCTGTTGCACCCGTGGAGGAAGAACATCTAGTTGCCCGGCCGGACTTCAATTCAATCTCAAATTTCCATTGAACTTTGGCTTCAGGGCTTCGCTCTTCACAGTTTTTGGGCTTTCTTTCTTAATCGTATGATGACAACGTTGCTATTTATCTAGTGACTATTTTAGTGCTAAACAGTGGGATTTATTTGCAATATTAAAAAGGTGGTAAATTTGGCCTACTAGTTTTCATTCATATTATTAGTGGGATCTCATGCACAATTCCTTTTTTGTGCTTATTATTGACCGAGTTCTTATGCAATTAAAGCTATGCATATTATTGGCGAGGTTCATTGCAACACTGATGGGATTAATCTTGGCAGTTTTTTCGACGCTTCGTCGTCGATTTATTCGACGTTTTATCGTCGGTTTCTTTGATGTTTCATTGTCAACTTTGAAGGAAAAAAAATATAATATCAGTTGAGGAGACAATTGCATTTGGTGTTTCATCACCGTTAATTTGGTGTTTCAATCACCGTTTGGATATGTTGATCATTATGGAAGTTTTGGTAATGTTAATTTGGAATTTGACGACAACCTGATGGTAGCATTATACTCTTCGGAGTTTTAGTAGTGAAGGTTTTGCTCCGATGTTAGTTTGAGATGAAGGTTTGAAGTGCAACGAGTTTGTTTCTGCGTGGATACAACAACGTTGTTTTGTTGTCTTTGCTTGATATGAGGGGTCTACTGCAACTTATACTGTATTGATGGCATGAGAATTTTTTTCTTCATCTTGACAATTTTTCACGAGCAGTTTTAACCATGTCATGGAATTTCAGTAGGCAGTTTGTCGTACTTGATGGCTACACGTGCCAGTTACTCTTTCAGTGAGTGCTTTTGCCGAATTTATTGTTCCAAATGGAGCATATCAATTCCATGAGATGAGTTCTTCGCTCTTTATCAAGCACCACAGGTAATGTCTTGGCTTATGCCATTTGATGATTGGGCATTTATTCAGAAGGTCAGTTGCACAGACTAAGACTTTACTGAGGTTATGAATTGAAGAACCAGATTCTTTGTCTTCTTTGTTATAGCTGTATATTGGTTTGATTGTTCCAGTCATTCTCTCAACCTACTGGTGGTTTGCTCAAATTGTGCTTCGCAAGAAGTGTTTGGATTGACTGTTCCAGTATTTCATATTCGCACTGTCCTTTGGACTTTTAGTGCTTCATTACCCTTCGGGGTTTCTTGCAGACAAATTCTCATTATGGATTTTGAGTCAATGGGAGGTTTGTTTGGAATATGCCTCAAATCCTAACTTACCATATCTTATAGTCCTTGCCTTCTACAACTCGAACTTTTTGGCTATATAAGCCACTCATATGTACATGTAATCCTTGAACCAAATAGTAGATTGTTTCCTGTGGTTTTTTCCCGAAAGGGTTTTTCCACGTTAAATCATTGTCTCTGTTATTTTGCCGTGCTCTAATACTAACAATTAATAACAAACTACAAGATTAAACTAACAGTACATGGAGTGGCTGGACACGAAGAGGTGGGCACTCGGGCCGGGCTCTTTTGGGCTGGCTTAAGGCACAGCTGAATGGCCCAGTTCAAAGTCCAACACGTCACGACTCCGTGCCATATTTGACATTTTGTTGATGGAATATGTTGATGTGATTAGTCTCTTTTGTGATTAAAACATGCAGTTTAGTAGTTATGATGTGTTTTATTTTTTTGCTCTACAGGTTGTTTGTTTGCTATATACGAAAAATAGGATTACACTTTTGGCTCTTGGCTCCAATGCTATTCATAAGCTGAGAGAGATGGGCGAGAGAGAAATCTTTCTCTTCTTGGAATAGTGCAAATGGGCCAAGTCTGGATCGGTATGGCACAAAGCGTAAATGGGCCATGATAGGCCTCGCTGAAAGCGAGCTAGGCCAACACAGTACGGCACAGCAGGCACGATGGGCTGTCGCGGTTCAACACGGTTCAGACACGAGGTATGATAGGTCCGTGTCGGACTAGCCCGGCATGGCACGACGCTCACCTCTGGACACGAAGCCTGCACGATCCGTGTCGTTCGGAGCTTCTTTTCCTTGAGCAAGCGGTAGGAGGAGGAGATGAGGCGCGGCCTGGAGGCAACCGGCCAGCCGTACCTGTGGGTGGCGCGCAAGGGCGCCGATGAAGACGCAACCTTGGACGGCACAGACGATAGAGGGCGTACGCAAGGGCTACTGGTGGTGGAGTGGTGCGACCAAGTGAAGGTGCTCTCGCACCTGGCGATGGGTTACTTCGTGAGTCACTGCGGGTGGAACTCGACGCTCGAGAGCATCACGAGCTGCGTGCCGATGGTAACTGTGCCGCAGTGGACGGACCAGCCAATGGTGGCATGGCTGGTGGGGTCATGCATGGGCGTCGGCGTGCACACGCGGGTGGATGGCGAGGGTGTGGTCGAGCGAGGCGAGGCCCAACGGTGCGTGGAGACGCTTGTTATGTGCAGCAGGCCCAAGATGGCCTAGATGGGTCATGAACAGTAACCATGGTACTGTAGCAGCGAATTAGGTAGATCCTATTATTTAGGGATTAGTTTCCTTTCTTAGTATGCAAGTTGTCTTTCTTAGAGTCCAAGTCAATCCTTTCTTAGAGTCTAAGTCTCTACTCCCTATAAAAGGGAACATCATGTGCCTTTCTATGGCGTCCAGGCAATGAAGTAAATTTGAGATCTGATCTCATAGGCGGTGGCTCCAATTAATAGCCTAGGCACTAGTTTTGATAACAGCTCGTCTAGTCCACGTTAAGGGCCCTATCCTATCCCCGTTGTGTGCGCAAGTTGTGCACGTAACAATTTGGTATCAGAGCCGCTCGACTCTAGGTCAATGCCGAATCCGTTGGAGGACCGTGTTACGGCCCTAGAAACGGAGGTAAAAGAGATGAAGGCAATGAGGGCAGACATGATGAGGATCTTGAAGGGAAAAGCGGCAGCTCCAGAGCCGGAAGTCGAGGCTGCTCAGGAATCGGCAGATGCAAATCTCGAAGCCACCTACGACGAAGACGTTAGGAAATTAAGGAAGAGCGACGAGATGAGCCGGGCGCGCCCCGGGGGAGATCGCGGCAAGATAACGCTCGGCCGGCGTCGAGATCAGGGCGTTCGGTCCTGCGTCATGCCATGTCTTCCTCCATGTCGAGCTCACACTATGCGACCGCGATCGCGACATCGGCATCTTCATCCTCATCGGCAAATGGGCCGTGGGCATGCTAGCCCCCCACGGCTACATCACGCTCATGCTGATGCGCTTCATCTTCAACGTTGGCGTCGAATTCTCAGGCGTCTACACGTCAGCCTACACCATTGAGATTTCCCATACTTCAACCTTGAGGACAAAGTTGATTTCGAGAGGGCGGTAATGTTATGTGCAACAGACCCAAGATGGCCTAGATGGGTCACGAACAGTAACCATGGTATTGTAGCAGCGAATTAGGTAGATCCTATTATTTAGGAATTAGTTTCCTTTCTTAATATCCAAGTTGTCTTTTTTATAGTCCAAGTCAATCCTTTCTTAGAGTCTAAGTCTCTACTCCCTATAAAAGGGAACATCATGTGCCTTTCTATGGCGTCTAGGCAATGAAGTAAATTTGAGATCTGATCTCATAGACGGTGGCTCCGATTAATAGCCTATGCGCTAGCTTCGATAACAGCTCGTCTAGTCCGCGTTAAGGGCTCTATCCTATCCCCGTTGCGTGCGCAAGTTGTGCACGTAACAACGCTCATGGGAGCCGGAGAGGCCGCGGCCGGGGTCCGGGCACAGGCGGAGCGGTGGAGGGAGCGAGCCATGGAGGCAGTCGCCGGCGGCGAGACGTCGGAAAGGAATCTCCGAGCGTTTGCGTCCGGGATGTGATCTAAACAGTGCATGAGGAGGTCAGCGCGCCGGTTACGTTGGTGCACGTGATCGGTGTATTTGTTTTCGATCTGCCCATTTGACGCGACGATCACTTGCTCTTTACAACTAACTCGCACAACTCTACCTCAAAGTGATACCTCACAACCTTCAAGTTCAAACAACCTCACAGATATTAGATTATTCTTTATGCTAGGTATATACCGAACCCCCATCAACATGCGATGTGCTCCATCATACATCTCCAATGTAATGATTTTTTTTTAATAATACATTTTTTATTCACAATTGCAAAAATATACCACCGAAAAAGAAAATTTCAAAATTGTACCTCTGTAGCTCATTCATTGGGCGACAAAGCTTTTGTAGCTTGTTGAACTGGCGACAATACCTTAGTAGCTCGCTGGAACGGTGACAATACCTTAGTAGTTATCTGGAATGGTGACAAAACGTTAGTCGCTCGATGAGATGGCGATGATGCTTTTGTCGCCCGTGTATATGGCGACAAACAATGAACCGACCGATTGTTCGGCGACAAAAGGACGGGGGCAATTGTCGCCCTTCTGTATAGCGACAAAGGCATCTACAAATGCCCATCGCAAGCACTGTGCCCACTTGCCGGCAGAGAAAAAAGAGGGAGGAGGGGAGGGAAAGAAGGAAGAGGAAGGAAAAGGAGGAAGAAGAAAGAGGAAGAGGACGGAAAAAAGGAAGGAGAAGGAGGAAAGGGTCTGCGCAACTTCAGTTCGATAAGATTTCGTTATTTAATTTTGTTTGCAGTAAATTTTAGGTGTAGAGTAGAAATAATTTTAGATATAAATAGATTTAGATTTTGTTAGTAGTAAGTTTATAGATTGTGTAGTTGTTTATTTCTTTAACAGTAAATCGATATTGTAGCTTTACTTTTAGATCTAGCGGATAGATGTAGCGAATGTAGATTATTTAGCACTAGAAGAAATGATGGTATAGTAGAAACAAGTTGGAGATTACGTAGTTGTTTCTGCAGTGTAGTTAGAGATTATGTATTTATTTATTATCTTAGCAGTAAATGATGTTATAGTGCAAATAACATTAGATCTAAATAAATTCAGAGGTTACAAGGACTTACTTATATATTCAGAGAATATGTAGTGAATGTAGATGTAGATTCGGAGGTTGCAAATAATTTTAGATCTAAATAAATTCAGAGATTATGTAGTGAATGTAGATGTTTTACACAGATACAAGTACGTACTTATATATTCATGGGAATTTAGTTAGTAGAAATTATGTAGTTAGATGTAGGTAGATATATATTCGTAGGAATGTAGCTATTTTCTCTACAGATAGATCTATACTTTTGTAGCATATAGAAATAGTTATGTTAAGTGTCGCAGTACTTTTTACGGAAAGTAATTAATGCGTGGGTGATTGAATGGATTCGCATATATGGGAAAACGAGTTCCATTTAGAATCTATTACGGAGAAGGGGTTGTAATGAATGGTTTGGAGGATCTGAGCAACTTCCAATACGTGGACAGAAGTTTGACCAAGGTCGAAGAGCGCACAGTTTCATCTGTGTTGAAGTGGTTGTATTATACTTTCAGGATGGAAGAGGAGAAGTGCCAGCTGAATGTATTTTGCCTATGTAGTATGCAAAACGACCCTATTTGTTGGGAGCTAGTTGAGCTGAAGGGAACCGCATCGTGGAGATCATATGTGAGGGGGGCACAGCAACGGGGATGGAGTCGGGTCCTTTTTGTGCAAGCATATGAGAGGGATGTTGCCCTCCAGCAGTAGTTGGACGGTGGTCACTGTAGTCAGCCGTGGAATGAGTTTAGTTTTGGTGAGACCGAAATTGGGGGATCTAGCCATGAGCAGTATGTTCAGCAATGCAAGGAGGACATCATTTGGCAGAGTGGTGGACAAGTTTAGTTTGAGGAGGATGATGAGAATGTTGGACAAGAAGCGATGGGACAGGTGGACGAAGGCGAGGAAATTGAGGAAATAACAGCTAGGATGGAAGAGGAAGACCGTGAGTACAACAGAGAAGAAGTGGAAGAGGACGATGAGTCGGATGAGGAAGATGTAGGTATGGAGCCGCTTGTGCCGGGTGAGTGGAGCACGCATCAGTTTGATAAGTTGATTGTAAATGAAAGCAGCGATATACCTTGGTAGTATAGTGACAATGAGGTTAGGCTTAACAGTATGTACCCGACAAAAGAGGCTATGCAGGATGCTGTGAAAGATTGGGCCTTATCATTAAGGACTTTTAGGGTTAAGAAATCCACCCCAACATCCTACGACGTGGTGTGTGAGAATCATGGGTGTCCGTGGAGAGTGCACGCGTACAAGCCCAAATGGGGCACCCATTGGCTATGCTCGAAGATTGAGCAACATAGCTGTATGACCAAAGAAACAATGATGGCTCATAGGAACCTGTCATCAGGGTATGTCGCGAACATTATGTACGTGGAGATAGTGGAGAACCTGAGTTTTGAGCCCCGAGCTATTATCCGAGCAATCGAGAATAGATATCAGTACACAATTAGGTATGGGAAGGCATGAAGGGCGAAATAGAAGGCATTAGAAATGAGGTTCAGCAAGTTTGAAGACTCGTACCACAATCTGCCCGCACTGCTCAGTTGCATTTAGGGAAGAAATCCTGGCACTTACTATGATTATCAAGACTGTCCGTCAATCAAGTGGCCAACGAAAAGGCATCTCAAGAGAGTGTTCTTCGCATTCGGACCTTGCATTAGGGCGTTCTATCACTGCCGTCCACTGTTGTGCATGGATGGCATATTCTTGACAGGGAAATACAGAGGACAAATATTGACCGCTGTGGACAATGATGGAAACAACCAGATTCTGCCAGTTGCCTTCGCCTTTGTGGAAAGCGAGAACTATGAGAGTTGGTTGTGGTTCCTATGGAACTTGAAGATGGGGGCGGTCAAAAATCATCAAGATGTGTGTGTGCTGCATGATAGGCATGCAGGTCTACTTAGTGCTATCAACCAGCTGCAAACAGGGGAAGAGGAGCCATTTCCATGGCCAGACTTGCATAGCCGATAGTGCATGGCATTTGGGTGCTAACTTCTACAAGCAATTCAGGAACAAGGAACTAATGAACATATTCAAAAGACTGTGCAAGCGAACCAGGAGAGCAAGTTCACAACTTTGTGGAGAAACCTTGATGAGCTGACAAGAAAACATAAGGACGAGCTGACAAACAGGACTAGTGGGAGTGAAACACACGACCAGGCAGCGCCTCTTTTCCCCCTGCCAACAGAAGATGAGGCGACTATTCGTCGTCGAAGGAAAAGGCCAATAAAATGTTTCTCGGATTGGATCAAGTACGAACAAAAATAGAAGTGGCCACTGTTACATGATACACATGGCGCCAGATACGATGTGATGACCACTAACTTTGCAGAAGTTTACAACTGCATAATGAGAGGGATGAGGTGCCTCCCGCTTGTTGGAATTGTTGAGGGAGTTCTGCGGGGCACAACTAAGTACTTTGTGGATAGGCATCAAGATGCTGAGATAGTAATGAGAGATGAGAAGTGCTTGTACTCTTCCATGATCACTAAATACATGGATGAGAAGAGTCAGAAGGCGGCCAAGCATAGGGCTATCAAAGTTGGTGCACGAACACTACGCTTCGAGGTGATATGCAGGGATAAAGGACGGTGCGGAACCAACCAGTGGGTTGTCACCTAGGAGTGCGTATTACAGGATGATTGCAAATGTTCGTGTAACAAGCCCTACCTTTTGCATAGGCCATGTTCTCATGTCATAGCCGCATGTGCTTTGTTTGGAATGCAACCTGGTACATATCTATCTGAATTTTTCAGGAAGGAAAGGGTCATGGCAACTTGGAGCGATGAGCTTTATGGTTATGGTGTTGTGGGTTCTTTCATCACAACTCCTTCTGTTGATGAAAGGTTTTGGGTCCCCGATTTTGATGCTAGAAGATGGAAAGCAGGGCGTCGAAAAACAAGGCGTATCAGAAATGACATGGATGAGTCAGAAGCTGGGAAACACATGAAGAAATGTTCATTGTGCAAGCAAAGAGGACATACGTTCAAGAACTGCCATGCACAGAACGAAGAAGCTGAACGAGGAGATGGCAATCCAACGATGGGGGAAGGATCGTTGTCTGCGAGGAGTGATGCACAACCCCATCTTACCAGATGAGAAGCAACTCCTTCTATTGTTACGATGCTTGTACTATTTTAAGTGCTTTGTATCGATGTAATGCGTGTTGTGTGAACTATGTTTTGTTGAATGTATTGTTATGTGTGATGTAAACATTGGACCTAGCATGTTCAATGCATTATTATGTTCAATGTATTGTTATGATGCTTGCATAGTATTTTGTACGCTATTATTTATATTTGGATTGCAATTGTAGCTTTAAGTTATGTAATTTGCAGGTATGGCTCAGCAGCATGGAGATGATGAGTGGCCCTTCGAGTTGCTGGATCCGGTCGTGGATCGTCGTCACCGTGCCCACTTCGCGACCTCTTTTTCAGAGGATGGAGGGGATCCTGTACAGCTATGTGTACTTCGGCTGAGGACGCCGCAGTACACTTGGGCCCTGGATCCTCGTTGGATCCCGAGGTAACATACTAGTATTGTAAATTTGCTTGTTGTAGTATCATGACTTGTATTGTACTAACATTAATTATATTATTTTTGTTACGCAGGCTTTGAGCTTCAGGGTTGCTGCCACTCGCCCGGTTGGAGGAGGATGTGGGTCGCTGGTTCCCTTTCGACAGGTCCCTGATCACCGCTCTGGTGGATCGGTGGAGGCCGGAGACCCACACCTTCCATCTACCCGTAGGGGAGTTGGCGATCACGCTGCAGGACGTCTCCTATATTCTTGGCCTCCCGATCGCTGGTGACCCTGTGGTGCCACAGGACGTCGAGCCGACGTGGCAGCAGGACACCCTCGACAGGTTCCACGGTGTGCTACTAGCCATTCAGTACCAGACCTTCGACAGTACAAACGGTCCGACGCTGCAGTGGCTTCGACAGTTCGTGGTATGCAAATAGCCTTTAAAACCTCTTTGTGCATGTGCTCCTTAAAATAACAAGCGACCTTCAATTTGCAGCCCACAGAGATCGTCGAGCCAGCGGACGACTACAGGGTGAGCCGCCACCTAGAGGCATACCTGTTGTGGCTCTTTGGCTGGTGCATGTTCACGAGCTCGCATGGCGATACCGTGGATAGGCACCTAGTCCAGTTCGCGAGGGAGACCGTAGACTCCCCACTTGACGCCGTACCGCAGTACTCTTGGGGGTCCGCTGTGCTGTGCGCCACGTACCGTGCGTTGTGCGATGGTTGTACACGGACCGCCGAGGGCGTGATCTTCGGAGGATATCCACTGCTGGTACAGCTGTGGGCGTACGAGAGGTTCGAGATCGGGCGACCCGACATCGATCGGGAGCCCCTTCAGCCGTCAGGCGATGGCGACGTCAATGGTCCGACCATGGGGACCATCTGGTGGCACCGACGTGTAAGAAATAACGATTTTGTTACATTTGCTCTTCCATTTGTGACTAATAGGAGCAACTTTCTCTCGTGGCTGTAGCCTAGGTGGGCACACAATACGGTGCGGATGGGCTACCCACAGTTCGTCGCTGCGTTAGACCACCTCACCGACGACCATGTGCGCTGGACACCGTACGCAGATCATGAGGTACAACTTCGTGCACCGAGTGGGCATTCCAGCCTTTGCACACGAGACGCGGTGTACTAGTGCACACGTCGGTTCCTCGTGTTTGACGTCCTGGTCGAGGGCTACGCTGTCCATCTAGTGATGAGGAAGTTCGGCCTATGACAGGACTTCCCAATGCAGGTTGGCCGTTTGGTCCCACCCGGCAACCACACGTAAGTTTCGTCCATCCATGTTCCACAATTATTGTCGTGTGATGCAATCTATTAGTACTGTTGGTATTTCTTATCGACAGTCACAGTAGGAAGGGTGTGCGTGGGGCCACCCCCTGGGAAATACACATGGCGCCATGGGTTGAGGAGTGGGCAGGAGCCCTTGAGGATGTCCATGTTGAGGAGGCGATGTACGTCCCGCAGACGTCCCGCTCCTACCGACGGTGGTACACTTCCCGTACGCGTCTGCGTTTGGTACTTGTCAACCCCGATCCTCCTAGGCACGTTCCCAGGGTGACGGACACGTATCCGTCCCACACCGACTCGGCTCTCCACGCTGCGGTACGTTGCGTCCTATCTACGATCTCATGTACGCTCACTTGGTAACAGTGCTAACTAATTCGTAATGTTTTTTCAGACTGACGTTTTGGCACAGTACCACGACGAGGCGGGAAGCTACATTTCCTGCCTGACCAGCGGATCTCAGGTGACCTGAGAGGAGGTGACGACCTTCTTCGTGAGGTTACAGCTCAGCAGCAGACGTGCCCTCGAGCTGGCAGACTGCCGGCAGCCTTCGAATGTGGTATAGGGCCAGGTACCGCTTGGAGGAGGCCCGGGTGTTGCAGGTACATTTTCGCATGCTACATCCTCCCGTGCCACCGTCATGCTACCGACTGCGGGAGGGAGAGGGGCTGGGCACGCTGGTTAGGATGGAGATGAGTACTTCATTGCACTTTCTCTAAGTTCTAATCATTTCTTAACTAACCCAACAATTCTCCATTTTGTATAGGCTCACAGGCACGGTTGTTCCTTTCTTCGTCTGCAGCTGCACCCGACGACTATGAGGACTAGCCTGATGACTCAGCTTACGTGGACCACGACCTCGATGATGTTGGTCCGTCGAGGTTCTTTCCTGACGAGCCTAGACCGTCACACTTCCACGGAGCACCACCACCGACGCAGGCTACTCAGCAGGGGTACGCTACACCGCCGGCTAGACCACTTAGGCCCCACCGCGCGCAGGCTCACCTGACGTACTCGCGGGACCAAATTCGCCAGAGGCCTGCCCAGGCAAAGCGGGGGAGACGCTAGTTTCTTTTGTTTAGGATTGTTATGGCTTTTGACATTATGTCGTACGAACTAGCCTATTTTGTTATGTGATACTATTGTCTGTGTTGGTTATGTTGTACAAACTAGTATATGTAGGTTTTCTGTTCGAGACAACTCACATGCATTAGACAAGTCACAGGTATCTGCTTCATCATAGCGAAACTACAACACGCTTCACCCTTACCGCGCCCTCAGAGTGAAACGACAACACGCTACACCCGTACCACGCCCTCAGAGTGAAACGACATAACGCTGCTATCGTAAGTTCATGCGTGGCAACACTTAGTCCATACACCACCCCTTTTAGGCTATAAATGGATAAACCACAGCCAGACATCCACAACCGCCACTAGCACTTCACCATGTCTGTTGTACCCATCAAATAAAAGTAGTCATCAATTGGTAGGCTTCCTTACTTCAGCTAATGTTTTATGGCATCTTCGTAATCGCAACGAGTGTTATCAGCCCCTTCAGTTGCATTATTACAAAATAAAAAACAACGACATGACAACACAACACCAGATACGCCAAAGCTTGACCGGTCGTGTAGCTTTTTCAGTGCTAAAGGTAAGCATCCATCACCATCCATCACCTTTTCCAATTACAGGTCCTGCAGCTTTGCCAAAGCGTGGAAGGTCCTGCAGCTTAGCCAAAGCGTGACAGGTCTTTATGCTTAGGCAAAGAGGGACAAGTCGTGGCGGGACAGGCCATGCAGCTTTGCCAACATGGGGCGATCGGCCTATATAACGACCATCCCCTCCTACCTTCACTCTCAACGAAAGAGTCCCATCGCAAGGAAGAGGAAACAAAACAAGGGGAGGAGAACAGCAAAAAAAAGAGGGAGGACAAAATGCTGAGGCGTGCAAGTGGAAAGGGAAAGGGCAAAGCGAAGGAAGAGGGACGCGCTTCGGGCTTTCCGCACAATTTAGCGTACCAAGACCTCTTCCTACCTCCTGGGGTTGTTGCACCAATGTGTCTATGCGGAGATCCATGCAGACTGGTCCGCTCATGGGAAGTTCAAACTTGGAAGAGGAGGCAATGGAAGTGCCGCAACTACGCCTTCGACCCGCCAAAGAAGAGCCTAAAGAATCGCCAGTTGGTAATAATTATACGTCTTTCATAATATTTGTACATGACACTTTGCTAATTTCTGTATTATGCAGTCGCCTCCCCCATTGTGTGAATTTGAGCAGTGGTTTGACATGGACATCAACCCCGAGGACCAAAGGCTCCTAGATCAAGCCAACCGGGATGATGAGCTCAGGCGATGGCTACAGGAGGATCGTGATGCCGCACGAGAGGAGGCACGTATGAAGGAGGCGGAGGAGAAGGAGGTCGAGAGAGAGGAAGCGAGACAGGGCACATCGTGCTAGAGAAGCCCCACCGGAGGCATGGGAGAAGGGAAAGTGGCCTCGATGCACTCAGTAGACATCTATTTGTAACTGTTATTTTCCTTGTTCCCGGTTCTTCTTTTCGTGTAGTTGTAACTGTTATTTTCCTTGTTCGTGGTACTCCTTTTCGTCTAGTTGTAACTTCTATTTTCCTTGTTCATGGTACCCTGTTAGCAATAAAGAAAGTTGTTGTGGACTATAATACTTAGGGTTATTACGCTAGTGCATTTTAGATGATAGTTTGTTATAAACTATATATAAACTATAATACTTAGGGTTATTGCGCTAGTGCATTTTAGATGCAAATCAATCTGTAAATAAAATATTTTCCCAAAATATGGTGGTCCATATATCAAAGAGCAAACCAATACTTGATCACTTGAGAATGAAGATTCTGATGGCAAGGACTCCTCTTCCAATAGGTATGCAACTGCCTCATTGAAGTTGAGAGTGCTATTTCTGACAAGAATACTCACCAATTACTCCTAAGATGGTAGTAGAGATGATACAAGTATGACAACTTTATCGTTCTTCTCAATTTTCTCATCCACACTAATAAGCTGTGTCATAAACTTGTTAAAGATATTGACATGATTAACGAATTGTGTACTTCCTCCATGCGCAACATATATAGTTGTTGCTTCAGCGCCCACGGTTTGTCACTGACTTTTGCCGTGTACAATTATTCTAAGTCATTCCATATTTTCTTTGGTGAATTCTCCTTGATCACCAAGTATTTTACCTCATTGGAGATATATAGATGGATTGTGCTGACAGCCTTCCGCTCCATCACCTTCCAGTTTTCTTCGGACATCTTTTTCAGTTTGTCCCATTTAAGAGCAGCAATTAATTCTTGTTGGACAATGACAACCTTCACCATACATTACCACAAGTTGAATTCCCCTTTGTCGTCAAATTTCTCTACTTGATTTCACATCGTCGAGATCAATCTTGATTTTGTGCCACCTAACACTTTACCGACCTTCTCACAAATTTAGTTAATCTGGACATGGCTCTGATACCACTTGTTACATTCTGATACGCCCCTTCTTATACGCAGTATCCCCTAGATCGGATTAGAGTTTTGTGAGATACGACACGAACATGTACGATCTCAGTAAAGAAGTGAATGAATCTTGTTGAAGGAATCAAATAACGATATTGAAGAAATCACGATTAGAGATAAAAGATTTAGTGAAGCCGACCACAAATTCTTTAAGCACAACCACAAAAGAGTATAAGAGATTTTTGCTCTCTCACAATCTCTCAAATTTTTTAGGACCTTTGGATCCTTGCCCTATACAATAATTTAGTGCTAAAAAATAAACTAGCATTTAATCCTCTCGTACACCTCTTGCTTTAAATGAGTTGGTTTGTGGTTTCATAGCTGGTTAAGTTCTCTATGACCACCTTGTGAATTTATATAAATTCTTTAGTTCTCTAGAAATTCTACTCTAATTTTTTTTTTAATTCTATTAGAATTTACATAATGCATCTTTTCAAATCGTAAAGGTCTATGTACAAGTCACCATAGCATACAATAATATATAGTACCTCTTCTTTACTGATCGAGAAAGAGCCAGCGACTTCGTGTACGATGGAACGTCAAACACAAATATTGCCTCAATTTCTTGTCCGGAAGGATCGATAATATATAGTACCTCTTCTTTACTGATCGAGAATAGATGTGGGCGTCGTGCCGTGCCGTGCCGGTCCGGCCCGGGCTCATCGTGCTTCAGGCCGGAACCGTGCCGTACCACGACGGCCCATCGTGCCCACCATGCCAGCCCGACTCACCTTTGGCGAGCCTAGGCCTGGCCCATTTGTGCTTCGTGCCTGCTTCGTGCCGTTTTGGCCCAGGCCCGACCCATTTTCACTATTGTGACAAGCAAAGAAATAAAACGCATCACTACTACTAAACTACTTATTTTAATTACATAAGAGACTAATCACATCAACAAAATGTCAAACATAAATGCAATGTTTGAAGATGCCTTGAATCAACAATATCTGCCAACTTTTAGGCCTTAATCCGTGATTTCATGCCCGTTCGTGCCGTGCCGGCACAGTTCCGATCCAAACGGCCATGCTGTGCCGCCCGTCGTGCTCGGTTCCCGGGCCCGAGCTACAGTTGCGTGCCGGCCAGGCCTAGCATGAAACCGTGCTGTGCCGTGCTTTGCACCGGGCCTCCCATGGTGCTTCGAGCCAGCCCAAAAGAGCCCGACCCAAGTGCCCACCTCTAATCGAGAAAGAGCTAGCGACTTCCTGTACTATGGAAGGTCAAACACAAATACTGCCTCAATTTCTTGTCCGGAAGGATCGATTTTTTTATATAGTTTTACGTGGTCACACTACTACAGAAAGGCTTATATTAGACACACTACCATAGACGGTCCTAAAAATCCGTCTGTAATATGCAATATGACAGACGATTCTATAATCGAACCGTCAGCGTACCTATCACAGACGGTTGTTAAATATACCAGACTGTGATAAACTCAAAGTCACAAACGGTTTTATATTAACGTCGTCTTTGATATTATCACAGACGGTTGGATATTAAACCGCCTATGATGTGAAATAATATCACAGACGGGTTTACATTAAATCCGTCTGTGACTATATCACAGACTGTTATAAACACAATCCGTCTGTGATATTTGTTATTATCACAGACGGTTTGTGTTTCTAACCGTCTGTATTTAGGTTGGTCATCTAGCTTGTAAGCAGAGACATCTGTTGCAGTTTTGTGTTTTCAGTTCAGGTACAGTAGCCTATCCGTGTTGATATTTTTATAACCGTGATCGAGTGATTTTTATTTTTTTTAACACATCTAACTGCATTCTCACATTCCTTTTTTGATATTTTTATGTGATCGACAAACGATAGCATAACAAAGTACGCTAATTAAAACAATGCAATAGTTTCATTAAAACACTATATTATCCCATAATGGCATAACCAAAAGTACAATATTTAATAATTAACATAAAACATTATATTAGTTATAATATATATATATATTAATCAACATATGACGAGGGAGAGCCCGATCACGGGTACCACAACTCGTCGTCGCTGCACGGGGGGCTGTCATTGTCGTCGTCGTCGTCATCGATGGCGAATTCTTCGTCATCGTCATCGTCGTCGTCATCCGATGAGCTCCCCCAGCGGATGACG
The DNA here is from genome assembly GCA_036346355.1 of Rhipidocladum racemiflorum. Taxonomy (NCBI): domain Eukaryota; kingdom Viridiplantae; phylum Streptophyta; class Magnoliopsida; order Poales; family Poaceae; genus Rhipidocladum; species Rhipidocladum racemiflorum. The sequence continues at coordinate 74,542,939 of CM070579.1, forward strand.
GTGGTGACCTCCGCCTCCTCCTCGTCCTCGTCCTCCTCCTCGTCGTCCTCCTCCTCCTGCTCCTCTGCCTCCTCTGCTGTCTCCTCACGCTCCTCCTCCTCCTCCTCTCACAGCGGCGCCAGGGGCGGTGATGGAGCGGCACCGGAGGAGGCAGAGCTTGCGGGAGAAGGAGGAGATGCCATTGAAGACAGAGTACGGGGATTGAAGACAAGCGAGAAGACAGAGTACGAGGATTGAAGACAAGCGAGACATGAAGAGTTCTCATTTAAAGTCATGCGGGAATGAAGAGACGAAGATAGTATTACAGACGGTTGATTTATATACAACCGTCAGTGTACATATCACAGACGGTTTTAATTGAAAACCGTCTGTGATATAATGACTATGACAGACGGTTTTAATTGAAAACTATCTGTGATATAATTGACTATAGGCGTACTTGCCGTTTTCTTCGGTTTGCTGCTAACAACATCACAGACGGTTCTGTTTAGAAACCGTCTGTAAACTTGTCATGACAGATGGTTTTTGAAAACCATCTGTAATATTCAATATCACAGACGGTTCTAAAATCCAACCGTCAGCGTACATTATCCCACACGGTTGTCAATTATACTGGTCTGTAATAAACAAAAAATCACAGACGGTTTTATATAAACGCCGTCGTTGATATTGTCACAGATGGTTGTCTCTATATATTGCTATGAAAGCAAGCCCCAAACCCGAGCATTCATTCATTCGCAGCCGTCCTCCCGGTGTCCGCCCCCTAAATCCTAACCTTCATTCGTGAGCACCGACGCCGACGGTCCCTCCCTTCCCCTCGTCGCTCCCTCCCCGACACCGCAAGCTTGATGCCACCCCCGCCCCCCAGGCTCCCTCCCTGACGCCGCATCCTTCCACATCTCCTTTTTTGTTGTAAAGTTTTCACCAATGAATTTCCTTTCATTCATTAATCATTGTTGTGGTACGTGTTACAGGGATAGATGAAGAAAAGGAGTGCGAACAAGTCCTCCATCCCATGCCAAAGAAGACGGTGGTGACACCTTAAGAAAGCAACCAAGACAAAAACGCAGCACGAAGAAGAAGAAAAGCACCGCCTACTTCATCAAATGCTTAGCAAATGACACACTCCAGTGTGTCGGGATCGATGAAGTAGGCGGTGCTACTCTTGTTCCTCCTGCTGCGTGTTTGTCTTGGTTGTTTCCTTAAGGTGATCCCAGTCATCTTCTTACCATCACAGATGGTTCTGTTTACAAACCGTCTATAAAGTTACTGTGAAATCATGTGCTGAAAAATTGGCTAAGATTTGAACCTGAAAAATGTGTTTTGTGCATGAGTTCGACAATTTGATAAGAAACAGTGAAGTTCTCCTTTGTGCTGGACCAAATTCTCAAGAAACAGTAAGTTTCTATTGAGTGCCGGACCGGTTTTCGCTACTGTGCTGGACTAAACCTTTAGTCTGGCATGAACGTGTCTTTGAGGTTTCAAGTTCTCGATAGAAATCGCGTTTTTGGCATGTACGCCGTACCAAACTTTTGGTCCACCGTAAACATGCTTTTGGCGTTCAAAAACCTAGTTTTTTCCATGCACACCGGACCAATTTTTTGGTCCGCCGTGAACATGTTTTTCAAACGTTTTTGAGCCGGACTTGATCTTCCAAAAAACAGTAAGTTTTCTATGTACGCCAGACCAAATCCTTTTTTGGTCCGCCGTGAATGAGGTTTTAAACGTTTTTGCGCTGACTTGAAACCGAGCGTGGCGCGTGTTCGCCGGACCAGATTTTTGGTCCGGCGTGAACTGTTTTTCTAGGGTTTTGAGATTTGTGTTTGCCGGACCGAATTTTTGGTCCGGCGTGAATGATTTTTGCTTAGTTAGGGTTTTGAGAAATTTTGGAATTGAGTTGTTGGTTTGACTTTGAGATTATGAAATTCATGTGAAATTTCATGATGCATGTTTTGAAGTGGACTTTATGCAATGCTCATGTGAGTATCTGCATGGACTAATGTTGAGTCAAGTCGTGGACTTGTGCTCGGAATCATTTTGTGGTTTGTTCATGTGCAGGTATTGCTCGAAGGCGAACGTGGTCCATGACGGGACCGGAACTAGGTTCATGGAGGAACTGAGGTTCGGGACTAGGTTCTGGATGAACCAAGGTCTTGGTTGTCAAGGACGTCATGTAGGACGTTCGGGCTAAGAGAATGGTGCACATGAAGAATGGTTAGTCACATGAGAATGGCAGGAGGCCATTCGCGTGCAAAGTGTTAGTCACGTGAGTATGGTAGGGTTGCCATACGCGTGAAGGGTTCTACTCGGCTAGGTTGGGCCAAGAGGAGTCGTGTTGAGTACATACTCTTTCTAAGATTGAGAGTGGGACTCCTTCTAGGATTAGGAAATTGTATTCAGGACTCCTTGTGTTTTGCTCCTTTAAATTGGAGGGGTTGTCTCCTGTTGAAGGGGATCAATCAAGGTGAGCAAGGCGCAGAGAGCCTCAAGCTTAGTTTTAGGGTTTGTACTCTTTTGATGGTAGTACTTTAGACAAAAGAAATAAAGATCAATTCTTCCAAGATTCTTGCGTGCTACAGTAACCACGTTGCTACAGTGTTTTCTGTTTTGGTTCTAGTTTGCATGCTTGTTCTTGTTCTAGATTGGTTCTTGTTCTTTGAGTTTCATCTTGATTTGATTCATCAAAAATCTTTCTAGGGTATTGATTTATAGTTCTTCAAAGTCTAGTTGATTAATCTTTTGAAGATCTTGTTTAAACTTGAAGTTTTGATTAGATTGATTTTCGTCAACTTCTGTTACAGCAATCTTGTGAAGCTCATAACTTTTGATCCGTACGTCCGATCAAGCTGATTCTTTTTGGGTTCGTTTTTTATTGGAATCTAGTTTCTTGTGTCCAAAGTTTAGTCCAATCCAACGGTTAGATCTCTAGGAATTTGTGTTTTAGCAAACATCTGTCAATCTATTTTGTCGGATACGATGTGACTTTTTGATTCAGATTTGGGGTGAACTTTTATTAGATCAAAGATTTGGTTTTAGCTTCCGCACAATAATTCACCCCCCCTCTGATTGCTATATTTGTGTACTTCGATCCTACAAGTGGTATCAGAGCGAGGTTTTTCTAATCTATCTTAACCGGTGATTAGATCAATGGATCGTTATTCGACAAAACCATGTGTATTCGATGGTGTTTTTTTTCAGTTTTGGAAGGCCAAGATGGAGGCGTTCATCCAAGCACAGGGCTTCACAATTTGGGAGAAGGTCTACAAGCCATATGAAGTCCCTGCAAACGACAACGTCAACGACACCAATCGCACACATGTTGAAGCAAACAGCAAGGCGCGCAACTTGATCATCCATGGTTTGGGACTCAGCGACTTTGACCATGTGATCCATCTCAAATCCGCATATGAGGTATAAAAATCTCTTTGTGATTACAATGAGGGTTCTAACACTATCAAAGAGGTTCGTCAAGATCTTTACAAAAAGGAATACATGCATTTGAGATGAAGCCTAGTGAGTCACTAGATGATTTCTTTGCATGCTTTAGTAAGATTCTTAGCAATTTGCGTGCTGTTGGAGTTAGCTTTGATGATGCTGCTAATGCTAGACAATTGCTTGGTGCATTAGACATGTCTATTTGGGAGATGAAAGTTACATCCATTAGAGAATCTACTATCATGAGTACACTTACATTAGATGTTCTGTATTCTAAGTTGAAAACTCATGAGTTGGATGTTCTTGCCGGGAAGGGTAATATTAAATCAATTGCCTTGATCTCTAGCCCTAACATGTCAAATGCAAATTCTTCTTCTAGCTTTGCCCTGTCCTCCTTGTCTTCTTTAACAGATGAGCAAATTGAAGAATTTTCTGAAGAAGACTTGGTACTACTCTCTTCTCGCTTTAATAAAGCTTTGCAGAATGTGAGAATGACAAAGAGAGGTGGTCCTCCAAGGTGCTATGAGTGTGGTGATCTCAACCACATAAGATCAAATTGTCCAAAGCTTGCAAGTAAAACATCATGGGAGGAAAAGGACAACGACAGAAGAAAAGAGAAGAAGAAGTTCCCTTCAAGTGATAGAAAGAAGAAGAGCTTCATCAACCGCAAAGTGTTCCACCGAGTTCTTTCCACTCTTGAACAAGTCAATTTGAGCGATGTGGATTCAGAGAGCAGCGAGGACGATGCAACTCCAAGCAAACATGACCTGACAGGGTTGTGTCTCATGGCAAGCAGCAAGGATAGCTTCACCGAGGACGATCAAGACAGCGACTTCAATGAGGTAGATCCTTCTTATGATGAATTAGCTATTGCTGTTGCTCGTCTTGGAAAATTGCTTGACAAACGTGACAAGAAAATTAAGAAACATGATTTCATTGTTGAATCATTGAAAGCTGAAATTGCTAGACTTATGTAACATCCCAAAATTTTGCTTTTCTTAAATTCATGTGTGATTTGGCACTTTGGTGAATTTTTGGAATTTTCTGGAATTTATTTGGATTTATTTGGAATTTATTTGAATTTATCCCATTTTGAAATAATTAAAGAATTTAAATTTGCAAATAAATTTTTGTTGGAAATATTTTATTTGAGTCCAAAATGATCCAAAATATTTTCCAGAATTTTTCTGGAATTTTTCTGAGTCTTTTGCTATTTTTAATGAATTAAATGAATTATGGGAATTATTTTAAATATTAATTATTTGAAAAGGACCGACCGGGTCGGTTATCGTTCATCCGATCGAGCCCGAGTCGGACTCGAGTTCGAGTCCGACCGAGCCACGTGACTCGACCAAACCCACTCTAACCCTAATCAATCCCAACCGTTGGATCAAGATCCAACGGTGAGATCACCAGACGGTTCGAGCCGTATCCGGCCGGATCCGATCGCGCCCGTCGCGATCGTGGCCGTCGATCGTGCCACGTGGGACGGCCACGATTTCGTCGTCTTCGCCGAAGTCCGAAGCCGGACTCGCCGCCGCGCCGCCGCCAGAATTTAACTAGGTTTCCGCTAGGGCACGAACGCCGAGGCTATTTAAAGCGTGAGACGCCCCCGAGGTTGCCCTCATCCTTGCGCACTCCGCTTCCTCGAGCCATCTCGCCGAGCCGCTGCCGTTGAGCCGCAATCGCCGCCGGAGTTGTCTCTTCCCTCCGCCGGTTTGGCGCCCGCTTTCGCTGCCGTCCGTCGTCTTCCGCCGAGAAGGAGCTCAGATCCGTAGTCCCCGCGACGAGACGCACCCGAAGGGAGGTTTCATCTCGCCGGAGAAGCCCCGTGGCGCCGTAGCTGTGGTCATCGTCTCCAGCTCCGTCAAGCCAGCGCCGTGAAACCATCGCCGTCGCGAGCTCGGAGGACCGTCAGATCGAATCGAGCGGTTGAGGTGAGATCACGTGTTCCAAACCCGATTAGATTCGGACCGTTGGATCAAGATCCAGCGGTTCACAATCGCCACGCGTCGTAGCAAAGGCGATTATAGGATTAGATCCGACCGTCCGATCTAGATCGAACGGCCCATGAGCATCGAGTAGTTTCAACGCGTTAACCCTGGATCCAATCGCGCCGTTGATTTTCAAACCAACGGCCGAGATTGGCGCCACGTGTCGGGAAGTTGGACCGACGCGCGGGCTGGCCCACGCACGCGCAGTGCGTGACGCTGACACGCGGAGGCCCGCGTGTCGGCCGGGCCCGCATGTCGATGGCTAACCCAAACCATAGCGCCGACGCCACCCATGATGTCACAAATGGTCCCACTGTCGCCGCCGTGGTGAGCCTCGACGTCGCCGATGACGCGTCACCCGGTGGTCCCACATGTCGATCTCACGTGGAGCCGTGGACCGAGTCCACCGTGGACCCGAGCCGAGGCGTGGACCGAGCCCATGGACCTACCGACGCCAAGAAGCCAATCAGGAGCTGTCACGTGTCCATGCCGACGCAATAATTGATTTCCGAAAAGAAAATGATTTATTAATTCGAATAATGATTTCAAATTTAGATTCAAACTTCAAACGCTTATAACTTTTATGCGTTTCAACTCCGATTTGAGTGATTCAAATTTCTAAATTTGTATAAAATTAAGATCTACCTAAATATAAATTTTATTTAATTTTTGGACTAAAGTTTTTCTCTGTAATATTATTTAATTGATTATTTAAACTTTAATAAATCATAACTTTTGCATTTTAACTCCGATTTGAACGATTCCAGTTTCTAAAAATCCAGAAAATTATGTTCTCTCTGTTTATGGATTTTATTTGGAGTTTTGGGATCTTTTGCATAGTGTTCATTTGTGTATTTGCTATTTGCACGCTTTACGAGTAGACGTTGAAGTGCCGGAAGGATTCGAGGGAGAAGTGTTGACTCGGGATCCAACTCAAGACCAAGAGCAAGTACTTTTTGAAGGCAAGTTGTGCTTTGACCATATTGATCCTATTTCGAAATCTATTTTGATTTAAACTATTGCATGCTAGTTCAATTAGAAAGATACTTTGTTTAAACACAGGGGTTAGATAAATACCAATTTGATATATGACACCTTGATTACTTAAGTATGTGCCATGACCCTTTGTCACCCTAGTTGTGGTTTACTAGTTGGACATTATTAAATTGCCAACATGGGTTTAGATCGTTGTAGTATACGCTTAGACCTCGCTACGTGCTCATGACATGATTTTGGATAATTAAATGTTAATATTGACTTAATGATATATTGAACCTGTTTTGGAAAAGTATCATGTGATGTTGATGGCACGTGGTGCATGGTAATCAAGCGGGAGTTTGATAAACGATTTCGGCCAGGGCATGTGGCAAGAGTAATCAGGTGGGCCAGTGTGGCATTGGGAGTGTTGATTTGGTTTTTCGGTAGTCTTGCCCTGGTCACTCTAAGGACTTAACCTTGCAAGCCTTTGAACTGGGTCATACTTGCAACCACATGGCTGGAATGGGACGGCCCTAGTTGACTAAGTCGCTAAGGACTCACTTGTGGAGCCTCAGGGTGTCGATTACACCGTTTGTGTGATTGTACTGGGAGCGATCGTGGTCGTGGGCCAGGTACCCATCTAACGGTGTGTTGGTCCCATACTTCGCCTTGGCTAAGGGAAGGGATGGTGTAGAGCACGTCTGGGAGAGGACCACCTGTGTTGTTTGAGGCTTCCAAAGGCTTTGTTACTGAACTCGCCTTTGTGGTGTTTGATTGTATCTTGTGGGTAAAGTGCATAACCTCTGCAGAGTGTAGAATCTATTTGAATAGCCGAGTCCACTGTGATCGACAATGCTCGGGAATTACAGTCAAGGGTTAGATTTTCTCAAAATAACTTGGTTTTGAAAAGATGGGTTGGTTTAACAAGGAAGATGATGGAAATATGGTTTAGGATGGGAAAAATGTTTATTAAACTTCTTGAAAAGTTATTTATGCTTTACTTATTTCTACCGCCGAATCTACTTATATTACTTGTCAAAAGTTTATTTCATCGCAAATATACCTGAGCTATTCCTTTGTACTAAGCCATGCATATAGTATATTAGCTTGCATTACGTGCATGACTTGTCGAGTACCAAGTACTCACCCTTGCCTCAACACAATACCAGTTGAAGAGGAGACTACGCCGATTTCGGAAGAGGAGTTCCAAGAGGACCCGTCTATTTAGGGATGCGAGCCCGATCATTGCACGTGGTATACTGGATGGCGCCACGAAGTTTATTTGATTTTCCGCTGCTATTATTTCTCTTTTAATAAGTTCTGCCTTGCAAGGCATATATTTGTAACTTGGCCATAAGGTCGAGTAACCCTTTGATTATTTAAATAAAGTACTTTGATAGTATCGTTTGGTATGATTGTGATATATACCGATGTTAAGACTGTGTGCACTAGCGCGTTCCTGGACTAGTGCTGAATACACAGAGGGTCCGGATTTGCAAATTCGGGGTCCCGACAGAGGTGGTATCAGAGCCATACTTGACTGTAGGCTCAACCCTAGCTAGAATGGTCGTAGTGAGGATAAAACCTATTTTCTAAAGCTAAAAATTTGTGAAGACAAGAAATGACATCTCGACTTATCCCCTTCTCTCTTTTCTTGTCTCTTGCTGAAATTTTCCCTTACCTTGTCACAATTTAAAAATTCCGAGTTCTTACGTAAAGCACGCTTGTGACAGATGGAGGAAGAGTTCAACTACGTTGATCTGGGAGTTGGTCACGCCGCAGAACTTTGGCATATGCTACAAACTCTCGGAGATTTTGAGAAGCCCCAATACCAAGTGGAAGTGATCAGGCAAGCAGGATTGATCAAGGCTTGTGACGTGAGGATTGAGGTACCTGCTAGGAAAAAGGGCCCAGGCAATCGCCCGACACACTGCACTGCTAGAAGGTCTACAATGCAGATGGGTATCCAAGAAGTTTCACGACGAGCAATGCGGCACATTACCAGTATCTACGCCAGAGAGTTGGAAAGCACGGTGTTCCGTTATCATCCGCGCAGCGATAACCTTCTTGACCCGAAGGAGATTCAGGATGAGGATGCCACTTGCCATACAGCTTGGCACGATTTGTCGTCGCCCAGGAGGATGTACTAGATAATACAAGCAAGGAGCTACAGAAGGCCCGCAAGGAGATCACGACAGAGAAGAATAGATGGCGGGAAGCTCAAGAGTATGTGGCACACCTTCTACGAAGGATTGACGAGTTGGAGATGACTTTGTACGGACTGCACCCGCAGAGCCAAGATCGAGCTACACGAGCCAGATCCAGAGGAGTCGATCTCGATGAGGACACCGCTTCTTCGACTACCACAGAGGACACGATCATTTGGACATGGCGATCGCTTCGGCGCCTATGCCGCAAAGACCTGCACTCCAGGCCGTGGAGGTTTTCTCGATGAGTGAACATAGGTTCTATAGTGAGATTCATTCACGAGTCGAGTCATAGAGTAAAGAGTCACCCTTTAGGCGTTAGGACTCCAGAGTTAGTTCGATTTGGATTTGCTTTGTTTGCTGAGTGTGCAGTATGTGTTGCAAGGCCCTTAGGCATTGTAAGCAGCCATACCAAGTTATTAATAATAAAGATGGACCTTAAAGTTACCCTTTCGCCCCGCATAAGTTCCATATTACTTGTCTATTCTTGTTTCCCTCTCATCTCTAAACCTAGAGCAAATCGACAGATGGTGAACACCCGTGGAAACCTTGGAAGCAATGGGAGTGGATCTCGCCCAGTGGAAAACCCCAATGATGGAGCACCAAAGACCGCCAATCGGATGTGCAGAATTTTGGAGCATTTCTTGTCGCTGGACCCGCTTGATGCATGCTATGATGCAACAAATGCAAAGACGTCATCAAGCAGTCCACTGCTAATCAAGTTAATCAGGGACCACGCCAGAATACAAGGCTGTCAGAGTTCATGAGGACTCACCCACCCACTTTCTCTGGAAATGCCAATCCATTGGAGGCCGATGATTGGTTAAGATCAATTGAGAGGAAGCTACATATAGCTCAATGCATAGGGAATGAGAAGGTACTCTACGCTTCTCATCAATTTGGAAGGAAATTGGCCGAATGGTGGGAGAACTTCGTACACGCAGAGAACCCTCAAGATATCACTTGGGAGGAGTTCACACTGCATTCGACAAGATCACGTGCCTGAAGGAATCATGGACCTTAAGAAGGAGGAGTTCAGAGCACCGAAGCAAGGTAATCAGCCGGTGGCGACTACGAACAAGTTCACACAGCTAGCACGCTACGCACTGAGGATGTAGCGACGGATAAATCCGCATAGCCTCGCTTTCATGAAGGGACTTAACTCAGGATTGCAAGTAGGATTGATCACCCACACCTTTCCAGATTTCCAAGAGTTGGTGAATAAGGCGCTTATTCTTGAGGACAAAGCGCAAGGAACTGGATGAGAACAGAAGCGCAGGATGCAACAAAGCAAGGATCACGCCAGGGAACGCATAGCGCTTGAGAGTTGCACCAAATCAATTCTTGATTCCAACCACGAGAATGCAACAAGGACACCATCCTCAAAGACCAAGACCTGCCAATCGTAACTACCAGACCCCACCCGCTAGAAACGCTACCCTGTGCAACAAGAAGGAACAGTGAGACGCTGTTACAACCGCAACGAGCCGTGACACTTTGCCAACAGCTGCCCAAAGAAGACAGCAGAGCGACCCGGGCCGCTTCAATCTAGGAACCACCCCAGCTAGGACGCCAAAGACTGTGAGCCACACCCTGCATCGTGGTGAGAGGCCGAGTCAACCATGTCACCGCAGATGCACCGCAGAATGCTACTGACGTCGTCGGGTAAGTTACTTGTTAACTCAAGACTGCAATGCTTTTGTTTGACTCGAGCTTCAGATTCGCTTGTTTCGCAAGGCTTTGCTACTAGAAATGACTTAAGGATTGCAAGACTTAAGTGCATGCTTTTAGTTCAAACCCTGGTTCCGAACTCCGAGCGGAAGTAGGATGTTCCGGGTGAGAATACTAATAGATGGAATAGAGTTCCTAGCAAACCTTATAATTTTGGAGACCTGCACCTTAGATGTTATATTGGGAATGGATTGGTTATCCAAGCACAAGGTGTATTGGATTGTGGACGAAGGACTATCTCGATTGAGAGCCCGTGGGAAGAAAGTGGAATTTCAAGCCACTGCAGATTAGAGATGGACAGTTGATGGTTAACAGTACCAAGGCAATCAGCATAGAGGATGTCCCAAAGAGTGAATGAGTACCCGATGTTTTTCCCGAAGATCTACCGGGTATGCCGCGACAGGGGACATAGAGTTTGTGATAGAGCTTGTACTGCACAAAGACCGATAGCAAAGAGACCCTCTCGGATGTCTACCGAGGAGTTGGTAGAAATGAAGAAACAACTAGAGGAGTTAATGGAGAAAGGATTTATCAGACAGAGTTCGTCGCCGTGGGGAGCCCAGGTTTTGTTTGTCAAGAAGAAGGACGGAGTTTCAGGATGTGCATTGACTACCGTGCACTCAATGAAGTCACCGTGAAGAATAAGTATCCGCTACCCAGGATTGATGATTTGTTTGATCAGTTAAGAGGAGCCGGAGTTTTCTCCAAGATTGATCTGAGATCGGGATACCATCAGTTGAAGATCCGATCAGAAGATATTCCGAAGACTGCATTCTCGTCAAGATATGGACATTACGAGTTTACGGTTATGTCCTTTGGGCTGACGAATGCGCCAGCTTATTTCATGAATATGATGAATAAGGTGTTCATGGAATATTTGGACAAGTTTGTCGTCGTGTTCATAGACGATATCCTAATCTACTCCAAGACAGAGGATGAACATGCCGAACACTTAAGGCGAGTTTTGGAAAAGCTGAGGGAACAGCAACTTTTCGCCAAGTTCAGCAAGTGTGACTTTTGGAAGGACAAAGTGGAGTTTCTTGGACATGTAATGACCGCAGAAGGAGTCGCCGTGGATCCAAGCAAAGTAGAAGCGGTGTTACATTGGGAACAACCAAAGACTGTGACCCAGATTCGGAGTTTCCTTGGAATGGCAGGATACTACCGCCGTTTCATCGAAGGCTTTTCGACGATTGCGAAACCCCTTACGCAATTGCTGAAGAAGGAAAAGAAGTTTGCATGGACGCCAGAATGTGAGAAAGGATTTCAGGAGCTGAAGAAGCGATTGACATCAGCACCGGTGTTAGTACTACCGGATGTTGCTCAAAGCTTCGATATTTATTGTGACGCATCGCGCCAAGGACTTGGATGTGTGCTGATGCAGAATGGAAAGGTCGTCGCGTATGCATCAAGGCAGTTGAGGCCGCATGAGGAAAATTATCCGACACATGACCTAGAGTTAGCTGCCGTAGTGCATGCCTTGAAGATATGGCGTCACTATCTGATTGGAAACAGATGTGAAGTATATACGGATCATAAGAGCCTTAAGTACATATTCACCCAATCGGATCTGAATATGAGGCAAAGGAGATGGCTAGAATTGATCAAGGACTATAATGTTGGAATTCATTACCATCCCGGGAAGGCCAACGTAGTAGCCGATGCCTTGAGTCGGAAAAGCTATAACCGTGAGTACGTTGCTAGCCACAAGTCAGGATGAGTTATGTAAGGATTTTCAGAAGATGAAGATTGAGGTTGTACCTAGCGGATTCTTGGCCGCATTGGAAGTAAAGCCTACCCTAGAGGATCAGATCCGAGAAGGACAAAAGGATGATGACAAGATCCGCAGGATTAAGTCCAAAATGGAGGAAGGCAAGGCAAAGGATTTCGAGTTGGATGAGCAGGGCACGTTATGGATGAAGGATCGCATTTGTGTGCCTAACAAAAAGGAGTTAAAGCAGCTGATTTTGGAAGAAGCCCATGACTCCAAGTACTCGATTCATCCTGGAAGCGCCAAGATGTATCAGATCTCAAGGAGAGATTCAGTGGCCGAGTATGAAACGTGAAGTTGCCGAGAATGTTGCATTGTGCGACGTATGCCGAGAGTCAAGGCAATGCATCGAAACCAGCAGGATTGCTACAATTGAAGATACACTGAGTGGAAGTGGGAGGAAATCGGAATGGATTTCATTACCGGCTTGTCAAGACTCAAGGCGGTTGTGACTCCATATGGGTTGTAGTGGATCGCTTGACTAAAGTAGCCCATTTTATCCCCGTGAAGACCACTTACTCGGGAGATAAATTAGCAGAGTTATACATGATCAGGATTGTTTGTTTGCACGGAGTGCCAAAGAGGATTGTATCGGACCGAGGTACCCAATTTACCTCAAGATTCTGGAATAAGTTGCATGAAGCTCTGGGGACCCGTTTGAACTTCAGTACAGCTTATCATCCACAGACGGATGGACAGACCGAAAGAGTCAACCAGATTCTGGAAGATATGTTAAGAGCTTGTGCATTGGCTTATGCTACCTCTTGGGATAAGAGTTTGCCGTATGCCGAGTTTAGTTACAACAATAGTTATCAGGCTAGTTTACAGATGTCACCTTTTGAGGCAATCAGATGGTCGACTCGCCTGACGCCATTGAATTGGAATGAGACCGGCGAGCGCCGTGTCTTTGGGCCTGATATTCTTCAAGAGGCTGAAGAGCAGATCGCCATAATTAGGGAAAGGTTGAAGATAGCCCAATCTCGACAAAAGAGTTATGCTGACAATCGTCGCCGAGATTTGAGTTTTGAACCAGAAGACTTTGTATACCTCAGAGTTACGCCTCTCAGGGGAGTTAAGAGGTTCCATGCCAAAGGGAAACTTGCACCCCGTTATGTTGGACCATTTAAGATTTTGAGCCGCAGAGGCGAAGTTGCTTATCAGCTGGAGTTGCCACAGTCGTTAGCAGGAGTACATGATGTATTCCATGTGTCCCAGTTGAAGAAGTGTCTCCGAGTTCCTGAGGAACAGACACCGCTGGAGTCAATTGAGTTGCAAGAGGATTTGACTTATAAGGAGTATCCCGTGGGGATTCTAGACACAATGGATCGAGAAACTAGAAACAAGTCAACCCGATTCTGTAGAGTTCAGTGGAGCAACCATGAAGAAAGTGAAGCGACTTGGGAGCGCGAAGAGGATTTGAAGAAAGAATTTCCAAACCTATTCCTTTAGTAAGCCCTGAATCTCGGGGACGAGATTCTATTAAGGGGGGGAGGTTTGTAACATCCCAAAATTTTGCTTTTCTTAAATTCATGTGTGATTTGGCACTTTGGTGAATTTTTGGAATTTTCTGGAATTTATTTGGATTTATTTGGAATTTATTTGAATTTATCCCATTTTGAAATAATTAAAGAATTTAAATTTGCAAATAAATTTTTGTTGGAAATATTTTATTTGAGTCCAAAATGATCCAAAATATTTTCCAGAATTTTTCTGGAATTTTTCTGAGTCTTTTGCTATTTTTAATGAATTAAATGAATTACTGGGAATTATTTTAAATATTAATTATTGAAAAGGACCGACCGGGTCGGTTATCGTTTCATCCGATCGAGCCCGAGTCGGACTCGAAGTTCGAGTCCGACCGAGCCACGTGACTCGACCAAACCCACTCCTAACCCTAATCAATCCCAACCGTTGGATCAAGATCCAACTACCGAGATCACCAGACGGCTCGAGCCAGATCCGCCGGATCCGATCGCGCCCGGCGATCGTGGGCCGCCGATCGTGCCACGTGGATCGCCACGATTTCGTCGTCTTCGCCGAGTCCGAGCCGACTCGCCGCCGCCGCCGCCAGAACGAACTAGGTTTCCGTCTAGGGCACGAACGCCGAGGCTATTTAAAGCGTGAGACGCCCCCGAGGTTGCCCTCATCCTTGCGCACCCGCTTCCCGAGCCATCTCGCCGAAAGCCGCCGTTGAGCCGCAATCGCCGCCGGAGTTGTCTCTTCCTCCGCCGCGTTTGCGCCGCTTTTCGCCGTCGTCCGTCGTCTTCCGCCGAAGGAGCTCAGATCCGGAGTCCCCGCGACGAGACGCACCGAAGGAGGTTTCATCTCGCCGAGAAGCCCCGTGGCGCCGTAGCCGTGGTCATCGTCTCGGCTCCGTCAAGCCAGCGCCGCCAGTGAAACCATCGCCGTCCGCGAAGCTCGGAGGACCGCCAGATCCAGATCGAGCGGTTGAGGTGAGATCACGTGTTCCAAACCCGACAGATTCGGACCGTTGGATCAAGATCCAACGGTTCACAATCGCCACGCGCCGTAGCAAAGGCGCGATTATAGGATTAGATCCGACCGTCCGATCTAGATCGAACGCCCATGAGCATCGAGTAGTTTCAACGCGTTAACCCTGGATTCACTCCGCGCCGTTGATTTTCAAACTAACGGCCGAGATTGCGCCACGTGTCGGAATGTTGGACCGACGCGGTCGGCCGCTGGCCCACGCGACGCTGGCAGGCAGGACGCCGACACGCGGCCCGCGCGTGTCGAGGCCCGCATGTCAGTGGCTAACCCAGCCAAGCGCTGACGTCACCCATGATGTCACAGTGGGTCCCACTCCGCGCCGTGGCCGAGCCTCGCCGACGCCGATGACGCTACCCGAGTGGTCCCACATGTCGGGCCTCACGTGGAGCCGTGGACCGAGTCCACCGTGGACCCGAGCCGAGCGTGGACCGAGCCCATGGACCTACCGACGCCAGCAAGCCAATCAGGAGCTGTCACGTGTCCATGCCGACGCAATAATTGATTTCCAAAAGAAAATGATTTATTAATTCGAATAATGATTTCAAATTTAGATTCAAACTTCAAACGCTTATAACTTTTATGCTTCAACTCCGATTTGAGTGATTCAAATTTCTAAATTTGTATAAAATTAAGATCTACCTAAATATAAATTTTATTTAATTTTTGGACTAAAGTTTTTCTCTGTAATATTATTTAATTGATTATTTAAACTTTAATAAATCATAACTTTTGCATTTTAACTCCGATTTGAACGATTCCAGTTTCTAAAAATCCAGAAAATTATGTTCTCTCTGTTTATGGATTTTATTTGGAGTTTTGGGATCTTTTGCATAGTGTTCATTTGTGTATTTGCTATTTGCACGCTTTTACGAGTAGACGTTGAAGTGCCGGAAGGATTCGAGGGAGAAGTGTTGACTCAGGATCCAACTCAAGACCAAGAGCAAGTACTTTTTGAAGGCAAGTTGTGCTTTGACCATATTGATCCTGTTTCGAAATCTATTTTGATTTAAACTATTGCATGCTAGTTCAATTAGAAAGATACTTTGTTTAAAACCTGGGGTTAGATAAATACCAATTTGATATATGACACCTTGATTACTTAAGTATGTGCCATGACCCTTTGTCACCCTAGTTGTGGTTTACTAGTTGGACATTATTAAATTGCCAACATGGGTTTAGATCGTTGTAGTATCTTTGCTTAGACACCTTTCGTGCTCATGACATGATTTTGGATAATTAAATGTTAATATTGACTTAATGATATATTGAACCTGTTTTGGAAAAGTATCATGTGATGTTGATGGCACGTGGTGCATGGTAATCAAGCGGGGTTTGATAAACGATTTCGGCCGGGCATGTGGCAAGAGTAATCAGGTGGGCAGTGTGGCATTGGGAGTGTTGATTTGGTTTTGGGTAGTCTTGCCTGGTCACTCTAAGGACTTAACCTTGCAAGCCTTTGAACTGGGTCATACTTGCAACCACATGGTCGGAATGGGACGGCCCTAGTTGACTAAGTCGCTAAGGACTCACTTGTGGAGCCTCAGGGTGTCGATTACACCGTTTGTGTGATTGTACGGGGAGCGTATCGTGGCTGTGGCCAGTACCCATCTAAGCGGTGTGTTGGTCCCATACTTCGCCTTGGCTAAGGGAAGGGATGGTGTAGAGCACGCATCTGAGAGGACCACCTGTGTTGTTTGAGGCTTCCGAAAGGCTTTGTTACTGAACTCGCCTTTGTGGTGTTTGATTGTATCTTGTGGGTAAAGTGCATAACCTCTGCAGAGTGTAGAATCTATTTGAATAGCCGAGTCCACTGTGATCGACAATGCTCGGGAATTACAGTCAAGGGTTAGATTTTCGGAAAATAACTTGGTTTTGAAAAGATGGGTTGGTTTAACAAAGAAGATGATGGAAATATGGTTTAGGATGGGAAAAATGTTTATTAAACTTCTTGAAAAGTTATTTATGCTTTACTTATTTCTACCGCTTTGAATCTACTTATATTACTTGTCAAAAGTCAAGCATCGCAAATATACTCGAGCTATTCCTTTGTACTAAGCCATGCATATAGTATATTAGCTTGCATTCTCAGGCATGACTTGTCGAGTACCAAGTACTCACCCTTGCCTCAACACAATACCAGTTGAAGAGGAGACTACGCCAGCTTTCGGAAGAGGAGTTCCAAGAGGACCCGTCTATTTAGGGATGCGAGCCCACCGATTGCTCGTGGTATACTGGATGGCGCCACGAAGTTTATTTGATTTTCCGCTGCTATTATTTCTCTTTTAATAAGTTCTGCCTTGCAAGGCATATATTTGTAACTTGGCCATAAGGTCGAGTAACCCTTTGATTATTTAAATAAAGTACTTTGATAGTATCGTTTGGTATGATTGTGATATATACCGATGTTAAGACTGTGTGCACTAGCGCGTTCCTGGACTAGTGCTGAATACACAGAGGGTCCGGATTTGCAAATTCGGGGTCCCGACAACTTAAGACTTTGATTCCTAGTGATGATACTTGCAAATCATGTGACTTAATTTACAATGAGCTCACATTGCTTAGGAAAGAGCATGCTCTTCTGTTGCATCTAAATGAGAAAAATGAGAAACATGTTAAACATGCTAGATATTCCACTGATGATTTGCATAGTTCAAATTCTTGTTCTAAATGCTCAACTCTTTAATTAAAATTGAAAGATGCAAATGCTAGGGTTTCTCAATTGACTGATAATCTGCTTACACATGAGGTTCTTTCATGCTCAACTTGTCGCAAGCAAAAAGTAAAAGTGGGTGCTTCCTGCAATAATTGTTTAACTCTTGCTAAGAAAGTTGATTACTTGCAAAATTCTTTGGAATGGTTCACTAATGGCAAGAAAAATTTGAACATGATTTTGGATAAATCAAAGGTTAGCTCAAATAAGAAAGGTTTAGGTTTTGATCTTCATGTTTCATTTGAAACTAAACCTTGCACTGTTGTTCATGCTCCTTGCAATGACAAAATTGAGATTCTTAATGAGCCTAAAAAGATTGCTTTTAAATCTACTGGTTTTGTTTCTTCTACTATGATGAATGCAAAATGTGCTTCTACTGTTAAAGCAAAACCTCATGTTAAGTACACTTGCACTCATTGTGGTAGAGATAGACATCTAGTAGATTTTTGCTTTAAACTAGCCAAACAACAAAAGAAAGAAAGGACAAAGGCTAGGTCTAATCTCAGAAAAGCACACCTTGCTTCTCAGTATGTGCCTAGGGTGAAACAAGCACCTTTTGTTGCTAAAACACGGGAAAAGGTAAAACTGATTTTGTGCATAAGAATACTCGTGTTGTGTCTACGATTGTGCGTCGTGTGTCTCAGTACTGGATTCCCAAAAGTCTCATTTCTAACCCCAGTACTGAGACCTCGACATGTTTCTCTATGTAGGCTTCATGCGCGAGGAAGGAGAACATATGGCTAGTGAATTCCGGATGCTCACGCCACATGTCCGGTGAAAAGAATTGGTTCTCCTCCCTCAGTCGTGCATCTCGTGCTGAAAGTGTTACTTTTGGAGATGCTTCTTCCTCTTTTGTTGTGGCAAAAGGTACAATAAAGATAAGTGACAAGTTTATGTTCAAGGATGTGGCTTTGGTTGAAAACTTGAAATATAACTTGCTCTCTGTTTCACAAATGATTGATGAAGATCTTGAGATAAGCTTTAAGAAAAATGAATGCAAAGTGTTAGATGCTTCAGGTGATCTTGTGTTCAAGATTTCTCATTTTGGAAGAGTATTTAAAGCTGATTTTGATGCATCACCTTCTTCTAAGCATAGGTGTCTAGTTGCCAATGTTTCTAAAGATTTATTCTTTTCGCATCGTAGACTTGGTCATGTTGGTTTTGATCATCTTACTCGTGTAAGTGGTTTAGATCTCATACGTGGCTTACCTAAGCTTAAGGGTGATAGCAATCTAGTACGTTCTTCTTGTAGACATGGTAAGAGGATTGCAGGTTCACATTCACCTCTTACCATGGTGATGACAAACGCTCCAGGACAGCTACTACATCTTGACACGGTTGGACCATCTCGAGTTCAATCTTTTGGAGGCAAATGGTATGTGCTTGTGATTGTTTATGACTTTTCTAGATACTCTTGGGTATACTTTATGGCATCTAAGGATGAGGCTTTTAATCATTTTAGAAGTCTTGTTCTCAGGCTTTCTATTGATCATCCAGGAGCTCTTAGAGCGATTAGAAGTGATAATGGAACTGAGTTTAAAAATTCTTCTTTTGATCACTTTTGTGCTGAAAAAGGAATTGATCATCAATTTTCATCACCT
Source organism: Rhipidocladum racemiflorum (assembly GCA_036346355.1). Lineage (NCBI taxonomy): Eukaryota > Viridiplantae > Streptophyta > Magnoliopsida > Poales > Poaceae > Rhipidocladum > Rhipidocladum racemiflorum. Next base: position 74,561,877 of record CM070579.1, read on the forward strand.
AGAGTGCCTCAACAGAATGGTGTAGTTGAAAGGAAAAACAGAACGTTGGTTGAGATGGCTAGAACCATGCTAGATGAACATCACACTCCTAGAAACTTTTGGGCTGAAGCGATTTCAACTGCATGTTATGTTTCAAACCGTGTGTTTTTGATATCAAAATTGGGTAAGACTCCATATGAGCTTCGGTTTGGGCATAGGCCTACTGTTTCTCACTTTAGGGTTTTTGGATGCAAATGTTTTGTCTTGAAATCTGGAAATCTTGATAAATTTGAAGCTAGATCAATGGATGGCATTTTTCTTGGATATCCTGCTCACACTCGTGGCTATCGTGTGCTTGTTTTGGAGACTAACAAAATTGTGGAAACTTGTGAAGTTACTTTTGATGAGGCTAGTCCAGGCACTAGTTCAAGTGATGCAGGTACATGCGCATATGTTCACGGGGAGAAAATATTTGAAGACAATAATGATGTTGGTGTTGAAGATGAGGTCTTGACTCTTCCTAATGCACAACAAGCTGTAGCACCGTTGGCACCTACTTCGACATCACCTACAGCTAACCATCCTCAAGCTACGACATCATCTGTACATGCTGAAAATGAAGAAGGAGAAGTTTCAAAAGATAAAGCTCCCTTGCATATTCAGAAAATGCATCCATCTGAACAAATGATTGGAGACCTAAATGAGAGAATCACCCAATCCAGTTTTATTCATTCTGACACTCATACTCATTCTGCTTTAGTTGCCTCTTTTGAACCTAAAGATATATCTCATGCATTATCTGATGAATCTTGGATCAATGCCATGCATGAAGAATTAGAGAATTTTGAACGAAATAAAGTTTGCAAACTAGTCTCACCACCTCCTGATTTTAATGTAATTGGAACTAGATGGGTTTTCAAAAATAAACAAAGTGAGGATGGTGTTGTTGTTAGAAACAAGGCTAGATTGGTTGCTCAAGGTTTTACTCAAGTTGAGGGCTTAGATTTTGATGAAACCTTTGCTCCTGTTGCTAGAATTGAAGCCATTAGAATCCTTTTAGCTTTTGCTGCATCCAAAGGTTTCAAATTGTATCAAATGGATGTGAAAAGTACTTTTTTGAATGGCTACATAAATGAGGAGGTTTATGTCAAGCAACCACCTGGTTTTGAAAATCCGAAGTTTCCAAATCATGTGTTCAAACTGTCAAAAGCTTTGTATGGTTTGAAACAAGCCCCTAGAGCATGGTATGATAGGCTAAAAACCTTTTTACTTGAAAAGGGCTTTTTAATGGGAAAGGTTGACAAAACTCTCTTTTTACTTAAGCAAGGCAATGATCAACTATTCATTCAGATTTATGTTGATGATATTATCTTTGGTAGTTCCTCTCATGTCTTAGTGTCTAAGTTTTCAGAAACCATAAGGGACGAATTTGAGATGAGTATGATGCGTGAGTTGACATACTTTTTGGGACTGCAAATCAAGCAAACAAAGGATGGTACTTTTATGCATCAAAGCAAATACACAAAAGACTTGTTGCATCGATTTGGGATGGAAAACAGCAAGCCGATCATGACACCCATGGAGAGCGCAAGTGGGGCCTATACCCGACTGGGCTAGACGGCGAGCAAAGAGGCCCAAAGCCTTAAGCGCCACGACGGCCCGGAGGAGGTTTCGACTTGTTCCCCAAGGCAACTCCCGATCCTTCGACGAAGCTTCGCCACGCCCAAACAACCCGCCAAAGCGAAGCATGCACCGACATTCGCAGAGCCGCAGCGCTGAACTCGACAGTGGCGGCAGCGCGGTCGGGAAAGCACAACCACCTCTCCAAGACGTAGTGCGCCATAGCCGACGAAGACAAAGTACGTGTTGGTGAGGCCACCATGTTGAGGGCCTGGTGGCGCCCATCTATCATATATCCCTCCCCCAGTATATAAGGGGAGGAGGGAGAAACAAGAAAGAGAGGATGCTCATATATCCAAGAACACAGGACTAGGGTATTATCTCCTCCGAGAGAGCCCGAACCTGTCTAAAAATAGATCGCCCTCGCATCCTGTGTTACCATCAAGCTCAGATCCCGCACGAATCCCCTAGAATCACAAATCTCATTGCTGGCGAAACCGATCGTCGACAGTTGGCGCGCCAGGTAGGGGCTTGTGTCAAGATCTTCGTCAAGCTTGATGGGCTGCGGCAGCGAGTCTCCTGATCTTCTTCTTTCGGTCAGTCTTCCGCTTTAAGCTTGACCTTCATCTCCAACGACCTCGGGAACCTTTCCCTCTTTATGGGGACCGTGCTACAGCACGGTGAGGTTTCCGGTGAGCCATCGTCGCGACTTCCACGCCGATCGGGGGGTCCCCCTGTCTCGCGCTCTAAAGTGCCGAGTAGGGGACCGAAGGCCCGGTCCGGCCAGGGAGTCGGACCCAAGGGCGCCGAGGTACGAATGGTGGGGGTTCTCGCCGCCAAACCACTCGGCACCTCCGAGCGCCTGGAGTTATCCTCTTCAGGCTCACCCAGCTCAGCGGCCGAGTCAGAAGAAAGCCTAGAGAGCTACTGAAATTTTCGTAGAGTCTGCGTAATCGAGGGCTCGCGGGCGGATTCGCAGCAGCGCCTCGACACTTCGGCCACCGCTGACTTGGAAGGTGGCCGAGCAACTGAACCTGACGCGTGGGCGCATACTCTGCGGGACCGCGCCCGGGCTGTCAATGAAGACATTCTGCAAGCCAAGATGGGGGACCAAGCTGTTTTCCGTACCCCACAGCAGAATATCGTCGCCTCCAAGACACTCCTGGATACCCTAAGCCCTATGCTGGGGGCGGGTGATCCAGTCGCCCCGATCGTGGCCCAAGTAAAGGCCATGGTGACGTTGGTAGCTATCCAGCAAGCCCAGACCGACCAGCCGGCAAAGGAGCTGTCTCGTGGTCCGGTGAGGACCCAGACGGCCAGCAGCCGGTCAGGTCAGGAAGCCCGCCAGACACATCATGTTCCACCCCGCGGAGACGACTTGCGACATAGCATCAACCGCGACCTCCGTTCAGACCTCGACGCCAGGCGCCGCGACCGAGAAAGGGAGGAACAACGCCGCCATGCCGACGAGTATGAACGCTACGGCATCCTTCCACGAGATCGCGAAGCACGCCAAGCGCGATCCCCTCCGCGTCGATCACCGCCCGGAGGTTGTCGCAGGGTCATTGAAGGGGTGCGCGTTTACCCCTCACCTACGCCGAGTGGTTTGGCCCGATGGGTTTAATCCTAAAGGCATCACTAGGTTTGACGTGAGAGGGACCGGAGGCTTGGCTACTGTGTATATGCTCACAAATGTGGCCGGGGATCAGGGAAAGTAATGGCAAACTACTTACCAGTTACCCTCTCGCCTGGCCCAAGCATGGCTCATCGGACTCCCAAATAACTCTATAGATTCCTGGGAGATCTCGTGTGAGCAGTTCATTTCAAATTTCCAAGGCACTTACGAGCGCCTGTGCACCCTCGGGACCTATATCAGCTACACCAAAGGAGGAACGATCCCTCGGGAGTTCGTCAAGCGCTTCATGCATAGGAAAAGCACCGTTCGGGATGTCACGGATGCGATTGTGATAGCTGCCTTCCAGAAGGGAGTCAGCGACCCCGATCTCATCAAGAAGATGTCTCGGAAGCCACCAACGTCGGTTCGTGAGCTATTCGCCCTAGCGGACCGTTACGCTTCAGCCTCCGAGGCTTTGGCGGTACGGCGTGACGAGGGGAAGGATCAGGCTGAACCCCCCCGGCGGAAGGAAAAGAAGCGCAAGGGCGAAGAGCTGGTGGCAGTCGTTGCACCAACTCACCCTCGCGCCCTCAAAGAAGATGGGTATGACAAGGTGATGAACTCGCTTTGCCCCTTCCATCCGAAGGGGAGACATGCCGCCAAGGACTGCTTCACTCTGAAGAGATTCGCCCGCGAGAGCAAGAAGCAGGCTGGAAAAGGTCCGAGTGGACACGCCGCCGGCAAGCCACCTCCCCCGAAGTCGAGGAAGACTATCAGGAAGTCGATCACGAGCTTAACTATATATTCGGGGGCTCGGCTGCATATGAGTCCAAGCGGAAGTAAAAGCTCACCGCCCGGGACATCTACGCAGTGGAGCCGGAGACCCCCCAATATGTATGGTGGTCCGAGGTCGCGATAACTTACGACCGCTCGGATCACCCAGATCATGTCCCATTCCCCGGTAGATATCCGCTGGTCTTGGCGCCCGTTGTCCGCGGCATCAAGCTCAAGAGGGTGTTGATTGACGGTGGAAGTGGGCTCAATGTCCTCTTCGTGAAAACACTCGACGACATGAGGATCCCACGGTCGGAGCTTAAACGCGGGTCGTCGCCCTTTCACGGAGTGATACTCGGAACGTCGGCGACACCACTCGGACAAATCACTCTGCCGGTCACGTTCGACACGAGAGACAACTACCGGACGGAAAGCCTTGGCTTCGAGGTGGCAGACTTCGCGACAGCGTATCATGCCATCTTGGGGAGACCAGCGCTGGCCAAGTTTATGGCAGTGCCCCACTACGCGTATTTAACGCTGAAAATGCCAGGCCCGAGTGGTATTATCACGCTGCGCGGTGACATCAAGCAGTCTTTTTCTTGCGATAGGGAGAGCTGCGAGATGGCCGAAAGTCGGAGGCGCTTAGCGGTCGGGAAAGGATTCGCCAAGAGGCGAATTCCAACAAGCCGTAAGGCGCCCCTTACCCAAGAAGCGCGAACCCGAGATCGGCCAGGAAGGTACCAAAGAATCCTCCTCGACCGTCCGATCCGGCGCGAACCGCCTTTGATCGGACAGGGCTCGGAGACAAATAGGAGGACGCGCTCGTCACTTTTCAAGGGTAAACAGAGACGTCTTTGCTCGAAGCCGTCGGACATGCCCGGGTCCCCAGGAGGTGATCGAGCACGCACCGAATGTAAACCAATCAGCCAGGCCAGTCAAGCAAAGGTTGCGATGATTCGCCCAAGACCGTCGATAAGCCATCGTGAGGAGATCACAGTCGCTAGCCGCAGGCTTCATCAAAGAAGTGTATCATCCTCGATGGTTGGCAAACCCTGTACTCGTCCAAAAGAAGAATAAAAGCTGGCGCATGTGTGTTGATTACACCGACCTCAACAAGGCTTGCCCGAAAGATCCCTTCGGTCTCCCCGCATTGATCAGGTGGTAGACTCCACTGCTGGATCCCAACTACTTAGTTTTCTGGACGCCTACTCAGGCTATCATCAAATCCGGCTTCGAGAGGAGGATTGTGAGAAGACTTCGTTTATCACCCCATTCAGAGCATATTGCTACATCACCATGCCGTTTGGGCTGAAGAATGCTGGTGCAACTTATCAGCGCGCGATACAGCGGTGTTTTCACCATCAGCTCGGACGCAATGCGGAAGCATATGTGGATGATATAGTGGTTAAAACCAAGACAGAGGACAGCCTCACCTCCGATCCGCCGAAGCGTCGCAAGTCCGAGGGCGTTCAGATGAGGCTAAACCCCGAGAAGTGCGTTTCGGAGTTTCTTCCGAAACTACTCGGTTCATTATCTCTCATCGTGGGATCGAGCCAAACCTCGAGAAAATCGGGGCCATCATAAGGATGGCCCCGCCGCCACCCAAAAAGATGTCCAAAAGCCATCGGCTGCATGGTAGCGCTTGCGTGTTTATCTCTGGTTGGGAGTTCGGGGGATGCCTTTCTTCAAGCTCCTCAAGAAGCAGGACCGCTTTGAATGGACGGCAGAGGCACAGCAAGCCTTTGAAGAACTCAAGGTGTTCCTCTCCACCCCTCCAATTCTAGTTTCGCCGGTGCCGTGAACCTCTCTGCTCTACATAGCGGCAACAACTCATGTAGTCGCCCGTGATAGTTTTGGAGCGGGAAGAATCTGGACACCGCTACGGCGCAACGCCCGGTTTATTTTGTCGCAAGTCTTTGGGCGAATCCAAGACGCGATATCCTCAAATTCGTAAGGCTGACGCAATTTTGATCTCGTCGCGAAGTCAAGCATTATTTTCAAGGACATTCGATTTGATGAGTGACTTCTTTCCCGTGGGAGAGGTCCTCCATAATCGAGAAGATCTTGGAAGAATTTCAAAGTGGGCAGCCGAGCTTGGAGCTTTCGACGTCTCGCTCAAGCCACGCACCGCCGTCAAGTCCTGTGCTTTGGCCGACTTTATGGTCGAAAGTGGACCGAATCCCGTGCCCCCGCACGGAAGAAGAGCCGTAATATTGGACCATGCACTTCGATGGATCTCTCATGCTCGTGGGGCCGGGCAGAATTCTCCTCGCCTCTCGAAAGGCGATAGGATGAAATACGCCCTTCGATTCATTTCCGGCCTCGAACAACGCCAGAGTACAAGGCGCCATCCATGGGCTCGCATCACCACATCGCCGAATCCGACGATTGGCGGTTCATGTGACTCTCGCTTGGTGGTGAGCCAACTACGTATGACTGGTCGTGCGTTGATCGACTATGATGGCATACCGCCAAAGAAGTCCGAGAATTGGAAGGCAAGTTTGACGGATCGAGCTGGTTCATGTCCTCCGCCGCAATAATGAGGCAGCCGACGAGTTGGCTAAAATGGGAGCCACTCGGCAGATGTCCCGAGTGGTATTTTCGCCCAGGATCTTTACTGAGCCAACCGCTTGCAAAACGACGAGCCAAGTAAGGATCACGGGACCGAGTCCTGCTCATTAACCCCAACAGGACGGCCCCGTATCTGGATTATCTCCTGAAGGACAAAAATCCAGAGACAACCGCTCTTGCCGAACGCGTTTCCCGACAAGCCAAATCCTATGTGGTGGTGGGCGAGGAGCTCTTCGAAGAGCGCCAGAGTCCTCGGCGGTGCATTTCGGAACAAATGGGAAGAGATCTGCTCCAAGAAATCCACTCGGGGATGTGTGGCCATCACGTGGCGTCAAGCGCCTTGGTTGGGAAAGCCTACCGCCAGGGCTTCTTTTGGCCTACGGCAGTGACGGATGCTAAGGAGATCGTTCGAACTTGCGAGGGCTGCCGATTCTATGCAAGGCACACACTTGCCGGCGCAGGAGCTGCAAACTATCCCCATCTCTTGGCCCTTCGCGGTCTGGGGGCTCGACTTAGTGGGCCCACTCAAGAAGGCTCAAGGTGGCTTCGCCTACCTTTTTGTAGCCATTGACAAGTTCACCAAGTGGATCGAAGCTAAACCAGTCGCCACTATCACTGCGGTTAAGGCCAAGGAGTTCTTCCAAGATATCGTGGTTAGATTCGGAGTGCCCAACCGGATCATCACGGACAATGGCACCCAATTCAGGAGTGAAGAATTTCAAGAATGGTGCGAAGGCGTCGGGATCAAGATCTGCTTCGCCTCGGTGGCTCATCCACGAAGCAATGGGCAGGTGGAGCGGGCTAATGGCCTGGTCCTCCAGGGCCTCAAGGCCAGGATCTTCGATCGCCTCAAACCATACGCTGCCCGATGGGTGAAGGAGTTACCGTCGGTACTCTGGGGACTCAAAACCACCCCACCGAGCAATCGGCCAAACTCCCTTTTTCCTAGTTTACGGCGCAGAGGCGGTTCTGCCGACCGAACTAGGATTCGAATCCACGAGGGTTCGGAATTACAAGGAAGCCGAGTTCGAGGGAAGCCGAATGGTGGAGCTTGATCAACTCGAGGAGGCTCGGAACGTTGCAGCCATCCAGTCGGCTAAGTACCTCCAGGGACTTCGGCGTTACCATTCTCGCAATGTCAAAAGTAGAGCCTTTTCAAAAGGAGATCTGGTCCTCATGAGGAACCAGAAAAGTGAGCACAAGCTCTCTCCTATTTGGGAAGGTCCCTACATTGTGGAGGAGACGGTCCGGCCGGGCGCCTATCGACTCAGACGTGAAGATGGCGAGGTTTTGGCGAATACTTGGAATGCCGAACAGCTCCGTCGCTTCTACGCATAAGTTATGTACCCGACTCTCACATACTAAATAAAATGGTGATCCATTTCATTTTCTGAATTTCTACTGTGTAATGCTAGTCCCGAGTGGTTATTACCCGACTGGTGTAGCGCCTAACCCTGGTCACGCCGGTACAAAATGCACGGAAATAAAGACCGCGATAAGCGGACAACTCCGGCGGTTTACACCAGCGCGCGAAGCGGGAAGGGTAGAGCCTGAAAGCACTAACCACTCGGGGACTACACCGCAGCGCACTTAATTTAACCGAGATTCGCCTAGTCGTGAGTTTCTAGCTGTCAAAAGCTCGAGCCTCAATGCCTCGTTGCTGGCGCTGGAGCAACTGACTAGAACGGTTGATTAGGCGGAACCTTAAACTCGGGATAATTATGATGGCATAGACTGGGCAAGATTTCACATTTTGTTCCATAATATTAATAATTTACATTACTGACTTTCTTTATCATTTTCTCGCGCTAAAAAAAAGGGGGGGAGGGGCGGCTCCTGCCGCCGCTAATCCCGCTAGTCTGTGTCGCTGGTGTCGCTTCGCCGCTAGGAGGCCCGGGGGCGGGATCGTCGAGGTCAGACGTGACTCGCGTGACCCAAAGCCGCCAGAATCTCGTCCTCAACCACCCACAGGGGTGGTATAAGGCGGACGAGGGCCCTGGCGGCTAGGTCGTCACGGCGTTCGCGCCCAACCTCTCGGTGATGATCTCGCCACCTCGTGGAGCCCCTGCAGCCTCCAAAGAAGGTGGCCACCGCGGGCGGCGCCCTCGCAGCCCCTCCTCTTCTTCCGCCTCCAGGATAGCAAAATCGTGCTCCTCCCAGACCCGGCCTCCTCCCGGTGTAGAGCAGCCCAAGGAACCGCTGGCGAAAGAACGCCGCGTATGGGCCAATGAACCTCCTCATGTTAGACATGGAGGGAAGCTGGAAGAGGAAGAAGAGGGAGGAGACGAGAGGAAATGGGCGATCGCTCATCAGCGGTGACGCCCTATTTATAAACCATCCCAACCCTGGAAATCGAAGCGTCTCCAAAGGCAATCAAACGCGCCACCCCGCAATCAATGAAGCGCAAAAAACAAAGCGGCTGCGCGAATACCAAAGAAAATCAACACGTTGAACAGAATTAAGGGATATTTCGCCAGACACGTGTCAGGTACAGTCCAAATCAATTCAACCTTCCCGCTCACTTCGCCCAGTTAAGCGAGAAGTCCGGCCAGTGGGGAGGCGACGACGCAAAACCTGGGGCTGAACCACTCAAATTTCCTAAAAGCGTGTCTGGGCGAAAGGCCACCGCCAAGGCCCTGGCGCTTGGGAGCCATACCAGTCGGCTGAAGGCCATCCAGAGGCGCAACGGGGGCCAAAAGGCCGTGGCCACAACGTAAGTCCCGACGCTCGAGAGCTGCACGCCAGCCACTCGGAAAAGCGTGTCTGGGCGAAAAGGCCACGGGCCAAGACCCTGGCGCTTGGGAGCCATACCAGTCGGCTGAAAGCCACCCAGAAAGGCGCAACGGGGGCCAAAAGGCCGTGGGCCTATATTCTAGCAACTCAGACAAGGGGGAAAGAGTGAAAGAGGTCTGGAGCCCACTTAGCAGAGGACAATACAGACAAATTATATTCAAGTGAGAAAATACAACGTTTCAAACAAGGAGGGGAGGGCCAGCACTCGGCATTAAGGTTCACATCGAAATCAGAATTCAAGATTCTCTAACAAGGCCTGCGATGTACCGGAGACCTCTTCGAGGAGTGCGTTGGCTTTGTCTTCATCACAGGCAAAACCCTCTTTCACAGCTTCAAGGTCAACTCTCGGATAATGAGACTTGACCACCGCTAACGCCTGGTTCGCACTCATGGTCGCGGACTCCTTGGCATAAGCTCTGATCCTATTGGCTCCTCCAGAGAGAAGCGAACAGCCGTCCCCTCTCGGCCCGCTCAGCCTTCCGAGCACGCAGAAGGTGCAGAACTGGCTCGCAGGCGACGCGCAGCTCAGTCCGGCTCCGTTCGGCAGTGGTCATCTTCTCCTTGCATTCTACACCAAAGCCGAACTGCCATCAGAAAACACACCCGACACCAAGTACGTTCAATCCAAGTCAAAGAAATTTACCCTTCAGCTCCCGTTGTATCCTCTCCAAGCCGACTCGAGCTTCGAGGTCAGAACTTTCTGAAGCTTCCAGTCGGGCTCTCAGCTCAGCAATGGTCAAATCGCGCTCTGAAACACAAGAGCATCATCATCCTTTCCAATTATCCAAAAAGATGTTCAAACCGAGTCCAGGGGAGGATATCACCTTCGAGCGCATGCTCAAGCTTCGCCTTCTCCTCTCGGATCGCCATACACTGGGTCTCTAGCCCGTGGACCTCTTTCCATCTGTCGCTGCTGATCTCGTTGACCTTGTCCTGATACTTCTGGTGCTCCTTGAGCTTGGGGAGCACCTTCCGAAAAAATTGCGACCTCTGCTCCGAGCGCTCTCCCATGTCCTAGGCGACTGGGCAGAGTCTCAGGTGGAGGCCAACATTCACTAATGATAGCAGAAAACTCACCCTGACGAGCGTACTACACCTGACGGTGAGCTCGTAAAGCTCCATCCGAGCAGCTATCTCTGCTTCCTCGTCCTCCTCCATCCCTTTCCGGTGAACCTCCTCACTCCACACGGTCCGATTCGGGTTTCGGCAGGGGACCGAGTGGCGGTGGTTTCCGACGCACCTCCTCCACTTCGGGAGGCGGAGCCGGGTCAAGTTTCCTCGACCGCTGGGCCACTTGGTGGCTCGGCTCGCCAAGAAGGCGAGGTGGCGACGCCCAGTGCCGAAGGAGACGGTGACCTAGCCGACGCAGGGGGTCCCCTTGGAGAAGCCGGTCCCGGGGCTCCTTTTCAAGAGACCCTCCACCGGGACATCCACAGAGGAGTCCCGAATCGGCAAAAAGGGAAAACATCTCAAAGACAGGTAATAACAAAAAGACAAGGATTGCCCAAAAGAATACCTCCTGGATTTCTTAAATTTCATCCCAGGTTTCATCCGAGTCCCAGCACCACTCGGAGGGGAACCAGACCCAGCACCAGCAGCCGGGGCTGCCCCTCAGACAGAGGGTTGTGGCTCTGCGCTTCGTGATCCAGGAACGCCGGAGGTCGAAGGCCCGGCTGACGAAGGGCCAGCAGCCTCCTCCGCCGATTCCCGGCGCAGCTCATCGGCCGAGGTGTCGGCCGCTCGCTTGGCCTGAGCATTCCTCAGCCGAGAGAGGCCGACGACCGAAAGGCCGTAGAAAGAAGGACTCACATTCCTGAAAAGGAACGATCGACGCCGTCAGAATCACACATCGTGCAAAAATCATGGGACAGCTTTTTCGAGAGTGGTGCACTCACAGGAGGGGAGGGTTCGCCGCCGAAAATTTGTGAGGGCAGCCCTACAGGTGATCACAGTGCCAGGCACGAACAAGTCAACCACCCGCGCCGCCAATGCATCTTTCGACAAGGACGTGTCCGTCTCCGTGGGATCCCGAGACCCGCCCGATCGAACCCTGTGGATTCTCTCCTTTAAGGGTTGCACTCGGGCGCTGCACAAAGTCGATCATGATCCCGGGGCCCGACAGCCCCCGGTTCTTCAGATCGTTAATCCACGCCAGAAGCTTGGTGACTTGGTTCAAGCCGCCGTCATCCGGGGCATCGCTCCAGCACCGGCAAGCTTTAGAGGCGCGGTGTAACACCCCAAAATTTTGCTTTTCTTGAATTCATGTGTGATTTGGCACTTTGGTGAATTTTTGGAATTTTCTGGAATTTATTTGGATTTATTTGGAATTTATTTGAATTTATTCCATTTTGAAATAATTAAAGAATTAAACTTTGCAAATAAAAATTTGTTGGAAATATTTTATTTGAGTCCAAAATGTTCCAAAATATTTTCCAAAATTTTTCTGGAATTTTTCTGAGTCTTTTGCTATTTTTAATGATTTAATTGAATTCTAAGAATTTAATTGGATTAATTAAATCGAGTTGGTTTTATCGTTTCCTCCGACGGACCGAGTCCGAAGTCGACTCGAGTCCAACTCAAGGCCATTGGTCCAAATTAACCCGCTCGGCCGAACCCAAACCCGCGTGACCGTTGGATCTTGATTCTACGAACTTCTTGGATATAAAGGAATGAGATGCACCGGAATCAAATAACACCAAAGTGGGAATAGATTGGACGGGGAACATACCCAGAACCACATCTGGTGCTTCCGTTGCTTCCTCACCCGTCACATGATGTAAACGCCCTTGATTTGCGGCTTGAGCAAAGTGTGTGTCTTCCTGGCTTGTTGTCCTCCGGCTCCTTGAGGACGACCAGGGGGTCGAGGAACTCCTTGCTTGGGCAATTATTGGCATAATGTCCAAGTCGCTTGCACTTGAAGCATGTGACATTTGGAGTCCGAGTTGATGCTCCGGTGGGGACGTGCTCCAAAGAGGGTTTGCCGGACGAGGCAAAGGCCGCCGAGGTCGAGGGGCAGGACCTTGACGCTTTGCTTCGTGGCGGAGCAGGTGGTCGCGATTACCCTCGAGGTGCGTGGCGAGGCCTGGATAGGCTTGCACTAGCAGGTCTTACGTGCCATCCATTTCCTCTTGCGTGACTCCAAAGCAGCTCGAGTGCTATGTTCCACTCGAATAGACTTGTCCACAGAGTTTGGAAGTCATTGATATCAATGGCAGCTAATGCACACTTGATTTCTTCATTAAGGTTATCCCAAGCTGCCCACCACGTGCTTCAGAATGACTTCAGATGGTGCATAACGGGAAAGGTAATTGAAGTGATTAAGATACTCCATTACCGTCTGATTCCCTTGACGGAGATCAAGGAATTCCGCCTTTTGATGTCCATCGATCGAAGGAATATGGGTTCTAAAAGTATCCTTGAAGGCCTCCCATGAAATCGATCCACTGGAAGTATAGCTTGGTAGTTCTCCCACCATAAAGCAGCAGCTCCTCCCAACCGATAAGATGCATAGAGAACTTTCTCCGATCATTGCCTTTGTGCAATGTTCAACTTGCTCTCCATTGTTCGCAGCCAGTCATCTGCGTCCAATGGGTCAGCAGCAGTAGAGAATGTAGGAGGCCGAGTCTTCAGAAACTCAGACAACCTTGATGGTGGAGCACCACCACCACTTCCTCCAACAGGACTCCTTGGTGGGAAGTATTCTCGAACTAATCATTGCAGAAGAAGTGTATGGGTTTGACGGTTTTGCTCGATCATTGCCAGAACTTGCGCCATTGTGGGCGGACCTGGCAATTGCTCCTCCGAAATTCCACCTTGCTGATTAGGATTTGAATCTGGATTAGGTGGATCTGGCACTTGATGAGAAGATGAAGCCCTTGCAGAAGGGTGGATCGGATTAGGTTGCGCTGGAGTGGGCAATGTTTCGTGAGGAAGAAAGGGTTCCTGCGAAGCCTCACTCTCCAAGATCCCGCGAAGAGATCTGGTTACAGGCATCCTGAAATTTCAATTTAGATGAGAAAATAATGTATTGTAATTAAATGATTTAGATTGGCAGATTGAAAATTTAAACTCAATCTCATTGGTTAATAGGCAACATTTCATTCCCTAAAATTTTATTATTCTTAAAGAAATTCATTAACAAGGAAGGTGTATTGTTATGTTATGTCATATTGTGAAAAATAACCACAAGGGATCACATCATCGTGAAATTGTAATAAAACATTAGAAAGTCACGAGAAGGAACCAAAACAAGCAGAAATAAACAAGAATAAAGACTTTATTCAATCGCATATTAACAACATGTACAACAAAAGTAAGACAACCTCACAACTCAACGCTACATGACCACATGTGTCGCTACAACTCAAGGTACACCTACTCCAAACCTGGTGCTACAACGTCCTCGCCCGGCAGACTCAACAAGATCCGCAGGGTAGAGTCGATCACCGTGGCGGAAAGGTACCACGACGTCAGAACTCTGGGCCACACGGGACGCAAAGATACCTGCAGCCGACTGGCCCAAGTCTAACCCATGACAGACGTGGACGACTAACTCCTGTGGACATCCTAGCCCGTCGGGAACGTCTAGTGGCTCTAGCAGACCTCGGTGTAGGAGTCCCAGGCACCTCCTCGGATCGGCAACAAAGTAGCATCGTCGCCAAGAGCTGACCTAGAGAACAAACCCATAGCCACGAAAGGAGCTATGGCGTTCTCTAAAAAGGCTACTCTCCCACGTGCTACGTAGTACTCTAATACTGCCTGACGATGGTAACGGTCGGCAAAGATGAAGGAACTCAACTATGATCCTATAGTGCTCATTAGGCCTTTATCTTTGGGATCTATGTAACTAGTGTCTCCTCGGCAACAAAGCAGGTATCTCGATGCAAGTCGCCATCTCCTGGAAGAGCGTGCGCGGCGATCGAACGATGGCCATATAAGCAACATCGCCAACGCGGAAGACACCGAAGCTCCACGACCATCAAAAGTACGATCTGCCTCTCCGAACTGTGTCCTAGCTGGGATCTCAATCCTAGCTATGTACTCTATCGAAACTGGACTCGCCATCCGCTGGTAGACGGTGTATCGGGTGTCTCAAAGCTGTGCAAAGTCTAACATCTGTGCTAAGACTCCCATCAATCCCGCCTCCCAGACGCCTGGAAGTGTGGAAACATGGCGAATACCCTTCCATCTGCACATTTAATAAGGAATTAGTATTCCAGATTAAATGCAAGATGCAACGATAACGCACAAAAGTAAAGAGTAGAAGACAACATAGTAAAGAATTAATAACAGATATAACAAGTTTTATTTTCCTAAGTGTAATGTGTCTATTCAAAATTTTAATTTCCTCTTAACGACCATTCTAACTAAGGTTCTCCTACAGCAGCGTGGCTCGATAATAAATCGTGAGACCCTCATTTTTATGTCACTAAGTAACATAAATATGAGGCTCTTTTAAGTGCTTCTGTGCCATTCCCATGATCGATGGTCGGCACGCACAATCACAATTTGGAAATTACAGCCACACGTATACAGATTTTATTACATCACAAATTTTATAGTGTTATTACAATACCAAAAGTAGCAGAAATTAAAACCATGTCTCATAGTGTGCCAACTATTCCATAACTCCACAGTAAATCACGAGATGAACCTAGAAAGATCAGTCGTCGCTAAAATTCGCAGGTTCCTCATATTCATTTCCGTCATTATTGTAATCCTGCTCTTCACCTAAAAACATTGTTGAAGCAAGTTGAGTACATTGGTACTCGCAAGACTTTGTAGTGTATGCAATTCCTGGAATATATGCAGGCTGAAATAGAAAGTGGGTTTCTACGGTTGTTTTGCGTAAAGCGAAGATTTGAATTGTAAATACTGAATAGTAATGGAAAGCATAAACTGAATTTGAAACGGTTTGATAAGTAATCAAAGTATCAAGCATTGACAAAAATAACAATAAGTTACTCACGGCCCTTTTGTGAGTAAAGATAACGGAAAAGACCCTCCATGGTCTTATACGAACAAATATAACAATAAGTGACATTTAACAAATGTGAATCACTTTCCAAATCATTTTATCAAGAGTTTTAGAAAATGGAAAACAACTAACTAGTGTCAATTCGCCAAGTCATCCATGACCGTGGATACGGCTATTCGAATAGTTTTAGACTCTGCAGAGTTGTACAGCTTTACCCACAAGAAATGTCCTCCCTTTTTGCAAGCTATAAGACACACTTCCTTTGGTATGTCCGCGAGGAGTTCATAACGAAACTGTTCGATTACTTGAACCTTAACTTTGCACTAGCCCAGTGACGTTACCCCTGACTATGATGGAAGCTAAAAAGGTAAAAGGGAATTCCGGAGTCAGTGACCCACCAGGAATAATAAACAGCCCCAAATTCATAGCCAGCGACATCGTTACAATAGCAGAGATGCCAACACCTCGGTGATGACACCTCCCTCGAGCAAACCTATATCCGGAATGCCCGTGCTACAACTGCCTACCAATGTGCAAAGCTAATTCCCAAATAATTTAATAAGTTAAGACTGTCCCATTACAGTACTTGTGGATGTACGGTTATACTTGGATCATGCAACACTACGTTCGGTCCTTAGAGTAACATGGGTGATACTCCACCCTAGCTACGTACACGTTAAAACATGTACATCCGGCTATTGCCAATAATCACCCACGTCGAAATCAATAGTTTTATTTTTATTTTTATCAAACTACCAGTATCCTTTACTGTTTAAATAAACCATAAAAGATTTCATAAAGAAGTGTGTATGTGGGTGAAGATGTCAACGTATTATTCTAAGCATTGCTAAGCAGATGCAATTAATATTCGTTATAGCCCATCTTTTAATTGAGTACCCATTCCTATGGTTATCATGGGGTTTATGTTGATATGATTAAGACAATATACCAACATTGGGTTATAACTACCAAGAGCGTGAAATAAATAGTTAGAATATAAGCATGCAGGAAGATTCTTAATCACATTTTATCTGGTTGTAAAATCTGGGTTCAAGAATGATCAAAGGGGTGCTTGCCTTGCTCCTCGGCGGTGTAAGCTGGATCTGTGTCGTCGATAGCGTAGTCGGTAATCTCAGCGTCTATACGTCGATTAAGAACATGGCAAAAAGAATACTTCAATATCGATAAAAGATGCAAATACATAAACAACAAGGATAGCAGTTGAAAGATGCAAATGAAATCAGTTCAAATCAACCAATGATGGTAATCACTTAATCAATTCATGCATTAAGCAAGTTATAAGATTTTGGGCCTAAGGCAAAAGCTTAATGACATACAACATGATTACCTTTCTTTATGTAATATTTCATTTTAATTTACGAATTCAGGAAGCTAAGATTGTAGGATTATATTTAACAAAGTTCATTTTCAGGGTGTATGATTAATTGTACTAATATGAATTAGCATATAAAGTACCCTAATTATATTTAATGAAAGAACATGGTGCATCCTAGCTTTCATCTTACCAACTGGTTCTAATCAGTGTAATGGGCACAAAGAAACAAGTTTCATTCATTTTGGAAGCTTTTTCATTAAGTTATCACAACTATATTAAATCTATGCATTCAGTAAAGTCCTAACATGAAATTTTCACAAACTAATTCCAAATCCAAATCTAATTACATATTTGGATAGTACTTGACCTAAGGATTCCAACAAAGTTGGTTTCACCCAATTTGGACTTTGTTTGCAAAATCTCTATATGCTATATATTCAAATTTCACTCTTTAAATTTAAATTCAAGTTTAAATTGCTAAACAAGTTTGAAATATTTTTGCAGATTATGAAACTAGGGAATTTATAATGAATTTACAAATTTGTTTCATTTGATTTGGAGTTATAGATCAAAAGATATAGCCATTTGAATCTATTCGGTTTAATGAAATTCAAGAAAAAGGAAAATACGTTTTCCTTCAGGGAAAACGCATTCTCAGCGTTTGCGCGGGCTGGTTTTGAACTTCGGGTTGCGATCGGTGGCGGCTGAGCCGGCCCGTCGGCGGCTATGCGTCGCGACGCCTTGACAGCGGCTACGGTAGCGCGCATGGCGGCGAAGGTGCAGCGCCGCGGCTGACAACTTCGGCCCACATGGCATAGAGCCAGGGCAGGGGCGATGGTCGACGACCTCGCCGGCGGCTCTCCGGCGACGTCGATCGATTTTGGATGGCTGCCACAGCTTCAGTGGACCACAACGATCCTAGGGGTGTGCTCGGTTATGGGTGGTGTTCGGAGGTTTTGGGCTCTCGGCGCTGGACGGCGGCGCTTCACGGCGGCGCAAGGCGTGGCGGCGCTACGGTTCATCCGGAGCTGAATGATCATGCACAAAAGCTCTAGTGGGCTATGAGGATACTATTCATACACTTAAACCGAAGAACGGGTGGCCGGGTGGTATTCTCACCGTGCGGCGGCGACGGCGGAAGAGGTTACACGGTGCGGGATCAACTCGGAGTACTCCAGGCTGAAACAAATCGCGCAAATGCTTCGTGAGTATCCAAGGATACTTTAGGAGCGATCAATTTGAACGTTCTCTTACCGAGGTGAACGAATTTGGGATTTCCCCCAATTCGGGTTCCACCGGCAACGGAGAAGAAGGCTTGATTTGGGCGATTCCAGGCGTATGATGATGAACGTGTGGGTGTTCCGGGTTCGGCTGGATGTAAGGGTGCTATTTGCCCCCTTTAAATAGGCGCGGAAGGCAATTAGGAACGGATTTGTTTGGGCGGCAATGGCGGTCGGCTGGGACTCGGCAACGGCATGGGCAAGTGGAGGTGGCCGATCGAGTTGGCAGCGGGGTGGCAGAGGGTGGCCTCGAGGCGCGGAATTGCGGCGGGATGAGGACAAATGCCAAGGCGGTAAGGCGGCTTTGCCGACAACAGAGAGAACCAGAGAGAGATAGAGACTGAGAGGAGAGGAGGAAGAAGATGGCCTGACCTTCGGGGTCCACAAGGCAGAGAGAGAGAAGAGAGAAAGAGAGGAAAGGGGAGATGCTGACGCGTGGGCTAAGAATCCTCTGGGTCCCTGTCGGCAGTGGTGCCAGCGCAGGGGTCGCTGGACGCGTGGACCCGCACGTCAGGATGGGGGAGTAATCTCCAGTTTCTTCCCCAGACAGCGCAGCAAACGAATTAATACCGAGGTCATTTCATGCCCAGATTTTTCGAAACTTTTTGACTAAGCTGATGAGTAAGTCTACTAGCTTCAGTAAAATTTTGGAGTTAAAATTATTTACCATTTATTTATAATAAATCTGACAATGTCGGCTGCACTGTAATTCTATTTCGATTTCTGCATTGGTTTATGGATTAAATAAACATATTTATTTTTGAAATTTTTACTGAAGGTGTGTTTCTATACAATGGACCTACCATAAAAATTTCAACATTAAAGTCGCATTATTTATTTTTCTAAAATTCTTTTACTGATTTCTGCAGAATTTCGAATCTGCCTAAATTAAATGCTAATAAATAGAAAAATAGCTTATTAATTTTTGAAACTTTTTGTGGATGAAGGTGATATTACTGAGGTCTTATGGTAAAAATTCCAAGGCCTAGATTGCTCCACAACTTTCTCCAAAAATCTGACATTGGTCAGGGCAACCATTAAGTTTATTATTTAAATTTGTTTTCTTTATCAATAAATGTATGCACAAGGTCTTTTGACCATTTATGAATATTTTCTAGGGTTTGGCCATGTTATACAAAATTTTTACCATGGTAATTTCATTTCTTACCATTTTACCATTTTCTCTTTTCCTTTCTTTTCTTTCTCAATTTCATTATTCATTTCAACAAATAATTCAACCAACCCATAAGTAATTGCACAAGAAATCATAAAATGCAACACAAAGATGATTTCACATACTTAATAGTTGATTTTAAACTTTTATAAATTTGAGGATGTTACAGATCTACCCCCCTTACAAAAATCTCGTCCTCGAGATTTGCGAGGGCTAAGGAAAACTAAAAGAAATCTGGAAATTCTTTCATCAGATGATCTTCACGCTCCCACGTGGCTTCTTCTTCAGTATGATTACTCCACTGAACCTTCAACATTCTGTGGATCTTGTTTCTTGTGTGTCGCTCGGCTTCTTCAAGAATGCGAACAGGACGCTCTCGATAAGATAGATCAGGTTGTAGATCGAGATCGTCGAGATTAGCGAGATCAGTTGGCACACGAAGACATTTCTTGAGTTGGGATACATGAAAGACATTATGAACTTCCGATAATTGGGGTGGCAAGTCCAACTTATATGCCACCTCTCCCATTTTCTCGATAATTGGAAACGGTCCAATATATCGAGGGGCTAGTTTCCCGCGGATTTGGAAACGCATTTAATTCGAAGAGGAGAAACTTTCAGATAGACATGATCTCCGACTTCAAAGCTTAAATCACGTCGACGATTGTCGGCGTAACTTTTCTGACGAGATTGGGCTTCTTTGAGTCGACTCCTAATCATGTCAACTTGCTCTTGGGCTTCTTGGATAATATCTGGGCCAAAGAAATTTCTTTCTCCAGTTTCAGACCAAAAGAGAGGGGTTCGGCACTTTCTTCCGTAAAGTGCTTCAAAAGGAGACATCTGGAGACTGGCTTGAAAGCTATTATTATAGGAGAATTCAGCAAAGGGTAAGCTTTTCTCCCAATCCATGCCATAAGATAGCACACAAGCTCTCAGCATGTCCTCCAGGGTCTGATTAGTCCGCTCAGTCTGTCCATCTGTTTGGGGATGATAAGCCGTACTGAAATTCAGCTTTGTCCCTAACAGAGTGTGCAAACTTTCCCAGAAACGAGATGTGAACTGGGATCCTCGATCGGACACAATAGTCTTATGGATTCCATGAAGACGAACAATATTCTCCAGGTATAGCTCAGCAAGTTTAGAGCTTATATAAGTGGTTTTAACTGGAATGAAGTGAGCAATTTTGGTTAATCGATCGACGATAACCCATATGGAATCATGTCCTTTTCTGGTTCTTGGTAATCCAACAATGAAATCCATACAGATATGGTCCCACTTCCATTCAGGAATTTCAAGATGTCGATGTTATCGAGGTGGGCGTTGATGCTCGTCTTTTACTCGCTGACATATATCACATTTCGCGAGATACTCGGCGATTTCCTTCTTCATGCCGGGCCACCAATATTACTGCTTTAGATCTTGATACATCTTCGTGCTACCAGGATGGATAGATAGAGGTGATTCATGAGCTTCACTCAAGATCAACTTCTTGATTTCTAGATCACTTTGAGGATATAGATTCGATTCTTGAATTGGAGTATACCATCCGAATTTTCCGAAAATTCCAATTCCTTGCCTTGTTCCAACTCTTTTCGGATTTTAGATATGGTTTCATCTTTTAGATTGGGCTACCTTAATTTGGGTTTTCAGATTTGGTTGCATTTGGAGACTAGCAACAAATCCTTTTTCAACAATTCCCAAATTAAGCTTCAAACTCCTTTACTAATTCAGATTGATCGATTGGTATGGCCGACACCATCATACAATGGAGTTTACTGGCTTAGAGCATCTGCTACGACATTAGCTTTACCAGGATGGTAATGAATACTAAGGTCGTAATCCTTTATTAACTCTAGCCATCTCCTTTGCCGCATGATTAAGATCTGGTGAGTAAAGAAGTACTTTAAGCTCTTATGATGTGTAGATGTCACACTTGTTTCCAATAAGATAGTGACGCCAGATTTTGAGGGCATGCACTCTGCGGCTAATTCGGATCATGAGTTGGATAATTAAGCTCATGAGGTCGGTGACGAGAAGCATAAGCTACGACTTTCATTTCTTGCATCAACACGCAACCAAGACCATTGCGTGAAGCATCGCAATAGACATCGAAGCTCTTATGGATGTCGGGTAACACCAGCACTGGGGCTGTGGTTAACCGTTTCTTCAATTCCAGAAAACTTGCTTCGCGTGCAGAGTCCATTCATATTTCTTTTCTTTCTTCAAGAGCTGAGTCAAAGGTTTGGCGATTTTGGAGAAGTTTTCGATAAAGCGGCGATAATATCCCGCTAAACCGAGGAAACTTCGGATTTGAGGAACAGATTTTGGTTGCTCCCAGTTTTGGACTGCTTGAACTTTGCTGGGATCAACAGAAATTCCTCCTTTGGAAAGGATGTGCCCGAGGAATGCAACTTCCTTCAACCAAAATTCACATTTTTCGAACTTGGCATATAACTTATGTTCTCGGAGTTTCTCAAGTACCAGGTGTAGATGTTGGGTATGATCTTCTTCATTTTTGGAATAGATGAGAATATCATCTATGAATACCACTACGAACTTATCGAGATACTCCATAAAGACTTTATTCATTAAACTCATAAAGCTAGCTGGAGCATTTGTAAGTCCGAAGGACATTACGACATATTCATATAAGCCGTAACGAGTGGTAAAGGCTGTTTTAGGAATATCCTCCGGTCGGATTTTTAATTGATAATATCCATGTCTAAGATCAATTTTGGAAAAGATTTGGGCACCGGTTAATTGATCGAACAGATCATCGATACGGGGTAGAGGATATTTGTTTTTGATAGTAACATCATTGAGAGCACGATAATCCACACACATGCGTAGACTACCATCCTTTTTACTGACAAAGAGGACAGGGCTACCCCATGGAGAAGTACTAGGTCGAATGAACTTTTTGTCTAACTGTTCTTGAATTTGCTTTTTGAGTTCTATTAACTCATTTGGTGGCATACGATAAGGTCTTTTGGAAATTGGGGCCGTACCAGGTATAAGATCAATGACGAACTCTAAGTCACGATCTGGTGGCAAACCTAGCAATTCTTCTGGAAATACATCGGGAAAGTTGGAAACTACAGGAACAGATTTAATCTTTTCCACTACCAATGCATTTAAGTATGATCTTGATTCAGAAAGATTCTGGGTGGAACTAAAGTTCACTTCAACTCCATCAGGATTAATAAGAGATATGGATCTATTAGCACAATCTATCTGTCCTTTATTCTTAGCTAACCAATCCATACCAAGAATGATGTCTAATCCTGGGGTTTCTATAAGAATAAGATCAGCATAAAATAAAACTTCATTTATTTCAATGCTAACCTTAGGACACATTTTAGTAGTTCTCATTTTTGCTCCAGGAGAATAGATTATCATGGACATAGGTAAAGATTTAGTTTGGATTTGATGTGATTCTACGAACTTCTTGGATATAAAGGAATGAGATGCACCGGAATCAAATAACACCAAAGTGGGAATAGATTGGACGGGGAACATACCCAGAACCACATCTGGTGCTTCCGTTGCTTCCTCAGCCGTCACATGATGTAAACGTCCTTGATTTGCGGCTTGAGCAGGTGCAGGTCTTCCGGCTTGTTGTCCTCCAGCTCCTTGAGGACGACCAGGGGGTCGCTGAGGAACTCCCTTGCTTGGGCAATTATTGGCATAATGTCCAAGCTGCTTGCACTTGAAGCATGTGACATTTGGAGTCTGAGTTGATGCTCCGGTAGGACGTGCTCCAGTAGGGTTTGCCGGACGAGGCAAAGGCTGTCGAGGTCGAGGGGCAGGACCTTGACGCCTTTGCTTCTGTGGCGGAGCAGGTGGTCGCGCATTACCCTGAGGTGCAGGGCGAGGCCTGGATAGGCTTGCACTAGCAGTCTTCTGTGCCATCCATTTCCTCTTGCGTGACTCCAAAGCAGCTCGAGTGCTATGTTCCACTCGAATAGACTTGTCCACCAGAGTTTGGAAGTCATTGATATCAATGGCAGCTAATGCACACTTGATTTCTTCATTAAGGTTATCCCGAAAGCGTTCCAGCTTACGTGCTTCAGGAATGACTTCAGATGGTGCATAACGGGAAAGGTAATTGAAGTGATTAAGATACTCCATTACCGTCTGATTCCCTTGACGGAGATCAAGGAATTCCGCCTTTTGATGTCCATCGACCGAAGGAATATGGGTTCGGCGAAAAGTATCCTTGAAGGCCTCCCATGAAATCGATCCTTTGGAAGTATAGCTTGGTAGTTCTCCCACCATAAAGCAGCAGACTCCTCCCAACCGATAAGATGCATAGAGAACTTTCTCCGATCATTGCACCTTTGTGCAATGTTCAACTTGCTCTCCATTGTTCGCGGCCCGGTCATCTGCGTCCAATGGGTCGGCAGATAGAGAATGTAGGAGGCCGAGTCTTGAAACTTCAGACAACCTTGATGGTGGAGCACCACCACCACTTCCTCCAACAGGGACTCCTTGGTGGGAAGTATTCTGAACTAACTGTTGCAGAAGAAGTGTATGGGTTTGACGGTTTTGCTCGATCATTGCCAGAACTTGCGCCATTGTGGGCGGACCTGGCAATTGCTCCTCCGGAATTCCACCTTGCTGATTAGGATTTGAATCTGGATTAGGTGGATCTGGCACTTGATGAGAAGATGAAGCCCTTGCAGAAGGGTGGATCAGATTAGGTTGCGCTGGAGTGGGCAATGTTTCGTGAGGAAGAAAGGGTTCCTGCGAAGCCTCACTCTCCAAGATCCCGCGAAGAGATCTGGTTACAGGCATCCTGAAATTTCAATTTAGATGAGAAAATAATGTATTGTAATTAAATGATTTAGATTGGCAGATTGAAAATTTAAACTCAATCTCATTGGTTAATAGGCAACATTTCATTCCCTAAAATTTTATTATTCTTAAAGAAATTCATTAACAAGGAAGGTGTATTGTTATGTTATGTCATATTGTGAAAAATAACCACAAGGGATCACATCATCGTGAAATTGTAATAAAACATTAGAAAGTCACGAGAAGGAACCAAAACAAGCAGAAATAAACAGTAACAGCACTTTATTCAACTGCATATTAACAACATGTACAACAAAAGTAAGACAACCTCACAACTCAACGCTACATGACCACATGTGCTGCTACAACTCAAGGTACACCTACTCCAAACCTGGTGCTACAACGTCCTCGCCAGCAGACTCAATAGTATCCGCAGGGGTAGAGTCAGTCACCGTGGCGGGAAAGGTACCACGACGCCTGTAAACCTGCGTCACACGGGGACGCAGTACACCTGCAGCGACCTGTCCAAGTCTAACCCGTGACAGACGTGGACGACTAACTCCTGTGGACATCCTAGCCCGTCGGGAACGTCTAGTGGCTCTAGCAGACCTAGGTGTAGGAGTACCAGGCACCTCCTGGACTGGCAACAAAGTAGCATCGTCGCCAAGAGCTGACCTAGAGAACAAACCCATAGCCACGAAAGGAGCTATGGCGTTCTCTAAAAAGGCTACTCTCCCACGTGCTACGTAGTACTCTAATACTGCCTGACGATGGTAACGGTCGGCAGCATGAAGGAACTCAACTATGATCCTATAGTGCTCATTAGGCACTGTACTGGGATCTATGTAACTAGTGTCTCCCCTCGGCAACAAAGCAGGTATCTCCCGGTAAACAGTCGCCATCTCTGGAAGAGCGTGGCGCAGTCGAACGATGGCCATATAAGCAACATCGCTCAACGCGGAAGACACCGAAGCTCCACGACCATCAAAAGTACGATCTGCCTCTCCGAACTGTGTCCTAGCTGGGATCTCAATCCTAGCTATGTACTCTATCGAAACTGGACTCGCCATCCGCTGGTAGACGGTGTATCGGGGTGTCTCAAACTGTGCAAAGTCTAACATCTGTGCTAAGACTCCCATCAATCCCGCTCCCAGACGCTCGGAAGTGTGGAAACATGGCGAATACCCTTCCATCTGCACATTTAATAAGGAATTAGTATTCCAGATTAAATGCAAGATGCAACGATAACGCACAAAAGTAAAGAGTAGAAGACAACATAGTAAAGAATTAATAACAGATATAACAAGTTTTATTTTCCTAAGTGTAATGTGTCTATTCAAAATTTTAATTTCCCTCTTAACGACCATTCTAACTAAGGTTCTCCTACAGGCAGCGTGGCTCTGATACCAAACTGTGAGACCCTCATTTTTATGTCACTAAGTAACATAAATATGAGGCTCTTTTAAGTGCTTCCTGTGCCATTCCCATGATCAGTGGCTGGCACGCACAATCACAATTTGGAAATTACAGCCACACAGATACAGATTTTATTACATCACAAATTTTATAGTGTTATTACAATACCAAAAGTAGCAGGAAATTAAAACCATGTCTCATAGTGTGCCAACTATTCCATAACTCCACAGGCAACTGCTGAGATGAACCTAGAAAGATCAGTCGTCGCTAAAATTCGCAGGTTCCTCATATTCATTTCCGTCATTATTGTAATCCTGCTCTTCACCTAAAAACATTGTTGAAGCAAGTTGAGTACATTGGTACTCGCAAGACTTTGTAGTGTATGCAATTCCTGGAATATATGCATTTGAAATAGAAAGTGGGTTTCTACGGTTGTTTTGCGTAAAGCGAAGATTTGAATTGTAAATACTGAATAGTAATGGAAAGCATAAACTGAATTTGAAACGGTTTGATAAGTAATCAAAGTATCAAGCATTGACAAAAATAACAATAAGTTACTCACGGCCCTTTTGTGAGTAAAGATAACGGAAAAGACCCTCCATGGTCTTATACGAACAAATATAACAATAAGTGACATTTAACAAATGTGAATCACTTTCCAAATCATTTTATCAAGAGTTTTAGAAAATGGAAAACAACTAACTAGTGTCAATTCGCCAAGTCATCCATGACCGTGGATACGGCTATTCGAATAGTTTCAGACTCTGCAGAGTTGTACAGCTTTACCCACAAGAAATGTCCTCCCTTTTTGCAAGCTATAAGACACACTTCCTTTGGTATGTCCGCGAGGAGTTCATAACGAAACTGTTCGATTACTTGAACCTTAACTTTGCACTAGCCCAGTGACGTTACCCCTGACTATGATGGAAGCTAAAAAGGTAAAAGGGAATTCCGGAGTCAGTGACCCACCAGGAATAATAAACAGCCCCAAATTCATAGCCAGGCGTACACCGTTACAATAGCAGATGCCAACACCTCGGTGATGACACCTCCCTCGAGCAAACCTATATTCGGAATGCCCGTGCTACAACTGCCTACCAATGTGCAAAGCTAATTCCCAAATAATTTAATAAGTTAAGACTGTCCCATTACAGTACTTGTGGATGTACGGTTATACTTGGATCATGCAACACTACGTTCGGTCCTCAAAGTGACATGGGCGATACTCCACCCTATCTACGTACACGTTAAAACATGTACAACCGGCTATTGCCAATAATCACCCACATCAAAATCATAGTTTTATTTTCATTTTTATCAAACTACCAGTATCCTTTACTGCTTAAATAAACCATAAAAGATTTCATAAAGAAGTGTGTATGTGGGTGTAGATGTCAACGTATCGTTCTAAGCATTGCTAAGCAGATGCAATTAATATTCGTTATAGCCCATCTTTTAATTGAGTACCCATTCCTATGGTTATCATGGGGTTTATGTTGATATGATTAAGACAATATACCAACATTGGGTTATAACTACCAAGAGCGTGAAATAAATAGTTAGAATATAAGCATGCAGGAAGATTCTTAATCACATTTTATCTGGTTGTAAAATCTGGGTTCAAGAATGATCAAAGGGGTGCTTGCCTTGCTCCTCGGTGTAAGCTGGATCTGTGTCGTCGATAGCGTAGTCGGTAATCTCAGCGTCTATACGTCGATTAAGAACATGGCAAAAAGAATACTTCAATATCGATAAAAGATGCAAATACATAAACAACAAGGATAGCAGTTGAAAGATGCAAATGAAATCAGTTCAAATCAACCAATGATGGTAATCACTTAATCAATTCATGCATTAAGCAAGTTATAAGATTTTGGGCCTAAGGCAAAAGCTTAATGACATACAACATGATTACCTTTCTTTATGTAATATTTCATTTTAATTTACGAATTCAGGAAGCTATGATTGTAGGATTATATTTAACAAAGTTCATTTTCAGGGTGTATGATTAATTGTACTAATATGAATTAGCATATAAAGTACCCTAATTATATTTAATGAAAGAACATGGTGCATCCTAGCTTTCATCTTACCAACTGGTTCTAATCAGTGTAATGGGCACAAAGAAACAAGTTTCATTCATTTTGGAAGCTTTTTCATTAAGTTATCACAACTATATTAAATCTATGCATTCAGTAAAGTCCTAACATGAAATTTTCACAAACTAATTCCAAATCCAAATCTAATTACATATTTGGACAGTACTTGACCTAAGGATTCCAACAAAGTTGGTTTCACCCAATTTGGACTTTGTTTGCAAAATCTCTATATGCTATATATTCAAATTTCACTCTTTAAATTTAAATTCAAGTTTAAATTGCTAAACAAGTTTGAAATATTTTTGCAGATTATGAAACTAGGGAATTTATAATGAATTTACAAATTTGTTTCATTTGATTTGGAGTTATAGATCAAAAGATATAGCCATTTGAATCTATTCGGTTTAATGAAATTCAAGAAAAAGGAAAATACGTTTTCCTTCAGGGAAAACGCATTCTCGGCGTTTGCAGGCTGGTTTTGAACTTCGGGTTGCGATCGGCGGCTAGGCGGCCCCGTCAGCGGCTTGCGTCTGAAACGCCGCAGCGCGCGGCCTTGTATTTGGCGCGCATGGCAGCGAGAGTGCAGCGCCTTGTGGCCGACAACCGGCCCACATGGCATAGAGCCAGGGCAGGGGCGATGGTCGACGACCTCGCCGGCGGCTCTCCGGCGACGTCGATCGATTTTGGATGGCTGCCACAGCTTCAGTGGACCACAACGATCCTAGGGGTGTGCTCGGTTATGGGTGGTGTTCGGAGGTTTTGGGCTCTCGGCGCTGGACGGCGGCGCTTCACGGCGGCGCAAGGCGTGGCGGCGCTACGGTTCATCCGGAGCCGAATGATCATGCACAAAAGCTCTAGTGGGCTATGAGGATACTATTCATACACTTAAACCGAAGAACGGGTGGCCGGGTGGTATTCTCACCGTGCGGCGGCGACGGCGG
This sequence comes from Rhipidocladum racemiflorum, assembly GCA_036346355.1. Taxonomy (NCBI): domain Eukaryota; kingdom Viridiplantae; phylum Streptophyta; class Magnoliopsida; order Poales; family Poaceae; genus Rhipidocladum; species Rhipidocladum racemiflorum. The sequence continues at coordinate 74,590,249 of CM070579.1, forward strand.
AAGAGGTTACACGGTGCGGGATCAACTCGGAGTACTCCAGGCTGAAACAAATCGCGCAAATGCTTCGTGAGTATCCAAGGATACTTTAGGAGCGATCAATTTGAACGTTCTCTTACCGAGGTGAGCAATTTGGGATTTCCCCAATTCGGGTTCCACCAAGAACGGAGAAGAAAGGCTTGATTTGGGCGATTCCAGCGTATGATGATGAGCGTGTGGGTGTTCGGGTTCGGCTGGATGTAAGGGTGCTATTTGCCCCTTTAAATAGGCGCGGAAGGCAATTAGGAACGGATTTGTTTGGGCGGCAATGGCGGTCGGCTGGGACTCGGCAACGGCACGGGCAAGTGGAGGTGGCCGATCGAGTTGGCAGCGGGGTGGCAGAGGGTGGCCTCGAGGCGCGGAATTGCGGCGGGATGAGGACAAATGCCAAGGCGGTAAGGCGGCTTTGCCGACAACAGAGAGAACCAGAGAGAGATAGAGACTGAGAGGAGAGGAGGAAGAAGATGGCCTGACCTTCGGGGTCCACAAGGCAGAGAGAGAGAAGAGAGAAAGAGAGGAAAGGGGAGATGCTGACGCGTGGGCTAAGAATCCTCTGGGTCCCTGTCGGCAGTGGTGCCAGCGCAGGGTCATTTGGCGGCGTGGACCCGCGTCGAGGATGGGGAGTAATCTCCAGTTTCTTCCCCAGACAGCGCAGCAAACGAATTAATACCGAGGTCATTTCATGCCCAGATTTTTCGAAACTTTTTGACTAAGCTGATGAGTAAGTCTACTAGCTTCAGTAAAATTTTGGAGTTAAAATTATTTACCATTTGTTTATAATAAATCTGACAATGTCGGCTGCACTGTAATTCTATTTCGATTTCTGCATTGGTTTATGGATTAAATAAACATATTTATTTTTGAAATTTTTACTGAAGGTGTGTTTCTATACAATGGACCTACCATAAAAATTTCAACATTAAAGTCGCATTATTTATTTTTCTAAAATTCTTTTACTGATTTCTGCAGAATTTCGAATCTGCCTAAATTAAATGCTAATAAATAGAAAAATAGCTTATTAATTTTTGAAACTTTTTGTGGATGAAGGTGATATTACTGAGGTCTTATGGTAAAAATTCCAAGGCCTAGATTGCTCCACAACTTTCTCCAAAAATCTGACATTGGTCAGGGCAACCATTAAGTTTATTATTTAAATTTGTTTTCTTTATCAATAAATGTATGCACAAGGTCTTTTGACCATTTATGAATATTTTCTAGGGTTTGGCCATGTTATACAAAATTTTTACCATGGTAATTTCATTTCTTACCATTTTACCATTTTCTCTTTTCCTTTCTTTTCTTTCTCAATTTCATTATTCATTTCAACAAATAATTCAACCAACTGTCGGGACCCCGAATTTGCAAATCCGGACCCTCTGTGTATTCAGCACTAGTCCAGGAACGCGCTAGTGCACACAGTCTTAACATCGGTAAATATCACAATCATACCATTCGATATTATCAAAGTACTTTATTTAAATAACCAAACTGGTTACTTGACCTTATGGTCAAGTTACAAATGTATGCCTCGCAAGGCGAAACTTATTCAGAGAAAAATAATAGCAGCGGAAAATCAAATAACTTCGTGGCGCCATCCAGTATACCACAGGCAACTGACTGGGCTCGCTTCCCTAAGTAGACGGATCCTCTTGGAGTTCCTCCTCCAAAGGCTGGCGTAGTCTCCTCTTCAAGCGATGTTGTGTTGAGGCAAGGGTGAGTACTTGGTACTCAAGAAGTCATGCGAGAATGCAAGCTAATATACTATATGCATGGCTTGGTACAAAGGAATAGCTCAAGGTATATTTGCAGTAAACAGCATTTGACAAGTAATATAAGTAGATTCGAAAGCAGCAGAAATAAATAAAACATAAATAACTTTTCAAGAAGTTTAATAAACTTTTCCCCCCTCCTAAACCACATTTCCATCATCTTCATTATTAAACCAACCCAACTTTCCAAATCCAAGTTATTTTTGAGAAAATCTAACCCTTGACTGTAATTCCCGAGCGATGTCCAATACCGCGGACACGGCTATTCGAATAGATTCTATACTCTGCAGAGGTTATGCACTTTACCCACAAGATACAGTCAAACACCACAAAGGCGAGTTCCCGTAACAAAGCCTTTCGGAAGCCTCAAACAACACAGGTGGTCCTCTCCGGTTCGTGCTCTACACCATCCCTTCCCTTAGCCAAGGCGAAGTATGGGACCAACACACCGTTAGATGGGTATCTGGCCACAGCCACGATACGCTCCCCCGTACAATCACACAAACGGTGTAATTGACACCCTGAGGCTCCACAAGTGAGTCCTTAGCGACTTAGTCAACTAGGGCCGTCCCATTCCAGCCATATGGTTGCACGTTAGACCCAGTTCAAAGGCTTGCAAGGTTAAGTCCTTAGGGTGACCAGGGCAAGACTACCCGAAGAACCAAATCAACATTCCCAATGCCACAACTGGCCCACCTGATTACTCTTGCCACATGCCCCGGTCGAAAACTGTTTATCAAACCGATTGATTACCATGCACCACGTGCCATCAACATCACATGATACTTTTCCAAAACAGGTTCAATATATCATTAAGTCAATATTAACATTTGATTATCCAAAATCATGTTATGAGCACGCTTGCAGGTCTAAGCGATACTACAACGGTCTAACCAGGTTGGCAATTTAATAAGGTCCAACTAGTAATCCACAACTAGGGTGACAAAGGGTCATGGCACATACTTAAGTAATCAAGGTGTCATCTGACAAATTGGTATTTATCTAACCCCATGTTTAAACCAAGTATTTTTCTAATTGAACTAGCATGCAATAGTTTAAATCAAAATAGATTTCGAAATAGGATCAACATGGTCAAAGCACAACTTGCCTTCAAAAAGTACTTGCTCTTGGTCTTGAGTTGGATCCTGAGTCAATACTTCTCCTTGAATCCTTCCCAGACTTCAACGTCTACTCGTAAGGCGTGCAAATAGCAAATACACAAATAAACACTAGGCAAAAAGTGTCCAAACATCCAAATAAAATCCACAAACAGAAAGAACATAATTTTATGGATTTTTAGAAGCTGGAATAAATCAAATTTGGAGTTAAAGCATAAAAGTTATGATTATTTAAAGTTTAAATAATCATTTAAATAATTTTGCAGAGAAAAACTTTAGTCCAAAAATTAAATAAAATTCATATTTAGGTAGATCTCAATTTTATACAAATTTAGAAATTTGAATCACTCAAATCGGAGTTGAAACGCAAAAGTTATAAGCGTTTGAAGTTTGAATCTAAATTTGAATCAATATTTCGAATTAATAAATCATTTATTTTTTTTCGGAAATTAATTATTGCGTCATCATGGACACGTGGCAGCCTCTGATTGGTTGGCTGACGTCAGCCGGTCCATAGACTCGGTCCACGCTCGGCTCGGGTCTACCGTGGACTCGGTCCACGACTCTACGTGTCGCTGACATGTGGGCCCGCCCTGTCAGCGGCACGCCTCCACGCGCGGTGCGGTGGCCTGGCTACGTGGCACGATCCGAGCCGTTCGATTCGGATCGAACGGTTGAGATTGGATCCAATCCACCGCAACGTGGATTTCGTTGCGCGACGCGTGACGAGCGAGGGCCGTTGGATTTTGATCCAGCGGTTGAGATCTAACCTGGGTTCTACTGAGGTTGGGGCGCACGTGGCTAACCTGGACCGTTGGATGAAGATCCGACGGCTATCCGAGCTCGAAGCGGCGATGGCGGTACGGCGGCGCTGGTTTGGCCGGAGAGGAAGGAGACGACCTTCGCAACGGCGTTTCTTCGCGATTCCGGTGAGATGAAGTGTGCGCCCAGGTTCGTCCTGCTCCTGGGAGTCCAAATCCGTCTTCGGTTTCGACGGAGCGGCGCTGGTTTGCGGCGGAGAACGAAGAACACACGGCGGCTGTTCTTGACTTCGGCGAGCAATAGCGGCTAGACGGTGGGGATCCTAGCGGCGCGAGCTAGGGTTTCGGGACCGGCGTGAGGAGGCGATCCTCGGGCACCGATCCACTCTTTAAATAGGCTAGGTTTCCGAATCCAACACGGCGGCGGAGATGAACAGTCTCGCCGGGGAAATTGGAACGAGCACGATGCACAGGAGCCGTACACGTGTCATGATCCACGGTTCCGATTCGATCTGGCGCTACGCATCTACTCGGTCACCCACGGCGACGCTGACCCACGCGGGCCGTTGGATCTTGATCCAACGGTCGCAAAGCTAGGGTTTCGGCCGACTTAGTTGGGTTCAAACGTGGTTCGAGTTGGGTTCGGGTCGGACTCGAGCTCGGGTTCGACTCGGGCTCGGTCGGATGAACAGTACAAACCCACTCGCATTTTCCAGCGATTTAATATTTAAAATAATTCCCAGTAATTCATTTAATTCATTAAAAATAGCAAATGACTCAGAAAAATTCCAGAAAAATTCTGGAAAATATTTTGGATCATTTTGGACTCAAATAAAATATTTCCAACAAAATTTTATTTGCAAAATTAAATTCTTTAATTATTTCAAAATGGAATAAATTCAAATAAATTCCAAATAAATCCAAATAAATTCCAGAAAATTCCAAAAATTCACCAAAGTGCCAAATCACACATGAATTTAAGGAAAGCAAATTTTTGGGGTGTTACAAACCTCCCCCCCTTAATAGAATCTCGTCCCCGAGATTCAGGGCTTACTAAAGGAATAGGTTTGGAAACTCTTCCTTCAAATCCTCTTCGCGCTCCCAAGTCGCTTCGCCTTCTTCATGGTTGCTCCACTGAACTCTACAGAAACGGGTTGAATTATTTCTGGTCTCTCGATCCGTAGTGTCCAAAATCCTCACGGGATGCTCCTTGTAAGTCAGATCTTCTTGCAGCTCGATTGACTCCAAGGGCGTTTGCTCCTCTGGCACTCGAAGACACTTCTTTAGCTGGGACACGTGGAACACGTCATGTACTCCTGCTAATGACTGCGGCAACTCTAGCTGGTAAGCAACTTCGCCTCTGCGACTCAAAATCTTAAATGGTCCAACATAACGGGGTGCGAGTTTCCCTTTGGAATGGAACCTCTTAACTCCAGGAGAGGCGTAACTCGAGGTATACAAAGTCTTACGGTTCAAAACTCAAATCCTGCGCGACGGTTGTCAAGATAACTCTTCTGTCGAGATTGGGCTATCTTCAACCTTTCCCTAATCATGGCGATCTGCTCTTGACCTCTTGAAGAATATCAGGCCCAAAGACACGGCGCTCGGGTCTCATTCCAATTCAATGGCGTCCGACAGGTCGACCATACAAAGGCCTCAAAAGGTGACATCGTAAACTAGCCTGATAACTATTGTTGTAACCGAACTCGGCATACGGTAAACTCTTATCCCAAGAAGTAGCATAAGCTAATGCACAAGCTCTCAACATATCCTCCGAATCTGGTTGACTCTTTCGGTCTGTCCATCCGATGCGTGGATGATAAGTCATCTTGAAGTTCAAGCGGGTTCCCATGGCTTCATGCAACTTATTCCAGAACCTTGAGGTAAATTGGGTTCCTCTGTCCGATACAATCCTCTTTGGCACTCCGTGCAAACAGACAATCTGATCATGTACAATTACGCTAATTTATCTCCGAGTAAGTGGTCTTCACGAGGGGATAAAATGGGCTACTTTAGTCAAGCGATCCACTATAACCCATATGGAGTCATAACCTCCTTGAGTCTTGACAAACCGGTAATGAAATCCATTCCGATTTCCTCCCACCTCCAATCGGTATTTTCGGCCAGTAGCAATCCTCGCTGGTCTCACGATGCATTGCCTTGACTCTACGGCATCGTCGCACAATGCAACATGCTCGGCAACTTCACGTTTCATACTCGGCCACCAGAATCTCTCCTTCAGATCCTGATACATTTTGGCGCTTCCAGGATGAATTGAGTACTTGGAGTCATGGGCTTCTTCCAAAATCAGTTGCCTTAGCTCCTTTTTGTTAGGCACACAAATGCGATCCTTCATCCACAACGTGCCTTGCTCATCCAACTTGAAGTCCTCTGCCTTGCCTTCCTCCTTGATGGACTTAATCCTGCGGATCTTGTCATCATCATACATCCTTCTCGGATCTGATCCTCTAGGGTAGGCTTTACTTCTAATGCGGCCAAGAATCCGCTAGGTACTACCTCAATCTTCATTTTAGAAAATCCTCACATAACTCATCGACTTGTGGCTAGCAACGTACTCACGGTATGGCTTTTCCGACTTCAGGGCATCGGCTACTACGTTGGCCTTCCCGGATGGTAATGGATTCCAACATTGTAGTCCTTGATTAACTCTAACCATCTCCTCTCGCCTCATATTCGAGATCCGATTGGGTGAATATGTACTTAAGGCTCTTATGATCCGTATATACTTCACATCTGTTTCCGATCGAGATAGTGACGCCATATCTTCAAGGCATGCACTACCAGCCTAACTCTAGGTCATGTGTCGGATAATTTTCCTCATGCGGCCTCAAGCGCCTTGATGCATAAGCGGCGACCTTTCCATTCTGCATCAAGACACATCCAAGTCCTTGGCGCGTCGCGTCACAATAAATATCGAAGCTTTGAGCAACGTCCAGGTAGAACTAACACGGTGCCGATGTCAATCTCTTCTTCAGCTCCTGAAATCCTTTCTCACATTCTCAAGGCGCCATGCAAACTTCTTTTCCTTCTTGGCGATTCGCGTAAGAGGTTTCGCAATTGTCGAAAAGCCTTCGATGAAAGCGGCGGTAGTATCCTACGATTCCAAGGAAACTCAGAATCTGGTCACGATCTTGGTGCTCCCAATGTAACACGGCTTCTACTTTGCTTGGATCTACGGCGACTCCTTCTGCGGTCATTACATGTCAGAAACTCCACCTTGTCCTTCCAAAAATCACACTTGCTGAACTTGGCGAAAAGTTGCTTTGTTCCTCGGCTTTTCCAAAACTACGCCTTAAGTGTTGGCATGTTCATCCTCTGTCTTGGAGTAGATTAGGATATCGTCTATGAACACGACGACAAACTTGTCCAAATATTCCATGAACACCTTATTCATCATATTCATGAAATAATTTGGCGCATTAAATCGATCCAAAGGACATAGCTGTAAACTCGTAATGTCCATATCTTGACGAGAATGCGATCTTGAATATCTTACGATCGGATCTTCAAGCGATGGTATCGATCTAAGATCAATCTTGGAGAAAACTCCGTCTCCTCTCGGTGATCAAACAAATCATCAATCTGGGTAGCGGATACTTATTCTTCATCGTGACTTCGTTGAGTGCACGGTAGTCAATGCACATCCCGAAACTCCCGTCCTTCTTCTTGACAAACAAAGCGGTGCTCCCCACGGCGACGAACTCGGTCGATAAATCCTTTCTCCATTAACTCTTCTAGCTGTTTCTTCATTTCTACCAACTCCTCGGTGGACATCCGATAGGGTCTCTTTGCTATCGGTCTTTGTGCAGTACAAGCTCTATTACAAATTCTATGTCACTGTGCAGCGGCATACCAGGTAGATCTTCGGGAAAAACATCGGGTACTCATTCACTCTTGAGACATCCTCTATGCTTGATTGCCTTGGTATCTGTTAACCATCAACTGCCCATCTCTAGCTGCAGTGGCTTGAAATTCCACTTTCTTCCCACACTGCTCTCAATCGAGATAGTCCTTCGTCCACAATCCAATACGGCCTTGTGCTTGGATAACCAATCCATTCCCAATATAACGTCTAGGTGCGGGTCTCCAAAATTATAAGGTTTGCTAGGAACTCTATTCCATCTATTAGTATTCTCACCCGGAACATCCTACTTTCGTTCGGAGTTCGGAACCAGGGTTTGAACTACAAGCATGCACTTAAGTCTTGCAATCCTCAAATCATTTCTAGTAGCAAAGCCTTGCGAAACAAGCGAATGCGAAGCTCGAGTCAAACAAAGCTGTTGCAGTGCTTGAGTTAACAAGTAACTTACCCAAAGATTTACGTCCGTCGCATTCTGCAGGGCATCTGCGGTGACATGGTTGACTCGGCCTCTCACCACGCCTGCAGGGTGTGGCTCCACAGTCTTGGCGTCCTAGCTGGGGTGGTTCCTAGATTGAAGCGGCCCGGGGTCACTCCTGCTGTCTTCTTGGACAAGCTGTTGGCAAAGTGTCTGGCTCGTTGCGGTTGTAGCGGCGTCTCTTGTTCCTTCTTATTTGCCTGGAGTAAGCGTTTCTAGCGGGTGGGAGTGCAGTAGTTACGATTGGCAGGTTTTGGTCTTTGGGGTGGTGTCCTTGTTGCATTACGTGGTTGGAATCGAAGAATTGACTTGGTGCAACTCTCGGTATTGCGTTCCTGGCGTGATCCTTCTTTGTTGCATCCTCGCGCTTCTGTTCTCATCCAGTTCCTTGCGCTTGTCCTCAAGAATAAGCACCTTATTCACCAACTCTTGGAAATCTGGAAAGGTGTGGGTGATCAATCCTACTTGCAATCTGAGTTAAGTCCCTTCATAAAACGAGGTATCTGGATTTATCCGTCGCTACATCCTTAGGTGCGTGGCGTGCTAGCTGTGTGAACTTGTTCAGGTAGTCGGCCCGGGTGATTACCTTGTTTGATGCTCTGAACTCCTCCTTCTTAAGGTCCATGATCCTTCAGCACGTGATACTTGTCGGAATGCATTTGTGAACTCTTCCCAAGTGATATCTTGAGGGTTCTCTGCGTGGCACGAAGTTCTCCCACCATTCGGTAATTTGTTCCTTCGGTGATGGGAAGCGTAGAGTACCTTCTCATTCCCTATGCATTGAGCTATGTGTAGCTTCCTCTCGATTGACCTTAACCAGTCATCGGCCTCCAATGGATTGGCATTCCCAGAGAAAGTGGGTGGGTGAGTTCTCATGAACTCGGACAGCCTTGTATTACAGCGTGGTCACGATTAACTTGATTAGCGTGGCCTGAGCAAAGGACGTGCTGCATTTGTTGCATCATAGCATGCATCAACTGAGTCTGGGCAGCAAGAAAAGCTCCGAAATTCTGCATATCCAGTGGCGGTGCTGGTGCTCCATCATTGGGGTTTTCTGCTGGGCGAGAACCACTCCCATTGCTTCCAAAGTTTCCACGGGTATTCACCATCTGTCGATTTGCTCTAGGTTTAGAGATGAGAGGGAAACAAGAATAGACAAGTAATATGGAACTTATGCGGGGCGAAAGGTGTAGCCTTAAGGTCCAACTTTATTATTAGTAACTTGGTATGGCTGCTTACAATGCCTAAGGGCCTTGCAACACATACTGCACACTCAGCAAACAAAGCAAATCCAAATCGAACTAACTCTGGGGTCTAACGCCTAAGGGTGACTCTTTATTCTATGACGCGACTCGGCGAAGGAGTCTCACTATAGAACCTATGCTCACTCATCGAGAAAACCTCCACGGCACAGTGCAGGTCTTTGTGGCATAAGCGTAAACGATTGCCATGTCCAGCAAGCTGTGTCCTCTGTGGTAGTCGAAGAAGCAGTGTCCTCATCGAGATCCGACTCCTCTGGATCGGGCTCGTGTAGCTGAATCTTGGCGCTGGGTCTGGTCCGTACAAAGTCATCTCCAACTCGTCAATCCTTCGCAGAAGGTGTGCCACATACTCTTGAGCTTCCCGCCATCTGTTTTTCTGTCGTGATCTCCTTGCGGGCCTACAGCAGCTCCTTGCTTGTATTATCTAGTACATCCTCCTAGGCGGCGACAAATCGTGCCAAGCTGTGTAACCGTGGCATCCTCATCCTGAATCGCCGGTCAAGAAGGTTATCGCTGCGCGGATGGTAAATGAACACCGTACTCTCAATTCTCTGGCGTGAATACGGGTAATGTGCCGCATTGCTCGTCGTGATACTTCTTGGATACCCATCTGCATTGTAGATCTCTGGCGGTCAGCGGTGTATCGGGCGATTGCCTGGGCCCTTTTCCTAGCGGTACCTCAATCCTCACGTCACAAGCCTTGATCAATCCCGCTTGTCCGATCACTTCCACTTGGTATTGGGGCTTCTCAAAATCTCAGAGTCTCAGAGCATATGCCAAAGTTCTGCAGCGTGACCAACTCCCAGATCAACGTAGTTGAACTCTTCCCCCATCTGTCACAAGAGTGCTTTACGTAAGAACTCGGAATTTTTAAATCGTGACAAGGTAAGGAAAATTCAGCAAGAGACAAGAAAAGAGAGAAGGGGATAAGTTGAGATGTCATTTCTTATCTTGACAACTTTTTAGCTTTAGAAAATAGGTTTTATCCTCACTACGACCATTCTAGCTAGGGTTGAGCCTCTGGTCAAGTATGGCTCGATACCACCTCTGTCGGGACCCCGAATTTGCAAATCCGGACCCTCTGTGTATTCAGCACTAGTCCAGAACGCAGCTTAGTGCACACAGTCTTAACATCGGTAAATATCACAATCATACCATTCGATATTATCAAAGTACTTTATTTAAATAACCAAACTGGTTACTTGACCTTATGGTCAAGTTACAAATGTATGCCTCGCAAGGCGAAACTTATTCAGAGAAAAATAATAGCAGCGGAAAATCAAATAACTTCGTGGCGCCATCCAGTATACCACAGGCAACTGACTGGGCTCGCTTCCCTAAGTAGACGGATCCTCCGAGTTCCTCCTCCAAAGTGGCGTAGTCTCCTCTTCAAGCGATGTTGTGTTGAGGCAAGGGTGAGTACTTGGTACTCGACAAGTCATGCACGAGAATGCAAGCTAATATACTATATGCATGGCTTGGTACAAAGGAATAGTTCAAGGTATATTTGCGATAAACTTGACATTTGACAAGTAATATAAGTAGATTCGAAAGCAAAGCAGAAATAAGTAAAACATAAATAACTTTTCAAGAAGTTTAATAAACTTTTCCCCTCCTAAACCACATTTCCATCATCTTCATTATTAAACCAACCCAACTTTCCAAATCCAAGTTATTTTTGAGAAAATCTAACCCTTAGTGTAATTCCCGGCGATGTCAATACCGCGGACACGGCTATTCGAATAGATTCTATACTCTGCAGAGGTTATGCACTTTACCCACAAGATACGATCAAACACCACAAAGGCGAGTTCCGTACTTGAAGCCTTTGGAAGCCTCAAACAACACAGGTGGTCCTCTCAGGTTCGTGCTCTACACCATCCCTTCCCTTAGCTAAGGCGAAGTATGGGACCAACACACCGTTAGATGGGTATCGGCCACAGCCACGATACGCCCCCCGCACAATCACACAAACGGTGTAATTGACACCCTGAGGCTCCACAAGTGAGTCCTTAGCGACTTAGTCAACTAGGGCCGTCCCATTCCGGCCATGTGGTTGCACGTTAGACCCAGTTCAAAGGCTTGCAAGGTTAAGTCCTTAGGGTGACCAGGCAAGACTACCCGAAGAACCAAATCAACATTCCCAATGCCACAACCGCCCACTGATTACTCTTGCCACATGCCCTGGCCGAAAGCTGTTTATCAAACCCCGGTTGATTACCATGCACCACGTGCCATCAACATCACATGATACTTTTCCAAAACAGGTTCAATATATCATTAAGTCAATATTAACATTTGATTATCCAAAATCATGTTATGAGCACGAAAGTGTGTCTAAGCAAAGATACTACAACGGTCTAACCAGGTTGGCAATTTAATAAGGTCCAACTAGTAATCCACAACTAGGGTGACAAAGGGTCATGGCACATACTTAAGTAATCAAGGTGTCATCTGACAAATTGGTATTTATCTAACCCCATGTTTAAACCAAGTATTTTCTAATTGAACTAGCATGCAATAGTTTAAATCAAAATAGATTTGAAATAGGATCAACATGGTCAAAGCACAACTTGCCTTCAAAAAGTACTTGCTCTTGGTCTTGAGTTGGATCTGAGTCAATACTTCTCCTTGAATCCTTAGGCACTTCAACGTCTACTCGTAAGGCGTGCAAATAGCAAATACACAAATAAACATTAGGCAAAAAGTGTCCAAACATCCAAATAAAATCCACAAACAGAAAGAACATAATTTTATGGATTTTTAGAAACTGGAATCGTCAAATTTGGAGTTAAAGCATAAAAGTTATGATTATTTAAAGTTTAAATAATCATTTAAATAATTTTGCAGAGAAAAACTTTAGTCCAAAAATTAAATAAAATTCATATTTAGGTAGATCTCAATTTTATACAAATTTAGAAATTTGAATCACTCAAATCGGAGTTGAAACGCAAAAGTTATAAGCGTTTGAAGTTTGAATCTAAATTTGAATCAATATTTCGAATTAATAAATCATTTATTTTTTTTCGGAAATTATTTATTGCGTCATCATGGACACGTGGCAGCCTCTGATTGGTGGGCTGACGTCAGCCGGTCCATAGACTCGGTCCACGCTCGGCTCGGGTCTACCGTGGACCCGGTCCACGACTTCACGTGTCGCCGACATGTGGGCATACGTCGGCGACGCCTCCACGCAGCGGTGCGGTGGCCTGGCTACGTGGCACGATCCGAGCCGTTCGATTCGGATCGAGCGGTTGAGATTGGATCAATCCACCGCATAGCGTGGATTTCGTTGCGATGGCGTGGGCGAGCGAGGCCGTTGGATTTTGATCCAGCGGTTGAGATCTAACCTGGGTTCTCTGAGGTTGGGGCGCCGCGTGGCTAACCTGGACCGTTGGATGAAGATCCGGCGGCTATCCGAGCTCGAAGCGGTGATGGCGACGGGCGGCGCTGGTTTGGCCGGAGAGGAAGGAGACGACCTTCGCAACGGCGTTTCTTCGCGATTAGGTGAGATGAAGTGTGCGCCCAGGTTCGCCCCGCTCCTGGGAGTCCAAATCCGTCTTCGGTTTCGGCGGCGCGGTTTCGCGGCGGAGAACGAAGAACACACGCGGTATTCTTGACTTCGGCGAGCAATAAGCGGCTAGGCGGTGGGGATCCTAGCGGCGCGACTAGGTTTCGGGACCGGCGTGAGGCGATCCTCGGGCACCGATCCACTCTTTAAATAGGCTAGGTTTCCGAATCCAACACGGCGGCGGAGATGAAACGATCGCCGGGGAAATTGGAACGAGCACGATGCACAGGAGCCGTACCGTGTCATAATCACGGTTCCGATTCGATCTGGCGCTACGCATCTACTCGGTCACCCACGGCGACGCTGACCCACGCGGGCCGTTGGATCTTGATCCAACGGTCGCAAAGCTAGGGTTTCGGCCGACTTAGTTGGGTTCAAACGTGGTTCGAGTTGGGTTCGGGTCGGACTCGAGCTCGGGTTCGACTCGGGCTCGGTCGGATGAACAGTACAAACCCACTCGCATTTTCCAGCGATTTAATATTTAAAATAATTCCCGATAATTCATTTAATTCATTAAAAATAGCAAATGACTTTCGAAAAATTCGAAAAATTCTGGAAAATATTTTGGATCATTTTGGACTCAAATAAAATATTTCCAACAAAATTTTATTTGCAAAATTAAATTCTTTAATTATTTCAAAATGGAATAAATTCAAATAAATTCCAAATAAATCCAAATAAATTCCAGAAAATCCCAAAAATTCACCAAAGTGCCAAATCACACATGAATTTAAGGAAAGCAAATTTTTGGGGTGTTACACCAACCCATAAGTAATTGCACAAGAAATCATAAAATGCAACACAAAGATGATTTCACATACTTAATAGTTGATTTTAAACTTTTATAAATTTGAGGATGTTACAGTCAACAAGGAACAGTGAGACGCTACTACAACTGCAATGAGCCAGGACACTTTGCCAACAGTTGCCCAAAGAAGACAGCAGGAGTGACCCCAGTCTGCTTCAATCTAGGATCCACACCAGCCAGGACGCCCGGCCAGAGCCACACCCTGCATCGTGGTGAGAGGCCGAGTCAACCATGTCACCGCATGAGATGCCTTTGCGAATACCCACGGACGTCGTCTTGGGTAAGTTACTAGTCAACTCGGTACACTGCTTGATTTTGTTTGATTCGAACCGCATTCGCTTTGTTTCTCAAGGCTTTGCTGCTAAAAATGATTTGGAGATTGCAAGACTTAAATGCATGCTTTTAGTTCAAACCCTGGTTCAGAACTCCGAGCGAAAGTAGGATGTTACGGGGTGAGAATACTAATAGATGGGATAGAGTTCCTAGCGAACCTTATTATTTTGGAGACCCAGACCTTATATGTTATTTTGGGAATGGATTGGTTATCCAAGCACAAGGCCGTATTGGATTGTAGACGAAGGACTCTCTCAGTTGAGAGCCCGTGTAGAAAGAAAGTGGAATTTCAAGCCACCACCGTTAGAGATGGGCCAGTTGATGGTTAACGCAGTACCAAGGCAATCAGCATAGAGGATGTCTCGGTGGTGAATGAGTACCCGAGATGTTTTCACGAAGATCTACCTGGTATGCTTGAGGCGAGGACATAGAGTTTGTGATAGAGCTTGTACAGTACGGCGTCGATAGCAAAGAGACCTTCTTAGGATGTCCACCGAAGAATTGGTAGAGATGAAGAAGCAACTTGAAGAGCTAATGGAGAAAGGATTTATCAGACCGAGTTCGTCGCCGTGGGGAGCGCCAGTTTTGTTTGTCAAGAAGAAGGACGGAAGTTTCAGGATGTGCATTGACTACCGTGCACTCAATGAAGTCACCGTGAAGAATAAGTACCCGCTACCCATGATCGATGATCTGTTTGATCAGCTGAGAGGAGCCGGAGTTTTCTCCAAGATTGATCTGAGATCGGGATACCACCAGCTGAAGATCCGATCAGAGGATATTCCGAAGACCGCATTCTCGTCAAGATACGGACACTACGAGTTCACTGTTATGTCCTTTGGTCTGACGAATGCGCCAGCATATTTCATGAATATGATGAATAAGGTGTTCATGGAATATTTGGACAAGTTTGTTGTTGTGTTCATAGATGATATTCTAATCTACTCCAAGACAGAGGATGAACATGCAGAGCACTTGAGGCGAGTTTTGGAAAAGCTGAGGGAACAGCAACTTTTCGCCAAGTTCAGCAAGTGTGATTTTTGGAAGGACAAGGTGGAGTTCCTTGGACATGTAATGACCGCAGAAGGAGTCGCCGTAGATCCAAGCAAGGTAGAAGCTGTGTTACATTGGGAGCAGCCAAAGACCGTGACCCAGATCCGAAGTTTCCTTGGAATGGCAGGTTACTACCGCCGTTTCATTGAAGGCTTTTCGATAATTGCGAAACCCCTTACGCAATTGCTGAAAAAGGAGAAGAAGTTTGCATGGACGCCAGAGTGCGAGAAAGGTTTTCAAGAATTGAAGAGGCGATTGACATCGGCACCGGTGTTAGTTCTACCGGACGTTAATCAAAGCTTCGATATTTATTGTGATGCATCGCGTCAAGGACTTGGATGTGTACTGATGCAGAATGGAAAGGTCATCGCTTATGCATCGAGGCAGTTGAGGCCGCACGAGGAGAATTATCCAACGCATGACCTAGAGCTAGCTGCCGTAGTGCATGCTTTGAAGTTATGGCGTCACTATTTGATTGGAAACAGATGTGAGGTATACACGGACCATAAGAGTCTGAAGTACATCTTCACCCAATCAGACCTGAACATGAGACAAAGGAGATGGTTAGAGTTGATCAAGGACTACAACGTTGGAATCCATTATCATCCCGGAAAGGCCAACGTAGTTGCCGATGCTCTGAGTCGGAAAAGCCACACCGTGAACATGTTGCTAGCCACAAGTCAGGAAGAACTATGTGAGGATTTCCATAGAATGCAGATTGAAGTCGTACCAGAAGGATTCTTGGCCGCATTGGAAGTGAAGCCCACCCTGGAGGATCAGATCCGAGAAGGACAGGAGGATGATGACAAGATCCGCAGGATTAAGTCCAACATGGATGAAGGCAAGGCAGATGACTTCAAGTTGGATGAGCAAGGCACGTTATGGATGAGGGATCGCATTTGTGTGCCGAACAGGAAGGAACTGAAGCAGTTGATTCTAGAAGAAGCCCATGACTCCAAGTACTCGATTCATCCTGGAAGTGCCAAGATGTATCAAGACTTGAAGGAGAGATTCTGGTGGCCGAGCATGAAGCGTGAAGTTGCCGAGCATGTTGCATTGTGCGACGTATGCCAGAGAGTCAAGGCAATGCATCAGAGACCAGCGAGGATTGTTGCGGTAGCATTGAAAATACTGAGTGGAAGTGGGAGGAAATCGGAATGGATTTCATTACCGGTTTGCCTAAGACTCAAGGAGGTTATGACTCCATATGGGTTATAGTGGATCGCTTGACCAAGGTCGCCCATTTTATCCCCGTGAAGACCACTTACTCGGGGGATAAGTTAGCAGAGTTGTATATGATCAGGATCGTCTGTTTGCACGGAGTGCCAAAGAGGATTGTATCGGACAGAGGTACTCAGTTTACCTCGAGATTCTGGAATAAGCTACATGAAGCCATGGGAACCCGTTTGAACTTCAAAGCCGCCTTATCATCCCGCAGACGGATGGTCGGTGAAAGAGTCAATCAGATTACGGAGGATATGTTAAGAGCGTGTGCATTGGCTTATGCTACCTCTTGGGATAAGAGTCTGCCGTATGCGGAGTTCAGTTACAACAACCGCTACCAAGCCAGTTTGCAAATGTCGCCATTTGAAGCACTATACGGTCGACCTTGTCGAACACCATTGAATTGGAACGAGACGGGTGAACGTAGTGTCTTTGGACCAGATATTCTTCAAGAAGCTGAAGAACAAATTGCCATGATCAGGGAGAGATTGAAGATAGCACAGTCAAGACAGAAGAGTTAAGCTGATAACCGTCGCTGAGACTTGAGTTTTGAACCAGAAGATTTCGTGTATCTCAAAGTCACCCCACTCAGAGGAGTTAAGAGATTCCATGCCAAAGGAAAACTCGCGCCGAGATTTGTTGGACCATTTAAGGTTCTCAGCCGCAGAGGTGAAGTTGCTTATCAGCTAGAATTACCGCAATCACTAGCAGGAGTGCATGACGTGTTCCACGTGTCCCAGCTGAAGAAGTGTCTCCGAGTACCTGAGGAGCAGACACCGCTAGAGTCAATTGAGCAACAAGAAGATCTGACTTACAAGGAGCATCCCGTGATGATTCTGGACACCATGGATCGAGAGACGAGGAACAAGTCAACCCGTTTCTGCAGAGTTCTATGGAGTAACCACGCGGAGAGTGAAGCAACTTGGGAGCGCAAAGAGGATTTGAAGAAAGAGTTTCTGAACCTATTCTTTAGTAAGCCCTAAATCTCGAGGACGAGATTCTGTTAAGGGGGGGAGGTTTGTAACACCCCAAAATTTTGCTTTTCTTGAATTCATGTGTGATTTGGCACTTTGGTGAATTTTTGGAATTTTCTGGAATTTATTTGGATTTATTTGGAATTTATTTGAATTTATTCCATTTTGAAATAATTAAAGAATTAAACTTTGCAAATAAAAATTTGTTGGAAATATTTTATTTGAGTCCAAAATGTTCCAAAATATTTTCCAGAATTTTTCTGGAATTTTTCTGAGTCTTTTGCTATTTTTAATGATTTAATTGAATTCTGAGAATTTAATTGGATTAATTAAATCGAGTTGGTTTCTTGTTCCTCCGATCGACCGAGTCCGAGTCGGACTCGAGTCCGACCAGCGCCCGATTGGTCGGCGAGAACCGCTTCGTAGAACCCAAACTCGCGTGGCGTTGGATCTTGATCCAACGGCCACGATTGAGCCACGCCACCGAGCCCGAGCCCGAGCGGCCAGCACCGCCGAAGTCGACCCGAACCTAAACCCACGCACCGTTGGATCTCGATCCAGCGGCCGTGTCTGCGTGCCACGTCACCCTCTCCGGTGTCGCCGTCGGACTCCACCGCCAAGGAGTGAGCCTCGGTTTCTGGCGTTTCACGAGGCCGAGGCCCTATTTAATCTTGCCGCCACCCGTGCCGTAGCGCCCGACTTCGTGCGCAGTAGCCTGAACAACGTCACCTGGCGCCGCCGTTTAGCGCTGTCGCTCGCCGTAGTTGCCGTAGCGCTCCGCTTGTGATTAAATCTTTATTTCGCCGCCGTCCATGATCCTCGCCCGCCCGTTGAGGTGAGATCCGGAGCAAGGAGGTCAAGCGCGTCGGAGGACCTCTCACTTCGGCCGGAGCGCCCGTAGAGCGCCGTTGCCGTGGTCGCATCCTCAACTCCGGCCAGCCAGCGCCGCCATGCGCCATCACGGGCCTCGAAGCTTCTCGGTAGTCGATCAAGATCGCACGCCCCAAATCATGCCACGTCACCGTTGGTGAGATCCCAATCAAAACTCGAGATCAATCTCAGCGGTTGGATCTAGATCCAACGGTCCCGAGATCAAGCGCGTTAACCCAAGCGCGTGAAAGCCAGATCTAATGCTGGGCGTTGATTTTCAAACCAACGGCCGAGATCGTGCCACGCGCCCAGAAGGCCGACCGCCGGGCGTCAGCGCAGCCTTGCCACGACGCTGGCGGACGCTGACACGCCGGCCCAGCGGTCGGCGCTTAGCCGCAACCGCGACCGCGGACGTCGCCAAGACGGGCCCACCCGTCGGCCGCCCTCACCGCGGCGGTAACGCCGATGACGTCACCAGTGGGGTCCCACTCGTATAGCTGGCCGAGTCCTCGCCGACGCCAAAGAATGACATCACACCGAGTGGGTCCCACCTGTCAAACAAGACGTGAGCCGTGGACCGGGTCCACAGAGACTGAAAGCCAAACCATGGACCACGCCCATGAACCGGCCGACGCCGAGACCAATCGAGGCTGCCACGTGTCCTCATTGACGCAATAATTAATTTCCGAAAAAGAAAATGATTTATTAATTCGAAATAACGATTTCAGATTTTGTTTCAAACTTCAAACGCTTATAACTTTTGCGTTTCAACTCCGATTTGAGTGATTCAAATTTCTAAATTTGTATAAAATTGAGATCTACCTAATGATGAATTTTATTTAATTTTTTGACTAAAGTTGTTCTCTGTAATATTATTTAATTGATTATTTAAACTTCAAAATGCTATAACTTTTGTGTTTTAACTCCGAATTGTGATTCAGTTTCTAAAAATTCATAAAATTATGTTCTCTCTGTTTATGAACTTTATTTGGATGTTTGGATACTTTTTGTCTACTGTTTTATTCATTTTTTGCTATTTGCACGCGTTACGAGTAGACGTTGAAGTGCCGGAAGGATTCGAAGGAGAAGTGTTGACCCAGGAGCCAGCTCAGGACCAAGAACAAGTACTTTTTGAAGGCAAGTTATGCTTTGACCATATTGATCCTATCTTAGAAACCTATTTTGATTTAACTTATTGCATGCTAGTTCAATTAGAAAATACTTTGTTTAATCCTGAGGAATTAGATAAATGCCAATTTGCTGTATGACACCTTGATTAATTAAATATGTGCCATGACCCCTTGTCACCCTAGTTGTAGATTACTAGTTGGACACTACTAAAATTGCCAACATGGGATTTTGACCGTTGTAGCATATTGCTTAGACCTGCTACGTGCTCATGACATGATTTTGGACAACCAAATGTTAATATTGACTTAATGATATATTGAACCTGTTTTGGGAAGGTATCATGTGATGTTGATGGCACGTGGTGCATGGTAATCAACTGGGGTTTGATAAATAGCTTTTGACCGGGGCATGTGGCAAGAATGATTAGGTGGGCCAGTTGTGGCACCGGGAATGTTGGTTTGGTTCTTTGGGTAGTCTTGCCCCGGGTCACCCTAAGGACTTCACCTTGCAAGCCTTTGAACTGGGTCTAACGTGCAACCACATGTCTGTAATGGGACGGACCTAGTTGATTAAGTTGTTAATAACGTACCTGTGGGACCTCAGGAGGTCAACTACACCCTTTGTGTAAGTTGTACGGGGGAGCGTACCGGGGCTGCGGCCAGGTACCCATCTAACGGTTGGTTGGCCTAAACTTCGCCTTAGCTAAGGGAAGGGTTAGTGTACAACAACCGGGGAGGACCACTTGTACTGTTAGAAGTTTCCGAAAGACTTTGTTACGGGAACTCGCCTTTGTGGTGTTTGACTGTATCTTGTGGGTAAAGTGCATAACCTCTGCAGAGTGAAAAATCTATTCGAATAGCCGTGTCCGCGGTATTGGACATCGCTCGGGAATTACAGTCAAGGGTTAGACTTTCTTGAAAATAACTTGGACTGGAAAGGTTGGGTTTGGTTAAATAATGATGTTGATGGAAATGTGGTTTAGGAATGGGAAGGATGTTGATTAAACTTTTGGAAAGGTTATTTACGTTATACTTGTTTCTACTGCTTTCGAATCTACTTATGCTACTTGTCAAATGTTGTTTTACTGCAAATACACCTTGAGCTACTCCTTTGTATCAAGCCATGCATGTAGTATATTAG
This sequence comes from Rhipidocladum racemiflorum, assembly GCA_036346355.1. Taxonomy (NCBI): domain Eukaryota; kingdom Viridiplantae; phylum Streptophyta; class Magnoliopsida; order Poales; family Poaceae; genus Rhipidocladum; species Rhipidocladum racemiflorum. Next base: position 74,610,654 of record CM070579.1, read on the forward strand.
TTGCATTACATTGCATGACTTCTTGAGTACCAAAGTACTCACCCTTGCCACAATACAACACCAGTTGAAGAAGAATCTACACCGGCTTTGGAGGAGGAGCTTCGGAGGAACCGTCTACTTAGGAGCGAGCCGATCAGGTTACTGTGGTATACTGGATGGCGCCACAAAGTTATCTTATTTTCCGCTGCTATTATTTCTCTCTTAATAAGTTTCGCCCTGCGTGGCGTATATTTGTAACTTGACCATAAGGTCGAGCAACCAGTTTGACTATTTAATTAAAGTACTTTATTAGTATCGAATGGTATGATTGTGATATTGACCGATGTTAAGACTGTGTGCGCTAGCGCGTTCCTGGACTAGTGCTGAATACACAGAGGGTCCGAATTTGCAAATTCGGGTCCCGACACGCGGCCAGCGAAAGGGGCGAGAAAAGGGTCGACATTTGCACAATAGAACCACTCCCGCCTCCAACCTTTGAGGGAAGTCTTGAGGGGGATGGTGAAGTAGTGTTTCTTCAAGCCCTCTCGCAGCTGGAGTCCGGCGCCCCCAATGATGCTGGGAGCAGCCCGTTTCGGATGAGGCTTGAGCAAGAAGAGGGAGCGGAATAAGTCAAAATGAGGACGTATCCCAAGATACACCTCGCAAAGCTGAACAAAGAGAGCAATGTGAAGAATGGAGTTGGGATTCAAATTGATCAGCTCGATCTCGTAAAAGTGAAGGAGCCCTCGGAAGAAGGCGCTCCCAGGGACGCTAAATCCTCGCCAAAAGAAGGACTCGAACACCACAATCTCATTCTCTAGAGGTGTAGGGTACGGGTCACCTGCGGCGGAACGGGCGGAGATCAACTCCAGCGGAGGAAGGACGCCGGCAACGACCAGCTCCTCCAAGCGGGACGTCGTGGTGACGGAGGTCTCCCACCCCGCCGTCGCAGGGTCGGCGTTACCCTCCGACGATGATGAGGATTCCGAAGAAGAAGACATCACGAAGAACAAAACCCAGCGAGAAGAACCACCGCAAGCCTAGGGCGCGAAACTGGAAACCCTAGGTCGCCAAGATCGCCCAAGGAGATTTGAAGATTTCTCAACCGTGGTGGGGGAGAGACAAGGATACCTTTACCCCAACAAGGTTGTTTCTCACTTATAAGAAATGGGCCCCAATTCTCGCCTTATGGTGGGAAGAAGCAAGGGCCTCCCTGTTCAATTCTGGCCAGATCCAGGGCACGCCCCATGTCGGGCCGAAAGCTGTGTTGCGCAAAACGTGACCAGGTGTCAAATCTGGTCCGAAGTTTGGGATAAAGTGCACCCCACGATGGGCCTGAACGCCGGCCGCCAAGGAAGATTGGGGCTGGGCACTTTCCGAACATCCTCCAACGGTACGCTCCATAATTTGGGGTCAATTGCTGGTCACTATCTCATGACGTGATCGGGTGTCGTGGGAGGATTTCTTACCAACGCGGTCTTGAGAATGCGCCCCATGAGGGTCTGAAGCAGTGCGCCGTAAGCGGGCACATGCATTACTCTGAATGACCAAGGTATGCCCCATGAGGGTCAGCTGAGCAACAAGCCGGTTGCCGCGCACCGTAAGCGGGCGCGGATACCACTCGGCCACGAGCCAAAAAGACTACGGTATGCCCCATGAGGGTCAGCTGAGCAACAAGCTGGTTGCCGCGCACCATAAACGGGCGCGGATACCACTTGGCCACGAGCCAAAAAGACTACGGTATGCCCCATGAGGGTCAGCTGAGCAACAAACCGGTTGCCGCGCACCGTAAACGGGCGCGGATACCACTCGGCCACGAGCCAAAAAGACTACGGTATGCCCCATGAGGTCGGTGAGCAACAAGCGGTTGCGCTTTGACAGTAAGCGGCGTGGATACCACTCGGCCACGAGCCAAAAAGACTATGGTATGCCCCATGAGGGTCAGCTGAGCAACAAGCCGGTTGCCGCGCACCGTACATGGGCACGGATACCACTCAGCCACGAGCCAACCAACCATGGTGGCTTCACACTACAAGTTCTTTACGATCTTTTTTCCCGTATAATCTTTATGACAGGATAAGAGACGGAAATCCGATCCTAAAGCACTTGGGGGCTGCTGTGGGATGTCCGAGATAGGGGTCCCGCAAGTGGGGCCTATACCCGGCCCAGGCTAGGCAGGCGGGCGGTAGGCCCAAAGCCGGAAAGCGCCACGGCGGGCGGAGGAGGTTTCGACTTGTTCCCCAAGGCAACTCCGATCCTTCGGCGAAGCTTCGCGCCACGCCCAAACAACCCGCCAAAGCGAAGCATGCGGCTGACATTCGCAGAGCTGCGCGCTGGAACTGACAGGCGGCGAGTGCGGTCGGGAAAGCACAACCACCTCTCCAAGGCGTAGTGCGCCATGGCCAAGCGAAGACAAAGTACGTGTTGGTGAGGCCACCATGTTGAGGGCCCGGTGGCGCCCATCTATCATATATCCCTCCCCCAGTATATAAGGGGAGGAGGGAGAAACAAGAAAGAGAGGACGCTCATATATCCAAGAACACAGGACTAGGGTATTATCTCCTCCGAGAGAGCCCGAACCTATCTAAAAACAGATCGCCCTCGCATCCTGTGTTACCATCAAGCTCAGATCCCGCACGAATCCCCTAGAATCACAAATCTCATTGCCGGCGAAACCGATCGTCGACAGTGTTGTTGTTAGAAACAAGGCTAGATTGGTTGCTCAAGGTTTTACTCAAGTTGAGGGCTTAGATTTTGATGAAACCTTTGCTCCTGTTGCTAGAATTGAAGCCATTAGAATCCTTTTAGCTTTTGCTGCATCCAAAGGTTTCAAATTGTATCAAATGGATGTGAAAAGTGCTTTTTTGAATGGCTACATAAATGAGGAGGTTTATGTCAAGCAACCACCTGGTTTTGAAAATCCGAAGTTTCCAAATCATGTGTTCAAACTGTCAAAAGCTTTGTATGGTTTGAAACAAGCCCCTAGAGCATGGTATGATAGGCTAAAAACCTTTTTACTTGAAAAGGGCTTTTTAATGGGAAAGGTTGACAAAACTCTCTTTTTACTTAAGCAAGGCAATGATCAACTATTCATTCAGATTTATGTTGATGATATTATCTTTGGTGGTTCCTCTCATGTCTTAGTGTCTAAGTTTTCAGAAACCATGAGGGACGAATTTGAGATGAGTATGATGGGTGAGTTGACATACTTTTTGGGACTACAAATCAAGCAAACAAAGGATGGTACTTTTATGCATCAAAGCAAATACACAAAAGACTTGTTGCATCGATTTGGGATGGAAAATAGCAAGCCGATCATGACACCCATGGAGAGCACTTGCACACTGGATCCGGATGAAGATGGTGAGCCGGTTGATCAAAAGGAATATAGAAGCATGATAGGTTCACTTTTGTACCTCACTGCATCAAGGCCGAATATACAATTTGATGTGTGCCTGTGTGCTCGTTTTCAAGCTTCCCCACGTGCCTCACATCGACAAGCCGTCAAGCGAATTTTCAGGTATCTCCATGGTACTCAAGATTTTGGCATTTGGCTTTCGCTTCCTCATGCATTAGTTTGAGAGCATTTTCTGATGCTGATTTTGGAGGATGTAGAATTGATAGAAAAAGCACATCTGGTACATGCCATTTCTTGGGTAACTCTCTTATTGCATTGTCATCCAGAAAACAATCTTCTGTTGCACAATCAACTGCTGAATCTGAATATGTGGCTACTGCTAGTTGTTGTTCTCAAATTCTTTGGATAGTAGCTACACTTAAAGATTATGGGGTTAATTTGGATAGTGTTCCGCTTTTGTGTGATAACACTAGTGCAATTTGCATTGCTAAGAACCCTGTGCAACACTCAAGAACAAAACATATTGGCATTAGATTTCACTTTCTTAGAGACCATGTTGAAAAAGGAAATATTGTGCTTCACCATGTGGATACTGAACATCAATTGGCAGACATTTTCACAAAACCTTTGTCTTCTTCTCGTTTTGCTTTTATTCGGGGAGAACTTGGGATTGTTCATCCAATGGGTTTGTTTTGGGGGGGGAGTTTCCTTGCCAAGTTCTTTCACTTGATGAGCTTACTTTATCATATTTCTTTATATATTATGTAATTGAGCTAATATATGATAATCTAAATTGTCTCACTTGAACTAAAAATGACATTGCGGAATACCTTGGTCTGATTGCCTATAGCTAAATACTCTGTGGTATCTTACTCTTCTAGGCTTGATATTGAATCTTCTTGACAAATTTGGGCTATGAAGCAAGTGTGTTTTCAACTTTACTCTTTCATAAGACCTTTAATCACTTTTGCATGTTTACAATCAAAGAAAAAGGAAAAGGAAAGGGAATCAATATAAAAAAAGGGTTGTTAAAAGCAAAAGCTTCAAGTTATGTGCTTTAGGCTTGCTTTCCCTAAAAAGATAAGATGTATGCTTCAAGCATGCCATTCCCTCAAGATAAGATGTATGCTTCAAGCATGCCACTCCTAGAAAATAAAAGAAGTATGCTTCAAGCATGCCACATGCAGTTTATTGTTCAAAGATTAAAATGGTCTACTAGATTGGAGTTGAAACTACTTGCTCGCCTTGAGTTGTTAGTTGCTTCAGTTTTGAGCCTTTGCTCTTCTACTAAGGTCTTGCTTAGTACTTGGCTATAGTTGACCGACTTGAGGTTGAGATGCATGTTATTCCCTAACTTGTTAAAATCACATTAAGTTCATGTATTTTGCGTATTATGTAATATATAAGGTTATATGATCGAATGAGCTCATCTTTTCCTATCTTGGCACTCCCTTATTTCTTCTTGTGAAATCTTTGCTACAGGAAAAATTTTGAACAAATTCTCTCTTTTGTACTCTTGATGAATCCATTGTCAAAGGGGGAGAAGTTTTAGGAGAAGTTTGGAGAATTTTGGAATTTTTGGGCACATTGCAAATTCACACACATTTTCCTTCTCAAGGGGAGATTTTGTTTTGTATTTTGGTCAAAGGGGGAATTCTGTGTTTTCTCTTTTTGGTCTTTGATCCTTTGGTTTTCAAAATCTTTTGTAAAGTGAATGCCAAATGTTCAATTCTAATTGGTGTTGCCAATGTTTTCATCCAGGGGAAGATTGTGAAATCATCTGCTGAAAAATTGGCTAAGATTTGAACCTGAAAAATGTGTTTTGTGCATGAGTTCGACAATTTGACAAGAAACAGTGAAGTTCTCCTTTGTGCCGGACCAAATTCTCAAGAAATAGTAAGTTTCTCTTGAGCGACGGACCGGTTTTCGCTACTGCGCCGGACTAAACCTTTAGTCTGGCATGAACGTGTCTTTGAGGTTTCCAGTTCTCGTTAGAAATCGCGTTTTTGGCATGTACGCTGGACCAAACTTTTGGTCCACCGTAAACGTGCTTTTGGCGTTCAAAAACCTAGTTTTTTCCATGCACACCAGACCAATTTTTTGGTCCGCCGTGAACGTGTTTTTCAAACGTTTTTGAGCCGGACTTGATCTTCCAAAAAATAGTAAGTTCTCTATGTACGCCGGACCAAATCCTTTTTTGGTCCGCCGTGAATGAGGTTTTAAACGTTTTTGCGCTGACTTGAAACCGAGCATGGCGCGTGTTCGTCGGACCAAATTTTTGGTCCGGCGTGAACTGTTTTTCTAGGGTTTTGAGACCTGTGTGCACCGGACCGAATTTTTGGTCCGGCGTGAATGGTTTTTGCTCAGTTAGGGTTTTGAGAAAATTTGGAATTGAGTTGTTGGTTTGACTTTGAGATTATGAAATTCGTGTGAAATTTCATGATGCATGTTTTGAAGTGGACTTTATGCAATGCTCGTGTGAGTATCTGCATGGACTAATGTTGAGTCAAGTCGTGGACTTGTGCTCGGAATCGTTTTGTGGTTTGTTCATGTGCAGGTATTGCTCGAAGGCGAACGTGGTCGATGACGGGACCAGAACTAGGTTCATGGAGGAACTGAGGTTCGGGACTAGGTTCTGGAGGAACTAAGGTCTTGGTGGTCAAGGATGTCATGCGGGACGTTCGGGCTAAGAGAATGGTGCACATGAAGAATGGTTAGTCACGTGGGAATGGCAGGAGGTCATTCGCGTGCAAAGTGTTAGTCACGTGAGTATGGTAGGGTTGCCATACGCGTGAAGGGTTCTACTCGGCTAGGTTGGGCCAAGAGGAGTCGTGTTGAGTACATACTCTTTCTAAGATTGGGAGTGAGACTCCTTCTAGGATTAGGAAATTGTATTCAGGACTCCTTGTGTTTTGCTCCTTTAAATAGGAGGGGTTGTCTCCTGTTGAAGGGGTTCATTCAAGGTGAGCAAGGCGCAGAGAGCCTCAAGCTCAGTTTTAGGGTTTGTACTTTTTTGATGGGAGTACTTTAGACAAAAGAAATAAAGATCAATTCTTCCAAGATTCTTGCGTGCTACAGTAACCGCGTTGCTACAGTGTTTTCTATTTTGGTTCTTGTTTGCATGCTTGTTCTTGTTCAAGATTGGTTCTTGTTCTTTGAGTTTCATCTTGATTTGATTCATCAAAAACCTTTCTAGGGTATTGATTTAGAGTTCTTCATAGTATAGTTAATTAATCTTTTGAAGATCTTGTTTAAACTTGAAGTTTTGATTAGATTGATTTTCGTCAACTTTTATTACAGCAAGCTTGATAAGCTCATAACTTTTGATTTGTAAGTCCAATCAAGCTGATTCTTTTTGTGTTCATTTCATATTGGAATCTAGTTTATTGTGTCCAAATTTCAGACCGATCCGACGGTTAGATCTCCGGGAATTTGCGTTTTACCGAACGTGTGTCAATCTGTTTTGTCATATACGAGGTGACTTTTTGATTCAGATTTGGGGTGAACTTTTATTAGATCGAAGATTTGGTTTTAGCTTCCGCACAATCATTCACCCCCCTCTGATTGCTATATTCGTGTAGTTCGATCCTACAGTTATCATCATAGACGGCTCTAAGTTACGAACCATCTATGATGTTTCATTACCACAGACGACTGGAATTTATGAACCGTTTGTGATATTTAGTTATCACAGACGGGTTGTATATGAAAACCGTCTGTAAAAGTTAGTCATCACAGACGTTTGGATTTTACAAACCATCTGTAAAGAATTATCATAGACGTTTGGTGTTAATAACCGTCTGTGAGATCTCCTATATAAAACTTATCCTTGAGCTGCTTCGTGCATTTTAGTGTTTCGGGATCCTTGAGCCACTTCTTGTGACTGGCTACGGCTGTGAGGCGATTTTCTGGAAGATGACCATTGTTTTTGAAGGGTGATAGTAGATTCATTTGATTTTGGTGATCTAAGGTTAGTAATGTGTTTTAATTACAATTTATTCAATATCTAGCTATAGCTTCACCATAAAGAAGGAATTTGATGATTTTTTTTATAGATCTAGCTTGTACAGCCATGTTGTTTGATCTAATGGTTTTATTTGCATTATATTCATGATGTATAGCTGAATTAATTTGTATGGATAGAATTTAAAGATTGTTTAGATCTAACTTATAGATCAATTCAAGTCATTTGGCGATCTAGCTTATAGATCTAAGATTGTTGTGATGTAAGGTAGTAATTGCATAATTAATTTAAGAATGTATGCATATAAACACCTGGCGTACTTAATATTTAACACTAGGTGTTACATGTGTAGCGTAGATGGATCAAAGCTGGATATGCATTGCGAACCGTACGAGTGTTGAGTACATTAATGGCGTCTCCACCTTTAAGAGAGCTGCAGAGGAGGTATGTTCAATAAGGGGGGAGCAATTGATGTCCTGTCCGTGCATTGATTGCGAAAATCTGAAGATGTTTCGAAACTCAGCACAGATCGAAGCACATTTGATTCGAAGGGGGTTTCAAAGGGGGCTATACATGTTGGACCAGTCATGGCGAAGAGCAGAATATACAGGAAGCAACTAGTACTGTTAATATCGTCGACGAAGTCAATGATATGTCGGATGATCATATTGATTGTGCTTCCGATGAGGATAGGTTGCAGGATGACAATCTGGATCAGATGCTGCGCGACGCAGAAGGAAACCTTGATGACAGGGAATATCGAAAGTTCCAGGGCTTGATGGAGGACTCGGAGAAACCTTTGTTTGCAGGGTGCAAGTTGAAATACACAAAGTTGTCATCCGTTCTTGAACTACTGAAATTGAAGGCAAGCAACGGTTGGTCCGACAAGAGTTTCACAGTGTTGTTACGTCTATTGGCGGACATGCTTCCAGAGGGAAACGAGTTGCCGACAACCACCTACAAAGCCAAGAAGGTTCTTTGTCCCTTGGGAATGGAAGTAGAAAGAATACATGCATGTCCAAACGACTGTATCCTGTATCGCAAATAGTACACAAACTTGCATGTATGTCCGGTGTGCAATGCATCCCGGTACAAGCGTAAGAGTCATTCAGATGATGATGGCGAGAGGATCGAGGGGCTTCCTGCTAAGGTGGCATGGTATCTGCCTGTGATTCCCCGTTTGAAGCGTTTGTTTGCGAACCCAAAGGACGCAAAACTGTTGCGTTGGCACTCCGAGGAGCGTAAGAATTATGGAATGCTAAGGCACCCTGCTGATTCCATCTAATGGAGAAACATCGATAGGAGCTTTGAAGAATTCGGTGCGGATCCGAGGAATATAAGGTTTGGATTGAGTACAGATGGAATGAATCCTTTCGGTAACCTGAGCAGCTGGCATAGCACTTGGCCCGTAAATCTCTATATCTACATCCTTCCTCCTTGGTTGTCGATGAAGCGGAAGCACATTTTGTTGTCTGTACTTATCCAAGGACCGAAACAACCTGGGAACGATATTGATGTGTACCTTGCTCCATTGGTGGAAGATCTAAAAACATTGTGGGTTACCGGGGTACACGTATGGGATGCGTACAAATGGGAGAACTTCACTTTGCACTGCCTGTTGTTCTGCACCATAAATGATTCCCTGTCCTTGGAAACCTGTCAGGCCAAAGTACAAAAGGATCCAAAGCTTGCACTCACTGCTTAGATGATACTGAGAGTGTATGGCTGAATCACTCCCGCAAAACCATGTACATGCGTCACCATAGGTTCCTTCGGAGGAATCACCCATATCGCAAGTTGAAGCAACTTTTCGACGTAAGGAACGAAAACGGTTCAACTCCAAGGCCTTTGAGCGGTAGAGATGTTTATGACATTGTTAAGGACTTGGATGGTGCCCATGGAAAGGGACGTAAATCAAGTACTCGTGAGAAGAGCATGTGGAAGAAGAGATCAATATTCTGGGACCTACCTTAGTAGGAGCAATTAGAAGTTCGCCACTGCATCGACGTCATATACGTCGAGAAGAATGTCTGTGACAGCGTGATTGGTCTCTTACTCAACATTAAGGGCAAAACAAAGGATGATATCAATGCACGACTTGACTTGGTTGATATGGGCATAAGACCTGAGTTAGCACCAAAAGAGACTGATAAAGGCCATAAGTACTTGGAACCTGCTTGTTATAATCTGTCAAAGGCCGAAAGAACTTGTGACACTACAGGATGTCAGGACACCGTAAAAGGTGAAATTAGAGAATGTGACATTATAAAATGTGTAAATGGAGGTTAAAACTTTACGTTATGCCGTTTAATCGCGTTTCCGGGCCGATTTCGGGAGTATGGGCCTTTCCGGGGAAGTTTGGGCCCAAGGGGGATGAGTCGTGGGCTTTAGTGGAAGGGATATGGGCCCATGAGGGAGGGGAGACCAGGATTTGGGGGGCTTGGTGTCGGGACCCAAATTTGCAAATCCGAACCCTCTGTGTATTCAGCACTAGTCCAGGATCACGCTAGTGCACACAGTCTCAACATTGGTAAATATCACAATCATACACATCGATAATAATAAAGTACTTTAATTATGATAACCAAACTGGTTGCTCGACCTTATGGTAAAGTTACAAAAGTACGCCTCGTAGGGCTAGGACTTATTCAAATAAAATCTGCAGCGGAATATATAAAGAAAACGCGTGGCGCCAACCAATATGCCACAGGCAACTGACTGGACTCGATCCCTAGTTAGACGGCTCCTCTTGAAACTCCTCCTCCAAAGCTGGTGTAGACTCTTCTTCAACTGATGTTGTATTGCGGCAAGCCAGAGGTGGTTTCAGGTACTCTGCTCGTGGATTCTGTTGATGCCCTTGTTTTGTTTGATTCCGGAGCATCCTATTCCTTTATTATTAAATGCGAGTTTGCTAGTAGAGCTAATTTGGGAGTTCGTGGATTTACGAGTCCGTGTTAGTCGATTCTCCTGGGGTTTGATTGCTAGCTCTTTGGTTTGCCCGGGTTGCACCATTGCCATTGATGATGAGGTTTTCTTTGCCAATCTTATGGTGATCCAGTTGGCTCCTTTTGATGTCATTTTGGGCATGGATTGGTTGCATCAGTACCGTGCCAAGATCTGTTGCTTTTTGCGGACGGTTACCTTGCAGGCCCCGTCAGGGGTAGAGTTGACCTTTTAGGGTGGTTTACCTTCCAGTTCCGTCTTTGCTTTGGCTAGTCTGTTTTCTAGTCGCCGTTTGAGGCAGTTGGGTTTCCTCATGACCTTGTCTGAGAAGCCATCTTCTTTAGTTTCCATTGAGGAGATTCCTGTAGTGAAGGAGTTTGTTGATGTGTTCCCTGATGAGTTGCCTGGTCTACCTCCCGTGAGGAATGTGGAGTTTCGTATTGATTTTGTTTCGGGCACTCGACCTATTTCTATCTCTCCATACCGCTTGGCTCATCCTTTTCAAGACAAGTTGAAGAAGCAGTTGGAGGATTTGTTGGCCAAGGGCTTTATTCGGCGTAGCGTTTCTCCATGGGGAGCACCCGTTCTCTTCGTCTCGAAGAAGGATGGAAGTTGGTGCATGTGCATTGATTATCGTGCTCTTAAACAAGTGACAGTCAAGAACAAGTATCCTTTGCCTCGCATCGAGGATCTGTTTGACCAACTGAAGGGAGCAAAGGTGTTCTCCAAGATTGATCTTCAGTCGGGGTATAATCAGATCCGTGTGAGGGAGCAGGACATTGAGAAGACTGCTGTAACACCCCAAAATTTTGTTTTCTTAAATCTATGTGTGATTTGGCACTTTGGTGAATTTTTGGAATTTTCTGGGATTTATTTGGATTTATTTGGAATTTATTTGAATTTATTCCATTTTAAAATAATTAAAGAATTTAATTTTGCAAATAAAGTTTTGTTGGAAATATTTTATTTGAGTCCCAAATACCCTAAAAATATTTTCGAATTTTTACGGAATTTTACGAGTATTTTGCTATTTTTAATGAATTAAATGAATTCTTGGAAATTATTTTAAATATTAAATCGCTGGAAAATCAATCGGTCGAAATCTTGTTCATCCGGCCGAAGTCGGAACCCGAAGTCGGACTCGAGTCAGGCAGAGCCACCGACTCGGCCGAACCAACTCCAACTCGGATCAGTTCGAACCGTTGGATCAAGATCCAGCGGTCGGGATCAATCGCGCTAGTCGCGGCGCGCCGAGCCAATCTCGGCCGTCGATCGCGCCACGTGGGCGGCCATCGTCGTCCACGTCATCTCACCGTGTTCGAGCGGACTCGCCGCCGTCTGGCTCCGCTGCGTGAAACCGGCGAATCTCGGCGTCCACGCCGGTATTTAAGGCGTGGATCGTTGCTCGAGGATCGCGACCCGTGCGCGCATCGTCTTCGAACTCGGAGCCTTATCCGGCCGTCACCTCGCAATTGCTCGCCGAGTCCCTCTCTCCCGCCGCGGTTGTTGCTTCATTCCGCCGTTCGCCGTCTTCCGCCTGGTGAGCCGATCCCAAGACCCCAAGCCAAGGCGCACGGTGGTACCTCTCACTCGCGGAGAGACCGGCGTCGTCGGGCTCGTCGTCGTTTTCGGCTCCGGTGGCCCTGCTCCACCGCGTCGCCATCGTCATCCGCGAGTGCTGTGAGCCGTTGGATCTCCATCGCACGGTCCAAGATCACACCACGTCACCCGACGGTGAGATCCCGTCCAAAAATCTCAGATCCAATCTCGGCCGTTGGATCTAGATCCAACGGTCCAGATCAAACGCGTTAACCCACACGCGTGAGACTCAGATCTAATTTGGGCCGTTGAATTTCAAATCAACGGCCGAGATTGCGCCACATATCGGGAAAGTGACCGCCGCATTGTCGATCACCCACGCAGCGTGCGTGTGTAGACCCGACCTTGAGGCCCGCATGTCGGCCTGGCAAAAGCGCACCATGACGTCACGCCGGCGTCATGGCGAACTCGCATGTCGTGTCTGTAAGGCCGAGCGTCGACAAGAATGACGTCACGGTCCCACTGCTGTCGGCTGTGGTGAGCCTGTAACACCCCCAAAATTTTGCTTTTCTTGAATTCATGTGTGATTTGGCACTTTGGTGAATTTTGGAATTTTCGGAATTTATTTGGATTTATTTGGAATTTATTTGAATTTATTCCATTTTGAAATAATTAAAGAATTTAATTTTGCAAATAAAATTTTGTTGGAAATATTTTATTTGAGTCCAAAATGTTCCAAAATATTTTCGAATTTTCTACGGAATTTTAGTCATTTGCTATTTTTAATGAATTAAATGAATTATCGGGAATTATTTTAAATATTAAATCATTGGAAAATCAAACCGAGTGCATTCTTTGTTCATCCGATGAGGCCGAGTCGGACTCGAGTTCGAGTCCGACGAGCAGTTGACTCGGCCAGAACCCACTCCTAACCCCAATCGATCCCGATCAGTCGGATCAAGATCCAACGGTCCGAGTGACCGTCACGGTTCGAGTAAACCGGATCGGGTCCGATCGCGCCCGTGCGATCGTGACCGTCGATCGCGCCACGTGGATGGTTCTCCGTCTTCGTCCCCGCCGAGTCCGAGCCGGACTCCGCCGCCGTGCCATGGCAGTGAAGAACTAGGTCTCCGTTTTCCGCCAGGCCAGCGAGGTTATTTAATGACCGGCTCACACCACGAGGATCGCCTTGACCTAAGCGCACCGTAACCCTAGACAACGTCGCTGGCGCCAGCCCGTTGAGCCGCAATCGCTCATTGAGTGGTCTCTTCCCTCCGCCGCGGGTCCGTGCCGATTGCGGCCATCGCCGTCGTCCTCCGCCGTTGTGTCGAAGCAGGACTCCTCGCGTCGGCGCGCCGGAGCTACCTCTCACTTCGCCGGAAGGGCCCCGCAACGCCGTTGCCGTGGTCATCGTCTCGGCTCCGTCAAGCCAGGCGTCGCGAAGTGAGCCATCGCCGGACTTCAAGCTTCCTCGGTAGTGGATCTTCATCCAAGGGCCAGATTACGCCACGTCATCTCACGGTGAGATCCGTTCCAAATCCTAGATCAATCTCCACCGTCGGATCTAGATCCAGCGATCCGAAATCAATCGTTAACCCAAGCGGCGTCAACACTAGATCTAATCCGCCGTTGATTTTCAAACCAGCGGTGAGATTGCGCCACGTGTCGGGAAGTTGGACCAGCAGCGGTCGGCCAGACGTCTGGCGTGGCCGACATGGCGGGCCCGCATGTCGCTGGCTAATCGATAAGCGCCGGCGTCACCCATGACGTCACGGTGGAGTCCCCTGGCAGCCGACACCGTGGGTGAGCCCGGCCCGATGTCGGCGATAGCGTCACCCGAGTGGTCCCACATGTCGGTCTCACGTGGAGTCGTGGGCCGAGTCCACGATAGACCCGGCCGAAGCGTGGGCCGAGTCCATGGACCGGTGACGTCGACCAACCAATCAGAGGCTGCCACGTGTCCATCTTTGACGCAATAATTAATTTCCGAAAAAGAAAATGATTTATTAATTCGAATTAATGATTTCAGATTTTGTTTCAAACTTCAAACGCTTATAACTTTTGCGTTTCAACTCCGATTTGAGTGATTCAAATTTCTAAATTTGTATAAAATTAAGATCTACTTAAATATAAATTTTATTTAATTTTTGGACTAAAGTTTTTCTCTGTAAAATTATTTAATTGATTATTTAAACTTTAATAAATCATAACTTTTGCGTCTTAACTCCAAATTTGACGATTCCAGTTTCTAAAAATCCACAAAATTATGTTCTTTCTGTTTATGGATTTTATTTGGATGTTTGGACACTTTTTGCCTATTGTTTATTCGTGTATTTGCTATTTGCACGCTTTACGAGTAGACGTTGAAGTGCCGGAAGGATTCGAAGGAGAAGTATTGACTCAGGATCCAACTCAAGACCAAGAACAAGTACTTTTTGAAGGCAAGTTGTGCTTTGACCATGTTGATCCTATTTCGAAATCTATTTTGATTTAAACTATTGCATGCTAGTTCAATTAGAAAAATACTTTGTTTAAACATGGGGGTTAGATAAGTACCAATTTCTTTGTATGACACCTTGATTATTTAAGTATGTGCCATGACCCTTGTCACCTAGTTGTGGATTACTAGTTGGACATTAGTAGATTGCCAACATGGGTTTTAGGCCGTTGTAGTATCTTGCTTAGACACGCTACGTGCTCATAACATGATTTTGGACAATCAAATGTTAATATTGACTTAATGATATATTGAACCTGTTTTGGAAAAGTATCATGTGATGTTGATGGCACGTGGTGCATGGTAATCAAGCGGGGTTTGATAAACGATTTCGGCCGGGGCATGTGGCAAGAGTAATCAGGTGGGCCGGTTGTGGCATTGGGAGTGTTGATTTGGTTCTTCGGGTAGTCTTGCCCTGGTCACTCTAAGGACTTAACCTTGCAAGCCTTTGAACTGGGTCATACTTGCAACCACATGGGTGGAATGGGACGGCCCTAGTTGACTAAGTCGCTAAGGACTCACTTGTGGAGCCTCAGGTGTCAATTACACCGTTTGTGTGATTGTGCGGGGAGCGTGTCGTGGCTGTGGCGGATACCCATCTAACGGTGTGTTGGTCCCATACTTCGCCTTGGCTAAGGGAAGGGATGGTGTAGAGCACGAACCTGAGAGGACCACCTGTGTTGTTTGAGGCTTAGAAAGGCTTTATTACTGGGGAACTTCGCCTTTGTGGTGTTTATTGTATCTTGTGGGTAAAGTGCATAACCTCTGCAGAGTGTAGAATCTATTTAAATAGCCGAGTCCACGGTACTGGACAATGCTTGGGAATTACAGTCAAGGGTTAGACTTTCTAAAAATAACTTTGGTTTGGAAGTTGGTTTGGTTTAATAATGAAGATGATGGAAATGTGGTTTAGGATGGGGAAAATGTTTATTAAACTTCTTGAAAAGTTATTTATGCTTTACTTGTTTCTCTTTGCTTTGAATCTATTTATGATACTTGTCAAATCTTGTTTCTTGCAAATATACCTTAAACTATTCCTTTGTACCAAGCCATGCATATAGTATATTAGCTTGCATTGTGCATGACTTCTCGAGTACCAAGTACTCACCCTTGCCTCAACACAACACCGGTTGAAGAGGAGACTACGCCCGGCCGGAGGAGGAATTCCAAGAGGATCCGTCTACTTAGGGATGCGAGCCCGGTCGGTTGCTGTGGTATCTTTGGATGGCGCCATGATGTTACCTTCGTTGTTTTTCCGCTGCTATTATTATTTTTCTCTGAATAAGTTTCGCCTTGCGAGGCGTACATTTGTAACTTGGCCATAAGGTCGGGTAACCAGTTTGGTTATTTAAATAAAGTACTTTATTGGTATCGAGTGGTATGATTGTGATATTTACCGATGTTAAGACTGTGTGCACTAGCGCGTTCCTGGACTAGTGCTGAATACACAGAGGGTCCGGATTTGCAAATTCGGGGTCCCGACAGAGGTGGTATCAGAGCCATACTTGACTGTAGGCTCAACCCTAGCTAGAATGGTCGTAGTGAGGATAAAACCTATTTTCTAAAGCTAAAAAGTCGTCAAGATAAGAAATGACATCTCGACTTATCCCCTTCTCTCTTTTCTTGTCTCTTGCTGAAATTTTCCCTTACCTTGTCACAATTTAAAAATTCCGAGTTCTTACGTAAAGCACTCTTGTGACAGATGGCGGGAAGCTCAGGAGTATGTGGCACACCTTCTACGAAGGATTGACGAGTTGGAGATGACCTTGTACGGACCCGGACGTGAGCCAAGATTGAGAGCTACGAGCGAGATCCAGAGGAGTCGGATCTCGATGAGGACAACGCTTCTTCGACTACCATAGAGGACACGATTCTTTGGACATGGCGATCGTTTTGCGCCTATGCCACAAAGACCCGTACCAGGCGGGAGGTTTTCTCGATGAGTGAGCATAGGTTCTATAGTGAGACTCCTACGCCGAGTCGCGTCATAGAAGAAAGAGTCACCCTTTAGGCGTTAGACTCGGTGTTAGTTCGATTTGGATTTTCATTGCTTCTTTGAGTGTGCGTTATGTGTTGCAAGGCCCTTAGGCATTGTAAGCGACCATACCAAGTTATTAATAATAAAGATGGACCTTAAAGTTACACCTTTCGCCCGAATAAGTTCCATATTACTTGTCTATTCTTGTTTCCCTCTCATCTCTAAACCTAGAGCAAATCGACGGATGGTGAACACCGTGGAAACTTTGGAAGCAATGGGAGTGGTTCTCGCCCGAAAACCCCAATGAGGGAGCACCGGCACCGCCACTGGATATGCAGAATTTAGAGCTTTTCTTGCTGCCCAGACTCGGTTGATGCATGCTATGATGCAACAAATGCAGCACGTCCTTTGCTCAGGCCACTTTGCTAATCAAGTTAATCATGGACAACGCCCGAATCACGAGACTATCGAGTTCATGAGAACTCACCCACCCACTTTCTCTCGGGAATGCCAATCCATTGGAGGCCGATGATTGGTTAAGATCAATCGAGAGGAAGCTACACATAGCTCAATGCATAGGGAATGAGAAGGTACTTCACGCTTCTCATCGGCTGGAAGGAACAAAGAATTGAATGGTGGGAGAACTACGTGCCACGCAGAGAACCCCCAAGATATCACTTGGGAAGAGTTCACTGTTGCATTCCGACAAGATATCACGTGCACGAAGGGATCATGGACCTTAAGAAGGAGGAGTTGAGCATCGAAACAAGGTAATCACCGGTGGCCGAGCTACGAACAAGTTCACACAGCTAGCACGCTTCGCTTTGAGGATGTAGCGACGGATAAATCCAGGCAGTCTCGTTTTATGAAGGGACTTAACTCGGGATTGCAAGTAGGGTTGATCACCCACACCTTTCAGATTTCCAAGAGTTGGTGAATAAGGCGCTTTTCTTGAGGACAAGCGCAAGGAAGCTGGATGAGAACAGAAGCGCAGGATGCAACACCAAGGATCACGCCCGAGCAACAGCGGCGCTGAGAGTTGCACCAAATCAATTCTTGATTCCAACCACGAGTGCGACAAGGACACCACCCCCACACAAGACACATCAATCGAACTACGGACCCAGCCCCGCTAGAAACACTACTCGAGCGATCGGCCAGGAAACGGCCCGAGACGCTACTAATCGCAACGAGCCAGGACACTTTGCCAACGATTGTCCAAAGAAGACGAGAGTGACCCGATTCGCTTCAACCTAGGAACCACCCAGCTAGGGCGCCCGGCACAGGAGCCACACCCCAGGCCGTGGTGAGAGGCCGAGTCAACCATGTCACCGCAGATGCACTTGCGAGAATACTCTGACGGACGTCGTCTTGGGTAAGTTACTTGTTAACTCGATACAACTGAGTTTTGTTTGACTGCACGGAGCTTCGCATTCGTTTGTTTATAAGGCTTTGCTACTAGAAATGATTTGAGGATTGCAAGGCTTAAGTGCATGCTTTTAGTTCAAACCCCTGGTTCCGAACTCGAGCGAAAGTAGGATGTTCCGGTGAGAATACTAATAGATGGAATAGAATTCCTAGCAAACCTTATAATTTTGGAGACCCAGACCTTAGACGTCATATTGGGAATGGATTGGTTATCCAAGCACAAGGCCGTATTGGATTGTGGACGGAGGACTATCTCAGTTGAGAGCCCGTGTGGGAAGAAAGTAGAATTTCAAGCCACCGCAGTTAGAGATGGACAGTTGATGGTAAACAGTACCAAGGCAATCAGCATAGATGATGTCTCAGTAGTGAATGAGTACCCAGATGTTTTTCCCGAAGATCTACCTGGTATGCCGCTGACGAGGGGACATAGAATTTGTAATAGAGCTTGTACACAGTGCAAAGACCGATAACAAAGAGACCCTATCGGATGTCCACCGAGGAGTTGGTAGAAATGAAGAAACTTGACTAGAAGAATTAATGGAGAAAGGATTTATCAGACCGAGTTCGTCGCCGTGGGGAGCACCAGTTTTGTTTGTCAAGAAGAAGGACGGGAGTTTCAGGATGTGCATTGACTACCGTGCACTCAACGAAGTCACAGTGAAGAATAAGTATCCGCTACCCAGGATTGGTGATTTGTTCGATCAGCTGAGAGGAGCCGGAGTTTTCTCCAAGATCGATCTGAGATCGGGATACCATCAGTTGAAGATCCGATCAGAAGATATTCCGAAGACTGCATTCTCGTCAAGATATGGACATTACGAGTTCTGATTATGTCCTTTGAAATTTAACGCGAATCGCGGCTTATTTCATGAATATGATGAATAAGGTGTTCATGGAATATTTGGACAAGTTTGTCGTCGTGTTCATAGACGATATCCTAATCTACTCCAAGGCAGAGGATGAACATGCCGAACACTTAAGGCGAGTTTTGGAAAAGGCGAGGAACAGCAACTTTTCGCCAAGTTCAAACAAGTGTGATTTTTGGAAGGACAAGGTGGAGTTTCTTGGACATGTAATGACTGAAGGAGTCATAGTAGATCCAAGCAAAGTAGAAGCTGTGTTACATTGGGAGCGGTAGAAGGCGTGACCCAGATTCGGAGTTTCCTTGGAATGGCAGGATACTACCGCTGCTTTCATCGAAGGCTTTTCGACAATTGCGAAACCTCTTACGCAAGCTGCTGAAGAAGGAAAAGAAGTTTGCATGGGCGCTTGAGAATGTGAGAAAGGATTTGAGAATCGAAGAAGCGATTGACATCGACCAGGTGTTGGTTCTACCTGATGTTGCTCAAAGCTTCGATATTTATTGTGACGCATCGCGCCAAGGACTTGGATGTGTCTTTGTCTGAGAGAATGGAAAGGTCGCCGCTTATGCATCAAGGCGATTGAGGCCGCATGAGGAAAATTATCCGACACATGACCTAGAGTTAGGCTGCAGTAGTGCATGCCTTGAAGATATGGCGTCACTATCTGATTGGAAACAGATGTGAAGTGTATACGGATCATAAGAGCCTTAAATACATATTCACCCAGTCGGATCTGAATATGAGGCAGAGGAGATGGTTAGAGTTAATCAAGGACTACAATGTTGGAATCCATTACCATCCCGGGAAGGCCAACGTAGTAGCCGATGCCCTGAGTCGGAAAAGCCATACCGTGAGTACATTGCTAGCCACAAGTCAGGAGGAGTTATGTGAGGATTTTCAGAAAATGAAGATTGAGGTAGTACCTAGGGGATTCTTGGCCGCATTAGAAGTAAAGCCTACCCTAGAGGATCAGATCCGAGAAGGACAGAAGGATGATGACAAGATCCGCAGGATTAAGTCCATCAAGGAGGAAGGCAAGGCAGAGGACTTCAAGTTGGATGAGCAAGGCACGTTGTGGATGAAGGATCGCATTTGTGTGCCTAACAAAAAGGAGTTAAAGCAATCGATTACGGAAGAAGCCCATGACTCTAAGTACTCAATTCATCACGAAGCGCCAAGATGTATCAGGATCTGAAGGAGAGATTCGGTGGCCGAGTATGAAGCGTGAAGTTGCCGAGCATGTTGCATTGTGCGGCGTATGCCAGAGAGTCAAGGCAATGCATCGAGAGACCGGCAGGATTGCTACAGCTGAAAATACCGAGTGGAAGTGGGAGGAAATCGGAATGGATTTCATTACCGGTTTGTCAAGACTCAAGGAGGTTATGACTCCATATGGGTTATAGTGGATCGCTTGACTAAAGTAGCCCATTTTATCCCGTGAAGACCACTTACTCGGGAGATAAATTAGCGAATTGTACATGATCGAGATTGTCTGTTTGCACGGAGTGCCAAAGAGGATTGTATCGGACAGAGGTACCCAATTTACCTCAAGGTTACGGAATAAGTTGCATGAAGCCATGGGAACCCGTTTGAACTTCAAGATCTGACTTATCATCCTGCAGACGGACGGACAGGCCAGAAAGAGTCAACCAGATTCGGAGGATATGTTGAGAGCTTGTGCATTAGCTTATGCTACCTCTTGGGATAGGAGTTTGCCGTATGCCGAGTTCGATTACAACAATAGTTATCGAGGCTAGTTTACGATGTCACCTTTTGAGGCCTTTGTATGGTCGACCTGTCGGACGCCATTGAATTGGAATGAGACCGGCGAGCCGTGTCTTTGGGCCTGATATTCTTCAAGAGGTGAAGAAGCGGTCGCCATGATTAGGGAAAGGTTGAAGATAGCCCAATCTCGACAAAGAGTTATCTTGACAATCGTCGCGAGACTTGAGTTTTGAACGAAGACTTTGTATACCTCGAGTTACGCCTCTCGGGGGAGTTAAGAGGTTCCATGCCAAAGGGAAACTTCGCACCCGTTATGTTGGACCATTTAAGGTTTTGAGCGCAGAGGCGAAGTTGCTTATCACCGGAGTTGCCGCGATCGTTGGCGAGGAGTGCATGACGTATTCCATGTGTCCCGATTGAAGAAGTGTCTCCGAGTTCCTGAGGAACAGACACCGCTAGAGTCAATTGAGTTGCAAGAGGATTTGACTTATAAGGAGCATCCCGTTAGGATTCTAGACACAATGGATCGAGAAACTAGAAATAAGTCAACCCGTTTCTGTAGAATTCAGTGGAGCAACCATGGAGAAAGCGAAGCGACTTGGGAGCGTGAAGAGGATTTGAAGAAAGAGTTTCCAAACCTATTTCTTTAGTAAGCCCTGAATCTCGGGGACGAGATTCCAATAAGGGGGGAGGTTTGTAACACCCCAAAATTTTGCTTTTCTTGAATTCATGTGTGATTTGGCACTTTGGTGAATTTTTGGAATTTTCTGGAATTTATTTGGATTTATTTGGAATTTATTTGAATTTATTCCATTTTGAAATAATTAAAGAATTTAATTTTGCAAATAAAATTTTGTTGGAAATATTTTATTTGAGTCCAAAATGTTCCAAAATATTTTCCAGAATTTTACGGAATTTTTCGAGTCATTTGCTATTTTTAATGAATTAAATGAATTATCGGGAATTATTTTAAATATTAAATCATTTGGAAAATCAAACCGAGTCGGTTACTGTTCATCCGACAGAGCCCGAGTCATACTCGAGTTCGAGTCCGACCAGATCCAGTTGACTCGACCGAACCCACTCCTAACCCCAATCGATCCGGACCGTCTGTTCTAGATCCAACGATCGAATTGGCCGTACGGTTCGAGCCGAAACCGGATCGGGTCGATCGCGCCAGCGATCGCGGACTGGCCGATCGCGCCACGTGGATGGTTCTCGTCTTCGTCCCGCCGAGTCCGAGCCGGACTCCGCCGTGCGCCCGGGCCAGTGAAGAACTAGGTCTCCGTTTTCCGCACGGACGCCGAGGTTATTTAATGACCGCTCACACCCGAGGATCGCCTTGACCTAAGCGCACCGTAACCTAGACAACGTCGCTGAGCCGCCGCCGTTGAGCCGCAATCGCCGCCGGAGTGGTCTCTTCCCTCCGCCATGATTCCTTGCCGATGCGGCCATCTCCGTCGTCCTCACTGCCAGGTTGTGTCGAGCCGGACTCCTCGCGTCGAGGCGCACCCGGAGCTACCTCTCACTTCGCCGGAAGGGCCCCGCAACGCCGTTGCCGTGGTCATCGTCTCCAGCTCCGTCAAGCCAGCGTCGCCGTGGGCCATCGCCGGACTTCAAGCTTCCTCAGCCGTCGGATCTTCATCCAAGGGCCCAGATTACGCCACGTCATCTCACGGTGAGATCCCGTTCCAAATCCTAGATCCAATCTCCACCGTCGGATCTAGATCCAACGGTCCGAAATCAATGCGTTAACCCAAACGCGTCAACACTAGATCTAATCCGCGCCGTTGATTTTCAAACCAACGGCTGAGATTGCGCCACGTGTCGGGAAGTTGGACCAACGCGGTCAGCGCCGTACGCGCGTGACGCTGACATGGCGGGCCCGCATGTCAGTGGCTAATCCAGCCAAGCGCTGACGTCACCCATGACGTCACGGTGGGTCCCACCTGTCAGCACCGTGGGCTGAGCCCCGCTGATGTCAGCGATGACGTCACCCGAGTGGTCCCACATGTCAGTCTCACGTGGAGTCGTGGACCGAGTCCACGATAGACCCGAGCCGAGCGTGGACCGAGTCCATGGACCGGCTGACGTCAGCCAACCAATCAGAGGCTGCCACGTGTCCATGCTGACGCAATAATTAATTTCCGAAAAAGAAAATGATTTATTAATTCGAATTAATGATTTCAGATTTTGTTTCAAACTTCAAACGCTTATAACTTTTGCGTTTCAACTCCGATTTGAGTGATTCAAATTTCTAAATTTGTATAAAATTAAGATCTACTTAAATATAAATTTTATTTAATTTTTGGACTAAAGTTTTTCTCTGTAAAATTATTTAATTGATTATTTAAACTTTAATAAATCATAACTTTTGCGTCTTAACTCCAAATTTGATTTATCTCCAGTTTCTAAAAATCCACAAAATTATGTTCTTTCTGTTTATGGATTTTATTTGGATGTTTGGACACTTTTTGCCTATTGTTTATTCGTGTATTTGCTATTTGCACGCTTTACGAGTAGACGTTGAAGTGCCGGAAGGATTCGAAGGAGAAGTATTGACTCAGGATCCAACTCAAGACCAAGAACAAGTACTTTTTGAAGGCAAGTTGTGCTTTGACCATGTTGATCCTATTTCAAAATCTATTTTGATTTAAACTATTGCATGCTAGTTCAATTAGAAAAATACTTTGTTTAAACATGGGGGTTAGATAAGTACCAATTTGCTGTATGACACCTTGATTATTTAAGTATGTGCCATGACCCTTGTCACCCTAGTTGTGGATTACTAGTTGGACATTAGTAGATTGCCAACATGGGTTTTAGACCGTTGTAGTATCTTTGCTTAGACACCTTTCGTGCTCATAACATGATTTTGGACAATCAAATGTTAATATTGACTTAATGATATATTGAACCTGTTTTGGAAAAGTATCATGTGATGTTGATGGCACGTGGTGCATGGTAATCAACTCGGGTTTGATAAACGATTTCGGCCAGGGGCATGTGGCAAGAGTAATCAGTGGGCGGTTGTGGCATTGGGAGTGTTGATTTGGTTCTTGGGTAGTCTTGCCCTGGTCACTCTAAGGACTTAACCTTGCAAGCCTTTGAACTGGGTCATACTTGCAACCACATGGTTGGAATGGGACGGCCCTAGTTGACTAAGTCGCTAAGGACTCACTTGTGGAGCCTCAGGGTGTCAATTACACCGCTTTGTGTGATTGTGCGGGGAGCGTATCGTGGTCGTGGGCCAGATACCCATCTAACGGTGTGTTGGTCCCATACTTCGCCTTGGCTAAGGGAAGGGATGGTGTAGAGCACGAACCTGAGAGGACCACTGTGTTGTTTGAGGCTTCCGAAAGGCTTTGTTCTGAACTTCGCCTTTGTGGTGTTTGACTGTATCTTGTGGGTAAAGTGCATAACCTCTGCAGAGTGTAGAATCTATTTAAATAGCCGAGTCCACGGTACTGGACAATGCTTGGGAATTACAGTCAAGGGTTAGACTTTCTAAAAATAACTTTGGTTTGGAAGTTGGTTTGGTTTAATAATGAAGATGATGGAAATGTGGTTTAGGATGGGGAAAATGTTTATTAAACTTCTTGAAAAGTTATTTATGCTTTACTTGTTTCTACTGCTTTCGAATCTATTTATGATACTTGTCAAATCTTTGTTTCTTTGCAAATATACCTTAAACTATTCCTTTGTACCAAGCCATGCATATAGTATATTAGCTTGCATTACGTGCATGACTTCCGAGTACCAAGTACTCACCCTTGCCTCAACACAACACCAGTTGAAGAGGAGACTACGCCAGCTTCGGAGGAGGAATTCCAAGAGGATCCGTCTACTTAGGGATGCGAGCCCAGTCAGTTGCCTGTGGTATACTGGATGGCGCCACGATGTTACCTTCGTTGTTTTTCTGCTGCTATTATTATTTTTCTCTGAATAAGTTTCGCCTTGCGAGGCGTACATTTGTAACTTGGCCATAAGGTCGGGTAACCAGTTTGGTTATTTAAATAAAGTACTTTATTGGTATCGAGTGGTATGATTGTGATATTTACCGATGTTAAGACTGTGTGCACTAGCGCGTTCCTGGACTAGTGCTGAATACACAGAGGGTCCGGATTTGCAAATTCGGGGTCCCGACAGCCCCGCTGACGTCAGCAGTGACGTCACCCGAGGGTGACCCACCTGTCAGTGACACGAGGAGCCGTGGACCGAGTCCACGGTAGACCCGAGCCGAGCGTGGACCAAGTCCATGGACCGGCTGACGTCAGCAGACCAATCAGAGGCTGCCACGTGTCCAGGCTGACGCAATGATTGATTTTCCGAAAAAGAAAATGATTTATTAATTCGAAATAATGATTTCAGATTTTGTTTCAACCTTCAAACGCTTATAACTTTTGTGTTTCAACTCCGATTTGAGTGATTCAAATTTCTAAATTTGTATAAAATTGATACCTACCTAAATATGAATTTTATTTAATTTTTGGACTAAAGTTTTTCTCTGTAAAATTATTTAATTGATTATTTAAACTTTAAATAATCATAACTTTTGCATTTTAACTCCAAATTTGACGATTCCATTTTCTAAAAATTCATAAAATTATGTTCTCTCTGTTTATGGATTTTATTTGGATGTTTGGATACTTTTTGCCTATTGTTTATTCGTGTATTTGCTATTTGCACGCTTTACGAGTAGACGTTGAAGTGCCGGAAGGATTCGAAGGAGAAGTATTGACTCAGGATCCAACTCAAGACCAAGAACAAGTACTTTTTGAAGGCAAGTTGTGCTTTGACCATGTTGATCCTATTTTGAAACTTATTTTGATTTAACCTATTGCATGCTAGTTCAATTAGAAAAATACTTTATTTAAATATGGGGGTTAGATAAATACCAATTTGCTGTATGACACCTTGATTATTTAAATATGTGCCATGACCCTTGTCACCCTAGTTGTGGATTACTAGTTGGACATTATTAAATCGCCAACATGGGTTTTAGACCGTTGTAGTATACTGCTTAGACCTGCTACGTGCTCATGACATGATTTTGGACAATCAAATGTTAATATTGACTTAATAATATATTGAACCTGTGTAGGATCGAAGTATACGAATATAGCAATCAGAGGGGGGGTGAATGATTGTGCGGAAGCTAAAACCAAATTCTTGATCTACTAAAAGTTCACCCCAAAACAGAACCAAATAATTGCCTCGTTTTCGACAAAAACAGAATGATAGAGGTTCGGTAAAACGATAATTCCCGGAGATCCAACCGTTGAAACGATCTGAAATTTGGACACAAGAAACTAGATTCCAATACGAATCAAACCCAAAAAGAATCAGCTCGATCGAACTTACAGATCAAAAGTTATAAGCTTCGCAAGCTTGCTGTTCCAGAACTTGACGAAAATCAATCTAATCGAAACTTGTAGATTGATCAAGAACAACAAAAGATTTATCAACAAAACTTTGAGGAACACTAGATCAATACCCTAGAGAGATTTTTGATGGATCAAATCAAGATGAAACTCAAAACACAAAAACCAATCTAGAACTAGAACAAGTATGCAAACAAGAACCAAAGAAAATATTGTAGCACACAAGGAACTAGAAGAATTGATCTTTATTTCTTTTGTCTAAAGTACTCCCATCAAAAGAGTACAAACCCTAAAACCAAGCTCAAGCTCCCTTGCGCTGTTACGCTACTTGGTTCGATTGATGCCCTTTAACAGGAGACACCCTCCTATTTAAAGGACCAACCCACAAGGAGTTACGAATACGATTCCTATTCCTAGAAGGAATCAGATCCAACACAACTCTACTTGGCCCAACCTGGCCGAGTACAACTCTTACTGCCAGCGTATGGCAACCCTACCATACTCACGTGACTAACACTTTGCACGCGTATGGCCACCTGCCATACTCACGTGACTAACACTTTGCACGCGAATGATCTCCTGCCATTCTCACGTGACTAACCATTCTTCATGTGCACCATTCTCTTAGCCCGAACGTCCCGCATGACATCCTTGACCTACCAAGACCTCAGTTCCTCCTGAACCTAGTCAGAACCTCGGTTCCTCCATGAACCTAGTTCCGGTCCGTCATCGACCACATTCGTCTTCGAGCAATACCTGCACATGAACAAATCACAAAACGAATCCGAGCACAAGTCCACGACTTGACTCAATGTCAATCCATGCAACTACTCACATGAGCATTGCATAAAGTCCACTTCAAAACACACATCATGAAATCATCACAAATATCATAATCTCAAGGTCAAACCATTTCAATTCTTGCAAAACATCCAAATCGAGCAAAACACGTTCACAACGGACAAGAAATAAAAACCCTAGAAAAAGTCCATTCCACGACGGACAAGAAATCTCTGTCCGGCGTACATGTGAAACTCTCAGTTCCAAGAAGAAAACATTAGGTGAAAACACGTTCACAGCGGACCCAAAAACTTTGTCCGTTGTACATGCGAAATCAATCCTCAAAAGCCGTTCACGATGCACCCAAAAACTTTGTCCGTCGTACATGCGTAGCTTCTTGGATTCTTGGAAAATAGGGTTTGGCTCATGCGCTCAAAATCATGTTCACGACGGAAACAAAAACTTAGTCAGTTGTACATAGAAGAAAGAGGTTGTCAAAAAGCATGTTTACAAAGGAACAAGAAAGTTTGTCCGTCGTAGATGGGAAACTTCTTCGTTTTCTTTAGGATTGGTCCGCGCCAAGGCAAAACTTACTGTTTCTTGTCAATTGTCAAAACACATGAACAAACACATTTTGCAAATTCAAATCTAAGTTAATTTTTTCAGTTCAAAGCCAATTTTTCAAAGACATGATTTCACAATCTCCCCTTGATGAAAACATTGGCAACACCACTTAGAATTGAACATTTGGCATTCACTTTACAAAAGATTTTGAAATCCAAAGGATCAAAGACCAAAGTAAGAAAACACAGAAATCCCTCTTTGACCAAAATGCAAAACAAAATCTCCCCCTGAGAATGAAAATGTGTGTGAATGTGCAATGCGCCAAAAATTTCAAAAATTCTCCAAACTTCTCCCAAAATTCTCAAATTTCCAAATACAACTCTCCCTTTTTCTTTAAACTTTTCAAAGAAAGATTTCCAAATTTCTCCCCCTTTGACAATGGATTCATCAAGAGTACAAAAGAGAGAACAGGTTCAAAATTTTTCCTGTAGCAAAGATTTCACAAGGAGAAACAAGGGAGTGCCAAGATAGGAAAAGATGAGCTCATTCGATCATATAACCTTATATATCACATAATATGCAAAATACATGATCTTGATGTGATTTTAACAAGTTAGGGAATGACATGCATCTCAACCTCAATTCAGTCAACTATAGCCAAGCACTAAGCAAAACCTTTAGTAGAAAAACGAAGGCTCAAAGTTGAAGCAAATAACAAATCAGGTCGAGCAAGTGGTTTCAACTCCAATCTAGTAGACCAATTTTAATCTTTAAATAATAAACTGCATGTGGCATGCTTGAAGCATACTTCTTTCTTTTTCTTGTATTGGCATGCTTGAAGCATACATCTTATCTTTGAGGGAATGGCATGCTTGAAGCATACATCTTGTCTTTTTAGGGAAAGCATGCCTGAAGCACATTACTTTAGGCTTTTGCTTTTAACAACCCCTTTTTTATTGATTTCCTTTTCTTTTTCTTTTTCTTTGATTGTAAACATGCAAAAGTGATTAAAAGGTCTTATGAAAGAGTAAAGTTGAAAATACACTTGCTTCATAGCCAAAATTTGTCAAGGAAATTCAATATCAAGCCTAGAAGAGTAAGATACCACAAAGTATTTAGCTATAGGCAATCTGACCAAGGAATTTCGCAATGTCATTTTTAGTTCAAGTGAGACAATTAGATTATCATATATTAGCTCAATTACATAACATATAAAGAAATATGATAAAGTGAGCTCATCAAGTGAAAGAACTTGGCAAGGAAACTCCCCCTCAAAACAAACCCATTGGATGAACAATCCCAAGTTCTCCCCGAATAAAAGCAAAAGCGAGAAGAAGACAAAGGTTTTGTAAAAAAGTCTGCCAATTGATGTTCAGTATCCACATGATGAAGCACAATATTTTCTTTTTCAACATGATCTCTAAGAAAGTGAAATCCAGTATCAATATGCTCAAGAAAGGGAATTACTCAAGAGGTGGCACGAACCAAATCAATTCAACATCCTCCAAAGTCAACATCAGAATAAGCTCTTAAACTAATGCATAAGGAAGCAGAAAGCCAAATGCCAAAATCTTGAGTACCATGGAGATACCTGAAAGTTCACTTGAACGGCTTGTCGATGTGAAGCACGTGGGAAGCTTGAAAACAAGCACACACAAGCACGTGGGAAGGGTCTCTCATGTAAACCTCCAATTATCTCATCCTCAACGACATCATCATCATCTTTTATGAACAAAGACACTCTCCCTGAATATATGCACTGTACTGCACCATTTGGACTAGTGCCTTTTGCGAAAACAAAAGTGGAAGAAGCATCTCCAAAAGTAACACTTTCAAAGACGAGATGCACGAGTGAGGGAGGAGAACCAATTCTTATCACCGGACATGTGGCGTGAGCATCCGGAATCCACTAGCCATATGTTCTCCTTCCTTGCGCGAGAAGCCTACATAGCAACAAAACATGTCGAGGTCTCAGTACTGGGGTTAGGAATGAGATTTTTGGGAATCCAGCACTGAGACACACGACGCACAATAGTAGGCACAACACGAGAATTTTTATGCATACAAACAGATTTGTCATTTCCCGTGTTTCTAGCAACAAAAGGTGTTTGCATCACCCTAGGCACATAGTGAGAAGCAAAATGTGCCTTTCTGAAATTAGACCTAGCATTAAACCTTTCTCTCTTTTGTTGTTTAGCTAGTCTAAAGCAAAAGTCTACTAAATGTCCATCTCTACCACAATGAGTGCAAGTGTACTTAACATGAAGTTTGTCTTTAACAAGAGAAGCACATTTTGCATTCATCATAGTAGAAGATAAAAGACCAGCAGATTTAAAGACAGTTTTCTTAGGCTCATTGACAATTTCAAATTTTCCACTTTCAAGTGTTTTGACAACAGTGGGAGCATGTGATTTATGATGAGCATAAGAATCAAAACCTAAACCTTTGTTATGAGTGCTGACTTTTGATTGATCCAAGATCATGTTTAGGTTTTTCTTTCCTTTAGTGAAGCGTTCTAATGACTTTTCCAAGTAATCAATTTTTGAGAACGAGTTAAACAATTATTACGAGGAACGTCCACTTTTCCTTTTGCTTGCGACAAGTTGAGCATGAAAGAACCTCATGTGTAAGCAAATCTTACGTCATTTGAGAAACCCTAGCATTTGCATCATGCAACTTCAATTCTAGTATGGAGCATATAGAACATGGAGTTGTATCATGTAAATCAATGGTAGAACAACTAGCATGTTTAACAAGTTTCTCATTTTTCTCATTTTCAGCATTGATTTGCTCTAACAAGGTAACATGTTCTTTCCTAAGCAAAGTAAGCTCATTGTAAATTAAGTCACATGATTTGCAAGCATCATCATCAGGAATCAAGGTTTTAAGTCTAGCAATTTCAGCATTCAATGACTCAACAACAAAATCATGTTTCTTAATTTTCTTGTCACGTTTATCAAGCAATTTACCAAGTCGAGCAACAGCAATAGCTAATTCATCGTAAGAAGGATCTACCTCATTGAAGTTGCTGTCGTGGTCGTCCTTAGTAAAGCTGTTGCTGCTTTTAGCCATGAGACACAACCCCGTCAACTCATGCTTGCTTGGAGTTGCATCGTCCTCACTGCTCCCTGAATCTACATCGCTCAAATTGACTTGTTCAAGAGCGGAAAGAACTCGGTGGACAACTTTGCTGTTGATGAAGCTCTTCTTCTTTCTATTACTTGAAGAGAACTTCTTCTCTTTTCTTATGTCGTTGTCCTTCTCCTCCCTTGATGCTTTACCTGCAAGTTTAGGACAGTTTGGACGAATATGGTCGAGATCACCACACTCATAGCATCTTGGAGGGCCACCACCACCTCTCTTTCTCATTCTCACATTTTGTAAAGCTTTGTTAAAGCGAGAAGAGAGTAGTGACAAGTCTTCTTCTGGGAATTGCTCAATCTGTTCATCGGTTAGTGAAGACAAGAAAGATAGAGCAAAACTTGAAGCAGCACCATTATGAGATATGTTAGATTGAGATGTTAAAGCAATTGATTTATGATCATTCTTTCTAGCAAAAACATCTAATTCATGAGTTTTCAACTTAGAATAAAGAACATCTAAAGTAAGTGTACTCATGACAGTGGATTCTCTAATGGATGTAACTTTCATCTCCCAAATAGACATGTCTAAAGCACCAAGCAATTGTCTAGCATAAGCGGCATCATCAAAGCTAACTCCAACCTAACTAAGATTACTAAGAATTTTATTGAAACGTGCAAAGAAGTCATCTAGCGACTCACCGGGTTTCATCTCAAATCGCATGTATTCCTTTTTGTAAAGATCTTGACGAACCTCTTTAATAGTGTTAGAACCCTCATGGTAATCACAAAGAGATTTCCATACCTCATATGCGGATCGAAGATGAATCACACGATCAAAGTCGCGACGTCCCAAGCCTTGGATGATCAAGTTGCGCGCCTTACTATTTGCTTCAACATGTGCGCGATTGGTGTCGTTGACGTTGTCGTTTGTAGGGACTTCATATGGTTTGTAGACCTTCTCCCAAATTGCGAATCCCTGAGCTTGGATGAACGCCTCCATCTTGGCCTTCCAAAACTGAAAATCAACACCATTGAACACACAAGGTTTTGTCGAATAATGATCCATTGATCTAATCACCGATTAAGATAGATTAGAAAAACCTTGCTCTGATACCACTTGTAGGATCGAAGTATACGAATATAGCAATCAGAGGGGGGTGAATGATTGTGCGGAAGCTAAAACCAAATTCTTGATCTACTAAAAGTTCACCCCAAAACAGAACCAAATAATTGCCTCGTTTTCGACAAAAACAGAATGATAGAGGTTCGGTAAAACGATAATTCCCGGAGATCCAACCGTTGAAACGATCTGAAATTTGGACACAAGAAACTAGATTCCAATACGAATCAAACCCAAAAAGAATCAGCTCGATCGAACTTACAGAACAAAAGTTATAAGCTTCGCAAGCTTGCTGTTCCAGAACTTGACGAAAATCAATCTAATCGAAACTTGTAGATTGATCAAGAACAACAAAAGATTTATCAACAAAACTTTGAGGAACACTAGATCAATACCCTAGAGAGCTTTTTGATGGATCAAATCAAGATGAAACTCAAAAAACAAAAACCAATCTAGAACTAGAACAAGTATGCAAACAAGAACCAAAAGAGAATATTGTAGCACACAAGGAACTAGAAGAATTGATCTTTATTTCTTTTGTCTAAAGTACTCCCATCAAAAGAGTACAAACCCTAAAACCAAGCTCAAGCTCCCTTGCGCTGCTACGCTACTTGGTTCGATTGATGCCCTTTAACAGGAGACACCCCTCCTATTTAAAGGACCAACCCACAAGGAGTTCTGAATACGATTCCTATTCCCTAGAAGGAATCTGTATCCAACACAACTCTACTTGGCCCAACCTGGCCGAGTACAACTCTTGCACACGTATGGCAACCCTACCATACTCACGTGACTAACACTTTGCACGCGTATGGCCACCTGCCATACTCACGTGACTAACACTTTGCACGCGAATGATCTCCTGCCATTCTCACGTGACTAACCATTCTTCATGTGCACCATTCTCTTAGCCCGAACGTCCCGCATGACATCCTTGACCTACCAAGACCTCAGTTCCTCCTGAACCTAGTCCCGAACCTCAGTTCCTCCATGAACCTAGTTCCGGTCCCGTCATCGACCACATTCGTCTTCGAGCAATACCTGCACATGAACAAATCACAAAACGAATCCGAGCACAAGTCCACGACTTGACTCAATGTCAATCCATGCAACTACTCACATGAGCATTGCATAAAGTCCACTTCAAAACACACATCATGAAATCATCACAAATTTCATAATCTCAAGGTCAAACCATTTCAATTCTTGCAAAACATCCAAACTGAGCAAAACACGTTCACAACGGACAAGAAATAAAAACCCTAGAAAAAGTCCATTCACGACGGACAAGAAATCTCTGTCCGGCGTACATGTGAAACTCTCAGTTCCAAGAAGAAAACATTCCGGTGAAAACACGTTCACAACGGACCCAAAAACTTTGTCCGTTGTACATGCGAAATCAATCCTCAAAAAGCCGTTCACGACAGACCCAAAAACTTTGTCCGTCGTACATGCGTAGCTTACTGGATTCTTGGAAAATAGGGTTTGGCTCATGCGCTCAAAATCATGTTCACGACGGACACAAAAACTTTGTCCGTTGTACATAGAAGAAAGAGGTTGTCAAAAAGCATGTTTACAAAGGACCAAGAAAGTTTGTCCGTCGTAGATGGGAAACTTACTGTTTTCTTTAGGATTGGTCCGGCGCCAAGGCAAAACTTACTGTTTCTTGTCAATTGTCAAAACACATGAACAAACACATTTTGCAAATTCAAATCTAAGTTAATTTTTCAGTTCAAAGCCAATTTTTCAGCACATGATTTCACAACCTGTTTTGGAAAGGTATCATGTGATGTTGATGGCACGTGGTGCATGGTAATCAACTGGGGTTTGATAAATAGTTTTTCGACCGGGGCATGTGGTAAGAATAATCAGGTGGGCCAGTTGTGGCATTGGGGATGTTGGTTTGGTTCTTCGGGTAGTCTTGCCCTGGTCACCCTAAGGACTTCACCTTGCAAGCCTTTGAACTGGGTCTAACGTGCAACCACATGTCTGTAATGGGATGGACCTAGTTGATTAAGTTGCTAATAACGTACCTGTGGGACCTCAGGAGGTCAACTACACCCTTTGTGTAAGTTGTACGGGGGAGCGCACCGGGGCTGAGGCCAGGTACCCATCTAACGGTTGATTGGCCTAGACTTTGCCTTAGCTAAGGGAAGGGTTAGTGTGCAATAACCGGGGAGGCTCACCTGTATTGTTAGAAGTTTCCGAAAGACTTTGTTACGGGAACTCGCCTTTGTGGTGTTTGACTGTATCTTGTGGGTAAAGTGCATAACCTCTGCAGAGTGTAGAATCTATTCGAATAGCCGTGTCCGCGGTATTGGACATCGCTCGGGAATTACAGTCAAGGGTTAGATTTTCTCAAAAATAACTTGGATTTGAAAGGTTGGGTTGGATTAATAATGATGTTGGTGGAAATGTGGATTAGGATGGGAAAGATGTTTATTAAACTCCTTGAAAAGTTATCTATGCTATACTTGTTTCTACTGCTTTCGAATCTACTTATGTTACTTGTCAAATGTCAAGCATCTGCAAATATACCTTGAGCTATTCCTTTGTACCAAGCCATGCATATAGTATATTAGCTTGCATTCTGTGCATGACTTCTTGAGTACCAAGTACTCACCCTTGCCTCAATACAACACAGTTGAAGAGGAGACTACACAGCTTTGGCGGAGGAGCTCCAAGAGGATCTGTCTACTTAGGAGCGAGCGATCGGTTGCTGTGGTATCTTGGATGGCGCCACGAATTTATTTGATTTTACTGCTGCTACTATTTCTCTCTTAATAAGTTTCGCCTGCGAGGCATACATTTGTAACTTGACCATAAGGTCGAGTAACTTGATTTGACTATTTAAATAAAGTACTTTATTAGTATCGAGTGGTATGATTGTGATATTTACCGATGTTAAGACTGTGTGCACTAGCGCGTTCCTGGACTAGTGCTGAATACACAGAGGGTCCGGATTTGCAAATTCGGGGTCCCGACAACTGCTTTCTCCACTAGGTATGGGCATTATGAATTTAAAGTTATGTCTTTTGGACTAACTAATGCTCCTGCTGTCTTTATGGAGGTGATGAACAGTATGCTACACAAGTACCTTGATGAGTTTGTGGTAGTGTTCATCGATGACATTCTGGTTTACTCTAAATCAGAAGAGGAGCATGCGCGACATTTGAGGCTTGTCTTGAGCACCTTGAGGAGAATCGGTTCTTTGCTAAGCTGAAAAAGTGCGACTCTGGATTTCGAAGTGGGTTTTCTTGGCCACATCATCAATCCAGAGAGCATATCCGTAGATCCTAGCAAAGTATCGTAGTTTTGGATTGGAAGAGGCCTTCCAATGTCAAAGAGGTGCGTAGTTTCCTTGGGTTAGTGGCTACTATCGGCGTTTTGTGCAGGATTTCTCTATCATTGCCAAGCCATTTTTCGCGGTGACTCGAAGGGGATGAAATTCAGTGGACTGCAGAGTGTGAGCACAGTTTCTGCACTTTGAAGGAGAAGTTAGTGATCGCCTCTGTTCTTACCCTTCCGAAATGGGAAGCGCTTCACCGTGTATTCTGATGCTTCTCGTTTGGGACTTGGTTGTGTGCTCATGCAAGATGGCAAGGTGATTGCTTATGCATCGAGGCAGCTGAAAAAGCATGAACAGAACTATCCCACACATGATCTTGAGCTAGCCGCTGTGGTGTTTGCATTGAAGATATGGAGGCACTATCTGTATGGTGAGTCTTGTGATATCTTCACTGATCACAAGAGCCTCAAGTACATCTTTACTCAGAAAGATTTGAACTTGAGGCAGAGGAGGTGGCTAGAATTGATAAAGGATTATGACCTCACCATCCAGTATCATCCGGGGAAGGCAAATGTGGTGGCTGACGCTCTTAGTCGCAAGACAATGCCCCCTGTTGTTGATTGTCTTGTTGCTAATTTTGAGCATTTGGGAGTCTCCTACTGCTTTGCGGGGACCGTGCAAGCTGAAACTCAATTGATTCTTGAGTCAGCGATTCCCGAGCGTGTGCGAGAGGCACAGTAGCAGGACCGTTTGCTCCAGCAGGTGAGGAAACACCTTGAGGATGGCAAGTCTGGAGACTTTACCGTTGATGATGTGGGAGCTTTGAGGTTTCAGGGCCGTCTGTGCGTGCCTCAGAAATCCCAAGTGAAAGAGGACATTCTGAAAGAGGCTCATCGCACCCCATACACGGTCCATCCTGGGGAGACCAAGATGTACAGGGACTTGAAAAAGAGTTTCTGGTGGAAAAGGATGAGAGTGGATATTGCCAAGTATGTGGCGTCTTGTGGGATTTGTCAGAAGATCAAGGCTGAGCATAAGCGTCCCGCCGCATTCTGACCTTTGGAGATTCTGTGTGGCCATGGGATGACATCTCCATGGATTTCGTGGTTGGCCTACCTCGTACTCCACGAGGGAAGGATCTTGTTTGGGTTGTGGTGGACCGTCTCAAAGAAGTCTGCGCATTTCATTCCTATCCACTACCAATTCTGCGGCGACTTGGCTCCCATCTATGTGCGGAAATTGTGAGACTGCATGGTTTACCCAAGACCATTATTTCTGATCGGGATGCGAAGTTTGTCTCCAAATTCTGGGAGAGTTTGCAGAGTGCTTTGGAGTACGACTTCGCCTTAGTACCGCTTTTCACCCTTAGACGGATGGGCGATCTGAGCGTACCATCCAGACTTTGGAGGACATGCTCAGGGGCCTGTGTGATGGCTTGGAAAGGTAGCTGGGAAGATCATTTTCCTCTTGCGAGTTTGCTTACAATAACAGCTATCATTCCAAAGATTCGGGCTGCTCCTTATGAGTCTTGTATGGCGAAAGTGCAGATCGCCACTTTGTTGGGATCTTTGTGGGAGAGAGAGCAGTTCTTGGACCGGATTGGGTTCAGCAGACTGTTGATCGCGTGGCGGAGGTACGGAAGAACCTTCTCGCAGTGAAGCAGAGCGCAAAAAGCTATGCTGATGTGAGGCGCGAGATTTGGAGTTTGAGGTGGGTGATAGCGTACTCTTGCGAGTATCTCCCACCAAGGGTGTGGTGCGTTTTGGCACCAAAGGAAAGCTTCGACCGAGGTTTGTTGGGCCATTTCCTATCAGCGCCAGAGTTGGTAGGTCGGCCTATCGTCTGGAGCTACTGGAATCCATGCAAGGTGTGCATAATGTGTTCCATGTCTAGATGTTGAGGAAATACTTGCATGATCTCGAGTTGGTGGTTCCATTGGAACCACTAGTGCTTGAGCAGGACCTCACCTTCGAGTCCCGCTGTGGAAATTCAGGGACTTCGGAGCGAGTAATGAAGAACAGGACGCTTAAGTTTGTCAAGGTCCTGTGGTCACATCAGACCAAGAGAGAAGCGACTTGGGAGCTGGAGTCTCGCATGCGCGAGAAGTATCCCGAGCTTTTCGTCTCAGGTATGTGATGTGAGACCTAGCTATCTTTTGCTTTCTTTGGGTTGCGTTTGGAGTGCGAATTAGATTCGAGGTCGAATCCTGTTGAAGGGGGGAAGAATGTGACACCACGGAGTGTCGTATCCTTATTTATTGAGCATGATGAGGTTAAAAACTTTATGAAATGTGGAATTAAGGTTAAAACCATAGGGTATGGAGGTTAATAGCGTTTCCGGGCCGTTTCTGGGGTTTTGTGCCTTCCCGGGGGAGTTTGGGCCTAAAAGAGGGGGTTGTGGGCTTTGGTGGGATGGAGTGGGAATCCATTTAGGATTAGAAACAGGTGTGGGGGCTGGTAAAAGGCCTCCCCCCTGCCCTTCTTGCGCCCCACCTCCCCATGGTGCGCCCCCACCCCCTTTGCCCTAGCCGCCCCTCCCCTCTCCTCCCCTCCCCTTTGGTCGTGCGCACCCCCCCTTGCCCCTTGCCTCCCCACCTCTCCACCACCTCTCCTCCACCTCCTTGCTGCCCTAGGGTATCCTCCCCATCCCCCTGCACCTCGAGGATCCATCCATTGGAGCGAGGAGCGAGGAGCATGGAGCGAGGAGCGATCCGGGAGGAGTTTCGTTGGGATTTCGGTCGTCGGGCGAAGGTATGGCCATGGGACTCCTTGGGGTTGGGATAGGTACTGTTATAAGGGTGTTTATCATGATTTTAGATCAATTGGTGGTGCTGGACTTGAGTAGATTGGATTAGATCTAGATGTTGCCACGTTTCTGTTTTGGGACAGCATGAGCAGTCGACTTAGGGTTCAGTTTTTCGCCAATTTAGAGTCCGAATTTGGTCGTATGGATGTTGAAGAAGTTGTAGATAATTTCATTATCTTTCAGTGGATATAAAGAACGTTAAATTCCGCCCAGCCGTTTGAAAGTTATGGCTGTTTTACCGAGCGTGTTAAAATCTGTGACGTGATTGGAACAGATCATGCTATTTTGTAGATTAAACAACTTTAGAGTCCGAATCAGTCTTTCCCTATACCTAGAAAAAGTTGGGAAATTTCCTAAGCTACGCGAGGAAGTACTCGTTTAATTGATTCGGAGTCTTAGAACCCGAGTTATGCCTTTTGGAAGGCTGCTGTCCCGACGGGACAGAACCACTGTTTTTGGGTTTTGCGAGTAGTTGGCAATGTCGGGGTAGATGAGGGTTTGTGTACTATTTTGTGGGCTTTATTGTGAGTGTGTGGTCCCTATGTGCAGGTGGTGTGACCCCGGGAGGGCCTACTACTTCTCACCAATCCGTCGCCCGTGGTTGAGGCAAGTGTATTGTAATGGATAGCAGTTTGTAGGTTGCTAGTTGAGACTAGATGAGATTGATTATATGAGATGATCACTTGCCATGCTTTAATGATTGCCAATGATATGATGAGTATGTTTATCATGTTATGATGCCATGTGTTAATGTACAAGTTAATTATGATGTTGGCATATTTGCATACATGGCATGATTACATGGCCCGGGAGGTGAGAAAGTCATAACTAGTCCGGGAAGGTCGGTGAGAAAGTTATGACTAATCCGGAGAGCCAATGAGTAAGTCCTACATCGTGATTCCATTCACCGCGGTGAGCAAAGCGGAGTAGGCACCCTCCATCTTCGGGATGGAAGGGGGGAGAGGGTGCACACCGACGGGTGTGTACTCAACCATACCGGTATGAGTTTCCAAGGAGACATGAGCATCGCATTGCACTTCATACATATTGATGATGATGATAATATGTGACCATGAATGAGATGGTTTTTACATGATGTGAGATATTATTGCTATGTAATTGTTCCTGTTGTACCATTGCAATATGCTTGCTGAGTTTTGAACTCACGCTTGTGTTTTCTTGTTGTTTTAGGTACCATGAGAACGACATGCGGGGAAGGGAAGTAGTCACACGTCCACACGTA
Source organism: Rhipidocladum racemiflorum (assembly GCA_036346355.1). Classification (NCBI taxonomy): domain Eukaryota; kingdom Viridiplantae; phylum Streptophyta; class Magnoliopsida; order Poales; family Poaceae; genus Rhipidocladum; species Rhipidocladum racemiflorum. The sequence goes on from CM070579.1 coordinate 74,649,196, forward strand.
GCTTCACCCATTTTGATTCCACAAGTCATTCTATTAGTTGTGATAATAAAATGCGTGTGATGATTATTGCTTTAAGGTTTAGCTTTGCTATATGAGAGTTTTATTGTTCGTTTGACACTTGGAGACTTTAAGTGCTTGATAATAGACTTATATTGTCATTAAGTCTTTAATTATTGCTGTTTTAGCTGTCTCTCATATTGCCTTATATTGCTATACTGTTGTTGCTCCTTCAATTCATGTTAAAACAAAGGAGATGCTGCCGAAATCTCGGTTTTTAGCATGTGCACCTTTGCTGGAATTTATGTTTATTTGTGGTATTTAGATGTTGTTTAGCTTATGTTTGGTAGCATTCAGGCATATTAAATGCCAGGGTGTTACATGTGTTGATGCCAAAAACGTGATGAAGGGTTGATCACAGTCAACACACGCAAAATACCAGGTTTATTTTTGGGTGCGGGTGTGCAAGCCAATTTGATCCTATAATTGGAAAGAGGATAATATGTAAACCAATCGGCCGCTAAGGCGATTTTATATTTCAATAAAGATCAAGTCTGATCGGCTTGTTTGAGCCGATTTAGACAAAAATAACCAATAGATCTAATCAACATGATTGAGTTGATTAGATGGGGGTAGAGATTGTTTTTCTCGAAGAATGCGATGCTCAACAAAATCGGAGAAAAAGCAAAGCTGGATTGGCATAAGTCGACAAAACCAATAATCGATGGTGCGTGACTTTATTGATTGAGCGAATTATAGAAGGAAGATTACAATGCTAAAAACTACTCCTAGTCAATGAAAAGTAAAGTAAAAAGTAGAACAAATTGTTTGGTTGATTGACTGCTAGTTTTTCTTCAATGCCACCCACCACCTTCTTTTATTGCATCAGGTCCGATCGTATCCTTCCTGATCTCTTCAAAGTATCTGCATCGTCTTGAGCTTTCTCTATGATCTTTTCCTTTTAAGATCATCATTGGTTATAACCCGATAAACACGTATCAGCTCATTACTATCAAATCTAACATATTTCTTAACAAACTAATCACACTAAACCGTTCTTACCAAATTGGCTATGCGGTGTCAACACATACCTTTTCAAATCCTGAAAAACTGTATATGAGTTACCATAAGTAACAGGGATAAATATGCACCATTATTATCTATTTATATCTAAATGGAGTTGCATTTGCCAGATATTATGTGTTTTATGAGATGCTTATACTCTCTCCGGTCATAGATAATTATCATTCTGGACATTGACGTTGTTTCTAAAACACAAATTTAACCACTAATTTTTATTATAATATATTTATAAAAACTCAATAAAACTATAATATTATTGTTGGCGCCAAAAAAACAAGATGAAGGGTTGATCGGCTTCAGACATACGTGAACACCGGGTTCAATTAGTGTGTGAGTAAGCCAGACGATTTGATCCTACAATCGGTAAGAAAATGATCTAAATGACTATTTCAGTTGACGGCAGCATATGACCTTCAGGAAATCATATTATTTTTTCACATGTGGTCATCGAGGCCGGATGGGGGCGGGGACGGCGCTGGGCGGGGACTGGCGGGGATGGCGCTGGGCAGGACGGGGGCGGGAGGAGAGAGCAAGAGTTGCGCTTTATATGGGGGCAGTATCAGTGGCGGTTTTTATTAAAACTCGCCACAGATATGATTTTTTAGATTTCCTTTTAATAAAAACCTATGAATTAATGCATTAATGTATTTGTAACACTATATAATAATGTACCTATCATATATATTAACTACTACTTATTCATAATTAATTTATCTATGATGAATAAATATATATTCTTACTAAATTTACTAGGCTAATAAATGTATGTTTTTTCTTAGTTCACATGTGAAAATAAAAGCGTATTTTTTTACAAAAAATTGCCATTACTTCACATAAATGCATATTACTACACATAAATACACACATTTTGCCATTACTCCTAGCTAATTATTTTCTTTCACAATTTGGCCTTCTTCATGATCATCGTGATGATAGGTAGCTTCCTGAGTGGTTACTTCCTCGAGCCTGATGCTTCCATCTACGAAAGGAGACAACTCATCAAACTGGTTGTACTCTTCCTCATCCATGACATTCTCAACTCCAATAATCCTTCGTTTTCCTTGAAGAACTACATGGCGCTTCTTATATGCCGGATCGATTACATAGAAGACTTATGCTACTTGCTTCGCAAGTACGAATGGTTCATCTCTATATCTGACTTGTTCGATGGCCACAGTAGTGAAGCCGTACTTGTCCACCTTGACACCCATTGGGAGTTGGACCCAACGACACCAAAACACCGGGATCTTGAAAATGCAGTAGTTGAGCTCCCAAATCTCCTCTATAAACCCATAGAAGTTGCTCTTCTTACTGCCTGTGTTGTCGTAGGCATCTATACGGACACCACTGTTTTGGTAAGTACTTTTGCTATCCTGAGCTCTCGTGTAAAATGTATATCTATTTATGTCGTATCCTTGCCATGTCACGATTGTACCTGAAGGCCCTTTTGCCAACTACCTCAACGTAACACTCGTTTCTTCACCAGACATGTGCTTCTTGAACCAATGATTGAACAAACGATTGTGCTCTTTTGTTATCCAAACCTCTGATCATCCACGATTTTCCCTCTGTAGCTTATCCTTGTGCGTGTCCATATACGGGGACACCTCAACTGACAGTTGCAAGACTGTGAAATGAGCTTGTTCGAACAAAACATGATCGTAAGAATTTATGGATTTCTTTCCTATTGCTCCTTTCCCAGCTAGCCTCCCCTCATGGGGTGATATAGGCACTCCTACCGGTTCAACCTCATCCATGTAATCGACGCAGAACTCAATAACCTCCTCAGTTGCATAACCTTCTACAATGGAACCTTCCGGCCGAGATCGATACGTACATATTTCTTCAGAACACACATATACCTTTCGAACGGGTACATCTGATGCAGGAATACGGGACCACAAATATTTATCTCATTCACAAGGTGAACAATGAGATGAACCATGATATCAAAAAATGAAGGTGGAAAATACATCTCTAGCTGACATAGAGTTTTGACCACATCAGCCTACAATTTATAAAGTCCGACGGGATCAATGACCTTCTGTGAAATCGCGTTAAAGAAGAAACACAACCTTATGATTGCCTCTCGGACCTTGTTTGGCAAAATACCTATAATTGCTATAGGGAGCATTTGTGTCATCTTCGCATGACAATCATGAGACTTCATGCCAGTTAACTTCAAATCTTTCATCGATACCAGTTTCTTGATGTTTGCTAAGTAACCGGACGAAACTTTCACACCATGAAAGCACCTGCAGAGGTTTGTTTTCTCTTTCTTGGACAGAGTGTAGCGATCTAGAGGAAGGTAAAGTCAGCCTTTCCCGATGTCTTGAGGATGTAGCTCGGCTCTGATTTTCATATCTTCTAGGTCCCTTCGTGCCTTGAGTACATCCTTTGTTTGATAGGAATATTCAGTAAAAGACCAAGCACGCTGTTACATATATTCTTCTCTAGATGCATGACGTCGATGCAGTGTCGAACTTTTAAGTCCTTCCAATAGGGCAAGTCTCAAAATAAGGATCTCTTCTTCCACGTGGTTTTCTCAGTACGGGACCTTGATGTATTATTAGTACCCCCTTTCCAAGTACAACATTAAGATCCTTAACCATATTATATACCTCTTTCCCATGAAGAGGCCTTGGAGCTGAACCGTCCTCCTTTGTACTGTCGAATTGTTTTTTCATATTGCGGTACGGATGATTCCTGCGAAGGAACCGACAGTGACGCATGTAGACTGTTTTCCTCGAGTTGTTAAGCTACACACTACTAGTTTCATCTAGGCATTGGGGGCAGGCTTTATATCCTTTTATAATATGGCCGGACAGGTTACTTAGGGTTGGTAAATCATTGATGGTGCATAACAACAATACGCGTAGAGTGAAGTACTCTCGTTTGTACTCATCCCATACCTGTACACCATCGTTCCATAGTAGCACAAGATCTTCCACCAATGGTTATAGGTATACATCAATATCGTTGCTAGGTTGTCTCGGCCCTTGGATAAGCAGCGACATCATAATGTACTTTCGCTTCATACACAACCAAGGAGGAAGGTTGTAGATACAGAGAGTCACGGGGCAAGTGCTATGAATATTGCTCATGTTACCAAAAGGATTAATTCCATCTGTACTCAACCCAAACCTTATATTCCTTAGTTCATTTCCTAAGTTCTCCCTGAAGAGCCTATCGATGGTTCTCCACTGGGCAGATGTCGGGACCCCGAATTTGCAAATCCGGACCCTCTGTGTATTCAGCACTAGTCCAGGAACGCGCTAGTGCACACAGTCTTAACATCGGTATATATCACAATCATACCAAACGATACTATCAAAGTACTTTATTTAAATAATCAAAGGGTTACTCGACCTTATGGCCAAGTTACAAATATATGCCTTGCAAGGCAGAACTTATTAAAAGAGAAATAATAGCAGCGGAAAATCAAATAAACTTCGTGGCGCCATCCAGTATACCACGTGCAACCGATCGGGCTCGCATCCCTAAGTAGACGGGTCCTCTTGGAGTTCCTCCTCCGAAGCTGGCGTAGTCTCCTCTTCAAGCGGTATTGTGTTGAGGCAAGGGTGAGTACTTGGTACTCAACAAGTCATGCATGAGAATGCAAGCTAATATACTATATGCATGGCTTGGTACAAAGGAATAGCTTAAGGTATATTTGCGTAAATGACATTTGACAAGTAATATAAGTAGATTCAAAGCAAGAAAAACAAGTAAAGCATAAATAACTTTTCAAAAGTTTAAATAACATTTTTCCCCATCCTAAACCATATTTCCATCATCTTCTTTGTTAAACCAACCCAACTTCTCAAATCCAAGTTATTTTGAGAAAATCTAACCCTTGATTGTAATTCCCGAGCATTGTCGATCACAGTGGACTCGGCTATTCAAATAGATTCTACACTCTGCAGAGAGGTTATGCACTTTACCCACAAGATACAATCCACTCACCACGTCGGTAGTGAATCGCCATACAAGAGTATGCGAATGAGCGATCATAACAAAGCCTTCGGAAGCCTCAAACAACACAGTGGTCCTCTCCGGTTCATGCTCTACACCATCCCTTCCCTTAGCCAAGGCGAAGTATGGGACCAACACACCGTTAGATGGGTACTGGCCACGACCACGATACGCCCCCCTGCATAATCACACAAGCGGTGTAATCGACACCCTGAGGCTCCACAAGTGAGTCCTTAGCGACTTAGTCAACTAGGGCCGTCCCATTCCGACCATGTGGTTGCAAGTATGACCAGTTCAAAGGCTTGCAAGGTTAAGTCCTTAGAGTGACCAGGGCAAGACTACTAGAAAAACCAAATCAACACTCCCAATGCCACACTGGCCCTCTGATTACTCTTGCCACATGCCCGTCGAAAGCGTTTATCAAACCCCAGTTGATTACCATGCACCACGTGCCATCAACATCACATGATACTTTTCCAAAACAGGTTCAATATATCATTAAGTCAATATTAACATTTAATTATCCAAAATCATGTCATGAGCACGTAGCAGGTCTAAGCAGTATACTACAACGATCTAAACCCATGTTGGCAATTTAATAATGTCCAACTAGTAAACCACAACTAGGGTGACAAAGGGTCATGGCACATACTTAAGTAGTCAAGGTGTCATACAGCAAATTGGTATTTATCTAACCCCCATGTTTAAGCAAAGTATCTTTCTAATTGAACTAGCATGCAATAGTTTAAATCAAAATAGATTTTCAAAATAGGATCAACATGGTCAAAGCACAACTTGCCTTCAAAAAGCACTTGCTCTTGGTCTTGAGTTGGATCCTGAGTCAATACTTCTCCTTCGAATCCCTCCGGCACTTCAACGTCTACTCGTAAAGCGTGCAAATAGCAAATACACAAATAAACACTATGCAAAAAGATCCCAAAACTCCAAATAAAATCCATAAACAGAGAGAACATAATTTTCTGGATTTTTAGAAACTGGAATCGTCAAATTTGGAGTTAAAACGCAAAAGTTATGATTATTTAAAGTTTAAATAATCAATTAAATAATATTACAGAGAAAAACTTTAGTCCAAAAATTAAATAAAATTCATATTTAGGTAGATCTTAATTTTATACAAATTTAGAAATTTGAATCGCTCAAATCGGAGTTGAAACGCAAAAGTTATAAGCGTTTGAAGTTTGAATCTAAATTTGAAATCATTATTCGAATTAATAAATCATTTTCTTTTTCGGAAATTAATTAATGCGTCAGCATGGACACGTGGCAGCTCCTGATTGGCCTGCTGACGTCAGCCGGTCCATGGGCTCGGTCCATGCTCAGCTCGGGTCCACGGTGGACTCGGTCCACGGCTCACGTGGATCGACATGTGGGCCCGCTCGGTGACGTCATCGCCGACGTCGGCCGGGGCTCACCACGGCGGCCGACAGTGGGACCCAGCGTGGCGTCATGGGTGACGTCGGCGCTTGGCTGGGTTAGCCAGCGACATGCGGGCCCTCGACACGCGGGCCCCGCGTGTCGGCGTCTACACGCACGCTGCGGCGTGGAGCGGCCCGACCGCGTCGGGTCCAACTTCCCGACACGTGGCGCAATCTCGTCCGTTGGTTTGAAAATCAGCGGCGGATTAGATCCAGGGTTAACACGCGTTGAAACTACTCGATGCTGCGTGGGCGCTCGATCTAGATCGGACGGTCCAGATCTAATCCTATAATCGCCTTTGCTACAAAGACGTGGCGATTGTGAACCGCTGGATCTTGATCCAACGGTCCGCATCTAATGTCGGGTTTCTAGGGTTTGGGAAACACGTGAACTTCACCGTTGCCGTCCGATCTGGATCCAGCGGTGCCTGGCTTCGAGGGCGGTGATGGCACGCAGCGCGGCCGGCTTGGCCGGAGACGGGGCGGCGACCTTGCCGTCGGCGTTTACGCGCGCCTTCCGGCGAAGTGAGGGTACTCGAACGCTGCCTCTGCCTTGGGGAATCCGGATCCGGGCTTGATGACGGCGGAGGGCGACGGCGAAGAATATCGGCGTTTAATCGCGGCGAATGCATTTCCAACTCCGGCCGAGCAATAACGGCGAGACGGTGGGGATCCTAGCGGCGCGAGCTAGGTTTCGGAACGGCGTGGGATGGCGATCCTCGGGGTATGCCGGGCATTAAATAACCTCGGCGTCCGTGCGAAAAACGGAGACCTAGCTCTCCCGGCGGCGGACACGCGGCGGCGGAGTCGGCTTCGGACTTCGGGCGGAGACGATGAAATCGTGGCCGTCACATTAACTGCTCAAACGCCACGATCGCTGGCGCGGTCGGTCAGGACACGGCTCGGATGAGTCGGGACGGATCTCGGCCGTTGGATCTTGATCCAACGGTTGGGATTGATTAGGGTTAGGAGTGGGTTCGGTCGAGTCAATCGGCTCGGTCGGACTCGAGTCCGACTTCGGTCGGATGAAACGATTACTTGACCCGAGTTGGATTTTCCGGTAATTAATATTTAAAATAATTCCGATAATTCATTTAATTCATTAAAAATAGCAAATGACTGAGAAAAATTCGAGAAAAATTACGGAAAATATTTTGGATCATTTTGGACTCAAATAAAATATTTCCAACAAAAATTTATTTGCAAATTTAAATTCTTTAATTATTTCAAAATGGAATAAATTCAAATAAATTCCAAATAAATCCAAATAAATTCAGAAAATTCCAAAAATTCACCAAAGTGCCAAATCACACATGAATTTAAGAAAAGCAAAATTTTGGGGTGTTACAAACCTCCCCCTTAATAGAATCTCGTCCCGAGATTCAGGGCTTACTAAAGGAATAGGTTTGGAAATTCTTTCTTCAAATCCTCTTCGCTCCCAAGTCGCTTCACTTTCTTCATGGTTGCTCCACTGAACTCTCTGAGAATCGGGTTGACTTGTTTCTAGTTTCTCGATCCATTGTGTCTAGAATCCTCACGGGATGCTCCTTATAAGTCAAATCTTCTTGCAACTCAATTGACTCTAGCGGTGTCTGCATTCCTCGGGAACTCGGAGACACTTCTTTAAGCGGGACACATGGAATACGTCATGCACTCTCGCCAACGCATCGCGGGCAACTCCACCGGTAGGCAACTTCACCTCTGCGACTCAAAATCTTAAATGGTCCAACATAGCAGGTGCGAGTTTCCCTTTGGCATGGAACCTCTTAACTCCCCTGAGAGGCGTAACTCGAGGTATACAAAGTCTTCGGTTCAAAACTCAAATCTCGGCGACGATTGTCGGCATAACTCTTACATCGAGATTGGGCTATCTTCAACCTTTCCTAATTATGGCGATCTGCTCTTGACCTCTTGAAGAATATCAGGCCCAAAGACACGGCGCTCGCGGTCTCATTCCAATTCAATGGTGTCCGACGAGTCGACCATCAAAGGCCTCAAAAGGTGACATCTCAGAAACTAGCCTGATAACTATTGTTGTAACTAAACTCGGCATACGGCAAACTTTTATCCCAAGAGGTAGCATAAGCCAATGCACAAGCTCTTAACATATCCTCGAGAATCTGGTTGACTCTTTGATTACGCCCATCCGTCTCGTGGATGATAAGGCATCTTGAAGTTCAAGCGGGTCCCCATGGCTTCATGCAACTTATTCCCGAACCTTGAGGTAAAATTGGGTACCTCTCGTCCGATACAATCCTCTTTGGCACTCCGTGCAAACAAACAACCCTGATCATGTACAACTCTGCTAATTTATCTCCAGAGTAAGTGGGCTTCACGGGGATAAAATGGGCTCCTTTAGTCACGCGATCCACTATAACCCATATGGAGTCATAACCTCCTTGAGTCTTTGGCAAACCGGTAATGAATTCAATTAAGATTTCCTCCCACTTCCACTCGGGTATTTTTAGCGGTAATTGTAAGCAATCCTGGCGGTTTCGATGCATTGCCTTGACTCTCGGCATACGTCGCACAATGCAACATGGTCGGCAACTTCACGTTTCATACTCGGCCACGAGAATCTCTCCTTGAGATCTGATACATCTTGGCGCTTCAGGATGAATCGAGTACTTAGAGTCATGGGCTTCTTCCAAAATCGATTGCTTTAACTCCTTTTTGTTAGGCACACAAATGCGATCCTTCATCCACAACGTGCCTTGTTCATCAATTTGAAGTCCTGCCTCGCCTTTCCTCCTTGATGGACTTAATCCTGCGGATCCTGTCATCATCATACGTCCTTCTCGGATCGATCCTCTAGGGTAGGCTTTACTTCCAATGCGGCCAAGAATCCGCTAGGTACAAACTCAATCTTCATCTATCGAAAATCCTCACATAACTCATCATGAATTGTGTCTAGCAACGCACTCACGGTATGGCTTTTCCGACTCAGAGCATCGGCTACCACGTTGGCCTTCCCGGGATGGTAATGTATTCAAACATTATAGTCCTTGATCAACTCTAGCCATCTCCTATGACTCATATTCAGATCCGATTTGGGTGAATATGTACTTAAGGCTCTTATGATCCGTATACACCTCACATCTGTTTCCAATCAGATAGTGACGCCATATCTTCAAAGCATGCACTACGGCGGCTAACTCTAGGTCATGTGTCGGATAATTTTCCTCATGCGGCCTCAACTGCCTTGATGCATAAGCGACGACCTTTCCATTCTGCATCAGCACACATCCAAGTCCTTGGCGCGATGCGTCACAATAAATATCGAAGCTTTGAGCAACATCCGGTAGAACTAACACCGGTGCTGATGTCAATCGCTTCTTCAGCTCCTGAAATCCTTCCTCACATTCTGGCGTCCATGCAAACTTCTTTTCCTTCTTCAGCAATTGCGTAAGAGGTTTCGCAATTGTCGAAAAGCCTTCGATGAAACGGCGGTAATATCCTGCCATTCCAAGGAAACTCCGAATGGGTCACGCAGTCTTGGTGCTCCCAATGTAACACAGCTTCTACTTTGCTTGGATCTCTGGCGACTCCTTACTGCGGTCATTACATGTCCAAGAAACTCCACCTTGTCCTTCCAAAAATCACACTTGCTGAACTTGGCGAAAAGTTGCTGTTCCTCGCCTTTTCCAAAACTCGCCTTAAGTGTTCGGCATGTTCATCCTCCTGTCTTGGAGTAGACTAGGATATCGTCTATGAACACGACGACAAACTTGTCCAAATATTCCATGAACACCTTATTCATCATATTCATGAAATAAGCCGGGCGCATTAAATCGACCCAAAGGACATAATCGTAGAACTTCGTAATGTCCATATCTTGACGAGAATGCGATCTTGAATATCTTCCGATCGGATCTTCAACTGATGGTATCCCGATCTCAGATCAATTTTGGAGAAAACTCCGGCTCCTCTTAACTGATCAAACAAATCATCAATCCTGGGTAGCGGATACTTATTTTTCACGGTGACTTCATTGAGTGCACGGTAGTCAATGCACATCCTGAAACTCTCGTCCTTCTTCTTGACAAACAAAGCGGTGCTCCCCACGGTGACGAACTTGGTGCGATAAATCCTTTATCCATTAACTCTTCCACTGTTTCTTCATCTCTACCAACTCCTCGGTAGACATCCGATAGGGTCTCTTTGCTATCGGTCTTTGTGCAGGTACAAGTTCTATCACAAAGTCTATGTCCCTGTCTGGCGGCATACCAGGTAGATCTTCTGGGAAAACATCGTGGTACTCACTCACTACCTGAACATCCTCTATGCTGATTGCCTTGGTAATGTTAACAATCAACTGTCCATCTCTAAGCTGCAGTGGCTTGAAATTCCACTTTCTTCCCACACGGGCTCTCAATCGAGATAGTTCTTCGTCCACAATCCAATACTGACCTTGTGTTTGGATAACCAATCCATTCCCAATATAACATCTAAGGTGCAGGTCTCCAAAATTATAAGGTTTGCTAGGAACTCTATTCCATCTATTAGTATTCTCACACCGGAACATCCTACTTCCGTTCGGAGTTCGGAACCAGGGGTTTGAACTAACAGCATGCACTTAAGTCTAGCCATTCTCAAGTCATTTCTAGTAGCAAAGCCGTGCGAAACAAACGAATGCGAAGCTCCAGAGTCAAACAAAATCACAGGTGTACTTGAGTTAACAAGTAACTTACCCAAAGACGACGTCTGTAGCATTTTGCGGTGCATCTGCGGTGACATGGTTGACTCGGCCTCTCACCACGATGCAGGGTGTGGCTCCTGGTCTTTGGCGTCCTAGCTGGGGTGGTTCCTAGATTGAAGCGGCGGGGTCGCTCTGGCATCTTCTTTGGACAACTGTTGGCAAAGTGTCTGGCTCGTTGCGATTGTAGCGGCGTCTCACCGTTCCTTCTTTGCTGCCTGGGGTAGCGTTTCTAAGCGGTGGTGCAGTAGTTTTGATTGGCGGAGTCTTGGTCTTTGAGGATGGTGTCCTTGTTGCATTACGTGGTTGGAATCGAAGAATTGATTTGGTGCAACTCTCGGTATTGCGTTCCTCGACGTGATCCTTCTTTGTTGCATCCTGCGCTTCTGTTCTCATCCAGTTCCTTGCGCTTGTCCTCAAGAATAAGCGCCTTATTCACCAACTCTTGGAAATCTGGAAAGGTGTGGGTGATCAATCCTACTTGCAATCTGAGTTAAGTCCTTCATGAAACGAGGTATGCGGATTTATCCGTCGCTACATCCTCGGTGCGTAGCGTGCTAGGCTGTGTGAACTTGTTCGGGTAGTCGACCACCGGCTGATTACCTTGCTTGATGCTCTGAACTCCTCCTTCTTAAGGTCCATAATTCCTTCAGCACGTGATCTTGTCGAATGCTGTTGTGAACTCCTCCCAAGTGATATCTTGAGGTTCTCTGCGTGGCACGTAAGTTCTCCCACCATTCGTATTTGTTCCTTCCAAGCGATGAGAAGCGTAGAGTACCTTCTCATTCCTATGCATTGAGCTATGTGCAGCTTCCTCTCGATTGATCTTAACCAATCGTCGGCCTCCAACGGATTGGCATTCCCAGAGAAAGTGGGTGGGTGAGTCCTCATGAACTCGACACCTTGTATTACGGCGTGGTCACGATTAACTTGATTAGCAAAGTGGCCTGGCGGTGACGTGCTGCATTTGTTGCATCATAGCATGCATCAACTGGGTCTGAGCAGCAAGAAATGCTCCAAAATTCTGCACATCGATGGCGGTCTTGGTGCTCCATCATTGGGGTTTTACATTGGCGAGATCCACTCCCATTGCTTCCAAAGTTCCCACGGGTGTTCACCATCTGTTGATTGCTCTAGGTTTAGAGATGAGAGGGAAACAAGAATAGACAAGTAATATGGAACTTATGCGGGCGAAAGGGGTAACTTTAAGGTCCATCTTTATTATTAATACCTGGGTATGGGTGCTTACAATGCCTAAGGGCCTTGCAACACATACTGCACACTCAGCAAACAAAGCAAATCCAAATCGAACTAACTCTGGAGTCTAACGCCTAAAGGGTGACTCTTTATTTTATGACGCGACTCGGCGAAGGAGTCTCACTATAGAACCTAAGCTCACTCATCGAGAAAACCTCCACGGCCTGGGTACAGGTGCTGCGGCATAGGCGCGAAACGATCGCCATGTCCAGCGACTATGTCATCTGTGGTAGTCGAAGAAGCAGTGTCCTCATCGAGATCTGACTCCTCTGGATCTGGCTCGTGTAGCTCAATCTTGGCTCGGAGTGCAGTCCGTACAAAGTCATCTCCAACTCGTCAATCCTTCGTAGAAGGTGTGCCACATACTCTTGAGCTTCCCGCCATCTCGTTCTTCTCTGTCGTGATCTCCTTGCGGGCCTTACGTAGCTCCTTGCTTGTATTATCTAGTACATCTTCCTGGCGATGACGAATCGTGCCAAGCTGTGTAACCGTGGCATTCTCATCCTGAATCGTCTTGGTCAAGAAGGTTATCGCTGCGCGGATGATAACGAACACCGTGCTTTCCAACTCTCTGGCGTGGATACCGGTAATGTGCCGCATTGCTCGTCGTGAAACTTCTTGGATACCCATCTGCATTGTAGATCTTCTAGCGGTCTGGTGTATCGAGCGATTGCACTGGCCCCTCTTCCTCGACAGTACCTCAATCCTCACGTCACAAGCCTTGATCAATCCTCGCTTGTCCGATCACTTCCACTTGGTATTGGGGCTTCTCAAAATCTCCGAGTTTGTAGCATGTGCCAAAGTTCCATGGCGTGACCAACTCCTAGATCAACGTAGTTGAACTCTTCCTCCATCTGTCACAAGAGTGCTTTTCGTAAGAACTTCGGAATTTTTCGATCGTGACGAGGTAAGGGAGAATTTCAGCAAGAGGCAAGAAAGAGAGAAGGGGATAAGTCGAGAGGTCATTTCTTGTCTTCACAAATTTTTAGCTTTAGAAAATAGGTTTTATCCTCACTACGACCATTCTAGCTTAGGGTTGAGCCTACGATCAAGTATGGCTCGATACCACCTCTGTCGGGACCCGAATTTGCAAATCCGGACCCTCTGTGTATTCAGCACTAGTCGAGAACGCGCTAGTGCACACAGTCTTAACATCGGTATATATCACAATCATACCAAACGATACTATCAAAGTACTTTATTTAAATAATCAAAGGGTTACTCGACCTTATGGCCAAGTTACAAATATATGCCTTGCAAGGCGAGAACTTATTAAAAGAGAAATAATAGCAGCGGAAAATCAAATAAACTGTGGCGCCATCCGGTATACCACAGGCAACCGACCGGGCTCGCATCCCTAAGTAGACGGGTCCTCTTGGAGTTCCTCCTCCGAAATCAAGCGTAGTCTCCTCTTCAACTGGTATTGTGTTGAGGCAAGGGTGAGTACTTGGTACTCGACAAGTCATGCACAGAATGCAAGCTAATATACTATATGCATGGCTTGGTACAAAGGAATAGCTTAAGGTATATTTATGTAAATGACATTTGACAAGTAATATAAGTAGATTCGAAAGCGGTAAAAACAAGTAAAGCATAAATAACTTTTCAAAAAGTTTAAATAACATTTTTCCCCATCCTAAACCATATTTCCATCATCTTCTTTGTTAAACCAACCCAACTTCTCAAATCCAAGTTATTTTGAGAAAATCTAACCCTTGTTGTAATTCAGAGCATTGTCCAAGATCAGTGGACTCGGCTATTCAAATAGATTCTACACTCTGCAGAGGTTATGCACTTTACCCACAAGATACAATCCACTCACCACGTCGGTAGTGAATCGCCATACAAGAGTATGCGAATGAGCGATCATAACAAAGCCTTGGAAGCCTCAAACAACACAGGTGGTCCTCTCAGGTTCGTGCTCTACACCATCCCTTCCCTTAGCCAAGGCGAAGTATGGGACCAACACACCGTTAGATGGGTACCTGGCCACGACCACGATACGCTCCCGCATAATCACACAAACGGTGTAATCGACACCACGAGGCTCCACAAGTGAGTCCTTAGCGACTTAGTCAACTAGGGCCGTCCCATTCCAGCCATGTGGTTGCAAGTATGACCCAGTTCAAAGGCTTGCAAGGTTAAGTCCTTAGAGTGACCAGGGCAAGACTACCCGAAAAACCAAATCAACACTCCCAATGCCACACTTGGCCCTCCTCGATTACTCTTGCCACATGCCCTGGCCGAAATCGTTTATCAAACCCCAGTTGATTACCATGCACCACGTGCCATCAACATCACATGATACTTTTCCAAAACAGGTTCAATATATCATTAAGTCAATATTAACATTTAATTATCCAAAATCATGTCATGAGCACGTAGCAGGTCTAAGCAGCATACTACAACGGTCTAAACCCATGTTGGCAATTTAATAATGTCCAACTAGTAAACCACAACTAGGGTGACAAAGGGTCATGGCACATACTTAAGTAATCAAGGTGTCATACTGACAAATTGGTATTTATCTAACCCCATGTTTAAGCAAAGTATCTTTCTAATTGAACTAGCATGCAATAGTTTAAATCAAAATAGATTTTCAAAATAGGATCAACATGGTCAAAGCACAACTTGCCTTCAAAAAGCACTTGCTCTTGGTCTTGAGTTGGATCCTGAGTCAATACTTCTCCTTGAATCCCTCCCAGACTTCAACGTCTACTCGTAAAGCGTGCAAATAGCAAATACACAAATAAACACTATGCAAAAGATCCCAAAACTCCAAATAAAATCCATAAACAGAGAGAACATAATTTTCTGGATTTTTAGAAACTGGAATAAATCAAATTTGGAGTTAAAGCATAAAAGTTATGATTATTTAAAGTTTAAATAATCAATTAAATAATTTTACAGAGAAAAACTTTAGTCCAAAAATTAAATAAAATTCATATTTAGGTATATCTTAATTTTATACAAATTTAGAAATTTGAATCGCTCAAATCGGAGTTGAAACGCAAAAGTTATAAGCGTTTGAAGTTTGAATCTAAATTTGAAATCATTATTCGAATTAATAAATCATTTTCTTTTTCGGAAATTAATTAATGCGTCGGCATGGACACGTGGCAGCTCCTGATTGGCTCTTGGCGTCGGCCGTCCATGGGCTCGGTCCATGCTCGGCTCGGGTCCACGGTGGACTCGGTCCACGGCTCACGCGTGGCCCGACATGTGGGCCCACTCGGGTGACGTCATCGTGACGTCGGCCGAGGCTCACCGCAGCGGCCGACAGTGGGACTCCACTGCGGACGTCATGGGTGGCGTCGGCGCTGGCTGGGTTAGCCAGCGACATGCGGGCCCTCGACACGCGGGCCCCGCGTGTCGGCGTCTACACTGCCAGCGGCGTGGGCCAGCTGGCCGCGTCGGTCCAACTTCCCGACACGTGGCGCAATCTCGTCCGTTGGTTTGAAAATCAACGGCGCGGATTAGATCCAGGGTTAACACGCGTTGAAACTACTCGATGCTCGTGGGCGTTCGATCTAGATCGGACGGTCGAGATCTAATCCTATAATCGCCTTTGCTACACGCGTGGCGATTGTGAACAGATTGGATCTTGATCCAAGCGGCCCAGATCTAATCGGGTTTCTAGGGTTTGGGAAACACGTGAACTCACCGCTGTCGCCCCGTCTGGATCCAACGGTGCACGGCTTCGAGGGGCGGTGATGGCACGCGGCGGCGCGGCTTGACCGAGACGGGACGGCGACCTTGCCGTCGGCGTTTACGGCGCGCTCCGGCGAAGTGAGGGTACTCAAACGCGTCTCGTCTTGGGGAATCCGGACCTGGGCTTGATGGCGGCGGAGGGCGGACGGCGGCAATATCGGCGTTTAATCGCGGCGAGCAGACTTTCCAACTCCGGCGAGCAATAACGGCGAGGCGGTGAGATCCTAGCGGCGCGAGCTAGGTTTTAACCGGCGTGGGATGGCGATCCTCGGGGTATGCCGGGCATTAAATAACCTCGGCGTCCGTAAAACGGAGACCTAGCTCTCCACGGCGGACACGGCGGCGGAGTCGGCTTCGGACTTCGGGCGGAGACGATGAAATCGTGGCCGTCCACGTGGCACAACCAACGGCCACGATCGCGGCGCGACGGTCGATCGGACACGGCTTCAGTGCAGGTCGGACGGATCTCGGCCGTTGGATCTTGATCCAACGGTTGGGATTGATTAGGGTTAGGAGTGGGTTGGTCGAGTCAATCGGCTCGGTCGGACTCGAGTCCGACTTTCGGTCGGATGAGCGATGCTTGACCCGAGTTGGATTTTCGGTAATTAATATTTAAAATAATTCCCGATAATTCATTTAATTCATTAAAAATAGCAAATGACTCGAGAAAAATTCGGAAAAATTCTGGAAAATATTTTGGATCATTTTGGACTCAAATAAAATATTTCCAACAAAAATTTATTTGCAAATTTAAATTCTTTAATTATTTCAAAATGGAATAAATTCAAATAAATTCCAAATAAATCCAAATAAATTCCAGAAAATTCCAAAAATTCACCAAAGTGCCAAATCACACATGAATTTAAGAAAAGCAAAATTTTGGGGTGTTACAGCAGAATCAGCAGGGTGTCTCAGCTTTCCATCCCTCTTACGCTCTTTCGAGTGCCACCGCATCAGCTTGACATGCTTTTTGTTTACAAATAAATGCTTCAGATGTGGTATTACTGGCAAATATCACACCACTTTAGCAGGAGATCCTTTCTTCACCTCTATGCCTTTGCTGTCCTCGCCCTTACGCTTGTATCGCGATGCTTTGCACACCGAACATACATGCGTGTCTGCACAGTCTTTGCGATAGAGTATACAGTCGTTTGGACACACGTGTATTCTTTCTACTTCCAATCCCAAGGGACATACAACCTTTTTGGCAAAATAAGTGGTTTTAGGCAACACGTTTCCCTCTGGAGGCATGTTCGCTAAGAGATGTGGCAACGCCGTGAAACTCTTGTGGAACCAACCATTGCCTGCCTTCAATTTCAGTAGTGAAAGCACGGCATGCAACTTTGTGTATTCCTCCTTGCAACCCAGAAACAAATGTTTCTCTGAGTCCTCTAACTCACAACAACCAATCCTTAACACTCTTTCAGTTCCAGAGATTTGTCGGGTACCCATTGTTTATGAGTACCCTGATGTCTTCCCAGAAGAGTTGCCAGGCCTACCCCCAGATCGAGACCTGGAGTTCATCATTGATTTTCTACCAAGGACTGCATCTACTTCCAAACGTCCATATCGTATGCCCCCAGATGATTTGGTTGAATTAAATAAACAACTAAAGGAGAAGCTATATAAAGGCTTCATTCGCAGCTCATCTCCATGGGGAAGTATGGTGCTATTCGTCAAAAAGAAAGATGGTAGTCTTTGAATGTGTGTTGACTACCGGTCATTGACTAAAGTCACCATCAAAACAAATAACCTCTTCCGCAGATTGATGATCTATTTGATCAAATGAGCGGAGCTCGTGTCTTTTCAAAGATTGACCTGAGGCTTGGCTACTTCCAACTCATGATTCGACCGGAAGATATTCCAAAGACTACCTTCACCACTTATTATGGGTTATATGAATATATCGTAGTTTTCTTTGGACTCACTAATGCACCTGCCACTTTCATGAATATTATGAACAAGGTATTCATAGAACACTTGCACAAGTTTGTGGTAGTATTCATTGACGACATCCTCATATACTCTAAGAATGAAAGAGAGCATGATCTTCACTTACGCATGGTGCTTGACAAGCTTCGCGAGCATCAGCTATATGCGAAGTTTAGCAAATGTGAATTCTGGCTCAAAGAAGTTCGTTTCCTTGGCCATGTTCTTTTTAAAGGAGTTGTCACTATTGACCCGAACAAGGTGCAAGATGTGCTCACTTGGGAACAGCCCCGAACCATCCCTAAAGTTCAAAGTTTCCTTGATCTTGCCAGTTACTACCGTAGATTCATTAAGAACTTCTCAAAGATTGCAAAACCAATGACTTAACTACTCAAGAAGGAGAGGAAGTTTGAGTGATCATCCGCTTGTGAAGCAAGCTTCCAAGAGTTAAAGCGAAGGTTCACCACTGCCTCAATACTTGTTCTGCTCGATATACAAAAGAGCTTTGACATGTACTGTGATGCCTGTCGTGAAGGCCTCGGATGTGTATTAACGCAAGAAGGCAAGGTTGTAGCTTGGGGTGAAAACAAAATGGAAAGTTTCCGACCGTTCCAAAGAAAAACAGAAATGGAAGCCCTTTTTCGGAAACGGAAAATACCGGTACGGAAATGGAAACGAAATTTTTTTGTCGGAAACGGAAACGGAAACGGGAGAGCCAATTCCGGCGAAAACGAAAATTCCGTATAAGTGAAACTGGAAACTAAAAACAAAAACAGGCCGGAAAGAGAAATGGGCTTGGCCCAAAAATGAGAAGGGAGAGTTTATATTCATTTTCGAATTAAAATAATTTCTTAAATACAAATAGTTTTATATAAAATATTAAATAGAGTTCAAAAATTCTCAAAAAATTCTCAAAAATACTTTGGAATATTTTGAACCTAGAAAAATTATTTTTAGCATAATTTTTTATTTTTATAAATAAATTAGTTTTATAAATCTAAAAATAGCAAAATGGTATTTATAAACTCCAAAAAATCCAAGATATATCTAAGAAAATCATAAATGAACATTGAACAATAATATACAAAATTTACGGTGTTGAACCTTTGTAGTTGGAGCAAGAGGGTATCAATGATAATTATATGGATGAGGACATGATGGTTTGATATCGGAGACAAATAACGTGCCTTCAGCTGACAAACTTGAGAAAAAATTTCTAATGATACTAGTGAACATAACACTATTCTTGTGTCCACCTTGGAGGTGGAATGGACTACATTATTCTTGTGGTTATGTATATTGTGATTCTCTGCTATGTTCTTGTGGAATTTTCCGCTTTCATTTCTGTATCCGCTCCACTCCCTTCCGCATTCGTTTCCGTCACTATCTGTTTCCGTATCCATTTCCAGGGTTTTCGATTTTGTTTCCGTTACCGGTAAAAAATATGAAAACAGAAACGGAACAGTCATTTACCGACCATTTTCGTACCATTTTCATCCCTAGTTGTAGCATATGCTTTATGCCAATTGTAGCCACATGAAGCCAATTATCCCACTCATGATTTGGAATTGGTAGCCATCATTCACGCTCTTAAGGTATGGTGGCATTATCTCTTCGGTAACCAATATGATATATATATACCAACAACAAGAGCCTGAAATACTTTTTTACCCAACAAGATCTGAACATGAGACTACGAAGATGGCTAGAATTAATCATGGATTATGATCTGGGCATTCATTATCATCCTGGCAAGGCGAATGTGGTATTCGATGCATTCAGTTGAAAGCTACACACTGTCAACACCTTAAAACTCGTCAGTCAGCCGCATCTACTTGATGAATTTTGTAAGCTCAACTTGGAAGTGGTTGAAAAGGGTATGTTGCAGCTTTGGCCCTACAACTAACTCTAAAATCTCAAATCAAAACCACCCAGCTCAAATATGGAGTGGTTGAGATTAAGCATAGGGTAAAAGAAGGTGCACCATCGGAATTTTCTCAAAACACTGATGGGCAAATCTTGCATGGACAACAAATATATGTCCCAGATGATATTAAGATCGAAGAGATGATCTTAAAAGAAGCCCATGAATCTCCTCTTTCAATCCACCTTGGAAGCACGAAGATGTACCAGGACTTCCGTGAAAAGTTCTGGTGGCCTGGTATTGAAGCATCTAGGCCCCTAAAATTGTTTGGTTTTGGTAATTAATGATAATCATGTTGTGGACTAACATTTCTCTTGAGTTTATGAGGATAGGTTGGTCCGTGTTTGAGGCGCAAAGGTTCGCGATCTAGAAGAATCAATAAAGGAATATTAAAGACTCCAAGTTAGGGTACAAGAGTAGCTAGATCATCTTTCTATGTTTTTACTGATCTAGGTCGGAAGAAAAAGATTGGTTTAAATAGATTAGATGTCGTACTATAAAGAGGGAGTGATGGCTAGTAACTTGATATTGTTAAATATCAGATTGGCTCAAACATTTTTCAAATCATACTAGAATTTCTAGTCATAGATCGAAAAGTTTAATTCATGCATTTTCAGTAGTTCTGGCACTACCGCAGTGCAACTCCCCGTAATACCGCAAGGCGGTACTACTGGGTTTTATTTAGTGGTAGTTTTATTCTAGAGAATGGTAGTTTTTCTAATTTTTTCAGTTTTCTCTGGGATGGAGCTACCATAGCTATTTTTGTGGTACTATCGCTCCACGGTAGTACTGACCTTTTGTGGAGTAGCTAAATTATAGAGGAGAACGTTTTCTTTGTTTTTATGGAAACAGAATTACCATTGTTCTAAACGCAATACTATCGGCAAGTCGGTAGTACCAGATTTATTGATGCGGTAGTCTTTTTACAGAAGGAGGTGTTTTTGGGTACTTTTGCTCTAATTTAAAGATCGGTACTACTGCAGTATAAAAAGTGGTACTACCGGTATGTCGGTAGTACCGTGTTTAGACTAACAGTAGTTATTTTACAAAGGGAATCTTTTCTGAGCTGTTTTGCAATCTAATTGTCGCTACTACCGCACTTTGAACTCTGGTAGTACCGCATCTCTGTAACGGGCAAAATGTCAGAGCATTTAATGCGTGCAGTCGATCGTTGCGGAGCAAAGTTTAGAGGTGCGGTACTACTAGCCATTGGTTGGCGGTAGTACCGCAAATCCTGATTTTTTTCAGGATTTGCCCCCAACGGCTAGAAGTGTTGGTGGGGGCTATAAATACCCACTCACCTGCATTCTTTGGTTCTCTTGGACATTCATTGAAATCATCTTGAGCTCTAGCTAGTATTCTTGCTCTCTTGTGCATTCAATTCACTTTATGAGAGAGTTAGAAGCATTCAAGTGTACATTAATTGATTTTGAGCCAATAGACACTTGATTAAACCTCAAGTGAGCATAATCACTTTGTTACTCTTGGAGGTTGCCGCTCCTTGATGGCTTGGAGGTGGAAGAACCGGTGATCTTCTCAAAGGTGCTTGTGAGAAGGCCCGATGATTGTGAAGGCAAGGAGCTCGCCTGCCCGGAGTGGGAAGAGTTACCGCGAGTGATCAAGGAAGGCTCAATTGCGCAAAGGAGCCTGCTTGAAGTGAGTCAAGCTACCTCAATGTGGATTAGGGGAGACCGGCAAGTCTCTAAGACCACAGGATAAAATTTTGTGTCTCCTATTTGTGGTTTGCTCATTCTTTCTTTAATTTGTTCATCTAGCAATTCTAGTATATATAGGACTAATTATTTATCTAGAATTGCTTGATTGCTTAGACTTAGCCTTGTTGGAACACTTTAGCAAAACATAGAAGATTTAGGCTTTGATTGTCAAAATTCTCATTTCTAGTACTACTTGCATATTTAGAGTAATTAGAGCCAAGGATTTTTAAAAATCTCCTATTCACCCCTCTCTAATTGGTTATCCTTGATCCTACAGGTATGAAAAGAGACATTGCCATGCACATCGCTATTTGCAACGTGTGTCAATGTGTAAAAGTGGAGCATCAATGACCTATAGGAATGCTTCAACCCTTGAAGATTTCCGAGTGGAAGTGGGATGAAGTTGGCAAGGACTTCACCACTGGCCTTCTGAAGACATCCAATGGTCATGACTCCATATGGGTTATCGTCAACCATTTAACTAAAGTGGCCCACTTTATTCTAGTGCACATCTCTTATGGTGGAGCCAAGTTGGTTGAACTCTACATGAACCACATTGTTCGACCTCATGGAGTTCCAAAGGTCACCGTCTCTGACCGTGGCCCGCAATTCACCTCTTGGTTTTGGAGAGCTTACATGAGCTCCTTGGAACTAAATTGTTCTTTAGCACAGCCTTCCATCCACAAATAGGACGACAAACTAAAAGAACAAATCAAATTCTAGAAGACATGTTAACAGCTTGTGCGTTATCCTATATAACGAAGTGGGAGAAATGCTTAGCTTTCGCCGAGTTCTCTTACAACAATAGTAGTCAAGCAAGTCTCCAAATGTCACCATTCAAGGCACTCTATGGTAGAAAGTGTAGAATGCCTCTATTTTGGTCTGAAGTAGGTGAAAGACAAATCTTTGGACCAGCCATAATCCAGGAAGCTAAAAACCATGTCAACCTAATCCGAAATCGGTTAAAAGAAGCTCAATCAAGGCAAAAGAGCTATGCTGATAACTATCACCGTGAGTTGAGTTTGAAGTTGGCAATCTCGTCTACCTCAAAGTCTCACCACTGTGTGGCACTCGACGATTCCAAGTCCGTGGGAACCTAGCCCTGCGATACATCGGTCCATACTGAATCCTTGCTAGAAGAGGTGAAGTGGTGTATCAGCTTGAACTTCCACCTCAATGTTCAAAAGTACATGACGTATTCTATGTGTTCAAGTTGAAGAAATATCTTCGAGCTCCCATTGAACTCACTCACCCAGACAATATCGATCTTCAACTTGATCTCTCGTATCATGAATATCCAATATGCATCCTTGACGAAGCTGAGCGTCGCACTCGCAATCATACTATTAAGATGCTAAAAATCTAGTGGACTAATCACACAGAGGAAGAAGCCACCTGGGAATGAGAAGACCACCTTAGAACTGAATTTTTGTACTTCTTTAGCAAGTCTAACTAATCTCGAGGACAAGATTAATGTAAGGGCAGTAGGTTTGTAACATTATGAGAAATATAAAAGCATAATAAAGTGACTTCGGCATAACTTTCATTACTTTGAGGATGTTTTATCGAAATTCTTTGTATAGAAATTTAATTACTTTATTAAAATCTCTTTTAACCTAATTTGGAACATCCTAAAGAAACTTGTGAAATCACCAAATAACCCAATATAGAAAATAATTTTATAAAATACTAGAATTTAAAATATGAATAAAAATGAATATTATTAAATTTTTACTCACAAATCAAGTGCTCTAAAAATTCAATGAAAGATTAAAAGTAGCAAAATTTAAAGAATTTCAATTTGAATTCTACACGTCCAAACTGAGTGAAACATGGCAAATGAAACTTTGCTCATTAATCTACCAACATCAAAATTTCCAAAAATTTTGAAACTGTTTAATAATATTAAATAATAGCTCCAAACAGCTAAACCATAATCAATGCAAAGGCTAAATTTAGGTGCTACAGTGTGCCCTCCACCTGCTCGATGGAATGCCGTTTGCCGGCCATACATTGCCGTTGCCTCCTCGTGGCCTCCACCGTGCATGGGATGTTGTGCTGTATTTTTCCAGCTTCATGCCGTTCTTCCCCCTAGCCTTGCCATGACACGTCGCCAAGCGTGCACGTGCAAGGCACGCCCGCCACCTGGTCGCCGCGCTCAGCACCCTGTCATGTCCTCAAGCACCCTGTTTACTCCCTTGCCAACTCAGCCCTGAGCGCATTTAAGCTGGTAGGGGGCTCGTTCAATGCCGGTGCTTGCCTCGCTCACTCTTGGTTGCCTAGCCGTGCTTGCTATTCGATCAAAGAAACTGAGAGCATGGGCAGAGCTAGCTGTGAGCGCATTGTGACGCTATCCTGCCTCGGGTGAGCTCTCGATCAAGCAACTTTTGCTTTTGAGCTCTCCTCAGCCACCTGAGTTTCTCCCTTGTTGCTTGCAGCTGCTGACCAGCCACCTTCTTCCTCCTTCTGTCGAACTGAAGCTTCAGTGTTCTTGTAATATCACAGATTGTTCGCCAAGACCTGGAATTTCTAGTCCGGACGTTTGGTGGTCTTGCTGGGATCTGTGGAATGAAAAAGGGGTAGGTGGGAAATAATCTTCTTTATTTTTTTTCTTTTCCACCTAACCGTATTCTCCCCAACCAGCCAAGCACCCCCTGCTTTTTCCCCCAACCGAGCGGCGCTCCCTTGGCTGCGCCTCCCTCCCTCACCCGGCATCGCCGCCATCCCGGCTTCTGGCCACCGCCCTCCCTCCCGGCCAAAGCGCCACCGCTACTCCCTCCTCGAGGTCACCACCGTGCCAGGCTCCCTGCGCCTCCCTCGAGCCAGCGCATCGCTCGTCCCCAGCCTCGCCTCGGCCGTGCGCCACCGTCGCCGCCTCCCCGGCTCCTATACCTGACCCAGCGCCGCCTGGTGTTGCCTTCCCTGCTCCCAGCCGAGCTGACCAGTACCCTCCCTGAGCCGGCCAGCACCGCCTCCTACTGGCCAACGCACCCCCATCCCGGCGCCGCGCCGCCTCTAGTCATCGGAGATGGGGTCAGTTGCCTCCCCCATTCAGTTCCCATCTGCTACTGGGTATCCCTTTTCTCTCTCCCTTCTTTGATTGCCAAACCCCTCCCCCTTTAATCTGTGATTAGTGATTTCATTTCAATGTTTGTGATTTGAGATTGGTGGGTGTGTTGTTGATTGGGTTGGCACTGAGGTTACCCGCCTCTGATTTGTGTTGTGTTTAGGGTTTCATTGTAGACCTCCTTTGCACTGATTTGATGACGTGAATGAAATTAGCAATTGATGAATAAACTGATGTTGCATGCTTGAGGATCTAGGGTTCCTAGGTCTTGGATGAATTCTTGTAGTGCATGCAACGTGTTTGTTGATTCGCCTAAAGGGTCATTCTGGTTCTACTCTATATTGTGCCATCCTTGGTTGTATTGTGCTCTGATACTATCACTTGAATTTGTGGTGTCATGGGAAGTGGGGAGGATGATGCCCAGCAATTGGTTTTGTTGATCCTGGTGTGGTGCTTGTGGTATAGACTATAGTGTTTAGGCATCTTTCTACAATTGAATTAACGGGTTGATTGTCTATGTTTTTATTGGTGGTGACATGATTGCGCGGTATATTGGAAGAGTTGGTGCCTTGCTAATTGGTTGGAAGTTATGTTTTTGATATCCTTTACAGCTGGCCTAGAGCTGTTATTGAATTGTTGTGTACATTAGTTGTGACTATAAACCGTTGATTTATGACCTGAATGTTTGTGGGAGGTTGTAGTACTTTAGTCATGGATGGATTGGTTTAATAAATGATAATTTGATACTAGACCTTGCTGTAGGTTTTTTCTCTTTTTGATCTGTGTTGGTTAAGTTGGTTGAATGGCAAATAGCGGTGCCTTGGTGATACTTACCATTATTGTCGCATGCTAGGGAGTAAGACTTTACCGCGGGGACGTGCGATGCCGCTCTTGTGCAATTAGTGAGGTTTTGTTGGTGGTCTTTGAATTAACCATGCCTCGATATGGATGGTTTAAAGAATTAGAATATTACCTTTGAGGGAGAATGACTAGTTTGAAAGGGGGAAATTGCTATTAGTGATCGGGTTATTGAAGAGGTAGTTAAGCTCCTATTCTTGTATCTACTCTTGGCTTCCTCCCATTGTGGGTTTGGAGCTGGTATCTTTGGAGGGTTGCTCCTTTAAGAGTTTGGGCTCCTAAAGCTTTCCAATTAGATTTTCTATTCGCTTAGAGCAAATTTTGGGGAATTTTCGATAGATCACCAAATCGTACTTGTTTACTTGAGTTGAAGTCGTAGAACTTAAGTTTTGGATGTTTGAAGTCGGTTGTCTCCGTCTGGTGTTCGGAGTGGATTGTAGGATCTATGACTGTGACACCTCGGAGTGTCGTATCCTTAATTTTTGAGCATGATAAGGTTAAATACAGTATGAGATGTGGAAATAAGGTTAAGATCATAAGGATCGGGGGTTAATAACGTTTCCGGGCCATTTCCGGGCCGTTTTCGGGGTTTTGGGCCTTCCCGGGGGAGTTTTGGGCCTTGGTGGGCTTTGGTGGGATGGATTAGGACTCCGTAACGGACTAGGATTGGGTTGAGGGCTGTTAAAAGGGGCTCCCCCTGCCCCCTTGCGCCCCCACCTCAGCCCCTTGCGCCCCCCACCTCCCCCTCTTGCGCCCCTCTCCTCCCTCCCCCTCCCCTAAGCCCTAGCCCCCATAACCGTGCGCATCCCCTCCCCTTTCCTCCACCTCCACACCACCTCCCCTCCACCCCTTGCTGCCCTAGGGTGGTCTCCCCACCCCTGCACCTCGCGGAGTCATCCCGTGGAGCGAGGAGCGAGGAGCAAGGAGCGAGGAGCGAGGAACGTGGAAGCGAGGAAGCGATTCGCGAGGAGATTCGCGGAGATTGATTGGAGTTTTGCGCTTGGGCAAAGGTATGATCTTGGGGATCCTTGGGGATGATCTAGGTACTGTTATTAGGGTGTTTATCAAGTTTTTAGATCAATTGGAGGCGCTGGTTTGAAGTAATTTGGGTTAGATCTAAACTTGTCCACGTTTCTGTTTTCGGGCAGATTGAGCAGTCGAACTAGGGTTCGAGTTTCCGTCGATTTAGAATCCGAATCAGACCGTACGGACTTCTAGGAAGTTGTAGATAATTTAATTATCTTTCCGTGGACGTAAAGCACGTTAATTTCCGATCAGCCGTTTGAAAGTTATGGCTGTTTTACCGAGCGCCTAAAAATCTGTGACGTAACTGGAACAGATTGTGGTAATCTGTAGATTAAACAATTTTAGAGTCCGAATCAGTCTTTCCCTATAACTAGAAAAAGTTGGGAAATTTCCTAAGCTTCGCGACGGTGTACTCGTTTATTCGATTTGGAGTCCCAGAACTCAAGTTATGCCTTTTGCAAGGCTGCTGTCCCGCCGGGACAGAACCTCTGTTTTTAGGTTTTGCGAGTAGTTGGCAATGTCGGGTTAGATGGGGGGCGTGTGTACTGTTTTGAGGTTATGATTGTGAGTGTGTGATGGCTATGTGCAGGTGGTGTGAACCCGGTTGTTCCATCTTCTTCCCGCCAATCCGTTGCACGTGGTTGAGGCAAGTGTGTTGTGATGGATAGCAAGTTGTAGGTTGCATGTTGAAATTAGATGGAATTGCCTACATGATATATGTCCACTTGCCATGTTTTAATGATTGATATGATATGATGAGCATGTTTAACATATTATGATGCCATGTGTTAATATGCGAATTGAATATGATATTTGGCATGGTTGCATGCATGTCATGAGATAGAGGCGAGGCGGTGAGAAAGTCTTAACTAGTCCGGCAAGGTCGGTGAGAAAGTTATGACTAGTCCGGAACGCCATTGAGTAAGTCCTATGTCGTGATTCCATCCACGTGGTGTTTGGAAGCGAGTAGGCACCCTCCATCTTCGGGATGGAAGGGAGGAAAGGGTGCACACCGACGGGTGTGTACTTCCCATACCGGTATGAGGTTCCAGGGTCGGGAGCAATGCATTACATCGCATACAAATTGATGATGATATTGATAAGTATTCATGAATGAGATGTTATACATGATGAAAGATGTTATTGACTTGTTGTTATGCTTGTTGTCCATTGCAGTATGCTTGCTGAGTTTTCGAACTCACCCTTGTGTTTTCTTGTTGTTTTAGGTACCATGAGAACGGCATGCGGGAAAGGGGAATAGTCACATGCTCACACGTTGTTTCACCTTAATGTTTCCCCAAGTCAATTCATTTAGTTGGATAATAAATTGCGTGTGATGGCCTTTAAATTAAGTCTTAGCTTGGTTAATGAGAGTTCTATTGTTTGTTTGACACTTGGAACTTTAAGAGCTTGATGTTAGTCTTTTATTGTCGTTAAGACTCTATTTATTGCTGTTTTAGATGTTTCTCTTATTGCCATATAATGCCATATTATTGCTGCTCCTTAAATTCATGATAAAACAAAGGAGGTGCTGCCGAAATCTCGGTTTTTAGCCTATGCACCTTTGCTGGAATTTTATGTTAAATGTGGTATTTAGCTGTTGTTTAGCTTGTGTTTGGTAGCAGTCGGGCATATTAAATGCCTGGGTGTTCTGATTGGTATCAGAGCGGGCTGTAGGTCCTTGGAATGTGAATTTTTAGTGTCATGCTATAGGGTACAACTAAAATGTGATGTGGAATAACTTAGAAACATGGCTTAGGTTTTAACTAAAACCTTGTTATAGGATAGCAACGTTAAAACTTGTAAAAGTGGGGTTGTGGTGCCGAAGGGTTTCGGTCACCTCTTTTTGGTTCAGAGTAACGGTGAGGTTTGACGATGTGGCCGGTTAGCGCCATCACCGAAGAACTATTAACCCCTGTAGGAGAAGAGTGCTTATCCTTTCTGTCCTTGATCGGGTAGTTGACTGGAGTCAAATAGAAGAGTTGATGGTGGTTCCCTTCGGATGTTCTTTGCCGTTCTGACGGTCGGTTTATTGTTTTCCGGGCTTTAGTTGAGCTGAACCAAAAGAAAAGTGTTTTGTATTGGATTTTCGCGGATCGTTCGAGTGCGGTGGTGAGCACCGTGCTTGAGTGTGGTTGGACCGGGAGTTGCAACCATTTGGCAAGCTTCGGCCACATGGGACGAGTCCGCCGAATGAATCCAGGTAGCATCATCAAGTGGAGAGCGGTGTCTTCTTCCCCCACTCGGTAGCGTCTTCCGTGAGGATCGGTGCTTATGATGGCTGCTCCACGCTCGGCCGCCCTTTGCGTGGGCGCCATCGGCCGGCTTATCGGTGCCCGCAGCCGCCTGCTCCTCGATTGCCTCCTCCGCCTCAGCCTTGATGGGGCATCACTGAGTCGGGGCTCATACGTCGGCGCCACCAGGAGTGTACGCTGGTCGATCACGAGTCTGCTGGGCATCCAGAGGTGGTTTCAGGTACTCTGCTCGTGGATTCCGTTGATGCCTTTGTTCTGTTTGATTCCGGTGCATCCTATTCCTTTGTGTCGTCGGATTTTGCTAAAGGAGCTAAGTTGGGAGTTCAACGGATTTCTGAGTCCGTGTTAGTCAGTTCCCCTGGGGGTTTGATTACTAGTTCTTTGGTGTGCCCTGGTTGCACCATTGCCATTGATGATGAGGTTTTCTTTGCCAATCTCATGGTGATCCAGTTGGCTCCTTTTGATGTCATTTTGGGCATGGACTGGCTGCATCAGTACCGTGCTAAGATCTGTTGTTTACGGAAGGCTGTTGCCTTGCAGGCCCGTCCCGTGAAGAGTTGACCTTTGGTGGTATACCCTCGATTCCGTCTTTGCTTTGACTAGTTTGTTTTCTCGGTCGGCGTTTGAGGCTATTGGGTTTCCTCATGACTTTGTCTCGAGAAGCCATCTTCCTCGATTCCCATTGAGGAGATTTCTGTAGTGAAGGAGTTCGTTGATGTGTTCCACGACGAGTTGCCTGGTCTACCTCCTGTGAGGAATGTGGAGTTTCGTATTGATCTTGCTCGGGCACTCGACCTATTTCTATCTCTCCATACCGCTTGGCTCGACCTTTTCAAGACGAGTTGAAGAAGCGATTGGAGGATCTGCTGGCCAAAGGCTTCATTCGGCGTAGCGTATCGCCATGGGGAGCACCCGTCCTCTTCGTCTCGAAGAAGGATGGAAGTTGGCGTATGTGCATTGATTATCGTGCTCTTAATCAAGTGACGATCAAGAACAAGTATCCTTTGCCTCGCATCGAGGATCTGTTTGACCAAGCCAAGGGAGCAAAGGTGTTCTCCAAAATTGATCTTGATCGGGGTATAATCAGATCCGTGTAAGGGAGCAGGACATTGAGAAGATCGCTTTCTCCACTAGGTATGGGCATTATGAATTTAAAGTTATGTCTTTTGGACTAACTAATGCTCCTATTTGTCTTTATGGAGGCGATGAAACATTATGCTACACAAGTACCTTGATGAGTTTGTGGTAGTGTTCATCGATGACATTTTGATTTACTCTAAATCGAAGAGGAGCATGAGCGACACTTGAGGCTTGTCTTTGAGTACCCTGAGGAGAATCAATTCTTTGCTAAGCTGAAAAAGTGCGAGTTACGGATTTGAAGTGGGTTTTCTTGGCCACATCATCAATCCAGAGGGCATATCGGTAGATCCTAGCAAAGTCTCGTGAGTTTTGGATTGGAAGAGGCCTTCCAATGTCAAAGAGGTGCGAGCTTCCTTGGGTTGGTGGCTACTATCGGCGTTTTGTGCAGGATTTCTCTATCATTGCCAAGCCACTTTCACGGTGACTCACAAAGGGATGAAGTTCAGTGGACTGCAGAGTGTGAGCACAGCTTTCGCACTTTGAAGGAGAAGTTAGTGACTGCTCCTCGTTCTTACCCTTCGAACCAGGGAAGCGTTTCCTTATTTATTACGATGCTTCTCGG
This sequence comes from Rhipidocladum racemiflorum, assembly GCA_036346355.1. Lineage (NCBI taxonomy): Eukaryota > Viridiplantae > Streptophyta > Magnoliopsida > Poales > Poaceae > Rhipidocladum > Rhipidocladum racemiflorum. The sequence goes on from CM070579.1 coordinate 74,679,827, forward strand.
TTGGGACTTGGGTGTGTGCTCATGCAAGAGGGCAAGGTGATTGCTTATGCTTCGAGGTAGTTGAAAAAGCATGAGCAGAATTATCCCACGCATGATCTTGAGCTAGCCGCCGTGGTGTTTGCATTGAAGATATGGAGGCATTACATGCGGTGAGTCTTGTGATATTTTCACTTGATCACAAGAGCCTCAAGTACATCTTTACTCGTAAAGATTTGAACTTGAGGCGGAGGAGGTGGCTAGAATTGATAAAGGATTATGACCTCACTATCCGGTATCATCCGGGAAGGCAAATGTGGTGGCCGACGCTCTCGATGCAAGACAATGCCCCTGTTGTTGATTGTCTTGTTGCTGATTTTGAGCGTTTGGGAGTCTCCTCATCGCTGCGGGGACCGTGCAAGCTGAAACTCAATTGATTCTTGAGTCACGATTCCCGAGCGTGTGCGGGAGGCACAAAGACATGATCGTTTGCTCCAGCGGTGAGGAACGCCTTGAGGATGGCAAGTCGGGAGACTTTACCGTTGATGATGCGGGAGTTTTGAGGTTTCAGGGCCGTGCATGCGTGCCCGTAAATCTCAAGTGAAAGAAGACATCCTGAAAGAAGCTCATCGCACCAGACACGGTCCATCCTGGGGAGACCAAGATGTACAAGGACTTGAAGAAGAATTTCTGGTGGAAAAGGATGAGAGTGGATATTGCCAAGTATGTGGCGTCTGGTGGGGTTTGCCAGAAGATCCAAGCTGAGCATACGCGTCCCGCTGGCTTTATTCTGACCTTTGGAGATTCTGTGTGGCCATGGGATGACATCTCTATGGATTTTGTGGTCGGCTTACCTCGTGACTCCTCGAGGGAAGGATGCTTTGTTTGGGTTGTGGTGGACCAGTCTCGGCAAGTCTGCGCATTTCATTCCCATCCGCACGACCAATTCAATGAGCGAGTTGGCTCCCATCTATGTGCGGGAGATTGTGAGATTGCATGGTGTACCCAAGACCATTATCTCTGATCGGATGCGAAGTTCGTCTCCAAGTTCGGGAGAGTTTGCAGAGTGCTTTGGAGTGCAGACTTTGCCTTAGTACCGCTTTTCACCCTCAGACAGATGGGCGGTCTGAGCGTACCATCCAAACTTTGGAGGACATGCTCAGGGCACGTGTGATGGCTTGGAAGGGTAGCTGGGAAGACCATTTGCCCCTTGCAGAGTTTGCTTACAATAACGGCTACCATTCCAAAGATCCCGGCCGCTCCTTATGAGGTCTTGTATGGTCGGAAGTGCAGATCGCCACTTTGTTGGGATGCTTGTGGGCGAGAGCTATTCTTGGACCGGATTGGGTTCAGTGGTATTGATCGCGTGTCGGAGGTTCGGCAAAACCTTCTCGCAAAGACAGAAGCGCATGTAAGAGCTATCTTGATGTGAGGCGGCGAGACTTGGAGTTTGAGGTGGGTGATAGCGTACTCTTGCGAGTATCTCCCACCAAGGGTGTGGTGCGTTTTGGCACCAAAGGAAAGCTCAGTCCAAGGTATGTTGGGCCTTTTCCTATCCTCGCCCGAGTTGGCAGGTTGGCCTATCGCCTAGAGCTACCGGAATCCATGCAAGGTGTGCATGATGTGTTCCATGTCTCGATGTTGAGGAAATACTTGCATGATCCGGAGTTGGTGGTTCCATTGGAACCATTAGTGCTTCAGCAGGACCTCACCTTCGAGTCCCGTCTGTGGAAATTCTGGGACTTCAGAGCGAGTGATGAAGAACAGGACGCTTAAGTTTGTCAAGGTCTTGTGGTCACATCAGACCGAGAGAGAAGCGACTTGGGAGCTGGAATCTCGCATGCGCGAGAAGTATCCCGAGCTTTTCACCTCAGGTATGTGATGTGAAAATCTGGCTGTCTTTTGGTTTTGCTGGGTTTCATGTTGGTGCGTTTAGATTCGAGGTCGAATCCTGTTGAAGGGGGGAAGAATGTGACACCTCGGAGTGTCGTATCCTTAATTTTTGAGCATGATAAGGTTAAATACAGTATGAGATGTGGAAATAAGGTTAAGATCATAAGGATCGGGGGTTAATAACGTTTCCGGGCCGTTTCCGGGCCGTTTTCGGGGTTTTGGGCCTTCCCGGGGGAGTTTTGGGCCTTGGTGGGCTTTGGTGGGATGGATTAGGACTCCGTAACGGACTAGGATTGGGTTGAGGGCTGTTAAAAGGGGCTCCCCCTGCCCCCTTGCGCCCCCACCTCAGCCCCTTGCGCCCCCCACCTCCCCCTCTTGCGCCCCTCTCCTCCCTCCCCCTCCCCTAAGCCCTAGCCCCCATAACCGTGCGCATCCCCCTCCCTTTCCTCCACCTCCACACCACCTCCCCTCCACCCCTTGCTGCCCTAGGGTGGTCTCCCCACCCCTGCACCTCGCGGAGTCATCCCGTGGAGGCGAGGAGCGAGGAGCAAGGAGCGAGGAGCGAGGAACGTGGAGCGAGGAGCGATTCGCGAGGAGATTCGCGGAGATTGATTGGAGTTTTGCGCTTCGGGCAAAGGTATGATCTTGGGGATCCTTGGGGATGATCTAGGTACTGTTATTAGGGTGTTTATCAAGTTTTTAGATCAATTGGAGGCGCTGGTTTGAAGTAATTTGGGTTAGATCTAAACTTGTCCACGTTTCTGTTTTCGGGCAGATTGAGCAGTCGAACTAGGGTTCGAGTTTCCGTCGATTTAGAATCCGAATCAGACCGTACGGACTTCTAGGAAGTTGTAGATAATTTAATTATCTTTCCGTGGACGTAAAGCACGTTAATTTCCGATCAGCCGTTTGAAAGTTATGGCTGTTTTACCGAGCGCCTAAAAATCTGTGACGTAACTGGAACAGATTGTGGTAATCTGTAGATTAAACAATTTTAGAGTCCGAATCAGTCTTTCCCTATAACTAGAAAAAGTTGGGAAATTTCCTAAGCTTCGCGACGGTGTACTCGTTTATTCGATTTGGAGTCCCAGAACTCAAGTTATGCCTTTTGCAAGGCTGCTGTCCCGCCGGGACAGAACCTCTGTTTTTAGGTTTTGCGAGTAGTTGGCAATGTCGGGTTAGATGGTGGCGTGTGTACTGTTTTGAGGTTATGATTGTGAGTGTGTGATGCCTATGTGCAGGTGGTGTGACCGCGGGAGTTCCCTCTTCTTCCCGCCAATCCGTTGCACGTGGTTGAGGCAAGTGTGTTGTGATGGATAGCAAGTTGTAGGTTGCATGTTGAAATTAGATGGAATTGCCTACATGATATATGTCCACTTGCCATGTTTTAATGATTGATATGATATGATGAGCATGTTTAACATATTATGATGCCATGTGTTAATATGCGAATTGAATATGATATTTGGCATGGTTGCATGCATGTCATGAGATCGGGCGAGGCGGTGAGAAAGTCTTAACTAGTCCGGCAAGGTCGGTGAGAAAGTTATGACTAGTCCGGAACGCCATTGAGTAAGTCCTATGTCGTGATTCCATCCACGTGGTGTTTGGAAGCGAGTAGGCACCCTCCATCTTCGGGATGGAAGGGAGGAAAGGGTGCACACCGACGGGTGTGTACTTCCCATACCGGTATGAGGTTCCAGAGGGTCAGGAGCAATGCATTACATCGCATACAAATTGATGATGATATTGATAAGTATTCATGAATGAGATGTTATACATGATGAAAGATGTTATTGACTTGTTGTTATGCTTGTTGTCCATTGCGGTATGCTTGCGAGTTTTCGAACTCACCCTTGTGTTTTCTTGTTGTTTTAGGTACCATGAGAACGGCATGCGGGAAAGGGGAATAGTCACACGCTCACACGTTGTTTCACCTTAATGTTTCCCCAAGTCAATTCATTTAGTTGGATAATAAATTGCGTGTGATGGCCTTTAAATTAAGTCTTAGCTTGGTTAATGAGAGTTCTATTGTTTGTTTGACACTTGGAACTTTAAGAGCTTGATGTTAGTCTTTTATTGTCGTTAAGACTCTATTTATTGCTGTTTTAGATGTTTCTCTTATTGCCATATAATGCCATATTATTGCTGCTCCTTAAATTCATGATAAAACAAAGGAGGTGCTGCCGAAATCTCGGTTTTTAGCCTATGCACCTTTGCTGGAATTTTATGTTAAATGTGGTATTTAGCTGTTGTTTAGCTTGTGTTTGGTAGCAGTCGGGCATATTAAATGCCGGGGTGTTACAATGACATTCTCTGTATTGTGCTTGTTTCGTTGGTACGTTTTGAGTGGATTTCATCTAATTGCAGGTGGTGTGTCTTTGGTGTGGCATCAGCTTTTGACCATCCCGTTTCGCGAGGTTAAAGACAAGTGCATCAATTAAGGAATTTCTGTATGAGTATTGTCTAATTATTCTAACTATGTTGATCGTCACATTACTTTGATGCTGCACGTAAATATAAATATGCTGATTGTGCTGACAAATATGGTATTAGTTGGGAATAGGTCTAAAATGATGAGTAGGTGACGACGATCGCAAGTGCTTTATAATGAGTGTCGTATGATAGAGTATCGCTCGCTTATTGTTACACTTAATTGCCTTATTGAATGCATGTGTTCTATTGTCAAGGTTTACTCATGAATATGATTAGAGTAATAAGGATGGTAAGTTAAGGATGAGAGGAGTTGCTATTCGTATATTTGATTATGACCCTACAGTTGTAATGACGGGAATGAATTTATTTGTGAATGATGCTTACGAATCAACCTTGCTCTATGGGTCAACATAATGGTAAGAGTTGTGGTTGCATCATATGCATTCATGTGCATAGGAGCCAGGTCAGAGATAGTCATATAACTAGTTCGGTGTGCCAAGGGCCGGGTCAATGGGAGAGATGTATGATTTTGACCCGAGAGCTCTTTGGGCCAGGTCGGTGAGAAAGCTATATGACTAGACCTGGGTGCTCCGAAAAAATCCTACAGAGGTAGTCTCCATGGGAGTGGAAACTCTGTAGGGACTCCACGGGAGTGGAGGATTTGACCTCGTATGAAAAAGGACGGGGCAAGGTGTGGCATCGACGGGTGCACACTTAGCTATATCGGTATGAGCTCAGAGGAAAAGACGCATCTTGCACTGCATTTGTGTTGCATAGTTTACTAATGCTTATGTATATTTAGTTATGTAGAGTGCATATGAGCATGAAAGCATAAATGCATTGCATAACATTTCAAAGTGAGCGTTGGTCAAGGTGTTGAGTGTAATAGATGGTGTGCACATGCTGTGAGTTGTGCATTGTGATTATGCATGTTGCATTGCATGCTAGTGATGAATGGAAATTGATGTATCTGTGAGTTTATGGTAATAAATAGGTTGAGGGTGGATCGAGTCATGGACTCATCCAATATGGTCTAATGAGGTATGCAAAAATACAGGTGCAATGTAGTTGATGAGGTAACCGACGATGATTTCCCTTTGTTTTATGTCTTTGTTAATTTGGCTTAAGAGGCATGAATCTGTTATTGATTTAAATGCGTTAATTGTTATTGTCATTGTTATTTGTTGTGCTTGTTGAGTCTTCGACTCACACTTATTTGGTTATTGTATGTAGGTACCTTGAAGCCGACATGCATGGAAGGGAGTAGTGGCACGAACACGATTGGAATCACCGTAGTTGCATATTAGTTTTGTTGTTTCCAACCTTAATGAGTTCTTGACTTGTATTAGTTTTGTGGTAGTTGTTTTTTTGTGCTTGTTTGGGTCATGGCGGCTAGTTGATACCATGACCCATGTCTGTGCTTGGTTGGCTATCGTAGTTCCTTAAGTTGTTGGTATATATATATATAATATATATATATATATTAATTGCTATCTTTGTCTGCTGAGTGGATGTCCTAGTTTAGGGGAGGTGCTGCCGAAATTTCTAGTAATTTCGGTAACTTGCTAGTATGCTAGCTTGCTTTGCTAAATTATTCTAGTGTCATGAGCTAGTGGATGTTTGATGGAGTAACATTCAGGGCACGTGCGGTGCCGGGGTGTTACAGCTCTAGAGAAGTGATTGAAGGTAGCGTCAAGTAATTTAACCAGCCCACTTGCCACAAGAAAGCAAGCATCCCAGTGGTACGTGAGTTGTGCTTGAACCAAGATTACTAGGGATGGAGTCCCATTCTAGCCACTTCTATTGATCTTTTTCTTCAATTACTTGGTTGCCTCATGCATAACACCTCAAGTATTTTAGCTAGCTCCCTTGTCAAAAACAGCACCATAGAGCGGCGGCACGTGAGTTGTGCTTGAAGCAATAGGTCTTGAGTTCAAATCCCCACTCAACTAAATTTTTTCCACTTTTTGCCCTTTTTATTTCATCTTTTTATATCTTTTGCTAGGAAGGCCCAAATGCAGTAAACTTAGTTTCTAAATTTATGTTAAATCATAAAGATTTAGAATATGCAATAAAATTTATATGCTTACTGTAGTTTAAATCATTTGAATCAAGCTTGTTTAAAGACCCTTTTATGTACCATGTAGCAACTATGCAAACCATAACTCCAAAAATCATGAAATAGTTTCCACATATTCATGAGATAATGGATGTTCCATTTTTGCAAAAACATTTAGGATTGAACCTAGTTTGAATCACAAAGTGATTGTAGGACACCTCTCTTGTATGCAAAATCAAATAGTTAGAATATGGATCAAATGAACTCGAATTTAGGTAAAAACAGTTTGGTTGCACTCCTGAGGTCACAAGGATCCTTAATATATTAGAATATTAAACTTTGCCATGTTATGCATTAAATGTTCAATAGTCAAAGTTTCAACACTTGTATAGTTCAAATAGTTGTAACTTTCACAAACAAACCTAAAATTTGATGAAACCAAATACTAGGACCTTGAAAAGTGATACCCTTCTTGGTTATGAAAAAATAACTCATGTTTATGCACGCTGAACTAAATCTATATAAGGCCTTAAAGCTCATTTATATGAAAAATATCTTGAAAAAAAATAAAATATTGTGTAATATCCCAATTTTTGCTTTTATTACATTTAATGTGTCTGTGGAATTTTTGAGAATTTTTTGGAATTAATTTGAATTAAGCCTTTTATTGGAATATTTAAATATATGAAAATTTTATATAATAATTGGTTGGAAATATTTTATTTAAATTCAAAATGTTTGAAAAAAATTTCCAAAATTTTTCTAGTATTTTTGCTATTTTTCTTGAATTATTTGATTTACTAGAATTATTTTAAAAGAAAAATTCAGACAAACCCTAAGCGGGACGAGCCCATTGGACCTAGCCCAGTCCCAATCTGACCCACCTGTAACCTAACCCTAGATCTCAACCGATCGATCCTAATCGCACGGCTAAGATTCCTCCAGGTGGCGCGCGAGTTGGAGCTATAGGATCGTACCACGTGTACGGCTGAGATTGCTTCATTCTCGTCGTGATCGTCGCGGATTTTCTCTCCACATCGCTGTCGCATCGGTTGGACTCCTTGATGTGTAGAGCTCGAACGCCGAGGCTATTAATTGCATGGATCCCTGCATTGGAGATAGCACTTCACACCGCATTTATCACCCCCAAGTCACACGTGTCGAGGAGCCCTACATCCACCAGAATAACTCATCAGAGTTGGGCACTTGCACTGCTGTAGTTTCTTCTCTGTTCCACCTCCATCCATCGCTGACCGTCACTTTGGTGCCCAGCTTTGGACTCGTCACGACGAGCCACGTCTGGGGAGACGTCACACTTCACCGGAGGAAGCCCCAAACGCCACTGGCCAGGTCATCGTCCCCAGCTCTGGCAAGCCCTAGCTGCCGTGCCATCACCGGAACTACGCAAAGCTTCACGACCGTCAGATTATCATTGTATGGTCATGGTAAGTACAAGCGTTGCGCATTTAGAACATTTGTTCACCGTAGGATTAGATTAGATCTAAACTATTCGATCTCAATTTTATGTGCCAGATCAAGCCACATGGACTCAGTGATGGATCTCCACGTGTCTTTGGCTATGGCTGAACACAGAGGATTGTAGTCGTCCGATTCGGATCGTGTGCTCCAGATTGATTCATCTAGTTGCTGATTAGGTGATTAATGGTCATTAGATCTAGATTCAAAGGTTCAGGTGGTTCCATGCGTCAAGCTCTGGGACATGCCACGTAGTCGCCCTTTGTCGCAAGTTGGATTAGATCTTGATCATCTGATTTTAAATGGACGGTTGAGATTGCACCGTGCTTTGGCCGAACCAGAAGATGCCATGTGTGTGCACAGGTTTCGAAGCATCCCAGCCAGCCGAGTTGTTCGTTGGCATTAATGATGACATCATCATGACATCAGCGATGACGTCATTGATGGTCCCACATGTTAGTGTCATGTGCTTTTTAGAGAAATATTTTATTGTAATTAATTAGATGATGACGTTAGCATCATGTCATAATTAGATTTTTCGTTAAGAAAATAATTTGGCCAAAATTCAAATAGTTGCTGACATCATAGTGATGCCATATTTCAGAATTTCCAGTAGGAAAATAATTCAATAATTTGGTTTATTCTTTTTAGTTTATTTGCAAATTTTAAATTGCTCGTTCTTGCTCATACAAACTCCAATTGAGGTGATTCCAGAGCCTAAAAATTTGTAAAATTATGCTCTATTTAACAGTAAATTTAATTTAATTATTTGGAGTTGTGTTGCTCTCTGTTTTTGTGTTTATTTGTTTATTTATTCGTTATGCTTAGATGTTGAAGTGTCCGAGGGATTTGAAGGAGAAGTGCTAGTTCAAGAACAAGGTCCAAATCAAGAATAAGAGTTTTCCCAAGGCAAGTTGTGCTTTGACCATGTTGATCTCATGTTTTAAAATTATGTTGTTTTAAACTATTGCATGCTAATTCAAATTAAAATGATTTCAATTAATTTGGGATTAGTTAATCAACCTTTTGATTATGTCACCTTGTCACTATTAATTGTATGCCATGATTTATTTGTCACCCTAGGATTGTTGATTATTAGTTGGTTACTAATAACTTGCCAACATGGGTTACTAGATCGTGACTAGTATGCTTAGCCATACAATGTTTTATTGATATCATTTTGGAGTATCAAAATTAATCTTGCTTAATGGAATATGGAAGGTGTTTATGAAAGGTATGTCATGTGTTATTGATGAAGTTGATGATATATGGTGCATAGTAATCAACTGCGGTGATAAAAATGATTTAGGCTGGGGCAAGTGGCAAGAGTGGTGAATATGGTAGGGTAGGTGTGGCATTTGGGCAATCACAATTGTTATTTTGGTAACTTAAATATTGTGAGTTTTTGGGTAAATCTTGCCTCGGTCAGTTAAGGACTTAATCTTGCAAGAATTTAAACTGGGCTAAACATACAACCACATGTCTGGTATGGGACAGACCTAGCTGACTAATTTGTGATATCTAGATTTTGGTACTATCGTGGTGGTGTGGGTTCTAGGGTTACGGGCAGACTCACATGGCGCAAGAGGGAGCCCTGATGGTGGTAACCAGTCCCCTCGATGTTGAAACCTTAGTGGGTAGTACTGGGTTTAAATAGAGCATTTTAAAGGCTTTGTTATGGTCATTCGCCTTCGTGGTGAATTGATTATATCTTGTGGGTAAAGTGTATAACTCTGTAGAGTGTTAAACCTATTCGAATAGCCGTATCCGCGGTATTGGACAATACTCAGGAATTACAGTCAAGGGCTAGGTTTTGATAAAATGAATATAGGAATGGAGGCAGTGTGCCTATGAAAACATGGAAATTGATTTAAGGATGTGAGATGGATTACTTGTGAAATAACTGTGAAATTTATTATTATTATTATTTGTTTTACTACTTTTCAATATATTATTGTAATTGTTTCTTTATTGAAAAACAACTAATTCAGATATTCATTTGGAATAAGTCATGCATATAGTTAATAGACTTGCATTCTATGTGCAACTTGTTGAGTGCTTTATGTACTCACCCCTTGCAACAATTCAAACATTAGTTGAAGAGGAGTCTACACCTACTCTTAAGGAGGAGTACCAGGAGGAGCGGAGCAATTAGGGTGCGAGCCCAGTCAGTTACCTATGGCATATTGATAGGTTACTATGAGTCTTACTTTTTTCGCTACAGTTTTCTTTACATTTGAGTTTTTGCCCGGTGTGTCGTATTATTGTAAATTGACCATAAGGTCAACTAAACAGGTTATAATACTAGATGAAGTCTTTATTTATTTCAGTATGTATGATTGTGATATTTATCTATGTTGAGATCGTGTGCACTAGCATGATCTTGTACTAGTGTAGAATACACAAAGGGTCCGGATTTGCATATTCGAGTCCTGACATGTTGTAAAACCAACTTTAAAATACTGTTAGAGACATCCCCTACCAGTGCCTAAAGAATGATTAAATAATCCTTTAAGGTGTAGCCGCAATCATAGAACGAATATTGAACCGTTATCGCGTAGATTTCAGACACACTTTAGCCTTTTGGCAGCATGTAAAATATCTAGTCTAGATGCAATTTTTAGGACCAATTACCTAGAAATACTCTATGGTATATGGACTACCAAATTCTAGAAAAATATTTTATTTACATCTTGCTTTGCATCTGAATCCTGTTAGTGTAATAACCCTAAGTATTATGGTCACCAACAACATATTATATGTAACGCCCTAGATTTTGCCTTCTGGAGAAAATCTAATTTAAATTAATTAAATTCAAAAATTGGAGTTTCTCTGGTGTTTATATTAACCTGGCATCCTTTTCCATCCAAAATCGGGATTCAATTCCCTTCCGGTCGAAAAATTGAATTTCCAGATTCCCGCCGGTACCCGAAATTTCACCCGAGTCCAAAAATGTTTCAAGAATCCCGAAACCACTTCAATTATGTCCCAAATATTCCAAAATGATTTTTGGAATGATTCTCCGGATTTTTGGACCTTCGCTCCTATTTTATCTCGCGCGGCTTTCGTTTAATGCCCGCAATCCGAGCCTGAATATTTAATTCCACAAATTTCATCCAAATTCTGCGAAACCAAATTTATTGGGTTCCAAATATTCCAAAATGGTTGTAGGAATTTTTCCGGAATTTTTAGACCATTTTTGCTAATTTTTCCTTAGGGCAGTTCATTTGCGTAACTCTTGGCCAACCAGAAAGTGACACGTGGCAGGGCACTGTTGCTCTTCTTCAACCTCACGAAGGGAAAACAACAGAGAAGGTTTCTCATCTCTCCATTCATGGCTCCAAGCTTTCAATCACTCATAACTTCCACCATAAACCTCCAAATCGCGAACAGTTGGTTCCGTTGAATCGGTAGCGACGCCCTCTTGCCATTCCCCACCATTATTCGTCACGAATCTCACTGGATTTTGAGCTATAACGGAAAAACCAAAATGCATTTAGTTGGCCATAACTCGACCGTTTCAACTCCAAACGATGTGCTTCCACCTCTCAAATCTCCGTGTGGACGTCCCCTTCCCGGTGGTAGCACTCACTCCTTGCCTCTTCCACTCGTTTGCCCGCTAGATCGAGAAAACCGACGCCGGGTCACCATTTTTGCGTTCTTCGTGTTCATCCTCGTTTCTCTCTCTCCGGTGGGTCATTCTCAAATCCGTTTGTTTCCTAGTGATAGTGTGGGAGTCTAGCTTCTAATCCATCCCTCAATTTTAGGATTCATCAAGATTTGGAGACGAATTCCGCATTTTTGTCATTTCGACTGGAGCTCCGTTCATCGCGAAATTCGTCCTCTCCAGTGAGTTTGGGTTCAATTCCTTGCATCATTGAGTCCCTCTAGATGTGCTTAAGATGTTTCATCAATTAGTTTGGGGAGTCATATTAAAATTTTCGGAGAATTCCGTGGTTTTTCGGAATTTTGGGCGCCCCTGTTTTTTTTCTCCGGGCTCGTGCATGTCGCCGGCCGGATCCTTGCCGTCGCCGTCTCCGTGCCGCCTCGCCGTCCGGCGTCGCCGTCGCCCGCCCCTCAGCGGCGCCGCCGTCCATGGCAGTGCCGTCGCCGCCGTGCCGCGTCGATGCCGCCAGCGCCGCCGCCTCGCCGCCGCCGGCCTAATAGCTAACCGACCGGAGTTCTCGCCGCCGCCGCCTCGCCTTGCGCGCGCGCCGTGATCCCAGATGCCGCCCTTCGGCACCGCCCGCGCGGCCAAGCCCGCCCGTCGCACCCCCTGCGCGCTGGTCTTTCCCGCCGGCCGCCGCCGCGCCGCCTCGGCCATGGCCGGCGCCGCCTCGCCCGGCTGCCTCTGCTTCCAATGGCCTCGCTTCGCAGGCGGCATGGCGAGCCATGGCTCCCCTGTTCTTGCTTTGAGGAAGAAGCTCCCCCTAGAGTATGACACTAGGGGTCCACCTGTAATAGAGACATTGAAATCCAAAAAGGAAAAATAAGCCTAATTAAAAGATTCCCGGAATATTCCCGAATTTCGTATTTTCCTGATTTTCGAACTTCGGACGCTCATAACTTCTCCGTCCGAACTCCGATTGACTCCATTCAAATTTCTAAATTCATCTAAAATCAAGATCTACCTGCCAGTACTAATTTTGTAATTTTTGGATTTTATTTATTTTCTGGTATTTATTTATCGCCTCGTTTTGCGCGTAGCCGAGGACCCCGACGCGACCGCCGGCCCCGCCGCCGGACTTCAAAGAGTTCAACATTCTCACTATGACCAAGGCAAGTCTCCTTGACGCATGTTGATCCCATGATTTATAAATGTTTTACCCTGTTTTACAAATTGCATTGCTATTTATATAAAAGGATGATGTTGACGTTAGGCCATTAGTTATACCTATTGTTCATACCTCCTTGATATTGTTATACATGCTCCTTTGTCGCCCTAGTATAGTAATCCACCAATATAAATGTGTTTGGGAAAATAATCTTTGACTCGGGGAATGACTGCTTGGAAGACCTTTTGAATGGAACCACTAGTATGAAATGTAAACGGGAAATAGATGAATATTAGTGATGATATCAGGGTTGGTAATATGAAATGGATCTATGAATGATGATCATCGAATATTGTGACGTTGAATTATGGTAGTAGCTCATATTATAATGGATTGGGGGAAATTTTGGAGGATGTATGGTATTTTGAAATATGCATGATGGATTAGATGGATCATTGCCAGTAAATAACATGTTGACTTGGATTTCTTGGTTGGATAAAATAATATCAAAATGAGAACCAGAGATAGTTGGATTATTAGGGTTTGTTGGGAATTACTATTAACGAACTAATCAAGAAATAGATGATTATAGAACTATTGCTATGTGATAATCATTTATGGAGACTTGGGAATAATGTAGAACATGTCTGGTTTATTTATTTAATTTAGTATTGGTGTGAAGGGAAACTACTATTGACGATGAATTAGTACAATCCTAGTTTTATGAAATAATATTTGGTGGTTTAGCAAAGGATGCTAGTGTGTATTCTTGGAGGATTAAAGTAGATACTCTAGAGGTGATAATGTGAATGATTAAATATATGATATTATGCAGTATTATCGGTGGATTGTATTCTAGATGATTAGAGATAATATTGTGAAGTACTCTCGGTGGTTTAGTAAGTGATTTGGTGAAATGTTCTTAGCAGATGATAAGATTGATTACCATGTAAATACTGGATAAGCCAGTAATACTAATTATGGTTTAAGGGAAATATTTCATATACGAACATGATTGTAGTTTATTGTGATTTTTGGGAGTTATGAAGGTACCATGATATACTTCTTACTTGTTGACTACTATATTGAATTGGATTATTCGTATGATTGTAAAATTTCGGCAATAGAAGGATTATCGGGGAATACACAATTGATTATAAGGATTTTAATCAAACCCTGAGGTTTGTATTTTATAAAATAAACTATTGGTGGAATAGAATAGTACGGTAGAAATGCTTAGACTCGCAATCGGTCAGTATTCACCTATGGGTGGGAATTTCCTTTTAACTCTTGATAACTTGGTGTTGAAAGTTATAGGCAAGGAGTATTGCCGTTGGTTTACAAAATAAAAATAAAATGAAAAATGGTTTGGACTTGGGCGGAATGGTTTGTCTGGCGGGTGCGGATATAGCACTAGTTTTCCTTGTGCAAGTACCGCCCCAAGTCAATTAAGGACCGACGCTTATGACTGTCTCCATTCTAAGCATAACCGTACAACCACATATCAAAGTGGGCACGACCTGGCTAACTAATTTGTAGAAACCTAACTTAGACTCACCAAACGGTGGAATGTGAGCGCCGGATAGAGGCATTGTTGTTGTTTTTCTCACACGGCGCAAGAGGGGGCTTTTGTACTGGGTGGATATAACCCTAACAGCAGTGAAACCTCAGCGGGTGGGTGAAAGTGCATCTCGGCACTTATGTTGTTTTGGTGATTAATGATAAACGATTAATGACAAACGCATGTAATGTCAATCAATGTAATTGTACAAATTCTTAACTTAGTGCTTAACAAATGACAAACCTTTAATATGTTTATATTGTTATGAGACTAACATGTTTATTGCCTAGTTGAATATTAGTCTCATCTATTTTAGAGGAAAATCAATTGGGATGGTTAAGCAAAAATGAGGTATGCAATCTCGGTATTCCTTCCATATTTGTCATTGCATTCCTCTTTAGCAAATGCATATTGAACTCTAAGTAACTTGTTGATTTCATATGTGCACATTGATTCATGTCATAATTGCTTGTGCATATATATATTCATTTGAGTTCATTATGTGCTTTGTTTTTAATATGCTTGTGTTAACTAGAGTTAAACTTCATTGCTTCATATTGACTTGGTGCATACATGTCTTAGTTGTGTATCCTCTAATGCACCTCTTAGTGAAGTTTAATCTAGAATTGGATCACATTATTTACTCTCATTCCAAATATTGTTTGCACATGTGTAATTTGTGTATATTCTATCATGTGCTTCATTTAAGCAAAGTATGTGGTCCTTGCCATGATTTAATTGATTCTTTATATTGGCAATTATCTCTCTAGTGCAGTTAGATCAATCATATATTCATCATAATGCACTTAGTAGATAATATTTCTATTGTCAAGTGTTTCCATTCATATTGTGCTTCTTGATATGAAACACTTGTTATTATCAATTTATTCAATATATCTTTTAAGCTTGTGGGACTAATATGTTTGCTGAGTGCTTTGATAAGAGTTAGGTCCCAAAGCTGTGTGTATGATGACCAAGATGGTTTGAAGGATGACAAGCAAGTCAAAGTCAAATAAGACGGCGGTGTCACCAAGAGCTGAGGACTAAGTCAAGAACGACTTGGCGTGAGGATCGTCTTGGTGATGATCGAGGTCAAGGTCGGAGAGGACGAGTCTCATGAGGTGAATCGCGTCGAGGTTGACAAGACGAAGGGCGTCATCAATCTTTGTGGAAGCGTCATCATGCACCGTGCATCCGGAAGAAGTCGGCATGTAAGCTTAGTGTAAGACTTAGATTTTATGTTAAATTTGAGTCTAAGGATTGCCGTACTATTAAGAGGGATGCAATCGTTGAAATCACTTAGACATGTCTCAAGTGTTCAAAAGTGGTCTAT
This sequence comes from Rhipidocladum racemiflorum, assembly GCA_036346355.1. Classification (NCBI taxonomy): domain Eukaryota; kingdom Viridiplantae; phylum Streptophyta; class Magnoliopsida; order Poales; family Poaceae; genus Rhipidocladum; species Rhipidocladum racemiflorum. Next base: position 74,695,336 of record CM070579.1, read on the forward strand.
CCTTGTCTAAGATTGAGAAACCCAAGTCACACTTTGTTCACCTAGGTGTAGGTGGGTTGGTGTGAGGGTTAGAAGTGTTGGTGGTGCCGGAAAGTGAGGGTTGTAGGTCTCTCTTGGATTCCTTGTGATGTCAATTTTTATCCTTTGGGATTTGGATAGTGAGACCTTGTTAGTTGTGTAGCCCTCGTTCTTAGCTTTCCGAAAAGTCCGAATTCGTCGAAATCGGAGTCCGGGATCAAAAGTTATGCCCGTTTTCGTCCGGCTGCTGCGTGCTGCCTGGGAGATCCAGAGTATCCGGACATTTAGTCCGGAGACTCCGGATGATCCGGAGTGTCCGGATGATCCAGAGTGTCCGGGTTAAATATCCGGAGTCTCCGGGTTGCCCAGTTCGGTCCAAACGGCTAGTTTTTTGGGTTCCTCTATTTAAGGCCCCCTTCTTGCCCACTTCAAAGTAGCCGTTGGGGGAGGTTTTTGCTGGGTATTAGAAGTGTTCTTTGTGAGTTTTTGAGCCCCCAATACTCCTCCCTACTCCTTAGATCTTAGTGATCCCCTTTTGTGAAGGGTTGGGTAGTGGAGAGAGGTGTTTGGATTGAGGATTGATTTGAGGAGTGGAGCTGGTTCCTTAGTGCTTTGAGGTGTTCTTCTTAGTGATCTTGAGCTCCCAAAAGCCCCTCTAACCCTAGATCTTAGTGATCCCTTTTGAGTGAAGGTTTGGGTGTGAGAGTGGGTAGTGATTGGATTGAGTGTGATTAGTGTGTTGAGCACTTGAGGTGGACTCTAAGTGAGTTCTTCGGGAGCATTTGTTGCTCTTGGAGATTGAGGTCTCCTAGACGGCTAGGAGTTGCCGGTGAGCTTCCAAGCTTTGTGTGGAAGGCCACCGAAGGTTTGTGAAGGTCCGATTCCGCCTCCGCAAGGAAAGGAATCAAAGAAGTGAAGACCGGCGAGTGCATTGTGCAACACCGGGAGGAAGAGGGTTGAAAGAGACCCCGGCTCAAGTGTGACCGAGCCGCCTCAACGGAGACGTAGGATCCCCTCAAGGATCCGAACTTCGGGATAAAATCTTTGTGTCTCCTTCCTTACTTCGGTTTCCTCTTTTGCTCATCCGCTTAATTTGCTTTCGATTCTTGTGATTAAATCAATTAGATTGTATCTACTGCATCTATTCTTGCTTGTTTCCTTACTTTGTTGTAGTAGAGTAATTTGTATCTCTTGAATCGAAGAAGTAATTAATTTTGTTGCACTCTCTCTGTTTTGACCGAAACAGGCAACCCGGAGTATCCGGTATATTGATCCGGAGTATCCGGACATACCGGAGTATCCAGACTAAATATCCGGAGTCTCCGAGTTGACTGTCTCGGGCTGAATTGTTTTAATTGCAAAACTTAATTATCCCAATTGCTTCCGCATTATCTCTGATAGATTAATTTAAATTGGGTATAATTTTGTAATCGCCTATTCACCCCCCCTCTAGGCGCATCCCCTGTCCTTTCAGTGGGTCAGGTTAGGTGTATACATTCTAAAGGCCTTGTCATGATATCCCTGCTGGCACACCTAAGGAAGTGTGCTAATAGCTTGGCACCAAGGGAATATCATGTCTTGTGGGTAAAGCTGTACACCTCTGCAGAGTTAAAACTATTCGAATAGCCGTGCCTACGGGCAAAGGCAAAACTTGTTGAATGCTTTCATACTGGTAGACTTTGGTTTTTGGTTTCAAACTAAACAATGGTTCGTTTTGGGGTCCGAGAGCGGTTAGAACTCTCGGGTGTGCTTCTGGTGGCTAAAGCCAGGTAGGTGGAATGAACCTGATTTTGTGAACTGTGGCAGACAGAGCCATGTGAATGGATTGAATCATGATCTTTTTGGATTGTGGCAGATAGAGCCTGTATATTAGTGAGTGGTGGTTAGAACCTTCACTGCAATATTACATAATTCAATTATTAAAAAGAATTGCTCAAATATGCTTTGTGAAACTTATTAACTAGTATGGTTTGATGAAACTTGGCTTTGTGCAAAAGAACCTTACTAAGCCATCCTTGGAAAGCCCACATATGCATTTTCCCCAGACTTGATGAGTACTTTATGTACTCACGTGCTACATTCTCAACCTGTCTCAGAAGTGTTTGAAGCTATCCAAGGAGATCCCAGGACTAGGACGCGCTCCCCACTCGATTGCCTGTGGGCATTTGGATGGGTCGCCTTGGTGTTTTCGTCTTCCGCTGCAGTTGTTCAAGTTGTTCAGCCTGTAAAGGTCGTAATGGTAAACCTTGACCATAAGGTCTTTGCTTTTATTTGGTATTATTCTTATTTAGTTATATGTATTCGTGATATGGTTGTTGATTCATCACTGTTTGACTGTGTGTACTAGCTACTGATCTGGGACTAGTACATAAATACACAGAGGACTCCGGATAGCCGATCCGGGGGCCTACATTATATGAATAGTTGTAACACCCTGAATTTGTAATTAAGATTAATTAGGCTTAATTAAGCCGTTTGAGTGTTTAGTCGTGCTTTGCGTTGGTTGTTGGCTCTTAATTTGGAGTTATTTGTTTTCGAAGCATTTTTGTCGTTTCGTTCGATCGTTTTCGCCGTTCGTAGTCCTCAGTTTCGGTTTTTGTCGAAACTCCGAATTGGTTAAAATAGAACCTCAACCTCTGTCCCAAAACCTTCAATAGGAATCCCCAAACCTACTCCATAAGACCCTGAGACAATTGGTCAAGCATTGTTGCGAAAGCCACAAAATTTCCAAAAGATTCAGCTCCTGGAACGGCAGTACCGCTGGCTAAACCGCGGTACTACCGGTCGAGCGGCAGTACCGGCCCATCCAGGTGGTACTGCCAGCTGAGGCGTCGAGGGATGGGGGACACGCCCCTGTTTTTGCACGTCGTCGCCACTCCTCCCGCACGTCACCTTGACGGCTCCCCTCCAGCCAAAAGGAGCCAGGGGAGAGGCCCTCTCCTCCATCTCCCTCATTTCCCCACCTCTCCCACTCTCTCTCTCTCTCTCTCTCTCGTTCATCCTCCTCCAACTCGAGCTCCTCCCCTCCTCTCTCAAATCCATCCGGTTGGAGCTCAAGTGGAGCACGGTGGAGGCAAGCCAAGGCGTGGAGAGTCTCCCTCAAGCCCCTAGCAAGTCCCTCAACCGGTGGATTTCAATTTGGAGCTCAATCCTTGAGGTTTGATGCAAACCCTAGCTTCTCTCCTCTCTATTCTTTCTTTCATTCCAATTTCTAGTTCTAGAAGTTGAATCTTGAGCTGTTGATTGTATTTGTGAAACCCTAATCAAGCTTCTCAACTGGTGGAATCAATTCCGAGGTCAATCCGTTATGTTTTGATCTCAAAACCTTAGATTTTCCTTTTTCTCTTTTCTTTTCTCTATCATTATAACCCTAGAAACCCTAGTTCGCGAGGTCAATCTTCGATTAACTGGGTTACTAGACCCAGTGCAAGCTTAGAAGATTTAGTTAGCGTGATCAGTTTGATCCGAAAACCTTAATCGGCACTCTGTCGAAATTATTCGTCCAACGGTCATTTTCCCGAATTTTTGGAGTATCCTTTGAAATCCTAACTCCAAAAAGTTGAGAAAACGACGCTCGAATATGTCCGATACCGCCGAGGTTCGATTCTTGTCAAAGAACCGAGTTTGAACTCAATTCGAGCTTAGAATCGAATTTGGCGTCAATTGGGGTTTTCGTGTTCAAAGGGTCCGATCGTCGTGCAAAGAGTTCTGTCATCGTGTGTTGGGTCTTAGTTGCGAATTAGGTCGAGCGGAACCTTTGTGCAAAAAGAATTAATATGCTAGTTGCAAATCCTTTGTTTCGTCTCAATTTGCAAAAAGTGCATTTTGTGCTTTTTGGAGTGACTCGGAGTTCCGAGGTTCCAAAAATCACAAGAATGCCTCATATGAGCTCTTCGTGCTGCGGAGGTTCCATTCTCGCGAAGTTTCGAATCGAGAGTCCTAATTCGAGTTTTGTCGGAATTATTCGCCAAAAAGGTCAAATTCTTAGATTTTAGAGTTTTACTTGATTCTCTAGCTCCAAAAACCAAGGAAACGATCTTAGAATCTATCCGATGTCGTTAGAGTTTGATTCTCGCGAAAAGAATCAAATTTGAATTTGATTCGGGCCGAAAATTGAATTATAGCGGTAATTAGGGCTATCGAGTTCGAAAAGGTGAAAGTTAGGTCAAATGAACTCGAAACTTGGTGTGACCTGCGTGGATGGGTCCCTGGCGTCACTAGGAATCTAACCGTGCAATCATCTCAAAGTTTCGAATCTGTTTGCGCAAAATCCCATTTTGCAAAACCCTAATTTCACCTGAGGCCAACACTACCGATGTTATGAGGCTGGTACTACCGCCCTTGCAACAGTACTGCAACCTTAATGTCGATAGTTAATTTCCAGTGGCTCCCTCTCTCGAACCCTGGAAATTCGGCACTACCGCCCCACAAGGCCGGTACTACCGCGCGGAGGCCACCGGTAGTTAAATTCCAGAGAGCCCCCTTTCAGGTCCCCAGCCGTCGGCACTACTGGGCCCCTGGGTCGATACTGCTGGGTGTGAGGGGAGGCACTACCGCTAGGTTGCCGCCGGTAATGCTGGATTTAGGGAAAGTCCGGATTTCCCTTTTGCTCGTTGAGTTCTCGTTTTCTCGGATTTGTATTGGGTCTTTCCTTTCCCTATTTGATTCGATGTTGTAGGTTTTGCTTTCCGTTAGTCGTTGACATGGGTGAACCCTGGTAATGCTATTTGAGTAGTACCACCATGGTTAATTTTGTTTGTGGTTGTGTCTCCAGAGTGAGCTATTTGGCCTCTAGAGCTGCGGCGCTGCCAGTGTTTGGGGTCGGCACTACCACTCTAGTGGTACTACTGTGAGTCACACACCGATAGCTATTTTCCAGAGTGTGCTAATTGTGACCTTTGGAACCCCGACACTATTGGAGGTTTGGGGCCGATACTGCTGCTCGAGCGGTGGTACCATGAGCAACACTCCGGTAGATGTTTTCCAGGGCGCCCCATGTTGATTCTCGGTCGTCGACATTATCGTCCCGATGGTACGGTACTACCAGGGGTCGGCAGTAATGCCGTAAGGTCAGTGCTGCTGATTGAATGGTACTACCGGGAATTGTGTGTCGATATTGCCGGCGTGAGCTAAGAAGTTTAAACCCTTTTTCAAGTTCTTTTGATCTTAGTTTCTCAGATTTGATTCGTTTTTGTATTTGGTCCTTAATCGCCTGGTTTGATTCGTCGATGATGGTTTTTATTGCTTTTCGTCAGGCGTTGACGATTCGGTAGACGATAATTTCGACCACGTTCCGGCTTGGACCTTGTTAAAGAGCAAACAGGCAAGCACCTCCTTTGACCATCTTGATCCTATAATTGCAAATTCTATTTTGAATTGCCAAAACTATTATGCATGCGTGTATGTTCGGTAAAGATGCCAGTTGTGGGAAAACTTGGTAATTAGACCTGAATTGGTGGATTTCCTTAATCTTAATTGATTGTGAACCTTGTTGTACCTTAGGCTAATTCTAGGCATAAAAGTAAATGTCACTCGGATAATAATGAGTAATATTCGCATATGCTTATTTACGCTGTAGAATGTATTGTATGACGTTACCACAAAATCAATTGCAATTCTTCCTAGAATTTGACGGTTTGGTTGGATTTGGTCCATGGTTCGGAGTTGGGTTTTGGTTGGGAAAATGGTCGTGTTGGTGTTTTTGGAAAATGGAAAAGGAGTATTTAGACACGGGCGAGATGTATGGTGATTGGTAGTTCGGAATTTGGTTTAGTTTGGTTTGGTTGAAATTAGTGTGGGCTGCAAGCAGGGGCTTGTATGTCAGTTTGGTTTTGGTTGCGGAGTACAAGCAGGAGATTGTACATTTGTTGGATTTGGTTATCTTGCAAGAAGGAGCTTGCTGTGGTTGGTTCCTTGCTATGGGGAGGTTGTGGGTTAGTGTGTGTTTCGAGGGGCCGCTAGCGCCAATCCTCTATGGCCATAGCAAGTGGTATGGAAGATCTCGCCCGGGTCACCCTAAGGACTGAACTTGATGCTATTACTGGGTCAAACAATGCAACCACATGTGCCAGTATGGGATGGCCTTGACTTAGTAAATTGGAAAGGATTTGGTCTTGCATCATTAGGAGGCGAGAGAGTATGGACACACCTGTAATGTCGGTGTGTTCTAGGGACTCCCTTGTCGAGGAATCGAGGGGGAGTTTGCCCAATACAACGGTAATGCCTTCTATGGGGAGGTTATGGGCTAGTGGGGGCCCGTAGGGACCACTAGTGGCCATCCTTTGGGACCGAAGCAAGGGATGCACATTACCGGACTGGTGCAAGGTTTAAATCCTAACCTATCGAAAGGTCTCGTCACAGTCTAGCAAAACGGATACGATGAGTATCGTGTGGCATGGATGACATGATTGCTAGAACGTGTCATGTGGGTAAAGTGTGCAATCTCTACAGAGATATAAATAAACTAATCGATTAGCCGTGCTCACGGTCATAAACAGCTTGGGAAGTACTGTCAAGTATAGAATTTATAGTGTTGGTTCTGGTTTGGTCTCGGTTCAGTTCCAGTAACGGTTTTGGTTGGAACTTGGTTGGGTGTTGAATTGGTTAATGGGAATGGTCGAAAGTTGGTTTTGGAAAATAGATTTGGCATGGTGGGTTAGTTTGGTTATTGGTTCATGGGAATGGAATGGTTGGAAAACTTGGTTTATGGATAAATGTTTATGTTTATTGTTCTCATTAAAACAATCTCTTTACAATTGCTTTACAAATTGCGAATATTTCGAATCTATTATGTTATTGCAAATAAATCATGCTTTGTGCTCAAAACAGACTTAGTGTAGAAATTTGTATTCTTTGTCATAGCCTGCATCTATAGTAATGTTTCCATACACTAAAGTCTTGCGAGTACATACGTGTACTCACCGTTTGCTCTATATTAACAACCTGCATAGAAGATGGCATCGAAGGAAATGAAGACGCGTCAGTCGACGAGTTCCTCGAAGCGGGTTTCGAGTTTGAGCGGTTATCTGGGACTTTCACCCCCAGTCGGTTGCCTTTGGGTATGGGAAGGCACACTGCTACCGTTGCTGTAGATTAGGTTTCTTTCTTCTGTTGTGGTAGCCAATCAGCTGAGTTTTCTTTCGTGTATTATCATTTCGTTGTAATCAAACCAACACTATTGTAACCATTTTATTGTTAAGTGTTGAGATGCGATTTATTGTGGGAAATATGTGGGTGCTAGGCTACTGATCTAGGGAACTAGCACCAGACACATATCTCGGGGAAGCTCGGGTTGGAATCAATCGATTGGCATACGACCACGAGCAGAGTGTGTCATGCCGATTGATTGGCCTCAATCCGGGTACGATTTATAATTAGTAATTGGATTACTAACGGGTTACGTCAATACCAGTCCGGCGCAGCAGTAAGTAACCAAGTTACTGTTACAAAGACCGGAGCCCCCATGATAGTTAAGATTAAGAAATCTTTAGCTAAAGTGCTTGTGTCATTAGAATCATCGTGAAAACCATGTAAATATAGCCAGTAGCGTTATTTTGTAAACCTAACTTGTGTAAATCATTTCTTATGCAAATCATACTTAGGGCTAAGTACTGTAACACCCCGGCATCTAGTATGCTCGAATGCTACCAAACATAGGCTAAACAACACCTAAATACCACTAATAAAGACAAATTACAGCAAAGGAGCAAATGCTAAAACCGAAAATTTCGGCAGCATCTCCTTTGTTTTAACATGATTTGAGACAATAGCAATAACAGGCAAGTAATAACATATCATAAGACATCTAAAGAAGCAATGTAAATGGATATAGCATCAACATAAGGCAATAATATCAAGTTCAACCACTCCATAAACTATAACGAAGCAAATAAGGGACCCGACCACAATTTAATCCATACACCAAGATTCATGGCACTATTATTAAGGTCATGACTCAAAATTTGGTAAATGTGACTGGAACTACGTGAAGATGTGTAGCTAATGCCCTTTCCCACATGCCGGTGTCATGGTACCTAAAAAAACAACATAAACACAAGCGTGAGTTCATCACTCAGCAAGTATATTGCAATGGTACAAAAGAAACAATTTCATGGCTACAACATCTCACATCATGTCTATCATCTCATTCATGATCACATATCATTTTCATCATCATTATGTATGCAATGCGATGCGATGCTCATGTCTCCTTGGAAACTCATACCGGTATGGTTGAGTACACACCCGTCGGTGTGCACCCTCTCCCCCCTTCCATCCCGAAGATGGAGGGTGCCTACTCCTCGCTTCCATACACCGCGGTGGATGGAATCACGATGTAGGACTTACTCATTGGCTCTCCGGAATAGTCATAACTTTCTCACTGACCTTCCCCGGACTAGTTATGACTTTCTCACCGCCTGGGCCATGTATCATGCCATGTATGCCAACATGCCAACATCATAAATAGCTTGTACATTAACACATGGCATCATAACATAATAAGCATATTCATCATATCAATGGCAAACATTAAAGCATGGCATGTGAACATATCATATATTCAATCTCAATATCAACCAATCTAGCAAACTACAACCCGCTACCCATTCCAATACACTTGCCTCAACCACGGGCGACGGATGGGCGAGAAGTAGAAGGCACTCCCGGGGTCACACCACCTGCACATAGGTACCACACACTCACAATCATGTCCACAAAATAGTACGCAAACCCTCTTCTACCCCGACATCGCAAACTACTCGCAAAACCCAAAAAAAGAGGTTCTGTCCCGTCGGGACAGCAGCCTTCCAAAAGGCATAACTCGGGTTCTAAGACTCCGAATCAATTAAACGAGTACATCCTCGCGTAGCTTAGGAAATTTCCTAACTTTTTCTAAGTATACGGAAAGACTGATTCGGACTCTAAAGTGGTTTAATCTACAGAATACCGTGATCTGTTCCAATCACGTCACAGATTTTAATACGTTCAGTAAAACGAGCATAACTTTCAAACGGCTGGGCGGAATTTGACGTTCTTTATACCCACTGAAAGGTATTGAACTTACCTACAACTTCTTCAACAGGCGGCCGACCAAATTCAACTCTAAATTGGTGAAAACCCAAACCCTAGGTCGACTGCTCATGCTGCCCGAAACAGAGAACGTGGCAACTTCTAGATTTCATCTAATCTACTCAATTCCAGCACCACTAATTGATCTAAAAACATGATATTGACCCTTAGAATAGATCCTAGACCAACCCCAAGGATTCCCGTGGCCATACCTTCGCCCAACGAACGAAGAACCAACGGATCTCCTCCCGGTTTGCGCGATCTCCTTCCTCGCTCCAAATCCACAGGATCTCCTCGTCGCGGAGCGCTCCAATGGATGGATCTGTGGGGTGGTGAGGTGGAGAACTCCCCTAGGGGCAGCAAGGGTGGTGGAGAGGAGAGGAGAGGGGTGGTGGTGAAATGGGGAGGAGGGAGGAGGAGGATGGCGCACAAGGGGGAGGGTGGCGGCTATGGGAGGGAGAGGAGGAGGTGGGGCGCATGGGGGGAGGGTTTGGGGCGCCCTAGGGCTGGTTGGCTGCCCCCTCCTCCCCTCATGGGCCCAGAAGCCTCCATTTAAGGCCCGAAAAGACCCCCCCAAGGCCCAAGTTTCCCCGGAAAGGCCCAAAACACCCGAAAACGGCCCGAAAACGCGATAAAAAGTCGTACCGAAAGCCGGATTCTAAATTGTTGCATTTTGTTACGTCACAATCTCTATTGTCACATCCTATGATGTTATAAGTACTATTCATACAAACGATAATTCAAGAACCCAAAATCACCATGTTCTTCTTGGTAAGTTTAATTTGGTATTTACATCTAATTTATTTTTGCCCAATTTGATAAGTTTTTATTTCCTTTTGTCGCAGTTCTTTTTGTTCAAACGCGTATACGACGATGTTTCGAAGTCAATGGATAACGACCCCGACTACGGTCCTGTTTACGTCCCCGATGAAGAGCAAATAGGGAAACACCCTCCTTTGATCATATCGATCCTATATTTTATGGTGTTTATTTTGTTTTTTTCAAATTACTATGCATGCGTGTAATTTCAATAAAGTCGCTATATTGTGGGAATCAGTAGTTGTAATCCTAAGAATTGTAGGATTTCCTTAATGATGTTGACATGAGGACCTTGATAAATCCTAAGCTAGGTTCATACATTCTATGAGATGTTGAATGGGTATAAAATGAATAATAATTGAATATGCTTAGCCATGCTATATAAGTTGATAGGATGGGAATGCAAGTTGATCAAATTTGAGAAATGTTGGACATGATTAAAGGTTGTGGATATTTTGATAAAAATGAAAATAAAACTTATGATTTGGACAGGGATGAGATATGTTATAACTGGATGTGCAAGGGTTGGACTTGCACGGTGCAAGGGATGGACTTGCATATAGTTAGGGGGAGATCTAGCCTGAGTCAACCTAAGGACCGAACTTGATGCTATCAACTGAGTCAATTTATGCAACCACATGTGTTAGTATGGGATAGCCTTAACTTAGTAAATTAGTTAAAAGTTTAACCTTGCATTTTGGTAGGCCAAATTAGTAAGGATGATCTAGGGTACGGTTGTGTTCGTAGGTGCTCTGTTCACCGAGGCGTTGGGACTAAAGCACTCCAATACAGCGGTGAATGCCTGGCTATGGGGAGAATGAGGGCGATGAGATGCGAAACCATCGTGAGTATAGGTAGTACGACTATTGACTTCTGCCGCCATAGCAAGGGTAGAACATTCACCGGGCTAATGCAAGGGTAGGCTTTAGCTAATTGAATGGTTTCGTCACAATCTAGCAAAATGGGTACGGTGAGTATCGCGTGGCATGGTTGACATGATTGCTAGAATGTGTCATGTTGGTAAAGTGTACACTCTCTGCAGAGATTTAAATCTAATTAATAAGCCATGCTCACGGTCAAGAGCAGCTTGGAAAATAATGTCAAGTATAGTCTTGTTTTTGCAAACACTTTGAAAATTATGATATGATGGGTTGGTTTATTAGTACAATGGGTTGGCTGTGATTTAAGTGATTTTCATGGCCATGGAGGGCCACGAAATGTTGTATAAAAGCTTCACATACTGATGTTAGTTTCTTATTCAATGCTCTTTGCAAATACCATCAACATTTGTTAAACTGCATGCTTACAAATAAAACTTGCTTCATGCCGAAATTGAACCTAGTGTAGAACCTTACTTCCATTGAGAAAGCCATGCATGTATAATTACTTTCATACACTAAAGTTTTGCGAGTACATACCTGTACTCACCATTTGCTTTAACTAATATTGCTTAGTCGAAGGTAACAACGAGCTACCCGATGATACCTACTTCGCTCCAAGGTCCGACGACTTCTTGGACGGATGATTTGGGTCTTTCCCTTATCGGCCGCCTTTGGATTTTGGATGTGCATACTGAAAGTGCATCTAGGCCCCTAAAGAAGTTTTGGATGATTAATGACAAACGATTAAGGGGACTAATGCGTTCATTGAGTTTGTGAACAGGTAATAGTCCCGATGTGAGATCATCTACGAACAATGGATACCCTCAAAAAAGGAATTGAAAATGAAAACGGCTTTATTTCAATGTATTTTACATTTTGGGTCATAGGAATGCCGTACTATTAAGAGGGATGCAGTGTAGTTGATCTAGAATTAGTCTCTATGCTCAGATGAATGATAGCTAGTTACGTTTGAGAGACATAGAGTCACTGCACGTGCTTTGGAATATTTTGCTTTCAAGTTCAAGTCGGACTTTCCGATGTTGAATCGGAAGTTCCGAAACTCAGAAGTTCCGATGCATAGTCGTGCCTGAGTCCGAAGTCCCTACAACAGTTTGGACCTTTCGATTTGGCATATCGAAAGTTCCGATGCTTGTTGTTTGCGAAAAGGGTGCTCTTTGTTTAGTTCGGACTTTCTGATTTGGCATATCGGAAGTTTCGATGCTTATTGTTTTCGAAAAGGGTGCTCTCTGTTTAGTTTGGACTTTCCAATTTGGCATATCAGAAGTTTCGAAGCTTGTTGTTTTCGAAAAGGGAACTCTCTGTGCGGTTCGGATGTTCCGATGTAGGAATCGAACATTCCGATGCTGTCTTAGAAAGTTTTTTTCGAGGTCTCTCTCTCTCTCTGAGCTTCGGAAGTTCCGATAGTGTAGTCGGAAGTTCCGATGCGTCTAGTTTTCGACCGTTGAGACTTTCTAAGTTCTGAAAGTTTACACACATTGGAAGTTCCGATGTTTGGTTCGTATATTCCGATGTGTGGCTGAGTGCGGGTATAATGGCTAGTTTTGAGCTAAAACTATAAATACCCCTAACCCTCTCCATTTGAGGGTTACACACCTTGTTGGGCTGAACTTATGAGCTTGTAGAGCACATTCCAAAGCCTTTTTAAGTCCTCCTCTTTGATCTTGATGATCATCTAGAGAGTGAGGAACAAGAGTGAATTCCACGGCTAGAGCAAAAGAGAAATTCATTCATCTTGAGCATTAGAGAGCTTCTCCAAGATCAAGAACACTTTGCATTTGTTACTCTTGAAGGTTGAAGGACTCCTAGATGGCTAAGTGTCGCTCACGAGCTCCCGAAGAGTGTGGGAAGCCGTGAGAAGTTTGTGAAGGTTGATTTCGCCTCCGAAAGGGAAGAAATCAAGAGTGAAACCAAATCTCAAGTGTGACCGAGGTTTGGGAGGAAAGGGTTGAAAAAGACCCAGCTCTTTTTGAGCCTCCTCAATGGAGACATAAGATCCCCTCAAGGATCCGAATTCCGGGAAATAAACTCTTATCTACTTTATTTAAGTGTCTCTTTGTTGCTACTCAATCCTAGATATCTTACTCCTCCTTGCACTCAACTAGAGTAGTATAAGCTCGTAGATTGCTAGACATTATTTCGGTTCTTGTATTCCATTACTGATCGGACAGTCCGATACTATACCGGAAATTCCGATACCATCGGAAGTTCCGATATTGGATCGGAAAATCCGATACCTTTTCTGTTGCAATAAATTTCGTTTGAAAATTTAAATAGCCTATTCACCCCCCTCTAGGCAATTATCACATCTTTTCACATACCGCGGTCCCGCTTTTGGACTTATGTTTATTTCCACTGCACTTTACTCTTGTTGTGATATATTTGGCTGGACGGTCATAGACATGTAATATTAAGTAGATGTAATAGTTTCTAGTCTACTTTATGTCACTTACAAATGTGTATGTGTGACGAATCATCTCGAATTGATCTTGGGAACTAGTATTGGACACATATCCGGGTACTCGGAATTGTCTTCAACTATTCAACGCATGAACACAAGCAGCCGTCATTCTTTAACTATTATGACGCACACCCCTCGGTGGGTATGGGCGATACTAAGGTTCTAAGATGACCGGCGTGTACTACTCCCGAATGGGTTGACCTCAATCTTGGTATGGTTCTTCGAAAAGTGATCGAAACTCGCATATGCGTAAGTGAGTATGGTGCTATTCAGGTAGCTCATATTTGTTTGAGTGAGGGCCATCTAGATGACATCCGTGCTCAAGACTATTTGAGGATAGTGAGCATACGCTTAGATGGAGTATGGGTGTCTCTTCTAGTCTAACGCACGGGCAAGGTCCGATCTACGCTTCCGGGTGCCCACAGTAGTGATTCATAATATGTGGAATATATGAAAATGATCAATACAATAATCCATCAACTATAGAATAAACCCCACAAAGACTTTGTGTATACAAATGATTGACATTCAAATCAATATGCACAATTTCTATTTTAAGAAAACACTAGAGTTTATCCTAAGATGCCATGAATATACTAGAACTAGGCAATTGAATATATTCTCAAGGAATAGTTTCAAAGTATTAATCATTTATATGTGGAGTGAAGAAATAGATCAATACTAATGAAACTTCAAGTTAGAGTATGAACTCTCCCTGAATGTTTGCACCATGTAATATATGGATAAAGATATATGATGCACATTTTGAGGTTAATACAATAGAGGAATTCATACTTCAATTTAAATCCAAGGTGTGCAATAAATAATTGCATGAAAACGAGTGCATACATTCGGTTTTCTATTTTTCATCCAAATATGAGACTACTAACAATAAAACTCAATAAATATGTTAGTCTCTTTAAGAATAGATTTATCATTAAATAATGATTAAATATTAATCTTAAACCAATCACTAAAATTAATGGAGATTGAACTTACAAACATATCGCCTGTGACGCCTTGTGCGGTTAGGGGAGGCTAAATTTGCAAATCCACACACAAAGAGACTATAGATTTGAAAAAAAAATGTCGAGGACCAGATAAGCAAGGGTTTCCAAAACTTTTGGTAGATAGACGGTAGCTGATGTGGTCTCTGGAGCTAAGCTCATCGGATGGCATGAGTGCTCTGTCAGTGTAAGACCCTCACTTTTATGCTACAGTGCAAACATAAAAGCAAGGTTCTAATGTGCATACTGTACCATTCCCATGATCAGTGGCTGGCACGCACAAAACACAATTTGGAATCACAACCATACAAAAGTTTCATATTTTATTACAGCGGAAGTAATGATACATTATGACCGACAAGGTCGACTAAATGTAGCAAAAGAATCAGATGACTTGTAGTTTGCCACATAATCCACAGGCAACTGACAAGGTAAAGCCTTAGAAAGAAATGTCGTTAATAATCCCGCAATCCTGCGTCAAAGTAAAATTCATCGAGATACCTGCATCTTCACCTAAAATCAACAATGATAGCAAGGGTGAGTACATTTCGTACTCAGCAAGACTTGAGTTGTGTGTTTGGAATGCAGGCTGATCCTAGAATAAAGCTTCTACGGTTAACTTTTGCTTGGAGCCAAATTGAATTATAAATACTGAATAGTAGAGTGAAAGCGAAAATTTGTAAAAGTAAATAAATAAGTAGAGTAACAAGTATGTACTTAAAGGTAATGCGAAGAGATAGATAACTCACAGCCCTTCGCGAATAAAATGTAACAAAATACCCACAACTCTTCGTGAGTGATAAAACGTCCAGTCCCATCATATGAAATATTATCTAAAGATTAAAGTTTTGTCCACACAGGGCACAACAGCTGAATTCAACCTTGCCAACGTAATGTCAAGTATTGAATCATCTGTAAGGGTAAACTCACCAAAACATTTTATATAAACAGCTAACTAGTGTCAATTCGCCAAGTCGTCCATGACCGTGGACACGGCTATTCGAATAGTTTTAGACTCTGCAGAGTTTGTACTGCTTTACCCACAAGATATGTCCTCCCTTTTGTGGCAATGCATATAGACACACTTCCTTTGGTGTGCCGCCAGAGAGTTCATAACGAAACTGTTCGATTACTTGAACCTTAACTTTGCACTAGCCCAATGACGTTACCCCTGACTATGATGGAAGCTAAATATAGTAATAATGATAATCAGGAGCCGCAGCTCAAATAGAATAATAACAGCCCCAATTCATAGCCAGGCGTACACCGTTACAACGGCAGATGCCAACACCTCGGTGATGACACCTCCCTCGAGCAAACCTATATCCGGAATGCCCGTGCTACAACTGCCTACCAATGTGCAAAGCTAATTCCCAAATAATTTAATAAGTTAAGACTGTCCCAGTCCAGTACTTGTGGATGTACGGTTTACTTGGATCATGCAACACTACGTTCGGTCCTTAAAGTGACATGGGCGATACTCCCCCTATCTACGTACACATTAAAACATGTACATCCGGCTATTGCCATTAATCACCCACGTCGAAATCATAGTTTTATTTTCAGAAAAAGAAAGTGTCAATAACCACATTATTTCAACAGGTTCAAGATTAATGTTCATCATGTCCAACAATTTTAGTTCCTCACGAACAGTATAACCATCCGTTCGTGTTCCCAATCTAAGCAGGGCTAAGCATATGCAAGTAATAATCGAATATACTCATTTTGTGTGTCCATCAACAATCTAGGGTTTCATCTATCACTACTGATTAAGGAAAACCATCAATGAAGGTTGTATCTACTATTCTTCCCATAATATAGCAGTGTATACAAAATATAGCATATGCATGCAAGTTTTAATTATATTCTTCTTGTTAAAGAAAATTGGGATCTACATGAGTGCTTGCCTTGCTATCCGTTATTTTCAGTGACGGAGTCGAAGACGTGATCTTGAAGTCGTCGACGATGAAGTCCGGGACGTCGGATTCTACACGTCGTACAATGGAAAAGATACAAATAGCAAATAACACTTTCAATAAGGGCAAAAGGAAATCAGATGGAAATTCAAATAAGCAATCATTACATAAAACAGGCATGGGTCGTGGTTTAGGGTTTCAAGATTGTATGTGCTAACGTACTTCTTTTACGTTGTAGTCCTATTACCGATTAATGGTTTGAAGGTCGCATCGCACACAACATCTATTCCTTATGATTCGTTCTATTTTATTTTACGAATTCAGGAAGCTAAGATTGTAAGATTAAATATACTAAAATTCAGTTTCGGGGTGTGGAGCTGCTTGTACTAATATTAATTAGTTTATAAAACAACAAGTGTGAGAGTAACTACAATTTACATGATTCAACTTATGCATATGCATCGATATTACAAATCTCAGGATTCACTTCTTGTAGGGTCATGTTTTAATAGGATTCAGATGCAAAGCATATTATAATGAAAAGGTTTCTACGGATTAGGTGAGTCTTACATTAAGAAATGCCCTAGGATTTGTCTAATTGTGTTTGATTAATAGTAAGTGAAATGGTTTGGTTTAAATTAAATTAAATATTGTATAAACATATACATTTAAGATCAAATAATGTGGAAGTTGGCAACCTATCTTCAAAAAGGGTTTTCGAAGAATGGGTCTAATGAAGGAAATTTCAATCTATTGTTTCTCTGTCAGACTTTAATTGAATAAATTAATGGATTAGAGTTTATTGATTGACTAGGTTTTGATTTGAATCATTTAAAAGAACCATTCAAACTCAACCATAATATTTCCTTTATTATTTTATTATTATTATTTTTTTTTTCCTTTTTCCTCATTTCTCCCTTTCTTTTCTTTTTCCCTACTTCTTTTCTCTGCCTCATCTATTTGGCCGACTGGACTCTTCTCCACCTAGCGTCTTCCTCAACCTTTCCCCCATTCTCCCAATCCTTCTCCTTTCTTCTTGCCCCTTCTCGATCCCACCGATCGGCTCGGCACTGCTACTTGCTGGTTCCTTCGCCGGATCCTCTACTCAAGCGGCGCCGCCTCAGGCATCAAGCGTCGCCGGTCGCCTCTGCCCTAACCTCACCGACTGCTTGCTCTCATGGATGGTTCGTGCGCCCAGGTCTCGCCCGTCGGCTTTGCTCGGCGAGCCTCTGACCCTCATCGCCCATTCTTTGGCGCTCGGCCTGCCCGGCCGATCACGCCCATGGCCCTAGATTACTGCTCACGGTTTGCTTTCCCCCTTTTCTCTTCTAACTGGTAGCATCGCTTCTTCTATATCTTACTAGATAGTCCATAGATTAGAGGTGAGATTCATGCTTTACACTATTAACTACCTATCTTTGGTGCTCGCCCTCTGCCGATTGGAATTACACAAATCTCGGCTATGGTGCAGTAATCCTTAGCTTCTCCTTTTCTCTATTATATGGTGGTTCCCACGATTGCATACTTGCAGAACCAAGAATTTGGGATGAGGGTCATGTTTTATGTTGTAACTTATTTATTCGGTGTTTGCTTCTTTGCCCGATTGATCTTTGGGGTATACCCTGATGATTAAATCTTCCTAAGTACCATGATAGTTGCTATTTAATGATGAACTATGAACCGGGTAGACTCATAGTTCGTTTACCTTGAATAATTAATTGTTACGGGTTGCAATGATTCAATGGGATGGTTCACTATGCAATTGAAATTGTTAAGGTTCCTATTTAAGGATACTAGTGCGAATACTGATATTTGGCACAAGAGACCTAACACGATCTGCACGTATGCAAATATGTATATACATATATTTATCAGTCCTTAATAGGTGTAGATACTTTTGGAAATTTTGATCTTCTCTTCTTTATGAAACTAAATTGTCATTTAGTCTCTACATGACCTAAGAGCTCTATAAAAGAATAGACTCATAGCCATCTCTGTTTATTAGAATATTGACCCGTATTCGCCTACTATCAAACTTTCTACTCCCTCTGTCCTGACTTGTGCTTGAAGGCCTAACCTGAAGATTAATCTCACTAGGGTGGAGAGTAACAGTATTGAGGCAAAGATGAATTCAGTTCATGACGAATTGAAACCACACTTGGTTCTGATGATTCCTATGCTTAATTTGACATACTGATAATAACTTTGATTACCTTGCATAGCAGATGATAGAGTTGATGCTATGCTGTGCGATTTCATTGTCCCTCTATGATGTGTTTGGATGATTTAATTGAGAATTGATTTCTCTGAATCCACTGAGGAATAGAAAAGCTTAGTAGATGACGGATTAATACTAAGTTGTGCTTAATGAACCTTGAATGCTTAGCTATAGGCTAAAGCATGACAGAGTTTCAGAATAGATTGATTCGCATGATAAGTGATGATTTGATATCATGTTTCACCCAGTTACGATTGTATGCTAATGAATCACAATCTGAGTATATGAATTGAGGGATTAAATGACATGATCTAAGGACATTTATTGGTGCTATGATGTCGCTCTGTAATGATAATGTTATGAATTGGTTATAAGCAGTGGCGCCAAGGTCTGTGATGATTCGTGCGCTTTCAAACTTACGGGTAGGATGGCGTCATAGCGATGATCTTGAGTTGCAATACGCCGGGGGAGTATTGTAATTCAAGAGGACATATGACGTAACCCTCGTTGTTTGTCATGCATGCAAACTGAGGCCACTACTTTTATTCCTTCTCATCTACCCATTTTTATTTCTAGTTCCCTTTTTGCTTTTACTGGGTATAGTATGATACTTCTTAATGCAATCAAATTTTGTGGAAACTTACTTGGTGTGAAGGGGTCGGATGGATGTCTGGGTAGCTTATTCCTCCCTTC
The DNA here is from genome assembly GCA_036346355.1 of Rhipidocladum racemiflorum. NCBI lineage: Eukaryota > Viridiplantae > Streptophyta > Magnoliopsida > Poales > Poaceae > Rhipidocladum > Rhipidocladum racemiflorum. The sequence continues at coordinate 74,714,436 of CM070579.1, forward strand.
TTGCTCCTGGAGTTTAGCTCTTTTGGCTTCCTCCTCCTCGCTAGTTTGATAGTAGCCTTTCTGGTGATTTACTCTCCTAAGGTTTACTTGGATGGCTTTTGAGGCTTACTTGAGTTGTTGATGGTGATATGAGCGCATGGGTGGCTTTTATAGTCACAAAATGGTCATGCAACAGGGTATGAAAATGGAGGTTGGTCTTGCGGCTGGACTGATCTTTAATAAATGCATCCTCCTTATCTTGTCAGTGCATGGTTTCACTCTTAGTCTTAATCTTGTCTCACTGGCTTGGCGGTGGTTATTGTCCCTTGGGTGATAGTGTTGGGGTGGGCGTGGTTGGTTCTGGGCTTTCATTTGGGTTGTTCTCGAGTTCTCGGTTGGCAAGGAAAGCCTGGAGGCTTGCGTGGAGTCTCTGAGGCTATCCTAGAAGTTTGGTGAGAGATTGCATGCTTTGATAGTTTGATCTCGGCCTCGTGATTTTGCTAGGATAAGACTATGTCTTTGCATTTGGAATGATTGCACATATTAACTAGCTTTGTCGGTGCTTTGGTATTGGCCTTGGTCTTAGCTTTAGTCTTTGGCTCAGGCTTGGTGTACCGTACTTTGGTCTCAAATGTTACGGTGATTTTTTGGGCATTTGCCTTGGAGGGTTTGAGTGGCGGTGGCTTTGCTCTAGCAACTCCCGGGTTAGAGTGCAGGCAGTGTGAGTGTCTTATGGCACGATGGCGTAGCTTTATCTCTACTCACCGAGGTTCTCTTGTTTTACTATGGTAAAATATTTTTTACCTCACGGTATTTTACGAATATTCGCGTCACGGCTTAACAGGTTTGTAAATTGCCGAGTGATGCAAATCTTAATCGCGAGAGGAGCCGATTGGCCCCTGACAATCTAGGGTACCTCATTGAGCGATTAATCAATTAATTAGTGACGGCAATTCTTTCTCATCTATTTATTGTATTTAATTTAACGCATTTACTTTATTCTTATTCTTATACATGTGCAATCGAATACAGCAGATTCACAAGATGCGAGATCAAGCTGACATAGGAGCTATAGTTTATAGTTTTGTATTTTACTTTTTGAGATGTAGTTTTGTAATCAGATATGTAATTAGATAGTTATGTGAGTTGTAATTGTAATTGCATATGTAATCGAATGATTGTAAGAGTTATATTCCATATAACTGTTGTATGTAAAGATCTTTGTATTTCCTATGTATTGTAAATGTGAATTACGATGTATCAATAAAAATTTGTATTCTGATTCAATTCTTTGATTCAATCCTTTGCAATGATTGCTTCTGATCAGCAAATAGTAATTGGTTTATTTTATCTTCTTACTATTTTCTTCTGTAACTTTTTCTTTTTCTAATTTCAGGAATTCAATTATCTTTTAACAAAAGCTTTTAAATTTGCAGAAAGATAATAATAATTCAAATTCACATTTTAATATTTTATTTTATCTGTCCAGTAAATCCAGGGATGTTACAGTCAGCTTGTAAGTTTTAGGTTGGCTTACTCTTTCGTTTGTTCGAACTCTGCGCTGCGGTATTCTGGGTTTTTTTCGAGAGGTGGTGTGCTGGTTTCTGATAAAAAAATAGAGGGAGTATGAACTCTCCCTAAATGTTTGCACCATGTAATATTAATTCCTCAACTTACATTTCCGGTAAGGAAGAAGCAAGCATCTATATATTAGTGGATCAGAAATTTAAACTTAAATTTTGATCATCCACATAGATTTTGGGTCCAACCAATCAACGCCCAAAGCCCGAATTGCAAGTACACAGATCCCTCTTCAAATGCCACCCGTAGCCTCTTCCATGAACGCCGTCAGATTACGACACTACTATAGAGAGGGACATCAGTGGCGGTTCGGAAGAGACATCAGTGGCGGTTTTTGAACCGCCACAGATTAAGCGCCACTGATAATCGTAGATTTTCAGTGGCGGTTTGAAAACCGCCACTGATAATACTCATTAGTGGCGGTTGGAGAGAAAAACCGCCACTGATAATGCCATACCAGTGGCGGTTCCAATAAAAAACCGCCGGCAATAAAAAAATTGGCATTTCTGGCTAGCCTCAGGACAGTGCTAGCCATGCCCTCTGAAATAGCAGAATCTCAAAATGATATACCAGCATACATGATTCTGAACTGTTTGGTATATATCAATTTTCTTTCACACATGAAACGAAATGTATCTTTATTTGCAAGCTACTAAGTAAATCAAACATTAGGACAGAGCATGGTCACCAACATTCATGCGTATGTTTATCGGTTCCACACGCTTATTGTCAAGTAACTCGATCTTCCCTTCACGATACTTGAAAATAAAACAGTCAGGATAATCAAATGGTTTTGACAAAGTTTATAGGATGCTTGAACTCACCAATCCAGCTACCACTTGTTGAATTGATTCGATGTCAAAACCAATTTGAGATAGGTCACCTTTAACATCATTGACTGTGCATACGAGCAGAATTGCATGAAAATCTCACAAGAAACATTCAAAAGAACCCGGCTAATTCAAGAAAAGAATCGAGTTCAGTAATATGCAGTCATTACCACCCCCAATAATATGCATAAATAAACTAGCAGGAATCATGAATTCTATTCTCTTTACATAACACATAATTATTTACAAGGAACAAACATTCCAAGTATGAAATACCTCAAAATGAAAGGGGTTCCTAGACTATCAGCATTATCACCAAAAAATAAGATACCATGCCTCCAGAGTTCGATAGAATACCCTGACACTTACTAATTGCATCAGTGCGTTCAATATAGCAAGCATTGGTGCGACTCAAATGATCACTGCAGCCATTGTATCCTCATCATAATGATGCACTAGAGCTAATGTCCCCACAGTATCATTCACCTAAGTACAAAAATTACATGAATGATAATCATTTAAAAGGCGCTGGTGTTAATATACGTACTAATAAATAGAAAAGAAGCACGCAGAGCATGCTTGTTAGGATATATGGAGACTTTTTTAGGGTGGCTCTGTAATTGAATGAAAAAGCAAATTTGCAAAGCTTGGTTAACCAAATGAATACGCATCCATCATAAAGTAAAAAAACAAAAGGAGGAGGGCATAGCATCAGGCCACCAAGACATTTCGCCATCGTAGAATGGTATTATGAGCATACATACATTACTACCGTTTGTGGTGACAGCAGCATCAGATACCAACAAGACTATAAATTTGGTGTTGTTATAATTTGCATCATGTTTAATTCAGCAAAAGGATATTACACAGTTACATGATACCAACAGAACTCTAGCATAAAGGATTATTCAACTTAGTGTTTCACATTTAAACATAACATGATGTAAAACCAAGTATCTTACAAGCTGATTACTTGCCTTCTAAGTTTCATCACCCTACTAACCATAAGCAAAAATACAACACTTGCGATACTTTTTCTTTGTTTCACCAAACATTATTAATTATCTCTCATTTCTTCTGCAGAATATTACAGCCCACAAAGACCATGGATTACAAGCAAGCTCACGGCTATGAACTAAATAGTTTTTGATACATAAGTCACTCTGACTAGGAAAATATTCCTTGTAATTTCCTAAACATTATCGTCATCTTACGAATCCGATTATTTATTGACAATATATTTACATAGAAAGAAAGGGTGTCCACATTAGTAGTGGACGAGACACTAAATAATAAGTGTTTCAGATCAGCCAAATGTAGTTCTCAATGGAATGAAAGGATAAAAGTAACTATTTGAGTGTTAAGCCAACAACAGCTTGGGAAAACAATGTGATCAGAATAATTCCTAATTAGGAAGCCTTGTGCACATCAAAATTCACAATGAGAACTATTAACAAAAGGTGCTCTTCCTGTTGGAATCACCACTACATTGCCCAATGCCCACGTTGACCTTCGAATTGTGTTTTCAAGAAGTACAATGAACCACAATTCTATGAGCATAAATTAGAAACACTACTCTATGAACGGACCTAAGTTAGTTTCAGATTCACAAAAAGCATTGAAAGAACTATTTAGTGATGACTGATGACAACTAATGTCAATTGCCAAGTGGGAACAACACATTGTGTGAAAAAACTAATTAGTCCAAGTTAGATAAAGTAAATGGCGTACATCATTAAAATAAAGATAGTTCCATCATATATTGTTAAACAACGATAATTCCACTAACATGTTAGATTATGCTTCTACAATCGCAAGTAACGTGATGCAAGCACCAGGCTGCATAAGCACTATTCACAGTTTTCGAAGTGAACTAATATCAGTGAGAGGAGCAGGGGACTCACCTTCACAGCATCCTCTCCAAGGGCAACTCCAATGGCCAGCGGCTCCCTCCTCTCCCAATCTTTGCACCTCAGCGACTTCTCACAAGCAGCAACTGCCTCCTCTCCTTCCTCAAAACAGGTATGAGAAAAAGGGGGTTAGATGTAGATCACCAGCGGGAGGAGGAGGAATCTTTACCGGTGAGGCGCCGCTGCCGGAGAGGGAGGAGGAAGCGCTTAGTAGTGGAGGGAGGGAGGCACACGATGGCGCTGATGCGAGGAGTTCGTGATGCGATGATGCAGTGAAGGAGGAGTTCACGATGAGACGAGAGAATAATTATATCACAAAAACCAATCAGCATTACAACATTCCGGTGTAATAGATCGATAATTATATCACAAGCAAAACTATTATATCACACACATTGTAATAGATCGATAATAAATAAGATTAGTCATATTGACCAGTAGAGTATCTTCTCGTTTCTAAAGTTTGTCATGCTCTCGTTTACAATTTACAAGTCCACATCCAAGACCTAGTATCTTCTCACACAATCTTAAGCCTCACTGAGCCTTTAGGGATTCTTTGGAGGCGAACGACGACGCTTAACAAAGACATGGAGCAATTGATCATTGTTGTATTCATCATAAAACTCGCCCTTTTTGTTGATGACTTCCTTCATGTGGAAGTAAGCGAGCTGTGGGTGAATGGCTTGGATGTCAAGAGGATGTAGTCCTGTCGTAGGCAATTTGAGGCGCTACAAGTACGAAAAATAAATCTAAGAGTATATATAGAAATTGAGTGGTGCGAATAAATGTGTAATGTTAGCATGACAAACCTCTACGTCATTGTCTATTATTGTAGAAGATAAGATTCTGCGCATGTATTGGCACACGAAGTACCCACATAAATTTGTGCCTTGCGACTGCTTGTGACACTACAAAAATTGAATAAACTAAAATGTCATGGAAGGAGTTATTTACTATGAAATGCGATATAAGAATATTTCTTGCGTGCGTACCGGAAATTTAGTTCGGACTGAAAGGGATTTCTGGAATGGGCGGTATCTCAAGCTCTTTGTACAATATCTTTTGAACGCCGCATTCATTACACTTAGCAGCTCTTCGTAGTCTTTTTTATCTTTGTCCATCGAATCCATGACCAGCAACTTGCTCTTTTCTGGAGTCACTACTACAAGAATCCAGTGGAACCTACATATACATGTATGATGCTATAGTCATTAGCCCTAGGATAAGAGAAATGAGCGAATTCAACAAGTGATTTAACTAGCCAGTGAGAAACTTACTTAAAATTGTATGGAACAAGTATGAATTCCTTGTCTTGTAGTTTTAGCAACGCCCTGTATATGTATTCCTCAACCTCATTTGGTGCTCTTAAGATTTCGATCTGGCACACCGTTCCTGGGTCGAGGAATCCCACTGGGCCCTTGGTTCTTCTCAATTCAATAGTCTCGTATCTAGATAAGGAAAAAGTTAGACAACACATTTATCGGTATTACGTGAATGTAAACCATGATTTATATAGTAGACACTTACGATTGTCCAAAGACTAAAAAGACACGTCGAGGGCGTCGTGATAGAAAAAGTTGTGCAAGTTATCGAATTCTATCATGAAGTAGCCAACCCCCTCATGGTGAAAATGTTCCTCTCCGTAAATGGCAGTGATCATCTTCGGGAGTAAATGTTGATTGGATCGCATCATGTACCAGTCATGTAATCGCTGCATCATGAGCGTTAGGCTCTTCAACTTCGATTCGGTGACTAATGGCTTTCCAAGCTCATATTTCAGCCTTTCGTGATTATCTTGTACTTGAGATTTCGCTTTGCCCTTTCCTTTTCCTCTGATGACATCATACTGCTTGCAGCCGCTGATCTAGCGATATGGCTTGTCTAACGGGCCATTTCTTGGATCAGGTGTTGTACCTTCGTCTTTTGAAGTGGTCACACTAAGCTTTTGATGTTGAGGCGGGTGACGAATGGGCTCCTAGAGCGAGCTCCTTTATAGTGGGCGCACTAGCCATTTGACGCTTCAGTGTTGGTGATGAATGGGCGAGTTGTACTGCGAGAGAGGTCGGCGGTTGTACTTGCAGGAGAGGCTGGCGGTTCATGATCCAAGGCGATGTCACGCTTACGCCATCGGATGAAAGTGTGAACGGCACTTCCTAGAGTTGTGACCTCATCATTGCAAGGCATTTCAGTCCAACCTCAAAGAAGCGTGGAAGCACCGTGGTCCACCTGGACCTTTGCATAACCTGGAGCTATCGGAGAGTTGTGCAAAACATCCCCTTGTAGGTATGGATAAGCTATCCCTGTAGCGACTGTAAAAATATGTTCATGACAGGCACATTGAGCCGGGCAGGTGTGTGGGGTCTTGTATGTCGTCCCACAGGATAATGCGTGTTATCCGGTTGTACCAATGGTGTGGACGCGCAATCGCTACGGATTCGTAGAGGGCGAGAACAAAGATGTTGTGTCCTGCGATCGCTCATGGCTTCTTGTACTTTTGTTGAACTTGTTGTTCTATGGTGCTTTGTAATTCTTGAAGCATCTTTTGCTTCATCTCCTCCATAGCCCGTTCGCACGCTCTTCTTTCGCTCTCTTGCGACTCCTGTCACGAGTCTCCGTGCTGCGGGAAACCAATCTTCCAGGGAACCTTGACCCCTACGCATCGTGTCCGACCAGGATGCTCTTTATTTCCCAAAGGTCTTTGTTAGTTCGTCCTTCTCCCTATCTGCGTGAAAATTTCCTTGGGTGGACTCGGCGTGCAGCTCCCGAATTCGTTGGGAGATTGCTTCATCATCGTTGCTTTTGAATGATAAGCCCCACTAGGCATGACAGATGCCCTTGCTAGCACATAATGCTTAACTCGGTCCGGTAGACCGGCCAAGGGACTTGTGCGGTCGATCGGATTGCATCCAATTCTTGCCTCTCCCGGTGAGGAATCTTACCCGCGTACTCCACTCGTGCCTGATGCGTGGGGTGAGTGTTCATCCTTGCGATCCGACGGTGGTGGTCCTCACTGGATTTTATTGCTGCTTCGTCTTGCTTCATCGCAATAAATTCATCCCAATATGGCTCTACTTTAGGATAATCTCTGATGGCTGACCGATTTTTCATCACATATTGCGTATTCAGCTTGGACTTGAAGTTCCTCCATGCGACATCCATTGACATCAATGCATTGCGACGCACGAGCTCTTCACTCCTTCAGGGAATTCGAAAGTTTCTTTCAGCTCTGTCCATAGATCCATTTTGATGGCGTCGGACACTTTGTGCCAATCCAAATAGGTGATTGGCACTTTATCCCTTGCGATGTACCCGCATGTTGACCTATATTTTGTCATTGCTTTTTGCCGGTTTAACCGACTCCAAGATCTGAGACCTACGAGATGGTATGCCGGCCTTCAGGCTTCTTAGTTTTCCTCGGCCTCGACGTCTTGCAACGGGAGCATCGGCATCTCCGGCAGCGAAGGAGGCTTCGGCACCTTCGAAGGTTGGATGGTCCAACAGTATCTACTCGGGCTTGAGTTCGGGACGGGTTGGAAGCATCCTCCAACCTGTGTCGGGCCTCGAGCTCCATAAGAACTACATTTCGAAAGTAAACATAGTCATTTCAAGATAATGTGAACAAGAGGTCTTATTGTGTAGAGAGATCAACCGATGTGATAAATAATGTTGAGAAATCCTAACCAACAGGTAAAACTACTCTGGCAGCTATAGAAGGCAACTAAGACCGGACTAGGTAGGTTTACACGTTGCGTTGCGTCGGATAAAAATATGTAGTTAAAAGCAAAGCGGCTAAGACCAGAATAGGTACATCCTTAAGAACAGCAATTTGATTAAAAGAGAAGAAGTCTTGTATTAATTAGAAGGTCTTATGGCCAAGTTCTTAAGCAATGAGGTAAGAAACGAAGAAACTCGCTCTCAACCCCACTCCATTGCAGAATTACAGCTACAATCTATCTACCATCTCAGAATAAGAACCATAAATCACGAATTAAGAGAAACAACAACAAATAGTTCTAAGGTCTTACAAATCCCAAACTACCAAAATTAAAATCAATTTATTCAACAAATTTGATCCACTGAATAGATATCCTGACATTTTTCATACTTTAGGAGTGTCGGTGCATATATATCTAGCACCCCACTTAGATCCGCCCCAGGACATATATAGTACAATTATACATGCTAAATAAGGAACCTGCTTGTATCGCGATGCTTTGCACACCGGACATACATGCGTGTCTGCATAGTCTTTGCGATAGAGTATACAGTCGTTTGGACACGCGTGTATTCTTTCTACCTCCAATCCCAAGGGACATACAACCTTCTTGGCAAAATACGTGGTCTTAGGCAACAGGTTGCCCTCTGGAAGCATGTCCGCTAAGAGACGTAGCAACTCCGTGAAACTCTTGTCGGACCAACCATTGCTTGCCTTCAATTTCAGTAGTGAAAGCACAGTGTGCAACTTTGTGTATTCCTCCTTGCAACCCGGGAACAAAGGTTTCTCCGAGTCCTCTATCAAACCTTTGAACTGATTAAACTCTCTCTCACTACTGTAGTTTTCTTCTGCATCGCGCAACATTTGAGCCAGATTATTGTCATCGTCAACGACCAACCTATCCTCATCGGTTCCATACCCGATGTCAGCTGCCATATTGGTGGCTTATTAGTAAATCGACATTATCACATTGAAGTATGATCTCCTCTTCACCGTGCCTTGTCCAACATGTATAGCTAGGTACAAAGCCCCTCGAATCAAGTGCAAGTGGATTTGGTCTTTGTCCTAAAACATCTTCTCATTCTTGCAATCAATGCATGGACAATGTATGTACTCCGTCTTCTTTTGCAATCTGTTCTCCTCGGTTGCTCGTAGAAAGCGAATACGCGCGTCGATGTATTCTCATTTGCAGCAGTTCGCATTGTACATCCATCTCCGGTCCATCTACAATTAATTAATGTAACAATTAATAATATGCAATAATCTTAATTACATAAATCATTAATCCATTATTTGTTACTATCCAATAACCTTAATTAAATAAATTTAATATATGCTCTCAATCATAATTTATCATCCAAAAATGTAGACAACTTAATCTAATAGAGCAAGGTAGTAAATTCATCATCTCACTAACGGTAAGAAAATTAATGGTAATTAGAAACAAATCTTAAGTACTATGCATAGCCAAAATTAAATTTATCCTCTCAAAGAGGTAGATAATTCATCATCTCAAAATGCAAGGCAACTTCATGATCACATCTATACCATATACATTAAATTTAATGTGTATTAATTTAATATATGTTTGCCATATTTTGTCATCTAAAAAGGTAGACAACAAATAATCTAATGGAGCAAGGTAATAAATTCATCATCTAGATATAATTAATCTAAAAAATGCTAGGTAAATAAAAAAAATTGAATCTAAGCATTGCCATTGAAGAAAGGAAAATCTTAAATAAACTAGATCTAGCCATTAAATTGCAACTACATCACCACAAATGAAGAGAGGAGAACAAATTACTCACCTTAGAACAACCCTACGAAGTAAAAACTCAAGTTTCTTTGCAAACAAAATCTCAGATCTGAAATTTTGCTTTTCTTCTCGGGGAGAAAGATGACCATGAGCTCTGTAGAGTGCTTTGTAGCGACTAGTATATATAGGGGGTTTTATTTGTGGCGGTTCTAAACAAAAACCGCCACAGATAGTGGACTATCAGTGGCGGTTTAGTGTTAAAACCGCCACTGATAGTTGTTGCAGTATTTGTGGCGGTTATAACCACAAACCGCCACTGATATTCCACTATCTGTGGCGGTTCGGAACAAAAACCGTCACTAATGATCCTGGCACGGTTTCCACTCAAGAACCGCCACTGATACTCCTATTAGTGGCGGTTCCAAACAAACCGCCACTAATAGGCCGTCTCCTATTTGCAGTTTTGTAGTAGTGCGGTCTGACGAGCCACCTTTCCTTAGAGCTTCCATAGCTGCTTGCCTCCATGCCTCTGCATGGCGCCGCAACTCCGATGCGGCCTCCCCCTCTCCCATCACCTCCTCTATACGCCGCCTTACCTCCACGGCAAGTAGCATGCCGCCATCCACCTCCGCCTGCACGCCTACACGCCACTCGTGCTCGACGAGCCGCGCATTCACCCGTTGGTCCGACATCCGAGGCACACCCACCATCGGCACGCCGCAGGCCACGCTCTCCAACACCGAGTTCCACCCGCAGTGTGTCACGAAGCAGCCCACCGCCGCGTGGGACAGGACCCGCATCTGGTCGCACCACTCCACCACCATGCCGTTCTTGACCCCTGCTTCGATTTCCATCTCGGCCCCCGCGAGTTCCGCCTTGTTTTCTTTCCGGACGACGAAGAGGTACGGCCTGCCGCTCTCCTCGAGGCCACGAAGCAGCTCGTGGAGCTGATCCCTCCCCATGGTGGCCAGGCTCCCGAAGGCAACGTACACCACAGAGTTGACCGGTTTGGTGTCGAGCCACTCCATGTACTTGGCGTCGTCCTGCTTGAAGAGGCTAGCCTCGTCGCCGGACGGGAGCACCGGGCCGATGGGGAGTACGTGGTGTGCTCCCACGGAGGCGAGCGCGTCTACCTCGAGTTCTTGGCACGTGTTCATGAGGACGGTGGCCTTCGGGGTTTCCCTGTCGATGGTGTCGAAGAGGTCGCGGATGGTGGTGTAGACGCAGTGGAAAACGTCGGAGGGGTCGCTGGATTCTGTGAGGAAGGATGGCAGGTCCCGGACTGCCTGCGGCGCCAGGCCAGGGAGCTGCACGACGGACGACGGGTCGTGCATGTGGTCGATCACGACGCCGGCGTGGCCGTGGAAGTAGTGGTAGTAGATGGCAAACACGGCGACCGGCTGGATCCAGTAGAGCGCCGACGGCACGCCTCGAGCCCGCGCGACGTCGGCCGCCCACGGGAGGATGAGCGTGTAGACGACGCGGGACACGGGTCGGCCGCGCGCGGCGAGCGCATCGACGAGCTCCCCGACGCTGCGCGAGCCCACCGTGTGGAAGGACGCCATGTACTCGTTGAACGCCTCGTAGTTACCTCTCCGGACGTACCCGCTCTCGGTACCGTCGGAGAACGGGAGGAACTTGAGGCGGTCGTCATCATCGTTGTGGCCATTGCACTCCACGGCGCCGTCGGGCCCCTCGGACTTCTCCGGGAACATGCGGCGGTGCGCGGCGGCGGTGGTGGAGAATGTGACGATCGCGTCGGGCGCCGCGGCGAGCAGGCGCCTGGCGAGGCGGAGCGCCGGGGCGATGTGGCCCTGCAGCGGGTACGTGAGCACGAGGAAGTGCGACCGTGGAGGCATATTCGCTACGCCTTGCGTGTGGTTTTCGTTCAGCTGGTGCTCGGCTCTGGGCAAATATAAGCGATTTGTATGGAGGCGTGAGAGTGAGTTTTTTATGGCGCCGTGCGTCCTGACCGCCTTACTACAGTACGTTGTCCCAAAAAACATCCAAATTTTAAACTGTACGATTAAAACACACATCCGTCCGATCCAAATCTTAAAGCAAATTCAATGGTCAGGAAATTTAGATGATGGTTGCTAAAGAAAACATCCGGATGAAAGTTATTAAAACCCTAGAAAAATAGAGGCATGCTTAGTGTTGTTGTTATTCTTTATGTTTACGGTGAACGATCAGTATAATGTCTTAAAAGACTATCGAAATAAAATCTATAAAAATAAGAAAGGTGACGATGGTTAATATATCATATCCTACCTTTTAAGCACATTTGCTTTATTAAAAAGAGCTCATAATTAAATAAAGATAAGGTTCAAGCTGTTGCCTTACGATTTCCAATTAGAGTTAAAAATAAGACACATGAAAATATCCTCGACCTGATGTTCATATTCAGGTTGGAATCAATTCATTCTATTCCCCGATCAGCATTCAGGTCGGATGAGGGATAACCTTTGCCCTGACCTAGTTCAGGTCAGCAAGGAGTTTTCTTCACACAAGACTAACGTACGGAAGATGCTTTCTTTGATAGGTATAGACAACTATTTGGAAGTTACTCCTTCCAAAGATACGCCTATTTGATGAAAAGACACCTCTTCGATGAAAAGACACCTTTTGGCAAGGAGGCATCTTTTGGCGGGAAGACACCTCTTAGAAAATGATAACTGCCATCCCTTCGCCATTATAAATAGGAAGCTTCTGGAAGAATTCTAGATAGATTAATTGTCATTAGTCTCTGGATTCTCCACTCAAGTCTATACTTTGTAAATATTTGTGATTCAATAGAAAGAGCAATCCAGTGTCCTACCTTTTCCAATCTCTGATTTTCTTGACAAAGACAACCAAAATTACATTCGTAAGTTTGATCTAGGGACCCCCTAGGTCTTGAAAATCGATAGTTGGCGCTAGAGAGAGCGCCTACGTCAGAAATCAAGATTAAAAAGGGTAATGTGCAGTCACTTCAGGCTATGGATGAAGCACTGCTAGAAAAATAGATATCAGTGGCGGTTCGTAACTGCCATCAGTGGCGGTTTTTCGAACCGCCACTGATATAGTGCCACTGATAATCGAAGATTATCAGTGGCGGTTCCAAACAAAAACCGCCACTGATAATGGACTATCAGTGGCGGTCTTAACCAAAAACCGTCACAAATATTTATATTTAATATTTGACAGTTTTTAACACAAAATGAATATATTTTCTAGGTGGTCACCCCTCACCCACCCTAGTTAGTACTACTCTCACCTAAGCACGCTTAACTAATGAGTTCTACCACCAATTTTAATGCAAATACGAGCACTTCCCGATAGGTCACCCATCCTAGTACTACTCCCACCCCAGTACACTTAACTTTAGAGTTCTTATATGATCTAGTACCGTAGTGTTGGTATGATCACATTTGAAATATAACGTGTCCCCCTCCCCTTAACCCCACAAAGGACCCGAACACTAATTTTAGTATTCTCATACTCTCGATTTACCATGACATGGGTACTCCCAATTTCAACTAAGTGCATGATTTTACCATATGACATGGGTACTCCCAATTTCAACTAAGTGCTCGATTTTACCGTGACATGGGTGCTCCCAATTTCAACTAAGTGCATGATTTTACCGTGACATGGGTGCTCCCAATTTCAACTAAATGCGTGATTTTACCGTGACATGGGTGCTCCCAATTTCAACTAAGTGCATGATTTTACCGTGACATGGGTGCTCCCAATTTCAACTAAGTGCCATGTCATGGTAAAATCGAGCACTTAGTTAAAATTGGGAGCACCCATGTCATGGTAAAATCGTGCACTTGGATGAAATTGGGAGCACCCATATCATGGTAAAATTGAGCACTTAGTTGAAATTTGAAGCACTCAAATTATCGGTTTTTAATTTTCTAACAGTTTAAAACAAAATTAGGTAACTATAGTTATCAGCGTCGGTTCTATCAAAATTGGGAGCATCATAGGAATATTATTTGTGACGGTTCTAAACTAAAACCGCCACAGAGATACTTGATATCTATGACGGTTCTAAACTAAAACCGCCACGAGATACTTGATTCTGCGGCAGTTCTAATATAAAACCGTCACAAATAGTCACATTATTAGTAGCGGTTTTTATGTTGAACCGCCACAAATAGTTCCCAAGTATCGGTGGCGGTTTTATTCGAACCGCCACAGATAATGGACTATCAGTGGCGGTTTATGGTTAGAACCGTCACTGATAGTGCTCGAAGTATTTGTGGCGGTTCTAACCACAAACCGCCACTGATAGTCCATTATCTGTGACGGTTCGAAATAAAAACCGCCACTGATGATCCTGGCACCGGTTTCAGCTAAAAACCGCCACTGATAGTCCTATTAGTGGCGGTCCCAAACAAACCGCCACTGATAGGGCGTCTCCTATGTGCTGTTTTGTAGTAGTGAAGAGAATTCATTCGATCTCACCGACTACACGCATCTCACCGCCGGTGACTACATCGAGGAAGAGGAAGGTAAGTGTGACCTCTATTCCGAATATGTTACTGAGGTGAAATTTCCAGAATAAGCAACTTCTTCCAAGCCAGATGAGGTTGCATAGGAAGCGCCACTTCCTGAGGCAAAACCAGAAAAACAGAGCGACTCCATACCCGACCTATTCTCAGAGGTGGATATCCAAGGATTATGTCCTATGGAAATCAACAGTGTTTGAACTCTCCAAGATGGTGATAAAATCCTTAAAAGTCCATATTCTGAAGAGTTTCTCAGGAGACTTGAACTTGATTGCACCCCATCATCATTTGATGAGGAAGTACTTACCCTATCTGTTAACTCCGAATTTTGTAATGCGATTGCAGACAGATGCCCAACGAGTGGAACATTGTGACACCCTGAATTTGTAATTAAGAATAATTAGGCTTAATTAAGGCTAATTGAGTGTTTGTTAGTGTCTTGATTTGTTATTTGGATCTTAATTTGGAGTTATTTGTTTTCGTAGTGTTTTGTCGTTTCATTCGAGCCATTTCGATTGATTTTTACCTGAAATTCTGAGTTTCGAGTCCGGTCGAAATCCTTCGAAGTCGTTAGTAACCCTAATCCCAAAAACTTTCCTTTGGAACCCTAAAACCTTCCCTTGAATCCTTTGAAATCAACTCCAAGCTTCGGAGCAAAAGTCGCGAAGAACCCGGAGTTTTGCAGCCAGAGCGGCACTACCGTCGGTCTGAGGGCGGTAGTACCGGTCGGGCGGCACTACCGGCCCATCTGGGTGGTACTGCCGGCTGAAGGTCGCGGGAGCGGGCGACACGGCGCCTGTACGCACATCGCCGCCCACTCCCCTCCCATGTCGCCCTGCCTCCTCCTCCCTCCTCCAAAAGCAGGGGAGAGCCCCTCCCTCTCTCCCTCTCCCACATTTGCTCCTCCTCCCTCTCCCTCTAGCTCTCCCTCTTCTCCTCCTCTTCCCCCAACCCGAGCTCTTCCTCTCCTCTCCGTTTCCCGGCCAGTTGGAGCTAAAGGAGACCAAGAGGAAGCAAGAACAAGGTGCTAGCTAGCTTCATCAAGCCCCTAGCAAGTCCCTCAACCGCTGGATTTTGATTTGGAACTCAATCCTTGAGGTTTGATGCAAACCCTAGCTCCTCTCCCTTCTATTCCTTTCTTTCTTTTCAATTTCTAGTCCTAGAAGTTGAATCTTGAGGTGTTGATCGAGTTCATGAAACCCTAATCAAGCCTCTCAATCGTTGGAACCAACTCCAAGATCAATCCGTCAAGTTTTGATCTCAAAATCTTAGATTTTCCTTTTTCTCTTTTCTTTTCTCGGTTGTTCTAACCCTAGAAACCCTAGTTCATGAGGTCAATCTTCGATTGCCTGGGTTGCTAGACCTAGGTCAAGCTCAGAAAATTTAGTTAGCGCGATCGATTCGATCTGAAAACCTTAATCGGCTTCCTGTTGGATTTATTCGCCTGAAAGTCATTTTCCCGAAATTTTAGAGTATCCTTTGAACCCCAGCTCCAAAAAGTCGAGAGAACGAACCTCGAGTATATCCAACCCTGCCGAAGTTCGATTCTCGCCAAAGAACCAAGTTTAGAATTGTGACACCTCGGAGTGTCGTATCCTTAATTATTGAACATGATAAGGTTAAATACAGTATGAGATGTGGAAATAAGGTTAAAACCATAGGAATTGGAGGTTAATAGCCTTTCAGGCCGTTTAGGGCCGTTGAGTTTTGGGCCTTCCTGGGAGTTTTGGGCCTTGGTGGGCTTTGGAGGGATTGAGAGGGACTCTTATTGGACTAGGGCAGGGTGTGGGGGCTGGAAAAAGGGGCTTCCCCTGCCCCCCTTGCGCCCCACCTCAGCCCCATGCGCCCCCTCCCTCCACCTCTCCTCCCTCCCCCTCCCCTAGGCCCTAGCCGCCCCATACCGTGCGGCCCCCTCCCTTCCTCCACTCTCCACACCACCTCCCCTCCACCCCTTGCTGCCCTAGGGTGGCCTCCCCACCCTGCACCTCGTGGATCCATCCCGTGGAGCGAGGAGCGAGGAGCGAGGAAGCGAGGCGTGGAAGCGAGGAGCGATTCGCGAGGAGATCCGCGGAGATTGATTGGAGTTTTGTGCTTCGGGCAAAGGTATGAACATGGGGATCCTTGGAATTGATCTAGGTACTGTTATTAGGATGTTTATGAAGTTTTTAGATCAATTGGAGGCGTTGGTTTGAAGTAATTTGGGTTAGATCTAAACTTGTCCACGTTTCTGTTTTCGGGCAGATTGAGCAGTCGAGCTAGGGTTCGAGTTTTTGCCAATTTAGAATTCGAATCTGATTGTACGGACTTCTAGGAAGTTGTAGATAATTTAATTATCTTTCCGTGGACGTAAAGCACGTTAATTTCCGATCAGCCGTTTAAAAGTTATGGCTGTTTTACCGAGCGCCTAAAAATCTGTGACGCGATTGGAACAGATCTCGGTAATCTGTAGATTAAACAACTTTAGAGGCCGAATCAGTCTTTCCTTATACCTAGAGAAAGTTGGGAAATTTCCTAAGCTACGCGAGGGTATACTCGTTTATTTCATTCGGAGTCCCAGAACTCAAGTTATGCCTTTTGCAAGGCTGCTGTCCCGCGGGACAGAACCTCTGTTTTAGGTTTTGCGAGTAGTTGGCAATGTCGGGTTAGATGGGGGTTTGTGTACTGTTTTGAGGTTATGATTGTGAGTGTGTGATGCCTATGTGCAGGTGGTGTGACCCCGGGAGAGCCCTCTTCTTCCCGCCAATCCGTTGCACGTGTTTGAGGCAAGTGTGTTGTGATGGATAGCGAGATGTAGGTTGCATGTTGAGATTAGATGGAATTGATTACATGATATATGTCCACTTGCCATGTGTTAATGAATGATATGATATGATGAGCATGTTTAACATATTATGATGCCATGTGTTAATATGTGAATTAAATATGATAATTGGCAATGGTTGCATGCATGTCATGAGATAGGGCGAGGCGGTGAGAAAGTCTTAACTAGTCCGGCAAGGTCGGTGAGAAAGTTATGACTAATCCGAACGCCATTGAGTAAGTCCTATGTCGTGATTCCATCCACGTGGTGTTTGGAAGCGAGTAGGCACCCTCCATCTTCGGGATGGAAGGGAGGAAAGGGTGCACACCGACGGGTGTGTACTTCCCATACCGGTATGAGGTTCCAGAGGGTCAGGAGCATTGCATTACTTCGCATACAAATTGATGATGATATTGATAAGTAATCATGAATGAGATGATATACATGATGGAAGATGTTATTGCCATGTTGTTATGCTTGTTGTCCATTGCAGTATGCTTGCTGAGTTTTCGAACTCACCCTTGTGTTTTCTTGTTGTTTTAGGTACCATGAGAACAGCATGCGGGAAAGGGGAATAGTCACACGCTCACACGTTGCTTCACCTTAATGTTTCCCCAAGTCAATTCATTTAGTTTGATAATAAATTGCGTGTGATGGTCTTTAAAATTAAGTCTTAGCTTGGTTAATGAGAGTTATATTGTTTGTTTGACACTTGGAACCCTAAGAGCTTAATGTTAGTCTTTTATTGTCGTTAAGACTTTATTTATTGCTGTTTTAGATGTTGCTCTTATTGCCATATGATACTATATTCTTGATGTTCCTTAAATTCATGATAAATCAAAGGAGGTGCTGCCGAAATCTCGGTTTTTTAGCCTATGCACCTTTGCTGGAATTTTATGTTAAATATGGTATTTAGTTGTTATCTAGCTTATGTTTGGTAGCATTCGGGCATATTAAATGCCGGGGTGTTACAAGAATTGAATTTGGTGTTAATTGGGGTTTTCGTGTTCGAAGGGTCCGATCGTCGTGCGAAGAGTCCCGTCGTCGGGTGTTGGGCCCTTAGTTGCGATTTAGGTTATGTGGAATCTTTTGTGCAAAAAGAATTAATATGTTAGTCGCAAATCCTTCGTTTCGATTCAATTTGCGAAAAGTGCATTTTGTGCTTTTTGGAATGACTCTGAGTTCCGAGGTTCTAAAAATCACAAGAATGCCTCATATTAGCTCTTCGTGCCGTGGAGGTTCCATTCTCGCAAAAAGTTTTGAATTGAAAGTCCTAATTCGAGTTGTCGGAATTATTCGCCAGAAGGGTCAAATTCTTAGATTTTGGAGTTTTCCTTGATTCACTAGCTCCAAAAGCCAAGGAAATGACCTTAGAATATATTCGATGTCGTTAGAGTTCGGTTCTTGCAAAAAGAATAAAATTTGAATTTGATTCGGGCCAAAAATCAAAATCTGGTGGTAATTAGGGCTATCGAGTTCAAAAAGATGAAAGTTAGGTCAAACAAACTCGAAGCTTGGCGTGACCTATGTCTGAATTAGGTTCAAATAGGTCTGAATTAGGTTCTTTTAGTCCTTTTTCTCCGTTGTTTCTCGGGTTTGTCTAGTTTTGTCTTGGCTTCTTTATTGCCCTATTTGCTTCTTATTTGTCCTGTTGGATTCGTGTTTGATCGGTTTGTTGTCGTTCTTTTGCCGTTTGCGCGTGTAGACGTTGTTGCGCCGGAGACCGTTGTCGAGGTTTCCGACTTCACCCCCAAGTGCATAATCAATCAAGAGCAAACAGGCAAGCACCCCCTTTGATCATATTGATCCCATATTTGCAAATGTACTTTGAATTGTGAAAACTATTATGCATGCGTGTACATTCTGTAAAATGGCTAACTTGCTGGGAAATTGGTAGAAAAACCTAAATTCGGTTGATTTCCTCAATCTCAATTGTTATGAGAACCTTATTAAATAGTAGAGATAGACTCGACATATCAATAAATGTCAACCGGGTATAATCGTCTAGTAAATTGCATAAGCTTAGTCATGCTATGGAATTGAGAGTACCAGTTGCAGTTTGGTGGTACGATGCAATCAAAACTTCTATGGATTTAAATTCTGGTTTGGTAAAAATATAGGTATGTTAGTAAAAATGGAAAATGGAAATAAAGTGAGCTTTGGACCGGGCGGATGTCTGAAGGTCTCGCCTGTGTCACCCTAAGGACCGAACTTGATACTATCAACTGAGTCAACAAGTGCAACCACGTGTGTTGTTTATTGGATAGCCCTAACCTAGTATAATTGCTGGAATTTGGCCTTGCATGTTGGTTGGCCGAAGTAGTAGGACAGTCACCGCCGGCTCAGGTGCTGTTCGAGGTACTCCCTCTTCAAGGCGTCGGGGTCGGAGTTGTCCAATACAACGGTGTATGCCTTGCTTTGGGAAAGGACACGGTGGGGGGCCGTAGGGACCATCATTTTGGGTCAGTGCGAAAGTGCCCGCTTGGTGCTTGTGGCCATCGCCGAGCCGTGCGCTCGCAGTCCTAAGTTGGATGAGCTGTAAAACCACCATAGCAAGGGACGCGCGTACATCGGTGCTGGTGCAAGGTTTTAAACTCTAACGATTAGAAAGGTTTTGTCACAGTCTAGCAAAACGGGTACGTCCAGTATCGCGCGACATGGCTGCCATGATTGCTAGAATGTGTCATGTGGGTAAAGTGTACAATCTCTGCAGAGATAAATAAATAAACTAATCGATTAGCCATGCTCACGGTCAAGAGCAGCTTGGAAAGTAATATCAAGTATAGACTTTTAGTTTTGGGATTTCAAATGGTTTGAGTAGGAAAAGGAATTATGGGTAGAAGTGAGAATCTGGTGAGGTGTGGTGAATTCGGATCTATGTTGGTGTTGGATGGTTGCTTCTAGCGTGTGCTCTGCGGGGCCGCTAGTGTTTGGTTGTTTTCCTCTCTATGGGGAGGTTGTGGGCTAGTGCATTTGCTCTTTAGGCCGCTAGTTGCCACCCTCTTGGCCATAGTGGGATGCCGAAAAGTATCGCACGCGTAGCGATGACTTCGGATCTGGAAATTGGTTTGGAAAGGAATGGATGGATTTGGAAATCGAATTATGAGTGTTGGGTAAGTTGGTTATATATTAACTACTTGTTGAATTTTGGATGGATGCAATATGATTGAATTTATAAAGTGAGGTAACATTGGGACTTAAGAGTGTTGCGGGTTGGATTATGATGGAATGTATTTGGATTCGATGATTAAATGTTTATTTATGCTATAAATACTTTCTTTACAACTGCTATTTTAAATTCCGTGTTGTTTCAAAATTATTATTCTATTGTAAACAACTCTGGCTTTATGCAACTGAACTAGTGTAGAAACCTAATTCTTGACTTAGCCTGCATCTATTAATATTACTTGCAAACACTAAAGTCTTGCGAGTACATACGTGTACTCACCGTTTGCTCCTAAATTGATAACATGCACAGAAGATGGAGCAGATGGAAATGAAGAGGCGTTGATTGATGAGTTCTTAGAAGCGGGTTTCGAGTTTTGAGCGGTTATCTGGGACTTTCGCCCCCAGTCGGTTGCCTTTGGGTATGGGAAGGCACACCACCGCCGTTGTTGCAATTTAGTTTTCTTTCTTTTGCTGTTATAGCCAATTGGCGTAGTTTTTCTCATGTATTATTAATTCGTTGTAATCAAACCAACATTGTTGTAACCATTTTGCTAATATAAATGGTTCGACGCGATTTTTTGTGGAAAATATGTGGGTGCTAGGCTACTGATCTAGGGAACTAGCACTGGACACATATCTCGGGGAAGCTCGGGTTGGAATCAATCAATTGGCATATGACCACTAGCAGTGTGTGTCGTGCCGACTGATTGGCCTCAATCCGGGTACGATTTGTGATTAGTGACCGGATCACTGACGGGTTGTGTTAATTCCAGTCCAATGCAACAGTAAGTACCCGGGTCACTATTACAAAGACCAGAGCCCCCACAAATGTGAACAGCGCGAAGCTCAGGAAAAATCTATCTAGGAGCAACGCAAGAGCCTCGCAATTGCAAAACAAAAGGTTGTAGAAGAGGCAAGACGCATTTACCATAATAGCCAACCAGGAACCTCATGAAGGTCGGAATCCTCGGGGAGTCGTCTCCGACCCACCCTTCGGACCATGCCACTGGTTCCAAGGGCACCAATAAGGGACTTAAACATGGTTCATACTAATTCACAGGAGGAAACTCCTGTAAATAAAATTCACATTATAACTAATGCAATTATAAATCAACCCAAGGATAGAGACAACGTGCCTCTTATAAGATCCCCAGTTGCCGATTTGCAAGAAGCTGCTACAGAAGTACAGAGCATGTCTCCTTTCATGAGATCTTTGATTGATTCCCACATGAATTATTCCTCATCTGGTCGGCGTCAACAGAGCACCGACCACCAACAGAGGAGCAATCCACGAAGGAGAAGTGCTTTTGACTGGCTTGGTCCAGGTGAAAATATTGACCGTAGTCGGCAACGACCTCGTTCTCCTGATTATACAAAATAAATGCCTAACGTTAAAGGATACAAAGCCTTTTCTCTGAAGCTCAAAAACGTCACTTGTCCTGAAAAATTCAAGCCAGGTCATTTGGAAAGCTACGATGGAAAATAAAATCCATCAGAATTCTTCCAAATATATACCACCGCCACCCAAGCTACCGGTGGTGATGAGAAGGTAATGGCTAATTGTCTCCCCACTATTCTCAAAGGATCTGCAAGAACTTGGTTATTTAATCAACTAGAAGGATCTATTTTTAGTTGAAAATATTTATACCATGCCATATTAAATTACTTTAAAAGTTGTTATGCAAAACCTGGAAAAGAAGATGACCTATAGCATCTTTGCCAAACCTCTGACGAGAATTTATGTCAGTTTATTAAGAGGTTTGAAGAGGTCCGTAATATAATTCCTAACATATCAGATGATTTTGTGATTCATGCATTGAAGAAGATTGTACACTACAAGCATTTCAAAGAGGACCTCAACATTCACCCACCGTCAACCATATCAGAACTCTTCGATATGGCAGATCAGTATTGCGACGCACATGAGGCAATTGAATGGAACCGTATGGTCGACAAGGGCCATACGCCGCCTCAACCAGGTTTGAAGATTTCTGAAGGTAATAAACCTAAAAAATCTTTCATACCTAAAGATCGTAAAGGTAAAAATAAGAAAAAGGGTAAAAAGATCTCTCATAGAGAAGTCGTAGGCGTCTTCGAACGACCTACTTACTCTAGGGATAAAATACCTTGGAAGAAAAAACTTGATCGAACAAATAACTAGTCTAACCCTAAAACTTCTGCTTCAAATAATGGGAATGGATGATGGTGTCCCCTGCATAATGCACTAGGACACAACTTGCGTAATTGCTGAACATGGCAAAGGCGTATGGACAAATTCTACTCTAGTAAGGGTCCTATGTTGACCTTACCAGAAGGATGAAGTATAAAGGATGCAGATGGTGATGAAGACATGGGTTATCAAAAACCAGATCATCACGTTAATATGATCTTCGGTGGATCATCTGCATATATCTCAAAACAGCAATTCAAATCTGCATATAGAGAAGCTAATAACATTGATTCCCGATTAGGGAAATCAGAATGTCCAAAATGGTCTGATGTCACGATTACATTCAGCAAGGATGATTGCCCAAAAGGTACGTCTACTTCTCGTAAACTTTCTTTAGTCGTATCCCCTACAATAAGTAACTGTAAAGTAGGGAGAATTTTAGTTGATGGAGGAAGTTCTTTAGACTTACTTTTTATCAATACCCTTGATAAAATGCAAATTCTTCATTATAAAATCCGACTAGTAACAAATCCTTTCTTTGGAATTATTTCTGATCCCTCAATAACTCTAATATGACAAGCTGTGTTACTTATCACTTTTGGAGAAGCTCAAAATTTTAGAACCGAGTTAATTTTATTTAAAGTTGTTGATTTTGAGTCTGCATACAATGCTATTTTGGATAGATCTTCACTCATTAAATTCATGCTAGTTATTCATCATGCCTACCAAAGTATAAAGATACCTGGTCCAAAAGGCATGATCAATGTGCAAGGTGATTTAAATACTGCACTGAATTGTGATAAAAACAATTACATGAAATTATCAGTCAATTACCATTAAGAGATGCTAATAATGCATGAAAACATTGCAATGTTGATAAGCCTAGCAAGTTAGAGAGGCTGAAAACTAATCCTCAACTGAATGAGCAATTAAAGCTTGTTCCCGTTGACCCTACCAACCAGTCAAAAACTGTTCGGATAGGGCATAAATGGATGCCAAATAGAAAGACGAGCTCGTTGCCTTTCTTCAGGCTAACGCAAATGTGTTTGCGTGGAAATCATCCGACATGTCTGAAGTCCCAACAGAGGTAATAGAGCACAGGTTAGCTATTCGACCTGCGAAGAAGAAGCTACAATGATTCGCTCTTGATCCGCAAGAAGCTATCTGATAAGAGTTGGACAAACTCTTAAAGGCGGGTTTCATTCGTGAAGTTGATCATCCAGATTGTCTTGCGAATCTGGTTATGGTCAAGAAGGCAAATGGTAAGTGATAAATGTGCATCGATTTCACCAGCCTAAATACCGCTCATCCAAAAGATGACTTTCCTTTACCCCGAATAGACCAATTGGTCGACTCAAATGCGGGTTTCGAACTGATGAGTTTCCTGGATGTATACTCAGGTTATCATCAAATAAGCATGGCAAGAGAAGATGAAAAGAAGACTTCCATCATAACCCTTTTGGAATCTACTGCTATGAGAAGATGACATTTGGGCTGAAAAATGCCTGAGACATGTACCATCGTCTCATGCAGAAGACTTTTATAAGTCAGATAAGAAGAAACTTAGAAGCTTATGTTGATGATCTCATTGTAAAGAGCAAGAAAAGCTCTAACCATTTATCAGATATCTTAAAAAGTGTACTTTTGGATTTTTCTTCTAGCAAATTGCTAGGATTCCCAGTTTGTTCACCCAGAATTGAAAATAATTATGAGAAGATTCATACCATTGAATCCTTAAAATCTTCTTCTTCAGTGAAGAAAGTTTAAGGATTAACTAGTCAAATGGCTATTATCAGTCGCTTTATATCCTGATCAGGTGAATGGGAATTACCTTTCTTTAAGGTAATAAGAAAATACGATAAATTTCACTAGTTGGATGAATCAGAAATGGCCTTTAAAGACATTGAAAATTATTTATCCAGCCCACCAACAGTGGTATCACCTAATCCAACAGAACCTTTGTTGCTCTATCTAGCAACTACAAATAGTGTGGTCAGTGATGTCCTGGTCGTTGATCGAGATAAAGTTCAAAAACATGTATACTATGTAAGTGAAGTTTTACACGGACCAAAGGAAATATACTCTCAAGTTAAAAAACTACTTTATTCCCTATTAATGGCTTCCAAGAAATTAAGATATTATTTCTAATCTCATTGGATTACAATGCCCTCATTATTCATTTTGGGCAACGTTCTCCATAACCAGGAAGCAACTGGTCGGATTGCTAATTGGGCAGTTGAACTTGGATCTTTTGATATATAGGTCGTCTCCCAATCAGCAATAAAGTCTCAAATTCTAGTAGATTTTATCACTGTATGGACCAACAATGAGCCTTCTGTAGAGCACAATTCCACTAATACTAACCACTGAACCTTATACTTTAATGGTTTTAGAGAATTAAGAGGTTCGGGGGCTGATATAATGCTAGTCACGCCCCCATAGTGATCAGTTACAATACGTAATCCAGATGCAATTCCCTGGTGCTAATAATATAGTAGAGTATGAAAGTTTTCTTGCTGGGCTTCGAGTATCTAAATTCCTTGGAGTCCGTAGGCTTTTAGCAAAAGGTGATTCGCAATTAGTCATAAACTATATTAGTAAGGAATACAGGATGTCGGATGAGATTAATGTCTCACTACCTAGTTCAAGTGAGATAATTGGAAAAATACTTCATTGACTTTGAAGTCCAATACATTCTACGAAAATATTATCTTTTAGTGGGCTAATTATCAAAACTGGGCTCCTCACGATCACCTGTTCCAACAGGTGTGTTCCTTAAACAACTGTCTAAACCTTCTATAGATACTTCCATAGGAGAGTCCCCGACCAGCGATCAGGTCAGAGCCTCGAATAAGATTCGGATTGGGCTAAACAGTTTAAAGCATATCTAGAATATGAGATACTACCCGAGGAAATACATGAAAATGATAGATTGATTTGAAAGGCATGAATGTATAAATTACTCGACAATACTCTCTATAGAAAGGGAACTCATAGAGTTTTAATAAAATATATATCTCAAGAGCAAGGGATAACATTATTTCATGAGATTCATAGGCTTGTGTGGAGCACATGCTTCATACAGAATGCTGGTCGACAAAGCATTTTGACAAGATTTTTACTAGCCCACTGTTCTACAAGATGCCATGCACCTTGTAAAGACTTGCAAGCAATGTCAATCTCATGTTCGACAAGTACATCAACCTGCTAATCAATTGCAAACCATACCATTGTCATGGCCATTTTTGACTTGGGGCATTGATATAGTAGGTCCTTTACCAAAAGCAGCCAATGGGTTTAAATTTCTATTGTTGTTATTCACACATTCACACAATCACGGCACAAGCAGCAAAGAAATTCTTTGTGAAAAATATAGTCACTGGATTCGAAATTCCTAGTAGACTAATTACTAATAATGGATTATAATTTATTAGTGGTCCGTTTTAAGATTATTGTGATGAAATAGACACAAGATTTGTTTTGCTTATGTTGCTCACCCTCAGAGTAGTAGAACATGCAAACGGCCAAATCATGCAAGGCATAAAAAATGAGTGTTTGATTATCTAAACAAACACTTGGGGGCTTGGGTAGACAACCTCTACTTAGTACTTTTGGCCATTTCCACAACGACCAGTAGAGCTACAAGAGAAACACCTTTCTCATTGATCTACGGAGCAAAAGCTGTTCTGCCTAGTGAAATTCATACAGGTTCTACAAGAACTATTTCTTATGAACAAGCTAATCAGAATGATCAATGTAAATATGATATTAATCTCCTTGAAGAAAAGTGAGATTGAGCACTTATCAGGTCGGCAGCCTACCTACAAGGCTTAAAACGATTTTACAATAAAAGAGTTCAACCGTGAACACTCAATGTGGGAGACATTGTTTTAAGGCGCATCCAAAACTAGTCTAACCTAAACAAGTTATCATCCAAGTGGGAAGGTCTTTTTACTATTGTATCAGTCACCCGACATAGTTCTGTTAAGCTTGCTATGGAAGATGGTCGAATCCTTTCAAACACTTAGAACATCCAACATCTTCGTAAGTTCTATGTATAAACTTTTTACATTCATGTATTTATTTTACATTACATCTCTACTATGTTAAACTCAAATTATTTTTTGTCTCACTTTCATTCTAAGGAATCATGAAAGTTTTATTCGACCTAACTCCCTGAGCAAAATACAAGGATGATGGTCAAGTTGTGAGATGACTTCTAATAGAGCCTTTTCATGTAAGGCGGTACTTACTGCATTGAAACTCATTAGACTAACTTCATCTCCGATCTGTTGCCAGTTAATACTAAGTATAAAGCAAAGAGCGAACTGGTCAATACTCGATACAAAACTGTTTGCTCATGATGCTGACTAGTAAGCAAATAGTTGGGGGCTAGTAATGATATACTCAAGAAAAATTCACAAGTAGACAAATAATAGTATCAAATCAACACAAGCAGAGATTGATACAAAAAGAATGTAATCTTTACATCGTTCATTTACAAATTGAACTTTTACATGTTGATTAAGCTCTTCTTGAGTTGAACTGCAAATTGGACATCCTAGATTTCCCGGTTTCTCCAAGAAGAAATTTTTCTCTTTCTCATCTTCAGGACTGAATGAAGAAAGTACTTCAAACAAAAGTTGGCTATAAAAATGATATGAAAAACTAAAATAATCATCCTGCTTCTAACATATCACTTTTATGCAAAAAAAAATTTATCAAACTTCCTTTTAGTTCTTGAAGCTTTTCACCCTTATTCTTAATCAAGAATTACAGAAAAAAATTAAAAAATCAAAAACTTCCGCAACTAAAAATAAAAACTTACAAGTAAGAAATTGCTTGAAGAAATTCCTCTTCAATTTCATAATCAATTTCCCTTGAACACAAGGAAGTATAACAGTTATGTTCTCAAACTTTCTTTTAATTCTTGAAGCTTCTCACCTCAACTCTTCTATTATTTTGTCTGCTTTAACAAATTGCGAAAAAAAGATGAAAAACCCCATGAACTAAAATAAAGCTTAAAAGAAGTAAGAATTTAAGAAGTATTTTTTGCGCTTGATATTCTAAAGATCTAAGGGAAAGCCTTACCCCTTATATAGACTTTCGAAAGTAGTTATCCCGTCAGTTCAATTACCAAGAAGAATTACATAAATTCCTTTATCGGGAGTTTAAAAGACAGTTTGATGATCGCATGATTCCATAACGTCTTGGGAAAAAATGAAAAGCCTCGAGTAAATACACATATTTACTGAAGCCTTGGGGGCTAGCTAACGACAATTAATATACCCTATTATACTTTTTGGGCCCATGCGCTTTATTAAAAAAACACATAAGTAAAGATAAGGCCTAAGGCCCATTACTTGGTTACAATTTCCAACCAGAGTTAAAAATAAGACACATGGAAATATCCCCAACCTGATGTTCATATCCAGGTCGGAGTCAATTCATTCTTTTCCCTAACCAGCATTCAGGTCGGATGAGGGATAACCTTCGCCCTGACCTGGTTCAGGTCGGCAAGGAGTCTTCTCCTCACAAGACTAACATTTGGAAGATGCTTTCTCTTACAAGTACAGATAATCGTTTGGAAGTTACTCCCTACGAAGAGGTGTCTCTTTGACAAAAAAGACACATCTCCAGTAAGAAGATACCTTTTGGCGAGAAGACATCTTTTGGCAGGAAGATACCTCTTAGAAGATAATAACTGCAATCCCTTCGCCATTATAAATAGGAGGTTTCTGTAAGAATTTTATATAGGTTCAATAGTCATTAATTAGCATTAGTCTCTGAATTCTCCATTCAAGTTTGTACTTTGTAAATATTTGTGATTCAATAGAAAGAGCAATCCCTTGTCCTACCTTTCCAATCTCTAGTTTTCTTGACAAAGGCAACCAAAATTATATTCATAAGCTCGATCAAGGGACCCTCAGGTCTTAAAGATCGACAGGAAGTACTAAGAGTACAACTAGAGTAGTAGTATCTGATGCTCTATCCTCTTCGCACTCCTCCTTGTGAACACAACTGGCTCCATCCATGGAATCTGAACCAGCTCTGTCCACGAGTAGCTCTAACGATGCTTTGGCATTGAATTATATGTCATCACTGAGTGAAATGAAGAGACAGGACAATTAGATTTTTTTGTAGAAAGGCTGGATGTGAAGAGACAAGACAATGAGGGTGGAGACGTTGGTCAGAGGAGAGGTTCACTGTGTGGTGTGCCTAAACTCTAGGCAAGCTGGATCCGGTCGGATGCAGGGAGGGAAGGCAACGACGGGAGCAAGGGGAATGGGAGGACAGTGGCGACGGGAGAAGGGGAGGACGGCGGTGGTGGGAGAAAGGGGGAAGGGAGAGGGCAATAGAAGGGGTGGGGAGACGACAGCGGGAGAAAGGGAGGACGACGGCAACACAAGCAAGGGGGAGGGGAGGCACTAGTGGGAGAAGGGGAGGATGACGGTGGCGCGAGCAAAGGGGAGGGGAGGAGGTGGCAGGATAAGGGGACAAGATGGGAGGCGGCTTGTGGCTTGTGGCTGACTACTCGACTGGTCTCGTGGCTTCTGGGCTCATCCACTCGTAGCAACAAGCAAAACTGATTTTTCGAGCCAAATAAGTTACTTGCTAACTCACTCGTTAAACTCATTATCGTAATGAGTTCAAATCTATGCATGGCTCAACTCGTTAAGGGACGAGTTCGAGCCGAGTTTTCATGTACTCATTTAGCTTGCGAGTTTTGACTTTTTTTTCCACCCCTATCTCTATGGGTTGCGAAACAAGATGAGGCAAGTCAACATTCTTGTTAGGTTTAACAACCCTTCCCCTCTCCCTTTCCCTCTCCCTTTCCCTTCGCGAAGGGATTTCCATTCACTTCAGCGCTCCAACGGATTCCCTTCAGCATTTCCTTCGTGAAGGGATTCTCTCTCCCATTCTCTCTAGCAATGGATTCTCTCTCCTTTCTCTATACAATTCCCTTTAAAGGGAATCTGTTGGAGATGAGGGCAAATAAAGGGAATGGGAATGAGGAAGGGAACAGAGAAGGGAATGAAATGAAGGGAATATGGTTGGAGATGGACTTATCCATGATGGAAAAAAATGGTGAACTTTTGTTTTATTACCTTTTTGTTTCACAAAGTCAGGTGCTCTAGCTTCTTCGCACCTCCTCCTTGCTATAGCTGGCTCCATGCATGGAATCCGAACCAGCTCTATCCACGAATAGCTCCAACGCTGCTTTGGCTGTTTGGCATTGAATTTTCGTTGGCGTCATCACTGAGCGAAGTGAAGAGACAGGACAGTGAGAGTTTTTTTGTAGAAAGGCTGGATGTTTTGTCGACAAGGCAGGGTGCAGGGACGGCGTCCGGCGGCAGCCGGCCGGTCCGGACACTGATGGGGGCTGCACGCCGATCGTGTTGTCTGATTGGCTCTCTGATGATCAAACGTCTCTGTGTTTCGGTTTTGGTGCTTGGACGCTCGTGTAGCTGTGAATTCTTCAACCAATACTAGAAGATAAGCGCGGTGCATGTCGCGCCCGAACGAAAAACAAATTTGTATTTTTTTTGGAGAAAAAATAAACTGGGATGTATTTTCTAAATTTTTTAAGTGTCTTTCAGAGCAGCATTTTTGAATAAATTTTTTTTTTGGAGAAAATAGAACATGATGTTTTTTTAAAAATTTCGTACGAACTTTTCAATATTTCTTTTTGGAAAAATAGACTGGGACGAAAAAATAGACAAAGACGTAGTTTCCAAATCTTCGGAGGATTTTTTTTGCAGTGGCACTTAGACACTCTCTAAGGCCCTCAAACCTCCCAACTTTAATACATAGTATATATTTTCTCAGAAAAAATGGAGAAATGATCTTCTTTTACCAAGTTTAACACTCTATACGTTCACCGGTCAATAATACTTGCTTAAAAAAATACTATAGATCGAGACAACTGTACACATATTTCTTATTCCGAAAAATATTAGAAATCGAGTTACAAAAAAATAGAGATAGAGTTGTACACATATTTCTTTTGACGAATTTAGTTAACACTCTATTATTAGCCGGTCAACCTTCTTTTATTGAGTTAAACATTCTATGCGTTTACCAAGTAATAATACATGTTTAGGAAAATATTAGAGATCGAGTTGAGGAAAAAAGTCTAGAGATTAGAGATCGAGTTGGGGAAAAAAAGTCTAGAGATAGAGCTGTACACAAATTTCTGTTAACGAAAATATTTTTTTTGTGAAAAATAGAGAAAAGACCATGTTCCGTAAATTATTAGAGATGCGAACCTTCTTTTGTCGAGTTTAACACTCTATGCGTTCACCGAGTAATAATACATATTTTGTAAAATATTAGAGATCGAGTCGGGGAAAAAGTCTAAAGATTAGAGATCGAGTTGGGAAAAAAAGTCTAGAGATAGAGCTGTACATATATTTCTGTTGATGAAAATATTTTTTTTTCAGGAAAAACGGAAAAAGGATCTGGATGTAAGGGATAGCGACCTGTTTATTACATTTTTGGACCTGATCGCTATCTCGAAAAATTAGAAAAGGCCTCGCTCGAGATTTGTATTTAGCGGGGGGTTTCTCGTAAAGTAATGAACCAGGGACCTAAACGCAATTTAGAAATATTTTTTTGCACTCACAAAAAATCACGAGAACCTCTTTGTAATTTACATGAACCTATTCGTAATTTAGAAGAAATGGAGAAGCTTGTTGCAAAATGAAGGGAGAGTGACGTGGCTGAGAAGCCTCCAATCTTAAGCCTAATATATATGGCCTTAGTTTGAAGAGGATGCAATTCCTGGAGTACCTCCAAAAGAAAATGATATTGTAACGGGGACATAAGCCTTGTCCGTTGCCAGCTTTTCACGCTCGGGAAAATTGATTATTATCAAGTAGTGCTTTTATGTTTTTTCTCCTAATATAAATTGTATAAATTTTGAAGCAAATGAAAGGGTAAGTAATCCTCATCTACCCTTCATTCATGCTTTAATATTTGTGCAACTTTAAAAAGAAAGAGCATAGAAGCACATCTCTTATTTATCCTCTTCTTCTTCAGCTCCTATATATCCCCAATTAATCCTATATTCTTCTACCTGACGCTACTCTATTATCTATTCTATCAGGGTGTGTTTGGTTGCTGGAATGAGGTTGAATGGGGTAGGATAGTCCTGTGCCATTTGGTTCTATTATTTTACGTGAATAGAATGGTTCAGCATCTATATAGAATATTCCTAAAATTTGTGTCCCACATCCAGGATATAATAGTTCCATTCAAGTAACTAAACACATGAATGATTGTTAAACCACTATTTTTATCCAATCTGATCAAATTCGGTCAACTTTTGATCAAATTGATGTCAAAAGACTGAGATTTTGATCAAATATAAAGAAATTTCGCCGGGATTTTAGGTTACTGCAGCATTTTGATTTTTTTTTCAAAATGTTTTTTTTTTCAAAATGTTTTTGAAAAAATCAAAAGACTGAGATTTTGATTTTTTTTTCTTAACCGTCTAATACATGTACTACTTGGTACAAATAACCAAACACACTCTTAATTTTTTTGTCTATACAATACTCAAATGTGAGGAGAGGAGATAAATTGATTCTATCAATATGATCTAGATCTGAAAACTCAAAATTTAAATGCTATTTAACACACTCCAAAATTTTTTTGGTAATAAATTCAGACTGTTGTGATTGCAATGCGCAGTACAAGTGTTAAAACTCACAGCACACTGGATTCTTAGGAGGAAAAGGCTCGTGGAAATGTGGTGGATGAGAACTATTTGGGATCTATCCAAACAGGCTCGCTGAAGTCATGAGGGCAAATACGCGAAGGGTTTGTGATCCAAGTTTGGGCAAGAAACAAAGATTGGTGAGTTGTTAGTTGGGCAAATACAATGTTTTACTCGTCCAAAAAATATAGGCCTCATTTTTTGAACATCACGTTCACAAATATAATATGTATTTTATATTTTAATACAGAATTAGTTTGATTTTCCCTCAATACCTCTAATAAATATTCAACTTTACTTTGTAAGTACATATTAAATATAATATTTAGAGATAATAATTAGAAATAATTTAGTCATATTCAATATTTCATTGGTCCACGTGCGAAGAGGAAATATGCCTTATAAATTTAGACGGAGGTAATAAATTTTTATATTCCCGCGCTTTTGCTTTGTTGAATTTAAATATAACATTTGAATTTGATCAGCTCAGGGCCAGATTATTGGTCATCAATTTGGAATTGAAATTCAACATCGTCTCCGGGCTGGAGTTTGTTCTCTCAGTACCCGTAGGGAAACTAATAATAACTAATACTTCCGAAACTAAAAAAATAAGGAAAGTGGGCGAAGAATCAGAAAACTAGGAAGAACACAGGGAAGAAGGTCCAGGGACTGTCGCACTCGAGAACGACGTCCAAGCCTTGACGCCATCCAAAACGGCGTCCATGTTACATGTAGCCTAGGTCACAGAGTTTTGAAACAGCACCTCCTCCTCTGATCTAGATGGGCTTCAGTTCACTGTGTTTGACTGTACCGCGCAAGCCGCTTTCATCGAAGAAAAACGGCTTTATATGTATAAAAGCCTACCGTGTGGTGATCCAGGTCCACGTCAGTTCCAAATTTCGTTTTTGTTTAAATCTCGTCATCCTTAGAAACATGAAATTTTGATAAAATCTTATTATTTCGGACGAATTCCGGATGAGATTCAAAATGCAAAATTTAAATCCGGTATTTTTTGAACCAAAATGTCCGAGATTTCGGTAAAAAAAAAACAAAATTTCGTCCAAAATTACCGAAATCTCGATAAATTTCAACTGAACGAAAAATAGTTCAATGTCAAAAAAATTTAATCTTTTTTTTGTAAGGTCCTAAGGCATAACTAATGTTCACATAAAAATTTTAGATGATGATCTAGCTTGAGGAATTTTTAAAAAATCTAACAGTGTTATTATCCTGATAAAAGTCTGCATGGCAAATTTCTACCGAATAGGAAATGGTGCAAACTAAGTTAGAAATTTTTTAAAAAATTCGATGGTCCTAACACATCCATAATATTACCATAAAATTTTTAGATGATGATCAATTATGAGGAATTTTCAACAATTCAAACAATGCTGCTGAAGGCTAACCGATAAATTTCAACCGAATAAAAAATAGTTCAAACCATGTTAGAAAGTTTTCAAAAAAAATTCGATGGTCCTGATGCATCACTTATATTCTCATAAAATTTTTAGATGACGATCAAGCTTGAGAAATTTTTAAAAATTCTCACAACCAAAGTACTTAATTAATAACCACGAGAATTAATGTGCATAAGCTAACTGGATGATCTACCAACTGTCCCAGATGGCAAATGATGTGAAGAATCCAATCTGATCAAATTTGGTCAACTTTTGATCAAATTGATGTCAAAAGACCGAGATTTTGATCAAATATAAAGAAATTTCGCCGGGATTTTAGGTTACTGCAGCATTTTGATTTTTTTTTCAAAATGTTTTTAATTTGCAGTTCGGTGTGGTTATGAAACTTGGGGGTCCGAAATCCAAGATTTTGCTGATATTTCACAGGATTTCAGTGAGATTTTGATCCCTGATCCAGGCAGGTAGCTTTGTAAACGAATACTTCCTAGTACTACTCACCAAGTGACGGATACACGTACCATGGGTACCCCCAGCAGCCCGGAATAGCGAACGGGCTGCTTTTAAAGCCCAGCTCTAACGAGGGGCCCGTGGGCCACAAAGGAGACTCAGTTCCGGCCTGGGCCAGCCTTGGAGCATCCCGACCCCCTGGGACGGAGCACTCGGCAGGCTCCAACCCCGGCTTGGGCAGGACGGTCCACGGTTCCGATCCGATCGGGATCGCCCTCGCCAGCAGTCGGGGCAGCGAGTCCCGCACTAGCGTTCGACTGACTGCCCAACGGATGCGACGTCCCAAACATCCGTACCGGGGTAGACGGCACCTTCCCGAGATGTCAGAAGGGCCACCGAGAAGTCAAGCACCGGTCCCATCATCCTGTCACGCAGTAGAGTAGGGCGCTCCCTACCGAGGCAGCACTAGAGTCAAACGTCATAATGCAGGCGCCAGACGAACATACGGAGCAGTGCGTCACTTCTCCAACTGGTCGCCGACCCCTCGGCGAAGTCTACCAACCCCGCCTTAGGTAAACGAAAAGCGGGGACCGACGACAAGACCGAAGACCAGACACCAAAGCATAGAGGACCCCTTTCTTTTTCTTTCCAAACTCCCGTGTAACCTGCCACCTCCGTGTATATAATGGGAGGCAGGACACCAGCAGGGGGGGAACCCGATCGATCAAGCCAGAGACCGATCGAGCAGCAAGAAACAACGCTCACGCTTGTAACACCTCGTAGCTATTTGCTCCCGAAGGCAATACACACCCACCTCACAGACTGGAGTAGGGACGTTCCGCCCGAACCAGTATACAGCTTGGACTCCTAGAGTCAGGCCATTCGAGGAGAGGGAGCGCGCGACCCCACTAACCAAAAATTCGTACTTGCCGGTACTCGAAACACGGAGCTACTCCACGGTGGCATCGCCCCTGGCGGCGCCATGCGTGTGCAACAGCGGGCGGCGGCCCCACCCTCCACGGGTTCCCAGCTCGTGGCAATGACTGGCTATGTGCCGGCCTCCCTCCACGACTTGCTGGGGGACTCCTCCAGCCACGACTCCAGCTCTGATAGGGAGCACCCCCCGCGCTGGCTGCACTCTTGCGAGTGCAACATGGCAGGCGTGGCGGACCCTTCCGCCACCCCCGTGAGCCCCAAAACTCTCCTCCCGCGCACCGAAGCGCGGGACGATGAGGACCGGCGTGAAAACCCTGCGCACCTTCAAGCTCGCTACGCTAAGCTCCAGCGGCAGCGCGAGGAGCTTGAGGCCCGCAAGGCCGAGCTCGACAAGCTCTAGGCCGACCTGGAGCAGCGTTGGCTCGATCCGCCACTCGTATCCGGTGCGCGCACACATGCCAGGTACATCACCAGCTCACCAAGGGGTCGGACGGTCTCTCGTTCTTCCCCCATGCGAGCCAAAACGTCACCGCGGCTGTGATGCTGCTCCGTGGGCTACCTGAGCCGACAGACCCAGTGGCCAAGGTCACGTACCAAAAACTCCGGGGGCTGATGGAGCGTGCTGCCGTGCAGCACTCGCAGGGCTCCGGCTCCCACCACTCGGGCGCGACCTCGAGCCGCTAGGGTCGCCCGTCCTCGCAGGGCCAGCAGGGCCCGGCGAAAATGGCGCCACATCTTGAGCGGCCCCAGGCATCGCGCACCCCGGTGCGCCACCGCCTGGGGGACAACGATGGTCTCCGCGCCACTCTCGAGGTGCGAAGAAGAGCTACCGACGCGGCAGCACAGTCGCAGTTTGCGGATAGCGGACGGCGCGACAACCGCGGTCCAAGCCCCGATGGCCCAGGACCGCGGGCATTCGCTCGCGCCATCCGCAACGCCGACTTCCCGGCCAGGTTCCGGGCCCCGGTCAACATAGCCAAATACACAGGGGCGACAAACCCCAGTGTTTGGCTGGAAGACTACCGGCTCGCCTGCCGGGCGGGGGGAGCGGTTGATGATCTCTTCATCATCCAGTACCTCCCCATCTACCTCGCGGACTCTGCTCGAGCCTGGCTCGAGTATTTGCCCGCGGACACCATCAGGAGTTGGGCGGACCTGACGAACCTCTTCGTCGGTAACTTCCAGGGCACGTACAAGCGCCCCGACAACTCCTGGGACCTGAAGAGCTGCAAGCAGCAGCCAGGGGAGACCCTCCGGGACTACATCCGACGCTTCTCCCAGCAATGCAACGAGCTCCCCAACGTCCGCGACGCCGACGTCATCGGGGCTTTCATCTACAGCACCACCTGCGAGGCCTTGGTACATAAGCTGGGCTGCGCTAAGCCCAGGACTAGCAAAGAGCTCCTCGACATCGCCACCAACCACGCCTCCAGCGAGGAGGCAGTGGGGGCCATCTTTGACAAGAAGAAGGCCAATCGAGCGCCCAGCGTCGAAGTCGGCGCCGCCACCGACAGCTCCGAAAAACGAAAGCGGAAGGGGAAGCAAGGCCGCGAAGGCCGCATGGTCGCCGCCGCCACATACCTTAGCGGCAGCGACCTCGTGAGCGCCCGACCACTTCAAAAATTTAATGGATAGTCCGTGCCCAAACCACGCCTATCCTGTCAAGCATAAGTACCGGGACTGCGAAGTCCTGAAGCGCTTCCTCTTCGAAAACACCACGACGTCGCGGGGCAAGGGGAAGAAGCGTGACCCGGCACCAGACGCCAGGGCCAAAGGGGAGGAGGCGGACGACGAGTTTCCACAACTCGATGGCTGCCTCATGATCTTCGGCGGAGCCGCGTGCTACGCCGACAAGCGTCGATTGAAGCTCACCTATCACGAAGTCCATACGGTCACTCCCGCAGTGCCCAGCTACCTACGGTGGTTGGAGTTCCCGATCGCCTTCGATCGGACCAACCACCCCGACCATGTCCCGCATCCGGGGCGCTACCCGCTTGTTGTCGATCCCATCGTAGGGACGAAGCGCCTGACCAGGGTGCTCATGCACGGTGGTAGCGGCCTCAACATCATGAATGTTGAGACCCTCGACACCTTGGGGGTCCCTCGCTCTGGTCTCCGATCGAGCAAGGCGCCTTTAAACGGCATCGTCCCTGGCCAACAGGCCCATCCACTCAGGCAGGTTGACCTGCCCGTCACTTTTGGGAGCCCGGAAAATTTCCGCATCGAAAACCTCACCTTTGAGGTTGTGGACTTTCCCCTACCACGCTATCTTGGGGAGGCCATGCTACGCCAAGTTCATGGTGATCCCCAACTACACCTACCTCAAGCTGAAAATGCCGGGACCACGAGGAGTCATCACCGTGGCCTCATCTTTTCAGCTCGCCTACAACTACGAGCAGAGCAGTTACGAGTTGGCATCGGCGGGCATCGCGTCCGCCGAGTTCGCCGACCTCCAGGGAAAGGTCCCTGGATCCGCCCCCAACTCCAGCAAGTCGGGGCAGACCTCCTTCAAGTCCGCGGAGGACACTAAGGAGGTCGCAGTCGATCCCGAGGATCCCGCCAAGATGGTGCGGGTCAGAGCCACGCTCCCTGCCAAATAGGAAAGCGCGCTCGTCGACTTCCTCCGGGCAAACCGAGACGTCTTCGCCTGGAGACCCTCAGACATGCCAGGAATCCCAAGGGAAGTCGCCGAGCACTCCTTGAACATCCGACCGGGCTCCCGACCGGTCGCCCAATGCCTGCGCCGTTTCGACGAAGAAAAGCGCAAGGACATTGGAGTGGAGATTGCCAAACTCTTAGCCGCCGGATTTGTACGAGAGGTTCGCCACCCCGAGTGGCTCGCCAACACAGTCCTTGTAAAAAAGAAAACCGGGCAATGGAGAATGTGCGTTGATTACACGAGCCTTAATAAGGTCTATCCAAAGGACCCGTTCCCATTGCCTCGTATTGACCAGGTTGCCAACTCCACCGCCGGGTGTGAGTCCCTCTCTTTTCTGGACGCCTACTCAGGCTACCACCAGATCGCGATGAAGGAGTCTGACCAGCTCGTGACCTCCTTCATTACCCCGTATGGTTCATACTGTTGCGTAACGATGCCATTCGGTCTAAAAAACACGGGTGCTACCTACCAGCGGTGTATGCAGACGTGTTTTTCCGACCAAATAGGCCGTAACATCGAAGCATACGTTGACGACATCGTCGTCAAGACTAGGAAGGCCGACAACCTCGTCACCGACCTAGAAGAGACTTTTGCGAACCTTCGGTGGTTCCGCATAAAGCTCAACCCCGAAAAATGTGTTTTTGGGGTCCCGAAAGGGAAGCTGCTCGGCTTCATCGTCTCCGAACGTGACATCGAAGCCAATCGAGAGAAGATCTCTGCTATCGTGAAGATGGGGCCGATCAACAACCTAAAAGGAGTCCAGAAGCTGACAGGGTGTCTTGCGGCTCTAAGTCGCTTCGTGTCTCGGCTCGGCGAGCGCGGAATGCCGCTCTACAAGCTGTTGAAGAAATTCGACCACTTCAGCTGGACGCAAGAAGTACAGGAAGCCCTCAGTCGACTGAAGGAGTTCCTGACTTCGCCCCCGGTATTGGTCGCCCCGACACCGGAAGAGCCTCTGCTCCTCTATATCGCCGCCACAACCCAGGTCGTCAGTGCGGCGCTCATTGTACAACGAGCAGAAGAAGGCCGCGTATTCAAAGTACAGAGGCCGGTCTACTTCGTCAGCACCCGGTATCCGTAGATACAAAAGCTACTGTACACGGTGCTCATCACGAAGAGAAAGCTGGTCCATTACTTCGACCGGCACCCAGTCTCCGTGGTGACTTCATCACCACTCGGCGAAATCGTCCACAACCGCGATGCCACAGAAAGGATAGCCAAGTGGGCGCTTGAGCTCAATGGCCTCGACATCTCATATGTCCCAAGGACAGCGATCAAGTCGCAGGTTCTCATATGTCCCGCGACGCCCGCATGGCGGCCTATTGCTTGGAGGTACACAAGCTCGAGGAAAGATTCAAAGGTTTCGAGCTTCACCACAGCTACAGACGCTACAACGGTGAGGCCGACTCCCTCGCCAATCTCGCCTCCAGCAAAGGCCCGGTTCCTCCCGAGATCTTTGTCTCCGATTTACACAAGCCTTCCATCCGGTTGGACTCGACGGTCGAGACCACATTCGACCCCCTAAAAGCGGTCGCCTCGACCGCTGGTCGGTCAAAGGCGGACCAGCCTGGGCCGGACTGAAATGTGCTCACGACCGATTCCAACTGGAGACAGCCCTTCGTCGACCGACTGACCAACGGGTCACTCCCTGCCGACCCGGTTACCCTCTGTTCTCTGGAGCCTGTGATCCACACCAACCCGGTCGACCGGGTTCACACCGTTCTTCATGGTGTTCGGAGCATAAGCTGTTCTCCCGACCGACCTAGAGTATGGCGCCCCGAGACTTCAAGCCTACGACGAGACACGGGGGCTTGAAGCACAACAAGACACTGTCGACCAGCTTGACGAGGCACGCAATGTCACCATTTTGCGATCGACCAAGTACCAGCAAGCCCTGCGACGGTACCATAGTCGTCAAGTCCGCGGACGGTCGTTCAATGTTGGCAATCTGGTCCTGCACCAGGCGCAGTCCAATAGGGGCAGACACAAGCTCTCACCACCGTGGGAGGGTCCCTTCACCGTCGTGGAGGTCCTCCGACCTGGCACCTTTCATCTAAAGGATGCCGAGGGCAACGTCCTCCCCAACGCGTGGAATATAGAGAAGTTGAGGAAGTTTTATCCTTAGAAAAATATTTCGTCCATGCAAACACCCACTTGTACTTGGGTTCACGTTCGCTTTCTCATGCTTTGCGCCTAAAAATGCAAATGCTCCGACTCACACCTGACCCCCGCGATCCCTAAAAGGCTACGGTCGCCGAGTGTGAACCCGCAGCAAAAAAGCAAGAACAAGAAGAATAGCGAGCAATTTTTCGACAAAAAGAAAATTTTATTTCGTCAAAAATATTTACATTGGGGAGAGTGAAGGAACCTGTGCCATCACCCCCCACCCGCCCACTTCACGGCGCCTGCGGACAACCGCCTCAATCAAGGCCTGCCTCATCTCGCGGAGGCGGGGGGCAGCCCGGATGAGCGCATGGACCCGCTCGGTATCCCGCCTAATCAAGGCCCCCTCCACGTCCGCTACGATCTGTCTCCATGCCTCCTCATAGTCGAAGGTGGGCGGCAAGTCAATTGGCGGACGGTCGGCCATGAAGAAGCACAGGGAAACTACTGAAAGCGACAAGAAGAAGAGATGAAGGTGGTTGCGTTGTTGATGCATCCGGCACCTCCTTTTATACCCCAAGGCATGGAAAACGAAGAGGCTCAAGTAAGTACAGGGACCAGAAGCCGAAGCGCCCTGCACCAATCCCAACCAGAGCGCGGCCATCAAAAAAGTTAAGGCAACCCTATCCCTCTAACTCTTTCGTTTTATCACGTCTCTTCTCCCCTCCTCCAAGTTCAAAGTGATGTGTGGCGACTGTTACCCAGGCCCCACACATCACTCGGGGGCTACTTATGCTTGCACGGGTCGGTGACCCAACCGGCTACTTGGCCCTACTCCACGGTAACCCTCTCGACCCGAGTGCCACGGCCTACGCCCCGGTGGCTACGGTTGCAAAGTGGCGCTCCGTGGAAGAAGGAAGTGCCCGCAGGAAGTGATCCATGGTCGATTGAAAATACTCCTTTCTCGCGAAATGAGCGGTCTAAGCCTAAGTCCTTTTTCTATTTTCCCTCAATACTGTGCAACGCAACAACCCACTCACACTCAGGCAACTCCCGCGGTTCCTGTGGCTGTGGTTGTCAGCTGTTCGCCACATCGAAAGAACACAAAAA
The DNA here is from genome assembly GCA_036346355.1 of Rhipidocladum racemiflorum. Classification (NCBI taxonomy): domain Eukaryota; kingdom Viridiplantae; phylum Streptophyta; class Magnoliopsida; order Poales; family Poaceae; genus Rhipidocladum; species Rhipidocladum racemiflorum. Next base: position 74,755,241 of record CM070579.1, read on the forward strand.
CGGACAAAAAAGCCAACTTAGACCTGCCCGAGCTGCCAAAGCCTTACGATTAGCTTAAAGTTCATTTACATAGTTTCTTTGCGCTACAAAAACGAAAAGCAAAAAACTAATTCCCTTCATGCCCCCCGTGGAGGATGCTACGCGGCAAAATCTTCTCGGCGATCGCCCGGGCGTATGGATCGACCCGGGACTCGAACTCGTCAATTTCTTCTTCGGTCCGATTCCCGGCGATCCCGCTGCTGACCATCTCCAGGTCGATGCCGTCGTAGAAGGACACGGCGTTTACCAGCGCCGACGAAGCACCGAGCGCGGCTGCCTCGCTCACCGAGGTCTCGATGTGCCCCGGCACGCCTGCCAGCACGGTGGTGAGGGGGCTTGGTCCCACGGTGAGCCCGAGCACCCGGTCGCAAATGTCCTGGCCGACCTCCCGAAGGGCCGCCAGTTCGGTGGCCAACTCAGAGCGCTCCCTTTCCGCCCGCCGCTGGGCCTCCAGAGCTTCGTACCGCGCTGCGACCGCCGTGTCACGCTCCTCCACCGCCAGCCTCCGCACACTCGCGACGTCCGCCAAGTTCTTCTGCAGCTCTGCGAATTCGAAGACCACGTTAGAAAACTGCTCCCCCCAACCGCGATCACGAGATTGAAGGTTGGGATGACCTACCGGCTGCGGAAGCCTCCATGTCACGAAGACTTTTTTCAGTGTCTTCTGCAAGTTTCTTCACCGAAGACACTTCCTCTAGGGCGGAGTCCCGCTCGGACCGCAGTTGGTCGGCCTCCCCTTATGCCAAGTCTAGCTCGTCCCGAAGGCGGGTCGCCTCCGACCGAGCGGAACCCGCTTGGCGATGGCGGAGGCCTTGGCGTCGTTCGCCCACTCCAGGGCCTCCTGGGCGTCGCGCAGCAGCGCCTCGAGACGGTCGCGATCTGCTTCGGCAGCCTCTCTCCGGCCAACAATTGCCGGAGGAACCCGGACTTCTCCACGAACCGCGTCTGCAAACGCTGCGAAGCACAGTCCGATCAGTCAACCGCGAGCCTGTTCAAAGGTTACGAAAACAGGTTGGATATCCTTATCGCCTTGGTAGGGTAAATTCCTCCAGCGATGGAGTCCAGCACCTTGCTGGAAGACTCGAGAGCGAAGGCCAGACCTTTTCGGATCTGCTCAACCTCGCCCTTGACTCCTAGTGCGCTCTCCTGAAGGGCCTCCCACTCCTCATGCTCCGCCGCGTCGTCCAGCACGAATGACGCCCCCTCGGACCAGTCGTCGGCTGGCCAGGTAAACATGGGCGGTGGGATCGGAGCGGCCTCCGACGCGACCGCCCCGGCGGCTCGCACTGCCGGAGATCCCTCCGGGGGATTCAAGGCGCCTGCCACTAACTCTTGGGCCGCCCCCGCTCGTGCGTCCCCGAGCAATGATGACAGGGCCCCCTCCGGCGCCCGGATGGGCCCGGCTGGCGACTCACCCGACGGCAGTGGCGGGAGTTCCTCTTCACCTCCCTCGATCCCCGGGTGAGCTGCTGGCTCAGTGGCAGAAGCCGAGGGTTCCCCGCGTGTCGGTCCGCTCGGCAGCCCCACCTCTCCCACTGCCGCCACGGATGCCGCGGGCGATGCCCGTAGCACCTCCGGAAGTGGCCGCATGGGCTCGTCGTCCCCGACCTCTATCACCTCAACCCCTGCCGGGGGCGGCGGAGGCACTAGAACTCTTGTCACCACGGTCGGGCTCATCACCTCCAAGGCCGCCCCGGCGTAGAGTCTGCACATAACAATCAGTAAGGGAGCCGTGCGGGATAACTCGAATCAACAATAATCCCTAAGCAAAAGGGATATCTACCGCAACGAGCGGGGCCGCTGCCGTTGCGCCCTCTTCGATGTTCCACCACGAGAGGACGTGTCGGCCCTCTGTCTCCTCAGGGGCGCCCTCGCCGGCGCTATCTCATCCTGAGGTTCGACGAAGCCCTCGGTCTGGCCGGTGCCCTCTGCCAGGCCGCCGCCTAGCGATAGCGCGGGCCCGAGTGAGCAGCTCGGATCACCTCCGCCGTCCTCGCTGCTCCTACTCGAGGTCGACCCCTGACTATCCCACTCGCCGGAAGTTGGGTCGAAAACTTCCTCGCCACGCGCGGCCTTGGCCGCGCGCTCCTACTTCTCCTCCTCCACCCTCCTCCTCCACTTCTCCTCCTTCCGCTTCCTGCGGATGGAGTCGCGCCGCTCGGAAGCCGCGCGGGTGGCAGCCCTCAGCTCCTTCTCCCCAGGCAGCGCCACCCGGGAGACCATCCCGCCGATCCCCTGCAAGGACGCGTTCAAACAACCGCCTACGAAGGCCAAAAGGGAGGGACCCAAGGAGAAGGGGAACGCACGACTCACTAGGTTCGTCAGATTACGCACCGAGAACGGCGCAGGGACACCACCCACCGCCTCGGTGGCCCCTACGCCGATGACGGCAATGACCCGAGCTTCGAGCTCCGATGCCGGGAGCTCCACCTCGGTCATCCTCATGGGATCGGACGCCCCCTCATATTCAAACATGGGGTGCACCCGACCCATGAGGGGTTGGACGCACATCCCCATAAATGCGCGCAGAACAACGTCACCGGTCAAGCCCTGCGCCCGCAAGGCCCTGATCCGCTCGACGATTATTGCCACTCTCTTCCTTTCCTTCTTCTCAGGACCCCAGCCCCATTGGGGTCGCGCTTCAAGGAGTCGGTCGGAGAAGGCCGGGGCGCTGCCCCTAGGTTCTGGACATAGAACCACTCTGGATGCCACCCCCGGTTCGACGACGGCAGCTTCACCTCGATGTAGTCCGCCGCATGACTGCCCCGCAACTAGAAGATTGCGCCGCCAAAGGGCGCGGCATCATCCGACGGCATGTCCCTCTACAGCCGCACCTGGAAGAAATACCTCCAGAGCCCCCAGTGCGGTCCGATCCCCAGGAAGGCTTCACATAGCGTGATGAAGACCGCTATGTGGAGCATGCCATTGGGGTTCAGGTGATGCACTTCCACCCCGTAGAAGTGCAGTAGCCCGCGGACGAACGGGTGGAGAGGAAGCCCGAAGCCGCGCTCGAAGAAGGAGGCGGGCACCACGATTTCCCTGTCGCCCGGCGTAGGGACGCCGGTCCCCGTTGGCACCATCCACCGCAGCTCCCCCCGCGGGGGGAGGAAGCCCTTCTTCTCCAACCCAAGCGCGCGGCTGGATTGGATAGAGCACACCGGCCACAACATCCTCCGAGGGCTAAAGGACAGGCAAGCGGAAGCTGGCAAGGAGGCGAGAAAGGCAAATACGGGTGCCGGTCAGCAGCACCCGCCACTCCGAACCTATAGGCACCAACGGACATGAGCCCAACAGGTGTCACGCCTAACAGACGTCTCCTTGGGTGAAGTGCCGCACGAATCGACCGTTCGCACCTGCCAGCCCACTACCGAGCCGCCGGTAAGCCGCGACGGTTCCCAATACCCCCACTACGCATTAAATTTCGACATGATAGCCCGGAACGAGGACGCCACGTCAGGTGGCGCACTCCCGCAGCCCCGTGGTCTCCGCCGGTGGGGGTGGGCCGACTTCCTCTAACAAGTACGCAAGGCCCACTGGGCCACTTTGGCCTCGAGGCACCAAAGAGCTCAATAGCTCCAGCCCGGGGTCCGACCTAATGCTGTGGGTTCCTAAGGCCCGGTCCACCAAGCGGATTTAGCGCCACCCTAGTGGAAATTGAGCGAGGGGCGAGAATGGGGCGAGCCCTCGGTGGGCCTCAAGTTGGGTCGGCGGACAACCCAATCACCCCTACTCGCGTCCGAGACCATACTTCACACTCTCCCGCGGAACCCATCGATGGGTGGCAGCCAGCTGCGCCCTGGGTCGGCGGACGACCCAGGGTCCGGTACAGGATTGAGTAAAGAAAGGTTTCTAATGGGACGCGCCTAGAGGACCAGACACTCACGCGCGGGAATCGTATGCTGGGAAAGATCCCCCTCGGGAGGGATCTCCAGATCCCACTTAGATTACCCGTTAGCAGCTCACGCGAGCACAGCGTTCAAGCCAACATTTGGCAAACGCGCGTTCGCTCACCCCCTCCAGGTCCCACACCTGCGGATGGGGCGTATACGTGGGACAGACAGCGGCTACTCCTCCCGCAGATAGCCTCACTAGATGAGGACTCATGGACGCCACTCGCCTAGCTCCGGCACAAAACGAGCACGACTGACGACGTAAAATGAGCACTCGGGCACCAGAACCTTGCCAAAGGCATCTGGGCACCCGCGTCGATTAAGGCACCGTCCAGCTACGACGTAAAACGAGCACTCGGGCACCGAAACCTTGCCAAAGGCATTTGGGCGCCCGCGCCGATAAAGGTGTCGGAACATTCCCCCGACCGACCCGCACTCGGAGACTCAGGGCTGCGATTCCACGTCGGTTCATGAACGTGCGTTTGCGCAGAAGACAATCTGGTCGGTTGTCGGGCTCTCCCTAATAACCCTCTCGACCCAGGCGCTACGGCCTACGCCCCAGCAGCTACAGTTGCGAAGTAGCGCCTCGTGGAAGAAGGGATAGACCTTAGGGAGCGTCCCACGGTCAATCGGAAACATCTCTTTCCCGCAAAGCACCCATGAACGCTTCGTGCCACGGACGCTCGCGGACCTTAACATGCGTTCGCGCGGGTCAGTGACCCGACTGGCCGCTCGGTCCTCCCTAGCGGTAGCCCTCTCGACTCGAGTGCCACGGCCTACGCCCCGGTGGCTATGGTTGCGGAGTGGCACTTCGCGGAAGAAGGAAGCGCCCGAGCGGAGCGATCAAACGGCTGGTCGGGAACACTCAGGCACCTGCAAACCTGCTTTGAGTGCATTCGATCGAAGTAATGTCCCTACGACGCCCCGACCAGTGAAAAACCGCAATCCCTCGCGCATCTTCCTCGGAAAACGCTAGCGCTCCTACGTTCAAGCAACCCAAGCGCGGCAATCATCCCCCCAACAACCATTGCGAAAACAAATGCCACAGGAAATAAAGCCGGGGCAAGCGCCACGACCAGCCAACGCCATAGCATACACATACATATATCGTTCGGAGAGGAGTGGTAGGGAAGCAAAGTACAAAAAGATGAAGTTATTCTAGCAGCGGCCGCCTCGAGGACCTTCAAGGAGAGGCGTCGTCCTCAGAGCTGCCGCTGGGGGCGTCCGCGGGCAGCCGATCCGCCACGCCAGCCACAGCGTCCACCGCCCAGGTAAGGTGGAAGGCGTACTGCGCGGCAGTACGCTCTAGAGGCTCGCCCAGCCTCACTCCGAGCGGCTCTAGGCTCCTCGCCAGGCTCTCGTAGGCGGGGCGAAGCATGGCAAGGAGATCTATGTGAGCCCTGACGAGCTTCGCCTCAGTAGCCTGGGCCCGAGCCCGCTGCGCTACTAGCTCCGCCTCCTGGGCAGAGGCCATGGCAGCATGGGCGCTCAGGGAGGCTTGCAGACACGCCAGCGCCGCCGTCAAACGGGCTGCGCGGGCCCTTATCCCCGGGACACCGCCCTGATCCGGCGGCAGGGCCCGGGGGATGACCCCGGCGTCCGCCACACCCCCTGCCAGGATGACTAGCAGAGGCACCATCGGAGGCGGGACCGAGCTCGAGCTGGAACCGCTAAGGGGAGAAAAACAACGAAGAACAAGCCAACATCAGCCAAGAAGGAAACCGAGCACGTCGGAGAGCTGAAGCAAAGAAAACTTACGCAGGAGCAGAGGCCGACCCGGAGTCGAGGTGGGGCCACTTGGGGTCCTGGCCCCAAGAGGCATCGTCTGCTGGGCGCTTGCCAGCCCGCCGGTCGCCGCCAGAACCGTCGCCTCCGCTCGCCATCACTCTTCAGAAAGCTCTAGGGTGGTAGAGGAGACCGACGGGGAGTAAGGCGGGGGGGAGTGGGGCGTTCGAACGGTCAGGCGTGGTCGTTCTCGCGCCCCCCCCCCCCGTGCCCTACTTATACGCGCGCCCAGGCAAGGCCGCGCAACTCGAGCCGACATCGCCTCGGGCGGAGGGCTGTACCTGCCACCCCTTCTACCGCGCCGCGCCTCGGTAACACGCGACGGCACCCTCCCGTTCTCCCCGCTGCGCATTTATTGTGGTGGGGCAGCGGCAGGCGAAAAGACATCGCCTCGGACGAAGCGTTGTGCCGCCCCTCGGCTCCGGCCCCGGGGCCGCCCGTACAACCACCAGATTAATTAAACCGCCATGGTCCTGAGGCGACGGGCGGAACAAGGATTCGCGCTGAAGGCTGAGATCGGCGCGGCAAGAACCCGACCCGCCGGATGGGTTCAGCGCCGCCCCGACCAAACGGACGCCCTCAACAAAGCTGAAAGCCTAACAGGGGAACTGTCCACTGCAGAGACCCCAATCTGCAGAAGCCTCCGAAGCCCACCTCCGACCGAAGTTAACCCCCTGATCGGCTCTCCGACCCGCTCGGGGGATACACCCACCGGGTGCGCTCACGTGCACCCCGATGGGCCGGCGGACAACATCCGGCCAAACGACACAGCAGGCAAACCCCCCGACCGGCTCCTTGAGCCGCTTGGGGGCTCGGGGCCTACACCCACCGGGTGCGCTCGCGCGCACCCGGCCGAAGTGGACGATTGGGTACACATGTAACCTGATTGGCCGCCTCCAAAAACAACCCCCCGATCGCCTCTGATGACGCGCTCGGAGGCTCGGGGGCTACTGACGGATACACGTACCATTGGTACCCCCAGCAGCCCGGAACAGCGAACGGGCTGCCTTTTAAAGCCCAGCCCTGACGAGGGGCCTGTGGGCCACAAAGGAGACTCAGTCCCGGCCTGGGCCAGCCTTGGAGCATCCCGACCCCCTGGGACAGAGCACTCGGTAGGCTCCGACCCCGGCTTGGGCAGGACGGTCCACGGTTCCGATCCGGTCGGGGTCACCCTCGCCAGCAGTCGGGGCACCGAGTCGTGCACTAGCGTTCGGCTGACTGCCCAACGGATGCGACGTCCCAAACGTCCGTACCGGGGTAGACGGCACCTTCCCGAGATGTCAGAAGGGCCACCGAGAAGTCAAGCACCGGTCCCATCATCCTGTCACGCAGCAGAGTAGGGCGCTCCCTCCCGAGGCAGCACCAGAGTCAAACGTCATAATGCAGGCGCCAGACGAACATACGGAGCAGTGCGTCACTTCTTCAACTGGGTCAGCTGCCGACCCCCTCAGCGAGTCTACCAACCCCGCCTAGGGGTAAACGAAGGTAGGACCGATGACAAGACCGGAGACCAGACACCAAAGCATAGAGGACCCCTTTCTTTTTCTTTCCAAACTCCCGTGTAATCTGCCACCTCCGTGTATATAATGGGAGGCAGGACACCGGAAGGGGGGGGACCCGATCGATCAAGCCAGAGACCGATCGAGCAGCAAGAAACAACGCTCGCGCTTGTAACACCTCGTAGCTATTTGCTCCCGAAGGCAATACACACCCACCTCAAAGACTGGAGTAGGGACGTTCCGCCCGAACTAATATACAGCTTGGACTCCTAGAGTCAGGCCATTCGAGGAGAGGGAGCGCGCGACCCCACTAACCAAAAATTCGTACTTGCCGGTACTCGAAACACCGACACCAGGGTTCCAAATTTATTTTAGGTTCACATCTTGTCACCCTCTAAAATCCAAAATTTTGGTAAAATCTTGTTATTTCGGATGAAATCAAAAAATTAAAATTGAAATACAAAATTTTTTGGACCGAGACTTCCGAAATTTTGGCCAAAAATCTGAAGTTTTGTCTGAAATTGCCGAAATCTTGATAAATTTCAACTGAACCAAAAATGATTCAAACGCCGTCAGAAAATTTTAAAATATTTTTTGGATCGTCCTAACACATCACTAATATTTCCATAAAAAGTTTAGATGATGATCAATCATTAGAAATTTTTAAAAATGCTGATAGTGCTACTATTCTAATAAAAAGGTTGACTAGCAGATTTCAACCAAATGAAAAATAGTGCAAACAACGTTAAAAACTGTTGAAATTTTTGTGGATGGTTTTAACACATCCATAATATTCCCATAAAATTTTTAGATGATGAACAAGCTTAAGGAATTTTTTTAAAATTCGGACAATGCTATTGAAGGCTAATCGGTAAATTTCAACCGACTGAAGAATGGTTTAAACCATATTATAAAATTTTGAAATTTTTTGTGGATGGTCCTGATGCATCTATAATATTCCCATAAAATTTTTAGATGATGATCAAGCTTGAGGAATTTTCAAAAATTCGGACAGTGCTACTGAAGACTAACCGACAAATTTCAACCAATGAAAAATGGTTCAAATCACGCTAAAAATTTTTAAATTTTTTTGTGAATAATTCTAATGCATCATTAATGTTTCCATTAATTTTTTTAAAAATGATCACGCATGTTTAACAAGCCCTAAACTCTAGAAAGAACATGAGATGTTCATGCATGCACATGATATATATATCTCAATATGCATTGCTGTTAGCTGCCTGCTGCAATATATATATCCCACTGTTGGTGGCTAGCTAGCTGCAGTGCATGCATGCCACTACATGAAACAGGGAAATTAACATCGGCCATTATAATTAACGTCGGCCGAATATTTTGCCGACATTAATAAGGTAATTAACGTCGGTACCCAGTTGGCCGACGGTAATTGATAAATAACGTCGGCTCACGAATTATAGCCGACGTTAATTAGATAATTAACATCGGCCTGAAGAGCAGCCGACGATAATAGACTAATTAACGTCGGTCCGGCCCTGCCGGCGTTAATTATGGTGAGATAAAAGCGGCGTTCGCGCCCTAATAATCGCGCTCGCTTTCGTTCTCCCGACGCCGCGCCAGTGCCACGCCGCCGCCCGCCGCCACCAGCGCCACGCCGCGCCGCGCGCGCTTACTCGCCGCCCGCGCCGCGCCCCGCTTCGCCATCGCTGCCGCTGCTCGTCGCCCGCTGCGCCGCTGCTGCGCCACGCCCGCCGCTGCCGCGCCACGCCGCTGCCGCCGCGCCACGCGCCGCGCCCTCGCGCCCCGCCCAGTACGCTGCCAGCGCCGCCGCCGCTCGCTCTGCCTCGTCGCCCGCCCGCGCTCGCCGGCCACGCCGCGCCGCCGCTGCCGCTTGATTGCCGGCCGCCGGCGCCGGCCGCCCCGCGCCGCGCCGCCGCTTCTCCGCTCGCTCGCCGCGCCTCGGTCCCGACCGCTGCCCGACTCCGCCGCCCGTCGAGGTTAGTTTTCTTTTAAATTTCCATGATACAATTTTTGACTAAAATGCTTGTTAGGTGATTATGCAATTTTAGTTCAATTATATTAATACATTATGCAATTTACTAAAGTTTGGTTATGGATTAGTACATTAGTGCAATCGACATTAGTGCAATTTATGACTAAAATGCTTGTTAGGTGATACATTAGTACATTAGTGCAATGTACATTAGTAATAAGCTTTTTCAATCATGTGCGTAAAATCATGTTTTATGGATAATATCAATATGCGTAAAATAACAGCTCATTTTATTTAATCTAGAAAAATATCAATGTACTTGCTTCTTTTGTTTCTAGATAATATCATTGTGCTTGTGGATTTTCTCCTGGAATGAAATTTAGAATCTAGCTATTTTGGTTGAGATGACAAGTCGATGCCAACATATAACAGTTAAATACATAGATAAATTTGATATATTTATTTGTGACATGTTTATTTTTTTTAAATTTATATATCCATTACGTGCTTATAAATATATATTCGAGTAATCGATTATCATCGGATTTTTATTTTTGATTTCAAATCACATAGTGTCACGAAACCTATGCGTCACCCGTTTCGGATCGGCATGTCTCACATGTGTCACATGTGAGATGTCCGTCCGAATTGTCCTTTTGGACAGCCTCGGAGTGGATGACAAAGTGCGGTATTTATGATGAGCCACGAGTGCGAATGAAATTTGGCGTCATAACCCTGTTGTTCTCCTGCACCATATCCGGGCGTGCGGTGGAGAACAGCGAGGTTATCTTCTTAGAAATTTCATTCTGACTCTACAGGCTCGTCATAAATCCGCGCTTTGTCTACCACTCTTGGGTGGGTTTAGGACATATCCTTTCCTATAGATGTAGGGTCGTGATATATAGAAACAAAATAAACCTAATAACTGTTGATTTAACCTATATAGCCTCAAGTATGGGTGACGGCCGATGGATGTATGAAGGTTGGGAGAAAAGTGGGGCTCACTCGACTGAGTGGACGGTCAAGGCTACCGCTTTTGTCGACCGTGCCTTCTCTATGTCTAGTACTGTTAAGGTGAAGTGCCCATGCAGCAAGTGCCGTAATTTCCACCCCCAGGACAAGAAATCGATGTCTCTGCACCTGTGTCGGTTCGGTTTCATGCCAAGCTTTGAGTTGTGGGTACGTCATGGTGAGTCACGTGCTCAAGGACCTCAAGTTGCGGTTGAAGAGGAAGATGATAGGGCGGGCGATGATAGGATGGATGAGATGCTAGAAGCTTTGCGTCCAGAGATTAACGTAGACTCGGAGGATCCGCCAACACGTGAGGTTCGGGAGTTCTTTGAGCTACTTAAAGCTTCTGAAGAGCTGTTACACGAACACACGAAAGTGACCCAGCTTGCTTTTGTGACGCGGCTCATGGCCATTAAGTCCAAGTATTTCTTTTCCAATAATTGTTACAATGATCTCGTGGAATTGATCTCTGATATACTGCCGGCGAATCATAAGATGCCTAGAGACATGTACCAGTCTAAGAAGTTGTTGTCTGGTCTCGGTATGAAGTATGAGAAGATTGATGTGTGCAAGGATAACTGCATGCTTTTCTGGAAGGAGCATGAGAAAGAGAAGCATTGCTTAGTGTGTAAAAAACCAAGATTTGTCGAGGTGGTGAACGAAGAAGGTGAAAAGGTAACGACCGATGTTGCACACAAGCAACTTCGGTATATGCCGCTCACACCTAGGCTGAAGCGGTTGTTTATCTCAAAACGAAGTGCCAGACACATGAGGTGGCACAAAGAAGGTGTGCGTGAGAACGACGAAGTAATGGTACACCCGTCAGATAGTGAGGCATGGAAGGCTCTAGATAGCTTTGACGAGGACTTCGCGAGGGATGCGAGAAATGTTCGCATTGGGTTCGCATTGGGTTGATGTTGACGCAGGTAAACTAGAATGTTATATTCTCATAATTTATTTGATTATTATCTTCTTTATTCATTCATTATTATTGTTGTTGTAGCTGGGATCGATGAGGATCAGGAGGCCGATGTGGGCCAAGGGGATGAGGACCCAATGGGTTGGGATACGACCGAGGGTTCTCTAGGAGCCCGCTGAGGTTTAGGAGGAGCCATCTTGTCGCCCCTCCAGCGCCCAGAGACGGGAGGAGGACAAGGTTGTGATCACACTGCTGGCGATAGGTTTGTATTTTTCTAAACCATGTCTTATTTCATTTCTTTCCGAATCGGATCTATATCATTTATAAGTCTTGCAGTTCATGGGAGGACTCGGGGTTTGACGGACGAGGGCACCATAGGCAAAGTTAACTACGTGCATAGGTAACCTCTGCCGCTTGCACTACTCCCGGGTTGGTCACAATGGCCAATGTCGAGCAATTTGTTGCTACTAGTTGGGATCATTACCGCTTGCTCCTAATGCCGAGCACTTGAATGCTCGAGGGCAGTTTGGAGTGACTTTTGGGTAAGATTCTCTCGTGCCGGTTGGTATTGGTTCAACTGCCGATTTTTACTATTCTAACTATTCTTTGTGATGAACAATTGTAGAAGCTGTTACCGTTTGGCTGACGGTGCAAACATGGAGCATGCTCGTAGAGTTTTCCATGTAAATGCACGTCGGGTGACCAAAGATGCATTGTCTAATGCTCGGATTCAAGCAACAAATCTTTACTTGAGGTCTGTTAAAGGGCAACGAATTAACAGGACTCGCGGGTCTTCAGAAAGTTACTTGACCGAAGAACAGTACATGCAGGTAAAACAACAAATATTACACGCTATTTGAGTTTAACGTTTCTTGGTAATGCTGTTTTAATGTATTAATATCTTTGTGCAGGTCATGATTCCATGGTTGGGGGACCGTCCAGAAGCTTACCAGGCTCTTTGCCGGCGTTGGGCTTCACCTGAGTTCATCGCCAAGTCAAGAAAGAACCGAGACTGTCGAGGCAAACAATCAAAGCACACGTATGGCGCCGATGGACATATGCGTAAAGCTAAGCGCATGGTAAGTCTGGCCGTAGCAATCTTTTGCAAAATACATGTTACCAAATATATGTATGCACCTAACTTATGTCTACAGGAGGCTCGGACCGGTGTTCAGCCGAGTGATATTGAAGTGTACGTGGAAGGTCATAAAGGTCGAGACCCGACACTCCTGAGCACCAGGCAATGTGACACCTATTGATCGGTACCGGTTAGTGGTCACAATTTTGATCCAATTCAAATTAAGTTGTTTGATTTGCAGTTCCCATTTAAATTGTCTGATTTGGTTGTGCAGGAGAAATATGGCGAGGAAATGGCCAAGCGCCATGGTGCAGACTATGATTGGAGGAAGGAACCGATTGACGGCGTAGCTGTGCATGCTAGTGGAGGCGGCAAGGCCCATGGACGGTGAGATGTCATACCTTGTAAAATTTCATGAAGTCATAATTTCAAGTGCTCAAGCCTTTGTGGTCACGCATTTTGAATGTACTCCATGTTCACTGGAGTGATCGACTTCGGCCCGGTGGTGCGAAATGAGAGGATCTTCTTCGCCCTGCACCTCGGGGTTGGTAGCCGTCGCTCCTCGTGAGCAGGAGTTGGAGGTTACTAGGCTGCGTGAGGAGCTGCGCCAACGTGATGATTATGCAAGGGCGCAACAAGAGTACTATGCTTCATACTGTGCACAACAAAGAAGTGGCGATTCAAGTAAGTTCGAGTCTTCAATCTATTGCATTTAGAGAATATATTAATTCAAAATACTTATACATTGTATTTGTAGGCGATGTTCCAGCGATGGGGCAAAACATTGTCTTTCCACCGTTCCAACCGCCCGCCACCACCGCAATGGGGATGTATCCTCGGCACCTCCTGCACTCGGTATTTGCGGTAAACATTGTGAATCGAGTAGAACTTAGTCAATCTAGCTAATACTAGTTTGTTGTACCTAATCTTGTTCAAACTAGCTACATTTAGTCAATCTAGCTAAACTTAGTCATTTCTAGCGAGACTTAGTGAATCTAGCTAGACTAAGTATCTCTAGAGTTAAGTTTGATGAATTTAACGATATTTAGTTCATTTTGCTAAACTTGGTCCGTTCTAGTTAAACTTTTGTAAATGTAGTTAAATTTAATCAATATAGCTACACTTACTAATTTCTAGCTAAACTTTGTCAAACCTTGCAAATCTAGTAAAATTTGATCAATCTAGCTATAATTGTTGCTTATGTAGGGATCAACGGCACATGGGTCCTCGTCTTACAAGATTACTCACTGCAACACTTGCAAAGACCTCGCAGATCCGTGATTCGTTTCTTACTTGTCTCCTTATGGTACATTCATTCTTATATTATTGTCTAATCTTGCATTTTCTTGTGTAGGGAACCGACGGTGCAATCGCTTTGTCAACGCGCTCTTTGCTTCCGGATCAAGCGGCCAGAACTCCAATCAACCAGATGGCGGCCAGCAGTTGTAGATTGTTTCATAGTTGTCACTTTGGATGTGTATGATTCGAGCTGTACTTTTGGATGCGTTTGTAGTTGTGTCACTTTGGCCTTTTTGTATGTCATGACAATTTGCATATTATGATGAATCGGTAACTTGATTATATGCATGTTCTGTGCTTGATTGATTATATTCATGAATTGTATGTGTTGATGTGTGAATTGCTGTCAATGTTGATTATATTATGTATTGAATTGTATTGCGAAACATGAAAATAGGGCTAAAAGTTGCCCCTGATATTACTAATTAACGTCGGCCTACGGGTCGGCCGACGTTAATTAGTAATCCTGAGGTCCTGTTTTCGTCCGACAAATGTCCGGCAAAACGCTAATTAACGTCGGCCTAATATTAGCCGACGTTAATTATCCCCCACGGCACTAATTACCGTCGGCCAGGCGGAAGCCGACGTTAATTATTAATTACCATCGGCTAACAATGGGCCGACGTTAATTAGCGGGCTCCGGCAGTAATTATCGTCGGCTGAGTCAGGCCGACGGTAATTAGTAATTAACGTCGGCGGCCGACGTTAATTATGCTAATTAACGTCGATTAACTATTGTGGGCTAAAAGCCGACGTTAATTAGTCCTTTGCCGACGTTAATTACTATTAACGTCGGCAAATGGCTAATTAACGTCGGCTTTTGGCCGATGTTAATTTGCGGGATTACTGTAGTGTGCATACTGATGCATTGCAGCAGGCAGCTGACAGCAGTGCATGCATATCATGTGTCTCTCTCGGCTTGAAGGAGCCAGTTATAAAAATAATTATTTTTATATGTAAGTTATAAAAATATACTTTATTTTTTAAAAAAAATAATCATTTGTCGCTCCATATGGCAGTGACGGGACGCCAATCACGTTACCGTGACACGAGAGAACAAAGCAATCTTGAAAAATCAGAGCACTAGTGCAATCGCAGCAATCGCAAAGCAAAAAAAGCACTAAGCAATCGGCAGAAAGCATGAGTTTGAATGCTATCCTTGGGGAAAAAAAACGTGTTTTGAGTTGTAATTTACCAAACTGGTCCAAAATTATCCGGTTCAGAAACCTTCCAAACCGGTCTAAAAAGACGAAATTAACTGGTCCAAAAAGTCAAAATTTTGCTAAAATTTTCAAAAAATACTGTAGTAATTTGAATTTTTATAAATTTTATTACCTCACCATGATTATGAATATCAGAGGGGACCAAATTTCAAAATTTCACTGAAATTTTACAAAATTTCATCGAAACCTGCAGTCTCATAAACGTCGACGTCGATCTATTCAGATCTGACTCAGCGTCATATTTTCTATGGCCATTATCGGCCTACCGCATGTCCAGTTATTTGTCAAATTTCATCGTACTTGTCATGGTTGAACTTTTTTAAGTATAAAACGTACGCATACACAATATATACCGCACATGCAACTCACATACATATGACATATCTAAAGTCTAGGACTTAGGATTCTGATGGGCTAGATGCACATGTAACCATCTGTCCACATGTTAGCTTTCGCGATGGACCTAACTAGACGACAAAAATATAGTAGTTTTTGATCAAATGAACCATGCATGTAATTATAAACCCAGTAAACTAAAAACCCGACATGGACTATACGTATGATGAGCAAAATTTTCCCACGGTTTACTTTGTATATTATAAGATGGCTAGCTTGAGATCAACAAAGAGTTTCGACAGCCAGATCTATACGGGGGGGCAGCATCGCAGAATCTGTGTAGCTGCATGTTGCCCCATCAGCAAGCAGCACGCAGGAGCCTTGCTCGTCCCATCCGCTTCACCATCTGAAGTTTCTGATAGTGATAGCTCCCATTCGGGCGTACGTACTTCTACAATTCTGTTCCGTGTTGGCCATGAACTTGCCAAATAAAATGAATGGGAATTCTCAAAAGCAGAAATGAATTAATAGGTCTGAATTTTGAAGCAAATAGGAACGCAGCTAGCTAGCTAATGGATTCTATTCAGATTCGTAAACACAGCAATTCTACAGGACTATGATAAGTACTATACCATCTCCTTTGTGCCAGCCAGGCTACACTGTTCTATTACTTTATCTGCTCCCTCAAGTCTTTCCCCTATCACCATAAAGCTCTCGCCTGTTCTACTCTACGTGATCCATGGATCTACATCAAGGCGGGCCATACAAGTGCAGCTCGAAAGGAATCTTTCAAGGGTTGTTAGGTGACTCAGGAGTCAGGTCTATGTTTGTTAGGTTATGCCAGTGCAGCATTGTTGACCGTTCAAACCTTGCCATTTGACTGGTTAGTTCTTGCAGCATCCACAGCAGGGTAGGCATGCATATACAAGGGCTAAAATCTTATTGTATAGTCCATTAAGTTCTAATTAATGGCCAGTTACATGGTTAGAGGCATCATAAACAAATGGAGGTTAGTTTAAGCTTGATACAACAAAGCCTTGGTTTGGAGTCATGAGTTCCAGCACATGGAGCCCCTCAATGGGCAAAGGCATCTAATGGAGAGATGCCTTTCGAGGATACTTGTTCTAATCCTGGAGGCTACATGTGCAGTGTCCATGCTGGAGTTGGATTTTTCCCAGAATGCTGAATAGGGGACAATGAGAGAACAGAATCCGGAGTGCAAGACTTGTTTACTAAATTAGCAACACATTGGGCTTGAGTACGATAGGTCACTACTACAGGCACTATCATTTCATCTAGGTCGGCTCCCAGCTTTTTTTAAAAAAAACCCGATTACAATAGATGATTCGGCGAGGGTGTTTAATAATTGGTGAGGAATCATTACAATCGATTCTAACATTACAACCGATTATGATGTGCCTAATGCTACATCACAATCAGTTCTTATGTTAGAACCGATTGTGATGTGCACAACGAGGGAGGTCATCACAATCGGTTCTGAGCTAGAACCAATTGTAATGATCATATTATCACTATCGTGTGAAAACTTATTATGATAGAGTCTCCTCGTCACTGTATAAGACTTTGTATAATCATCAAAACCGACTGTCATGACAAAAAAGAACTGATTGTGATGTATATTCCTATAGTGGTAGTGGGTCCAATATTAATCCAATAGAACAAGTTTAGCTTGTTCTATCATACTTGTATACAAATTGGGCAGTATGAACACTGAACGGCAGGATTATACAGTACCAAGAATTGACAGTGGCTGGTGAAGGTAGTCCCAATAGTTTAGATGCAAAGACACTGAGAGACCAAAACGCCAGCCTTTTATCAGTCACCTACAGAGGGAAAAGGTTTGATTAGTGTGCATAAAGGACTTCCAAGAACGGCAAGCATCAACAGTAGATTCAACAACAGAGGCCACAAAGGTGCAACACAATTGAACATTGTGAAGATTACAGCTTAAAACTCAGACAAAAGTTATAGTGATTTTGTGGAGCTAGGCAGCCAGCAGTATATATATGATGCACAGTGTACACAAATAAACATTGATGTATCTAGATTCTAGAGTGGCAATGTTAGGCAATTGCAGATTTAATAGCAATTAGGTGGAAGGCAAGAAGATACGTGGTTAATCCTAACAGGATATGTAGTTAACATGATAATCTATCAGCAGCTTTGTTGGTCAAATTTGTCTCTTTCATTTTTCTTCCTCTTTTTAATCATCTCCATACACATCACATGGTGATGACAAGTTTGCAACTTGCAACTCAGATTTGTTTTGAAAGATGGTCTGCCTATTTTTAGGGCGCAGCTTATTTTGTTGATTGCTGGAAAAGAAATTTTCACTTCGGCAAAGTCTTTTCACAGGAGAAGCTAAAGGCTAAAGTCTCTACCCCAGAGGCCCATATCCATTTGGATCCTAACAGTTTGGCAAACAAGCTGTATATGCAGAAACTTGACTCTTTGGATTGCTCCTCTTGGGTAATATAGTTCGAACATGTTGGTTAACCTAAGTAGTTACATTGGGGAATAGTGCAAATTTCTTCTCATGAAGAACACATATCATGCTACAGGAAAAAAACGTAAGGAGGTCAATTCCACTGCAATAGTAGTAGCTAAAACCTCTCACAAGTACATTAAGCAGGGCGTCATTCTGATGATCATGATATACATGTTTAGCCTGTACTTAGCATTAAATGTAGGAATTTTGGGAATAATTGTGTTCGTTGTTATAGTGTCAATCTCAACCGTATTATGATCAAACTCTATCTCTAATTTATCTCTAACTCTGAATTCTATCCTAATACGCTCCGAGTCACACACGACTCAGACTCTATTTCCAACACTCCCCCTCAAAATGGACATAAGATACAATCACAAGCATCTTGTTACATACTGCAACACTCCACCAAGGCAACTACTTTTACCGAACCACCAACACGATTCCAAGTACCACCACCTCTGACGTCCAAAGCTACAATCGATGCCATGACCAACACCACCTACAAAATTGTCATCCTTGCCATTCGCAACCTCCACGACCATCATCCTTGCTGTTCGCACAACCAACTATGTGTCCAACATCGTCACATGGACTCAACATCCAAGTGCCTTCACCTGCACCACTATTAAGCATAGTAACCACCATGATCATCATCTCAACCATGTCTCAACCAACATCAAGTCATTCACCTTCTTCGTCACACCCACAGTCTTGGTCTCCTCCATCTCTACCCACATGCTTTAAGCCTTGGTCTCAATCATCTCCACCTCTATCCCCCGGCAACCTTGGCCTCCACCATCTCTCCCAACATGCCCCAAACCATCTCGGCTTCCACCATCTCTCTCCTAACATACCTTCGATCACCTTGACCTTCGCCTTCTACCTTACCAGTCTCCACACCTCTCCACAATGCTACCTTTTGCAACAGAACCCACACCTCGATAGCTACCACGCACTAACACTAAAACCATAGCCACAACCTCCAACGAAGCTACCACCGGCTCCTCCCACAATGAACACTGAAGGACCGTTGGCGCTAAATACCTCTAAAAGATGTCTAGAAAAGCTAATCGACTCTAAACAGCGGAAGGAATAATTGAAACAATACTAGACCAAGCGACTAAACCATGAGAATCAATCACAATAATTAAACTGAAATTTCACACTTTCGCATTAAA
The DNA here is from genome assembly GCA_036346355.1 of Rhipidocladum racemiflorum. NCBI lineage: Eukaryota > Viridiplantae > Streptophyta > Magnoliopsida > Poales > Poaceae > Rhipidocladum > Rhipidocladum racemiflorum. The sequence goes on from CM070579.1 coordinate 74,773,982, forward strand.
TCAATCAATGTGTCAAAGTATGAATCTCATCACATAAAGTTCAATCTAGAATTTATACCCTCATGCCGCTCCTGCGTGCTGCCGCTCGCCCGCTTGCTACCGCATCGGCCTCTCGCCGAAGCGATCTCGCTAAGCGCCCGCTTGCACGCTGTCGCTGGGAAGCGATCGGCCTCTGCCGAAACTCACTCGCCGTCGCCTGGGAGCTTCTCTGGAAACCTCTTTTCCTTCTAGTCGCTCACCTCTAGACGATGCGCCGTCACCTCCTGATCAACTCATTGGGAAACTCTCACGTATCGCTCATAATGCCTGGCTTCACGGAAATCCTCTCCAATCTATCCTCACGTCGCCTTCTCACGGTGCCGCCGCGCTCTGCCTTTTCTCAGGCGGAAACCCTCACACTTTTCTCTGTATTTTTTCTTCACAAACCCTCATGCCGGCTTCTCCTTTTATTTGCGTGCCTTGCTCTCCGTATGGGCCTCCACGAATCGTGCCGTTTCGATTAGACCAATCTTCTCGTTTCCGATTGAACCAGGCTTCCCCGTTTCCTTGCCTGCATGCGTTAAGCATCTTGCCTCTTCTAGTCACAGCACATGGCGTTGCATGCATTAAGGAACTCCACTTCTAGTCGCTCACGACATCAACTGCCATGCATGACGTGCTTGCTTTGGTCTCAATGCCTGCATGCACTTGCCTTGCACTTGCTTGTTGCATGCAGTGTATACTTCTAGTCAAAAGCACTTCTAGTCAATATCCAAGACCACATCGCTTCATGCTTTGCTTATTCCTGTCAAAAGCCAATCAACAAACACTATTCTTTCCAACCCAAAAAGATTAATCCATCACAAATATTAATATCATATTTCTTCAAATATCGATCTCTTATTGTCAAATCAACTCAGCACAAAAACTAGAAATTAACAATCTCCCCCTTGAGGAGTGATTTGACAACACACAACATTGAAAATTCAAAATAGCTCCCCCCTAAATATAAGCTCTCCCTCTCAACCAACTGACCAAAACAAGCAAACACAATTTCTCCCCCTAAACGAATGCAACTCATACTATCTCTCCCCCTACACGAATGCAACTCATACTATCTCTCCCCCTTTGTCAAAACACACATCAAGGATGCACAAGAATGAAAATAATATATGCCATGAAATGCAAACCTAACAAGCATTGAAAATTATTCAAGGTGAATACAAATATTATAGCAATTCATCTCCACACTCCAAGATCCAGGAATTGCCCCATAGTCAAGTGAAACCACCAGTTTTGAGTAAAATGGTTATAAGATTACAATAAACTCATGGACAGATAAATAAGTACACTTGAGCAAAATATTTAATATATATAAAAATATCCCATGTGTTAAAGATACTAGATTTGAGCACATATAACATACCAGACTCACAATTATCTGTCCAAAGCTGCTATTTTCAATTACTTCCTTCTTTATTTTTCTTTTTGATAAATAAATCTCACAAACCCTGTTTTTTTAACAGGTATGGCAAGGTTGAGCTTGCATCTTTTTCCTATATGGCAAATATTTTTATTGCATCTTGTCATGTGCAGGTATGGCGAGGTTGACCTCACATCTTTTTCTAATTTGGCAAATGACATTACACAGTCAATCTTGCATCTTTTGCCCTGCATTTTTTATAAGCAATCCCAAGGACTCATCATGATCATCTGGCTTTAACACAAATGGCTCAAAAATAGTACTCAAAAACACATTAGGAATTTTGATTTTTGAAAAATAGCCCGTGTGACAAATTTATTCAATCCAGTAGAAAACTTTAAGATCATAAACATCCCACTCTCTACTAGTAATAAAACAACTCAACTAAGTTGGCTTTGTCATGTAAAATTGTCATGTGAAAGTTCACTGCTATAGAAATAAGTATTCAACAAGTATAATAGACAATGCTTGTACTATATGATATGCAAGACTATTCTACATGACATTGTTGGAGTGCATTTTTTAACAAGTTTTTGGGAACCCAAATAGTTTTAACACCGTTTACATGAGAAAAACTTTCCAGTTGATTGCTATCAAGTGAAGGGTCACAAGACATCGATTTTCTTTGGTTTGTAAGTCTATTCATACCAAAATGAGCATTGTAATGTTGCTGAAAATTTGTTTCATTTGACTTATATCCATGATTACGAAAAGCATAACAGTTTCTAGCATAATGTCCAAATTTACCACAATTGTAGCAGTTCACATGATAAAAAGCATCCCAATATTTTGGACCCACATTAGCATAACAATTTATTTTCATGTGTCCAAATTTACCACAATTAAAGCATCTCACATGTTTCTTTTCAATCTTCACATTATCAGAAGGACGCAAAAGAACAGGTTTTTCATTAACAACAGGAATTTTATTAGTGTTATTCTTTTTATATCCTACTCCTTTCATGAATGAGCATTTTGAAGTATCAAGAGTCATGTTCAAATTTTTCTCACCATTTGTCATCTTTTCCAAAGTAGCTTTCAAGTAATTGTTTTGTTTGGCTAGATCAGGGCATCGAGTACAAAGATATGCATAAGGACGCTTTTCCAGTTCAATTAATTTTTTTTTAAGCTCAACAAGATTCTCACACCCAAATTCTTTTGTTAAAATAGATACTTGCTTCTCCAAATTTGATGAATCAGTTGAATTTTTTAAAGAAACTATCTCTTTTTCTAACACAATGCACTTATCACATGAAGAATGACAAGATTTCAGCAAAGCATTTTCACTTCTATAAAATTCACATGTCTCACAAGTGGCATTCTCAAGATCAGCAACTTTTCTTTTTAATTTGGCACAAGAACCACAATTTTCACCACTTTTATTAACCAAGAGATTAAGTTTTTCATTTTCTAGTTTCAATTTTTTACATTTATTTATCAAGGCATCACGAATTTTTTCTTATAATTTAAAAGCTTCCAAAGTTTCAGAATCATTTACCTCATCTTCATCATCAGCATCTTCACTTTCTGACGTTTCATGACAAACGTCCCTCCCAACAAGGCAAATATCTGCTATATCATCATCCTCTCCAAGTGTAGCCAAAGGATCATTGTCATCCTCATCATCATCTGAAAAATCAAGCTCCTCCACAATGTTCAAGAATGCTTTCTGAAGTGACTTCTTCATCTTGGAACCTGAAAATTTCTTCTTTCGAAAAGGACTAGAATTCTTGTTAGCAAGTTTGGGACAATCACTCTTATAATGACCAAATTCGTTACAATTGAAGCATTTTATGAGATCACTTTTACTTTTGCCAAACTTGGTTTTCAAAACATTAGAAACCTTTTTAGAAAGACTAGCAAGCGCATCAAAATCCATATCATCAATATCAATATCATTTTGTTTATTTTTCTCAACAGTGGCAAGAGCAATAGGTACATCATGAGTATTATGACTAATTTGACTGAGACCCATCTCATATATCTTTAAAGAACCAAGCAAAGCATCTAATTTCAACGTACTCAAGTCCTTAGATTCAGTTATTGCAGTTACTTTAAAATGCCACACCCTTTGATCTAAAGATCTAAGTAACTTTCTACATTGATCTTCCTGAGACAACACCTTTCCAAGAGATGTAAGTTTGTTAACCAATTCATTGAAACGAGCAGCAAAGTCATTAATGGTTTCCCCAGTTTTCATAGCAAACAATTCATACTCACGAGTAAACAATTCAATTTTAGCATTTTTGACATCATTAGTGCCCTCATGAGTAATTTTCAAAGATTCCCAGATTTCATAAGCAGTTTTCAGACTAGAGATCTTATTAAATTCATCCTTAGACAAAGCACCATAAAAATAACTCATTGCTTTTTGATTCAAGGTGTGAAGATCTTTTTGTTCCTTCGTGATAATATTCTCAGGTTTAACATATTTAGTTTCTACAGTTTCCCACAATTCATAGCTCTGAGATTGTAAAAAAGATTGCATGCACACTTTCCAATAAGGGTAATCATCACCATTAAAAACAGGAGGTTTAGTCATAGAGAAAGTGCTAAACTGCGCCATAGCTCCTAATCGCAAGATTAAACTAAGCTAACCTTGCTCTGATACCAATTGAAGGACCGTTGGCGCTAAATACCTCTAAAAGATGTCTAGAAAAGCTAATCGACTCTAAACAGCGGAAGGAATAATTGAAACAATACTAGACCAAGCGACTAAACCATGAGAATCAATCACAATAATTAAACTGAAATTTCACACTTTCGCATTAAATCAATCAACGTGTCAAAGTATGAATCTCATCACATAAAGTTCAATCTAGAATTTATACCCTCATGCCGCTCCTGCGTGCTGCCGCTCGCCCGCTTGCTACCGCATCGGCCTCTGTGAGCGATCTCGCTAAGCGCCACGCTTGCAGCTGTCGCTGGGAGCGATCGGCCTCCTGCCGAAACTCACTCGCCGTCGCCTGGGAGCTTCTCTGGAAACCTCTTTTCCTTCTAGTCGCTCACCTCTAGACGATGCGCCGTCACCTCCTGATCAACTCATTGGGAAACTCTCACGTATCGCTCATAATGCCTGGCTTCCTGGAAATCCTCTCCAATCTATCCTCACGTACGCCTTCTACGGCTGCCGCCGCTCTGCCTTTTCTCAGACGGAAACCCTCACACTTTTCTCTGTATTTTTTTTCTTCACAAACCCTCATGCCGGCTTCTCCTTTTATTTGCTGCCTTGCTCTCCGTATGGGCCTCCGGCCAGATCGTGCCGTTTCGATTAGACCAATCTTCTCGTTCCGATTGAACCAGGCTTCCCGTTTCCTTGCCTGCATGCGTTAAGCATCTTGCCTCTTCTAGTCACAGCACATGGCGTTGCATGCATTAAGGAACTCCACTTCTAGTCGCTCATGACATCAACTGCCATGCATGACGTGCTTGCTTTGGTCTCAATGCCTGCATGCACTTGCCTTGCACTTGCTTGTTGCATGCAGTGAATACTTCTAGTCAAAAGCACTTCTAGTCAATATCCAAGACCACATCGCTTCATGCTTTGCTTATTCCTGTCAAAAGCCAATCAACAAACACTATTCTTTCCAACCCAAAAAGATTAATCCATCACAAATATTAATATCATATTTCTTCAAATATCGATCTCTTGTTGTCAAATCAACTCAGCACAAAAACTAGAAATTAACAAACACCACCCTCAACCCACGTCCAACATCACCCCTAGGCTTGCCACCCAATAACTCTCTTGCTACCAACTCCAACATCAACACCACCGAAGCTATATCTTGATCAATCTTCTCCTCCAGTTTCAGAACCTCTACATTGTCCTGAAACCTCCACTACTAGTAACAACCAAAATCACTTCCCAATCTCTCTTCTCTTCCAGAGCACATGCAGCCTCGCAACAAACAACAATCAACCCAACAAAACTCCACATTCTCCTCTTTCCTCCTTCCAAGCAAGCAAGAGCAAAACAACCAGCTTCACATTCCAAACCCAAGCAACACCAAACCAGCTTCTTTTTTCTACAAACCTTCCTCATCCTGACCAACGTGAAGCATTGGCGTGCTAGCTCACTCGGTGAGGTTCCATTTAGCCATCTAGAGGTCTAGAACTTCATTGATGTGCCATCCCCTAGTATGACCCTGGTGCTTGCATTAAACAAGGTCCTGAAGGTTCCATCACGAGGAATCTCCATGCCGACCCATGGCCTCTGTCTATCGTTCCACTCATACCAAAGCCAATGAATTCGTAGTGCTTGTCCAAGCCTGTTGAGGTCTTTTATCCCCCAAACCACCCAGTCTTTTTGGACTGCACACTCTATTCCAGTTCACTAAGCAATGGCTTCCACTGCACTCTTGTTCGCCTTTTCATATAAAGTTTCTTCTTGACCTATCCACCTTTTTTTTGCCCAACCAATTAGTGGGAACACTATCAAATGGTAAATTGCGAGGGACGTGAGGACTGAGTTCGCTAATGTGAGACGCGTAGCCCTTGATAACATTTTTCCTTTCCATCCCGCTAATCTGCTCCAATTTTGTCGATGATCAGTTGAATATCCATTTTTTTAGTTTAGTTGGACGCAATGGAATTCCTAAGTATCTGTAGGGAAAAGATTTTCTGAGGGCTGGAAATTCCTGCAGGATTGGCTGTGAGATCTAAACCCTCACATCTTATGGGATAAACCTCGCTCTTCTAGAGGTTTGCCTATAGCTCTTGCTTGTCCTAGTAAGATGGACGCATCGTTGATATATTGGGAGATTCGAAGCCTTATTGACCGATAGAGAATTGGCCAGATTAGATTCTCCATGGTTGCCTTGGTAATTATCTTTTGTAATGGATCGATGGACAAAATGGATAACATAGGTGATAGTAGATCCCCCGTCGAAGCCCTCTCCTATGTTTAATTGGCTGCCCGGGAATTCCATTGAATAGGATTCTCAAAGACGATGAGGCAAATATCATTGAAATCCAATCTCTCCATCGACGTCCAAACCCGATGTGCTCCAAGAGCTCTAGTAGATACTCACAGCTGATTGAATCAAATGCTCTGGCTATGTCCAACATGATGAAGAGAGCTGGAGCCTCTTCCTGTGCAACTCCTTGGTGAGGTTTTAGGTGTAGAGGAAGTTATCATGTATGGATCTCCGCTTGATGAACGTGCTATGATTGATGTACACAATTTCCTAAAGGAAAGGAGCCAGCCTAATTGCCAGTATTTAGGAAAAAAATAGCTTTCCCATACCGTGTATTAGGCTTATGGGCCTATATTCTGGCCACGTCCTGTTTCTTAAGCAGTAGGACTACATTTGCCAAATTGCTGAGGTGAAAGTTTTGTCCTCTGATATCATATAGCTAATTTATTACCCTCATAAGGTCTGACCTAATGATCTGCCAACAGTGTTTGTTGAACATCCCTGTGAATCCATCCAGTCCTGGAGCTTTGTCATGTGGCATCAAGGAAACCACATGTCATACCTCTTCCTCATCAAAAGGTTCCTCTAGGCCACTCAAGTATGGCGTTGCATATCCAAACTATCCCAGCATAATGTATGGAATCTTTGCTCTTTCCTTCACATGTGGTGTTGGAAGTAGCGGAAGAGTTCGTGATGTTTGTCTTCTTCAGAGTGAATTGTGCCATTTTCTATCACAATTGACTGAATATGCTTTTTCCGTTTGTGTGCATTGACCCTATTGTGGAAGAACTTTGTATTTGCATCTCCCTATCTAATGAAGGTCATGTGAGAGCATTGTCTCATGAGTATTCTTTGAATGGCAGCCAGGCCAAGTAGTATCTACTTTAGCCTGGTTCAAAAAGTTATTTTCATTTTTGAGATTTGCTTGTTTTCCTGTGCCTTATCCAATTGAAAAATAATTTCACTAGCTATGGCGAATTGCAACCTGAGATCCCCTAATTGTTGATGACTCCATGCTTTAAGAGACTTTGCTGTTCTAACTTGTTTGATGTGTAACCTGAGCAGGGCATCTTACATTTGCACCAGTCTGTGCCATGCTTGATGCACCTCCTGCAAGAAGTTCGGCATCTTTGGCCAGAAGGTCTCAAAGCAGAATCATGTGAATTTTGTGGGCTCGACTAGTCCTAGCAGAAACAAAGGGCAAGGGATGAAATGGCTTGTAGATGGCAATCTGGGAAGAGTACGTCCTCGTTCGTGCTGAATAGACGACCGATTCTTGTTAAAGTTGGGTTGATCCTCACACTTCCCCAAGTAAATTTTCTCCCATTTAGTTTGATTTTATTTAGTTCCACGTCGTCTAATGGCCTGTTTGGATGCTGCGCTCGGCGGAGCCTGGTCCGCGGGAAACGGCCGCGCGCTCCGTTTCCGCGCGTGCAGGCGTGAGCGCACGTGAAGGCCTTGGTTGCCTCGGCAGGGCCAGGCTCGCGTGGACCAGGCTCCGAACCAAACACGTGCTCCGGCGCGGTCAACGCACGCACGGAGCCAAGCTAAGCGCGGCGCAACATCCAAACAGCCTATAACACTGTCTTGAAGGCTCCCATGCATTAGTCTCCTGTTGAGGTTGTCATTGTTTTTGTTTGCCGCTTGGTAGATTAAATTGAAGTCTCCTAGGGTGAGCCATTCATGTCTCATGTCTCCCTTTAGGACTCTAATTTCCTGCAGGAATTGCAGTTTTGCATCATCTAACTGAGGTCCGTAGACCCCGTGCATGACCATTTGAGCCTAGAATTGTTCATTGTAATTTTGACGGACACTGTGTTAGTCCCTATGTTGACTTATGAGAGCTGGAAGAATTCTACCGAGCGGGCAAGGAGTATTCTCCCCTTTGTGTCATAAGCTGGCAGAAAGCAAAAGTTTTCTTTGAAGCTATTGCTGAGGGTTTCTGCCACAGTGCTGTCATCTCCTGTTGCAATTTTGTTTCCTATAGACAAACAATAGTAGTGTTTGTTGTCGAACAAGCTCTCTCACCACTGCCCTCTTTGCTGAGGAGTTTAGACCACGTACAGTCTAGTTTAAGAGACAGAAATGTTGCTGCGACATTTGGTTATGAGTTTAAACACCTAATTCTTGTTCTATTGGTGGTACTGCCTCGAATTGTGTTGTTCACATGCTATTTTCTGCTAACTGAGGCACACTATGGTGTGTGTGTTGTAGCCAAGAACCTGTTCTTGGGTCAATGCACACGAGCCTGCACAGCTTTAGCTACGGTCGGCCTTACAACAAGCAACAGAGAACAGTTGGAAGCAGAAGAGACACCACCCAACATACTATGTTCACTAACCATCGTTATCAGAACATTTCCTCCACGTAACGCTTTGGAGCATGGATTTTGTTTGGCCCAAGACAGTACTGATCTGTCCTGTGCCGAAACTAACATGGTTACTAAAACCATCAGGCACAGCTGGTGAAAGCAAAAGCAACGGCACTAAACTGACTTCCTAGAGCTAAACAACGTAAAACAAGCAAAAGACATGAACCGAGTGCACATTAACAGAAAAAGGATAGAACTGACTAACTAAAGTATGGGAGAAATCCATCAAGTTGCCTGGATTTCCCAAGCATTAGCTCGTGTGGTCACTGCTAGATTGATGTTGTCCCGCAAACCAACTAGATCGGCCAAAGCATCCAGAATCTCTATGGTAAGCGGTTTCTTGAAGATGGCAAGATATCTCTACATTACCAAGTCATCCATCTTGCCATTGGTTGCCAGTATGCCAAGTTCCTTGGTAAGGTGTTGCTGCGCTCTCTCAGTTGCTACCATCTCCGGTATTGCCTTCTTCTTGGCGAGGCACGCACTTCGGCGCTCTTGTGCCTTGTGATGATTCAGTTGTGCCAACTGTCAGAATTGGCATTGGTATCTCCATCGTTCAGGTACGGAACTCATCTAGTTTTTTACCTTTTCCTTGTCCAGCCTCGTCCATGATGACTAAATTTGTTTTGTGCTGAGTTCGAACTGCGTTGCCTGGCAGTTCCTCTATCATCGGATCGTGTCTGTGATCTTCCAAATCCACAGCATTGAACTTTTGAGTGAGCATTTCTTCGTAGCCTGACCTGACTACCATGTCTCATGTGGAAGGGCATGGCTGTTTTTGCTCAACACGAACATGTGCCATGCAGTGGACGATGTCGTGACTGCAAAGGAGTTCGATTGTGTCAGCATCTGGTCTAGTTTACTGCATGTTGTGGTCCTGTATAGAGGGTAGGTGGTCTTCCGATAGGTATTGTTTTTTGGGTGATCTTGTTCTATCCCTTTTTGGGTGATCTCGTGGTGCCAACCAATATGCCACCCACAACTCACTAGGCTCGCCCCTAGTTCGTTGGCTCCTTCTGGAACTCCTCTAATACTAGCGTTGATTTTTCATCAACTGATGTTTGTATTGTGGCAAGGGTGAGTACTTAAAGCACTCAGCAAGTCATGCACAGAGATGCAATTCTAATAGCTACATGCATGGCTTATTCCAACAACAGGCTAAATGGTTCTTTTGCAATAAGCAACATTCATAAATAACAGTAGTAGATTTGAAAGCAGTAAAACTGTAACACCCTACAAATCTAAACTGTCGTACAAGAAAATTTCGACAGCATCTCTCCTAAAATTAGGACAAAACGGAAGCGACAACAAGATTCATAATAACCATTATAAACAGGAATAACATAAAAGCATCAATACTAGAGATAACAAGTCTAAATCAACCAGAAAACAAACATAAACGTAAAACAGCTCCAAAGAGGACATCAACAGGTCTATGATTAATAAAATTTCAGCAAGCTAATGAATTATTAAATGCACTAGTCCATGTGATTCGTGATGACCCCGGAGGGTTGATTGTGCTACTAAGCCCACCCTTCAAGCTTACGACTCGCGAGAACTACCTGAAAACAACAAAATAACAAGGGGTGAGATTGGGTAATCTCAGCAAGCGGAACAACTTCTAACGAATAACACAGCCACATTAAAACTAGCATACCAAATTCCTCATGTCCAATACCACATTATAGAGTCCACACAACCTCAGTAAAATGCATATGATTGTGCACATGCTTATGCCATGATCCTCCTCACCGTGCCCTTTCTCAGGAACACACGGTGTTGTCTGCACTCTTGATCGCAAGGCGTCGACAAACTTCCAATGCATGATTATGCGCTTAATGCTTCATGCATAAATACATTCATAACTTCCCACTCTGAATTCACATGCTTGCATACCATCAAATAACATGGATAGAATGCGAACATCATTGAGATAGAATATCTCCACAATTCATCTTGCAAACAACATCTTTCTTCATTCTTACTCATGATTCAAAAGCCAAACAACCACATCACAATGCAGGATAGGATATTGTAATCTCATAAACAAGTAGTTAAACCATGTAGGTGTGCTGCAATTAAGGTTTATATTGAAGACGAAACAAATAGCGAGTTATAGTTTAGCAAGACCGCTACTTCCACTTGCCTTTACCAACGTGGATGACGAACCTAGTTGCGTCCAGAAGGGGCACCACCTGTGCAAGTATTATTTCAGTACATAGCGACATCACAAATGATCACACAACTCGAACACACGCTTCCTAATCCCCGTTCCCTTCTTAAGCGCCAAAAACCCCAATCTGTCCGGGTCAAACAGCAGCACCCTCTCTTCACAATTTCGTATCTTTTTTTATACAGATCATAAAAATACAAAAAAATTACAGTAGCTAGATATTGACGATATCTACAACTTTCATGAAGATCACAAATTTCAATTCCACTGTTAAATATGCCTAAACAAACGTCCAACACAGTGGATAAAATCTGTTTCCAGATTCTGTCCGTCATCTTGAAACAGCGATAACTCTCAGACCGACGCCCCAAAAATTCTGAAAAAATTACAGAAGCTAGATCTCGACGTTATCTACAACTTTCTAGTTATAGGTTTTTGCAGGCAAAATCGTCTATGCCATGTAAAACGCGAAACAATCTGCGCTGCACAATCTCCCCTTCCAAAAACAGCACCACGTGAACATCTACCCTTCTCCCCCATCAAGATCCATCTAAATCACTCACCACCAGATCTAATACACTCCTAATCCCTAGGTAGAATAGGGGTAAAATATTGGGAATTTTACCTTGAGTTCTCCCTTGAGAACCCACGGAAAACGCGCGACGATTCCCGAAACGGAAATCTGCTCGTCCTCCACGCCTCCACGTATCCTCTTCTCGCTTGCTCCTTCGCGTTTCGCGGTGGATCTTGAGCCACCACGCAAGGGGAGGAAGAGGAGGGGTGGTGTGGCTGCTAGGGGAGGAAGGGGCGCCCTAGGGCTTTTGGGGGGGGTGACACTTCTTTTATATGGTGGGCCAGCCCACTAGGGGAAAAGAGAGAGAGGTGGGGAGGGGATTCGCAGCCCAGGCCCAGGTTTTCCTCGGCCCACTGTTTCTAGCCCGACAACTCCAAATTTAATATTAATATGCCGGATAAACTTCAATTATTTCATCCCCCGACAAATCCTTCATTCCTCTCCCGAAACAAAACCAGGAAAAGGAACCCTAAAATCGCTCTGACGCTCTAAGGCATCACAAAAACAACAACAATAATAATAATAACTTTCACAATTACTTTCTTAAGTAAAGCATTTATCATCCTAAACAAATTCATCATTTCCATACCGAGGATCTACAAACCAAGTTCATTTTTATGAAAGTCTAACCCTTGACTGTAATCCCCGAGCAATGTCCAATACCGTGAACTCGGCTATTCGAATAGGTTGTACACTCTGCAGAGGTTATACACTTTACCCAGTACGACATCCGATGTATTCTAGACTGTGCCAATGGTGATGTGGTTGATTCGACCTCTCACCGTAGCTTGGGGTGTGGCTCCAAGTTGTGCAGCTCAGCGATTGGTCCCTGGTGCATGTGTCCTTGCAGGCGTCGTTCCCAGATTGAAGCGAACTGGCGTCACACCTCCTCGCTTCGGACATTGGTTGGCGAAGTGCCCTGGTTCGTTGCAACTGTAGCAACATCTCACCACTGTCTGTTAACTTCCTGCTGGCACAATTCTAGCTTGTGTCGGTGTTTGGAAATTATGTCCGGCAGGTCGGGGTGTGGGTGACGGTGTCTTGGCGACGTTTTAGGGCTGGAATCTGAAGAACTGATTGGGTGCAACTCTCAGCCTTTGCGCTCCCTAGCGAACTCCTTGTTTTGCCATTCGGCGCTTCCTGTTATCATCCAGCTCCTTGCTCTTATCCTCCAGGATAAGAGCCTTGTTCACCAACTCCTGGAAATCGGGAAGGTGTGGGTGATCAGTCCCACCTGCAGTCCTGAGTTCAGTCCCTTCATGAAGCGAGACTGTCTAGCCTTGTCTGTCGCTACATCTTCAGGTGTGTAGCGAGCTAACTGGGTGAACTTGTTCAGATACTCAGCCACTGACTGGCTGCCCTGCTTCAAAGTTCGAAACTCTTCCTTCTTTAAGTCCACAATTCCCTCAGGTACATGGTACTGACGAAAGGCAACAGTAAACTCCTCCCAAGTGATCTCCTATGAGTTTTCATGCGAGGCGCAGAAATTCTCCCACCATTCAATTGTAGTTCCTTCCAACTGATGAGAGGCATAAATTACTCTCTCATTCCCAGTGCACTTAGTAATGTACATCTTTCTTTCTATAGACCTCAGCCAATCATCTGCCTCTAGTGGATTTGCATTCCCATAAAATGTGGGTGGATGGGTCCTCATGAACTCAGACAGTCTTGAATTTGGACGCTGTCCCTGGTTGACCTGATTATTCTGATTGCCAGCAGCTTGAGCAGTAATCTGCTACATCTGTTGCATCATAGCTTGCATCAGCTGCGTCTGTGCGACAAGGAAAGCTCCAAAGTTCTGCATGTCAACTTGGGGTGCTGGTTGGGGCGCAGGTATTCCATCATTGGGGTTTCCTGTGGGGTGGGAACCTGTGACATTACAATAAGAGTTTACGTCGTGTTTTTGGGCTTTTCAGGGTGTTTGGGCTTTTCAGGGTGTTTGGGCTTTTTCGGGAGAGTTTGGGCCTTGGGGGATTGAGTTTTGGGCTTTCCGGGAGCGTTTGGGCCTTCAGTGGGGGGTGTTGGGGGCCATCTGGGGGCAGAATTTCCTGCCTAACCCCAGCCCACCCCTGCCAGTTGTTCTGGGTATCAACCAGGTTTCGAGGTTCCTGCTGCCCCGGCACCACCAGGAGTGTACGCCTTGCCGACTGATGAGTTAGCTGGGCATCTGGAGGTGGTATCAGTTATTTGCTTGTGGATTCAATTGGTGCCTTTGTTCTTTTTTATTCCGAGGCATCCTATTCTTTCGTATCCTCTGAGTTTGCCAATAGAGCTAAGTTGGGAGTGCAGAGGATTGCTAAGTCTCTCCGGGGGGGCTTATTGCAAGTTCTATGGTGATTCAGTTGGCCCCTTTTGATGTCATTTTGGGCATGGACTGGTTGCATCAGTACCATGCCAAGATTTGTTGCTTTTGGAAGACTGTTGCCTTGCAGGCTCCGTCAGGAGTGGAATTGACTTTCCAGGGTGGCACACCATCCAGTTCCATATTTGCTTTGGCCAGTTTATTTTTTGGTTGCCGTTTGCGGCAGTTGGGTTTTCTCATGTCTATTTCAGAGAAGCCATCCTTTTCAGCATCAATTGAGGAGATTCCTGTGGTGAAGGAATTTGTTGATGTTTTCCCTGATGAGCTGCCTTGTTTGCCTCCTAAGAGGAGTGTGGAATTTAGAATTGATCTTCTTCCTGGCACTCGACCCATCTCCATCTCTCCATACCGCTTGGCTCGTCCTTTTCAAGACGAGTTGAAAAAGCAGTTGGATGATTTGTTGGCCAAGGGTTTTATTCGGCGCAGTGTGTCACAATGGGGAGCACCCGTCCTTTTCGTTTCTAAGAAGAATGGTAGTTGGCGCATGTGCATCGACTATCGTGCTCTCAATCAAGTGACTATTAAAAACAAGTATCCATTGCCTCGTATTGAGGATCTCTTTGACCAGCTGAAGGGAGCAAAGTTGTTCTCTCAAATTGATTTTCAGTCTAGTTACAATCAGATTCATGTGAGGGAACAGGATATTGAGAAGACTGCTTTCTCCACTAGGTGTGGGCACTATGAATTTAAAGTTATGTCTTTTGGACTAACCAATGCTCCTGCTGTTTTTATGGAGGCGATGAATAGTATGCTACATAAGTATCTAGATGATTTTGCGGTAGTATTCATTGATGACATTCTGGTTTACTCTAAATCAGAAGAAGAGCATGAACAACACCTGAGGCTTGTGCTGGGTACATTAAGGGAGAATCAGTTCTATGCTAAATTAAAGAAATGTGAGTTCTGGATTTCAGAGGTGGGTTTCCTTGGCCATATCATCAATCCAGAGGGCATTTCTGTGGATCCTAGTAAAGTCTCAGCAGTTTTGGACTGGAAGAGACCCTCTAATGTTAGAGAGGTGTGTAGCTTCCTTGGGTTGGCTGGGTATTACTGGCATTTTGTGCGGGACTTCCCTATTATTGCTAAGCCACTTTCGCAGTTGATCCAGAAGGGAGTGAAATTTCAGTGAACTGTTGAGTGTGAGCACAGTTTTTGCACTCTGAAGGAGAAGTTAGTGACTTCTCCTGTTCTTACCCTCCGAGAGCTTGGGAGGCGCTTCACAGTCTACTCTGATGCCTCTCGAATGGGACTTGGTTTTGTGCTCATGCAAGAAGGCAAGGTGATTGCTTATGCGTCAAGGTCGTTGAAAAAGCATAAGCAGAACTATCCCACTTGGTTTTGTGCTCATGCAAGAAGGCAAGGTGATTGCTTATGCGTCAAGGTCGTTGAAAAAGCATAAGCAGAACTACCCCACTCATGATCTTGAGCTAGCCGTTGTGGTTTTCGCTTTAAAAATGTGGAGGCATTATTTGTATGGTGAATCTTGTGATATCTTCACTGATCACAAGAGCCTCAAGTACATCTTCACTCAGAAAGATTTAAATTTGAGGCAAAGGAGGTGGCTAGAACTGATAAAAGGTTATGATCTGGCCATCCAGTATCATCCAGGCACGGCAAATGTGGTGGCTGACGCCCTCAGTCGCAATACAGTGCCCCCTGTCATTGATTGTCTTGTTGCTGATTTTGAGCGGCCAGGAGTTTCTTATTGTTTTGCGGGAACCGTGCAAGCTGAAACTCAATTGATTCTTGAGTCAGCAATCCCAGAGCGTGTGCGGGAAGCACAACAGCATGATCGGTTGCTCCAGCAAGTGAGAAAACGCCTTGAGGATGGTAAGACTGGAGAGTATTGATGATGCGGGAGCTCTGAGGTTTCGAGGTCGCCTTTGTGTACCTCAAAAATCCCAAGTCAAGGAGGATATTCTGAAAGAGGCTCATCGCACCCCGTACACAGTTCATCCTGGGGAGACTAAGATGTACAGGGACTTGAAAAATAATTTCTGGTGGAGAAGGTTGAGGATTGATGTTACTAAGTATGTGGCATCTTGTGGAATTTGCCAGAAGGTTAAGGCCGAACATAAGTGTCCTGCCGGGTTGTTGCAGCCACCGGAGATTCCAGTCTGGCCTTGGGATGACATATCTATGGACTTTGTGGTTGGCCTACCTCGTACTACATGAGGGAAGGATGTTGTTTGGGTTGTGGTGGACCATCTTAGCAAGTCCGTTCACTTCATTCCTATCCGCACCACAAATTCAGCGAGCGAGTTGGCTCCTATCTATGTGCGAGAAATTGTGAGACTGCATGGTGTGCCCAAGACGATTATCTCTGATCAAGATGCGAAGTATGTCTCTAAATTCTGGGAGAATCTGCAGAGTGCTTTGGGCACACAACTTCGCCTTAGCACCGCTTTTCATCCTCAAACTGATGGGCAATCTGAGCATACTATTCATACCTTGGAGGATATGCTTAGGGCTTGTGTGATGGCATGGAAAGGTAGCTGGGAAGATCATTTGCCACTAGAAGAGTATGCTTATAATAACAGCTGTCATTCCAACATCCGGGCCACTCCTTATGAAATGTTGTATGGCCGGAAGTGTAGATCACTGTTATGCTGGGATGCAGTAGGAGAGAAAGCGGTCCTTGGACCGGATTGGGTTCAGCAAACTGTTGATCGGGTGGCAGAGGTGCGACAGAATCTTCTTGCAGCTCAGAGTAGATAGAAAAGCTATGCTGATGTGAGAAGGCGAGATTTAGAATTTGAGGTGGGAGACAGCGTGCTCTTGCGAGTGTCCCCCACCAAAGGTGTGCTTCGCTTCGGCAACAAAGGGAAGCTTAGCCTGAGGTATGTTGGGCCATTCCCGATTATAGCTCGGGTTGGTAAGTTGGCTTATCGCCTGGAGCTACCTGAGTCGATGCAAGGGGTCCACAATGTGTTCCATGTTTCCATGCTGAGAAAGTACTTGCATGACTCGGAGCTGGTGGTTCCTTTGGAGCCATTGGAGCTTGATCAGAACCTCACTTCTGAGTCCCGGACAGTGAAAATTTTGGGGAATTCAGAGCGGGTGTTGAAGAATAGAACGCTCAAGTTTGTTAAAGTCCTGTGGTCGCACCAGTCTGAGAGAGAAGCGACCTGAGAGTTGGAGTCTCGCATACGCGAGCAATATCAAGAGTTATTCTTATCAGGTATGAAAAGTGAAACTTAACTCCCTTCTTTTTGGTTGTTGTGTAGTGGTGTGTCTAGGATTCGGGGTCGAATCCTATTAAGGGGGAGATAATGTGACATTACAATAAGAGTTTAAGTTGGGTTTTTGGGCTTTTCAGGGTGTTTGGCCTTTTTCGGGAGAGTTTGGGCCTTGGGAGATTGAGTTTTGTGATTTTCGGGAGCGTTTGGGCCTTCAGTGGGGGGTTTTGGGGCCATGTGGGGGTAGAATTTCCTACCTAACCCTAGCCCACCCCTCCACCATGCGCCCCCCTTGCCTAGTCGCCCCTCTCCCCTCCCAAGCCGCCGCACGCCCCCCTCCCTCTCCCTTGCGACGCCCCCTTCCCCCTAGCCGGCCCTGGCTAGGGCCCCCACCCCACCATTGCTGCCACTCCTTCCCCTACATCCCCCTTCCCTCGATCTCCCCATTTAGAAGCTTTACACCCGAGGAGATCCAGCGATTTGGGCGTTGGGAGGACGATCGAGGCCGGGAGGAGGAGACCTTCGTCGGGTTTTCGATTCGTCAAGGAGAGGTATGTTGATGGAAAGTTTTTGGGGTGGATTATGTACTATTCTAGTGGGAAAATCTGGTGCTAATAGGTTCTAATGGTGTGCTGCAACTAGTTAGATTTGAGGAAAACTAGATCTGAGATGGCGTTCTATTCTCGGGCAGATTAGAGTTCTGACTTCGGGCACAAATTTGAAATTGTTAGAGGCGTTTTATGGGGGCCTGGCTGTTGCGAAAGTTGTAGATAATTGAATTACCTTTAATTGCGTACCAAAATCACTAAGTTTCGTTCAGTCGTTTAAAAGTTATGGCCATTTTACTGAGCGTTGTCCAATCTATGTCGCGATTGGTAGTGTCTATGTTTATCTGTAGATTAGAGGAACTTAGAGGCCGAATTAGATTTTCCGAATACTTAGAAAAAGATGGGAATACTTGATTTGAAGTTGTTAAACTCAAGTTATGGTTGTTAGAAGGCTGCTGTACCGTTTGGACAGATTACTATTTTTCGGGTTTTGGGAGTGGGTTGCGAAGCCAACATAGTTAGTAGTATTGTGATGCTTTGTGGGCATGTTTTTGAGTGGATTATATCTATGTGCAGGCGGTGCGACCCCGGGAGTGGCATCAACGTATCGCCACACCGTCTCGAGAGGTTGAAGGCAAGTGTATTGTGGTGGTGTGGCTTGGGTGGCCATATAGTTTCGTAATGTTGCAATTTAACCTTATGATATGTTAGGTTGCCATGTCTGATTCTTGCATGTGATATAATGAATATGAATTGTTAAATGGCTATGCAATTGTTAAATTGAGTATATATGCAAGTTTATTCATGTTTATGGCATATGTGCATTCATAATAGATGAGGCGACCCATTCTGATGCGGGCCTCTGTGTTCACACGTAGTGAACACGAAAGACCTACCTCGTAGTCCCATCCATAGTTGTGAATGGGAGCGAGTCAATAAGAGTAGGCACCCTCCACAGGATGGAAGGGAATGAGGGTGCACACCGACGGGTGTGCACTCGGCAATACCGGTATGTGCTAAGCAAAGAGGCATGATGCATTGCATTGCATAAATGAGAATATGAATGAAGAAGTTTTTTTATGAATTTTTCCCCATGGTTTGTGACCTGCATAATGTATGTATGTTAACTGTTATTATTTTGTTCCATTGCAATACACTTTGCTGAGTGATGAACTCACGCTTGTTGTTTAATGTTTTTTTAGGTACCTTGAATCTGGCATGTGGGAAAGGGAACTAGATTCACGACTTCACTTAACATCACTCAAATAAACAATTTCATACCCTTTCCATAGTTGTGATGGTTACCTTATTAAACTATATTATGGTTTTATGGCCTCGTTGGTTGTCATGATTAAATGTTCATTCATTATTGGTTTATGTGATGGTTAAATTATGTGTTGGACTTGAATTGATGTTGAAATCCTTGGTCGCCATGTTATTGTTGTCTTCAATTATGCTATCTTGCTATGCCTCTATTATTTATGCTTAAAACCAGGGAAAAACAGAGTACATGCTGCCGAAATTTGGTTTAAATCATTAGCGTAGTTGCTGTAATTTACTTCCAAAGATGTTATTTGGTTGTTGTTTTTGTCCTTTGTGGTGACATTCTAGGCATACTAGGTGCCGGGGTGTTACAGAACCACTTCCACTTCCTCTGTTGTTGCCATGAGTGGTTACCATCTGTTGATTTCTCCAAGGTTTAGAGATAAGAGGGAAATAAGAATAGACAAGGAATAGAGGAACTTATGCGGGGGTGAAAGGTGTAACTCAAAATCCAAAATTTATTAGTTATTCAATAATAACTTGGTATGGTTGCTCACAATGCCTAAGGGCTTTGCAACACATACTAAACACTCAGCAATCAAGAAGATCCAAATTAAAATAACACACTAGAGTCTAACGCAAAAAGGGCGACTCTTATTATTCTAAGACGCGACTCAACACTCGAGTCTCAACCACTAAGCCTAGAACTCTCACTCATCGATCCATCTTGAATGGGAACATCCTGGTGGACACTTGGGCGGGTGCGGTGGCATCGATGCGAAGCGATCTCCATGTCCAACAACAGTTGTGGTCGATGATGCAACGTCCTCCTCCAACTCTGGCGCTGGCTACTGCTTTGGCTCGAGTTCTGGCGTGAGTGGTGCCTCCTCGGGATCCTCCTCTCCTGCCTGGGCTTCCTCATGGCCACGATCGTAAAGGGCCTCCTCAAGCTCCCGATCCTCTACTCGGTCAGGGCGATGTATTCTAGAAACCTCTGCTTCGCACTCTCCAGGGCGGTGTACGTGTCATCCAACTCCTTAGCAGTGCGATCCATCATCACATCCTATGCAACGGCGAACCGTGCAAGGTGTACGATGGTAGCATCACCCTCCGAGTCGATGGGTGCACTCGTATCACCCCCCCTTCTGGGGATGGAAGCGAAACACAGACTGTTGTAGCTCCTTTGCATGGTCTCGTGCAATCCTCCTCATCACGATGCGTGACGTCTCCTGGATTCTTGCCTCAAACGTGGATCTCCTCACGGTGTAGTTGAACGGGCGACTGGCCTTCGTCTTCTCCGGGGCATATATGGTAATCTTGGTCACCATATCCTGGACCTTCCCGCCTGCCATCCAAGTCTGGGCTTTGTAGATCGGCCGCTCAAAGCCTCCCAACAATTGGAGCATCCTCCACAGCTTTGCGGCGTATCCTCCCTCACGCTCACCATAAGTCTGGATCATTTTCATCTGCCAAGAGACACTCTCGTAAGAACTCAACATTTTAAAACTATGTAGGAACAAGAAATATTCAGCAAGGGGGTATGAACAAGAGAGAGGGGATAATGAAAGAGTTCATTCATTATCTTGGCAAATTTTTAACTTTAGAAAATAATTTTATCCTCACTACGACCATTCTAACTAAGAATAAGACCTATAGTCAGTATGGCTCTGATACCACCTCTGTCGGGACCCGAATATGCAAATCCGAACCGTCTGTGTTTTCAGCACTAGCCCAGGATCACGCTAGTGCATACAATCTCAACATCGATGAATATCACAATCATACACAGCGGAATAACAAATAAGTCTTTATTATAACAAAAGCGGTTGAGTCAACCTTATGGTTAACTTACAAATGAACGCCTCACAGGGCAAAGTCTTTATCAAATAAACTTGCAGTGAAAATTAAATAAACTCGTGGTGCCAACCAATATGCCACAGGCAACTGACCGGGCTCGCCTCTAGTTCGTTGGCTCCTCCTGGAATTCCTCCTCTAATGCTGGCGTTGATTCTTCATCAACTGATATTTGTATTGTGGCAAGGGTGAGTACTTAAAGCACTCAGCAAGTCATGCACAGAGATGCAATTCTAATAGCTACATGCATGGCTTATTCCAACAACAGGCTAAGTGGTTCTTTTGCAATAAGCAACATTCATAAATAACAGTAGTAGATTTGAAAGCAGTAAAACAACAACAACAATAATAATAACTTTCACAATTACTTTCTTAAGTAAAGCATTTATCATCCTAAACAAATTCATCATCTCCATACCGAGTATCCACAAACCAAGTTCATTTTTATGAAAGTCTAACCCTTGACTGTAATCCCCAAGCAATGTCCAATACCGTGGACTTGGCTATTCGAATAGGTTCTACACTTTGCAGAGGTTATACACTTTACCCACAAGATACAGTCAAACACCACCAAGGCGAGTAACTGTAACAAAGCCTTTACAATGTTCCTCCTAGACCCAGTACTGCCTGCTAAGGCTTCAACACCGAAGGGACTGGTTACCACACTCAGGACCCCCATCTTGCGCCATGTGAGTCCACCCGTACACCCGGGGCTCACACCACCATGACAGTACCACAATCTAGACTTCACAAATTAATCAGTTTGGTCTGTCCCATTCCAGACTTGTGGTTGTACGTCAGGCTCAGTTGAAATTCTTGCAAGGTTAAGTCCTTAGTGTGATCGAGGCAAGACTACCCAATGAATTGACAAGTATTCAAATCAGTAAAAACCAAATGCGACCGTCCAAGTGCCACACCTGGCCCACCATAAACAATCTTGCCACTTGCCTCCTTCTAAATCATTTTATCACCCAATTGATTACCATGCACCACGAGCCATCAACATCATCAATAACACTTGTCACATTTCCATAAATAGGTTCCATATCTCATTAAGTCAAATTTAACATTTAATAATCTAAAACAATGTCATCGACCCATTGCAGGGCTAAGCATACTACTTACGAACAATTTAACCCATGTTGGCAATTATAACTGTCCAACTAATATTCCATAATCTAGGATGATAAATGATTCATGGCATACAATTATTATAGACAAGGTGGCATACAACAAATAGGTTGAGTAGCTATCCCCAGAATTAATTGAAAATATTTTTAATTAAATTAGCATGCAATAATTTAAATAAACATAGTTTCAAAGAGTGGGATCAATATGGTCAAAGCATAACTTGCCTTGGAAAAGGTCCTGTTCCTGGTCTTGAACTTGTTCCTAGGTCAAAACCTCTCCTTCGAAGCCTTCGGGCAATTCAACGTCTACACAAAACAGATAAATAAACAACAAATAAATAAAAACAGAGAAAAACTCATGTCCAAAAATTAAATAAAATTCTCCAATAAATAGAGCTCAATTTTACAAAAATTTAGAAATGGGAATCGCCTCAATCGGAGTTAAAACACAAAAGTTATAGCCATTTGAATTTTGAAAATCAATTAACAAGAATAAACCAAATTATTTCATTTATTTTTCTATTGAAAAATTAGAATTATGATGTCAGCTGACATCAGCACCGAAATTGAATTTCGGCCGAATTATTTTTCTAAAGAAAAATTGAATTATTGCGTCATCCGATCTATAGACCCGGTCCAGGCTCGTCTCGGGTCCACGGTGGACTCGGTCCACCGGACCATGCGTCACTGACAGATGGGTCCCACCCGAGATGACGTCATGCTGACGTCAGCACGGCTCGTCTCGCACGGCTGACACGCGGGGCCCACCAATGACGTCATCGCTGACGTCACACACACGCGGTTACAGAGGCTGATAGGTGGGCCCGAAGCTGCTGCGTTAGCGTTGACACACGGCTGACGTCACCCACGACCGCACAGGTCGGGCAACGCTTTGGCTCTCGAATACGTGTCACGCTCGGGTTGGTCCGGCTACGGTGTGATCGGATCCGTCCATTCAAATTTCAAAGGTTAGGATCCGCCCTCATCCTCCTACGTTGGAAACCACTAGACGTGATCTGATCTGTCCATTCCAAAATCAACGGCTTAGATCGATCCTCAACACACGAGTGAGATGCCACACAGCATGACCCAGTGCTCTCCACATAGCCCGATCTAGACCGCACGAACCAAAATGAATGGCTACGATTAAATATAGCGCCAACACGTGAATCGATCCTAGCCGTACAACCCAGACCTAACAATCAAGATCTCTCTAAGTCTAAACTACGCGATCAAATCTCAGCCCTACATCTCTAGATCCAACAGCCTGGATCGAAACAGATCTACGGTACTAGAGTACCAATACGTGGCTAAATCTAGGTCGTTCATCCTAGATCTAAAGGTCTAGATCGAATCCAGTAAAATCGTAGAGACAGCTACGTGGACTCACCACAACCGTTGGATGAAGATTGGACGGTCGACGTGCTTTGCGAGTCCCGGCAATGGCACGGTGAGCCTATCCGACCGGACTTGAGAACAATGACCACCCGCGTGTTGTTAGAAGCCTGATTGTGGTAACCAGTCCCTTCAGTGTTGAAACCTTAGTGGACAGTACTGCGTCTAGAAAGAACATTGTAAAGGCTTTGTTACGATCACTCGCCTTGGTGGTGTTTGATTGTATCTTGTGGGTAAAGTGTATAACCTCTGCAGAGTGTACAATCTATTCGAATAGTCGAGTCCACGGTATTGGACACTGCTCGGTGATTACAGTCAAGGGTTAGGCTTTCGCAAAAATAACTTTGGATACTTGGTATTGGGAGTAATGAACTTGTATAGGTTGATAAATGCTTTACTTAAGAAATTGTTTGCAAAGTTACTATTGTTATTATTGTTTTACTGCTTTCCAATCTATTACTGTCATTTATGAATGTTCCTTATTGCAAAAGAGCCCCCTTTAGCCTGTTGTTGGAATAAGTCATGCATATAGCTATTAGACTTACATTTTGTGCTTGACTTGTTGAGTGCTTTAAGTACTCACCCTTGCCACAACACAAACATCAGTTGAAGAAGAATCAACCCCAGCTTTGGAGGAGGAGTTCCAGGAGGAGCCGACGAACTAGGGAGCGAGCCCAGTCAGTTGCCTGTGGTATTTTGGTTGGCGCCATGAGTTTATTTAAATTCCATTGCATGTTATTTATTTAAGACTTTGCCCTGCAAGGCGTACTTTTGTAACTTGACCATAAGGTTGAGCAACCGGTTATATTCCCCTTTGAATAAAGTACTTTACTATTTTGTTGAGTATGATTGTGGTATCTATCGATGTTGAGACTGTGTGCACTAGCGTGATCCTGGACTAGTGCTGAATACACAGAGGGTCCGGATTTGCACATTCGGGTCCTGACACTCATGTAGGTGCTCTGGCACAGTAAAATCTCATTGGCGCCTTGTTTCACCTTGATCCCTAAGTAGTAGCTTAGGAGTTTGAGGTCGCTCATGCTGAACAGCTATTGCATCTGGGCCTTGAACGTGGCAATGTCGTTGATGCAAGACCCAGTTTCATCGACATACACGCCAACCAGTAGAAAGGATTTATTGCTAGTTCTTCAGTATACTGTGTGCTTCAATGGGCTCCGCTTGAAGCAGAGCGAGACAAACGCCTTGCAGAGTTTCGCATTCCAAACTTGTGGTCCTTGCCATAACCCATACAGTGCCTTGCACAGTTTGATTACTTTGTGCTCATTGTTGATGTCGATGAAACTAGGTGGTTGTTGTATGTAAACCTCTTCTATAAGGCCGCGTTCAAGAATGCCAATTTGACGTCCATGTGGTGCACCTCCTAGCTGCCATGTACAGTGAGCGCTATCAGCAACCACACGGTCTCCAACTGTGCCACCGATTCGAAGACTTCATCAAAATCCACTCCCTATCGTTGTGCATAGCCTTTAGCTACCAAACGAGCTTTATGCTTTATGACATTACCTGCATGATCCTTCTCGACTTTGAACACCCATTTGATCCCAATGGCTCTGTATCCGGTCGGGAGCATGGCGTGCTCCCAAGTACTGTTGTCACAGATGGATCTCACCTCTTCTTTAATGGTGTGCCTCCATCATTCCTCACTGAGTGCTTGCTCGACGTTTATGGGCTCCACAGCTGCTAGGAGGAAGAGCACACTGTGCTCAATGTCATGCTCCTCCGTAGTGTCGTAGATGCTCATCATCTTTCGATAGCGATGCAGGCCACCGTTGGAGTCGACCGTGTCATCGTGGGTAGGTGGTTTTGCCCACTCAACACCCATTATTGCTGTTGTGGGCGTACGTGGCTCCACCGAGGTTCTGTCAGCATCTGGTGTGCTGTGGTCGGTGGAGTACACCACTGTGAATATGGTTGCTAAACTAAAGTTGCTATCATGGTGTGCCATCTCCCAGTCCCACATTTTGTGCTCCTCGAACATGACATCCCGTGTCACATGGAGCTTTTCTGCACCGGATCATAGACCCAGTAGGCCTTTGCTCCTTCCTCATATCCAAGGAAGACCATCAGCGTCAAGCGATATGAAAGTTTGTTCACCCCAGGCCTGAGCTTCTTGATGTGCACGACACAGCCAAAAGTCCAGAGATGGCACACCTTTAGCTGTCCCTTGTGCCACTCCTCATACGGCGTCCTGCTGTCCAGATTTCGCATCAGTGCCTGGTTGAGGATGTACATGGCAGTCTTTATTACCTCACCCCAGAATGCGGCCGGCACGCCAATGCTTTTTAGTAGGCAGCACGCCATCTCCACCACCGTTTGATTATGATGCTAGACAATGCCATTTTTTATGGCGAATAAGGCATGGTGGTACAATGCTTGATGCCTTGCTCATCGCAGTACTCCTGGAACTTGATGGATTTGAACTCGCCACCGCGATATGAGCGGAATGCCTTGAGCTTACCACCATGTTAAGTTTCTGCCATAGCCTTGATCTTCTTGAAGCATTTAAATGCCTCATCTTTGGACTTGAGCATCTCGACCCACATAAACCTGATGTGATCTTTGACAATCAATAGAAAATATCTGCTACCTCCTGGCATTATTGGTATGATTGGACCACACAAATCGCTGTGCACTAGCTCCAGTCCATGATCAGTGAGATACATCATGGATTGCGGGAATGGCATGCGATGTTGCCTACCCAATGCGCAGTCATCATAAAATTGCTCAACTCAGTCGATCAGAAGAATGCCATCCGCCATCTCCTTCAATGTCAGGTTTCATAGTGCACGAAAATTGAGATGGATGTACTGTGCATGCCACAGCCATGCCACATCATCCATCTTCAAGATCAAGCATATAGGTTCAACCAGGTTTAGGGACACGGTGTACAACCTATTCCTGGACTGTGACACTCTTGGCAGCAACATCCGTTCACAGTCAAAGATGCACAACTTGCCATCTTCAATGATGATCTTACAACTCGCCCTCATCCGGCTAGCCCAAGGTTATGATGTTGCTGCGCAAATGAGGTATATAACACACCCCAGTGAGCACCTTGTGCTCCTTGTTCTGACACTAGAACATTACAGCACCACGACCACAGATCTCCACGACTGATCCTTCGTTGAACTTGACCAAGCCCTTTACAATTTCATCGTGGGACGTCAGCATCGCCTTGGATCCTATCATGTGATTGCTCACACTTGTGTCGAAGTACCACACATCGTTGCCAACATTGACTAGAAATACCTGCTCTTCATTTAGGAACACCGTCTATGTCATGTCATGGGTGGTGTCGTACATTTGGCTCAGAAGAAGTGCAGGTTACTGTGGTGGCGTTGAACCACCGGGTCTCTCTTTCTTTTCTTTGTGGGATCTTTTTTCTTGTTTTTTTCAGGGAACTCTCTATGTTCTTGTTTTTTTTCAGGGAACTCTCTCTGTTCTTCCTTTTTCCCCCCTTTTTATAGGGCAGGCTTGGGAACATGCATGTACGGGTCAGCCCTCTTTTCCCTCCCTGTCTTCTGTCAAGGGCTAAACTGACTTTTCATTGAGTCTTTTCACTTTGTGCCCGTTTTCCTTCTCAACTCGCTCACCTTTTATAGGGGCCCGACGGGGATTGTACTTATGTTGGGGTCCCAGATTAGCCCGACACGTCCTTGCGTACTCGGGAGGGGTTGTTGGGGGGTGTCAGACCTTGGTGGTTCGCGCTATGTTAGCGCCAGAAGGAGACGCGGCCGGAGGGAATTTCCCCCGTCTTTTTCCCTCGCTACAGAGGGAGGGGCGGCCGTTATCCTTTCTCTGCCTTTTACCGAGGAATGGTCTCCTAGGGCATGAACTCCTTGCTTCGCCGGGGGAAGAGATTGATGATCATAGACCCATTCAGGTGGGCCACCAGGTGCGGAAGCCTTGCTTCGCTGGTCGAAGAGAGATGAGTCTGTTCGGTCCACAACACTAGCCCCTCATGTCAGCGGGTAGACGTCGTTCTGCCCGCTGGGATGTTATAGCGAGTAATCAAGTTTTTCCTCCCCTTGCGCATATCCAGTGGGGACAGGGCCTTCCGACGGTTGGGAGGTTCTGGTTTGCTCCGCATTTCTTCCGTTTTTCTCCTCGTTCGTGTCCTCCTCTGGCATCGTCTGCCTGATCCACCACCGATCTAGATCTCCATGGGACCTCGGCGCGCTCCTAAGATAAAGCCGGTTTTAAGTAAGGAGGATCCTGCGGGATTATCCCCCATTTTGGGGCGGTCGACCTTGAGCTCTGCCGACCTCGATGCATTAGCGGCGGATTTCGGGGTGATGCGCCCTTCCATGCGCCTCCCTGGTGATGAGGAAACCCCTCGGCCCCAGGCGAATGAAGCCATGGTATTCTCAGCGTTTCTCGAAGCGGGTCTTTGTTTCCCGTCCGCCCCTCTGTTGGCATCAGTACTCTGGGTTTTCCAAGCGGAGCTTTCGCAGCTTACCCCGAATGCTATCGTGCGATTGGCTACTGGAGTGGGCGTTCCGCCCGGCCGGGATCAAATTGACGGGGCGCTTATTTTCTCTTATAGAAGATGCATTTTGGCAACCAAAATAACAGAAGACAGGAAGCCAAGGCCGCAAGTCATGTTTTGGTTCTCTGAATTTCCAGACGAAGAGATCCCTTGTAAAGGAAATCCCGATAGTGGCCGCCAAGGGGAAATGGGATTCGGGGTGGATGTCACGGTGGTATTACCAAATCCTCGTGGGTTCAGACTCTTCCCTTCATACTTTGATGGGTCCAGTCCGTGCAATTCGGTCCCCCAATTGGAGCGCGACTGCGGAAGAAATTGGATATCTTGATTATTTGAAGGCTCTTCGTGGCCAGAGTACGATGCGGGACTTGGTTGAAGAATATTGTTTGTGTCGTATTGACCCCTTAGCCAATAGTTCCGCCGTTACTCTGGAGCGGTCGTCGGGAGGCACGGTGTCCGTGGTTCGGCCAGAAGGGATACAAGATTTGGGGCACGGGGCAGCCGAAAAGTTGGCTCGCAGGCTTCTGGGTCCTTGCCAGGCAATTGAGTACGAGGCCGCTATGAGTGCTATTGGGGTCGCCCGATGCTCTTGTTTCACTGATTGGGGGCGCCGTGCGGTCCCTCATCCCAGAGGGTCAGTCGGTTCTCCTCGTCCGGCCAAGCGGGCGAGGTTAGCCCGCGCGGCTTTGCCTCAGGTTACTGCCACTTCTGGCGGGAGCGAGGATTTGGGGGATGACGACGACGAGGATGAGGATTGGGGGTGAGGAGGAATCCAACGACGAAGGTGATTCCTTCGGCTCTGTCGTGGCTACGTCTATTCTGCCGCCGCCCCCTTCGGCTCCTGCTGACGCCGTGGGGCCCTCCGAAGCGCTATCCTCCGCTTTTGCGGACGAGCCCTCAGATAGGCCGATCGCTTCGGAGGCGAGTCTCCCTGAGGCCGCACCAGTCCCGATCGCCACGGAGGGGACTCCCTCGACCCTCCTACTTGATTCTTCTGAGGATGTGCGTGTTGGCGGGGGGCAATCCCCCGGGTATTCGTTTTTAGGGATCCCAGGAGTGGAGACTATTGATTTGGTCGGTGAGGATGACGATGATTTTTTGGCTTCAGAGAGCGCACGGGAGCGGCCTGAAGGTATGGCCGTCCCCGTGATAGGGGAGACTCGTGGTCTTCGGCTAAACGTTTCCACTCCTGACACCCCCACCGGGGCAGAAGGTCGTACTCCTGACACTTTTCCTGCCAGCTCGTTAGGGTGTGATGTCCTTTCAGGTTTTGACGAAGTCGGTGTAGGAGGTGATAATGCGGAGGCGGCGGGAGCATTAAAACCGTTGGAGGATGTCCAAACTGGTACGCCCGCCACTCCCTCGCCTGTCGCGGAGGAAGGGGATCGGGGGCCTCCGATTCTTACTTCTCGAGATGACTCCCTTTCGGGCGGAGGAGTTTTGCCTTCGAACCAACCGGCCCCCGCAGGTGGTGTTGGTCCCTCTTTTGTCCGGTTTGATTTGTCGGATTTTTCGGCCTCAGATTTTGAGAGGGGGGCCATTACAGCCCCGTCTTTAAGAAAAATGCGCGCAGCTTTTTCTCCCTACAGCAAATCTGTGGCCTTATTTGAGGAGATTAACGACCTTTCTCTTTGTGAAATCTCCATGGACCATTATTTAAAGGTATTCTCCCTTTTGAGCTTATATTACTGATCTCTCTGTCTTTTAACATTTTTCTTCTTCATTCCTAGGGAGCCGTCGTTGTTTCGGAGTTATCGCGCCGATTTCGGACGTACTTGGATAAGTTTAACAAGGGGGTTCAGGATTGTGATGTGGCGAGGGAAAGGGTGGTGGAATTAGAAGCAGAAAAAGCTAGTCTCTCAATGACGCTCCAAGACTCTAAGGAATCATTGGCTAAGGCGCAGGCTGACGCATCTCAAAACCGAGACTTGGCGGCAAAAAATGCAGAGCTCAGGGGGTAGTTTCCTTGATGCGGGACCGCCTCGCCGAAGAGGAGCGAGCCCGCATGGCAGCGGAGCGGAACGAGAAGAAGAAAGATGACCGGATAGAAGAATTGAAGAACCTGTTGGAGGTCGCGGAAGAGGGCAAGAACATACTGAAGAAGCAAGTGGAAGAATTCCCTTCTCAAATTGCAACGGCGCGAAGCGAGGTTCAAATGCATCTTCGTAACGCTCAACGAGCGGAGGAGCGTCACGACACGGTCCGGAAGGAATTGGAATCCATTGTCTCGAGGGTTCATGGAGCTACTGAGGCCTTTCTGCAGCAGCTCCCCTGGTTCGGTATTAATGCAGCTCCGAGTCGTATTCCTTCCTCCAGCTTGGAAGCTGTCTCCTTCCTTGAGAAATCGACTAAGATTTTTGGGGATTCGATCGACCTTCGGCGACATCGGCGAGACTGGGCTCCGTCAAAACTGCTCAGTTGTTGGAAGCGAAGGGATGTACACATATTCGCGAGCACTTCGGTTTTTCTTCTGCTGCTCCATCGCCACCAGGGTTTGGAGATATTCCTTCATCTGGGAAGCCTTCTTCCGCCGCATCTCGGCTATCGTCGAGCTTCATGTCGGATTTCTGGAAGCAGTACGGGGAATCCACTGCGAGGGAGTCAGTATGTCGAGCTCATGCTGTAATGCGCGACTCAGGGAAAGGCAAAGAGAAGCCGCCTCCTTCTTAGTTTGAATATTTTTGTATGATGGAGTCCTTGTGGACACATGAATTGAATTATCCATTTTATCGAATGCTTGTGCACATTTGTTTGTTTTGCGGGTCTCTTCGTCCGGAGGATGTTCAGCTTCTTCCGACGAGGACTAGGTTCTCAGTGACAAGCGTTAGGAGGATTTATGGATCCGGTTAACTTCTCGAGGGACGCAGGGACGCCTGGGCTTCCCGCGTTCCTATTTAACTCCGGCCCTTCCGCCTTCCTTACTCTGGCCTACATTGCTGTTTTTAGAGTGGACGATTGCTCTCTTCCTCTATTTTCCCTTACATTTTCGATGGCGGATATCCCCCAGGAGGTCCTGGAGGAAGACCTCATTTTCGCCGACCTCGATGAGGAGCCGCCTGTGGCGGCGATCCCGCCGCTGCTGGGAGAGGAGGGAGCCCCTGTCGTGGTTCTCGATTTCCCGGATGACGCCCCCGCTTTCGAGGATCCTCCAGCAGCCGGCGATCCTGAGGCCTTTATCGAAGGGCTGTGGGCGGACTTCAACATGGTCATGGCTGAGGAGGAAGCGCTTGCCCGAGACCTCGCCAACCTCGACGTGCTGATCGGGATGGTGCCGAGGTTGCTGGGAGCCAAGGATGCTCTTGCGGAAGCCGTGGCGCATGCACACCGTGTTTAAGTCCGCTTTATCTCGCGTAGAAGCTTCTGTTAGATTACTATATTATGTATGATTGGGATGATATCATGTAGCCCTCTGCAGTGGGTCTCTGCCCATACTTATTTTTCATCCTTCTTTCTTAAATTCCGTTTGGTCGTGTGTTCTTAGCTTCCTATCGAGCCTTGATCAGCGACGTGAAACAGTCTCGATTTTTTGCTCGGCCCAGTACCGGGTTAGAGTATTGGAATAGGTACGGCCACATGACGCGCGAGCACCTTCTCCTTCCCCGCCGAGGGAAACACAGGGTACTGGCTTGGGTGTATTTTCTCAACTTCCTAGCTGGTGTAACGCGGTGTGTTCTCCGGGCCGCGGGGAGGGTAACTGAGGTTTTTTAGCTTCCATGGACTCCTTGCTAAATCCTGTACAAGGCAGGGCTCTCACTCCTCGGAACGAGGGGGAGGGTGATGCGTTAGCCCGACCATTCATTTCGCTAAAGGGCAGCCGGGGCAATGAATGAATGATAGTGTCGGTGCGACTTAGATGTCCGTGAACTCCCACGAGGCAACGGGTCCCCGGAGCGAGGGATGGGTGGGACGTTTGCCCGACCAAGCATCCGCGAACTCCTACCCGGCGCGAGGCAACAGGTCTCCGGAGCGAGGGATGGGTAGGACGTTTGCCCGACCAAGCATCCGCGAACTCCTACCCGACGTGAGGCAACGGGTCTCCGGAGCGAGGGATGGGTGGGACGTTTGCCCGACCAAGCATCCGCGAACTCCTACCCGACGCGAGGCAACGGGTCTCCGGAGCGAGGGATGGGTGGGACGTTTGCCCGACCAAGCATCCGCGAACTCCTACCCGGCGCGAGGCAACGGGTCTCCGGAGCGAGGGATGGGTGGGACGTTTGCCCGACCAAGCATCCGCGAACTCCTACCCGGCGCGAGGCAACGGGTCTCCGGAGCGAGAGATGGGTGGGACATTTGCCCGACCAAGCATCTGCGAACTCCTACCCGGCGCGAGGCAACGGGTCTTCGGAGCGAGGGATGGGTGGGACGTTTGCCCGACCAAGCATCCGCGAACTCCTACCCGGCGCGAGGCAACGGGTCTTCCGGTTTAAATTCTGGAGAATACGAAGATGGCCTTTGTTCACAATGTCTTCTCATTATCTTATTGATAGAGATCGGTACATTTCTTTCCTTCGTATCTCATCATCTATGGGTAAAACTTCTTGAGTGCGTCGGTATTCCATGTCCTTGGTATCTCCTCACCATCTGGAGTAATGAGCTTGTGCGCGCCCTTCGTTGTTGACTCTTGGATGATGTATGGACCTTCCCATGTCGTTTCCAGCTTCGCGAAGGCCGGAGCAGCCCTCTTGAGCACCATGTCCCCGGGACATATCTCACGTTTCTTCACCTTCTTGCTGAAGCTTCGAGTTGATGCCTTCGCGTAGGCTTTCATGGTTTTCAAGGCTTGAAGCTTGTGTTCTTCCTCTAGATCACACGTGATGTTGACTTCCTCGTGGGTCGGAGTTTTGATCACTCGCAAGGATTTTGCACGGATTTCTGCAGGTGAGACAGCTTCTTCCCCGAAAAGGAGCCGGAAGGGGGAGAACCCGGTTGCTCTTGAGGCCGAGGTGCGGGTTGCCCATAAAACGCGGTCAAGCTCGTCGGGCCAAAGTCCCTTTTTAGAGTCGTAAAGCCTTTTTTTGATGCCATCAAGGAGCAACCCGTTCGCTCGTTCCACCGCCCCGTTTGACTGAGGGTGACCTACTGAGGCGAAGCAAATGTTTGTCCCGATATTGTCACAGTAATCGCGAAATTTCCTGGAGTCGAATTGGGACCCATTGTCGGTCACGATCTGGAAAGGAACCCCATATCTACAAATGATCGTTTTCCATAGAAAATTGACGGCGGCGTCTGCGGTTATCTTTGCGACCGGCTCTGCCTCGATCCAGCGGGAGAAGTAGTCGATGGCGACGATTACGAACTGAAGGTTTGCCCGGGCTTTAGGAAGTGCCCCAACGATATCCATTCCCCACTTGGCGAAGGGCCAGACCGGAGGCACTGCATGCAGTTCGTTGGGCGGGGCCCTTGTTTGCTTGGTCATCCATTGGCATGCGTGACAGTGACGGACCATTTGCTCAGCATCTTGCAACGCCGAAGGCCAGTAGAGCCCCATCCAGAATATTTTTCTCACAAGATTCCTGGGGGCCTGGTGTGCTCCGCAATCTCCCTGGTGTGCTTCGCGCAAAGCCTGCGTCCCCTCTTCTCGCGAAATGCAGCGGAGCCATGGAGCGCAAAGGCCGCTGCGGAATAGAAAACCGTTAATGATGGCATACTTCTTCGCTCGCCT
Organism: Rhipidocladum racemiflorum; assembly: GCA_036346355.1. NCBI lineage: Eukaryota > Viridiplantae > Streptophyta > Magnoliopsida > Poales > Poaceae > Rhipidocladum > Rhipidocladum racemiflorum. The sequence continues at coordinate 74,807,384 of CM070579.1, forward strand.
TTCGAGGCGTCTCGCTTGTGCCTCATCATCTGGCAAAACTCCCTCCAGGAGATAGTTGTATATCTCACTCCTCCAGTCCTCACTGGTTGCTCGAGCAATGAGGTTTATCTGGGAAGGAATGGAGGAGGTGCGAAGTATCTCGAAGAATATTGTCGAAGGTAGGCTTCCTCCGGTGGCGGCTATCTTGGCTAGCTCGTCGGCTCGTTCATTCTGGGATCTGAGTATTGCATTAATGGTAAACCCGATGAAGCCTTTCTCCATGGTTCGGACCACCTCGACATACTTCTGGAGCTGTTCATCCTTCACCTGGTATTCTTTGGCGATATGCCCCTGAATAAGTTTCGAGTCGGTGTGCAATATCGCCCTCCTCGCTCCCATGACCTTCGCTTTCCTGAGACCCAATAAGAGCGCTTCATATTCGGCTATATTGTTGGTTGAGGGAAATTCCAGCCTTGCTGCGAACTCGACTTTTTCTCCGCTGGGCGTCTGTATCACTACAGCTATTCCCGCTCCACTTGCTCCCCAAGACTCGTCGGAATTGATGAACCATATCGCTGAGGTTTCGTTATCTTCTGGGACTGGAGAGGTCCATTCCACCATAAAATCGGTGAGGGCTTGGCTCTTGATTGCAGTGCGAGGTATTATAGTTAGTTCGAATGGGGCTAGCTCGACCGCCCACTTGCTGATGCGCCCCGTGCTTTCCTTGTTGGAAAGCATAGATCCAAGAGGATATGTAGTTGGCACTTTGATGTGGTTGGCCTGAAAATAGTGCCGGAGCTTTCGAGAGGCCATTAACAGGGCGTATGCCAACTTTTCCATTTCCGAGTATCGTACCTTCGCTCCTTGGAGGGCTTCAGAGACGAAGTAAACCGGCTATTGTTTAATGCCTTGGGGTCGCACTAGCACAGCACTAACGGCCCAGGGGCTAGCCGCTAGATATAGCAGAAGCTCCTCACCTTGCTTCCGACTTTGCAGGACTGGGATCTCCATAAGGCTTTGCTTCAAGTCATCGAAGGCGCGTTGGCATTCCTTTGTCCAGATGAAATTGTCACTTGAGCGTAAGGCTTTAAAGACCGGCAAACTTCGCTCTGCGGATTTTGGCAAGAATCGACTGAGCGCTGCTATCCGCCCTGCCAGCCATTGTACTTCTTTTAGATTTCTTGGTGGAGCCATGTCTTGGATAGCTCTTATCTTTTCTGGATTCGCTTCTATGCCCCGTTGAGAAACCAGGAAGCCTAGCAGCTTTCCTGCGTCCACGCCAAAAACACATTTGGACGGGTTGAGCTTCACCTTTCCCTTTATCAAGTTTCCGAAGGTTTCCCGGAGGTCCCCGACGTGGTCTTCTTTCTTTTCGCTTTTGACAATGATATCGTCGACATAGGCTTCCACGTTTCTTCCTAATTGATCGGCGAAGATCTTTGTGATGAGCCGCGCGAAGGTAGCACCCGCATTTTTGAGCCCGAAGGGCATCCGCACGAAGCAGTAGGTACCGAAGGGAGTAACAAATGTCGTCTTGTCTTCATCTCCTTTCTGCATGTACACCTGGTGATAGCCAGAATATGCGTCCAGGAAACTCATCCTTTCTGACCCGGATGTTGAGTCGACCAGCTGGTCAATGCGGGGCAGGGGGAAGTTATCTTTTGGGCATGCTTTGTTTAAGTCGGTGAAGTCGATGCACATCCTCCAAGCTCCGCTGGACTTCCTGACTAGGACGATGTTGACCAACCACTCCGGGTATCGGGCTTCGCGGATGATTCCCGCCTGGAGCAGTTTGGTCACCTCCGCCTTCGCGGCTTCTTGTCTTTCTACCGCAAGTTTCCTCAGTTTTTGCTTCTTAGGCTTCGCATTTGGGTTAATAGAGAGGACATGTTCGATAGTTTCTCTCGGGACTCCAGGAAGATCTTCGGGCCCCCATGCGAACACGGTTTCATATTCCTGGAGGAGCAGCATCAAGCGTTTTTCCTCTTCGGGGGGCAACATGGTGCCGAGGATCACTGTCCTACTGCTTCCTGGCCTGATTGATACCCGTTGGGTTTCCCCCTGAGGCTGTGGTTTAGGGAGCCATCGGCTACGATTCATGGGTGCAATAGGGTCCAGCTCCGTGGTGCAGACGTGCTTGACTTGAGGTGGGTTCTCCATGTCTATCTTCCTTGCCAAGGTTTGATCCCCTCGCACCATGACGACACCATCTGCGGAGGGAATCTTCATACATAAGAACCCGTGATGAATTATGGCCCCCATGGTCGTCAACGAGCCCCTGCCTAGGATCGCATTATATTGAAACGGCTTGTCCACCACGTCAAATGTGACACAACTCGTGACGCTGGCCTGCGATGTCACGAATGTGACTTCTAGCTCCAATTGCCCCAGGGTGTTGACCATGCTTCCTCCAAAACCCATCAGTGGCACCTCCGATTTTTTCAATCGGTCTTGTGGGATCATCATTTGCTGGAAAGCTTTCATGGACAAGATGTCCGCCGCACTTCCCCCATCTATCAATATGCGACGTACTTCGCAATCGGCGATTATGGCGGTCACTACTAAGGAATCTTGGTGCGGGAAGTGCACCCCCGTGGCGTCCTCCTGTGTAAAAGTGATTGGCTCGGACTTTACCGGAGGGGGGGTAGCGGGGGTAACTGCAATGTGGTTGATTTGCCGGGCATAAGCCTTCCTCTGCCTTTTCGACGAGAGATGTGACGAGGAGCCCCCTGCAATGACGTTGATAATGCGTCGGAGATGATTTATCCCTACTCGAGGAGGGGGGTGTTGTCGTCCGACTGCGGGTGCTTCCGGCGGTGTAGGGTGCGTCTCGACTTCTCTTTGTTTGGCCTCGAACCGCCGATATCCGTTAATCACTTTGCACTGGGTGGTGCCATGGGTGATATTCTCTCCATGATATTCGCAAAAGTACCGCCGGGGCTCTGTCCCTTCCCTCTTGTTAACTCGGCTTCCCTCATCTTGTCTTTCTCGGCTCGGGGGTGGCCCTCGTCTCTGTTGCTCCGCTTGCCGGTCGCCCATGACTTGCCGGTTTCTTGGTTCATCAATGTGGTGAATTCTCCTCCTTTCATCTCTTCTTCCGGGCTCTGTGTATCGTTCCTTTGTTTTAGCGTTGGGTGGGGGGTCTTTCCCTCGCCCTCTCTTGCGTGGGGCGAATTCTTGACCCTCTTGCTGGGGCTTGTCTTCTCTCCGGAGGTTGTCTTCCTCCGCTCGCGCGTACTCCATCATCTTCGCAAAGAGTTCTTCCACCGTATGTACCTCTTTGCGAGCGAGCCTTTCCGCCAACGGTCCCCTGCGTAGGCCACAACGTGCCTCGTTGATGATAGTGGTGTCGCTTACCCCTCGTATTTGGCACTTAACCCGGGAGAAGCGCTGGAAGTAACTCTTTAGGGTTTCTCCCTCGCGTTGCCTGACCGCGAATAGGTCACTTTCCTCTTTCATTCCGTCGAAGTTGCCCTGGAAGTTACCTTCAAGCTTGCGGCGGAGTTGCGACCAACAGGTGATTGACCGGGGCTCCAACAAAAAGTACCAGGACAGGGCTATGCTTTCCAGCGATAGAAGAAGCCCCTTCGCCTTGATATCATCATCTCCTCCCGCGGTTTCAATCGCCGTGTCGTAAACGCGGAGGAACTCCCTTGGGTCTGTCCGACCGTCATACGGCTTAATGGTGGGAAATTTGAAGCTTCCCGGGGAGGGCCATTTTTTGGCCTGCAGACGGGTGCTGAGGGGGTTTGGATCGTGGTCTTCTCTGTGTGCCGTCGCAATCGCCGAGGACAGCACCTCGCGGCTCGGGCTTTCGTCTTGTGATTCGTACTGCTCCCCGTCTGATCGTCCTTGTAGGCGCTTCAACTCCGCCATGAGTTGCTCGTTAGCTTCCATCAGCGCCCGCACGTTGGGGTCCAGCTCCCCCTGAGTCCCGGTCCCTTCCCCAAGGGCCTCTTCGTTCCCATGGGTCTCTTGGCGACGGGTCGGATGTGTCGACGCTCCTGCCACATCTCCTCCTGGCGTCGAAACCGTTCGGCCTGTCGCCGGAGGCCGTCGTTTGGGGGCTCGCTTGCGCACGACTATCGGCGTCTGAGGAGGTAAAGTACCCACCATGTTTCGGGCTTTTGTTGCGGCTGGAAGTCGCGTCTCGTCATCCGGGAGTCGAGGTGGGTCTCCCGATTGGCTCCTCGCACGTCGTCTTGATTCTTCCGCTCCTGTCGTCGTTGCCGCCCCCTTACTGCCTCCTTTCCCTTCTTTGGTGGCATAGCTACAAAAAACTTACTCTTAGTCTTGATCGGCGGGTGGTGGTTTCACCTCGCGGTTAGGGTTCCCCACGGACGGCGCCAGTGTGGTGGCGTTGAACCACCGGGTCTCTCTTTCTTTTCTTTGTGGGATCTTTTTTCTTGTTTTTTTCGGGGAACTCTCTCTGTTCTTCCTTTTTTTCCCCTTTTTATAGGGCAGGCTTGGGAACATGCATGTACGGGTCAGCCCTCTTTTCCCTCCCTATCTTCTGTCAAGGGCTAAAGTGACTTTTCATTGAGTCTTTTCACTTTGTGCCCGTTTTCCTTCTCAACTCGCTCACCTTTTATAGGGGCCCGACGGGGATTGTACTTATGTTGGGGTCCCAGATTAGCCCGACACGTCCTTGCGTACTCGGGAGGGGTTGTTGGGGGGTGTCAGACCTTGGTGGTTCGCGCTATGTTAGCGCCAGAAGGAGACGCGGCCGAGGGGAATTTCCCCCGTCTTTTTCCCTCGCTACAGAGGGAGGGGGCGGCCGTTATCCTTTCTCTGCCTTTTACTGGGGAATGGTCTCCTAGGGCATGAACTCATTGCTTCGCCGGGGGAAGAGATTGATGATCATAGACCCATTCAGGTGGGCCACCAGGTGCGGAAGCCTCGCTTTGCTGGTCGAAGAGAGATGAGTCTGTTCGGTCCACAACAGTTACTCCTCATCTACTTGCATCAGGTGTGCCTCCTCGTGCTGCTGGCACCATAGCTTGCGACACTCCCTAGCCCAGTGGCCATAGATGCCACAGTTGCAGCACTTGCCCTTCCCGACAAGCTTTCTGCCAAGAGTATTAACGTTGCTATTGCCATTGCTATTGTGGTTCCCATTGTTGTGTGCATGATTCTTTCAAATGCCATGCCCATTGGCACCACTCTTCTCACCGCCAAAGGAGGCCTCGCCTTGTTCCCTTCATGTCATGAGCCCACGTTGTGCCACGCATGCGGCCCACTCTTCCTCTGTGAGAAGTAGACAGCCACCGATGGCACCGATGTCAGGTTTGAACTGTTCCTCGGTGACTTTGAGTCACTCGATCAACTCCTCCACATATAGTGTGCTCAAATCGACTAAGGTTTTGATTGAGATTACAATCTAGGAGTATCTTGGCGGCATCTCGAGCAAGAATCTCTCCACAACTTTTTGCTCATCGATGTTGTCTCCGAGAGTCGTGAGGTTGTTGACGAGGCCGGTGACGCATTTGGTGAAGTCATCCACCAACTCCCCATCCTTGAAAGAGATGCCTTCGAACTCCTTCCGAAACACATATGCCTTCGCCTTGTGCACGCGGTCGACACCCATGCTCATGGTCTTGATTGTGTCCCACGCTTATTTTGTCATATTCTTCATGACGAGCATCCAGAGCATCTCTGATGGAACAGATTGGAGGATGGCCACCAATGCCATCCAATCTTCCCGGAAGTCGATGTTGTCACAGCCCATCTAGACCACATCCCACAAGCCTTGCACTTGCATGTTGACTCTCATCAAGAGAGACTAGTCTATGTAGTTCATCCATGTAAGCATCAGATACACGACAGACCCTCCAATCTCCCTTGTCACTCGATGCACCGCTAACTCACCGCCGCCGCTGGAGCCGGACCCCTTGGCACGGTTGTTGGACATCGGTAGTTTGGGATCTTTGCGAGGTGTCTCATCATCAAATCCTTCCATGCTTCACAGGTTGAGAGTAGCGAGGCTCTAATACCACTTGATGGAATAGAACACCGAACGCAAAATATTTTGGTGACGCTGCACAACTAGCACCTTTTCTTGTTTTCTTGTTTACTTCTTGCATGTGTCTTGCTTGCTTACAAAAGAGTACAAGGCCCTTTCTTATATAGCCTGGTGTTGCTCCACTTCAAACAACAATTGGACTAGGAAAACGTATGGTGATCAAACTATGAACTCTACTTGCCATACTTACGGACTCAACTTGCCATACACGTAAAACTACGAACTCAACAGGATTAAGTCTAACACTCACTTCGTTGTGTCCATGGTTGAGGTGACCTGCTACTAGTGTTATGCACTTAATCGGGGGGTCATAGTAGAGGACTTGGTCGAGATGCAAGAGCACCCTGTAAGATAGCATCCTTGGTGACGGTCTTTCCTCCTGGTGATAAAAAATCCCCAATTCTGGGATTTATGAGATTGGTGAGTCTCTTCTAAAGAACTCCTTGATGCACATGGTGGCATCTTTGGGGAACATGCAGACCAGTCTAAGGCTCAGCGCAAGTGGGCCGACCGCACAGGGCCGCTAAATTTTTAGGGCCCTCAGCATATACTGCACTACTATCATCTCTTGTGTAAATGGCATGCTAAGGTTTCTAAGTTCTACAATTTTAAAGTTGGTAAAGTCCTACATACGTAGTACTATGCACAAGAAAGACTCAATAGATTGGCAACAATTGCACTTGAAAATGATGTTCTGGAGAAGATTAAATATGAAGATATAATTGAAGATTTCATTTCGAAGAACACCAGGCGTATGATGCTTTTTACTAGAAGTTAAAAAGATATCGGTAAGAAAGATTCACCCTTTAGTCTTTTAACATTAATGCCTATTGTAGTTCTAAATATTAGAGAAAAAACATATATTTATATAATGGAATCACATTTTGGTTATTTGTATTTTTCTAATAAATGGTCCTGTTTTATATTTCGTACCGGGACCTCAAAAACTTAGGTACGGCCTTGGGAACATGGCTGCATTGTCCGCACACGCCCACAAGCAGACACAAGCTATTTCGTTCTCTGTGGCTGGTCCATATAGCTCTGCCACTGTGATGCCTGCTTCGTCGAGGAGGCGATCGACTGCTTGGATAGGCCACACATGGCGCGACACCCCTTCGATGCACAACCGCGCCTTGAAACAAGACTGTGCCGCTTCTGCCTAGGCAAAGTGCATCTAGGGGAGCACCTTGATGTCAATTCCCTCTTTAAGGAATCTTGGCTCAGCCACCATGGTGTTTGTCGGACCCCAGAATAACACCTCCGAAATTCTCTGTGTATTCTGTACTAGTCCAGGAAATGCTAGTACACACAGTAGAAATAAAACCATAGCATATCCAACGTTCTTTATTAATAATAACTATTCGAAGTTACAAATGAAATGGCGCGCAGGCCAACGAATAAATGAAACAGCGGAAATGAAGAATAATAAATAGAGCCCAATTAATTTGCCACAGGCAATCGACTAGGGGCACGGCCTAGTTCAACTGGTCCTCACCATCGTGATACTCCTCCTCTGAAGTGGTAAATTAAGCAAGGGTGAGTACATACGTACTCAGCAAACCACACCGAAATGCAACATAAATGTACGGGTAATCAAGGATGGCAATATGGTTTATTTGAACATAAAGCAACAGTTTAATAACATTTTCAACAATTTTAAAAGGCATACTTTATTCCAAAATCAAATCTATACAATTTTAACTCAGGAATCTCTCCTGGAATTGGCTAAGTTATACCCATGATGGACTCCCTCCATCCAACATCATTTCTGAAAACCAAATTTTAATTTACTAAAGTCTAATCTGAAAATGGCTTGCTCGGCATGCCCATAACCGCGGACGCGGCTAATCGATTAGTTTGACACTCTGCAGAGGTTGTACAATTTTACCCACAAGACATAATATTTCCCTTTTATGCCAAAACACTTCCTTTGGTGAGTGACAGAGAAAATTATGACAAGGCCCCAATATTAAATCATACATGTAGTCATGCCCGCTAAGGTTTCACCGCTGAAAGACTCTCTATTCGTAAGCCCCTCTTGCGCCAAAGTGGCAAATGGCCACGCTTTCACCACACCACTACCCCCATATAGCATGACTGTCCATGAAATGATTGAATATGGCTAGCCAGGTCTGTCCCATTCCAGACTCGTGGTAGTACGGTTAGGCTTTACATTCAGCGAAACTTAGACCAGTCCTTAATCGACTAGGCGAGACTTTCCACAAACCCACTGAGATAACCACACCACTTTCCATCCGTTTCTCACCCGGTCTAAGTCATTTTCATTTTAACCATACTATCTCCATATTAATACTAACATTGATCGTCATAAGTTTCCATTTGAACATGTCATCATTTTGGCATAAAATTCCCTAAAACTTCCTAGTTCAGTTCTAAGCATGTCTAAGCAATGTCTAAATATTACCATAGTCATAATTCATATTTTTACTAAGGTTACAAGGGTATCGGAATTCAAATGTCAAAGGCCACATGTCGAAATTGGATATAACTATCATTTAAAACTAGGTCGAAAATTAATGTCTATAATAAATAAGCATGCAATAATTTAAATTCAACATCATAAACTGGGAGCAATATGATCAAGGGAGTGTGACTTGCCTGGTTCGACGAGTTGCTGCTCGAAATCGTCGTTCGGGAACTCCTCGGTCTCTCCGTAATCTACGCGCGAAAAACAACCAAATTCAAATAAAGTCCAAACGAATTCAAATAAACACAAATTGAATTTCAAACTAGCACTAAACTAAAGTTTGGGATTTCTAAAGAATTTAGGAAGAAGAACGGAGCCAATCGGAGTTCGAACGGGCGAAAACGGGCTCCCGGAAGTTTAAAAACAAATAAAACGGATTTTCTGGAATTTTTGGAATTATTTTTAAAAAGAAAAATCCGAATTCCGCGTCATGCTGACGTCAGCGGGTATTTTCGGATTTTTGAAAATCTTTTTTTAAAAAAAACTGAAAGGTGGGGCCCTCCGCCGCGTGGACCGGGTCCACGCGACCCGTGCACACACGCACGCGAGCCCGCGGGCGCGCGCGCCGAGAAGCGCCTGGCCGAGCGGAGGGAAGGCGGCGGCGCGGCGCACCGGCGGCGACGGCGTGGCGGCGGAGCGAGCCGGGCCGCTGGGCCGGAGGAGGCGGGCACGCTGGCGGCGCCGGAGCACGGCCGAGGCGGGAAGAAGGCGGCAAGTGGCGGCGGCCGGAGGAGAGGGGCGAGGGCGAGGCACGGGGAGAGGGGGGTCCCATGGGGGGCTGTTATAGGGGGGAGAGGGCGCCTGGCGCACAACGGCCAAGACGCGATCGCGCGGCGGCGACGGCGCGAGGAAGGCGGCGGCGGTTGGGGCGCGACGCTGGTAACGCGCTTGGATGGGCGGCCGTTGGCGCGGCGGCGCGCGGGCTCGGGCGCGGGAAGAAGAAGCCGGGCGTCACAAATCTACCCACCTTAAAAAGAATCTCGACCCCGAGATTCGGACTGGCTAGCAAAAGAGTTGGGGATACTCGGACTTTAGCTCCTCTTCTTTTTCCCAAGTAGCTTCCTTTTCTGAATGATGACTCCACTGAACTTTGCAGAAGCGGATGGTCTTTCTCCTCATGACATGCTCAGCAGTCTCAAGAATCTTGATCGGATGCTCTTTGTAAGTCAAATCTTTTTGGATCTCGATATCATCCAACTGTGCTTGCTCAGTGGGAACTCGAAGGCATTTCTTCAACTGTGACACATGAAACACATCATGCACTCCTGCTAGCGCTGGCGGTAAACCCAACTGATAAGCAACTTCTCCTTTCCTGGACAGTATGGGGTATGGGCCCACATACCGTGGTGCTAGCTTCCCTTTATTTCCAAAACGTTTCACGCCTCTAAGGGGAGTGACTCTGAGATACACATGATCACCTGGCTCAAAAGCTAGCTCTCTTCGGCGAGTGTCCGCATAGCTTTTCTGCCTAGACTGAGCTATCTTGAGTCTATCTTGTATAAGCTTGACTTTCTCTTCTGCCTCATTCAGGATACTCGGACCGAACAACTGTCGCTCTCCAACTTGATCCCACAAGAGCGGAGTTCTGCATTTCCTTCCATACAATGCTTCAAATGGTGACATCTTCAAGCTGGCTTGATAACTATTATTATATGAAAACTCGGCGAATGGAAGACACTTGTCCCAATTGGCTTGATAGTCCAACGCACAAGCGCGCAACATATCTTCCAGTATCTGATTCACACGCTCGGTTTGTCCATCTGTTTGAGGATGGTAAGCTGTACTGAAATTCAGTCGAGTTCCCATGGCTTCATGTAAACTTTTCCAAAAGCGTGAGGTAAACTGACTACCTCGATCTGAGACTATCTTCTTAGGAATCCCATGTAGACACACAATCTTGGTTATGTATAATTCGGCCAGTTTATTTCCACCATATCTAGTGTTCACCGGTATAAAGTGGGCTACTTTGGTGAGACGGTCCACGATTACCCAAATGGAGTCATAATTTGTCTGGGTTTTAGGGAGTCCGGTGATGAAATCCATTCCAATTTCTTCCCATTTCCACTCTGGGACTACTAATGGCTGTAGCAAGCCTGCTGGTCTCTGATGTTCTGCTTTCACCCTCTGACAAACATCACAGCGAGTAATGTACTCTGCAATTTCTCTCTTCATGCTAACCCACCAGTATTTTTCCTTCAAATCTTGATACATTTTTGTACTGCCGGGATGAATAGAGAATGGCGACTCATGTGCTTCCTGAAAAAGTATCTCCTTTATCTCCTTATGATCCGGCACACACAACCTATTCTCGAACCATATAACACCTTGTTCATCCTCTGAAAATCCTGGGGACTTTCCTCTTCTCATATTCTTCTTAATTTCTTGGATATCAGCATCTTCTTTTTGAGCTTCTCTAATCTGATCTCGAAGTGTGGGTTTTACTTCAAGTGCATTCACTGATCCGTGAGTGACAATCTCCAGATTCAACATCTTCATCTCCTGGCATAGCTCAGGCAACCCTTCTCTAACACTGATCATGTTGATGTAACTCTTTCTGCTCAATGCATCAGCTACCACATTGGCTTTCCCTGGATGATAATGAATACCGATATCATAATCCTTAATCAACTCTAGCCATCTTCTCTGTCTCAAGTTGAGCTCAGTCTGAGTGAATATGTACTTCAGGCTCTTATGATCCGTGTATATTTTGCAACGATTACCGATGAGGTAATGTCGCCAAATCTTCAAAGCATGCACAATCGCGGCCAGCTCTAAGTCATGAGTAGGATAGTTGCTCTCATGAGGCTTCAGCTGCCGTGATGCATATGCTACCACTTTTCCTTCTTGCATCAGCACACAACCTAATCCTTGCCGTGAGGCATCACAATAAATCACAAAGTCCTTATGAATATCGGGTAGGATCAGATCAGGCCGAGACAAGTCTTTTCTTTAGCTCTTCAAAGCTTTTCTCACATGATTCTGTCCATTCAAACTTCTTCTCCTTCTTCAAGAGTTGAGTCATTGGACGTGCAAGCTTGGAGAAACTCTCTATAAATCTCCGGTAATATCTAGCTAATCCCAGAAAGCTTCTAACTTCAGAGACAGACTTGGGCTGTTTCCATCCCATCACTGCTTCTACTTTGGCTGGATCCACCGCTACTCCACTTGCGGATACAATGTGTCCAAGAAATCCTACTTCCTTCAGCCAAAACTCGCACTTGCTGAACTTGGCATACAGCTAGTGATCCCTGAGCTTTTCCAATATTAATCTCAAGTGTGTCTCATGCTCCTTCTCATCTCTAGAGTAGATGAGAATATCATCACTGAACACCACCACAAATTTATCCAGAAATTCCATGAACACTTTATTCATCATATTCATGAAATAGGTTGGTGCATTGGTCAACCCAAATGACATAACTGTGAACTCATAAAGTCCATACCGAGTGGTGAAGGCTGTCTTGGGTACATCTTCAGGTCGGATTTTTAACTCATGATATCCTGACCGAAGATCTATTTTGGAGAAGACACTTGCTCCCTTTAGCTGATCGAACAAGTCGTCGATCCTGGGCAAGGGGTACTTATTCTTAATGGTGACCTCATTAAGAGCTCTATAATCCACACACATTCTCATACTACCATCCTTTTTCTTGACGAAAAGAACAGGTGCACCCCAAGGTGACGAACTTGGTTTGACATATCCCTTGTCTTGCAGCTCACGAATTTGCTTCTTTAATTCAGCTAATTCATTTGCGGGCATTCTGTACGGCCTCTTTGAAATTGGGGCGGTACCAGGGACGAGATCGATTATGAACTCAATATCCCGGTCTGGAGGCATACCGGATAAATCCTCTAGAAAGACATCCGGATATTCCTGTACGATTGGCACTTGCTCTATGCTTAAGCCCTTGAGCTTATAGAGACTGACTTGCTTCTCCCTACTGTTCTTGGACTCGAACTCGACCTTGATTCCATCTTCATTGGTGAGTTCAATAGTCCGGTTGAAGCAATTAATTCGGCCTTTATTCTTGGTTAGCCAATCCATACCAAGGATCACATCCAAGTCTTGGGACTGCAAAACTATTAAGTTTGCTAGGAATGTCTCCCTCTATACTCAAAGGAATTTTTGGGCAAATGGAGCTGACTCTTACTTCTAATCCGGGGGAGCTGACTATCATGGGATTGGCAAGAGGAAAGGCGGCTATCCCATGCTTACCCACAAATCGACTAGCAACAAAAGAATGTGAAGCTCCAGAGTCAAATAAAACTGATGCTGGGACTGAATTTACGAGGAACGTACCGACGACCACATCCTGGGCTTCCTCTGTCGTGATATTGTTGACACGGCCTCTGACTGTTGGCATTGGCTTCGCTGCTGGAAGAGCTGAAGGGTTGGGTCTGGCCGGTGCTGGTGCTAGCATGGCTCTCTTCTTAGGGCACTGATTTGCAAAATGTCCCATCGCATGACAGTAGTAACACTGGACTCCCCGCCCGTGATGTGTAGTCCTCTGGATCTGATTGCCTGCCGGGGCTGGAGGTGGCCTGAAGTTGGGGTTGGCAGGGCGCTGCGGTGCCACTAATGCCCTGGATGAAGAAGGAAACTGAGGCCTGACATGCTGCGGAGGCTGAGGCATCGTGATGCGAGGCTTGGGGTGTCCTCCGAGATTGTTCCTCTGGAAAGCCATCCTTCTCTTGCGGCTTTCCATCTCTTGATGCTTGGCTTCCTGGCGAATAGCCTTGTTGACTAACTGCTGAAAGTCAACATAATCATGAGATACGAGCTGAACTGCCAATTCATCATTCAGTCCTTCAATGAAGTGCTCCTGCTTCGCTTCATCGATGGCTACGTCTTCTGGAGCATATCTGGCCAGATGATTAAACTTGTATAGGTATTCCGTCACAGTGCGTCCTCCCTGACGCAAGGAACGGAACTCCTTCTTCTTGAGTGCAATGACGCCCGAAGGGATGTGAGCTCGGCGAAAAGCTCGCACAAAGTCATCCCAAGTGATAACCCGAGCGTCCCGGTGAGTAACTCGAAAGTTGTCCCACCACTCAGCAGCAGGTCCATTCAGCTGATGAGAAGCGAATAAGACTCGCTCTCGATCACTACACTGAATGATGTCCAATTTCTTCTCAATGGTCCTGAGCCAATCGTCCGCATCAAGAGGCTCAGCGCTGCTGGAGAACACCGGAGGCTGGGTTCTCATGAATTCTGGCAACTTGTTCTGCTGGTGATGCTAGGGAGCGGTGGCTTGAGCATTCTGATTATTGTTGATACTCTGCGCTAACAGTTGAATAAGCTGGTTCTGATTCTCCATCATCTGTTGCCAGGTGGGTCCATCTGCGGGAGGAGGGGGCAATCCTGGCGGAGGGGGACTGTTGGCGTTGCTACGAGTGTTCACCATCTGACGGTTGATGACAAGATTTAGAAAAAGGGAGGAATAGAGTTCTACCCAAAAACCCCACACACAAGCGATAAAACTCCAATAAAACTCCAAATAAATGAACGAACGAATGAATCAAATCTTTATTAAACTTCTAGCAAAAGATGGCGCCTGTTTACAAGAAGTAACGACAGCACGCACAACGAAAGAATCAACGTCTAAAGCTATCTAAAGCGGAAACTAATCCTGCTGAGGTCCACGAAACTGGCTCAAGTAAGTCTTCTTGTCGTCGGTCTTTCTTTTCTTCGGGACGTGGACAGGCTCCGAGTGCTCTGAAGTCTCTCCCTGGACGGACAAACCCTCATTGCCGGCCTTGTACATGGCCAGCTCCTCCTGCACTTCGCGAAGCTTCTGCTGGGTCGTCAACAGCTCGTCAAGGGTGTCCTGGTAGTTTTCGTCCATAGCCTCCGTGAGCACTGTCTGTCGAAGCAAAACGGTGGAGCTGGTCGTCGTAGGCGGGCGAAAGACACTATACGAGCTGCACTGATACTTGATGGGATAGTAGCGAAACTCAGAGGGCTTCAACCGCGCCTCATAGAGTCTCCCCATCGTCCGTACTGCCTCATGAGCTGCGTCCTGGATGCCTGTGGCGAAGGTGTCTCTCATTATTGGAGCCTCATAGATATGGGAGATGGTCCTGCCGTGGTCCTGAGCGTAGATGTGAACCTCGACTCTCCATTGATCCTGTGCAAACGTCCGTGTCTGGAAGCCGTGGTAGACGGGTCTCTCTGTGAATCCGAGGAATTTGGCCATATCCAGCAAGATCCTGGTCCAGCTCTCCGTGTACAGTCCGTACGACATCGCAGTCGAGATATCAGCCATCTACAAATTTTGAGAAAGAAAAAAAAACGACTTAGAAATGAATTTTTATAAACAGAAGGGGTTGAGTGAAAAAAGGAGTAAGGAGTAAAAGTTTTTGAAATTATTTATCTTTTAAAATATAGTCCTTATGTTTGAACCATGGCTATGACCTACAGTCGATATGGCTCTGATACCATCTCTGTCGGACCCCGGAATAACACCTCCGAAATCCTCTGTGTATTCTGTACTAGTCCAGGAAATGCTAGTACACACAGTAGAAATGAAACCATAGCATATCCAGCGTTCTTTATTAATAATAACTATTCGAAGTTACAAATGAAATGGCGCGCAGGCCAACGAATAAATAAACAAATAAATGAAACAGCGGAAATGAAGAATAATAAATAGAGCCCAATTAATTTGCCATAGGCAATCGACTAGGGGCACAGCCTAGTTCAACTGGTCCTCACCATCGTGATACTCCTCCTCTGAAGTGGTAAATTAAGCAAGGGTGAGTACATACGTACTCAGCAAACCACACCGAAATGCAATATAAATGTACGGGTAATCAAGGATGGCAATATGGTTTATTTGAGCATAAAGCAACAGTTTAATAACATTTTCAACAATTTTAAAAGGCATACTTTATTCCAAAATCAAATCTATACAATTTTAACTCAGGAATCTCTCCTGGAATTGGCTAGGTTATACCCATGATGGACTCCCTCCATCTAACATCATTTCTGAAAACCAAATTTTAATTTACTAAAGTCTAATCTGAAAATAGCTTGCTCGGCATGCCCATAACCGCGGGCGTGGCTAATCGATTAGTTTGACACTCTGCAAAGGTTGTACAACTTTACCCACAAGACATAATATTTCCCTTTTATGCCAACACACTTCCTTTGGTGAGTGACAGAGAAAATTATGACAAGGCCCCAATATTAAATCATACATGTAGTCATGCCCGCTAAGGTTTCACATTGAAAGACTCTCTATTCGTAAGCCCTCTTGCGCCAAAGTGGCAGCGTCACGCTTTCACCACACCACTACCCCCATATAGCATGACTGTCCATGAAATGATTGAATATGGCTAGCCAGGTCTGTCCCATTCCAGACTCGTGGTAGTACGGTTAGGCTTTACATTCAGCAAAACTCAGACCGGTCCTTAATCGACTAGGCGAGACTTTCCACAAACCCACTGAGATAACCACACCACTTTCCATCCGTTTCTCGCCCGGTCTAAGTCATTTTCATTTTAACCATACTATCTCCATATTAATACTAACATTGATCGTCATAAGTTTCCATTTGAACATGTCATCATTTTGGCATAAAATTCCCCAAAAACTTCCTAATTCAGTTCTAAGCATGTCTAGCAATGTCTAAATATTACCATAGTCATAATTCATATTTTTACTAAGGTTACAAGGGTATCGGAATTCAAATGTCAAAGGTCACATGTCGAAATTGGATATAACTATCATTTAAAACTAGGTCGAAAATTAATGTCTATAATAAATAAGCATGCAATAATTTAAATTCAACATACAAGTTCATAAACTAGGAGCAATATGATCAAGGGAGTGTGACTTGCCTGGTTCGACGAGTTGCTGCTCGAAATCGTCGTTCGGGAACTCCTCGGTCTCTCTGTAATCTACGCGCGAAAAACAACCAAATTCAAATAAAGTCCAAACGAATTCAAATAAACACAAATTGAATTTCAAACTAGCACTAAACTAAAGTTTGGGATTTCTAAAGAATTTAGGAAGAACGGAGCCAATCGGAGTTCGAACGGGCGAAAACGGGCTCCCGGAAGTTTAAAAACAAATAAAACGGATTTTCTGGAATTTTTGGAATTATTTTTAAAAAGAAAAATCCGAATTCCGCGTCATGTTGACGTCAGCGGGTATTTTCGGATTTTTGAAAATCTTTTTTTTAAATCGACAGCGGGCCCTCCGCCTGCGGATCGGTCCACGCCGACCTGCACACACGCACGCGAGCCGCTGGCGGGCAAAGCTATGCCGAGGCGGCACGGCGCGGCCACGAGCCGGAGGGAAGCGGCGGGGCGGCGCTACAGACCGACGGCGGCGACGGTGGCGGCGGGCGTGAGCGGAGCGGGGCGGCGCTGGGCCAGGAGGCGGGGCACGCGGCGGCGGCGCTGGAGCACGGCCGAGGCGGGAAGAAGGCGGCGCGGCGGCTGGAGGAGAGGGGCAGAGGGAGAGGCACGGAGATGGGGGTCCCATGGGGGTTTTTTATAGGGGAGAGGGTGGCGCTGCAGCGCAACGGCGCGCTGGATCGCGCGGCGGGCGCGAGGAAGGCGGCGGCGGTTATGAAGCGCGACGCGCGGTAACGCTGGGCGCGGGATGGGCAGGCGGCCGTTGGCGCGGCGGCGCGCAGGCTCGGGCGCGGGAAGAAGAAGCTGGGCGTCACAGTGTTCCTGAGCTTGATGGAGCTGCAATGTACGAAGTAGCTCTTTGGCGCATTGAGAGCCATATTGAAGTCATGCTAACCCTAACATGTCCTTGTTCATCCTGAAAGTGATCTGCAAGAAGGCGTTGTATCTGACAATTGGTGGTTTCCTACTCTCCCAGGGTCAGTGCGAGCGTTGTGTACCTGTAGTAGTCTCGCTCAGCATTGGACATCCCTAGGAATGGCTGATGTAACACCGGATGTGGTCCAACCTCCGGGCTGGATCTCCTGGCTTGAAATGTGGGGCATACATGGTGGATTCTGTGTTAACTTTGCTGTGATAGGTGGGTGAAGATGACGGTATAGCGTTTCTGTGTTTGCGTTTTGTAGGACACTACCGAGCTTTATGTCCTGAGTCTTTGTAGAGGATACATTTGGGAGGATCTCTACAATTTGCAACAAAATGATCTCGAGCTAGCCATCTGAAGCACTTGCCCCTGTGCTTGGTCTCTTAGTAGTGCGCTAAGCTGTTATGAATCCTGGTTTGTGTTAGGAGCTGTACTGTGAGCATTTACTCCAGCTTTTCTCCAAAAGTACTTAATTCTAACTTCTACCCACTCTATAGGGGGAGTAATGGTGGAGCTCGGAGTATACCAGTGATTCACTCTTTCCCTGTCACGCATTTCCTCTGAAGCATGTTAAACAACTAGTAACGATCACACACTTTCAAATTGCAGAATTGTAGCTAAGTAAGATTCAGTCAAGGCCTGTTTATTTTTGCTTTTGATTTTGCATTATGGCCCCAAAATCTTAATAAAAACCAAACAGCCCGATTCTAAGAATTAATTCTCACAATCCAACCCACCCATATACACTAGAATCCACAATCCACTTCATATGTGATTTTGGATTCTAGCTTTTGGAGAATCAGCTTCTCTACAATCACAACCTAGAATCAGCTTTTATAGAATCTAAAGCAAAAGCAAACAGGCCCTCAGTTGATGAATTCAGTGTATGTTGCTGGGATTTGCTGCAACACTCTGTTGTCAGTTCTATATTGTAGCATATCTGAAAATAGTTGTGTAACAACATGTATCTTTCTATTAGTGTGTTACCAACTTATTGTAATAGTATGTATTGTTTCATAGTATAAATATATGATGAACTCATCTGAGTTCTATGTAGCAAAATATATCCAAACTTTAACATGGTATCAGAGCCTTTATGATAAATCCTTCATCTAGTTCCTCCTCGGCTTCTGCTTCCACCACCTCTTCTCTGACTTTAGCCCCTGCCAGAGTTATGGCGACAACAAGCTTCAGCCAATTTGTAACAATCAAGCTGACCAGAGAGAATTTCTTACTATGGAAAACCCAACTTGTGCCCTACCTTCATAGCCAGCATCTGCTAGGCTATGTTGATGGCACAATCGAGAAGCCGCCGATGTTCCTTGTTGAATGAATAGAATCTGCAGCATGCCAAGTTACAAATCCTGCATATGCCATTTGGTTTCAGCATGATCAACTTGTTCTCAGTGCTATTCTCTCTTCTCTCACATAAGATATTATGGGCCATGTGTTGTTTCTCACCATATTGCCCGAAGTATGGGCAGCGTTAGAGCGCATGTTGGCCTCACACTCGCACGCACAAATGATGCAAATTCGTTTTCAGCTAGCAAATTTGAAGAAGAAAGAACTGACTGCATCATAGTTCTTTGAAAAGACGAAGAGTCTCGCAGATACAATGGCTTCTATTGGTCATCCTCTGCAGGAAGAAATTGTCTCCTATATTCTTGTTGGTCTTGGAGATGGCTATGATGCCTTTGTCACTTCCTTGACAACTCATACAGAACCAATCACCATGACATACTTGTATGCACACCTTCTCAGTTATGAGCTACGCAAGGAGTAGCACACCACATAGGTACAGATCTCTTCATTAGCTAATAATGTTGTTAGAAATAATGTGCACAACAACATTCATAGCAATAGTGGTCACGGTCGAGGATGTGGTCGTGGTTGCTATAATGGAGGAAGTGGTAACTGAGCTAGATGCAATGGATCTAGCAACAACTCATCAAGACCAACTTGCTAGGAGTGTGGCAAGTATGGACACAATGCTCTTTGCTGCTATCATCGCTTTGATCATTCTTCTCAATCGTCAGAGGATTAACGCTTGGCTGCAATAGCTTCTTCAGGCAACTACCATGTTGATACAAATTAGTATGTCGACACAGGGGCTACTGATCATCTGATGAATGATCTCGACAGACTCACTATTCATGATCGGTGTAAAGGTGGAGATTAGATTCAAGTCGTAAATGGAGCAGGTCTGTCTATTTCTCACATTGGTAACTCTACTATTCATGGTCATTGTCGTCCTCTTCATCTTAAAAATATTATTCATGTGCCAAAAATCAATAAGCATCTTCTCTCAGTTCACAAATTTGCTCGAGATAATGATGCCTTCTTTGAGTTTCATCCAAACTTTTTCTGTGTCAAGAATCGAGTCACGAAGACAACCCTCATACATGGTCGGTGTAAAGATGGCCTTTATCCCATTGCTTCATACCATCAATCACATAAAGCTTTTGCTGCTATGGTGGTTACTCCTGAGCAATGGCATCGAAGTCTTGGTCATCCATCTCCATCTATCATTCAGTCAATAGTTCAGTCGAATAAATTGAGTTGTTTGCCTGGTAGTGTTAGTAATGTTTGTGATGCTTGTTAGCAATCAAAAATTCATCAACTACCATACAATTCCTCTACACATGTTTCCAAATTTCCTTTATAACTTGTGCACACTAATGTATGGGGCCATGCGCTCATGTCGGTGAATGGTTATAAATATTATATCAGTTTTATTGATGATTATAGCAAATTCTCTTGGATCTACTTGATTACGCACAAATCTGATGTTGAGAATGCATTTCAACAATTCCAGAAATATGTTGAGCGTCTTCTTGGAAGACAAATCCTTGCCATCCAATCTAATTGGGTGGTGAATATCATAGATTGCACAAGTTCTTCCAGTCAATAGGCATAACACATCGTGTCTCATGTCCTTACACTCATCAGCAAAATGGAGCTACTGAGAGAAAGCACTGTCATATTGTTGAGACCAGACTTGCTTTGCTTGCTCAATCCTCTATGCCTGTTCAGTTTTGGGATGAAACTTTCGTTACTACCACTTACCTCATCAATCACTTACCCAGTCGAGTGATTAAAAATTCAAACCCCATGAATCGTCTTCTTAGCATTTCTCCAAATTACTCCATGCTCAAAAACTTTGGATGTGCATGCTGGCCAAACTTAAGGCCTTACAATGTTCGAAAACTCAATTTTCGGTCTCAACAATGTGTGTTTCTGGGATACAGTACACTTCATAAAGGATATAAATGTCTACACCGACAAACTAGCAAAGTTTACATATCATGTGATGTTATTTTTGATGAAATAGTATTTCCTTTTGCAACTCAGTTAAATACACTGTCTCATAATTCATTTCATCATACTCAAACTTCATCCCTTCCTTCTCTTTTAATTCCTCCAACACACCAACAATGACCAATGAAACTCCATTAGTAGAGATTACTAGATGTGAAATTGACAATCTGTCTAATTCTGTGACTAATGAAGTGCAACCAGCCTCTATCTCTTCTTCTTCGGTAGGTGATGCAGCAGGAAACTTGGAGTCAGCTCAAGAAGATGAGCAACAATGTCATCCAAGAACATGACTGCATAACATAATTATTGTGCCAAAGTACTTCAAGGATGGCACAGTAAGATATCCTTTAAACCGAAGAGCCTTTTGTACTGAACCATGTTCTTATCAGCAAGGACTTAAGCATCCAAAATGGAAGGAGGTCATAGACAGTGAATAAGCAACTTTAATCAGAAACAAAATCTGGAAGCTGGTGCCACCACAGAAAGGTATCAATATCATTGATTGTAAGTGGGTGTTTAGACTTAAGCAAAAACCTGATGGAACAATTGATAGATACAAAGCTAAGCAAAAGTTCAGTATAGATTATGAAGAGACCTTTAATCCTGTTGTCAAACCTACCACAATCCGTTTGAACTTATACTTAGCCTTTTTCTTGAGGGTGGCAACTTAAGCAAATTGATGTTCAAAATGCCTTTCTGCATGGTGTTCTACAGAAAGAAATATACATGAAACAACCTCAAGGTTATGTTGATCATTATCATCCAGATCACTTGTGCAAATTTGAAAAGGCTCTCTATGGATTGAAACAAGGACCAAGAGCTTGATTTTCTCAATTAACTACAAAACTCCTTGAGTTAGGATTAGTTCCATCCAAAGCTGATACTTCATTATTTATTCTTAATAAGAGTGGAGTAATAATATATATGCTCATATATGTGGATGATATTATTATTGCTAGTTCTTCTGCTGCAACAACAAAGAAGACCATCAAAAGTCTGAAAATGAGGTTTACAATAAAGGATTTGGGTGATCTTCACTATTTTTTGGGAATTGAAGTATCAAGAGGAAATGATTCTATGATACTTACTCAGAAAAAGTATGCAAGTGACCTACTACACAACGTAAATATGCAGAATTGTAAGCCAGCGATTACACCAATGGTGTTAGCTGAAACATTAACTCAAGAATCAGGACAACTGCTAACCGAAGATGAGGCTTTTCGGTATTGTAGCAGAGTGGGTGCTCTGCAGTATCTTACACTGACAAAACCTGATATAGAATATGTGGTTAATAAGGTTTGTCAGTTTCTACAGTCTCCTACTGATGTTCATTGGGCTGTTGTTAAAAGAATTTTGAGTTATTTCAAATCTTTTGTTGAAGTTGGATTGAGCATCAAGAGGTCATCCTCAACTTTCTAAGTGCATTTTTAGATGTAGATTGGGCTGGTTGCCTTGATGATCGTAGGTCACAGAACGGATATGCTGTGTTTCTTGGTCCAAACATGGTGTCATGGTCTTCAAAGAAGTAGGGGTGGGCATTTTTAAACCGAAACCGAATTACCGAACCGAACTGAATCGAATTAACCGATTATTTCGGTTCATTCGGTTTTCGGTTTTCGGTTCGGTTTTTATTTTGGTATAATTCGGTTTTCGGTATTCGGTTCGGTTTTTTGTTTTCAAAAACTGAAATAACCGAATAACTGAATAGCCCATGTGCAACACTACTTTTATAATGTTCTTCATAAAGCTACTAAACAATTCTCATGTTCTAACATTTTTATACATATGTGTGATATGTTCATATGTTATACTATGTTTATACTGTAATGACCTATGAATATTATGTGGGTTTATCTCTACTTTGTATTGCGATATGAGAAAATCAAATCTAATGTATCTAGTGTTTATTTATATTTCGGTTAATCGAAAAACCGAATTAACCGAACCGAAATATTTCGGTTAATTCGGTTCGGTTTTTATTTTGGTACGAGAAATTTGGTTACCAGTTTTTAAAAACTGAATTATTTTAAAACCGAAAAAACCGAACCAATTAAACCAAAAAAACCGAACCAATTAAACCAAAAAAACCGAATGCCCACCCCTACAAAGAAGCGGCCTACAATACCAAGATCTAGTACTGAAGCTAAGTACAAGGCTGTTGCTAATGCAATAGCAGAAATCATCTGGATTCAGTCTGTGTTAAAGAAACTTGGTATTTTCAAAGTAGAACTCCAATTATGTGGTGTGATAACTTGAAAGCTACATATTTGACTGCTAATCCGATCTTTCATGCCAGAACAAAGCAAAACAAAGTTGATTTTCATTTTGTCAAAGAAAGAGTTGCATCTCGTATGCTTGATGTACGGTTTATTGCTTCATAAGATCAGGTAGCAGATATTTTTACCAAAGCTCTGGCCAAAAGACAGTTTCGTCAACTCCTTCATAATCTAGGTCTGAAGCTGTTGGGCTGTGATCGAGGGGGGATATTAAACAACTAGTAACGACCAAAGACTATCAAACTGCAGAATCGTAGCTAAACAAGATTTAGTCAGTTGATGAATTCAGTCTGTGTTGCTGGGATTTGTCGCAGCATTCCAATTCTATACTGTAGCAATCTGAAAAACAGTTGTGTAATAATATGTATCTTTTCTGTTAGTTTGTTACCGACTTATTGTAACAATATGTATTGTTTCAGAGTATAAATATATGATGAACTCATTTAAGTTTTATGCAGCAAAATATATCCAAACTTTAACAAAGCAGTCACTGTCCTTTGATGAATGTGCTTGGGCGCTGTCTCGGCAGCTAATTCGAGTCGAGGAGTAAAGAAGCCGGGTGGAAGATCTTTCGTTGATATCTGTAACATCCCAAAAGTTGCTTCTAATATATTTAGTGTTTTTCTGGGATTATATGGAATTTTTTGAAATTTACTTGGAATCCTCGCGAGTAATTCGGATTCAAGTTTATTGAAATAATCACGCTAAATAAAGATCATGCATTCTTGCGTAAGCATAAAATCTAAAATTTCTTTTATAATAAAGATAATGGGTAGATGAGAGTGTTCCCTTCAAATAATTTCGAAAAACATGTTATATAACTTAAGTTGTCGACTTTATAAAAATCTGTACAAGTGTTTGATTCACTAAAAGAATTTTTACGAAAAATCTATACGTCGAAAAATCGCGAAACCAACTTTGTTAAGTTCCAAATAGTCCCTAGTATTTTAGAGGATTTTTCCAAAATGTGTAGAACCTTTTGCTATTTTATTCTAAACTCGTTTGAAGAATGTGTATGCGTGTCTATACATATATTAGTCGTACGTTGGAAGAAAAGTGTGTACGTTTTTTTATCCAAACCCATTCATTCAAGCCTTACATGCATGCATGTAATAGAATTTCCTCCAGCTGTTTTCTTTTCCTTTACTAGCCCACCCGTTTCCTTGCCTGCATTGAACCATGGGAGTCGATTCCTCTGATCTTCCAGCCATTTCTCTAATCAGGCATGCAGCCCCCAGCCATTTCTCTAATCAGGCATGCAGCCCTCTGTACGTCCGTTTGGACGCATGGCCAGTGGAGGAAGTAACGGCTCCAAATTTGCAAGCATGGCGTTTCTCTAATTACCTTTCTTCATTAGTCCATTACCATCTCCATTAGTCCATTACTAGTCTCTTCATTTCTCCTTCACGCATGGAGCATCTCACTTTCCAGCCGATTTCTCATTTAGCTCTTCACATCAATCTCTCCACTCATTTCCCTCTCTATCCTCATTCCAGTGAAAAGACCCACACCAAAGACAGGTAGTAGCAAAGCTAGAACACCACATGTAGGAGCGCCCTTCCCATGCGAGCAGTGGAACTAGTGCTCGGTCCCGTCTTCGTCATCGCCGCCGTTGTCGACGTCGTCTACGTCCTTGTCACCGTGTACGCCGCTGTCGCCGCTGCTGCCGTCTTGCCATCGCCGCCGCTGCCATCTCATCGCCGTCATCGTTGCCTTCGCCGTCGTCGCCGCCGCCGCCATTGACGTCGCCACCACCGTTGACGCCATCATCGTCACCGTCGTCGTCACCGCCGCCTTCGCCATCACCGTCGCTTCCGCCGTCGCCGTTGTCACCGTCGCCACCGTCGTCTACGTCACCGCCATTGTCGCCGCCGTTGCCGCCGCTATTTACCTCGCCGTCGACGCACTCTCTGATCTTGCATCCCCTGCGCCGGCCGGTATACCTGTTTTTCTTTTCTTCGTGTGCGCTCTATCTCTACCGATCGGTTGATCTCATTGCTTGTATATGTAGTACGTACTCATGTATGACTATTGGTACTAGGATCGTATGCATGTATACGAATATATAATAGGTTGCATGCATGTATAAATTTCTATACGCGTGTATATGTATATATATTAGTTTAGAATGAACGCCAGAATATACGTAAGAATGTTAGACGTGTGTATGTGATTGATAATTACCATCTACGTTTCCGTAACGCAAATGCAAAGAAGAGTAGTGCCATGTATGGCATCGCCGATCGCGACTCCTCTCTAGTCTGCATGCACAAGCCTTGTCGCCAGAGCCGCCACAAGGCCGTAGTCGCCGCCGCCACCGATCGATTCCGCGATCGCGCCGTCATTGCCTCTCCGCCGATCGCTCATTGTCCCGGGCCTCGTCGTCTGGCCGATCTCTGTTTTTTTTCTCAAGTCGCAAATGCCCAAACCGAACCCATATGCAAGCAAGGAGTATATGCATATACGCATGAATAGTGCCATGCAAGGAAGCTAGAAAGTTAGTTAACGTAAACTTTTTAGGAAAATTACGAATTTTGTCTTTTTCGCTACAAATTCGTTCTAAGTCCGAATCGCTTGCAACCAATTTTGTTAATTAGTAAAAATTAATACCTTTCTACAGTAATTTTTATGAGATTTTATAAAAGAATTTATATGTTAAATTATTCGTAGAATGTCCAAACTTACGTATTTTGTATCTCTTAAACTATACGTCCAAAAATTCCAAAATAAATTTTATAAATCCTAAAAATACTAAAATAATTATCTAGAAATTTGCATGGGGATTACAAGCTAGTTTGATTTGTAGCATTGTTTCCGAATGTGTGTTTATACGTTGTTCTGAGTGGTTATTTGGTTCTTTATTTGCTACGCGTAGACGTTGAACTGTGCAAGAGTGCGTAAGTTGAAGACCAAAGCCAGCTGATCTTTGAAGGCAAGTTGTGCTTTGACCATATTGCTCCTAGTTTTTGAAATGTATTTTGATTTAAATTATGCATGCTATGTTGTTAAAATGATTTAAATTAATTTGGGGATAAAGTAGCTAATTCGCTTATTTGTTAATTCCACCCTTGATGTTAAAATTTGTATGCCATGTATCCTTTGTCAACTTAAGTTGGGTTTAAAATAGTTGGATGAAATAATTGTGCCAACACGGGAGGCTAGACCGTGAATAGTTGCTTAGCCATGCTTACGTGGAAATGTGTTTCAAGTGGCAAAATAATATTGACTAATGATATATGGAATGAATTTTGGAAATGGTGTAATTTTGCTACGTGATGATGTGAAGTGTAGGTACCTTTGTGGTTTTACATGGTAATTGATATTATTGTTGGCATGTGTTGCACAATAATCGAATTGGGGTGGGAAAAGATTTAGTCTGGGGCAAGTGGTAAGAGGCTTCATGCTAGGTGGGCCTTCATGGCAACAGTCTTTGGGATAACAGCCTTCGTGGCAATGAGATGAGTGATGTGAGGGTCCTTGTGCTAGGGTTTTGAGAGAAGGATGTCTTGCCCTGGACAGTTAAAGACTTCACCTTGCAAGCCTTTGAACTGGGCCTTACGTACAACCACATGACTGGAGTGGGACGGTCATAGTTTAGTAGGATTCTGAAATCTTACCTTTGATACCTCAGGGTGACAAGCACGCTGGGTAATCAGGTGGGGGAGCTGCATCGAGCTACGGCTTGGTGCCCATCCAACGGTGATTGTCGGCCCTACACTTCGATCCTTCGTGGGGGAAGTGGTAGTGAAGGCAGTACCGGAGCGGGACATAGGTGGAGATCGAGGTTTCCGAAAAGTTTTGTTATGATCACTCATTCGTATACTCTTGTATGGCGATTCACGGCTGACGTGGTGAGTTGATTATATCTTGTGGGTAAAGTGTACAACCTCTGCAGAGTGTGTCAAAACTATTCGAATAGCTGAGTCCACGGTACTGGACAATGCTCGGGGATTACAATCAAGGGTTAGATTTTCAAAAATAAAATGTGGGATGGGTGGCTGTATGCTAGAGATAATTGCCAAAGTGATATAGGGCTTTGTGCCAAATTGTTTGAAAAGAGATTGATAAATTATTATATAGTATGGTTTTACTGCCTTTGAATCTATTAAAATTGTTTGGTAAAAGCAAAATGTTGTTTAGTGCAAAATAACCACCAAACCTTTCCTTTGAATGAAGCCATGCATATAGTAATATGATTGCACCTCTGTGCATGACTTGCTGAGTATATTGTATACTCACCCTTGCTTTTAACACCATCATCAGTTGAGGAGAAGACTACAACTTCGAAGGAGGCGAAGTTCCACGAGGAGGCAAATATCTAGGAGTTGAACTGTGAAATCATGTGCTGAAAAATTGGCTTTGAACTGAAAAATTAACTTAGAATTGGTTTTGCAAAATGTGCTTGTGCATGTGTTTGACAATTTGACAAGAAACAGTAAGTTTCCCTTTTTGCGCCGAACCAATTTTGTGTTTGCGTCGGACCAAGTTTTTGGGTCTGCCGTGGACGTGCTTTTGAGCTCATGAGCCGGACTCAATTTTCCAAGAAACCAGTAAGTTTTGCATGTACGTCGGACCAATTTCTTTGGTTAGTCGTGAACGGCTTTTTGAGGATTGATTTCGCATGTACGACGGACTGATTTCTTTTAGTCTGTCGTGAACGTGTTTTCGCCGGAATGATTTCTTCTTGAAACCGAGATTTTCACTTGTACACCGGACCGATTTTGTTGGTCCGTTGTGAATGGTTTTTTGAGTGGTTTTTCATGTGTACGCCGGACCATATTTGTTTGTCCGTCGTGAATGCGTTTTTGCTGAATTAGGGTTTTGAGCAAAATTGGAATTGTGTTTGATTCATTTTTGGGATTATGAAATTTGTGAGAATTTCATGATGCTTCTTTTGAAGTGGACTTTATGCAATGCTCATGTGAGTAGTTGCATGGATTGACATTGAGTCAAGTCGTGGACTTGTGCTCGGATTTGTTTTGTGGTTTGTTCATGTGCAGGTATTGCTCGAAGACGAATGTGGTCGATGACGGGACCAGAACTAGGTTCATGGAGGAACTGAGGTTCGGGACTAGGTTCAGGAGGAACTGAGGTCTTGGTGGTCAAGGATGTCATGCGGACGCTCGGGCTAAGAGAATGGTGCACATGAAGAATGGTTAGTCACGTGAGAATGGCAGGAGGTCATTCGCGTGCAAAGTGTTAGTCACGTGGGTATGGCAGGTGGCCATACGCGTGCAAAGTGTTAGTCACGTGAGTATGGTAGGGTTGCCATACGCGTGCAAGAGTTGTACTCGGCCAGGTTGGGCCAAGTAGAGTTGTGTTGGATCTGATTCCTTCTAGGGAATAGGAATCGTATTCGAACTCCTTGTGGGTTGGTGCTTTAAATAGGAGGGTTGTCTCCTGTTGAAGAGCATCGAATTGAGGAGAGCTAGTCGCATAGAGCCTTGGGCTCAATGTTTAGGGTTGTACTCTTTTGATGGGAGTACTTTAGACAAAAGAAATAAAGATCAATTCTTCTAGTTCCCGCATTGCTTCAACGTTCTCTTTTTGGTTCTTGTTTGCATGCTTGTTCTAGTTCTAGATTGGTTTTTGTTCTTTAAGTTTTATCTTGATTTGATCCATCAAAAACCTCTCTAGGGTATTGATCTAGTGTTTCTCAAAGTCTAGTTGATCAATCTTTTGTCGTTCTTGTTTAATCTTGAAGTTTTGATTAGATTGATTCTCGTCAAGTTCTGGATCAGCAAGCTTGCGAAGCTCATAACTTTTGATCCGTAAGTCCGATCGAGCTGATTCTTTTTGGGTTCGATTCGTATTGGAATCTAGTTTCTCGTGTCCAAATTTCATATCAATCTAACGGTTGGATCTCCAGGAATTTGCGTTTTACCGAACCTCTGTCATTCTGTTTTTGTCGAAAACGAGGCAATTATTTGGTTCTGTTTTGGGGTGAACTTTTAATAGATCAAGAATTTGGTTTTAACTTCCGCACAATCATTCACCCCCCCTCTGATTGCTATATTCGTATATTTCGATCCTACATGAACCTTGTCAGTTGCCTGTGGCGTTGTGGAGCTTATCCAGATCTTTATTTTTCTGCTGCTTATGTTTACTTGTCTTTATTTGAGTAAGCTCTGTGTGGCTGAATATTGTAAGGTGACCTTAAGGTCTTGCAACAGTTATTTTAATTATACTTATTTATATTCCGCTGTGTATGATTGTGGTACTTCATCCCTGTTATTACTGTGTGCGCTAGCGTGATCCTGGACTAGTGCAGAATACACAAAGGGTCCGGATTTGCAGATTCGGGTCCCAACAGAGGTGGTATCAGAGCCATACTGACTGTAAGTCTTGACCCTAGAAAGATTGGCCGTCTTTAGGAGCTTCAAAATTATTTTCTAAAGAGAAAAGTTTAACTTGAAAGAATAATATGCTCTTGACTTATCTTATTCTTCTATTCTCTCCTCTTTGCTGAAACTTCTATCCTTTCCTTCGGTTTAAATGGAAATCCTACCTGAGTCGTTCCGAATAGTTATCGATGGTTCACACTTAAGAAGAAAGTACTGGATGCCGCTGTCAACCCTGAAGATCATGAAGTGAGGGATCATCACGCTCGAAGAGAAGTAGATCGATGAAGTCTTCTCAAAGCTTGAAGAACCAGTGCTTTAGTAGTCAGTTGAGACTCATGTGTGAGAGTCGCGTCTATTAAGAAAGGAGGATCACCCTTGTAGCCATTAGAATATTGTGTGCTTAGGTTAATTTGGTTTTTCATTATTTGCTGGGTGTGCAGTATGCGTTGCATAGCTTTTAAGCTTTTGTAAGCAACCATACCAAATTATTAATATTATGTGTTTAAGTTTTTGGGTTAAACTTGCTCCCCTGCACTAGGATTCTTGAAACTTACCTCTGTTCTCCCCTTTCAACTAAACCTTAGTGTGTCAACAGATGGAAGGACCGACCACACCGGTGTTTCTGAAGCAATTTTTGAAGTCATGATCATTCCGAAAATTAGATCAGTTAAGTTTATAGCACCAAGAGTGAGTGGTAATACAATGGAAGCAACTCGCTCAAAGGAGTCAGAAGGTTTTACGCAAAAGGGAAGCACACATCAAGATATGTTGGACTATTCAAGATCCTGAGACGAAGAGGTGAAGTAGCTTATTAGCTGGAGTTGCCGGAATCACTAGTAGGAGTACATGATATATTTCATGTTTCATAGTTAAAGAAATGTCTGCGAGTACTGAGGAACAAGCACCGCTGGAAGCCATCGATCTACAAGAAGATTTGACGTACAAAGAGCATCCAGTGAAGATTTTAGATACCATGGATCGTGAAACAAGAAACAAATCAACCCGCTTTTGCAGGGTCCAATGGAGTAATCATTCGGAAAGTAAAGCGAGTTGGGAACGCGAAGAAGATCTGAAGAAGGAATTTTCCGACCTATTCTCTAGTTAGTCTCGAATATCGGGGACGAGATTCTGTTAAGGGGGGGGGGTGGAGTTTGTAACTTCCCAAAAATTGCTTCTAATATATTTAGTGTGTTTTTGGGATTATATGGAATTTTTCGAAATTTACTTGGAATCCTCGCGAGTAATTCGGATTCAAGTTTATTGAAATAATCACGCTAAATAAAGATCATGCATTCTTGCGTAAGCATAAAATCTAAAATTTTGTTTATAATTAAGATAATGGGTAGACGAGAGTGTTCCCTTCAAATAATTTCGAAAAACATGTTATATAACTTAAGTTGTCGACTTTATAAAAATTTGTACAGGTGTCTGATTCACTAAAAGAATTTTTACGGAAAATCTATACATCGAAAAATCGCGAAACCAACTTTGTTAAGTTCCAAATAGTCCCTAGTATTTTAGAGGATTTTTCCAAAATGTGTAGAACCTTTTGCTATTTTATTCTAAACTCGTTTGGAGAATGTGTACGCGTGTCTATACATACATACATACATACATATACATATACATATACATATATGTCTATATGTATATATATATATATGTACGTTGGAAGAAAAGTGTGTACGTTTTTTTTCCAAACCCATTCATTCAAGCCTTACATGCATGCATGTAATAGAATTTCCTCCAGTTGTTTTCTTTTCCTTTACTAGCCCAACCGTTTCCTTGCCTGCATTGAACCATGGGAGCCAATTCCTCTGATCTTCCAGCCATTTCTCTAATCAGGCATGCAGCCCTCTGTACGTCCGTTTGGACGCATGGCCAGTGGAGGAAGTAACGGCTCCAAATTTGCACGCATGGCGTTTCTCTAATTACCTTTCTTCATTAGTCCATTACCATCTCCATTAGTCCATTACTAGTCTCTTCATTTCTCCTTCACACATGGAGCATCTCACTTTCCAGCCGATTTCTCATTTAGCTCTTCACGTCAATCTCTCCACTCATTTCCCTCTCTATCCTCATTCCAGAGAAAAGACCCACACCAAAGACAGGTAGTAGCAAAGCTAGAACACCACATGTAGGAGCGCCCTTCCCATGCGAGCAGTGGAACTAGTGCTCGGTCCCGTCTTCGTCATCGCCGCCGCTGTCGACATCGTCTACGTCCTTGTCGCCGTGTACGCCGCCGTCGCCGCCGCTGCCGTCTTGCCATCGCCGCCGTCCTTCTAGCAAAATACATGTAAGCTCAGAGTATTTCTGGTACTTGGAGTGATGATACTATTACAGCAACATCCTTATATTGGGGTGTAAGGTGCATAATATCTTGTTGATCACTTTAGCATTAGATTCCAGTTCCTAAAAATATGTAAATTTGAGCTCTATTTAATGTGAAATTTTATCCGATTTTTAGAGCTTAATTGCTCTATGATTTTTTATATATTTGGTTTGTTCTCTCGTTTCGCGTAGACGTTGAAGTGACATGAGTGTACAAGAGCAACAAGGCAACTCAAAAACCAAGGTTCAGACCAGGAATAAGAGCTTGTTCGAGGCAAGTCTTCCCTGACCATGTTGATTCCACATTTATAAAATGCATATGTTTTTTTAAATTATGCATGATTACTTTTATGCAATATATTTCAAATATGGTATTAAGGTTTTGCTAAATTTCTGAAATTGTTATGACCCCTTGACATTGATAATTGTCAACATTTGTCACTTTGGATGATATTAGTTATGTTTATTTGGTGATAACCAGCAGTGTAGCATGGGATGGTAGAATTGCTTAGTCCAGCATAAACGTTTCGGTATTATGCTATTATGGGAATCATTTCAAATATTATTTAAACTCTTTTGTGAAGTTCTGGCAATTGGTGTTGTTGTTGTTATTTAAATAAAATAAAGTGAAAAAATGATTTAGACCAGGGTGGATGGATGTTTGGTGGGTGTTGGTTGCACGAGAATGTTTTGGTAAAGTGAATGATCTATCCTAGTCAGTTAAGAACCGAAGCGTGTGTTACTTTGGACCGAGCACTACTGTACAACCACATGTCTATATGGGTATGACCTGGCTAATTAATTTGTGCGTCTTGTTATTGCCTTCGCCATTTGGTGGAATGCGGTGCTGGATGGAGACACTCGCAAGGCGCAAGAGCGACTTCTGTACTGGGTGGCTAGAACCGTAACAACGGTGAAACTTTAGCGGACGAAGTTAATAATAAGGTTGTGCATTGTAAAGACCTTGCCATGATCTCTCCGCCGCACACCAAAGGAAGTGTGCGTGGCAATAAGAGACGATCATGTGTTGTGGGTAAAGTTGTACACACTACAGAGATAAAACTATTTAAGTAGCCGTGCCCACGGTTAAGGGCAAGCGAGGTACGCTTTTACATTGTAGATTTTATAATTTTGATTTTAAATGAAAATGGTGTTTTAGGAATCCGTGAGTGAATGGAACTCTCGGGTTATTAGTTGATAGTGGAAACCATGAGCGGATGGAACTCACGAGTTGTGGTTTGGCGGTTGGAGCCAGTCAGGGGGCTGTAACCTATTTAGTTGCCATATTAAATTAAATGTTTACAACTATATTTGGTTAAATGATGCTTTATAAAATTACTAATGGTATTTAAATTCAAATGTTGCTTTATGCAAAATGAACCATAATATGCCTTCATTTGTAAGCCTTGCATATAGTTATCATGTATTAAGTTTTCAAGGCTTGTGAGTACGGTTGTGTACTCACCCTTGCAATATTTCACACTTTCTACATAGGAGTGTGCAGATACAGAAGGTGACTACGAGTACTATGCTTGTGATTTTGACGAAGGAGATTTGGAATTCTAGGATGCACACTCTAGTTAATTGCCTGTTGGGCACATGGATGGGTTTATCTCGCTGTTATTTATTTTGTTTCCGCTGCTAATTATTTGAACTTAATCCATGTGACTATTTATTTGTAATCATTGACCATAAGGTCGGTACCTTTTATTTGAGTTTTAATATTATTTGATTCGTGATATGGATGTGTTATCATCACTGTTTCCATTGTATGCACTAGCTTGATATGAGAATAGTGCAGTTATACACAGAGGGTTCGGATATAGAAACCCAGTCCCGACATAACACACCCGCGTGCTCCCGCAGTTGGCTGGTTGCTCCTGCACTCGTGCACGTTGCCGCGGCGTCAGCAAGCTTCCACGCTCACCGGGCATGAGAGAGAGTTTTCGCGCTCCCATATATAGTAAAGGGTACATATCATCTACCATGCCTTCTGTGATAATTTCTAAATACACTTCGAAGTTGGAATTTTTTTTTTTAAAAATATGGTCCAGCGAGCTCAGGCAAAACCGTTTCGAATGCGAATTTCACTAGTCCGGCGGTACCGGTTTTCGCGAAAAACCGAACGGTGAGCAATTCCAAACCAACTTGAATTCGGGTCAAACTCACACGAGAAAACCACGGTTTTTCACGAAAAACCGCTCGGTTTTTCACGAAAAACCGCTTGCGATCAATTGGATGTTCTTCGAAAACGGTTTTCAGCGGTTTTTTACGAAAAATTGGACACATAAATTTTTTCAAATTTTTAAATTTTTTTTGAATTAGATCGGTTTACTAAGCGGTTTTAGATCTCGTCGAAAACCGCGCTTTTTGAAGTTTTGTGAACCCTGCGCTCAGGTCCTCAGCAGCTCAGCTCACGGTTCACCCACTTGTCGAAAATTGTACTAGCCTCACTTCTTCGCGATTTGAGGTCTCCAGATCAGTTGCTCTCAGGTCGCTATGCGAGCTGTCCTCTCACGCATCCACGCTCCCGGATCGATCTCCACCACTTCCTTCCTCTCCTCCTCCGCCGCCGCCGCCGCCGCCGCCGCCTCCTCCAAAACCCTAGCTCCGAGCCCTAGCCTCATCCCGTTACGCCTCGTCCGCCGCTTCGCTGCCATGACCGCCGCCGCTGCGGAGGAGTTCGTGAAGGGCCGCGTCTTCCCCAACGGCGTCGCCGTGATCACCCTCGACCGCCCCAAGGCCCTCAACGCCATGAACCTCGGTGAGGACTGCTCCTCTCCTCTCTGGTCTGCCCGGTTGGGTGTGCCATCGGGGCATGATTCGAGTCGGAATACCACGATATGGCGTAGATTTCGACGCGCGGCAAGTTTTCGATGCACTTCGCGGCGTGCTTGTGCGATTCACGCTAGTTTGCTAAATTGCGGAGAAATAGCTGAAATTCGTGTTGCGCGTTCGGTGAAGTGTTTGAAACTTGGTGTTTAACTGGTGTACTGTACGGGATCTTAGTTCGATTTGTACACCTGTAGTAGTGACTATACAGCAATCAAAATAATTTTCTGCTAAATAGCAGAGAGCCAGAGAGCTAAGTGATGTTTTGGATTGGGGTCAATATATGTTAAATTTGTCACCCACTTGTGTTCCCAAGTTAAATTGATGTTACGGAGATTCTGGTCCGACTAAGGCAAGTGATGTCATCATCATAGGAAGAGTAACTTATATTAGTCTGAAATTTTGAAAATTGACACTTAGTCTCAGAGACAAATTTGTGGCCGTTGCTGACCTAAGGCCCCGATTTGAATGTACCATTTTTTTTTGCAGGATTCATAAGATTCCTACACTTGTATGGGTTTCCTGCAATATTCTAGCATTCCACACAGGCCGTGCTTTTACACTCGAGATACATTATACTATAGGTAGTCATGGTCTTCTTCATTCACAGAAAAGCAGATTACATATATTACTACCGACAAACAAAAATTAAATTAAATTTAAAAGTAACATCCCTAGTTTTTGTGTCAACTATATCCTTTTTGGTTTTATGCTATTAAGTAAGTTTACCTTGGCACAGACTGATTTATGCAAATCATCTAATAGATAGACATGGTATGGGATGTAGCAGTGCTGTCTTATTGTCTATATCTGTAAGACTGTAACTAAAATGTACTGGTTCTTCTGGTCAGAATAGAATACTGACAGAGCATCTTTTGTTGTTTAAGTCCCTTGTTGGACCCTCTTTACAGTACAAAGAAAGTAGACCACCAAAAAAAGGAAAACAAAAAAGAGAGGTAAATCACCAATGTGAGATTGAACGAAATAGAAATTGAACTCAACAGGCCTCAACAGATGACTAGGGGCTGCTGCATATTCTCATGGGCAGCTCTGATCGAAGGTTCTTATTGAGGATGTTGGTGTCTTTATGGTCAAACATCAGGGATATGAAGGCTACGAGGTAGAGCACATGATTAAGCAGCCGCTAACACCTAACAGTACACACACACAGAGCATGTACACAGTCATATTAGTTGTTGACGATACAAAATCTGATGGTTTATGTCCTGTAGATGTTGCCCTACTTATATCATTCTCCCCATGGAACTTTTGTTTGATAGCTTATTGAGCTCTACTCACATATTTGAGATCTCACGTGATTGCAGAAATGGACCTTAGATACAAGGCATTTCTTGATGAATGGGAAACAAATCCGAGTGTCAAGTGTATTCTTGTGGAAAGCAGTTCACCCCGTGCCTTCTCAGCTGGTGATTATTTCTCCATTTTTTTTTTAATTTTCTTTCGTTGACTAAGCTAGGCCTTGGATAAACATGCTGCTTTGCCTTCTATTTCCGGAGCATTGGAGATGTTTTCATGTAAGATTCATGGCCAATGCAGGGATGGATATTAAGGGTGTTGCAGTGGAAATTCAAAAGGACAAGAGCACACCACTTGTGCAAAAGGTCTTTACTTTTTTCATGTGTGTTTTTTTTATCTGATTTTACTTTTAGAACTCATGGTTCTTTTCTCTTTTTTTTGTTCAAAACTTTATGTCACAATGTGATATGTTGTTAGTTGTAGCTTTGCTCAAACTTGCACAGATAGTGACTCTTGCTTAGTGTAAACTGCAGGTGGGGATGTGAAGAGACTTGCTTTTGATTGCACAATGCCAGAGATAGTAGAGGTCTAGTAATAGCATGAATAATGCCTTCCTGGACAAGTGGACATAGCTTGCCATTGCTTAATGAAAAACGTTTGTTGATTGGATCATTTTTTCTCTTATCTTCTCAAAATTTTGTAAGGCCTTGTTTGTATCCGGGAAATTGGTTATAGAATATTGGAATTGAAATTGCACTTCCAATCTGAAGGGACAACTGAACAAAGTTAGAATTTATATTTCATAACTACCTCAAAGAAATGCAATATTAAAACAATTTTGTGACACTTTGAATTTGTATTTAATAATTTTACTCATTGATTCATCCAAACGTTGAATTGTAATAATTAATTCTACCTTATATGGAACATATGAATTCAAGCTCCTGTTGAGATGGGAGAGTTGGAAATTAAATTTTGAAGAACCAATTTGTGTTGAATTTGAAACAAAGTTTCAATTCCAAGTTTCCAATAGCCATTTCCATTACTGGGATATAAAAACCCTGCCATTTTTGTGGCATTTTGTTGGTGGATTCCAATTACATGAAAAGTAAAAATAGAAACAGAGCTATAGGCATTATTTCCGATTACATGGAAAGTGAAAGAAGATACCAAGCTATAGATTTACCACTGACATTTATTTCTTCGTGTCTTCAACTTGTGCAGTGCATATTTTTGAAAGAGAGTTGCAGTTATTTATCACTCATATGTCCCTATCTAGCTTTTTTTTGACCACTATCTGCTCCCCTGTCCCACTTTGGAAGAACTACGATCAGTTCTGGCACAACTTACATGTCTCCTGTGTGTCAAACTGATACCTGCACTGGTCTCCAGTAGTTGACTGGTTATGAACAGTAACTTGTTGTGGACCAGCCAAGCTTAAATCCCATAATACATCCGTGTATTCGTGCACTTGTCCAAAACCAGTTTAATCTTATTTGAGATAAGTTTCTATCATTGTAAATGAACTTGACATGTATTTAAATAATTGCTTCCATCCAACGCCATGCAAAATAATCTCTATATGATTCAAAGCCAGCTAATTTGTACATAAATGTCCAAAATTCAGGGGCTTTTAACTCTGCCAAAACTGGCACTTTTAGTTATTTAGCCCTTATTGATGGCAGCTGGTTTGCACACTTAGTGGCCAGCTACAATGGGATTTCTGAACCTTACTCAGTCTGCTTTTTTCTTTTCTTTTCTTGTATATCTCTTCCATATCATATAGTACTAATATTTTGTATGCTTAGCTGGTTTACAAATGACCTGAACTTCTAGATTTCCGAGAAACATCCTCTGTAATCTGCTTCTTATAATTGGATAACTGATGTTTAATAAACACTATTCTGCTTGTCGTAATAGTACCCTTTTTTGTACTCCTTGTTGTGTTTCTTTTTTGTTTAATTGGTAAACGGTAAATGAAAGTAGTTGACGGTGTTATATCCTCCTTTGTCGAAAATATTATTATCACTTACATAACTAAGAGATACCGTTATTCCTTTTCAGGTCTTCACAGCAGAGTACTCTTTGATTTGTAAGATACATGAGTATGAAAAACCTTATATAAGCTTGATGGATGGAGTGACGATGGGGTTTGGAATTGGATTGTCAGGACATGGCCGCTACCGCATTATTACTGAGGCAAATTCTTGTAACTCGAATTTTGATTTATGCTAGTGAATTTCATTTTTCGATGTATGCATTCTGAAGACTCATGCTTGTCCAATGTGCTACTGTTACAGAGGACACTCATGGCCATGCCAGAAAATGGTATTGGTTTATTCCCAGATGTTGGCTTTGCTTATATTGGTGCCAAAGCTCCTGTAGGAGGTGCAGTTGGTATGCTTCTTGTATTTTCCCCCCTTGTTGCAGTAATTTATTTAATGGTGTTTTCTTCTACTAATTTCTCTACCAATGTATCATCATCATGCTTTTCTAACTTAATGGCACGAGATGAATAATCTGAACCAGGGTTCACAATTTTTCGGTCTTGTTTGAATTCCTCCCAAGCTTGTTATACCATTTCGTTCCCATCGCTATTCTCCAAAAAAAAAATGTATCGGTCAAATTTTTCGGTCTTGTTTGAATTCCTCCCAAGCTCGTTGTACCATTTGTTGCCGAGAGTAAACCAAACCCAAATTCCTTTGAGCTATGACCTCCTCTCACTCTCGTGACTATTTCCCCTCAAATCAATTTCATGAATTGTCTGCCGGAACGCTGCCGCTGTTGCCTTCTCTCTGGTCCTGACCGCCACACCACCGTTGTCGCCTTCTTCCTCAGTTCTGACAGCCACACCGCCGCACAATTCTTCACAACTGTGAGGTCCCAGGCCGATTCATTGCACCTATTGTTGGAAATATTGCGTATTTGCAAATTTCTTATTACTTTAATTCCATGCATAATTAATAACCAGAGAATAACAAAGTCATAAAAGCGTAGATACTGAAGCATGATATTAACTAATATCAAAGCATAAGAATAGCTTAGATTCAAGTATCTAAGCATGTATATGACAATGAACAGTAATAGTGGCTGTACAAGTAGCAACAAAATTAACAGTAATAGCTTAGTAAGTTGTTTTGGAGTGTTCTCAGATGTCGGGCTGCCTTAATTAAAAGACCTCGCCATTAGGGACAGGATCACAGAATGATTTGTGACTACTTTACCAATCAGATTTGCAAGAAATATATTTCAATACTTGACTGTTAATTATAACCCAATCAATTGATTACAAGCACAATGAGCATATGTATATATGATTACTTAATCAATAGTAAGCAATTGAACTAATCAAGTATATTTTAGATTATGAAAACTGAAAGTGTTGTCACATATTGTCTCTCTAGCCCAATCTTCATCGAACAACAACCACCCCACATGCAAGGTTCCCAAGACAATCAATTGTTTAGCCCCTTTGCACAATCAGAACAGACAGTACAAATAACAGAAGGTTGATTATACTCACAAAGCACCGTCTGCAGTCAATGCAGTAGGTTAGGCTCGTCGAAGACGATATCTCAGAAAACAATATCGCCGCAGCAAAGTCGCAGACTCACCGGCGAATGTTTTGGAGATACAAAGCCAACGACCACCAAGCAATTCAAATCACTAGGAGGTCCCGAGAAGCAGCAAAAGGTGCTCAGGAACTAGAGTCAACTCCCTGGCCGTGGGAGTAGCTTCACCAAGCAAGCCTCGATGGACTTTCTACACAAACCACTCAAAAACGAGCACCACACACATTGAACCGAGCCAACAAAATTAAGAAAGCACTCGGCAACGTACCGAACTAACCAAAAGCAATTAAGCCATGATTGTCAAGGCGACAAAGCGAGGCGAGGCACCAGCCGAGCGCCTGGACGTCTAGGCGCCTATGCGAGGATCAGGTGAACTAAAATAGTCTAGCAATATCATTTTATCATCAATACATATATAACTAATATCAGTATATAAGCAATATCTGTATATCACCAATACCAGTATATCACCAAAAAAGATCTGGCTCAACCCCTATTCTGTTTTCTTCCCTTCTTTCCTTTTCTTTCCTTCCCTTTTTTCCTTTTTCTTTCTTTTCCTTCCCTTTATTCCCCTTGTTTCTTGCTATGGGTGAGCCTCGTCCAGCTCCTCGCCTCCTCCACACCTCCCCCCCCCGCCTCCTTGCTTCCCCCCGACACCGCCCCTCCCCCCGGCGCCTTCATGCCTCCTCTCCCCCCCGCCTCCCCCCCCCCCCCCGCGCGGGCGCGCGTGCCTCCCCCCGACGCCTTCCCTCCTCCCCCAATCGCCCCACCCGACGACGCCTGGAATGTTCAGGCGTCCACCTTTCCCCGACCAGGTGAGATGAGCAGCCATGGCGTGCGGGCTCTAACGCCTAGGCGGCGCCTTAACAACCATGAATCAAGCACTCGAAAACAGAGAGCACCGGGAGATTTAGCTCTCCCCGAAGCCCTCAAGTTGCTATTCCTCCAAGAACGAACTCAAAAACACTTCTGATTACTCACTAATGTGGCATCCACAAGGTGATTGAGCACGGATGGAGAGTAGAAATAGCACGGGGACAAAGGGTAGCCAAGAATCCACCCTTCAAGCACACGGATTTGAGAGGATTAGGGATTTTGCAAATTGGGAAAAACCAATTGTATCTCCCTGCTCAACCGAGGGACTTACCTCCCCTTTATAGGAGCACCCAAGGAGTGGGGGCAACGGGCGCCGAGGATGCCACTACCTTGCTGCCGCACGGGGAGATTGCATTGCGCAACTCGAGCACCGCCGCCTCCCTCACGCTCCCCTCCTGACTCGCTCCCATCTGGTTGCCTAATTGAGGCTAAGGCACCGAGTGCCTTAGCTGCAGTCAGCTGGGCTGGCTCAGCTTCCTCGGCCGGCCCGGCCCGGCCTAGCCCAGTTGGCTCATATATACAACACCTACACCATCTCCACCACACCATCCACCAAAGCCCCAACTCAATTTCTTCGAAGCACCACCGGTTGGCTGCCGCCACGGTCCACCACCATGGCTTCCGCCGCTTGTTGTTGCCAGCCCGCACTAATGCGCTTCACGCAGTCACGCCGCATAACCATTACCGCTAGCCTCCACAGGATCCCAGGATTCCATTTTGCTGGTCTGCCCCTCCATCTTTCTTTCAAATTTCTTCAAATTTGATTGAAATTCGTCCAAAATTCAAATGGCCTTTGAACTGTTGGACCGAAATTTCGACAAGGACGTTCGGTCAATTCGGTGCTTTCGCCACCCAGCGAAAAAAATGCAAACCAAAATAGTTTTCCCTGGTCTGAACCTGTGATACTTTCCATCCCTTGTGCCTTCCTTGTATGTATCTTGATCTTTGCACCTCCTTACTTTGTCTTCCTCTCTGTTATGTCTGCTTTTGTTATGGGTGTGTTTTAATGCAACCATTTCTGGTGGATCATAATCAAATCAAGATTTAGTGGAAATCCTCTGTAGTCTGAATTCTTGATAGCAAAGTGTTCTATAGTTCTAAACTCTGAATCTTGCATTTATGCAATTGTTGTTTAATTTTGGTAATTGGCAATATGTCAAATCTTTATTTTTAGTCTCGTTTTCCGATTGATCCTTCTATTAATAATATCATTGTTGTGGTTTTCTCCGTTCTTCCAAATTATGCGACTAGCTAGCTGTTTCCAAATGGTAAAGTATTTATATCACATAGTAATCCTTCTTTATTTTCCTTCTTATCGCTAACCACTTCTGCTTCTTTCAGGAACTTACCTTGCGATGACAGGAAAAAGGTTATCATCACCTGCAGATGCTCTGTTCATAGGTCTTGGAACTCATTATGTACCTTCTGGGAACTTGGGATCTCTCAAGGAATCCCTCTTGAGTACTAACTTGTATGTTTCTAGTTTTTACTTGGTGAAAACATCCTGCTAATATACAATTTTGATAACTCTTCCATATTTTTTATATTTCCTCATTGATATATCCTCAGCGTAACATTCATGACACGAGATGTGCTTGCAAAA
The DNA here is from genome assembly GCA_036346355.1 of Rhipidocladum racemiflorum. Classification (NCBI taxonomy): domain Eukaryota; kingdom Viridiplantae; phylum Streptophyta; class Magnoliopsida; order Poales; family Poaceae; genus Rhipidocladum; species Rhipidocladum racemiflorum. The sequence goes on from CM070579.1 coordinate 74,849,067, forward strand.
TTTCTATATTATTTTGATGGTATGTTGACATCTGATGTTCTGTTTTTTGCTTTTTGCAGCACGGATGATCCTTACAGAGATGTTGAGTCACTCCTGACTGGGTACAAGAAGGAGCCAGAGAGAGAGCCCCAACTAGAAAAGCTTTTACCACATATCATTTCTTCTTTTAGTCCCAATAAATCAGTTGCTGAATCTGTGGAGGAGCTAAAGAAATGTAGTCAAAGTGGTGATGCTGCAGGTAATCTACTATTAAGCATCTCCTTTTAAGGCACAAAAACAACACTGGTATATTCAAACACAAATGCTAATTGCGTTTTTATTTGAATATGGCCCCATTTTCTGTGTGCGTTTTAAAAAAATGGTACAGTACTGACTAGATAAGAATGGCTCCATGTATGTGCTTATTCATTCCTTTTTTGACTGCAGTGGCAGAATGGGCCAATGATGCTTTAGCAGGACTTAAAAAAGGTGCTCCATTTTCTCTTTGTTTGACACAGAAGCATTTCTCTCGAGTTGCATCAGCATATGGAAGTACCGAACACTATCTATCTAAGGTATTACTCTGGTATCTTGTACTTTTGGAATTTTTTTGTTTTATGTTAGCTACCAATTTCTCTACATATTGCAAATTATAATGTTTGGTGTCTTCAGTTGGCTGGTGTTATGAAAATGGAATATCGCATTGCCTTGAGGTCGTCTGTTCGAAATGATTTTGTTGAAGGTGTACGTGCTGTCTTAGTTGACAAGGATCAGGCAAGTTATCTGTATGACTATTTTTAACTCCCCGATTTCTTAAGTCGTTTCGTCCAGAAGAATTTAAAGATTCACCACGACCGGTTGGTGCATGTGGCACGTGTTAATCACCACCTCCCATAGGTCAATGAGCCTCCATATACTGACCTAAGCCCTGAACCTAGATGAGGTCCAACCAGTTAGAACACGCTGCTGTCCAGTATCACTGCTCGGAACACAAGTGCTACCGAGTCCAGAAGTTTACATATACCTGCATTCTGTAACGAGGGTCAACAATAATCTCCTTTTTTGTAGGGAGAGTTAATTCCTGTTTTGGAGGGCTTGAGTTTAAAGTTGCCATAAGCTTAAACCTCCCAGATTGGCCCTATTGCTGTTGATAAGCTTGACTTTGGGCTTTTTTTTTTAATTGTTAATAAGAAAAACTAAACTAATATATCCTGGTATCATCCATGTCTTGCAAACTGGGTGCAGTTGCTGGACAAAAAGGGTAATTACATTAAACCATGGTGCAAGTTGCACTGCCCTTAGTTTGTCTTGCAAAGTTGAGGTAACTTCATTTCAAAATAGCAAGTAAAGAGTAAAAGGCACCTTTTGACTCAAGATACTACATGTATTGGCCATTTATATATTCATTCTGGAGAAGGTTATTTAAATCAAACATGGTGATTATACATTTAACTAAAAAGAAAAGGGAACAGTAGCATGGCCCTAAATTTTTCTCATTGAATTTTCTCGTCACTTTGCAGAACCCGAAATGGAATCCGCCAACTCTGGAAGACGTAAACATGGGCGAGGTGGAATCAGTTTTTGAACCATTAGCCGCTGAGGCTGAGTTGAATGTATGATTTTCCATAGCAACCTATAAGACTATGGTTACCTGGACATCCTTTTTTTCCCCCCCTTTTGATGATGCAATAAGAAACAAAGTTTTAAATCGCTGCTTCGCGGCAAGGTCATCAAAAACGCTATAACAGTTATCACGGAAGCTATCATTCGTCGTGTTTTCAATATTAATTTTTTTTAAAAAAATATGTATATTATATAACTCACATTTAATAAATCATAAAAACATAGTACTTTAGCACCAGGCACTAATATTTTTATAATAAAAATATGAGTAATAAAAAACATATATTAATACATGTCTAAAAGATCATAAATGATAACTATATGATAATGTTCTTAACAACAATATATAATCATTGAGAAATACAAATGTTGGATTATTGAAAAAGAACAAGATGTGGTTTTTTAATAGTTTTTCTCATAGAGTTTATAAGAGATGTATTTGAACCTTTTAGTAATTTTGAATTTTAAAAAGGGTCTAATGTTTTGGTCTATAGGTAACTATGTAGGATAGCTGAATATCGCTAGTTTCAAGTTATATCAAATAGCGGAGTTATGACTAGTTATAGCGTTTGCACCTAATATAGCGAAACTTTGGTTTGTAACTTCGTGTTTGGGTCCAAAAAGCTACAGTGTAGCTATAGCTAGCTAATTAGAATAATGAGAAACTACAAACATAAAGTAGATGTCCATTAAACCAACAGGTTTACCTGAAACGGATTGAAGTGCACCTTTTGATTCAGTTATTTCTTTGAGCAGAATTGCACATAATGATCTAGGGCTCTGGCTTAGTGCGGCTCTGTAGCGCCATTTTGAGGGATATTCCAGGTTTTGTAGCCATGGGCCCACGGTACCATGAGTTCCATCACTCTACAATGTTCTAGAAGGGCTTGCAATGTTCGGGCATGTACAATGGTATAGATGACAGCTGTCTATAATGTAGCTTTACATCATCTACAGACAGCACTAAAAATAATTCATATAATGGATCGTCTATAGAGTTGTCTGTAGTGGTCTCTCATTCAATTAACAGACTGTCTATACAATGGTACACAAAATGTAAAGCTGTCTATAAACTGTTTATTAAATAGTAGACAGCAGTCTTCTCTCTCCTTTCTCTCTCCTCTACATCATTTAAAATCCTACGTATCATCTCTTATAGACAGCTAAATATAACCATTGTATATGCCCTTATACTCCATCTCTAGCACAGCTGACGGGCCTTATATGCATTTTATATGGCAATATGGCATCAACTCTTCTGGAAGGCTTGGCAATGCAACATAATCATCGCCGATCCACCGACCGCATCGATCGCGCGCCCATCCTGACAAGCGACGCCGATCGGACCGGACTCGGCGTCAGGAACTCTGAAGAAGATCGGCAGCTTGTGAAACGGTTCAGCGATTTCAGTTAAAAGGGATCCAACGGCTGGAGATACTGCTAGACAAGAAGATGGAAGATCGACGGCCAAGTGCCAGAATTGGTTTTTACCGGGAAACACTGTAGTTCATTACACTTTGTCGCTAGTCCCATTTTACCTTGATGCTTTCTGTTCTTATCGAGTTGCTCAGTTAATCTTCCAACACTAAAACTTTTGGGTATAAAACCCACTAATGGTGGAAAATGGAATGAGAAGAATATTCCGCATATTTCAGGGTCTTCTATAGTTTGTTAAGGGTAAAACCCTAGTTCCTCTCATGTTCTTGCTAAGTCAGGCGATCCTGTCTCAGAATAGGACTCGAATCCAGATTGGGGCCTGATATTTTGGTATCAGAGCCCAGCATCGTTCCTTGGCGAGTTGATTTGGTGTTGGAAATCCGGATTGAGGTTGGCCAGCCGTAAAATCACTCAATCTGGAGTGGAATTCGAGTCTATGTCCTCGGACACCAGATCTCAAAGGGAATTTAGGGAAGAAGAGCTGGAGATGGAGAATCAAGTGGAGATCGAGAAGATTTATGATCGGCTCACTGATTTGGAAGGATTGAGATTCGATGTTGCTGAAATCAAGGCCTTCCTACTGTGTAAACCTTGGCAGACGGTGGAACCAAAGGGTAATCTGAATACATCTGCAAGCGTGGAAGATAGAGTTCATCATGGTTCTGAACTTCTGACAATCTGAGTATTCAGGTAATAACTTCTACTCACCCACAGATAAGTTGGAATCCTCAAGTATTGCCAGAAACTCAGATGAATATGAGCAGCTCGTTGCCAATTTATACTCCCGCCCTTCGGACCTCATCACAAGTTAACCCGAGAAATTATGGAAGCTTGGAAACTATTGGAGTATTTGCTAATATGCCTTCACAGATACCTCATTTGTCAAGTAATGCTAATTGGGGACTGGGACCTAACCCTTTAATTCAAATGAGTCTGGGACTTATAGGATATGGATTGCATATTCCAACTTATAACCACCCAGTCCTTAATCATACTTTGAACCCTGGAGCAACATACAGCAGCAGTACACCATTTCAGGCAGGCCAGGTGAATTTCGTATTTGATACAAGATTTGACCTGTATTTACAAAACGATACAACACTTTTGCGTATTTACAGAAAAACTAGTCATACCCGGAATTTGAAAATCCGTTTTTGAATAGCCGGAAATCCAAATCCCGGTTATCCTTTTTCCGGTTTTTGAAAATCCGATTTTGGCGTATTCAAAATTTAAAATACCGAATAAGGGGTAGAACCCATACCCGGTTTATGGATTTCTGGGAATGGGTGGACCGGCCGGTGCATGGCGCATGCAAATGGAGACAAGCTGCTTTGTGGCGATGGAGACAAGGCTGCTTTCGGCGCATGCAAATGGAGCCAGATTGTGGGGGGCAGCGAAGTGACTTGAGTGAAGAATCACATCAATCCCGTCAATTGCGCTGATTATTGAAGACTCCGCTGGCCATTGAGTGAAGAAGCAAAGCAGAAGGCCATTGAGAGGGCTATAAGAAGGGAGGGATGCGAACAAGGCAAAGCACACCGCGAATCTGAGAATTTAATTGCTCTAGTTTGTGAGAAGGGAAGTTCAGTGGCCATTGCTCGTGAGAAGGAAGGTTAGTGTAGTCTAAGAATTTTATTCGTGCATTGAGGAGAAGATAGTAACGATCTGCGGTGCGGTTATTTGTTGGTAGTGGACTACATAGAAGGTATATATTTCGTATAATTATTTTAGCACGGTAACTATATTTGGTATAATTATTTTAGCACGGTAGCTATATTTCATATGATTATTTTAGCATGGTAGGTGTATGCATTTCGAAGAAGATGGTATGACATTTGATAGGTTAGAGCTGTATGTGTTTGATATATGAAATTAGGCACTGTGATTACATTTGAGAACCGTAATATAATTACGACGGATTTAGGCAAAATAAGATGGTACCATAAAATTAAATGGCATTAGAGTAGTGATGCTCTTTGTTAGGGTAGGGGAACTTAATTCATGTAGTTAGACTGTGAAAAATGTTATTACAATATTAATTAGACCGGGAATTTAATATATGTAAGTACAATCTTGAAACTAAGGAAAATTTTGTGTGTGGTTATCTTATCACTTAACATGTGAAAGCTAAGCTGTGTATTTATATCTTAACTATCAATTGGCTTCTGTTCTTGTTAGAGTTTATATTTTCAATGAGTTGACAAGGGATCAATATTTTACAGATATTCTTAGGAACTGTTAGTTCGCAATCATCAATTGAGCTTCAGGAAGATTAGTGTAAATACTATTACAATGAAGCATGGTAATTGTACATGGTCAGTAGAAATAATCATGGTAAATGTATAATGAGTAAAAGATGAAATGACAGTAGTGTATTGAGTAGTACACAAATGAATGATACAATTTGTGGGATTAATACAATATTAGAATAAATAGTAGTACAAAAAATGACAGCATTATTAGGTGGAGTAGTAGAAGAAATGATAATTTCAGTGTAATATTAAATACATGAAATGAATGCAGTACTTGAGTAGTACATGAATTAAGGATGTAGGGAATCACAGGGCACTCTCCAAAGTGTTGTGAGAACCATATGGCACTTTGGAAACACTTTTGGACAGTCAAAATTTGTGTGAAAACATTAAAGTAGAGAAATGATTAAAATAAATTATGGACTTTGACTCAGCACAGCATAGTAAAAGATTTTTATAAATTTTTACCTAAGTTTTCTGTAGCCTAACTTTTTACCATAAGATCTTTACATCCTTATCTATCTTTGGTAAATTTGGTAAAAATTAACAATGATATTTAATAATTACTCCAATTTAATTATCGCAATCCTAGAAATCTAAAAATGCAGTAAAAGACTTTTAATAAAATAAATACTTGGAATTTAAATCTGAAAATTTTATGGAAGGAGCCTGATACCATTCCAAACCTTTTTTAAAAGTTTTAAAAAATTTATAAGTTGAATTAGTCCCTCAAGTAAATCTTTTTCTGAAATCAAATATTGGAACAGTGCTAATTGTCATAATTATAAGAAATAATCTATTGCGAATTCTAACCTCAAATTTTTACAGATGGTAGATAGTTCATCTAGGATTCAAATGCAAATAACTTTCGCTAGACAACGTCAAATTCAATGAGACAACTTCCTAAATTTGTGTAAAATCATGCATATTATGAATATGCAAAAATATTTTAGTTTTAATTATTGTGCAGCAAACGATCTCAAATTTACGTTTTAGGCCTAGAAATGGTATAATGTGAAATTTTTGCAAAACAGCTCCAAATGGAATGAAACCAACTTCATTGCGATCCTTAGGTCATAAGCTTTCCAAATATGTAGAAATATTTGAATTTGAGCATAATTTGTAATAATTGCTAGCATAGTTAGATTTCAAGAATTTTTTTTAAATAAACATTTTTTATTGGCATAATACGGAAATATACTACGTTATTAAATATTTGCAAAACTGGGCATCTGTCGCGACAGCGTAGCGCGAAATGGCGTATGTCGCGCCAACGTGGCGCGAAATGTGGCACGTGGCGGGCGGGGGGCTCCAGTCGCGCCAGCGTGGCGCGAGCGACAAGTCGCGCCCGGCGTGGCGCGGCCCGAAGCGCTGCGGCAGCGGCACGCCAGGCGGCGTGAGCGAGGGAGCCTGGGGCCAATAATTGGCGCCCGTTTCGGCCAGGGAAGAAAACAGAAGAAGAAAGAGGAGAGGAGAAGAAGAGAAGGAGAGGAAGAAAGAGGAGGAAAAAAGAAAGAAAAAGAGGAAGAAAAAAGAAGAAAAAAGAGGAAGAAAAAAGAGAAAGAAAAGAAGAAGAGGAAGGAGAGAAAAAAAGTTTAATTTTCGTTCGTTCTTCGTTCGTCTGTCCGTTCTTCGTTCGTTCGTCCGTTCGTCCGTTTGTTCGTCCGTTCTTCGTTTATCGGTTAGTAACTTCTGTACTTAATGTTTTATCGATGATCTCATATTTAAGTAAGAGAAATATATGTACTTTTAGAAAACTAATAGAGTAGCAAGAACAAAATATAGTATGTAATTAAGTAGATTTAAAGCATATTTGATGAGATTACGTGTGGATAAATATAGTACCCCTGCATAATTGATACGTAGTTATTAAAAGTGTAGTTAGTGTCGGAAACATATAAGGTTAGTACGAAAACATATAAGGTTAGTACGAAAAAACATCGATAGTATAATTAGTGTCGGAAACATATAAGGTTAGTACGAAAACATATAAGGTTAGTACGAAAACATATTAAAAGTGTAGTTAGTGTCGGAAACAAATATAGTACTTAATTTTTTATTAGTATAATTGATTTGTAGTTAGAAAAAACATCGATAGTCTTCGAAAATATTAGGGTAGCACAAAAACATATAAGGTTAGTACGAAAAATGCGAAAAATGTAATTTTTATAGTTAGTGTCGGAAAAATATTATTTTATTAGTATAATTGATTTGTAGTTAGAAAAAACATCGATAGTCTTCGAAAATATTTCCTCGTTCATCGGTTAGTAATTTTGATAATTTTTTTCCTCGGCATAATTGGTACGTAGTTAGAAAAAGTATAGTTAGTGTCGGAAAAATATTAGGTCAGTACGAAAAATGTAATTGGTTAATTTTGTTTAATGTATTCACATAATGATTTAATATTAGTTTAATTGCTTTGTAGTTAGAAAAAACATCGATAGTCTCAGAAAATATTAGGGTAGGACCAAAAAAATATATAGTTCTTTCCTTGTTCATCGGTTAGTAATTTCTATAAATCATTTCTCCTTGGTATAATTGGTACGTAGTTAGAAATAGTATAGTTAGTGTCGGAAGAATATTAGGTCAATACCCAAAATGTAATAATCGGTTAATTTTGTTTAATGTATTCACATAATGATTTAATATTAGTTTAATTGCTTTGTAGTTAGAAAAAACATCGATAGTCTCAGAAAATATTAGGGTAGGACCAAAAAAATATATAGTTCTTTCCTTGTTCATCGGTTAGTAATTTCTATAAATCATTTCTCCTTGGTATAATTGGTACGTAGTTAGAAATAGTATAGTTAGTGTCGGAAGAATATTAGGTCAATACCCAAAATGTAATAATCGGTTAATTTTGTTTAATGTATTCACATAATGATTTTATATTAGTTTAATTGATTTGTAGTTAGAAAAAACATCGATAGTCTCAGAAAATATTAGGGTAGTACGATAAACATATATCGTTCCTTCCTCGTTCATCGGTTAGTAATTTCTATAAATCATTTCTCCTTGGTATAATTGGTACGTAGTTAGAAATAGTATAGTTAGTGTCGGAAGAATATTAGGTCAATACCCAAAATGTAATAATCGGTTAATTTTGTTTAATGTATTCACATAATGATTTTATATTAGTTTAATTGATTTGTAGTTAGAAAAAACATCGATAGTCTCAGAAAATATTAGGGTAGTACGATAAACATATATCGTTCCTTCCTCGTTCATCGGTTAGTAATTTTATAAATGTAGTTACAAAAAAACTAGGGTGGCTCAATACATTGCATATTAGCTTGGCGGTGCGTACACCCCCTGCATTATATAATTCGTTGCATATGTTATATAATATCTTTTGCGTATTCCAGAAGGTATGTCTGCTATGGATGCATTCAGAGTGCACTTCAGTGAAGGAGAAGTTCGGAAGGGCCCATATGGGGTTGATTTGAATGGTTTTGAGCACCGAGTTTTATACCATCAGAATCCGGAGGACATGAATTTTGAAAATCTATGTGGGTGGCTTTGTGACGGTCTCTCATTGAATCCTGCGGAGTTTGATGTCAGTGTCAAATGCTTGTGGCCGAGAGGTACACATGACTCGGTATGGGTACTTAGACCGTTGGAGCGGTCACAGTCTTGGATGAACTACATCAATGCATCAAGGCGGCGTGGTTGGGGTTTCATCCTATTTGTGCAGGCTACGATGAAAACAAACCTGCGTAGTGATGAAACCCCTCCCACGGTCGCGGAAGTTCATGACAATGTTCGATCATGTTCTGCACCGATGGGACAAGCAGATGAAGGGGAGGAGTTGGAGGGGATAGTTGATGTGATGGAGCAGGATGATCAGCGAGCGGCGGAGGAAGAAGAGGCGCTGGCCATGGAGGACCATGATGAATCTTTGTCCGACGATGATGGAAATACGTCCGTAGAGGTGCCCGATGCTTGGAATAGAGCCGAAGCCAGAGCCCTAGCAGTGAACGATGCCCATGACTCCACATGTGAGTACCGACCAAATGAGGTTCGCGTGCACGCAATGTATACGGAGAAGTCTGCTTTGCAGGATGCTATAAGGGCATGGGCGATGAGCTTACAACGACCGGCGAGAGTGGTCAAATCCAGTAAAGACTGTTACACGGTGAAGTGTGAAAATGCCGAATGTGGTTGGCGGGTTCATGCCCATATGCCGAAGTACGAGATGAAATGGGTTGTCACGAAGGTGGTGTAGCACAGTTGTGTTCTCAGCAATGTAACATCGAGACATCATAACCTCACATCGTCTTTTATCGCGAATGTGATGTACGGAGAGATTGTTGAGAAGGTTGACATTGAGGCACAACACATAGTTCTTGCCATGAAGAACAGATATAAATACCAAATCAGCTATGCTAAAGCCTGGAGGGCGAAGCAGAAGGCATTGGAGAAGCGCTTCGGGACCTTCGAGGCATCATATGACAACCTTCCCCGACTACTGGAGGTCCTGAAGGAGAGAAACCCCGGGACATATACTGCTGTACACGAAAGGGAGTCTCAGAACCCCCCCGGCTTCCTGGTCATGGAGCGTGCTTTCTTATCACTTGGGCCATGTGTGGAGGCTTTCAGGCATTGCCGTCCGGTCGTGTGCGTGGATGGGACTTTCCTCACCGGCAAGTACAAGGGTCAAATCCTGACGGCCATCGGTGTGGACGGAAACAACCAAATACTTCCGATAGCCTTTGCTTTTGTCGAAGGTGAAAATTATGAGAGTTGGTTGTGGTTCTTCAGGAGACTGAAGATCGGTGTTGTGAAGGATAGGCCCAATGTGTGCATAATACATGACCGCCATGCTGGGATGATGAAAGCAATAAAGAAGATGCAAGAAGATGTGGAAGAGCCGTTTTCGTGGCCGGATTTGCATAACAGGTGGTGCATGCGACACATGGGGGCAAACCTATTCAAATATTTTAAGAGTAAGAGGCTCATGAACCTGTTCAAGAGGTTGTGCAAGCAAAATCAGCACAGGAAGTTTGTTGCCATCTGGGAGAAGCTTGATGAGCTCACTACCAAGCAGATACGTGACATAGAGAGGCAAGCTGGGGGGAGTAATTCGGAGGCACCGCAGCGTTTACAGCCCTTACCGGGCATTGACCCACCAAACATCAGAAGGAGGCCTACGAGAAACATCAAGTGTTTCTCACACTGGATCGAGTCCGAACCACTAGAGAAGTGGGCACTATTGTACGACACAAACGGGGCAAGGTACGGGCTGATGACAACCAACCTGGCCGAGGTGTACAAATGGGTGATAAGGGGTCTTCGTGGCATGCCCCTCGTTGCTATCGTCGAAGGTGTACTGCACAGTACGGTGAGGTACTTTCGGAACGCCACGCCGCGGGCAAAGTGTTGCATGCAAGTACCATTCGTAGTCCTTATTGCAAATGGCCATTACAGCTTGGATGGCGAACAAGGTTGAGAAGCCCCTCCTACACTCGGTCGTCGTCATGGGTACCACGGACTTACGATTTGAGGTCACACTGAGGAATAACGAGGGGCTCGGAATGGCTAGTGGAAGAATCACCCATGAAGTGAGCTTGGGGGGCGGCAATGACCGCACCTGCACTTGCCTAAAGCCATACCTTCATCACAAACCATGTTCGCATGTCTTGGCGGCCTGTGGCTAGATTAAGATGAGCAGCATACAATTTGTTTCTCCGTACTACATGGCGGACACTGTCGTTCAAGCGTGGACCGGTGAAGTGCATGGGTTTCGTGTCGCCGGGAACTTCACTGAAATTGATCATGCCACACGTACATGGGTCCCTGACATCAGCAGAGTCAAGGGCGGGAAAGGTCATCGACAAACGCGCCGCATCCGCAACGATATGGACGAGTCCGAGGTGGGAGGACCTGTCCGGAGGTGTGCCCTTTGTGGGGAGTACGGCCACAAGAAGAACAAATGTCCTCGGAATGAAGTTTCCGGTGGAGGGGCTTGAATTTCATAGTTGTAAGGCATGTTGCCATGTTGTGGAGTGCGTTCTATTTGTATGGAATGTAATAATCGTAAGACTCCCTTATGCGTGTATCTCGCGTTACTATGGTTCGTAGATGTGTGATCGAGTTTCGTACTTGTGAGCACTATTATGCATGCGTGTATGTTCTACAAAGTTGCAGTGTTGTGCGATTTGTTAGCTACATCCTGTAATTGCTGGAATTTCCTTACTATTTGTATTGTAGCATATGTCTACACTGTATGTTTTGTATATCTGTCTGTATGATTGGTATTTCCTTACTCCATGACCAATTGGAACTATTAAATTGTTTGTTGTGTGCAGGAATGGCTGCTGTGGGCGACATTGGCGATTGGCCGTACGAGCTTCTAGATCGCCACTTGGACGCACGTCACCGTGGACGGTTACACGCAACTACGGTCGATCCAGGTGTCTTGTCCATGCGGACTCCAGCACGCGCTTGGGGCCTCGATAGACGCTGGTTCCCCAGGTATGTAAGAACATTATATTTTTTGCGTACGACCTAGTTGGTTCTGACACGTTGTGACCTTATAATGGTTTGTTGCAGGTTGGAGGCGGCGGGATTGCTCCCCCTAGCGCGGATGGTCGAGGCAACACAGGAGGACCTCGTCGATGGTCCGGATGGTGCGGCCATCTTTGTCGAGAGATCCCGACGCTTTTCGTTCGACCGATCCCTCCTTACTTCCCTCGTGGACTGCTGGCGCCCGGAGACGCATACGTTCCACTTGCCCTGCGGAGAGATGGCACCGACTCTGCAGGATGTTTTGTTCCTCACCAGCCTCCCGCTCGGGCGAGGCGCTTGTCCCACAGAGGTGGATGACGACCGGGCGCGATGACCTAGTTGCGAGGTTCGGGTAGTGCTCCCTGGTCCCGCTGGCAGCGCAGACGCCCGCTACACCCACGTAAGCACGACCCTACTCGCCGTGGCTACGCCAGCTCGAGTGCGTGTTCTTTGTGGTCCATAATTGGTACGAATTAATTTACTCCTGAAACCAACTAACTTTTGTCTGTAGGTTAGCTTGGCCGCGAATGTCGATGTGCATCAGGTCAGCCAGGCCCCTGGAGGCTTACCGGTTGTGGCTGTGCGGAGGGGTGATGTTCACCACCACCCATGGAGATGTTGTCGACGCCAAAGCTTGTTCCGATCGCCGCCATTCTCGACGCCGCGCCAATGAGGTCCCCAAGATCTGGGATCTGCGAAGATTTTTGTGCCACCTATCGGGGGCTATGCGACGCGTGCCTCCGACAGCGCGACGGTTCGATACTCTCTGGGTGCCCACTCCTACTCATGCTGTGGTCGTTCGAGCACTTCCACATTGGACAACCCTGGATTGGAGGGGGAGCGTACGGGATGGAGTTCTACGGCGACACCGAGGTGGACGCCCCTACGATGGGGTCCCTTTGGTGCTGCAGACGGGTACATGAATTCCCCCCTTTCCTATATCTCATATCAACCTCTTTTGTACTAACTTTTTCCCGATAATGGCTGTAGCCGCAATGGGCTGGTCTGCAGGTACGGAGTGTGTACGCACACTTCACGGAGGCGTTCGACCTCCTACGACCAGAGCGGGTCCGGTGGGAGCCTTACGCCCCTCAGGAGGTACAGGAGCGCGCACCCCATGGTTTGTCTGTCCTCTGCACCCGAGATATTCCGTACGTGCTGACACGGCGGAAGCTGGTTTTCGACGTCTATGTTGAGGATTACCCGGCTCACCGGGTGATGAGGCAGCTCGGACTGCGACAGGAGGTGCCTATCCCGCGCGGCATCACGGTCCCGGTAGAGTCTCACACGTAAGTACTCTTCATATCTTCCCATTTCAAATGGCACCGACTAAACATGCTAACGGGTTGACAACTTATGCAGGCATTCGAGGAAGGGCTTCCAGGGCTGCCGAATTGACTGGGCCGCAAAGATGGTCACTTGGGTGGAGCAATGGACTCATGCACTGGACGACGTGGCTGCAGCGGATGTCGCGTACGATATACAGGGATACCAGGGGTACCTACAGTGGTACCTTGGACTTACACGGGTACGCCTTTTGCCCGCTGACGACCAGCACGAGATCCATCCAGCTACAGCCTATGACATATATGGCACATGGGTTGCATCCGCGATCCACTTCGCAGTACGTTCACTACACACTATACCTAGATTTTAATTTGAATGCGAGTATACATATATCTCACCGCATGTTAACACTTTTAGGGCGATATGGCGACAGAGATTGACGAGGACGCGCAGTCCATGGTAGGGCGTTTGGGCCCGGGTTCGGAGATCTCCCAGGAGGAGTTGACGGGGTTCCTCGAGCGGTTGTCCATGAAGGCGAGGAGGATAGCGCGGGCCTGCTCTTGCCGGCAGAGCACTGACGCCACCGGTGCACCCTCGCGGTCGGCGAGCCGACGACCGCAGGGGGTCGGGAGCAGTAGAAGACCACCACCTCGGACACCACCGTTAGACGACTCCGGTGTCCGACCGCTCGGACCTCCCACCTTCCAGTTCGCGCCTCCCACCTTCCAGTTCGCACCTCCCACCTTGCAGTTCAGACCTCCCACCTTGCCGAACCCTCCAGCGCCACCGCAGGACCAGCCAGGGAGCTCCCAGTGGCAGGTGCCCTCGTACGGCATGCCAAGTACTTACGTATTTGCTCACTTCAATATGCAATGCATTTCGTGGTAACTAATACTTGTGTACATCAGGATACTCGTTCGGATACACTACCGGCGCGCCGTTCCAGTGCCCTCCTCCTCCTCCTGTCATGGTGCCGACCCCAGGTGTGTTCAGTACCCACCGTAAACTAACATTGCTTTAAACTTTACTTTGAAATACATGCTTTATTCCAACATGTTGTATGTGCTTTCAGGTTACTTCCCAGAGTGCCCCACTACATCGTACCCGCGTGCGGAGGACTTCAACACGCCATATTCTGTGCCGCCACACCCGGACTTCGTGTATGGGTCCCAGCCTAGTGCCCCCACGCCTACACAGCCGACGGACCCGTGTTCTTCATGCCATACCCCTGCAGCAGCGAAGACCCTCGGACCACGGATCGGCCACGCACCAGACCGGTTCAGCCCTTCTGGTCCCAGACGTCGCCCTGCCGCTGCACGTCGACCAGCGAGGCGGACCAGACCTCGTGCACAGGGAGAGGGGGGTCAGCAGGGGGAGGGGGGTCAGCAGGCAGAGTAGGCATCGATTGACCACTGTATGCCTACGTTGTTCATTCTGCGTTGTAATGTTATGCATTAACTTATACATTTGTATGTTGTATTCTCTACATTTCTGCTCCCATATCACTGTCATCCAAAGCTGCAAGACGTGCCAACCTCAAACAAAGCTGCACGACCTGTCACGCTCAAACAAAGCTGCACGACCTATCACGCTCAAACAAAGCTGCATGACCTGTCACGACCTGTGTTCTATCTTATCATGTGTGCCATGACCCATCGATGACATCTGCAAAGCTGCAGAGGAATCCGATGCTCGCGGATTTGAACTTCTCTTAAGTCCGCTACTCTCTCCTTTGGCTGGCTACTTAAGCCCCAGTGGTCGCCTCCCAATAATCACAGCAAGCAAGCAAGCTTCGGGCCAATACGACGGAAGACGAAACACGGACCACAAGTTCGCCAGCTAACCAACCAGTGCCAATGGAGTTCCCCTCCCTCCCAAGGCACAGCCTTCCCGAATCCATCCCTGAAGGCACGCAGGTCCCCATGTGCCTATGCGGGGATCCTTGCCGATTGCAGAAGTCTCAGGACAACTCGTACACCTACAGTATGAGGTATTGGAGCTGCCGAAACTACGACTCGAAGCCAACGCTGCAGATACGGATGCGGGGGAAAAGGCTGGTATGTTCGTACTCGCATTTGATGTTACGTCCTACCGCGCAAACCTTAATGATGTAATACCATCTGATGTCACCAATTGCAGCCTCCATTGTGCGAGTACATCAAATTCTTCGACACGGAGTAGACTCCTGAGATGGAGAGGATGCGGGATTGGGAGTACTCACATCGCAGAGCGATGGTAGAGCAGCAGTGCCGTGAGCAGGACGAGGAGGAGAAGCGCATGAAGCATCACGAAGAAATGCGTGCATAGAGGGAGGCCGAACGGCAGCGCCTGGCGGCCGAGCGGGAGGCCGAGCAAGAGAGGAAGCGTGAGAGGGCGGCTAGGGCCAGGGCGGCATGCACCGATGGGTTGCGCAAGGGGAAATATCCCCGGTGCACTCAGTAGTGTAGCAGAAGGGCCATTGTTGTTTCGTGTAACTGCTTTTAGTTCTAAGCCATAATAAAGAGTGTTGCCTACCTTATTATCGTCACTACCATCTTATTTGTTAATCGAGCTCTCTTGTATCTCCATCTCCCAACCTCGTTGGATTACTTCCGACTATATTACTTAGGGTTATTGCGCTACTGCAATGTAGCTCCAGAGTAAGGTGTAAATACATTATTTTTTTAGAACATGGTGGTCCATATAGCAAAGAGCAAATTTGACTCATTCTTCAAAAATAAATACATTCCAAAAGGATAAATTAAGGGCTACCGAAAAAGCTTCGGCTTTTCTAGATTTTCCGAGGGTTCTTATAGCCATTTGGTTATTTCAATTGCGTTCATTCCTATATATTTTTTCAAAAATGAGACATCTAACACCCTAACAATGGGTAACCTTAATTTCATGATTTTCCGAGCCACGGTTTATATAGTTTCTTCACAATAGATAAAAGGGTATTTAACTAAAATTGATTTGAACTATTTAAATTTGCATGCAACATAGTATTTTTTTTATATATTATGAATCCTTATGGCTTAATATACATTTAGAAATTTTTTCCATCATTTTTGGACCCATGGTTTATATACTTTTTCATAATACCTAAAATGTTCTATTAGTATACTTTATTTTAACATTTTAATTTTGAACTTGCACTAGTTAGATGATTTTGATATTTTCATAAAATGTTTTGGATTTGGAAAGATGGTTGGAAAGCTTATGTTTCAGATAATTCAGATGGTTGTGTCATGTGATGGCAAAAAGGTATGGTTCAGCTATTGTGCCACGTGTTGGCATTGGGCGATTCGAATCTCATGGAGGAACTGTGAGTTATATGCTTACATACTTGTTATTTTATATCTGTCAAATTTCTTTTACTAAATTACAGCTTTCAATCTACTATTCAGTATTTACAATTCAGTTGGCTTTGTGCAAAATAACTGTAGTAGCCTTTCCTCTTGATACAAGCCTGCATTTATTCTAGGTTTGCAAAAGTCTTGCGGAGTACTCTATGTACTCAACCTTGCTATCATTGTTGTTTTTAGGTGAAGGAACAGACAATCCCGATGATACTTACTATACCGCAGATTACGAGGAAAGTATCGACGAGCTTTTCTAGGGTTTATACCTTGTCAGTTGCCTGTGGATATTTGGGCAAGGCACATTGCCAAGAATTTGTATCTTCCGCTGAACTCTATTTGGCCTGTTGGCCTTATTGTATGAAACTTAATCCTATCAATGTATTTGAGAACCTTTGTATGGATGTGATGACAATGTTGTAAATGTGCGTACTAGCCACTGATCATGGGACTAGTACTGTGTGCACATAGGAATCCCTCTTGGTATTCCACGCCATTAAAGGGAGGGTTCCGACATAGGATCACGCTATTGCACACAGTCTCAACATCGGTAAATATCACAATCATACACAACGATAGTAAATAAGTACTTTAAATAAATAACCAAACCGGTTGCTCAACCTTATGGCCAAGTTACAAAAGTACGCTTCGCAGGGCGAGATTTATTAAAAGAGAAATAACTGCAATGAAATAAAATAGACTTCGTGGCGCCATCCAGTATACCACAGGCAACTGACTGGGCTCGCTCCCTAGATAGACGGTTCCTCCTGAAGTTCTTCTTCCAAAGCTGGCGTCGCCTCTTCTTCAACTGATGTTGCATTGCGGCAAGGGTGAGAACTTGGTACTCAGCAAGTCATGCACAGAATGCAAACCAATATACTACATGCATGGCTTAGTACAAAGGAATAGCTCATGGTTCATTTGCAGTAACAGCATTTAACAAGTAACATAAGTAGATTCGAAAGCAGTAAAAACAAGTATAACATAAATAACTTTTCAAGGAGTTAAATAAACATCTTTCCCATTCCTAATCCACATTTCCATTGACGTCATCATTATACCCAACCAAACCTTTCAAGTCCAAGTTGTTTTCAGAGAAGTCTAACCCTTGACTGTAATTCCTGAGCAATGTCCAATGCCGCGGACACGGCTATTCGAATAGATTTTACACTCTACAGAGGTTATGCACTTTACCCACAAGATACAGCCAAACACCACAAAGGTGAGTGATTGTAACAAAGCCTTTTGGCAACTGCTAACTACACAAGTGAACCTTTCCGGTTTTTGCCATACACCATCCCTTCCCTTAACAGAGGCGAAGTATGGGACCGACATACCGTTGGACGGGTACCATACCGTAGCCTTGGTACGCTCCCCATTCAAGCTACACAAAAGGTGTAGTTGATACCTGAGGTATCACATGCAAGTTATTAGTAACTTACTCAACTAGGACTGTCTCACTCCGGTCATGTGGTTGCACGATTGACTCAGTTCAAATGCTTGCAAGGTTAAGTCCTTAAGGTGACCAGGGCAAGACTACCCGAAGAACCAAATCATCCTTCACGATGCCACATCTGGCCCACCCGATCATTCTTGCCACTTGACCCGGTCGAAAACTATTTATCAAACCCCTAGTTGATTACCATGCACCACGTGCCATCAACATCATCATCAATAACACATGATACCTTCTCAAAAACACGTTCCATATCTCATTAGGTCAATGTTAACATGTAATTGTCAAAATCATATCATGTACACGTGGCAGGTCTAAGCATTATACTACAACGGTCTAAATACCCATGTTGGCAATTTAATAATGTCCAATTATTTAATCCTCAACTAGGGTGACAAAGGGTTCATGGCATACAATTATTTATGTCAAGGTGGCATACAGCAACTAGGCAGTTAACTAATCCCAGAATTAAAAAATTAAATTAGCATGCAATAATTTGAAACAACATAATTTCAAATGAATGGGATCAATATGGTCAGAGCACAACTTGCCTTCAAAGAGTACTTGTCCTTGGTCTTGAGTTGGCTCCTGGGTCAATACTTCACCTTCGAAGCCTTCGGGTACTTTAACGTCTACTCGTAACGCGTGCAAATAGCAATAAATAAATAAAACAGTACACAAAAGTGTTCAAAATGCACGCTCTCAATCTCATCGCACTGAGCCAAATGCAGTTTGCGCTCAACTTCCTTGAGCCAGTCGTCCGCATCCAGCGGGTCTCCGGATCCAGCAAAGGTCGGGGGTCGCGTCCGCATGAACTCCCCAAACTTGGATTGGGGTGGTTGAACTTGAGATGGTGCTGCAGCGACTTGAGGTTGGTTCAGAACGTTCTGAGCCAACGCCTGAAGGAGTTGAATCTGCATCGCCATCATCTGTTCCAAATTCGGGGGTTGAGCTGGCGGTGGGGGCGGCGGCGGATCATGCTGAGCTGCTGGGTGCTGAACTTGCTCTTGTCCCTGCTGCTGAGGGGGCTCCACAACTTCTTCGCCCTGAAAGTGCACTGGTCCGCGGGCACGTCCACGGCCTCTGCCACGGCCTCCTGGTCTTCCACGGCCACGACCGCGACCAACGTTCTCCATCTGCACAAGGCAGTCACGCACAAGGAAAGAGGGAAAAGCACAGGTAAGAGTCAGGGGACTAAACCACATCCTCAACCAGAACCACAAAGGCACACAACAGAAGGGAAAAACCAACTGAACTTCCATTAAAACAAAATAGTTTTGGAGATGGCTGTATCACAATGCCTAAGGGCCCGATATAATCCAACAATCACTTATTCATCGTTCTAATCGAAAACAAAACAAAGTAAAGGTCCTCCAGGCTAGACAACTAATCACTCGCGTCACTCGCGAAGCCACGCGGGGACGGGTCCTCCTCCTCCTCCTCGCTCCTGCTTCTAGAAGGTGTAGCTGCTGAAGATGGTCCTGCTCCTCCGGGGGTGGACAAGAAGCCCAGGGACACTCCTAACGGCGATTGGGGCCGAACTGACTTGCGCGCCGTGCACCGAAGCTTCAGACCCTGGGGACGCCGGGTTGGCGGAGTGTCCATCGGGATGTCGCGGATCAGCGGGTCCTCCAAGACCAGGGCGGGTGGTGGTGGCGACTGGGTGTTCCTCCTCTCCTCTTCGAGCCGATGGACCGTCTCTCTCGATGCAGTCAATGCCCGACGCAGGTCCTGCATCTCGTCGGACAACCGCACGTAGGCCTCATCCTGCGCCTGGACGAGGGAGCCCAAGTGCACCACGGTCGGGTCAGCCTCCTGCTCCCGACTCCTGAACAGACTGTGCCTCATCCCGAACTGGAAGCGGGGAAATAGACGGTACGGAGAGTCCTCCAAGCGGTCACGGTAGCTATGCTCCAACATGAGGATAGCCTTTCTGGCCGCGTCCTGAAGCGCGTACGCCAGAATCGGCCTCTCGGCCGTGAAGTAGAACGGCCGGTCCTTGTCGCGAAGTCGGCTCCTCGCGAAGACTAGCAAGCGAACCTGCCACATGTCCTGGCCAAGACCAGGCATCGACTGGTAGCGATACTCCGGGCGATGGGGGAACCCCAGCTCCTGGAGCATCAGTGACAGCTCCTCGCAAAAGCCTCCAGCCTGAACGGCAAAGGTGGTGAAAGTCGGCATCTACAATTTGGAAAACAAGGTGGGATTAGTAACCAAATTTTAAATAAAGGAGAGGATAAGCACAAGACACTAAGATAGGGGAGGTAGAAGCAAAGGGACTTAAACTTTTGTAAATATATTTTTATAAAATATAAGTCCTTAGGGCTTTGCCATGCTAACTAGGTCACGTCCTACGGTCAACCTGGCTCTGATACCACCGCTGTGAGATCCCGAATCGGCTATCCGGAATCTCCTGTGTATTTCCGTACTAGTCCCAGATCAGTAGCTAGTACACACAGTCACAGTGATACTTCATTGCCGAACATAACGAAAATTGTAATATAAATATTAGAGTACGGGCCACATGGCCACTTATTACAATACTCGGTCCAACGACCGGACACAAAGCAGCGGAAAACGAAAGCAAAAAGAACAGGCGAACGCCACAACGCCACAGGCGACGACCAGAAATGCAACTAGTTCTCGTGGCAATCCTCCTCGTACTCCTCCTGGACGAACTCGCCCTCCTCGGCGGCATCTTGAAAGTTCTTTGATGATGACAATGTTGATGTAGCACGTGAGTACAAAGGTACTCAGCAAGTCGGGGAAAGTATGATCATGTGGGGCTTTCCAAAGGAAGCTTAACAGGGTTCTTTTGCATAAAGCCAAATTTTATTAAACCATACTTAAGTAATAACTTTCACAAAGCATCTTCTAACAATTCTTTTTAATAATTGAATTATTTAACATGGTAGTGAGGTTCTATCCACCATCACTAGTATAAAGGCTTTATCCGCCAACTTTTAAAGATCAGGGTTAATCATGTGACTCCATCCGTCAAGTATAAATCAGGTTCTATCCACTTGGTCGGCTCTATCCGCCAAACAACATCCGAGAGTTCTAACCACTCCCGAACCCCAAAACAAAACACTTTTCAGTTTTAAAAACAAAATCAAAGTCTACCAATATGAAAGCATTCTTCGCTTTGCCGTTGACCGTAGGCACGGCTATTCGAATAGTTTTAACTCTGCAGAGGTGTACAACTTTACCCACAAGACACGATCAACTCTTAATGCCAAGCTATTAGCACACTTCCTTTAGTGTGCCGGCAGAGAGATCGTGATAAGGCCGTTTCAATGTATCTACCTAACTAGACCCACCCGCTGAGGTTTCACCGCTGTTAGGGTTCCATCCTTGATCTGAAGCCCTCTTGCGCCATGTGAGAAAAACAACATTGCCTCCATCCGGCATTCACATTCAACCGAGTGGTGAGTCTAAGCTAGGCTTCTACAAATTAGTTGGCCAGGTCATACCATTATAGACATGTGGTAGTGCAGTTATGCTTAGAATGGACAATCACAAGCGTCGGTCCTTATATGACTTGGGGCGGTACTTGCACAAGACAGCTAGTGCTCCATCCGCACCCACCCGACAATCCAATCCGCCCAAGTCCAAATCATTTTCCTTTTCTTTTTATTTTATAAAACAGGACCAAAACCATAATAATGCTTTCTAAATCATATTGGAAATCATAACTTTTGAGTAATCCCACCCCTGGGTTGTTTTCATCGGAACAGATCCTAAGCAATTCTACCGTACTACGCAGCAAAGGATACCATATAAGCATAAGCATGGTATAAACAATGTCCTAGGGTTACAATGGATATGATTAACAATGTCAAGGAGGAATCAACAATTTCGGAATAACTAGCACTTATATTTGACATATTTCATTAAACATAGCCATGCAACTTTATAAACAATTTTAAATCATTTCACAAACATAGGCTCAAAATGCATCAAGGAGACTTACCTTCTGTCGCGACGGAGGTGTCGAACTCGGAAAACTTGGCGGCGGGATCAGCGGTTGCGGCGGGATCGTCGACTACACGCAAATCTAGGCAATAAATAAATAAAAGAAAATAAATGAAATCTAAAAATTACAAAAATAATACTGGCAGGTAGATCTTGATTTTAGATGAATTTAGAAATTTGAATGGGGTCAAACGGAGTTCGGACGGAGAAGTTATGAGCTTCCGAAGTTCGAATTTCGAAAAATTGGAAAATCGGGAATATTCCCGGAATATTCCACTGTTGACTGGTCAAAAGCTGACTTTGACTTGACTTGGCCTTGTCTCTATGGCATGTGGGGTCATCATGTCATTGAGTGGAGGGTTCTTCTAGCTTGGACCAAGCCATGGAAGCCATGGGAGAGAGGGAGCTTGAGGGGATGGGTGAGGGGGAGGGGCCATGGCCGGCGGCCGGCGGCAACCGGCGGCGGTGGGGTCGGCGGCGGCGGCGACGACGAGCTGCAGCGTGGGGCAGGCTCGCGCAGGGGCGGGCGGCGACATGCGGCGGTGGCGACGCAGGCCCCCACGCACGCACGGGCTTAGCCCTCATCAAACAGAGAGCAACCCAAACTTCAAAAAACACACTACCTCCAAAAAATCCGATTTTTTCTTCATTTTCGCACGGAATTGAGTCAAACAAAAGCCTAGAACCTCTAAATCACATCCTTAGGAACCTAGAGAAGGAAGGAATTGAGCCAAACCTCGCCGGAATCGGAGAAATCCACGAAGAACGGAGGTTCGGCCGAATGAACAAAACTGAGAAATTCGTCGCTAATCCTTGATGCAACCTAAAATTGATGGTTGGGTTAGATTCTAGACTCATCCATGGTCACAAGGAACCAAGTGGCAAGAAGAATGGCTCACCGGAGAAGGATCTAGAAGCACGAACGCGAAGAACACCGAAAAGTTCAACACAACGTCGGTTTTCTTGATCTCACGGGCACACGAGTGGAGTAGAGGGAAAGGGGAGCACACTCCCGAAAAGGGGACTCTTATACGAAGAGAATGGAGGTGGTGGTGCGGCGTTTGGAGGTGAAACGGCCGAGATAATGACGTTTTAGTGGATTTTGGTTTTTCATTAACACGGTCGTTTCCGTCGAGATTGACGGCTAATGAAGGTGAGGAATGGCAAGAGATCGTCGTTGCAGATCCACCAGAACCGACCGTTTGCATTTTGGAGTTGAATTGAGGGAGTTATGGGTGTTTGAAGGGAACCCTAGCCATGGGAGCAAACTTGGAGCTCTCTGTTCTTGGAGTTGGCTGGAGGTAGAAGAAGCTCCAATAGTGACGCCATGTGGCAACGTCTCATTGGTCCTCCTTTACGTAAATGATTCGCCCTAGAGAAAAATAAGGAAAAATGGCCTAAAAATTCCGGAAAAATTCCTAGAGCCATTTTAGAATATTTGGGACCCAATAAAATTGGTTCCACTGAATTTGGATGATTTTTGTGGAACTGAATATTCGGGCGCGGATTGCAGGCATTAAACAAAAGCCGCGCGAGATAAAATAGGAACGGAGGTCCAAAAATCCGGGGAATGATTCCTAAAATCATTTTGGAATATTTGGAACACAATTGAAGTGGTTTGGGGATTTTTTGAGCATTTTTGGACTCGGGTGAAATTTGGTCTGCCGTGAGGCAGAAAATCCGATTTTTCGATCGGAGGGGAATTGAATCCCGATTTTGGAAGGGAATGGATGCCAGGTTAACATAAACACCAATGAAACTCCAACTTTTTAATTTAATTTATTTAAATTAGGTTTTTCTCCAGAAGGCGAAAATGAGGATGTTACAGCGGAGCTAGGTCACCGGGGTTGGGGACGACGACCTAGCCAACGGCGTTTCCATGCGTCTCCGGCGAAGTGGGTGGTACCTCCAGGTGCGCCTTGTCCTTGCGGTTCCGGATCTGGGCTCGACGACGGCGGACGGCGGCGGAAACAGCACGAAACCGCGGCGGAACGCACGACCAACTACGGTGAGCGATTGCGGCGCTACCACAACGGCTTGACCTCGGTGAGTTAGGGCTACGGGTGTGCACGGAAGAGGGCTACACGGTGGCGGCGGCGGTTCATTAAATAGGGGCCTCAGCTTCCATGAAAATCGCGGAGACCGAGGACCACCCGGCTGCGGCGGCGGAATCCGAATCCCATTCGGATTGGGTGACGTGGCGCAACGTGGGCCGTTGGATCAAGATCCAATGGCCATGTGCGAGGGCTCAATGCGCACGGCTCGGGCGACGTGGCTTGATCTCGACCGTTGGATCTTGATCCAACGGTCGGGAGGGTTAGGGTTCGGCCTGACTAGGTTTGGCTTAACCGCGGTTCGGGTCGGACACGGACTCAAGTCCGACTCGGGCTCGGTCGCTTGAACTGCAAAACCCGGTTTGATTTTTCAGCGATTTAAATATTCAAATTAATTTCCAGAAATTCATTTAATTCAAGAAAAATGGCAAACTACTCAGAAAAATTCCACAAAATATTTTAGGGCATTTGGGACTCAAATAAAATATTTCCAACAAAAATTTATTTACAAAATTAAATTCTTTAATTATTTCAAAAGGGGAAAATTCAAATTAAATCCAAATAAATCCCAGAAAATTCCAAAAATTCTCAAAAATGCCAAATCTCATTTGTATTCATGAGAAGCAAAAATTGGGGTGTTACAAACCTCCCCCCTTAACAGAATCTCGTCCCCGAGATTCAGGGCTCACTAAGGAATAGGTTTGGAAACTCTTTCTTCAAATCCTCCTCGCGCTCCCAAGTCGCTTCGCCCTCCGCATGGTTGCTCCACTGAACTCTATAGAAACGGGTTGACTTATTTCTCATCTCTCGATCCATGGTGTCCAGAATCTTGACGGGGTGCTCCTTGTAGGTTAGATCCTCTTGTAACTCTATCGATTCTAACGGCGTCTGCTCATCTGGTACTCGAAGACACTTCTTCAGTTGTGACGCATGGAACACATCATGCACTCCAGCTAATGATTGTGGCAACTCCAATTGGTAAGCAACTTTGCCTCTGCGGCTCAAAATCTTAAATGGTCCAACATATCGCGGTGCGAGTTTCCCTTTGGCATGGAACCTCCTAACTCCCTTGAGAGGTGTAACTCTGAGGTATACAAAATCTTTCGGTTCAAAACTCAGATCTTGGCGGCGATTATCGGCGTAGCTCTCTTGTCTCGATTGGGCTATCTTCAATCTTTCTCTGATCATGGCAATCTGCTCTTCAGCTTCTTGAAGAATGTCTGGCCCAAAGACACGGCGTTCGCCTGTCTCGTTCCAGTTTAATGGTGTTCAACAGGGTCGACCATACAATGCCTCAAAAGGTGACATCTGTAAACTTGCTTGATAGCTGTTATTATAGCTAAACTCGGCATACGGTAGACTCTTATCCCAAGAGGTAGCATAAGCCAATGCACACGCTCTTAACATATCTTGCAGTATCTGATTAACTCTTTCAGTCTGTCCGTCCATCTGCGGATGATATGCTGTACTGAAGTTCAAACGGGTCCCCATGGCTTCATGCAGCTTATTCCAGAATCTTGAGGTAAACTGGGTACCTCTGTCCGATACAATCTTCTTCGGCACTCCATGCAAACAGACGATCCTGGTCATATACAACTCTGCTAATTTATCTCCCGAGTAAGTGGTCTTTACGGGAATAAAATGGGTGACCTTAGTCAAGCGGTCCACTATAACCCATATGGAGTCATATCCTCCTTGAGTTTTAGGTAAACCGGTAATGAAGTCCATTCTGATTTCCTCCCATTTCCACTCAGGTATCTTCAACGGCTGCAGCAATCCTGCTGGTCTCTGATGCATTGCCTTGACTCGCTGACATATATCGCACAATGCGACGTGCTCGGCAACTTCTCGTTTCATACCCGGCCACCAGAATCTTTCCTTCAAGTCTTGATACATCTTGGCACTTCCAGGATGAATCAAATACTTGGAGTCATGGGCTTCTTCTAGGATCAGCTGCTTTAGTTTCTTCTTGTTCGGCACACAGATGTGATCTCCCATCCACAACATGCCTCGCTCATCCAGCTTGAAGTCTTTTGCCTTGCCCCCTCCTCCATCTTGGACTTGATTCGCTGGACCTTGTCATCGCCCTTCTGTCCTTCTCGGATCTGGTCTTCCAGGGTAGGCTTTACTTCTAGTGCGGCCAAGAATCCTTCGTGGACCACCTCAATCTGTATTCTCTGAAAATCTTTGCATAGCTCATCCTAACTCGTGGCTATCAACATGTTCACAGTATGGCTTTTCCGACTCAATGCATCAGCCACCACATTGGCTTTTCCGGGATGGTAATGGATTCCAACATTGTAGTCCTTGATCAGCTCTAGCCATCTCCTCTGCCTCATATTCAGATCCGATTGGGTGAAGATGTATTTAAGACTCTTATGGTTCGTATACACTTCGCATCTATTCCCAATCAAATAGTGTCTCCACAACTTGAAGGCATGCACTACAGCTGCTAACTCTAGGTCATGCGTCGGGTAATTCTCTTCATGCGGCCTCAGCTGCCTTGACGCATACGCAACGACCTTCCGATTCTGCATCAACACACATCCAAGTCCTTGGCGTGATGCATCACAATAGATATCAAAGCTTTGGTTAACGTCTGACAGAACTAACACCGGTGCTGATGTCAATCTCTTTTTCAGCTCTTGGAATCCTTTCTCACATTCTGGTGTCCAGTTGAACTTCTTCTCCTTTTTCAATAATTGCGTAAGAGGTCTCGCAATCGTCGAAAAACCTTCAATGAAACGGCGGTAGTAACCTGCCATCCCAAGAAAACTCCGGATCTGGGTCACTGTCTTCGGCTGTTCCCAATGTAACACAGCTTCTACTTTGCTTGGATCAACAGCGACTCCTTCTGCGGTCATCACGTGTCCAAGAAATTCCACCTTGTCCTTCTAGAAGTCGCATTTGCTGAACTTGGTGAAGAGTTGCTGTTCTCTCAGCTTCTCCAAAACTCGCCTCAAGTGCTCTGCATGTTCATCCTTTGTCTTGGAGTAGAATAAGGTATCATCTATGAACACAACAACAAACTTGTCCAAATATTCCATGAATACCTTATTCATCATATTCATGAAATAAGCTGGCGCATTCGTCAGACCAAAGGACATAACTGTAAACTTGTAATGTTCGTATCTTGACAAAAATGCAGTCTTCGGAATATCCTCTGATCGAATCTTCAGTTGGTGGTATCCTGATCTCAGATCAATCTTGGAGAAAACTCTAGCTCCTCACAACTGGTCAAACAGGTCATCGATCCTGGGTAGCGAGTACTTATTCTTCACGGTGACTTCATTGAGTGCACGGTAGTCAATGCACATTCGGAAACTCCCATCCTTCTTCTTGATGAACAAAACTGGTGCTCCCCATGGCGACGAACTTGGTCTGATAAATCCTTTCTCCATCAACTCCTCAAGCTGTTTCTTCATTTCTACCAATTCTTCGGTGGACATCCGGTAAGGTCTCTTTGCTATCGGTGCTGTACTAGGTACTAATTCTATCACAAACTCTATGTCTCTATCTGGCGGCATACCAGGTAAATCTTCAGGAAAAACATCCGGATATTCATTCACCACTGAGACATCCTCTATGCTGATTGCCTTCGCGCTGTTGACCATCAACTGTCCTTCTCGAACGGTGGTCGCTTGAAATTCCACCTTTCTTCCACATGAGCTCTCAAAGGAGATAATCCTTCGTCCACAGTCTAACATGGCCTTATAATAAGGTTCGCTAGGAACTCTACCCCATCTACCATTATTCTCACCCCAGAACATCCTACTTGAGATCGGAGTTCTGACCCAGGGGTTTGAACTATAAGCATGCATTTAAGATTCACGATCTCCAAATCATTCTTAGAAACAAAATCTCGAGAAACAAACGAATGCGAAGCTCCAGAGTCAAACAAAACTGTTGCATGTACTGAGTTGACAAGTATCTTACCCAGTATGACGTCCGTGGCATTCTGAAGTGCATCTGCGATCACGTGATTGACTCTGCCTCTCACCACAGTCTGGGGTGCGGCTCCTAGCTGTGCTGCTCTGCGGTTTGCTCCTGGTGCAGGTGTCCTGGCTGGTGTGGAGCCCAAGTTGAAGCGAACTAGGGTCACTCCTGCTGTCTTCTTGGGGCAATTGTTGGAGAAGTGCCCTGGCTCATTGCACGTATAGCAGCGTCTCACTGCTCCCTGTTGACTGCTCGAAGCGGCGTTTCTGGCTGGAGCTGGTGTCTGATAATTCTGGTTGACGGGTCTCGGTGCTGGTGACGGTGTCCTTGATGCATTATGCGGCTGGAATATGAAGAACTGATTCGGCGCAACCCTCAGACGTTGCTACGCTCCCTGACATGATCCCTGCTGTTGCATCCTGCGCTTCCGGTTCTCATCCAGTTCCTTGCGCTTGTCCTCAAGGATAAGTGCTTTGTTTACCAGCTCTTGAAAGTCGGGGAAGGTATGGGTGATCAGTCCCACTTGCAGTCCTAAGTTCAGTCCCTTCATGAAGCGATACTTCCTGGCCTTGTCCGTTGCTACGTCTTCAGGTGCATAGCGTGCAAGCTGTGTGAACTTGTTCAGATATTCAGACACCGGTTGATTACCTTGCTTCAGTGCCATGAATTCTTCCTTCTTAAGGTCCATGATCCCTTCTGGTATGTGATACTGATGAAATGCAGCCGCAAACTCCTCCCATGTGATGTCCTGCGGGTTCTCTCGTGTGGCGCAAAAGTTTTCCCACCATTCAGTGGCGGTCCCTTCCAACTGATGAGAGGCGTAGAGTACCTTCTCATTTCCCATGCATTGGGTTATGTGTAGCTTCCTCTCAATTGACCTTAACCAGTCATCGGCCTCCAACGGATTGGCATTTCCAGAGAAAGTGGGTGGATGAGTCCTCATAAACTCTGACAACTTGGCTCCCTGACGCTGCCCCTGATTTGCTTGGTTAACGGCGGCTTGAGCGGTGACTTGTTGCATCTGCTGCATCATCGCATGCATCAGCGGAGTGTGCGGCAAGAAAAGCTCCAAAGTTACGCATGTCTCCATCGGCAGTGCCGGTTGGGGTGCGGGTGCTCCATCATTAGGGTTTACTGCGGGGCGAGAACCACTTCCGTTGCCTCCAAGGTTTCCGCGGGTGTTCACCATCTGTCGATTGCTCCAAGTTTTAAAGACGAGTGGGAACAAGAATAGACAAGTAGTAGAGAAACTTATGCGGGGAGGGTGTAACTCAAAATCCAACTTTATTATTTAATAATAACTTGATATGGTTGCTTACAATTGAAGGGAATATGCCCGAGAGGCAATAATAAATTGTTTATTATCATATTCCATGTTTATAATAGATGTTTATTTCTCATGCTAAAATTGTATTAATCGGAAACGTTAATACATGCGTGTTTAATAAACAAAAGGGTTCCTAGTAAAGCCTCTTTTTAAACTAGCTCGTTGATTAACTGATGATCAAGGTTTCCTGATCATGAACATTGGATGTTGTTAATAACGGGGTCATGTCATTAGAAGAATGATGTGATGAACACACACCCAAGTTGGTATAGCAAATACGATCAAGTCATTTAGTTTGTTCTTTGTATCAAACACATTCGAAATAGCTCTTTTCCTTAGACCATGAGATGATGTCAATCACTAATTAGGAAGAGTACTTTGATGACATCAAGCGTCGCTCCGTAACACGGTGACTATAAAGATGGATTTGGGTACTATGAAAGTATTAGTTGAGGCTCATGCATCAAGAGTGGGATTTGTCCATCCGGAT
This sequence comes from Rhipidocladum racemiflorum, assembly GCA_036346355.1. Classification (NCBI taxonomy): domain Eukaryota; kingdom Viridiplantae; phylum Streptophyta; class Magnoliopsida; order Poales; family Poaceae; genus Rhipidocladum; species Rhipidocladum racemiflorum. The sequence continues at coordinate 74,878,728 of CM070579.1, forward strand.
GACGGAGAGATATACTCTGGGCCCTCTCGGTGATATCACATTGACATCGCTTGCAAGCATGTGACTAGGTCACAAGAATGTTATATCACGGAACGAGTAAAGAGTACTTGTCGGTAACGGGATCGAACTAGGTATAGTTGATACTGATGATCGGATCCGGACAAGTAAAATATCGTGAGACAAAAGGAATTGGTTATGTCATTTACGGTTTACGCGATCACTAGTTCATCGTTGAGTGAATGGGAGTCATTATGGATCTCGGATCGGTGATGATTATTGATCGAGAGGTGTCTCAATCATGTCCATTTTATTCACGAACCGTAGGGTGACACACTTAAGGTTCATCGATGCATTTGAGTGGATACGAAACAGGAGAAAAGTATGGATAAGATCTGAGGGGACTATTTCGAGTATCGCTTAATAGTTTCGGGATATCGGAATAGTTAAAGGGGTATGCGTTAATGTTTGTTAATTAAAAGAATTAACAAATATTAAAATATCTGAAATAAAAATGTTTTATTTATTTATGGGAGAAAACCCTTTCATTTCTTGAGTGGGGTTTTAATGGAAACCAAAGTGGGTTGATTTAAGTGAGTGGAGAGATCACTCACATGAAGAGAGGGAGGGCAAGGGGCACCCCATGCGCCGGCCACCCCTTGGCATGCCTCCTCCTCCTCCTATAAAAGGGAGGAGGAGCTCCTCTCTTTAGTGTTCATCCATTTGACCCTTTGGTTGGTCCATTCTCCCTCCTCCTGTTGATCTGTTTTTAGCCGTGGCTTATGCGGCGCTGAAATTATTTCCACAACCACCACCACTAAGATGGAGTGTAGTAGGAGTTTTCAGGGGATCCACTACTTCCGCTGCCCGCTGGAACGAGGATTGGAGGTCATTGTTGATCCGCACGTGTGACCAAATGCGAGGGCTGCCGTTTGTGGCGCTCATCTTCGCGACTTTGAAGTCGAGTGTACCTCTACATCAACCACGTTTGTTTGCGGGAGCGTTATTCCGCTTCGGTCTACGAGGGTGAGTCCTTCGAAACCGTTTACTTGCATCTCCTAGATATGATCTTGGTGTTTGGTTGCAATCGTAGGAAAATTTTTGTTTTCCATGCTTGAAACCCTTGATGGTATCGAGCCGTGTCTATGCGTAGATGTTTTGTACGGTTTAAAACACATGTGGATGTGGGCGTTGATGATCATGTTATTGCATACTTTTGTGTATTTTGGATCATGGTGGCATAGTGGGATTTGAAGCGGCCCGGACTAACCTTACATGTCCTCGCACATGAGACTTGTTCCACGCTCGACATGCAACTAGTATTGCATAAGTGGCTTTGCAGGTGTCAGTTTCTTCTACTATAGTCATGATCTAATTTACAACGGTTTGCTAATAATGTTTTTATCAACGTTGTGGTTCTTGTTCGTAGGTAAGAACAGTTTTTCCTAGAAAGCCCAAAACCACGTAAAATATGCAAAAATAAATTAGAGACGTCTAACTTGTTTTTGCAGGACTTGTGATGTGATATGGTCATTGATACAAAGATTGTTGTATGAAATGAAATTTATTGTAAATTTAAACAACTGGCAGGAGCCATTTGGTTGTTTTTCTTTGTATGGCCTGCGTGCTAAGTATATGTCCATGTGATATATTGTAATGGAGGAAGACAATCAAGATGGCAGCATCATGGACCTTGGTGCCATGCCGGTGGAATGATGGAGATCATACCATGTCGCACAAGATGGAGATCAAGTGCTGAAAGGACCATATCATATCACTTTATTCATGCATGTGATGTTAATCCTTTTATGCATCTTATTTTGCTTGATTATGATCACGTCGATAGCACTATAAGATGATCCCTCCAAATTAATATCAAGATAATAATGTGTTCTTCCATAGTATGCACCGTTAAGAAAGTTCGTCGTTTCGAAGCACCACGTGATGATCGGGTGTGATAGACTCTCGTTCGCATACAGCGGGTGTAAGCCAGATTTACACACGCAAATACTTTGGTTCTACTTGGCGAGCCTAGCATGTACAGACATGGCCTCGGAACACGAACCGAAAGGTAAAGCATGAGTCATATGGATGATATGATGAACATATTGATGTTCGCCTTTGAAACTATGCCGTCTCACGTGATGATCGGTTTCGGTATAGTGAATTTGGTTCGTGTAATCACTAAAGATGACTAGAGGATGTTGTTTTTGAGTGGGAGTTCGTAGTAATTTTGAATTAAACTTGAACTTAATCTATTATGAACTTAGTCTAAATAACTTTGCAAATACGTTGTAGATGGCACCCCTACTTTCAATTTCAATCTGTTCATGGAGAAAGAGAAACTAGCCACCAATGGTAGCAACTTTACCAAGCTGGGCCCTTAACACGAGGATTCTCCTCGTATTTGCTCAAAGGAGCTATGTGCTAGAAGCGCCGCTGGGTGCCCCGCCCGTGATGATGCCCCGAGGAGGAGAAAAATGTTTTCTTGACTCGCAAGGAGGACCTGATTTAGTTCAATGCGGCATTTTGTATGGCCTTGAGCCCGAGCTGCGAAAACGCTTTCGAGCACAAAGAATGCTTTTGATACAATGAGAGAGTTGAAAATGATCTTCGACACCCATGCCTTGATGAGAGTTATGAAGCTTGAGAAAAGTTCTTTAGCTGCATGATGGAGGAAAACGACTCCGTTAGTGAGCACGTACTCAAAATGTGCAGATGCGCTGATAAACTCATAGCTTTGGGAATAACGATCCCCATTGAGCTAGGAATTCATCGTGTTCTCAGTCCTACGCCACCAAGCTACAAGAGCTTTGTGATGAACTACAACATGCGAGGGCATGAAGAAGTCTCTCCCGAGCTTGTCAATGCTGAAAACTTTGAAGTGGAGATCAGAAGGAACATCAAGTGTTGATGGTCCAAAAGACTATCGATTTCAAGAAGAAAGGCAAGGCTAAGGAAACTTCAAGAAGAAGGGCAAGTCTGTTGCCACATCGAGAAGAAGACCAAGGCTGGCCTAAGTCGAATCTTGAATGTTTTTCTTGCAAGAGACCTTTGAGCCTTTAGGCGCAAGCTGTCCAAAATATCTGGTGATAAGAAGGGCGGGAAAGTGAGCAAAGGTATATATGATATACATGTTATTGATGTGTACCTTACTAGTACTCGCGGTAGTACCTGGGTATTTGATACCGGTTCGGTTGCTAACATATGTAACTCGAAGCAGGAGCTAAGGAATAGCGACAACTAGCAAGGGATGAGGTAATGATGCGGCGTCGGCAATGGATCAAAAGTTGATGTGATCGCCGTCGGGGCGCTACCTATCCAATTACCATCGGGATTAGTTATAAACCTAAATAATTGTTATTTAGTACTGCGTTGAGCATGAACATCATATCACGGATCTTGTTTAATGCGAGGCGGTTATTCATTTAAGTGCGAGAACAATGGTTGTTCAATTTATATGAATAATATCTTTTATGGTCATGCACCTGAAAAGAATGGTTTATTTATTTTGAATCTTGATAATAGTACACATGTTCATAATGTGAATGCCAAAAGAATTAAGTTGAATGATGATATTCTTTGCATATATGTGGCATTGCCGCTTATGTCATATTGGTGTTAAGCATGAAGAAGCTCCATTCGATGGACTACTAGAATCACTTGATTATGAATCATTTGAGACATGTGAACCATGCCTCATGGGCAAGATGACTAGAACCCGTTTTCCGGTACAATGGAGCGGGCAACCGACTTATTGGAAATCATACATACCGATGTGTGTGGTCCAATGAGTGTGTCGGTAGCGTGGTGGATATCGTTACCGTTACTTTCACGAATGATTTGAGTAGATATGGATATATTTACTTAATGAAACACAAGTCTGAAACATTTGAAAAGTTCAAAGAATTTCAGAGTGAAGTAGAAAATCATCGTAACAGAAAGATCAAATTTCTACGATCTGATCGTGGAGGAGAGTATCTTAGTTACGAGTTTGGCACACACATGAGACAATGTGGAATAGTTTCACAACTCACTCCTGCTGGAACACCACAACGTAATGGTGTATCCGAGCGTCGTAATCGTACTTTATTGGATATGGTTCGATCTATGATGTCCCTTACAGATTTGCCACTTTCATTTTGGGGTCATGCACTAGAAACAGCTGCATTCACTTTAAATAGGGCACCATCTAAATCCGTTGAAATAACACCGTATGAATTATGGTTTGGCAACAAACCTAAGCTGTCATTTCTAAAAGTTTGGGGATGCGATGTTTATGTGAAGAAACTTCAACATGATAAACTTGAACCCAAAGCGGAAAAATGCGTCTTCATAGGATACCCTAAAGAAACAATTGGGTACACCTTCTATCACAGATCCGAGGGCAAGGTTTTCGTTGCCAAGAATGGATCATTTTTGGATACACCGTGATCTCAAATGTTGACCTCCTAGCGGTGAAGTGAAAAGGGCGACTGAACTTCGTCTTCTCTCGGGCATACACCGTGATCTTGATGTCCCATCCTATGACCAGTCCTGCCTGCACGAGTGTAGTTCCTCGGTAGAGCGGTCTCTCAAAACCTCCAAGAAACTGAAGCATACGCCACAACTCGGCAGCGTAGCCTCCCTCACGCTCGGTGTAGTTGTTCTTCATCAACATCTGCCAGAAGACACTCGCGTAAGAACGCAACATTTTAAAGTCAAAGTGGAAGACAAAAGAACTCAGCAAGGGGTATGAACAAGAAAGAAAGGGGTAAGTCAAGAATTCATTCATTAACTTGACAACTTTTAACTTTAGAAAATAAGTTTTATCCTCACTACGGCCAATCTAACTATGGGTGAGCCTACAGTCAGTATGGCTCTGATACCACCTCTGTCGGGACCCGAATTTGCAAATCCGGACCCTCTGTGTGTTCAGCTCTAGTCCAGGATCAAGCTAGTGCACACAGTCTCAACATCGGTAAATATCACAATCATACACAATGATAGTAAATAAGTACTTTAAATAAATAACCAAACTGGTTGCTCGACCTTATGGCCAAGTTACAAAGGTACGCCTCGCAGGGCGAGATTTATTAAAAGAGAAATAACTACAGCAGAATAAAATAGACTTCGTGGCGCCATCCAGTATACCACAGGCAACTGACTGGGCTCGCTCCTTAGATAGACGGTTCCTCCTGAAGTTCTTCTTCCAAAGCTGGCGTCGCCTCTTCTTCAACTGATGTTGCATTGTGGCAAGGGTGAGACTTGGTACTCAGCAAGTCATGCACAGAATGCAAACCAATATACTACATGCATGGCTTAGTACAAAGGAATAGCTCATGGTTCATTTGCAGTAATAGCATTTAACAAGTAACATAAGTAGATTCGAAAGCAGTAAAAACAAGTATAACATCAATAACTTTTCCAGGAGTTAAATAAATATCTTTCCCATTCCTAATCCACATTTCCATCGACGTCATCATTATACCCAACCAAACCTTTCAAGTCCAAGTTGTTTTCAGAGAAGTCTAACCCTTGACTGTAATTCCCGAGCAATGTCCAATGCCGTGGACATGGCTATTCGAATAGATTTTACACTCTGCAGAGGTTATGCACTTTACCCACAAGATACAGCCAAACACCACAAAGGTGAGTGATTGTAACAAAGCCTTTCGGCAACTGCTAACTACACAAGTGAACCTTTTCAGTTTTTTCCATACACCATCCCTTCCCTTAACAGAGGCGAAGTATGAGACCGACATACCGTTGGACGGGTACCATGCCGTAGCCTTGGTACGCTCCCCATTCAAGCTACACAAAAGGTGTAGTTGACACCCGAGGTATCACATGCAAGTTATTAGTAACTTACTCAACTAGGACCGTCCCACTCCGGTCATGTGGTTGCACGATTGACTAAGTTCAAATGCTTGCAAGGTTAAGTCCTTAAGGTGACCAGGGCAAGACTACCCGAAGAACCAAATCATCCTTCACGATGCCACATCTGGCCCACCCGATCATTCTTGCCACATGACCCGGTCGAAAACTATTTATCAAACCCCCAGTTGATTACCATGCACCACATGCCATCAACATCATCATCAATAACACATGATACTTTCTCAAAAACACGTTCCATATCTCATTAGGTCAATGCTAACATGTAATTGTCAAAATCATATCATGTACACGTGGCAGGTCTAAGCATTACACTACAACGGTCTAAATACCCATGTTGGCAATTTAATAATGTCCAACTATTTAACCCTCAACTAGGGTGACAAGGGGTTCATGGCATACAATTATTTATGTCAAGGTGGCATACAGCAACTAGGCAATTAACTAATCCCAAAATTAAACAAATTAAATTCTAATTAAATTAGCATGCAATATTTTGAAACAACATAATTTCAAATGAATGGGATCAACATGGTCAAAGCACAACTTGCCTTCAAAGAGTACTTGTTCTTGGTCTTGAGCTGGCTCCTGGGTCAATACTTCACCTTCGAAGCCTTCGGGGACTTCGACGTCATAAATAGCAATAAATAAATAAAACAGTACACAAAAGTTTTCAAAAGTTCAAATAAACTTCATAAACAGAGAGAGCACATTTTTATAAATTTTTAGAAACTGGAATCGTCCAAATCGGAGTTAAAATGCAAAAGTTATAATTGTTTAAAGTTTAAAGAATTCATTAAATAAATATAAACAAAGAAATATGCATATTCAAAAATTAATTAAAATTTATATTTAGGTATATCTCAATTTTATAAAAAATTAGAAATTTGAACCACTCAAATCGGAGTTAAAACGCAAAAGTTATAAGCGTTTGAAGTTTGAAAATTCAAATAAATCAATAAACCAAATTAATTCATTTATTTTTATGTTGAAAAATCCGATTATGACGTCAGCATGACGTCAGCACGGGATTTTAATTTCCACCGAATTATTTTTCTACTGAAAAATCGATTTATTGCGTCAGCCGGTCAATGGACTCGCTCCACGGCTCGGCTTGGGCCCACCGTGGACCCGGTCCACGAGCACATGTCTCACTGACATGTGGGACCACTCGGATGACGTCAGCGCTGACGTCATCGTGCTCGGCCGAGGGCGCCTGACACGCGGGCCCCACCGTGACGTCAGCATGACGTCACGGATGACGTCATCGTGCGGTTTGGCAGCCACTAACACGTGGGTCCCACGCTGACGTCACGCGCTAACGTCAGCGACGACCGGGCACAACCGTGCTGACCGCGCCGGTCCAACTCCCGGACACGTGGCTTGATTCGGACCGTTGATTTGAAAATCAACGGTCCAGATTGGATCTGGGCCGCGCGCACGTTGTGGACAACGTGGCTGATCTAGGCCGTTCGATTTGGATCGGCGGTCCAGATCCGACGGGTTTCACCGCGTCGGGGGAGGGTGGCGTGGCATGTCCCGGTGGCCGACACGTGGCTAAATCTAAGCCGTTTGATTTTGATCGAACGGCCGAGAATGCATCTAACGCTACCACACGATTAACGCTAACCGTATGATCTAGCTCTAACGGCTGAGATCTATCCAAGCATGGTGCGGTTACGAGTTACGTGGCTTCATCTAAGCCGTTGGATCTAGATCCTACGGTTGGGATTGAATCTGAAACCGCAACGTGGATTCGCTGCGGGGTGACGTGGACGAACCTGAGCCGCACGATCTTGATCGGACGGTGGAGAGAGCTTGCGAGTTCGACGATGGCGTGCGGTGGAGCTAGGCACCGGGGTTGGGGACGACGACCTAGCCAACGGTGTTTCCGTGCGTCTCCGGCGAAGTGGGTGGTACCTCCAGGTGCGCCTTGTCCTTGCGGTTCCGGATCTCGGCTCGACGACGGCGGACGGCGGTGGAAACAGCACGAAACCGCGGCGGAACTGTAACTCCCCGGCATTTAATATGCCCGAATGCTACCAAACATAGACGTACCACAAAATCAAGTAAATTACAGCAAAGGCACTAATGTTAAAAACCGACATTTCGGTAGCATCTCCTTTGTTTTAACATGAATTGAAGGAAACACAATAGCATAGCAATATAAAGCATTATGAGAGACAACTAAAATAGCAATAATTAAAGACTTGACAACAATATAAGTCTAATTCCAAGCATTTAATGTCTCCATGCGCCAAACGAACAATAAAACTCTCATAACGCAACGCTAAACCATAAAACAATAAGCATCACACTTAGTTTATTATCAAAACCCAATTGAATGACTTGTGAGACGAATGAGTGAAACTACGTGTAGAAGTGTGACTATTTCCCTTCCCCGCATGCCGGTCTCATGGTACCTAAAACAACAAGAAAACACAAGCGTGAGTTCAACACTCAGCAAGCATATTGCAATGGTACAAAAGAACAATTACATGGCTATAACAAATCATATCATGTAAATCATCTCATTCATGATCACATATCATTTTCATCATCATTATGTGTGAAATCATGTGCTGAAAAATTGGCTTTGAATTGAAAAATTAACTTAGAATTGGTTTTGCAAAATGTGCTTGTGCATGTGTTTGACAATTTGACAAGAAAGCTTGATAAGTTTCGTTTTCTGTGTGAGGACCAAGTTCTTAAAAGGCGATTAAGTTTTACATATCGCGGACCAAATTTTTGGTCCGTCGTGAATGCGTTTTTGCTCGATTAGGGTTTTGAGCAAAATTGGAATTGTGTTTGATTTGTTTTTGAGATTATGAAATTTGTGAGAATTTCATGATGCTTGAAGTGGACTTTATGCAATGCTCATGTGAGTAGTTGCATGGATTGACATTGAGTCAAGTCGTGGACTTGTGCTCGGATTTGTTTTGTGGTTTGTTCATGTGCAGGTATTGCTCGAAGACGAATGTGGTCGATGACGGGACCGGAACTAGGTTCATGGAGGAACTGAGGTTCGGGACTAGGTTCGGGAGGAACTGAGGTCTTGGTGGTCAAGGATGTCATGCGGGACGTTCGGGCTAAGAGAATGGTGCACATGAAGAATGGTTAGTCACGTGAGAATGGCAGGAGTGTTAGTCACGTGAGTATGGCAGGTGGCCATACGCGTGCAAAGTGTTAGTCACGTGAGTATGGTAGGATTGCCATACGCGTGCAAGAGTTGTACTCGGTCAGGTTGGGCCAAGTAGAGTTGTGTTGGATACAGATTCCTTCTAGGGAATAGGAATTGTATTCAGAACTCCTTGTGGGTTGGTCCTTTAAATATGAGGGGTTGTCTCCTGTTGAAGGGCATCGAATCAATCGCATCAAGCAGAGCTGAGCGCATTGAGAGCCTCAAGCTCAGTTTTAGGGTTTGTACTCTTTTGATGGGAGTACTTTAGACAAAAGAAATAAAGATCAATTCTTCTAGTTCCTTGTGTGCTACAATATTCTCTTTTGGTTCTTGTTTGCATACTTGTTCTAGTTCTAGATTGGTTTTTGTTTTTTGAGTTTTATCTTGATTTGATCCATCAAAAACCTCTCTAGGGTATTGATCTAGTGTTCCTCAAAGTTGTAACACCCCGGCATTTACTATGCCTGAATGTTACCAAACATAAGCTAAACAACATCTAAATACCACATTTAACATCAAATTCCAGCAAAGGTGCATAGACTAAAAACCGAGATTTGTGACACCTCCTTTGTTTTATCATGAATTTAGAAGCTTGCAACAATATAGCATTATATGGCAATAAGAAAACATCTAAACAGCAATAAATAAAGTCTTACTGACAATAAAAGACTAACATCAAGCTCTTAAAGTTCCAAGTGTCAAACAAACAATAGAACTCTCATTAACCAAGCTAAGACTTAATTTAAAGGCCATCTGCGCAATTTATTATCCAACTAAATGAATTGACTTGAGGAAACATTAAGGTGAAACTAGCGTGTGAGAGTGTGACTATTCACCTTTCCATGCCGTTCTCATGGTACCTAAAACAACAAGAAAACACAAGGGTGAGTTGAAAAGGCTTCGGCAAGCATCTGCAATGGACAACAAGCATAACAACAAGTCAATAACATCTTTCATCATGTATAACATCTCATTCATGAATACTTATCAATATCATCATCAATTTGTATGCGATGTAATGCATTGCTCCACGACCCTACGGAACCTCATGCCGGTATGGGAAGTACACACGTCGGTGTGCACCCTTTCCCCCTTCCATCCCGAAGATGGAGGTGCCTAAGCTTCCAAACACCACGTGGATGGAATCACGACATAGGACTTACTCAATGGCGTTCGGACTAGTCATAACTTTCTCACCGACCTTGGGACTAGCTATGACTTTCTCACCGCCTCGCCCTATCTCATGACATGCATGCAACCATGCCAAATATCATATTCAATTCACATATTAACACATGGCATCATAATATGTTAAACATGCTCATCATATCATATCAATCATTAAAACATGGCAAGTGGACATATATCATGTAGGCAATTCCATCTAATTTCAACATGCAACCTACAACTTGCTATCCATCACAACACACTTGCCTCCAACCACGTGCAGCAGTTGGCGGGAAGAAGAGGAACTCCCAGGGAGGTCACACCACCTGCACATAGGCATCACACTCACAATCACTTAACCTCAAAACAGTACACCGCGCCCCATCTAACCCGACATTTACCAACTACTACTTAAAACCTAAAAACAGAGGTTCTGTCGGCGGAACAGCAGCCTTGCAAAGGCATAACTTGAGTTCTGGGACTCCAAATCAGATAAACAAGTACACCTTCGCGAAGCTTAGGAAATTTCACAACTATTTCTAGTTATAGGGAAAGACTGATTCTGACTCTAAAAATGTTTAATCTACAAATTACCACTATCTGTTCCAGTTACGTCACAGATTTTTAGGCGATCTGTAAAACAGCCATAACTTTCAAACGGCTGATCGGAAATTAACGTGCTTTACGTCCACGGAAAGATAATTAAAATTATCTACAACTTCCTAGAAGTCCGTACGGTCTGATTCGGATTCTAAATCGGGGAAACTCGAACCCTAGTTCGACTGCTCAATCTGCCCGAAAAGCAGAAACGTGGACAAGTTTAGATCCAACCCAAATTACTTCAAACCAGCGCCTCCAATTGAGTCTAAAAACTTGATAAACACCTAATAACAGTACCTAGATCATCCCCAAGGATCCCCAAGATCATACCTTTGCCCGAGCGCCAAAACTCAATCAATCTCCAGCGAATCTCCTCGCGAATGGCGCTCCTCGCTCCACGTTCCTCGCTCCTCGCTCCTTGCTCCTCGCTCCTCGCTCCCAGGATGACTCCACAAGGTGCAGGGGTGGGGAGGCCACCCTAGGGCAGCAAGGGGTGGAGGAGGGGTGGGGTGGAGGGTGGAGGAAAGGGAGGGAAGTGCTTGCGGTTTTGGGGAGCTGGGGCTTAGGGGAGGGGAGGAGGAGAGGGGCGCAGAGGGAGGTGGGGCGCAAGGGCTGAGGTGGGGCGCAAGGGGCAGAGGCCCCTTTAGCAGCCCTCAGCCCAATCCTAGTCCGTTCACGAGTCCTAATCCATCCACCAAAGCCCACTTCAGGAGCCCAAAACTCCCGGGGAAGGCCAAAACCCAGCGGCCGGAAAGCGGCCGGAAGCGTTATTAACCCCTTGATCCTTATGATCTTAACCTTATTTCACATCTCATACTGTATTTAACCTTATCATGCTCAAAAATTAAGGAATCACGACACTCAGAGTGTCACATTCTTCCCAGCTTCAAGCTAGGAGTTGACCTCGAATCTAAGCGCACCAACATGAAACCAGCCAAAACCAAAGTCGAATTTTCACATCACATACCTGGCGAACAGCTCGGGATACCTCTCAGCGCATGCGAGATTCCGACTCCCAAGTCGCTTCTCTCGGTGCAGTGTGACCACGGACCTTGACAAACAGCGTCTGTTCTTCATCACTCGCTCACGAAGTCCCGGAATTTCCTGAGGCCAGGGACTCGAAGGTGAGTCTGCTTTGAAGCACTAATGGTTTCCAATGGAACCACCAACTCGGATCATGCAAGTATTTCCTCAACATCGAGACATGGAACACATCTGCACACCTTGCATGGATTCAGAGTGAATCTAGGCGATAGGCCAACACTTTGCCTTAACTCGGGCGAGGATAGGAAAAGGCCCAACATACCTTGGGTGAGGCTTTCCTTTGGTGCCAAGCACCACACCCTTGGTGGGAGATACTCGCAAATGCGCTATCACCACCTCAAACTCAAGTCTCATGCCTCACATCAGCATAAGCTCTTACATGCCTTTCTGTGCTTTGCGAGAAGGTTTTACCGAACCTCCGACAGCGATCAACGATCTCTTGGGCAATCAGGTCCAAGAATAGCTCTCTGCCACAGCATCCCAACAAAGTGGCGTCTGCACTTCCGACCATACGGATTACCTCATAAGCGGCCGGATCTTTGGAATGGTATTTGTATTATTGTAAGCAAACTACGCAAGGGGCAAATGGTCTTCAGCTACCCTTCAAGCCATCACACAGGCCCTGAGCATGTCCTCCAAAGTTTGGATGAATGCGCTCGGACTGCTTATCTATGCGAGGGTGGCGGTACTAAGGCAAGCCAGCGTGCCCAAAGCACTCTGCAAACTCTCGAGAACTTGGAAACGAACTTCGCATCCGATCGGAGATAATGGTCTTGGGTACACCATGCAATCTCACAATCTCCATACATAGATAGGAGCCAACTCGCTCATTTGAATTGGTCGTGCGGATGGGAATGAAATCATGAGACTTGCTTGAGGCAGTCCACCACAACCCAAACGACATCCTTCCCTCGTGGAGAGCGAGGTAGACCAACTCACAGAAATCCATGGAGATGTCATCCCATGGCCACGAGAGAACCTCCAAGAGGCACCCGAGGCCGGTAGAGGCGCTTATGCTTTCGGCTTTGATCTTTGGCAAATCCACAAGAGCGCCACATACTTGGCAATATCCACTCTCATCCTTTTCCACGAAATTCTTCTTCAAGTCCACTGTACATCTTGGTCTCTCAGGATGGACCGTGTGCGAGGTCGCGATGAAGCTTACTCCGAGAATGTCTTCTTTCGCCTTGAGATTTACGGGAGCGCGCCTATGACGACCTGAAACCTCAAAACTCCCGCATCATCAGCGGTAAAGTCTCGACTTGCCATCCTCGAGCGTTCCTCACTGCTTTGGAGCAAGCGATCATCTTTGCTTGCCTCCGCTGCAGCTTTCGAGGAATCGGCCCGACTCAGAATCAATTGAGTTTCAGCTTGCGGTCCCATAAGCGGTAGGAGACTCCCAAGCGCTCAAAATCAGCAACAAGACAATCAACAACGAGGGGCATTGTCTTGCGTGAGCGTTAGCCACCACATTTGCCTTCCCAGGATGATCTTTTGGATAGTGAGGTCATAATCCTTTATCAATTCTAGCCACCTCCTCTGCCTCAAGTTCAAATCTTTACGAGTAAAGATGTACTTGAGGCTCTTGTGATCGATAAAAATATCACAAGATTCGCCATTACAAATAATGCCTCCATATCTTCAATGCAAACACCACGGCGGCTAGCTCAAGATCATGGGTGGGATAGTTACTGCTCATGCTTTTCAGTGCCTCGAAGCATAAGCAATCACCTTGCCATTTTGCATGAGCACACAACCAAGTCCCAACCGAGAAGCATCGAGAATAAGCGGTGAAGCGCTACTGGTTCGGGAAGGGTAAGACGAGAGCGACCACTAACTTCTCCTTCAAAGTGCGTTTGTGCTCACACTCTGCGATCCACCGGAACTTCATCCCTTACGAGTCGGTTGTGAAAGTGGCTTGGCAATGATAGAGAAATCTGCACAAACGCCGATAGTATCCCAACCCAAGGAAACTACGCACCTCTTTGACATTGGAAGGCCTCTTCCAATCCAAAAGCTGAGACTTTGCTAGGATCTACCGATATGCCCTCTGGATTGATGATGTGGCCAAGAAAACCCACTTACGAAATCGTAACTCGCACTTTTTCAGCTTAGCAAAGAATTGATTCTCCTCAAAATTTTCGGACAAGCCTCAAGTGTCGCTCATGCTCCTCTTACGATTTAGAGTAAATCAGAATGTCATCGATGAACACTACCACAAACTCATCAAGGTACTTGTGTAGCATCTTGTTCATCGCCTCCATAAAGACAGGAGGCATTAGTTAGTCCAAAAGACATAACTTTAAATTCATAATGCCCATACCTAGTGGAGAAAGCAGTCTTCTCAATGTCTGCTCCCTCACACGGATCGATTATACCGTGAAGATCAATTTTGGAGAACACCTTTGCTCCCTTGGTTGGTCAAGCAGATCCTCGATGCGAGCAAAGGATACTTGTTTTTGATCACTTGGTTAAAACACGATAATCAATGCACATCGCCAACTTCCATCCTTCTTCGAGGCGAAGAGGGCGGGTGCTCCCCATGGCGATACGCTTACGCCGAATGAGGCCTTTGGCCAACAGATCCTCAAGCGCTTCTTCAACTCGTCTTGAAAAGGTCGAGCTAAGCGGTATCTGAGAGATAGAAATAGGTCGAGTGCCCGGAGCAAGATCAATCTGAAACTCCACATTCCTCACGGGAGGTAGACCAGGCAACTCGTCAGGAACACATCAACGAACTCCTTCACTCTGAAATCTCCTCAATGGAAATCGAAGAAGATGGTTTCTCGAGACAAAGTCATGAGAAACCCAATAGCCTCAAACGCCACGAGGAAAACAAACTAGTCAAAGCAAAGCAGGCTGGAGGGTATACCACCTGAAAGGTCAACTCTTCCGGACGGGCCTGCAAGAAGCTGTCTTCGAAACAACAGATCTTAGCAGTGATCGATGCACCGAGTCCATGCCCAAAATGACATCAAAAGGAGCCAATGGATCACCATGAGATTGGCAAAGAAAACCTCATCATCAATGGCAATGGTGCAACCAGGCAAACCAAAGAACTAGCAATCAAACCCCCAGGAGGACTAACACGGACTCGAGAAATCTGAACTCCCAACTTAGCTCTACTAGCAAACTCAAGCGACACAAAAGAATAGGATGCTCAGGAATCAAATAGAACAAAGGCATCAACGGAATCCACGAAACCACCTCTGGATCAGCGTACACTCTGGTGGCGGCAGGGACGAAGAGCCCCGACTCGGTGATGCCCCATCAAGGTTGGGGCGGAGGAGGCAAGCGAGGATGCGGGCACCGATAAGCTTGGTGGCGCCACGCAAAGGGTGGGCGAGAAACAGAGCGACCATCATGTGCACCGATCCTCTAGAAGGGAGGTGGGAGGAGAAGGCACCGTCTCCACTTGATGATGCAGGGTTCATCCGGCAGATTCGCCCCATATGGCCGGGCTTGCCCGCAGTGGTTGCAATTCCGGTCCAACCACACTCTGAAGCACGGTGCTCGCCACGCACTTGAAGCACTTCATGCCTGAGGCGACCTATCTTAGCCCCTGAGGAGCCACATCCTCCCTTGAACTTCTTGAAGGTGGGCCGAGAGGACCCACCTCCTCCACCAAAGGTCCTCTTCAGGAACCCTGAACCTCCCGGGTTACGCTTGTCCCGGGAGAGCTCCAACTCGAGCTCCATGCCCTTCGCTTGCTCCACCACAGAGCGAAGTCACGAGGGACAGTCGCCCCATGACAACTCACGAACTCCTGGTTGAGGCCCCTACTGGAACCTCCTAGCTTTCTCCCGATCGTTTGTTGAACTCCTTCTCATACTCTGCCACCGACCTCTTTCCTCGGGAAAGAGTGGTGAGTAAGCTCCATCCTCTCAAGGAAAGACTGCAGGTGGAACTTGGCTCAGGCGAGCCACAAAGTCCTCAGTGGCTGGACCAGATCGGGGTTCTAGCGGCGAGAACCCCTCCCACCGGATATCGGCTTGGCCCTTGGTGAAAAAGCCACAAAGCGAGTCCTGCAACCGAGGTCAACTCTAGGACCTCAAGCGCCTCTCCATGTACCGCAGCCAATCTGCAGACTGGATCGGGCGTGCTGCTCCATCGAAAGTGTCAAGGCGGAGGGACATCCACTCCCGGAGACTCATCCTCGGCTCCGGTGCGTGAGGGCAACAGGGGCCAGCTGCGAGGCACAACGAGGGCTGCCCAGCTGGCGCAGCTCTGAATCTCCCTCTGCAGAGCTGGACTAAATCTTCATTGGCGGCGGGCACCTTTGGTGGAAGCTCCTCTGGTGGCCCCACGAGCATTAAGCGGCGCTACCCTCGACAGCAGACTCCTCAACTCCTGGGAGCCTCGCCTGGCCTCCACGACCACGGCGTCCACGGCCTCTACCCCTCGGCATGGCCGCTTAGGCAGACAACCACCCAAACACCAAAGCACACAATCAAGATCATAGATCAAACATCATCATAAGCATATTCCTTATCACATAATCAAGCGCGATGCATTGATGAACCAAAACCCATCCTCTTTGTGCAACCAAGTGTGTCGATTTTAGATTAGTTATACCACTTTTACAAGTTTTAACGTTGCTATCCTATAACAAGGTATTAGTTAGAACCTAAGCCATGTTTCTAAGTTATTCCACATCACATTTTAGTTGTACCCTATAGCATGACCTTGAAAATTCACATTCCAAGGACCTCTGACCAGCTCGATACCAATGTAACACCAGGCATTTACTATGCAGAATGTTACCAAACATAAGCTAAACAACATCTAAATACCACATTTAACATCAAATTCCAGCAAAGGTGCATAGACTAAAAACGAGATTTTACACCCCCTTTGTTTTATCATGAATTTAAGAAACAGCAACAATATAGCATTATATGGCAATAAGAGAAACATCTAAACAGCAATAAATAAAGTCTTAACGACAATAAAAGACTAACATCAAGCTCTTAAAGTTCCAAGTGTCAAACAAACAATAGAACTCTCATTAACCAAGCTAAGACTTAATTTAAAGGCCATCACACGCAATTTATTATCCAACTAAATGAATTGACTTGGGGAAACATTAAGGTGAAGCAACGTGTGAGAGTGTGACTATTCCCCTTTCCCGCATGCCGTTCTCATGGTACCTAAAACAACAAGAAAACACAAGGGTGAGTTCAAAACTCAGCAAGCATATGCAATGGACAACAAGCATAACAACAAGTCAATAACATCTTTCATCATGTATAACATCTCATTCATGAATACTTATCAATATCATCATCAATTTGTATGCGATGTAATGCATTGCTCTGACCTCTGGAACCTCATACTGGTATGGGAAGTACACACCGTCGGTGTGCACTCCTTTCCCCTTCCATCCCGAAGATGGAGGGTGCCTACTCGCTTCCAAACACTACGTGGATGGAATCACGACATAGGACTTACTCAATGGCGTTCCGGACTAGTCATAACTTTCACCGACCTTGCCGACTAGCTATGACTTTCTCCCGCCTCGCCTCTATCTCATGACATGCATGCAACCATGCCAAATATCATATTCAATTCACATATTAACATGGCATCATAATATGTTAAACATGCTCATCATATCATATCAATCATTAAAACATGGCAAGTGGACATATATCATGTAGGCAATTCCATCTAATTTCAACATGCAACCTACAACTTGCTATCCATCACAACACACTTGCCTCAACCACGCAACGGATTGGCGGAAGAAGAGGAACTCCCAGGGTCACACCACCTGCACATAGGCATCACACACTCACAATCATAACCTCAAAACAGTACACACGCCCCCATCTAACCCGACATTGCCAACTACTCGCAAAACCTAAAAACAGAGGTTCTGTCGGCGGAACAGCAGCCTTGCAAAAGGCATAACTTGAGTTCTGGGACTCCAAATCGAATAAACGAGTACACCGTCATGCGAAGCTTAGGAAATTTCCCAACTTTTTCTAGTTATAGGAAAGACTGATTCGGACTCTAAAATTGTTTAATCTACAAATTACCACAATCTGTTCCAGTTACGTCACAGATTTTAGGCGCTCGGTAAAACAGCCATAACTTTCAAACGGCTGATCGGAAATTAACGTACTTTACGTCCCACGGAAAGATAATTAAATTATCTATAACTTCCTAGAAGTCCGTACGGTCTGATTCGGATTCTAAATCGACGGAAACTCGAACCCTAGTTCGACTGCTCCAATCTGCCCGAAAACAGAAACGTGGACAAGTTTAGATCCAACCCAAATTACTTCAAACCAGCGCCTCCAATTGATCTAAAAACTTGATAAAACACCTCTAATAACAGTACCTAGATCATCCCCTAAGGATCCCCAAGATCATACCTTTGCCCGAAGCGCAAAACTCCAATCAATCTCCGCGAATCTCCTCGCTGAATCGCCTCCTCGCTCCACGTTCTCGCTCCTCGCTCCTTGCTCCTCGCTCCTCGCTCCACGGGATGACTCCACAAGGTGCAGGGGTGGGAGGCCACCCTAGGGCAGCAAGGGGTGGAGGGGAGGTGGTGTGGAGGTGGAGGAAAGGGAGGGGGTGCTGACGGTTTTGGGGGCTAGGGCTTAGGGAGGGAGGAGGAGAGGGCGCAAGAGGGAGGTGGGGCGCAAGGGGCTGAGGTGGGGCGCATGGGGCAGGGGGAGCCCACTTTTAACAGCCCTCAACCCAATCCTAGTCCGTTCTGAGTCCTAATCCATCCCACCAAAGCCCACCAAGGCCCAAAACTCCCGGGAAGGCCCAAAACCCAGCGGCCGAAGCGGCCCGGAAACGTTATTAACCCCCGATCCTTATGATCTTAACCTTATTTCCACATCTCATACTGTATTTAACCTTATCATGCTCAAAAATTAAGGATACGACACTCCGAGGTGTCACATAAGTTTTGTTGATAAATCTTTTGTTGTTCTTGATCAATCTACAAGTTTCGATTAGATTGATTTTCGTCAAGTTCTGGAACAGCAAGCTTGCGAAGCTTATAACTTTTGATCCGTAAGTCCGATCGAGCTGATTCTTTTTGGGTTCGATTTGTACTGTAATCTAGTTTCTTGTGTCCAAATTTCAGATCAATCTAACGGTTGGATCTCCGGTAATTCTTGTTTTACTGAACCACTGTCATTCTGTTTTTGTCGAAAACGAGGCAATTATTTGGTTCTGTTTTGGGGTGAACTTTTAATAGATCAAGAATTTGGTTTTAGCTTCTGCACAATCATTCACCCCCCTCTGATTGCTATATTCGTATATTTCGATCCTTCAAGTGGTATCAGAGCGAGGTCTTTCTAATCTATCTTAACCGGTGATTAGATCAATGGATCGTTATTCGACAAAACCATGTGTGTTCGATGGTGTTGATTTTCAGTTTTGGAAGGCCAAGATGGAGGCGTTCATCCAAGCACAAGGCTTCACAATTTGGGAGAAGGTGTACAAGCCATAGCAAGTCCCTGCAAACGACAACGTCAACGACACCAATCGCACACATGTTGAAGCAAACAGCAAGGCGCGCAACTTGATCATCCAAGGCTTGGGACGCAGCGACTTTGATCGTGTGGTTCATATTCGATCCGCATATGAGGTATGGAAATCTCTCTGTGATTACCATGAAGGTTCTAATACTGTGAAAGAGGTTCGCCAAGACATCTACAAAAAGGAGTACATGCGATTCGAGATGAAACCAAGTGAATCGGTAGATGACTTCTTTGCACGTTTTAATAAGATTCTTAGCAATTTGCGTGCTGTTGGAGTTAGCTTTGATGATGCTGCTAATGCTAGACAATTGCTTAGTGCTTTGGACATGTCGGTGTGGGAGATGAAAGTAACATCTATACAAGAATCTACTACCATGAGTACACTTACTTTAGATGTTCTTTATTCTAAGTTGAAAACTCATGAGTTGGATGTTCTTGCCAGGAAGGGTAACATTAAATCAATTGCTTTGATCTCTAACCCTAACATGTCAAATGCAAATTCTTCTTCTAGCTTTGCCTTGTCCTCTTTGTCTTCTTTAACAGATGAACAAATTGAAGAATTTCCTGAAGAAGACTTGGCACTACTCTCTTCTCGCTTTAACAAAGCTTTGCAGAGTGTGAGAATGAGAAAGAGAGGTGGTCCTCCAAGGTGCTATGAGTGTGGTGATCTCAACCACATGAGATCAAATTGTCCAAAGCTTACAGGTAAAGCATCATGGGAGGAAAAGGACAATGTGAGAAGAAAAGAGAAGAAGAAGTTCCCTTCAAGTGATCGCAAGAAGAAAAGCTTCATCAACCGCCAAGTGGTCCACCGAGTTCTTTCCGCTATTAAACAAGTACATTTGAGCGATGTGGATTCGGAGAGCCGCGAGGCCGATGCAACTCCAAGCAAACATGATTTGGTGGGATTGTGTCTCATGGCAAGCAGCAAGGATAGCTTCAAGGGGCGACCACGACAACGACTTCAATGAGGTAGATCCCTCTTATGATGAATTAGCTATTGCTGTTGCTCGTCTTGGAAAATTGCTTGACAAACGTGATAAGAAAATTAAGAAACATGATTTCATTATTGAATCATTGAATGCTGAAATTGCTAGATTAAGACTTTGATTCCTAGTGATGATACTTGCAAATCATGTGACTTAATTTACAATGAGCTCACCTTGCTTAGGAAAGAACATGCTTCCTTGATTGAGAAAATTAATGCTGAAAGTGAGAAAAATGAGAAACATGCTAAACATGCTAGCTGTTCCACTGATGATTTGCATGGTTTAACTTCTTGTTCTAAATGCTCAACTCTTGAATTGAAATTAAAAGATGCAAATGCTAGGGTTTCTCAATTGACTGATGATCTGCTTACACATGAGGTTCTTTCATGCTCAACTTGTCGTAAGCAAGAAGGAAAAGTGAATGTTCCTTGCAATAATTGTTTAACTCTTTCTCAAAAAGTTGATTACTTGGAAAAATCATTAGAACGTTTCACTAAAGGAAAGAAGAACCTAAACATGATTTTGGATTAATCAAAAGTCAGCACTCATAACAAAGGTTTAGGTTTTGATTCTTATGCTCATCATAAATCACATGCTCCCACTGTTGTTCAAGCACTTGACGGAGGAAAATTTAAAATTGTCAATGAGCCTAAGAAAACTGTCTTTAAGTCTGCTGGAGTGTTATCTTCTACTATGATGAATGCAAATGTTGCTTCTACTTCTAAAGCCAAACATCCTGTTAAGTACACTTGCACTCATTGTGGTAGAGATGGACATTTAGTAGATTTTTGCTTTAGACTAGCCAAACAACAAAAGAAAGAAAGAGCTAAGGCTAGGTCTAATTTCAGAAAGGCACGCTTTGCTTCTCACTACGTGCCTAGGGTGATGCAAGCACCTTTTGTTGCTAGAAACACGGAGCAGGCAAATTTGATTTTGTGCATAAGACTGCTCGTGTTGTGCCTCTTGTTGTCCGTCGTGTGTCTCGATCTTGGATTCCTAAACATCTTATTTCTAACTTGATCTGAGACCTCGACCCTTTCTGCTTCTATGTAGGCCTCTCACGCGAGGAAGGAGAACATGTGGCTAGTGAATTTCGGATGCTCACTTCATATGTTCAGTGATAAGTTTTGGTTCTTCTTCACTCGTGCATCTCATGCTAAAAGTGTTGCCTTTGAAGATACTTCTTCTATACTGTTTTCATAAAGGCACTAGTCCAAATGATGCAGTGCAGTGCATATGTTAGGAGAGTGTCTTTGTTCATAAAGATAATGATGATCTTTGTTGAGGATGAGATAATTGGAGGTTTACATGAGAGACTCTTCCCACGTGCTTCACATCAACAAACGGTCAAGTGAATTTTCAGGTATCTCCATGGTACTCAAGATTTTGGCATTTGGCTTTTTGCATCCTTATGCATTAGTTTAAGAGCTTATTCTGATGTTGACTTTGGAGGATGTTGAATTGATTTGGTTCGTGCCACCTCTTGAGTAATCCTCTCTCTTGAGCATTTGATATTGGATTTCACTTTCTTAGAGATAATGTTGAAAAAGAAAATATTGTGCTTCACCATGTGGATACTGAACATCAATTGGCAGACATTTTCAAAACCCCTATCTTCTTCTCGTTTTGCTTTTATTCGGGGAGAACTTGGGATTGTTCATCCAATGGGTTTGTTTTGAGGGGGAGTTTCCTTGCCAGGTTCTTTCACTTGATAAGCTCATTTTATCATATTTCTTTATATGTTATGTAATTGAGCTAATATATGATAATATAATTATCTCACTTGAACTAAAAATGGCATTGTGGAATTCCATGGACTGATTGCCTATAGCTAAATACTCTGTGATATCTCACTCTTCTAGGCTTGATATTGAATCTTCTTGACAAATTTGGGCTATGAAGCAAGTGTGTTTTCAACTTTACTCTTTCATAAGACCTTTAATCACTTTTGCATGTTTACAATCAAAGAAAAAGGAAAAAGAAAAGGGAATCAATATAAAAAAGGGGGCTGTTAAAAGCAAAAGCTTCAAGTTATGTGCTTCAGGCTTGCTTTCCCTAAAAAGATAAGATGTATGCTTCAAGCATGCCATTCCCTCAAAGATAAGATGTATGCTTCAAGCATGCCACTCCTAGAAAATAAAAGAAGTATGCTTCAAGCATGCCACATGCAATTTATTGTTTAAAGATTAAATTGGTCTACTAGATTGGAGTTGAAACTACTTGCTCGCCCAGAGTTGTTAGTTGCTTCAATTTTTTAAAGCCTTGCTTTTTCTGCTAAGATCTTGCTTAGTACTTGGCTATAGTTGACTAAATTGAGGTTGAGATGCATGTCATTCCCTAACTTGTTAAAATCACATCAAGATCATGTATTTTGCATATTATGTGATATATAAGGTTATATGATCGAATGAGCTCATCTTTTCCTATCTTGGCACTCCCTTGTTTCTCCTTGTGAAATCTTTGCTACAGGAAAAATTTTGAACCTATTCTCTCTTTTGTACTCTTGATGAATCCATTGTCAAAGGGGGAGAAATTTGGGAATCGTTGAAAAGTTTAAGGAAAAAGGGGGGAGAAGAAAAAGGGGGAGTTGTTTGAGAATTTTGGGAGAAGTTTGGAGAATTTTGAAATTCTTGGGCACATTGCACATTCACATACATTTTCCTTCTCAGGGGGAGATTTTGTTTTGCATTTTGGTCAAAGGGGGAATTCTGTGTTTTCTCTTTTTGGTCCTTGATCCTTTGGATTTCAAAATCTTTTGTAAAGTGAATGCCAAATGTTCATTTCTTAGTGGTGTTGCCAATGTTTTCATCAAGGGGAGATTGTGAAATCATGTCTTTGAAAAATTGGCTTTGAACTGAAAAATTAACTTAGAATTGGTTTTGCAAAATGTGGTTGTGCATGTGTTTGACAATTTGACAAGAAAGCAGTGAGTTTCGTTTTCTGCGTGGGACCAAGTTCTTAAAAGGCGATAAGTTTTACATGTACGCGGACCAAATTTTTGGTCCGTCGTGAATGCGTTTTGCTTTCGATTAGGGTTTTGAGCAAAATTGGAATTGTGTTTGATTTGTTTTTGAGATTATGAAATTTGTGAGAATTTCATGATGCTTGAAGTGGACTTTATGCAATGCTCATGTGAGTAGTTGCATGGATTGACATTGAGTCAAGTCGTGGACTTGTGCTCGGATTTGTTTTGTGGTTTGTTCATGTGCAGGTATTGCTCGAAGACGAATGTGGTCGATGACGGGACCGGAACTAGGTTCATGGAGGAACTGAGGTTCGGGACTAGGTTCGGGAGGAACTGAGGTCTTGGTGGTCAAGGATGTCATGCGGGACGTTCGGGCTAAGAGAATGGTGCACATGAAGAATGGTTAGTCACGTGAGAATGGCAGGAGGTCATTCGCGTGCAAAGTGTTAGTCACGTGAGTATGGCAGGTGGCCATACGCGTGCAAAGTGTTAGTCACGTGAGTATGGTAGGGTTGCCATACGCGTGCAAGAGTTGTACTCGGTCAGGTTGGGCCAAGTAGAGTTGTGTTGGATACAGATTCCTTCTAGGGAATAGGAATTGTATTCAGAACTCCTTGTGGGTTGGTCCTTTAAATAGGAGGGGTTGTCTCCTGTTGAAGGGCATCGAATCAATCGCATCAAGCAGAGCTGAGCGCATTGAGAGCCTCAAGCTCAGTTTTAGGGTTTGTACTCTTTTGATGGGAGTACTTTAGACAAAAGAAATAAAGATTAATTCTTCTAGTTCCTTGTGTGCTACAACATTCTCTTTTGGTTCTTGTTTGCATACTTGTTCTAGTTCTAGATTGGTTTTTGTTTTTTGAGTTTTATCTTGATTTGATCCATCAAAAACCTCTCTAGGGTATTGATCTAGTGTTCCTCAAAGTTTTGTTGATAAATCTTTTGTTGTTCTTGATCAATCTACAAGTTTCGATTAGATTGATTTTCGTCAAGTTCTGGAACAGCAAGCTTGCAAAGCTTATAACTTTTGATCCGTAAGTCCGATCGAGCTGATTCTTTTTGGGTTCGATTCGTACTGTAATCTAGTTTCTTGTGTCCAAATTTTAGATCAATCTAACAGTTGGATCTCCGGTAATTCTTGTTTTACCGAACCGCTGTCATTCTATTTTTGTCGAAAACGAGGCAATTATTTGGTTCTGTTTTGGGGTGAACTTTTAATTGATCAAGAATTTGGTTTTAGCTTCCGCACAATCATTCACCCCCCTCTGATTGCTATATTCGTATATTTCGATCCTACATTATGTATGCAATGCGATGCTATGCTCATGTCTCCTTGGAAACTCATACCGGTATGGTTGAGTACACACCTGTCGGCGTGCACCCTCTCCCCCCTTCCATCCCGAAGATGGAGGGTGCCTACTCCTCGCTTCCAAACACCGCGGTGGATGGAATCATGATGTAGGACTTACTCATTGGCTCTCCGGAATAGTCATAACTTTCTCACCGACCTTCCCCGGACTAGTTATGACTTTCTCACCGCCCGGGCCATGTATCATGCCATGTATGCAAACATGCCAACATCATAATTAACTTGTACATTAACACATGGCATCATAACATAATAAGCATACTCATCATATCATTGGCAATCATTAAAGCATGGCAAGTGATCATATCATATAATCAATTTCATCTAGTCTCAACTAGCAACCTACAAACCGCTGTCCATTACAATACACTTGCCTCAACCACGGGCAACGGATTGGCGAGAAGTAGAAGGCACTCCCGGGGTCACACCTGCACATAGGTACCACACACTAAAATCATGTCCACAAAATAGTAAGCAATCCCTCTTCTACCCCGACATCGCAAACTACTCGCTAAACCCAAAAACAGAGGTTCTGTCCCGTCGGGACAGCAGCCTTCCAAAAGGCATAACTCGGGTTCTAAAACTCTGAATCAATTAAACGAGTACATCCTCGCGTAGCTTAGAAAATTTCCCAACTTTTACTAAGTATATGGAAAGACTGATTCGGACTCTAAAATGGTTTAATCTACAGAAAACCGTGATCTATTCCAATCACATCACAGATTTTAATACGCTCGGTAAAACAGCCATAACTTTCAAACGGCTTATCGGAATTGGACGTTATTTATACCCACGGAAAGATATTGAAATTACCTACAACTTCTTCAACAGCCGTATGACCAAATTCTGAATCTAAATTGACGAAAGCCCAAACCCTAGGTCGACTGCTCATGCTGCCCGAAACAGAGAACGTGGCAACTTCTAGATTTCATCTAATCTACTCAATTCCAGCACCACCAATTGATCTAAAAACATGATAATGACCCTAAGAACAGTACCTAGGCCAACCCCAAGGAGTCCCATGGCCATACCTTCGCCCGACGCACGAAAACCCAACGGATCTCCTCCCGGTTCGCGCGATCTCCTTCCTCGCTCCAATCCCGTCGGATCTCCTCGTCGCGGAGCGCTCCAACGGATGGATCTTCGAGGTGATGAGGTGGAGAACTCCCCTAAGGGCAGCAAGGGAGGTGGAGAGGTGGTGGAGGGGTGGTGGAGCAATGGGGAACAATGGGGAGGAAGGGGAAGGGCGGAGGCGCATGAAGGGGCTAGGGGGTGGCGGCTAGGGTTGGGAGAGGGAGTGAGGGGCGCACCAAGGGGTGGGGGCCAGATTTGACTGCCCAAAAGTCCACCCCCCTTGGGCCCAAACCCTTCCACCGGAGGCCCAACTCAACCCCCAAGGCCCAAAGTCCCCCGGAGAGGCCCAAACACCCGAAAATGGCCCAAAAACACGCTATAAACGGCATAACGTAAAGTTTTAACCTCCATTTTCACATTTTATAAAGTTTTTGACCTCAATATTTTCACATTTTATAAGATACGACACTCCGTGGTGTCACAGGAACGCACGACCAACTACGGCGAGCGATTGCGGCGCAGCCACGGCGGCTTGACCTCGGTGAGTTTGGGCTACGGGTGCGCACGGAAGAGGGCTACACGGTGGCGGTGACGGTTCATTAAATAGGGGCATTGGCTTCCGTGAAAATCGCGGAGACCGAGGACCACCCGGCTGCGGCGGCAAAATCCGAATCCCATTCGGATTGGGTGACGTGGCACAACGTGGGCCGTTGGATCAAGATCCAATGGCCACGTGCGAGGGCTCAGTGCGCATGGCTCGGGCGACGTGGCTTGATCTCGACCGTTGGATCTTGATCCAACGGTCGGGAGGGTTAGGGTTCGGCCCGACTCGGTTTGGCTCGACCACGGTTCGGGTTGGACTCGGGCTCGGTCGCTTGAACAGTAAAACCCGGTTTGATTTTCCAGCGATTTAAATATTCAAATTAATTTCCTGAAATTCATTTAATTCAAGAAAAATAGGAATCTAAGCATATGATGATCATCATAATAGAAAAGCTTAGAGGATCTAGCAAGTCTAGCAAATTGATTGCTATTGCTATTTCTCCTAAGCAATTTGTTGTTATTGCTTTGAGTGGGCTTAGGAGTCCTAACAATTTTAGCAAGTCCATTTCTAGACTTACTCTTCCTATGCAAATGAATATTATCATTTTCAGCAAGCATAGGGGGCTTGACAAGCTTGGCAATTACATTGCCATTCTTGTCCTTCCTAAGCGAATAATCATTGAATTGAATAATAGGCTTAGGAATTGTACCTTTAGGGCAATCCTTACCGATGTGCCCTTTTTCCCGACAATTGAAGCAAGTGGGCTTTGAACGTCTCTTCCTCTTGTCTTGCTTCTTGCCAGCTTGCCTCAAGGTTGGAGTTGTGGCCTTGTTATCCACTTTATTGGAGCACACGGAGGCGAAGTGGCCCTTCTTGTTGCATCCGAAGCACACAATCGTCTTCATTTTTGCATTGTGCTTCTTCTTGCTCTTCTCCCTCTTGGAGATGTAGCCAAGTCCTCTTCTATCTTGAGGTGCCCGAGGCTCGCTCAAGATCTTGTTGAGGACGGCTTTGCCCTTGTAGCACTTCTCCAAGTCATTTTCCAACCTAATGACTTGGGCCTTGAGCTCATTGTTTTCCTCTACAAGATTAGCATCTAAACAACTAGAGGAACTAGAAGCAATGTTAGAGCAACAAGGCAAAGTAATGCTAGAGGTAGACATATCAATTAAATCACATTGAGTACTAATGTCTACTCTAGGCTTAATGAATTCCTTGAGAAGGATACTTTCATGATTTTCCTTAAGAACATCATAATTCTTTTGAAGTGAGTCATACTCAACCTTCAAAATCTCATATCTAGTTTTCTCCTTCTCAAGAGATTGATTTTTCGCCTTTTCTTTAGCAAGAGCACTCTCGAGTTTAAGATTTCTTTCTTTTTCAAAGATTAGCAAATCCTCTTGCTTCTCGAGAGTGTCTTCTTGTTTTCTACCGTTTCAAGCAATGCTAGCATATTAGGTAGTGATATATCTCTAATATCACCAAACCTACCATCATAGTCGGTATCACTATCATCATCACTCTTACCTAAATCATCTATAATTTTAGATTTGGATGAGTGTGATACCTTCTTCTCCTTTACCATGAGGCAAATAGGAGTGTCGTCATTGCTTGAGGCGGAAGAGGATGTAGATGGTGATGTCGGTTCATCATCACTTGATGTAGAGGTTGAAGAATCATCAACCGACATCCGTTCCTCAATGCAATCCTCACTTGATGATGTGGACACATCATATTTGTCTTGAAGCATTGTCCACATATCATGAGCGCTCTTGAGATTGCATATTTCATCAAATATATCTTCGCTCACAACATTAAATAAAGCATTAGTAGCTTGAGCGTCGAGATGTAGGCATTTCATCTCTCCGTTAGTTGGATCAACTTCATTCAATGGAGATGAAAAGCCAACATCTACGATCCACCAAATTTGGGGGCTCATGGATTTAAAATGAGAAATCATGATTAATTTCCATGGAGCATAATTAGAGCCATCTAGCATAAGTGGATCATGTGAGTGCACTAAACCTCTAGTCGCCATCCCTTACTCTCTAGACGGTTAAGTCTAATAAAATGAGAGACCTTGGCTCTGATACCAATTGAAAGGACCGGGATGTCGGCCTAGAGGGGGGTGAATAGGCGATTACAAAATTATACCCAATTTAAATTAATCTATCAGAGATAATGCGGAAGCAATTGGTATAATTAAATTCTACAAAATAAACAATTCAGCCCGAGACAGGTAACCCGGAGACTCCGGATATATTATCCGGATACTCCGGTATATCCGGATACTCCGGATCAATGTACCGGATACTCCGGGTTGATTGGTTCGGCCAGAACAGAGTATGAGCAATAAATTGAAGAGCTTCTTTGATTCTAGTGATACAAATTACTCTACTGCAATGAATCAAGTATATAAGCAAGAATAGATGCAGTAGATACAACCTAATTGATCTAATCACAAGAATCGAAAGCAAGTTAAGCGGACGAGCAAAAGAGGAAACCGAAGTAAGGAAGGAGACACGAAGATTTTATCCCGAAGTTCGGATCCTTGAGGGGATCCTACGTCTCCGTTGAGGCGGCTCGGTCACACTTGAGCCGGGGTCTCTTTCAACCCTCTTCCTCCCGGTGTTGCACAATGCACTCGCCGGTCTTCACTTCTTTGATTCCTTTCCTTGCGGAGGCGGAATTGGACCTTCACAAACCTTCGGTGGCCTTCCACACAAAGCTTGGAAGCTCACCGGCAACTCCTAGCCGTCTAGGAGACCTCAACCTCCAAGAGCAACAAATGCTCCCGAAGAACTCACTTAGAGTCCACCTCAAGTGCTCAACACACTAATCAACTCAATCCGATCACTACCCACTCTCACACCCAAACCTTCACTCAAAAGGGATCACTAAGATCTAGGGTTAGAGGGGCTTTTGGGAGCTAAAGATCACTAAGAAGAACACCTCAAAGCACCAAGGAACTAGCTCCACTCCTCAAATCAATCCTCAATCCAAACACCTCTCTCCACTACCCAACCCTTCACAAAAGGGGATCACTAAGATCTAAGGAGTAGGGAGGAGTATTGGGGGCTCAAGAACTCACTTAGAACACCTCTAAACCCAACAAAACATCCCCCCAACGGCTACTTTGAAGTGGGCAAGAAGGGGGCTTTAAATAGAGGAACCCCAAAAACTAGCCGTTTGGACCGAACTGGTCAACCCGGAGACTCCGGATAATTAACCCGGACACTCCGGATCATCCGGACACTCCGGATTGTCCGGATACTCCGGATAACCCGGAGACTCCGGGTTAAAAGTCCGGATACTCCGGATCTCCCAGGCAGCACGCAGCAGCCGGACGAAAACGAGCATAACTTTTGATCCCGGACTCCGATTTCGACGAACTCGTACTTTTCGGAAAGCTATGAACGGTGGCTACACAACTAACAAGGTCTCACTACCCAAATCCAAAAGGATAAAAATTTATATCACAAGGAATCCAAGAGAGACCTACAACCCTCACTTTCCGGTACCACCAACACTTCTATCCCTCACACCAACCCACCTACACCTAGGTGAACACGGTGTGACTTGGGTTTCTCAACCTTAGACAAGGATAGACCACTTTTGAGCACTTGAGACTTATCTAAGTGATTTCAACGATTGCATCCCTCTTAATAGTACGGCAATCCTTAGACTCAAATTTAACACAAAATCTAAGTCTTACACTAAGCTTACATGCCGACTTCTTGGATGCACGGTGCATGATGACGCTTCCACAAAGATTGATGACGCCCTTCGTCTTGTCAACCTCGACGCGATTCACCTCATGAGACTCTCGTCTTCTCCGACCTTGACCTCGATCATCACCAAGACGATCCTCACGCCAAGTCGTTCTTGACTTAGTCCTCAGCTCTTGGTGACACCGCCGTCTTATTTGACTTTGACTCGATTGTCATCCTTCAAACCATCTTGGTCATCATACACACAGCTTTGGGACCTAACTCTTATCAAAGCACTCAGCAAACATATTAGTCCCACAAGCTTAAAAGATATGAATTAGAATTAAATGAATGAGATGAAATACAACAAGTGTTTCATATAAATAGGCAAGATATCAACAAAAACACTTGACATAAGAATTGTTCTCTACTAAGTGCAGCATGATGAATATGTGATTGATCTATATGCACTTAGAGAGATAATTGCCAATAAGATGAATCATTTAAATCAAGGCAAGGATCACATACTTTGCTTAAATGAAACACATGATAGAATATACATGAATTGTACATGTGCAAATAATATTTGGAATGAGAGTAAATAATGTGATCCAATTCTAGATTAAACTTCACTAAGAGAGGTGCATTAGAAGATACACAACTAAGGCAAGTATGCACCAAGTCAATATGAAGCAATGAAGTTTAACTCTAGTTAACACAAGCATATTAAAAACAAAGCACATAATGAACTCAAATGAATATATATATGCACAAGCAATTATGACATGAATCAATTTGCACATATGAAATCAACAAGTTACTTAGAGTTCAATATGCATTTGCTAAAGAGGAATGCAATGACAAATATGGAAGGAATACCGAGATTGCATACCTCATTTTTGCTTAACCATCCCAATTGATTTTCCTCTAAAATAGATGAGACTAATATTCAACTAGGCAATAAACATGTTAGTCTCATAACAATATAAATATATTAGAGGTTTGTCATTTGTTAAGCACTAAGTTAAGCATTTGTACAATTACATTGATTGACATTACATGCGTTTGTCATTAATCGTTTGTCATTAATCACCAAAACAACATAAGTGCCTAGATGCACTTTCAATATGGACTACCATAATATGGAAAATATTTAATTAACATCTTGCCTTGCATCTGAATCCTACTAGCGCAATAACCCTAAGTATTATGGTTACGAATAATGTAGTATATGATTAGATAGGCCCAAGAAACCTTTAGCTATAGTAGTTGTGTCATCAGAATCACCGTAGAATCATGTAGATATAACCATTAGCTTCATCGCGTGAACCCAAACTTTATAAATTAACTTTTGTGCGAAACATATTAAAGGTTAAGTACTAACCATACCTACATTTTGGCTAAAATCTTAATCCAAACAATCTTAGCTTCTTGAATTTGAAATTATAAACACTAAAATATATACATTTAGCTTCTTGAAGTCAAAAGAATGAAAGTAGTAAGAACGTAAAAGAGCCACACATAAGCCAGATGTGAATGAAACTGTTATGTAAGTAATAATTCGAAAACCCCAAAATCGCTATTTTCTTCTTGATAATTCTAAATTTGGTATGTACATCTGATTTATTTATGCCCCATTTGATTTGTTGTTATTTGTTTTTGTTGCGATTCCTATCATTTAACATGCGTAGCTGACGACGTTTCAAAGTCTATTGATAACGACCCCGACTACAACCCCGAGAACAACCTCGAAGAAGACCAAACAGACAAGCACCCTTCTTTGATCATTCTGACCCCATAATTTATGTTGTCTATTTTGTTTTGTCAAACAAATATGCATACGTGCAATTTCCGTAAAATTTCTATGTTATGGGGATTGGTAGTTGTATACCTAAATTGTGGGATTTTCCTCATATTGTATTGACATGAGAACCTTGTTGAACCCTAGGCTAGGATTACTCATTCTATGAAATTAAACAGGGGTATAATCGAATACTAAATGCTTATGCTTAGCATGCTTTAGATAAGGGTAGAATGATAGACTTGAGTCTTTATAAAATTTAAAAATATTGAAAATAGCAGTAAAAGATACTGATATGTTGGTAAAAATAAATTTAAAAATGGCAGTAAAGGATACTGATATGTTGGTAAAAATGAAAATAAAATTATGATTTAGACACATGCTAGTTATGGTATAACTGGTTGTACAAGGGATTGGCTTGTAACGTACAAGGGACGTACTTGTACAATACAAGAAATAGACTTGTGCCATGCGAGGGATGTACTTGCACGTAGATAGGGGGAGGTTCTCGCCTAAATCAACCTAAGTGTGAGAAAGTTGCTGCCAGTGTGTTGTCAATTCGAGCTTTTTCAGCGTATTGTCATATCAGCTTTTTCAGCGTGTTGTCATAACAGCCTTTTTAGCTTTTTTTCATGTCAGTTTTTTCAGCGAAGTGATTGGTGATTGAAGATTCCCGTCAATTGCGCTGGTGTTTAACCCGCTGGCTATTGCCATCTGTGGCTATAAGAAGGGAGGGAGGACCGAACGAACGGAGGCAAAATATAGAATCGAGGCCATTGCTCTAGTGAAGGGAGGGAGGAGAGAACAAATGTGAGTGGAGGTTGACAATTTCATTCATGCATTGAGGAGAAGATAGTCATGATCAGCGATGCGACTATTTGTTGGCTGTTTACTACATAGGAGGTATGTATTTTGTATGATCATTTTAGCAAGATAGCTTTATTTCGTATAATTATTTTAGCACGGTAGCTGTATTTCGTATGATTATTTTAGCACTTTAGCTGTATATCATATGATTATTTTACCACGTTAGCTATATTTCGTATAATTATTTTATCACGTTAATTGTATTTCGTATGATTATTTTAGCACGGTAGTTGTATGTTTTGCTGCTAGATTTCTACTGTAAGGAATTTGAGTAACCACACTACAGCCCTTATTGTTTAGAAAATCCATGTAGCACTTATGGATAACCATAATTACTGTTTTAGATGAAGTACTATCGTGTGGTTATCTTATCACTTAACATGTGAAAGTGAAGCTATGTATTCATATCTTAACTATCAATTGGGCTTATGTTTTGGTTATGCACAGGAAACCACAGTAGTGAGACAGTGAAACAAAGAATTGATTTTCATCCTATAACCGTTGCAGCAGCAGCCAAGGTGCGCATTACTAGAGTTTAGTCCTTTACATAATTAAATTGTTGTACATAGTTTCCCATGTTTAGCACTTTTATTTTTCACTTGGTAGTTTAATAATTTGTAGAAATTTGATTAGAGTTTATATTTTCGATGAGTTGATGAGGGATCATTATTTTGCATATATTCTTTGGAACGGTTAGTTCACAATCATCAGTTGAGCTTCAAGAAGGTTAGTGTAAATATTAGTACATTGAATCATGATAATTGTACATGGTCAGTAGAAATAATCATGGTAAATGTATAATGAGTAGAAGATGAAATGACAGTAGTAGTGTATTGTGTAATACACGAATGAACGATACAATTTGTGATATTAGTACAATATTAGAATAACTAGTAGTACACAAAATGACGGCATTAGTAGGTGGAGTAGCAGAAGAAATGATAATTTCAGTGTAATATTACGTACATGAATTGACAGCAGTACTTGAGTAGTACATGAATTAATGATGTAGGGGACCATAGGGCACTCTCCAAAGTGTTGTGAGAACCATAGGGCACTCTGGAAACACTTTTGGACATTCAAAATTGGTGTGAAAACGCCAAAGATCTTTACACCCTTATCTATCTTTGGTAAGTTTGGTAAAAATTAATAACGATATTTAATAATTATTCCAATTTAATTATCGCAATCCTAAAAATCTAAAAATGGAGTAAAAAAACTATAATAATGTACTGCGAATTTTAACCTCAAATTTTTACAGATGGTAGATAGTCCGTCCAGGATTTTCATATAAAAATATTAAGAAAGATACTACAAAATAATCAATTTGCTATAACTTGATTATTTCATTCTTGAAAATTATGAAACCACTTTTGTTATGCTCATTAGGCAGTAAAGAACATTAATTATGTGTAATATGTGTGCAACAGATGGATACGCTTTTGAAAATATATTTTACAGAACGGCCCTTCGTTTTGCATGGAAGAGTGGCGACCATGAACAACTGCGTACACTTAGACAGCACAATGACCATCCCGAATGATTTGGGGCAGCTAAAATCACATGTTTTTACCCTATTGGGTGTGAACCATGATACGCATAGGGTTCGTCTAGAAGGGGTTCGTCCACGATACATTCCAAACAACTCTATGGTTGTGTACACACTCTTCCAATTAAGAAATAATAGTTCATGGGATTTGTACGTCCGCAAAGCGAATGAAGAGAATTCGAGTTAGGAGTGTATGTGGATGTACTGCCTTGACAACAATATGGGGAGGCCGGGTCTACTTCTGAAGTAGTAGAGCATGATATGTCACATGGACAACATGAACCACCAACTGCGGAGGACCTCGGGGCATGGCGAAGAACAAGTTGATGCGACGGAGGTTGATGAAGGTGGTAGTAGCGGGGTTGAAGAAGAAGCGGATGATGATGACCCATCACCTACTATACAGTACTTTCGAGCCATGGATCACCTGAACTGTACCCTCGCAGATTACAGTAACATGTCCGCATGGGGGTACACCCAGAATGACGTCCAAATCGGGCAACGGTTCCGTAACAAGCAGGAGACCATGCACTTCCTAAGCAACTACGCCGTCACGACAAGATGGGAGCACACTCATCTCCTGTCGGAGCCCTCCACGTACGAGGTTAGGTGCACGAAGTATCCTAGGTTATTACAGAAGATAGCCATGATAAACCCAGGCACTTAATTTGCTGTGGCAGATGAGCCTGTAAGGATGGAGGACGGGTCCATGAGCTTGGTGGACCGGTACCTTGTCATGCTATTCTGGTCATTTGGACAATGCATCGAAGCTTTTAGGTATTGCAGATTAGTTATATGTGTCGACGGGACTTTCCTCAGTGGGAAGTTTCGTGGGACACTGCTAACTGCACTTGCTGCAAATGCAAATAACCAAATCCTCCCATTGGCGTTCGCTCTCGTGGAGAGTGAGAACAATGATAGTTGGTTGTGGTTCTTGACCCTGCTTAAGAGCCGAGTCATGGGTACGAGGGAGTGCATTTGCATTGTATCCGACCGCAACAAAGGCTTTCTCCACGCGTTGGATGTCATGCACGACAGCACATGCTCCTCGATGAACTAGCCTGATGTGGAGAGAAGTTGGTGCATGCGACACCTAGGTGCGAACTTATATTCAAGGTACAAGAACAAATCACTAATGAAGAGGTTCAAAGCCATGTGCCTTCAAAACTAACCTCATAAGTTCAACGCGATATGGACACAGCTGAACGACACCACACAGAAGATGATGGAAGACGACCAATCACAGGAACAACAACTAAGTTCTCGAGTGGTCGACGGCTGGACTTTGGTTAGTCGCACGCGGCCTACCATTAGCTAGTGGATTGCGGGAAGCCAGCTGAGCGGTGAGCGCTACTCCACAACACGAACGGAGCGAGGTATAGATGAACCATTAGTTCATGGTAATTACCACTGTGTTTGTGTTAATTCACCTTCAAGCTAACGTAATGAAGGGTGTCCGCGCCCTTCTATTGTGTTCAATCATTGAGCTCACGTTCTACCGGGCGGCTGATTACTTCCACGATCGTGGGAACGCGGTCGAGGCATGTGCCACTACGCACGCACCAAGTGGAGAAGATTCTTGAATCGAGAAGGAAGAAGGCGCACTTCCACCGCACAAGGATTTATGACTTGGGCACGAATAAATTCGAGGTCATGTGCAAGCGCTAATATCCATCTGGGTATCTTGTGGGAGACACCGTGCAGCAGTGCCAGCTAGGGGAGGAGGTTATGTGCATATGTAACAAGCCGAAGCTACAACACATCCCGTGCTCCCATGTGTTGGTCACATGTCGCGACATGGGTGGGAACGATGCATCACAATTCATCTCACCGTACTACACTGTGCATGCTTTGAAAAACACTTGGTGTCTAAAGATGAGTTCATTCACAATTGGAGCAAACTACAAGCTACTGGAAAGCCCCACCTGGAAACCATACCCCGTGAGTAGATGCACACAACATGGAAGGCCAAGGGGCACTAGATTGCAAGGTGACATGGATGCGACTGATGCGGTAGATGATTTGCAAAAGTACAAATTATGCAAACAACCTGGACATGACCGTAGGAGGTGCCCTAATCCACCCAGTACTTAGTAGTGCATATTTTCATATTGTGTACTTTCATATTGCAGCCAGCATGCATGTAATTTTGATGTATGAAATGCACTTGTCATGTCTTGCTTGTTATGCCCCTTAGTACATACATTGAGATAATCAAATTAGCATGTATTCCTTGTACTGCACATTGACATTGCAGGCAATGGTGGCCATAGTACTTCCAGAGCTACTTTGTGAGTCAGTTGATGCAAAACACCGTGCGAGGGAAATTTGTTCAGGAACTAATGTTTGACACAATTGTATATTACATGTCATGAAATATTTGCGATGCCTCTAACCACAATTTGGTTCACGGTTTAGTTGCCCCCTCTATGCTGCCGGTCATTGCACAAAATAAAAAAGGTTAGACTTCCGTTTCCATATTCCACTCGCTCGGGTAGGTCTACTACTGTTCATGCTTCTCATGGACGGGGCGATGATGGAAGGAGACATGACCACACCGATGCTGGCCCTCGATCAGGCACTTCTTACTGGTCTGGTCGACCGATAGCGACTGGAGACGCACACCTTTTACTTCCCATTTGGTGAGATGTTCATCACTCTAAAGGACGTAGCCATGCTCACCAGCCTACCCATTAGGAGGCAACCTATAGTTCTAGCCCGCCCAGTATAGCCCAGTGGCAGTAGTTCATGACGGCCAGGTATTCCGTGTATTTGTTATGTAATGTTCAAAATGATAACGATACGATGTACTTGCTTAACCCGAAGTACATACAGATTTAGGGTGCCTTACACACAGAAGGATACTGGAGTGTTGATGACTTGGCTACAAGCATTGGAAGAGTACCAACAATGCCCAGAGCATGCGGACGGAGCTACCCTACAGCGGCATTACAAAGTTTACCTATATACTTGCTAGGTGGTGTGATGTTCACGACCACGACTGGTGACATCATCTTCCCGCACATCATTTGGATAGCTCGTGAGTTGGGCACAAACCCTGAGGAGATCACAGCATACTGCTGGGCATCTGCGGTCCTTGCTGACACTTACCGTGGATTATGCGATGCATTTGTACAACATACGCATAGGGGCCCAATTACTGGATGTGTGCATCTCCTGCAGATGTGGAGTTGGGAGTACCTTCCGATATCTCGGCCTACAGTCACTAGAAGGTACTACCCTAACGTCATTGATGATAACATGCCAGAGGCCACTCGCCCTACAATGGGGCACCGTTGGATGCACGCACGGCTTAGATGGTCATCGCTAGGTGACCACACGAGCTACAAACGTGTTATCGCTAATATGGACATACTAATCACCGACCATGTGACATGGGATCCATGAACTGTGCAACAAGTTGCAGAAATTGCCACTAACGGGCGCATCTCTTCTTGTTGCTTAGTGGACATGCCATTATGGATGACTACATGCTTCATCGTGTACATTAACGCGGTTGAGGTCTATTTGCCCGAACATATCCAATGACAGTTCGGGTGCCGACAGCTAATCCCGGTTCCACCACCGCGGGACGCTAGGAGATCACACAGGTATGTACTTCATTATTTTCAATCTTGTCATCTTCGTTCAAAATTTGCCATTCTAATGTCTTAACTATAACAGGAGAAGCGCTAAGGGCACTTAGGGAGCTGTCGACTGGACCCTCGTGCATGGTACGCACATCATCCGATGGGTCAAGTCAGCATTGCAAGAGGTTATCATTCCCGCTGGACCAACGACCCCTCTGAGTACGACGAGTACCTTACATGGTACCGCGCCTGCACGCGTGCCACATTACTAAGCCAGGAGGTCAAACCGCGTGCCATGATGTACCCAGAGTATCGATCGCATCATGTCCATATTTTGATACTCCCATCATACTACTAATATTTATCGTAAATTTTTTATCCCAATTCCTAATACAGACATACTACAATGAAGACCCAAGAGGCATCGGACCTATTTACCCAGGCAGATCAAATGGTGGCCCATCCTTCGGGGACCTCTACCTTGATGTCGGCAACCCATCAGATGAGACGGTACATCACGTCTGTGACACTACGGTATGGTGTGACATTATAGAATGTGAAATTAGAGAATAAAACCTTTCGGCTTGAGGTTTACTCGCGTTTTTGGGCCGTTTTACCGAGCGTGTTAAAATCTGTGACGCTGTTGGAACAGATCGTAGTAATCTGTAGATTAAACAATTTTAGAGTCCGAATCAGTCTTTCCGTATAACTAGAAAAAGGTAGGAAATTTCCTAAGCTTCGCGATGGTGTACTCGTTTAATCGATTTGGAGTCCCAGAACTCAAGTTATGGCCTTTGCAAGGCTGCTGTCCCGCCGGGACAGAACCTCTGTTTTTAGGTTTGCAAGTAGTGGGCAATGTCGGGTTAGATGGGGATTTGTGTACTGTTTTGTGGGCATGATTGTGAGTGTGTGATGCCTATGTGCAGGTGGTGTGACACCGGGAGTGCCCTCGACTTCCCACAAATCCGTCGTGGTTGAGGCAAGTGTGTTGTAATGTATAGCGGATTGTAGGTTGCTTGTTGATATTGGATGAAAGATTGAATACTTGCTATGATCACTTGCCTTGCTTGCTGTTTTCCAATGATATATTGAGTATGATTATCATGATATGATGCTATGTGTCTATACTTATCATGATTCGATGCCATGTGTAATATTTGTCATGATGAGATGCCATATGTTTATGTACATGTGAAATATGATAATTGGCATAGTTGCATGCATGACATGAGATAGGGCGAGGCGGTGAGAAAGTCATAACTAGTCCGGCAAGGTCGGTGAGAAAGTTATGACTAGTCTGAACGCCATTGAGTAAGACCTACATCGTGATTCCATCCACGTGGTGAATGGAAGCGAGGAGTAGGCACCCTCCATCTTCGGGATGGACGGGGAAAAGGGTGCACACCGACGGTGTGTACTCAACCATACCGGTATGAGTTTCCAAGGAGATATGAGCATAACATTGCATTGCATTGCATTGCAATACATATTTAATGATGATGATGTTGTTATGTGCTCAAGTATGAGATGTTATATGTGATGTAAGGTATTATTGTCTTGTAAATGATCTTGTTGTCCATTACAATATGCTTGCTGAGTTTTCGAACTCACGCTTGTGTTTTATGTTGTTTTTAGGTACTTTGAGATCGGCATGCGGGAAAAAGGGGTCTAGCTACACTTCTACACGTAGCTCCACCATCATAGTCCATAATTAATCACTTGGAGACATGATATTAAGAGTTGTGCCTTAAACTTAATGTATGGTTTAATTTAGCATGCTAGTGATTCCTTATTTGCTTCGTTTTAGTTTATGAAGTGGTTGAGCGTGGTATTATTGGCGTAATTTGATGATATATCCATTTATGTTGATGTTTTAGATGTCGTGTGCTATGATATATCTTGCCATGATATTGATATGGTGTTAATTCATGGAAAAACAAAGGAGATGCTGCCGAAATATCGGTTTTTAGCATATGTACCTTTGCTGGAATTTATGTTTAAATGTGGTATTTAGATGTTTGTTTAGCTTATGTTTGGTAGCATTCGGGCATATTAAATGCCGGGGTGTTACAACGTCTAAGGGGGCAAGATTATTCTCGGCGATCCGTGGTCTTGGAGGCTCTGCACGACATCCCCCACGCAACGATGACTAACCTAGCATGGACCCAGCTCATACCTCACACGCTAGGCGGTCCGTCAGCAGTCGTCCCTCCAGTGCCGAACAACAAGACGTCCCGAGACATGCGTCCATGTCCCATGCAAGAAGCTATTCATCGCGCCATCATTCATTCCCCCATGTTGAATTCCAATAGGGTCACAATGGGATGACAGACCTAGTACAACTAAAGCGTGGCCATAATGGGATGACAGACCTGGTACAACTGAAGCGTGGCTACAGTGGGATGATAGACCTAGTACGTTCGCCCCACCGTTTCCATCAGAAGTGTCACATTTCTCACACTCCTACGGGACGGATGACAGTCACATACAGCAATGGAGAGAGCCTGAGGCTTTCAACTTTGACTTCATGTTGGCACCTAACTGTACTGCTCTACTAGGCGGGCAGGCGGGCACCTTGCAACCTGCGACCAACATATTACATACGGCTCCCCTATACACGGATGATCCAAGTGCGTGGTACAACCGTATCCACCAAAGCAGAGAATAATACATCTTTCAATCAGATGTACCTCCCGAAGAGGAAGATTTGGACGTCCCGCTAGGTACGAATAGGCATGGGCCATCCTAGGCCGCTGGTAGGAGGGCCACACAACCCCCAGATGCCTAGACCCAGAGGACTTCATGAGAAGGCAAGGTGGACAACGCCAGCGGGACTTCATGTAGATCTGCCTCTCGTGTAATTATTAATTGTACCTACTAGTGATGTAAAATTACTTATGTGCTGCCTATTTTCCATATTGCAGACTGTGTTGTCTACTTTTTATAACGCTACATGTGTTGTCTAATCTATTTAGAGCTGTATGTGTTCTCTACGTTACTAAACACTACAGGTGCTTTACAAAACTAGGATAAAACTATTTTCTAAAATTAAAATTTGTGCAAGAATATCAATGGAATCTCCACTTATCCCCTCTTTCTTACTTCATACCTTTGCTAAATTTTATGTTATTAACTTTGATTTGTTTTTAAAACTGAGGTCTAACGAGAGCTGTTCTGGTAGATGAGGAGGGCGCATACCTATGGAGAGTGCACTGGAGGCTATGTTGCTGAGTTGTGGAGGATGCTCCAGGTGCTAGGAGGATTTGACAAGCCGATCTACAGCGCCAACACTTGGATAGTCAACGGAAGGGATTGGGGCATGGTTTCCAACCAACATAACTGTGAGGAGAGTTAACTTCGAGGCCAATATCCAGGAGTCTGCTCGCCTTGCACTGCGGAGGATAGGCCACGACTACGTGGAGGAACTAAGGGAGATAGTGTTCCGACTTGGAGAGCGATGCTACCGTTGTGCACCTTGCCAGGTTTGCAGCCGCACAGGAGGAGGTGATGGATCACACGGTCCAAGAGCTGCAGGAGGCATATAGTGCGTTGGAGGCCGTAGAGTTGAGGCTGCAGGAGACGAGCCCTAGCTGCGTAGAGGATTGGAGAGCTTGAAGAGGCCCTGTACATCGGGGAGCAGGAGGCTAAGCTGGAGCTGGACGAGGAGGAGCCCGAGGGCGGGCAGCCCGAGCCGGAGCCTGAGCCTGAGCCAGAACAGGAGCCGGAGCCTGAGGAGCAGGGTTTCTCGATCACAGTAGTCAGAGGCCACGGAGACCAGTTCACACCAATGCCAGAGCACCCGCCAGTGTATGCCCCAGGAAAGCCACAGCCGGGTTGGCTGGACGAGTGATTGAGTCTAGCGTAGTACTAAGACTCAAGTGTGTGAGTCACGTCCTATGAGTTTTGGAGTCTCCATTAGGCTTTAGCATTTAAAGTTGTTTAGATTGGGAGTTAGCAGGACGGAGGGTAACTAAGCACGTAAAATCACTTCATGTAGATCTGCCTCTCATGCAATTATTAATTGTACCTACTAGTGATGTACAATCATTTATGTGTTGTCCATATTCCATATTGCAGCCTATGTTGTCAACTTTTTGTAAAAGGCCAACCCGCAGGCACAAATACACAGCTCCCACTCACAGTTCAGCATGGCTGGATCCTCTAGCAGAGCATTCTCGTGGACAACTGATAAGAGTAGCGTAGCTCTTCATTACACGTTGAAGGTTACACATAAAGGAAAGCATGATCCGTTTAAGGAGGATGTAACATCCCAAATTTTTGCTTTTCATGAATTTAAGAGTTACTTCTCACTTTTGTGAATTTTTGGAATTTTTTGGAATTTATTTGAATTTATTTGGAATTAAT
This sequence comes from Rhipidocladum racemiflorum, assembly GCA_036346355.1. NCBI lineage: Eukaryota > Viridiplantae > Streptophyta > Magnoliopsida > Poales > Poaceae > Rhipidocladum > Rhipidocladum racemiflorum. The sequence continues at coordinate 74,920,919 of CM070579.1, forward strand.
TTAAATTTATTCCCATTTGAAATAACTAAAGAATTTAATTTTATGAATAAAATTTTGTTGGAAATAATTTATTTGAGTCCAAAATGTTCCAAAATATTTTCTAGAATTTTTCTGGAATTTTTCTGAGTGTTTTGTTATTTTTAATGAATTAAATGAATTTCTGGGAATTAATTCGATTATTTAATCGCTGGAAAATCGAATCGGTTAGCACTGTTCATTCGACCGGATTCGAGTCCGAGTCAGACTCGAGTCCGACCCGAACCACGGTCGAACCGGACCCGAGTCCAACCTAACCCTAAACCGCGTGACCCTTGGATCATGATCCAACGGCCAAGAATGCGCCACGTCACCCGAGACCGACTCCGACCGAGCCAGCTAGGTCACCGAGCCGGACCCGAGCCCAAATCTCACGATCGTTGGATCTTGATCCAACGGCCGAGATTGCGCCACGACGCCCTCTCCGTGTTGCCATCGGACTCCGCCGCCGCCCGTGCGTGGGCCCTCGTTTTCCGCACATATCACGGACGCCGAGGGGGTATTTATTGCGACGCCACACGTGTCACGACCGCCTCTCCCGTGCGCACCCGTAGCCCTAGACCACCTCGCCAGAGCCACCGCCGTTCGACCGCTAGAGCTCGCCGAAGTTGGAAGAAGAAGCCGCCGTCCGATCAAGATGCAGCGGCCAGGATTCGTCCACGTCACCCGGAGGTAAATTCCACGTCTCGGTTTCTAGATCTAATCTCCACCATTACATCTAGATCTAACGGTTTAGATTTCGCCATGTAGCCGTAATTGTGATGACCTAGGTTAGATCCTAACCATTGGATCTAGATCCAACGGCTCAGATTGAGCCACGTAACAGTGAACCGCACCGTGCACGGTTAGATCCCAGCCGTTCGATCGGAATCGAACGGCGTAGATTGAGCCACGCGTTGGCCACCGGGATATGCCACACCACCCACGGTGAGGCGAAAACCCGATCCAATCTGGACCGTCCGATTCGAATCGAACGGCCCAAATTAGCCGCGTTGCACCGCAACGTGCGGCATTGGATCCAATCGAAACCGTTGATTTTCAAATCAATGGCCCAGATCGCGCCACGTGTCCGGGAGCCGAACCGGCGCGGTCAGCGCGGTCACGCCGGTCGCCGTTGATGTCAGCACGTGACGTCACGTGGGGCCCGCGCGTCAGCGGGACAGCCAACCGCACCATGACGTCAGCCGTGACGTCATCCTGACGTCACGGTGGGGCCCGCGTGTCAGCTCGCTAGGCCGAACCGCGCGCTGACGTCAGCACTGACGTCACCCGGGGGGACCCACATGCCAGTGAGACACATGCGCCGTGGACTCGGTCCACGGTGGACCAAGCCCGAACCGTGGACCACGTCCATGGACCCGATGACGTCATTAGACGTAATAAATCGATTTTTCAATAGAAAAATAATTCGGTGGAAAATCAAATTCCACGCTGACGTCATAATCGGAATTTTCAATATAAAAATAAATGGATTAATTCGGATTATTGATTTATTTGAATTTTGAAACTTCAAACGCTTATAACTTTTGCATTTTAACTCCGATTTGAGTGATTCAAATTTCTAAATTTTTATAAAATTGAGATCTACCTAATGGTGAATTTTATTTAATTTTTGGACTAAAGTTTTTCCCTGCAATATTATGTAATTGATTATTAAACTATAAACGCTTGTAACTTTTGCGTTTTAACTCCGATTTTGACGATTCAAATTTCTAAAAATTCATAAAATTATGCTCTCTCTGTTTATGGACTTTATTTGGATGTTTGGATACTTTGTGTGTACTGTTTTATTTATTATCTATCATTTGCACGAGTTACGAGTAGACGTTGAAGTACCCGAAGGCTTCGAAGGAGAAGTATTGACCCAGGAGCCAGCCCAAGACCAAGAACAAGTACTCTTTGAAGGCAAGTTGTACTTTGACCATGTTGATCCCAATTTGAAATTACTTTGATTTAATTTATTGCATGCTAGTTTAACTAGAAAATGCTTTAATTAATTTTTGAGAAATTAGTTAAATGCCAATTTTGCACTATGACACCTTGATTATTATTTATGTGCCACGACCCCTTGTCACCCTAGTTGTGGATTATTAGTTGGGCATTATTAAATTGCCAACATGGGTAATTTGACCGATGTAGTATGCTTAGTCTTGCCACGTAACATGTTTTTGACAATTACATGATAACATTGACTTAATGAGATATGGAACCTGTTTTGAGAAGTGTCATGTGTTATTGATGATGATATTGATGGCACGTGGTGCGTGGTAAACAACTGGGGGTTCGATAAATAGTTTTCGACCGGGGCATGTGGCAGGAATGATCGGGTGGGCCAGTTGTGGCACCAGGAGCGTTGATTTGGTTCTTCGGGTAGTCTTGCCCTGGTCATCCTAAGGACTTAACCTTGCAAGCCTTTGAACTGAGACAAACGTGCAACCACATGTCTGTAATGGGACGGACCTAGTTGATTAAGTTGCTAATAACATACCTGTGGGACCTCGGGGGTGTCAACTATACCTTTTGTGTAGTTGAACGGGGGAGCGTACTGGGGCTGCGGCCAGGTACCCATCTGACGGTTGATTGGCCTAAACTTCGCCTTCGCTAAGGGAAGGGTTAGTGTGCAATAACCGGGGAGGCCCACTTGTGCTGTTAGAAGTTTCCGAAAGACTTTGTTACGGACACTCGCCTTTGTGGTGTTTGGCTGTATCTTGTGGGTAAAGTGCATAACCACTGCTGAGTACCAAGTACTTGTTTTTACTGCTTTCGAATCTACTTACACTACTTGTCAAATGCTGTTCTACTGCAAATATACCATGAACCATTCCTTTGTATTAAGCTATGCATGTAGTATATTAGTTTGCATTCTGTGCATGACTTGCTGAGTACCAAGTACTCACCCTTGCCACAATACAACATCAGTTGAAGAAGAGTCTACACTAGCTTTGGAGGAGGAGCTCCAAGAGGAACCGTCTATCTAGGGAGCGAGCCCAATCAGTTGCCTGTGGTATACTGGATGCCGCCACGAAGTTATCTTATTTTCCGCTGCTGTTATTTCTCTTTTAATAAGTTTTCGCCCTGCGTGGCGTATATTTGTAAATTGACCTTAAGGTTGAGCAACCAGTTTTGGTTAACTATTTAAAGTACCTTATTATTCGTTGAGTATGACTGTGATATTTACCAATGTTGAGACTGTGTGCACTAGCGTGTTCCTGGACTAGTGCGGAATACACAGAGGGTCCGGATTTGCAAATTCGGGTCCCGACAGAGGTGGTATCAGAGCCATACTAACTGTAGGCTCACCCATAGTTAGATTGGTCGTAGTAAGGATAAAACTTATTTTCTAAAGTTAAAAGTTGCCAAGATAATGAATGAATTCTCGACTTACCCCTTTCTTTCTTGTTCATACCCCTTGCTGAGTTCTTTTCGTCTCCCACCTTGATTTTAAAATGTTACATTCTTACGCGAGCGTCTTTTGACAGATGATGATGAAGAACAACTACGCCGAGCATGAGGGAGGCTACGCTGCCGAGTTGTGGCGTATGCTTCAGTTTCCTGGAGGTTTTGAGAGACCGCTCTACTGAGGGACTACACTCGTGCAGGCCGGACTGGTCATAGGATGGGACGTTAGGATCACGGTGTATGCCCGAGAGAAAACGAAGTTCAGCCGCCCTTTCCACTTCACCGCCAGGAGGTCTACCTTTGAGATGGGAATCCAGGAGGTGTCGCGTCGAGCAATGCAGCAGATCGCTCGCACCTACTCCAGGGAGCTAGAAGGCACAGTATTTCGTCACCACCCACGTCGAGATAACAGAGCTCAGCGAAGACTGATAGAGGACGAGGATGCCACCGTTACTCACTTAGCCAGATTAGTCGCCGCCCAGGCGGAGCTTATCGATGACATAGTTCAGGAGTTGATGAAGGCTCACGAGCAGGTTGAGGAAGAGAAAAAGCATTTAGAGAATGCTCGTGAGTACGTCGCCTATGCTGCGGAAAGGATCGCAGAGCTGGAGACCGCACTGTATGGACAGGGCCCCGATCCAGTGTTGGAGTTGGACACCCCAGAGCCAGAGGAGGACCCAGAAGAGGCGCCCCCTACACCCGCGCCGCAGCCACAGCAACAGCCAGATCCAGAGCCAGAGGAGGACGCCGCGTTGTCAACCACAGCTGCAGTTGCAGGGCATGGTGATTGTTTCGCGCCTATGCTGCCGCACCCGTCCTGAGGAGGCAGTGGAGGTTTTTGTTGACGAGTGAACATAAGTGTTGAAGTTGAGACTCCTTCGTCGAGTTGCGTTATAGAATAAGAGTCACCCCCTTTAGGCGTTAGACTCCAGAGTGAGACGATTTGGATTTTTATTGCTTGTTGAGTGTGCAGTATGTGTTGCAAGGGCCTTAGGCATTGTGAGCGACCATACCAAGTTATTATTATTAAATAATAAAGTTGGATTTTTGAGTTACACTTTCCCCGCATAAGTTTCCCTACCACTTGTCTATTCTTATTCCCTCTCATCTCTGAAACCTTGGAGTAATTGACAGATGGTGAACACCCGCGGAAACCTTGGAGTCAATGGGAGTGGGTCTCGCCCAGCTGGGAACTCCAATGATGGAGCACCTGCACCCTAGCCAACACCACCAGTTGACATGCAGAATTTTGGAGATTTTCTTGCTGCACAGACCCAGCTGATGCACGCCATGATGCAGCAGGTCACTGCTCAGGCCGCCGTTAACCAAGCAAATCAGGGACAGCGACAAGGAGCAAAGTTGTCGGAGTTCATGAGGACTCATCCACCCACGTTCTCTGGAAATGCCAATCCACTGGAGGCGGACGATTGGCTAAGGTCAATAGAAAGGAAGTTACACATTGCCAATGCATGGGAAATGAGAAGGTGCTCTACGCCTCTCATCAGTTGGAAGGGACCACCGCCGAATGGTGGGAGAACTTCTGCGCCACGCAGGAAGACCCACAGGACATCACATGGGAGGAGTTTACAGCTGCATTTCGTCAGTATCACGTGCCTGAAGGAATAATGGACTTAAAGAAGGAAGAATTCAGGGCACTGAAGCAAGGTAATCAACCGGTGTCAGAATATCTGAATAAGTTCACACAGCTTGCACGCTACGCACCTGAAGACGTAGCGACAGATAAGGCCAGACAGTCTCGCTTTATGAAGGGACTTAACTCAGGACTGCAGGTGGGACTGATCACCCAAACCTTTCTAGATTTCTAGGAGCTTGTGAACAAGGTGCTCATTCTTGAAGACAAGCGCAAGGAACTGGATGAGAACCGGAAGCGCAGGATGCAACAGCAGGGATCGCTTCAGGGAGCGCAGCAACGCTTGAGGGTTGCGCCAAATCAGTTTTTCAGATTCCAGCCGCAGAATGCAATAAGGACACCGTCACCAAAGATCGAGACCCGTCCAACTGTAATTATCAGACCCAGCTCGGCCCGAAACGCCGCTCAGGCGATCCAACAGGGGACAGTGAGACGCTGCTACACATGCAACGAGCCAGGGCACTTCTCCAACAGTTGCCCCAAGAAAATAGCAGGAGTGACCCCTATCCACTTCAATCTGGGATCCACACCAGCCAGGACGCCTGCACCCGGAGCAAACCGCGGGACAGCACAGCCGGGAGCCACGCCCCAAACCATGGTGAGTGGCCGAGTCAACCATGTCACCGCAGAGGCACTCCAGAATGCCACGGACGTCGTGCTGGGTAAGTTACTTGTTAACTCAGTACCTGCAACAGTTTTATTTGACTCTGGAGCTTCGCATTCGTTTCTTTCTCAAGGCTTTGCTGCTAAAAATGATTTGGAGATTGCAAGACTTAAATGCATGCTTTTAGTTCAAACCCCTCGTTCCGAACTCCGAACTAAAGTAGGATGTTCTGGGGTGAGAATATTAATAGATGGGGTAGAATTCCTAGCGAACCTTATTATACTGGAAACCCAGACCTTAGATGTTATTTTGGGAATGGATTGGTTATCCAAGCACAAGACTGTGCTGGATTGTGGACGAAGGATTATCTCAGTTGAGAGCCCATGTGGAAGGAAAGTGGAATTTCGTGCGACAGCCGTTCGTGAGGGACAGTTGATGGTTAACAGCGCAAAGGCAATAAGCATAGAGGATGTCTCAGTGGTGAACGAGTATCCGGATGTCTTTCCTGAAGATTTACCTGGTATGCCGCCAGACAGAGACATAGAATTTGTGATAGAGCTTGTACCTGGTACAGCGCCGATAGCAAAGAGACCCTATCGGATGTCCACCGAAGAATTGGTAGAGATGAAGAAGCAGCTTGAAGAGCTGATGGAGAAAGGATTCATTAGACCGAGTTCGTCGCCGTGGAGAGCGCCAGTTCTATTCGTCAAGAAGAAGGACGGGAGCTTTAGGATGTGCATTCACTACCGTGCACTCAATGAAGTCACCGTGAAGAATAAGTACCCGCTACCCAGGATCGATGATCTGTTTGACCAGCTGAGAGGAGCCGGAGTCTTCTCCAAGATTGATCTGAGATCGGGATACCACCAGTTGAAGATCCGATCAGAGGATATTCCGAAGACCGCGTTCTCGTCCAGATACGGACATTACGAGTTTACAGTTATGTCCTTCGGTCTGACGAATGCGCCAGCGTATTTCATGAATATGATGAATAAGGTGTTCATGGAATATTTGGACAAGTTTGTTGTTGTGTTCATAGATGATATCTTAGTCTACTCCAAGACAAAGGATGAACATGAAGAGCACTTGAGGTGAGTTTTGGAAAAGCTGAGGGAACAACAACTCTTCACCAAGTTCAGCAAGTGCGACTTTTGGAATGACAAGGTGGAGTTCCTCGGACATGTAATGACCGCAGAAGGAGTCACCGTTGACCCGAGCAAGGTAGAAGCAGTGCTATATTGGGAACAGCCGAAGACTGTGACCTAGATCCAGAGTTTCCTTGGAATGGCAGGGTACTACCGCCGCTTCATTGAAGGCTTTTCGACCATTGCGAGACCTCTCACGCAATTGTTGAAAAAGGAGAAGAAGTTTGCATGGACGCCGAAGTGTGAGAAATATTTTCAAGAGCTGAAGAGGCGATTGACATCAGCACCGGTGTTAGTTCTACCAGATGTTAATCAGAGCTTTGATATTTATTGTGATGCATCGCGCCAAGGACTTGGATGTGTGCTGATGCAGAACGGAAAGGTCGTCGCTTATGCATCGAGGTAGTTGAGACCGCATGAGGAGAATTATCCAACGCATGACCTAGAGCTAGCTGCCGTAGTGCATGCTTTGAAGTTGTGGCGTCACTATTTGATCGGGAACAGATGTGAAGTATATACGTACCATAAGAGCCTCAAGTACATTTTCACCAAATCAGACCTGAACATGAGGCAGAGGAGATGGTTAGAGTTGATCAAGGATTATAATGTTGGAATCCATTACCACCCCAGGAAGGGTAACGTGGTAGCTGATGCCTTGAGTAGGAAGAGCCATACAGTGAATGTGCTAGCCACAAGTCAGGACGAGCTATGTAGGGATTTTCGGAAAATGCAAATTGAGGTGGTGCCGAAAGGATTCTTGGTCGCATTAGAAGTGAAGCCGACCCTAGAGGATCAGATCCGAGAAGGACAGAAGGATGTTGACAAGATTCGCAGGATTAAGTCCAAGATGGATGAAGGCAAGGCAAAAGACTTCAAGCTGGATGAGCAAGGCACGTTGTGGATGGAGGATCGCATCTGTGTGCCGAACAAGAGGGAGCTGAAGCAGCTGATTCTGGAAGAAGCCCATGACTCTAAGTATTCAATCCATCTGAGAAGTGCCAAGATGTATCAAGACTTGAAGGAAAGATTCTGGTGGCCGAGCATGAAGCGTGAAGTTGACGAGCATGTTGCGTTGTGCGATATATGCCAGAGAGTCAAGGCAATGCATCAGAGGCCAGCGGGACTGCTGCAGCCGTTAAAGATACCTGAGTGGAAGTGGGAGGAAATCGGATTGGACTTCATTACCGATTTGCCGAAGACTCAGGGTGGATATGACTCCATATGGGTCATAGTGGATCGTTTGACTAAGGTCGCCCATTTTATACAGGTAAAGACCACTTACTCGGTAGATAAGTTAGCAGAATTGTATGTGACCAGGATCATCTGTTTGCATGGAGTGCCGAAGAAGATTGTATCGGACAGAGGTACCCAATTTACCTCGAGATTCTGGAATAAGCTGCATGAAGCCATGGGGACCCGTTTGAACTTTAGTACAGCATATCATCCACAGACGGATGGACAGACCGAAAGAGTTAATCAGATTTTAGAGGACATGTTAAGAGCGTGTGCATTGGCTTATGCTACCTCTTGGGATAAGAGTCTACCGTATACTGAGTTCAGCTATAATAACAATTATCAAGCAAGTCTACAGATGTCACCTTTTAAGGCATTATATGGTCGACCCTGTCGAACCCCGTTGAACTGGAATGAGACAGGTGAACGCCATGTCTTTGGACCGGATATTCTTCAAGAAGCCGAAGAGCAGATTGCCATGATTCGGGAAAGACTGAAGATAGCACAGTCAAGGCAGAAAAGTTACGCGGATAACTGTCGTAGGGACTTGAGTTTTGAATCGGAGGATTTCGTGTACCTTAGGGTTACACCCCTCAAGGGAGTTAAAAGATTCCATGCTAAAGGGAAACTCGCACCGCGTTATGTTGGACCCTTTAAGATTTTGAGCCGCAGGGGCGAAGTTGCTTACCAGTTGGAGTTGCCGTAGTCGTTGGCAGGTGTGCATGATGTGTTTCATGTGTCACAACTGAAGAAGTGTCTCCGAGTACCTGATGAGCAAACACCGCTGGAGTCGATAGAGCTACCAGAGGATCTGACTTATAAGGAGCACCCTGTTAAGATTCTGGACACCATGGATCGAGAAACAAGGAATAAGTCAATCCATTTCTGCAGAGTCCAGTAGAATAACCATGCAGATAGTGAAGCAACTTGGGAGCGCGAGGAGGATTTGAAGAAAGAGTTTCCAAACCTATTTCTTAGTTAGCCCTGAATCTCGGGGATGAGATTCTGTTAAGGGGGGGAGGTTTGTAACACCCCAAGTTTTTGCTTTTCATGAATTTAAGTGTTACTTCTCACTTTTGTGAATTTTTGGAATTTTCTGGAATTAATTTGAATTTATTTGGAATTAATTTGAATTTATTCCCTTTTGAAATAACTAAAGAATTTAATTTTATAAATAAAATTTTGTTGGAAATAATTTATTTGAGTTCAAAATGTTCCAAAATATTTTCTAGAATTTTTCTGGAATTTTTCTAAGTGTTTTGCTATTTTTAATGAATTAAATGAATTTTTGGGAATTAATTCGATTATTTAACCGCTGGAAAATCGAATCGGTTAGCACTGTTCATCCGACCGGATCCGAGTCCGAGTCAGACTCGAGTCCGACCCGAACCACGGTCGAACCGGACCCGAGTCCAACCTAACCCTAAACCGCGTGACCGTTGGATCATGATCCAACGGCCACGAATGCGCCACATCACTCGAGCCCGACTCCGACCAAGCCAGCCAGGTCACCGAGCCGGACACGAGCCCAAAACTCGCGACCCCTCTCCGTGTTGCCGCCGGACTCCACCGCCGCCCGTGCGTGGGCCCTCGTTTTCCGCGCATATCACGGACGTCGAGGGGGTATTTATTGCGCCGCCACCCGTGTCGTGACCGCCTCTCCCGTGCGCACCCGTAGCCCTAGACCACCTTGCCAGAGCCGCCGCCATTCGACCGCTAGAGCTCGCCGAAGTTGAAAGAAGAAGAAGCCGCGTGTTTCGTGTCGTTCCGCCGCCGTCCGCCGTCCTCCGCCGTCTTTGTGCCCAGATCCGGACTCCCCGCGTCGAGGCGCATCCGGGAGTACCACTCACCTCGCCAGAGGAGCCCCGTAGCGTCGTTCGCTTGGTCGTCGTCCCCAATTCCGGTCTGCTAGCGCCACCGCACACCATCGTCGTCTCGCGAGCTCCACCAACCGTCCGATCAAGATCCAGCGGCCAGAATTCGTCCACATCACCCGGAGGTAAATTCCACGTCTCGGTTTCTAGATCTAATCTCCGCCGTTAGATCTAGATCTAACGGTTTAGATTTTGCCACGTAGCCGTAACTGTGATGACCTAGATTAGATCCTAACCGTTGGATCTAGATCCGACGCTCAGATTGAGCCACGTAACAGTGAACCGCACCGTGCACGGTTAGATCCCAGCCGTTCAATCGGAATCGAACGGTGTAGATTGAGCCACGCGTCGGCCACCGGGACATGCCACTCCACCCACGGTGAGGCGAAAACCCGATCCAATCTGGACCGTCCGATTCGAATCGAAAGGCCCAGATTAGCCGCATTGCACCGCAACATGCGGCATTGGATCCAATCGGAACCGTTGATTTTCAAATCAACGGCCCAGAACGCGCCACGTGTCCGGGAGCCGAACCGGCGCGGTCAGCGCGGTCACGCCGGTCGCCGACGCCAAAGACGCGGACGCCACGTGGGCCGCACGACGGGACAATGAACCGAACCATGATGTCAGCCGTGACATCATGCTGACGTCACGGTGGGGCCCGCGTGTTAGCCCGCTTCGGTGAACATACGACGGCCAAGATCGACGCGTCACCGGGGACCCACATGCCAGTGAGACACATGCGCCGTGGACTCGGTCCACGGTGGACCAAGCCCGAACCGTGGACCACGTCCATGGACCCGAAGACGTCTGCAGACGCAATAAATCAATTTTTCAATAGAAAAATAATTCGGTGGAAAATCAAATTCCACGCTGACGTCATAATCGGAATTTTCAATATAAAAATAAATGGATTAATTCGGGTTATTGATTTATTTGAATTTTGAAACTTCAAACGCTTATAACTTTTGCATTTTAACTCTGATTTGAGTGATTCAAATTTCTAAATTTTTATAAAATTGAGATCTACCTATTGGTGAATTTTATTTAATTTTTGTACCAAAGTTTTTCCCTGCAATATTATTTAATTGATTATTAAACTTTAAACGCTTGTAACTTTTGCGTTTTAACTCCGATTTTGACGATTCAAATTTCTAAAAATTCATAAAATTATGCTCTCTCTGTTTATGGGCTTTATTTGGATGTTTGGATACTTTTTGTGTACTGTTTTATTTATTATCTATCATTTGCATGAGTTACGAGTAGACGTTGAAGTACCCGAAGGCTTCGAAGAAGAAGTATTGACCTAGGTGCCAGCCCAAGACCAAGAGCAAGTACTCTTTGAAGGCAAGTTGTGCTTTGACCATGTTGATCCCATTTTGAAATTACTTTGATTTAATTTATTGCATGCTAGTTTAACTAGAAAATGCTTTAATTAATTTTTGGGAAATTAGTTAAATGCCAACTTTGCACTATGACACCTTGATTATTATTTATGTGCCACGACCCCTTTTCACCCTAGTTGTGGATTATTAGTTGGGCATTATTAAATTGCCAACATGGGTAATTAGACCGATGTAGTATGCTTAGCCTTGCCATGTAACATATTTTCGACAATTACATGATAACTTTGACTTAATGAGATATGAAACCTGTTTTGAGAAGTGTCATGTGTTATTGATGATGATATTGATGGCACGTGGTGCGTGGTAAACAACTGGGGGTTTGATAAATAGTTTTCGACCGGGGCATGTGGCAAGAATGATCGGGTGGGCCAGTTGTGGCACCAGGAGTGTTGATTTGGTTCTTCGGGTAGTCTTGCCCTGGTCACCCTAAGGACTTAACCTTGCAAGCCTTTGAACTGAGTCAAACGTGCAACCACATGTCTGTAATGGGACGGACATAGTTGATTAAGTTGCTAATAACGTACCTGTGGGACCTCAGGGTGTCAACTATACCTTTGGTGTAGTTGTACGGGGGAGCGTACCGGGGCTGCGGCCAGGTACCCATCTAACGGTTGATTGGCCTAAACTTCGCCTTCGCTAAGGGAAGGGTTCGTGTGCAATAACTGGGGAGGCCCACTTGTGCTGTTAGAAGTTTCCGAAAGACTTTGTTACGGACACTCGCCTTTGTGGTGTTTGGCTGTATCTTGTGGTAAAGTGCATAACCACTGCAAAGTGTAAAATCTATTCGAATAGCCGTGTCCGCGGCATTGGACATTACTCGGGAATTATAGTCAAGGGTTAGACTTTCTCGAAAATAATTTGGACTTGAAAGGTTTGGTTTGGTTTAATAATGACGTTGATGGAAATGTGGATTAGGAATGGGAAAGATGTCTATTTAACTCCTGGAAAAGTTATTGATGTTATACTTGTTTTTACTGCTTTCGAATCTACTTACGCTACTTGTCAAATGTTGTTCTACTGCAAATATACCATGGACCATTCCTTTGTATTAAGCTATGCATGTAGTATATTAGTTTGCATTCTGTGCATGACTTGCTGAGTACCAAGTACTCACCCTTGCCACAATACAACATCAGTTGAAGACGAGTCTACACCACCTTTGGAGGAGGAGCTCCAAGAGGAACCGCCTATCTAGGGAGCGAGCCCAGTCAGTTGCCTGTGGTATACTGGATGGCGCCACAAAGTTATCTTATTTTCCGCTGCTGTTATTTCTCTTTTAATAAGTTTTCGCCTTGCGTGGCGTATATTTGTAACTTGACCTTAAGGTTGAGCAACCAGTTTTGGTTAACTATTTAAAGTACCTTATTATTCGTTGAGTATGACTGTGATATTTACCAATGTTGAGACTGTGTGCACTAGCGTGTTCCTGGACTAGTGCGGAATACACAAAGGGTCCAGATTTGCAAATTCGGGTCCCGATAGAGGAGAACCTACATTAAGTAGTGTTTAAATTGCAAGAGTGGCATCCGACATCATCGAGACGTAACGTAACAACCCCTAGCCTGAACCTTGTGGCCTTCCACGACCTCAAGGCACACTTGCAATGGTGGCATCAAAGGTATTTCAGGGTGTGTGAACTAAACGACCACCATTCTACTACAGGTTTCTCTAGGAGATATTATAGGGTACTGATGCAGCCCGATCAGTATGCAGAGCATATTAAGGTTAGTTATTTCCTATTTGTTTACCCTACCAATCTTTTTAGCGTTATCCGTAAGTTCACTAATTCGTATGCTCGTCTTGTGTGTTAGTCATTCCCGGAGGATAAAGATTTGCTAAACAAAGATATCCCACATTTTGTAGCGATGTATATGATTTTTGGCAGGGGTGTGTTGCCTGGTTCGTGCAGAAGACGCAGAAGAGGATCTAACTGGAGGGGTAGAGGTCCACCCAGTACTGTTGCAATAGAAAGTTCAAGAGGATGTTCAACCACCACCGAAGGAGGGCTTGCTCCTAACTTTAGAAATGATGATGACGATGATTTCGTGTCACCTAGACCTTGACGTTCAAGCAATAACACAACAAGCTATTCAAACACTACTACAACAGGCCGTTCAAGCAACAATGCAAGAGGACATTCAACCAGCACTGAAGGAGTGATAGCTCCTAACCATACAAATGATGATGATGATGACGATTTCATGCCACCGAGGCCACGAACTTTTCATCCTCGGAGTCCTCCGAATCCTGACGATGATATTACATTAAGCCCTATCAAGTATCTGAACGTAGTACCACATCAGGAACCAATAGATAACTATTGGTTTTTTTATACTAGCAACCTATCCCGACAACCATGACCATAGAATATATGGTTTGTGACTTAGTCCTTCACTAGAGGCATATGCCTATGTTGTATCCTAGTTTTTTTTATTTCCTTTTGTATCTTAGGTGTTGTCCACATGCCATGCTATTGTAGTGGTTATACTTACTGCACTTTTTAATATCAATATTAGGTTTTATTAAAACTTTGATTTGTTGTCAAATTTATCGCACACTTAAAAAGAACGAGGAACAACGAAATTTGATTTTTTTTGTCAAACAAAATTAACTGACAAATAATTTTGTAAAAAACAAACAACAGTGGTTTTTTTAAAAATCAAACAAAAATGATTTTTAAAACAAAAAAGTGCCATGTATCGCACTCGCATTCCAGCCACGCGAAACAGCGCAGATGGACTACTATAAAATAACACTCCCGAAATTAATTGCATCAACCCACTCACATCTTTGACGTATTTGGCACAATTTTGGCTACATCACTAGACCTGCTTTGAATGAGGGTGACAGATCATGCAGATTTTATAGAGGGTGACAGGTCATGCAGCTTTGAATGAGGGTGACAAGTCGAACAGCTTTCAATGAGGGTGACAGGTCATGCAAATTTCATAGATGGCGACAAGACAAGTGTTGTAGTTGTGTGGACAAGCCTCTTACCACCACTATAAAATCGACCGAGGGATACACATCCAATACCGCCAGACCAGCAATAAACATCAGCCTAATCTAAACAAATTAGGGCACGATGTCGTTCTACCGTCGACTCTTCAACAAGCGAAACTTATCTCCCCCGAATACCCGGATGCCAGTAGCGTTAATGCCTAGTTCTGCCGGAGTTGCCCCGGATGAAATACGATTGCAATCTTTCGGCGAAGATGATGCAATCTGCGCATGGAGATACGGCCGCCCGCGCTCACTACTGCTGTGCCCGCCGCTACGAGGTAAACCTACTGGTGTCCATACAATACAGGGTAACACTACTATTTGATGCATCCTTCTTTGTTTTTTTAGCACAATGACTATTGTTGCTTCTTCCAATGGATCGACGGGACGAAATAACGTGACTATGAATTTGTCTACAACTGCCACGATGTCTACCCCACTTCGCTTGAGAACTTTACCCGGGAGAGGCCACCGGGATATGTCCCCATTCTAGATCGATCGGAGTTCAGGGCCGGTGGGCAAGGGACCAATCAATAGGTGAGTTTCATGCGACATTCTCATGTTTCACTCTCAAAGTTATAATTATAAACCAGTTCGTCACATATAGGACTTCAAAAAGAAACTTGTGAAATGGATCAAGACAAAGGATGAAATCCCCAGGGGCCACCTGAAGTTGGCGAACACAGCCTGTAGGCAGCAGTTGATACCTGCCACGACGATCTAGCCGACCGGAGATTCTACCGGTGCCCCTTGGCCGAGGATGAATCGTGTGGCTACTTTAACTGGGTGGAACCGGAGATGTACCACCCACATCTCACCCTTCCCGCATGGGATAACTGTGGGGAGCAACCCTTTTCGTGGTGCTACTAACACCCAGAAAAGCCAGACCCCGAGTATGCCTACGGCACTATTCAACGACCACAGTGGGCATACTTCATTAACTGCAGGGCACGCTTCCGGTTGTACAAGGACAAGCCCAACTCACACCTCCTGCACCATACGGTGGAGTGCGAGTCGAAACAGAACAGGCGCCTCGGCAAATCTCCGCTAACGGCCAACGCTCCAGAAGTGCAAGACGGTACCTCCTCTCGAAGAAGAAGGGACAAGGGGAAGTGGCCGGCCGAGGTCCTCACTACGCAACAAATCCTTGATGGGTTAAGCAGACCATCCGGGAACCCAAGTGGTATTAACATAGGGAACTCTAGGAATCGGATGACATGCTCATATGGGAGGGCAAAAATCCACATAAAGACCAAAAAATTTGGTCTTATACCCCCGAGACTACGGCATAGGCCACCCAATCGACCACGGCTGAGAGAACTACGCATCCCCATGGAGTTCTTTCATAAGAGGGATTGAGCGGTATTCGACAACACATCGCATAACTTACACGAGAACGGTAATGTGCAGAAAATATGGTACATCATTCCCACTGTACCCAGATAGGCAGAACGACCACTTGTTCCACCATGACAAACAGTGCCATCCTTAGTTTGTTCATCTAGCAATTTCTCTACTACTGTAATGCCCTTGTAATATAATCTATTGCTTATTTCAACATCTGAACTTTCATTGTATGTGCCTAATTTAAGTTGTTCCATTGAGAATATTTGTTTTCAAATATTTCATCATCTGAACCAACGAGACATTTCATGTGCCGACCAAACAGGTGGGCGCTAGTTTCCATTGCATATATTCGTTTTTGAAAATTTC
Source organism: Rhipidocladum racemiflorum (assembly GCA_036346355.1). Taxonomy (NCBI): domain Eukaryota; kingdom Viridiplantae; phylum Streptophyta; class Magnoliopsida; order Poales; family Poaceae; genus Rhipidocladum; species Rhipidocladum racemiflorum. The sequence goes on from CM070579.1 coordinate 74,936,983, forward strand.
AGAATGAAACACTATATCCTACAAATTTACATTTTATCCCCACAGTATAAACAATCAAACAATCTCTATTACATTATTTTCAGATTAAATATTTCCTCATGTTTTCCTTCATACAAAACTAACAATGATTTAAATATATTTTATTATTATTCTCACATTTTTTAATTTCAACAAACTATTTTTCCTGTTTTTTCCTACACGTGCAAAAAGCTGATACGACAATAAGCTGAAAAAGCTAATATGACAAAAGGCTGAAAAAGCTGTTATAAAAGGGTATTAAGGCCTTAGGTGGACTTATTCAATTATACATAAATAGAGCATGAGTCCTAATCAATTTCATACAACATTAAGAGCACCATATTCTAATGTCCTAGGAATTAGTTTCAGCGCATTCGGATCGAAATTGCGCAAGTTATAACCGTTTAGACATTTACATGCGTTGAAATCTAACTATGCTAGCAATTATTACAAATTACACCCAAATTCAAATATTTCTACATATTTGGAAAGCTTATGACCTAAGGATCGCAATGAAGTTTGTTTCATTCCATTTGGAGCTATTATGCAAAAATTTCACATTATACCATTTCTACGCCTAAAGCGTGAATTTGAGATCGTTTGTTGCACAATACTCAAAATTAAAATATTTTTGTATATTCATAATCTATATGATTTTACACAAATTTAGGAAGGTGTCTCATTGAATTTGGAGTTGTCTAGCGAAAGTTATTTGCATTTGAATCAACTTGGGCTGAAAAAATAGGGGGGAAAAGCAAAAAAAAAAAAAACATACCCGGTTTTTCAAAAACCGAGTATGGCTTGACCAGATTTTGGCAAACCAGGTATGTTATACCCGGTTTTTGAAAAACAGGGTATTTATTTTTAAATTTGAAAATACATAATATTCGGTTTTTGAAAATCCAAATACGCAAAAACAGAACAGGAAATTCTGGGTATTCAAAAACAAAATTTCAAATTCCGGGTATGATTGGTTTTTCTATAAATATGCAAAAGTGTTGTATCGTTTTGTGAATACAGGTCAAATCTTGCATCAAATACGAAAATTTCCTTTTGCCAGAGTTCAGCTTTTTGATGTTCCAAAGAATACTCGTTTTGGGGAAAATAGTAGCACACACCATTATGCTGAAGCTATCATCAAGGCCCTAAGCTTGAATTGAGATTGTTTTCAGGGGATAATCCATTGGGATGGATAGAACAGTGTGAAAACTTTTTTGAAATGGCAGGAACTCCAATGAAGCAATGGGTAAATTTGGCGTCTAAGCATTTAGTTGGAAGAGCAAACACTTGGTTGAAGGGAATTGGCATACCTTGGCACATCTAAATTGGCAGCAGTTTGGCACTATTGTATGTGACCAGTTTTCTAAAGCTAGTGCTCATGAGGCTGTAGAGAAACTACAAAATGTTAAACATATGAGCACAGTGAGCAATTATATTGATTATTTTGAGAGGTGTGTAGAATTAGTCAAGAGGGACCATCCTTACCTTCAAGAGAATTATTTGCTGAGTTGTTTCATTGCAGGCTTGAAAGAGGAGATTAAACATGATGTCAGCAGTCATCAACCTAAAGGGTTGTTAGAGGCTTATTGGTATGCCAAGCTTGAAGAGAAAGCAATAACAGCAAAAAAAGTAAGTCAAGCTGGAGGACATCCTAAACACAAGTTACAATCAGGTTTCCAAAAACCCTTGATGCAAGAAATAGCCAGAGCTGAAGGAAACAATAACCAAAACTCCAATGTACATGACAAGAAGGTGAGAGCCTGCTGGCATTGAAATGAGCCATGGACACCAGAGCAAAATCTGAACTACAAAGTAAAGATGGCTCTACATACTATATTAATGTAGGAAGAGGAAGAAGATTCAGGTGCAGAAGTGACTGACGTTATGGCAGAGCAAGGGTATGTTATTGCTCCATGTAGTTCTAACAAAGTGGAGATAGAAGAAAAGGGGAATCAATTAATATAAGTATCAGTGCATGCAGCAAATGGTACTACGGGATCAGCCACTTTCTCTTTGATTACAAACATAGGAAACAAGCAAGCAGTGACTTTGGTGGACAGTGATAGCATGGATTCGTTCATGGATTATGAATTTGCAATGAAGAATGGATATTTTCTAAGTTATATACCTTGAAAGATGATATTGGAAGCAGGTGGGGGTGAGTTAATTTATGATGCAAAGGTGGACGACTTGCAGTACCAAGTGTAGAATGTTTCTTTCAGGACCACCTTCAAACCATTGAGGCTGGGAAATTATGATATTATTCTAGGGGCAGATTGGATTTATGAGTATGGTCCCATTGGGATGGATCTTAAGGAGAAGGTGCTGACTATTCAAAAGGAAGGGCAGCGGCTCAGATTCAGTGACTATACACAACTTGAATAAAACTGTAGCATTTGTGCTGTGAAACTGGAAAAGATGATTCATAAGAGAGTGCAAGTAATAATGATCCAGATCAATACAGTGGGTATTCAACCTGAGAAGACAAGGCTTGTGTACCATCATATGTGGAGGAAGTACTAAATCAGTATTCAAAAGTGTTTGCTGAGCCAAAAGGGTTACCACCATAAAGAGAGTGTGACCATGCAATTCATTTGAAGATAGGATCAGAACCTCCTAATATGTGGCCATATCGAGTACCACATTATCAAAGAGATGCTTTGGAAAATATCATCATGAGTTTGCTCAAAAATGGAGAGATACGTCCTAGCACCAGCCCCTATTCATCACCAGTAGTAATGGTCAGGAAGAAGGATAGATCCTGGAGGATGTGTGTAGACTTTATGCAATTAAATTCAATGAAAATCAAAAATAAATTTCCCATGCCAATTATAAAAGATTTACTGGATGAATTGAATGGAGCTGCTATATTTACTAAGTTAGATTTGAGGTCGGGATACCATCAAATACGAATGAAGGAAGATATTTCCAAGTCTGCATTCAAAACTCATTTTGGACACTATGAATACTTAGTGATGCCTTTTGGACTTTCCAAGCCCTAATGAACAGCATGTTTGTGGACTATCTAAGGATGTTTGTCTTGATGTGTTTTGATAATATTCTTATTTATAGCAAGAATCATGAGGAACACACGATACACGTGGGAATAGTCTTGGGAATCTTGATGGACAATTAGCTGGTAGTCAAGAGGAGCAAATGTGTATTTGTCGTCACCACCATTGAAAACCTGGAGCACATTATTAGTAAGGAATGAGTCTAACGATCCCAAGAAAATTATCGATATACTTGGCTGGTCGACACCCAACATTGTTTCCAAACTGAGAGGATTTTTGGGGCTAACTGGATATTATCGGAGGTTTGTCAAGGCTATGGCCATATTTGTAGACCCCTCTATGATATGCTAAAGAAGGACAGATTTAGATGGGGGGCTAGAATAGGCTGAAGCTTTTGAGAAGTTGAAGCAAATCATGACAACTTGTCCTGTGTTGGCACTTCCTGATTTTAGCAAACCTTTTTAGTTAGAAACTGATGCTAATAGGGCTGGAATTGGAGCCGTGTTGATGCAAAACAGCCAGCCGGTAGCTTATTTCAGTAAATCCTTGGGAATAAGAACTGCAGCTAAACCAATATATGACAAAGAAGCAATTGCAACTTTAGAAGCTTTAAAAAAATGGAGACATTATTTGCTACGCAACAAGGTCATCATTAAAACCGATCAGCAAAGTCTAAGGTTCATTACAACCCAGAAATTGGTGGAAGGAGTTCAACATAAGTTAATGCTGAAACTATTAGAGTTTGATTATCATATTGAATATAAAAAAGGTAAAGAGAAAATTGTGGTAGATAATTTATCAAGAAGAGTCCATGAGAAAAGTAAAGAAAAATCTTGCTTAGCAGTCACTTTGGTTTCACCTTAGTGGATACAAGATCTTAAGGATAGCTATGAAATTGATCCAAAATCAGGGAGGAGATTCAGAGAGGGACAAAACTTGGTACTAAATATACAATAGAACATGACCTTCTCAAGTATAAAGGGAGATTATATGCGGGGAAACATAATGCTTTTAGAGTGAAGTTGATGGAAGCCTTCCACAAGTCTGCCATTGGAGGACACTCAGGTGTTAGGGCTACATACCATCGGCTAAGAAAGCCATTTTATTGGCCTAAGATGAGGATGAATGTTGAGTATTATGTCAAGGAGTGTCCAATTTGTCAAGTGACCAAGTCGGAACATGTACACATACCTGGGCTGCTAAATCCTCTGGAGGTTCCAAACATGGCATGGAGCGCACATTTCAATGGACTTCATCGAGGGATTACCCAACTCAAATGGAAAAGAAGTAATTCTGGTGATAGTCGACCGCTTCACCAAATATGCTCATTTCATAGCACTAGCCCATCCGTACACAGTCCAGCAAGTTGTGCAAGCTTTCATGGATAATGTTTTCAAGTTGCATGGGATGCCACTAGCAATAGTCACTAATAGGGACAGGGTTTTTAATAGCAAACTATTCCAGGAAATATTCAAAGCACTCAAGGTTTCCTTGTGGTTCAGCACTGCTTATCATCCACAAACCGACAGTCAAACCGAGCGAGTTAATTAGTGTTTGGAGACCTATCTAAGGAGTATGGTATTTCATGATTCGAAAAGGTGGTTAAATTGGCTAACTATGGCTGAATGGTGGTATAATACAACCTACCATACCTCATTGAAGGTCACTCCATTCCAGGCTTTGTATGGATACCATCCTCCATAAGTGGCTGAGTTGTCTATTCCTTGCAACATTTCAATAGGACAATTGAAGCAAAGGATGAGATGAAGAAGAAACTCAAGGAGAACTTGAACAATGCGCAGAACTGGATTAAGAGATTTGCTGATAAAATGAGATCAAAAAAGTAATTTAAAGTAGGAGATATGGTGTATCTCAAGATGCAACCTTATAGGCAAAATGCCTTTGGACTAAGAGGTTCTTTGAAACTAAGATCCAAGTATTATGGCCCTTTTCGAGTTATGGAAAAATTGGTAATGTAGCATATAAACTTTAGTTGCCTTCTGATGCAACTATACACCCAGTTTTTCGTGTAAGCCAGCTGAAAAAACACATTGGATCAAATGCAATACCATTGCCTGGACAGCCATTAGTGGACTCAGAAGGAAGATTGAAGACTAAATCCATTGCTATCTTAGGTAGAAGGATTGTGCCTCGGAAAGGAGTTGTTGTGGCTTAGTGGCTGGTGCAGTGGCTGAATTTGTCGAAGGATGATGCTACACGGGAAGACACTACTTTGATTCAAAACTCCTTTCCAAATTTTCCGCCTTGAGGGCAAGTGCGAATTCAAGAAGGGGGATATTGTCAGGAACTCTAAAGAAGAAGGAAATGCAGTGAAGTCGGCAACTTGTGAAACGGTTCGGCGATTTTAGTTAAAAGGGATCCAACGGCTGGATATAATGCTAGATAAGAAGATGGAAGATCTGACGGCCAAGTGCCAGAATTGTTTTTTACTGGGAAACATTGTAGTTCATTACACTTTGTCGCTACTCGCTAGTCCCATTTTACCTTGATGCTTTTCTGTTCTTATCGGGTTGCTTAATTAATCTTTTAACACTTTAAAACTTTTGAGTATAAAACCAAGTAATGTTGGAAAATGGAATGAGAAGAATATTCCATATATTCTAGTGTCTTCTATACACTACTACTGAACAGTCCTACACTACCGGTTCCAAACTGTCTTTAGAACCGGTTGTAAGCATCCGGGAGTGATGCCCAGTAGTATCACTACCGGTTGATCTAACCGGTAGTGCCGGCGAGCTGTACTACCGGTTTGTAATAATAACCGGTAGTATAGCTCTCAGCAGGGGCAAAACTAGAGAAAAAATTATCGGGGTTCACCACTTCATCATATATGTGATAACAACTTATTATTCTTACCATTTGCTTGTTATTTGTCTTCCGTTGTCACAATATTTAGATTAAGGGGGTTCACATATACTATATATATAGACTAACATATAATAATTTTTTATATATATAGACTAAAATACACTATTTTTTTTGACCCGGTGCCCTGTGACACCGGGTAACCACACTTACTTCTGCCCCTAGCTCTCAGCTACACTACCGGTTTGTATTACAAACCGGTAGTAAATATCTCAGCTACACTACCGGTTTGTAATAAGAACTGGTAGTATATCTCTCAGCTACATTACAGGTTTGTAATACAAACCGGTAGTAAAGCCCCTACTGCCCGTCCAACAACAGGGCCTATTTAATCTCCAAATCCTATTTGCAATACAGACTTCAATGACAGAAAATTGCAATACAGATTTCAATCATAGAAATGCTTACCAGATTCTCTCCACAATCAAACAACCAATTCATTAACAACACAATTAATTAATTCAAAGCATTGCATATTAAATCAAATAATTAGGCACATATTCACACGAAGTACACATGAGCGGACTCAAGTTTGCAATTCAAATACAAAAGAGTTTATTCTTTATGTCCATCGCTTTTTGTAGCCGAAGTTGAGCCCGTTAATTCACTAGTCTTTATCGTAGGGCACGCTTTGAATACTCCTTCTCATTCTTGCAGTCTAGACATGGACAACATATGAAGCCTAGCGGCTTGTGCGCAATGGCCGCACTGATAAAAGCTTGCACACCCTCAATGAACTCCTTCGAGCGTCGGTCCTTGTTGTACATCCATTGCCGGTCGATCTACAATTAGAACTAAATTACATACACACAATTTAATTGCAATATACTTTCAAAATTATGGCTAAATTACGTACACAACAATTTAATTGCAATGTACTTCCTAAATTAGAGCTAAATTACATACACAACAATTTAATTGCAATATACTTTCAAAATTAGAGCTAAATTACGTACACAATAATTTAATTGCAATGTACTTTCTAAATTAGAGCTAAATTGCGTACACAACAATTTAATTGCAATGTACTTTCTAAATTAGAGCTAAATTACGTACACAACAATTTAATTGCAATATACTTTCAAAATTAGAGATAAATTGCATATACAACAATTTAATTGCAATCTATTTTGCAAATTAGAGCTAAATTACATACACAATAATTTAATTGCAATATACTTTCAAAATTAGAGCCAAATTAGAGCTAAATTACATACAAAACAATTTAATTGCAATGTACTTTATAAACTAGAGCTAAATTTAATTCCAATATACTTTCAAATTTGAGCTAGATCCCACCTTCCATGGGAGCTACAAATGAAGTGATGATGATGTTACTAACCTTCAAGCACTTGGATCGCCATGGCAGCACTTCTGCAGCTTCCTTCCCTTCTCTGTTTGATCATGGGCGCGAGAGCTCGGGGAGGAAGGCAGTGTTTAAATTGCCCCTACCACTACCGGTTTGTGGCTCCAACCGGTAGTGAATCCCCCACCAACCCCTGTAGCCGATGAACCGATAGTGGATCCAAGGATTTACTACCGGTTGGTTATACCAACCGGTAGTGAAGGTATCACTACCGGTTAGTGACTCAAATCGGTAGAGAATCCCCCCTTCAACCCCACACCATGGGCCTGTAGCCGTTGAACCGGTAGTGCTGCAAATGTCACTACCGGTTCAGTTACAACCGTAGTGATGCATCGGTAGTGATGGCCAATTCTCTAGTAGTGATAGTTTGTTAAGAGTATAACCCTAGTTCCTCTCGTGTTCTTGCTAAGTCAGGCGATCCTGTTTGAGAATAGGACTCGGATCTAGATTGGAGCCTGACACTCGGCATGATTGCCCTGCGCTGCTCCATCGTCCAGCTGCTGTTGCTACTAACCGGCGGTAGTGGGAGCAAAAGCGCCGCACGGCTGTGATGATTGCTTCCCCCGCAGTGACGTCGCGTCGTGCCTCTGGATTCTCTGTCTCCGCACGAGCCCAGCGCCAGCAATAAGGAAGGCTTCTGTTTAGGCTAACGGTTTTTTTTTTCCAAATAGCTTAAAGCTAGTTTCGGAATTTAATTAAAAACTCTCAGCTTTTATGCATAGTCGAGATGGGTAATTTTAACCAACTTTAGAAGTATTAATATAAAATCAAATCCTCAATAAGCAAAAAAAAAAAACTCATTTGATGGCTTTTAGTTATACAAAAGCTTATAGCTTTTAAAAAAGTTTAGATAAAAAGCTACGTATTTGTTTAGACTTTGGCTTTTGGCTTTTAAATCAATGAAAAACTCAGACAAACAGTGCCTTAGCCGGCCGGTGGGTTAAGGCACGAGAAGTGGGTCCCATTGAGGAGGTAGGATTACGATGCCATTTGGATAGCGAGAAAGAATGGTACCGAGGAGACAAGGTGGGATAAATCTCTCTCTCAATTTCACATGTAACTTTTAGATTTATCTTCCTTAATGTTCCAATCTTATTCCTAACCTTCTGTAGGACAAAAAAAAAACAACGATTAGGGGGGAGGGGGGTGAATAGGAGCCTAATAAAAATTTTCTCATAAAATTCAAACCACCAAAAGAACAGATCGAATGCACTGTACAATCCGAACAGGTGATCGGATAAACAGTAACCCGAACAGGTGGTATAATGAACAGTATCTACAAACTGGTTGGATGAATAGTAAAATAGCGCAGGCTGGGCATTAAAAATAGAGCTAGGGTGTGAATAGTATTGGATAAATAGTAAAATCAGCAGAATCTTAAATACAAGAATCGATATAACTTTTGATTGGTTGATCCAAAACCTGTGAAACTTGGTATACACCTTCCTATGGATGTTATGAACCTATTCCCACATTCAATCTTAAGGATTGATATAAAAGTTTTGATTTTTATCCATTTTAGTGAAGATTGCACCAAAATCAAATCAAACACAAAAACTTTACCCTTAGCTTGCTCGTGGGAATTTGATGATCAAAATAATCTTAGATGGCCTCCCACATGTCACAAGAAACAAGAATATCAAAGAAACACCCATGAAGCGAGCAAGAACTCGATCTACAAAGGCTCAAGGTATAAGAATGAACCAAGCAAACATCAATCGCAACCAAGAACACTAGCAGGTAGAAGGAGGGGAAGCAAAAACTCAAGGTACAAGAATGAACCAAGCAAAGATGCAAGAAATGAAATCAATTTCAGAACATGAAAGAAGTTATATTTTGCATTGCTTAGAAAGGAAGGTTTACAATGCCACACTATCAGGTAGGCAAAGCTTGCATGAGCACTAAGAAACCAAAAATCCTTCTCTAAGGCTTGGCTCTAAAACCCCTTAAAACCTTTTCAAAACCTTGGGATGTAGACATCCCTTCACTCCTTTATTTATAGCCTAACCTGAGCAGTCTCCCCCCTTGATGACTTCCTTCATCCATAAGGAACACCATCAAGAGCTGAGATTGACTCACTCACTCATACATAGGCTAACCCGAAACCGAACAATATAATGGGTGTTATCCACATACACTAACTTAACCACTACTCTACCCCGTGAGCCCTTGATCCAATGATCATTCTTCGCTTGAGTAGGGATCAAGTTAGCATCCCATCCATCCACTTGTTATCCTGGCTTATAGCCACTCCCTGGTCTCAGTCATCTTTCGGCATCATCTTGACTGTTTAGATCTCAGCTCTTCTAGCCTAGTCTCGGTCTCTTTTGCCTCACCATTACCTAGCTCCGAAGTCCTATAACTATCGTAGACAAGGAAAATACATCACATAACATTGCTCAAAATGATATGCAAACATTAATCAGCTAATCAATCACATATCTAAGGATCCCACCTTAGCTCACAATCACTTAAAAGTGTCCCGAAAACTTAAGATTATGACCACGTAAGACCACGACCAATTAAAGCTATAACCAGTCAAGCCCCAACCACTTGTGTCTCCGATCTGTCAAGGCCCCGACCACTGGTCCTAGACAATTCACCGCAACTCAATTTGCTCAAAACCAAAACAAACTCAATCCAAATTCAATCTGAGCACCACAAACTCAAACACAGTTAAATACTCATCAAACACATAAATAAACTGTTGCCTCCACATAGTCTTTCACCTTTATATTTGTAACACCCCGGCATTTAATATGCCCGAATGCTACCAAACACAAGCTAAACAACAACTAAATACCACATTTAACATAAAATTCCAGCAAAGGTGCATAGGCTAAAAACCGAGATTTCGGCAGCACCTCCTTTGTTTTATCATGAATTTAAGGAACAGCAACAATATAGCATTATATGGCAATAAGAGAAACATCTAAAACAGCAATAAATAAAGTCTTAACGACAATAAGAGACTAACATTAAGCTCTTAAGGTTCCAAGTGTCAAACAAACAATAGAACTCTCATTAACCAAGCTAAGACTTAATTTTAAAGACCATCACACGCAATTTATTATCAAACTAAATGAATTGACTTGGGGAAACATTAAGGTGAAGCAACGTGTGAGCGTGTGACTATTCCCCTTTCCCGCATGCCGTTCTCATGGTACCTAAAACAACAAGAAAACACAAGGGTGAGTTCGAAAACTTCGGCAAGCATCTGCAATGGACAACAAGCATAACAACATGACAATAACATCTTCCATCATGTATATCATCTCATTCATGATTACTTATCAATATCATCATCAATTTGTATGCGAAGTAATGCAATGCTCGACCCTCTGGAACCTCATACCGGTATGGTGGAGTACACACCGTCGGTGTGCACCCTTTCCTCCCTTCCATCCCGAAGATGGAGGGTGCCTACTCGCTTCCAAACACCACGTGCATGGAATCACGACATAGGACTTACTCAATGGCGTTCCGGATTAGTCATAACTTTCTCACCGACCTTGCCGGACTAGTTAAGACTTTCTCACCGCCCTCGCCCTATCTCATGACATGCATGCAACCATGCCAATTATCATATTTAATTCACATATTAACACATGGCATCATAATATGTTAAACATGCTCATCATATCATATCATTCATTAACACATGGCAAGTGGACATATATCATGTAAACAATTCCATCTAATCTCAACATGCAACCTACAACTCGCTATCCATCACAACACACTTGCCTCAACCACGTGCAACGGATTGGCGGGAAGAAGAGGGCACTTCCGGGGTCACACCACCTGCACAAAGGTATCACACACTCACAATCGTAGCCTCCAAACAGTACACAAACCCCCATCTAACCCGACATTGCCAACTACTCGCAAAACCTAAAAACAGAGGTTCTGTCCCGGCGGGACAGCAGCCTTGCAAAAGGCATAACTTGAGTTCTGGGACTCCGAATGAATTAAACGAGTACACCCTCGCGTAGCCTAGGAAATTTCCCAACTTTCTCTAGGTATAAGGAAAGTCTGATTCGGCCTCTAAAGTTGTTTAATCTACAGATTACCGAGATCTGTTCCAATTACGTCACAGATTTTTAGGCGCTCGGTAAAACAGCCATAACTTTCAAACGGCTGATCGGAATTTAACGTGCTTTACGTCCACGGAAAGATAATTAAATTATCTACAACTTCCTAGAAGTCCGTACGGTCAGATTCGAAATCTAAATCAACGGAAACTCGAACCCTAGTTCGACTGCTCAATCTGCCCGAAAACAGAAACGTGGACAAGTTTAGATCTAACCCAAATTACTTCAATCCAGCGCCTCCAATTGATCTAAAAACTTGATAAACACCCTAATAAAAGTACCTAGATCATCCCCAAGGATCCCCAAGATCATACCTTTGGCTGAAGCACAAAACTCCAATCAATCTCCGCGGATCTCCTCGCGAATCGCTCCTCGCTCCACGTTCCTCGCTCCTCGCTCCACGGGATGGATCCACGAGGTGCAGGAGGTGGGGTGGCCACCCTAGGGCAGCAAGGGGTGGAGGGGAGGTGGAGGAAGGGGAGGCGCGACGGTATGGGGCGGCTAGGGCTTAGGGAAGGGGGAGGGAGGAGAGGTGGAGGGAGGGGGCGCATGGGGCTGATGTGGGGCGCAAGGGGGGGCAGGGGGAGCCCCTTTTACCAGCCCCCACACCCTGCCCTAGTCCAATAAGAGTCCCTCTCAATCCCTCCAAAGCCCACCAAGGCCCAAAACTCCCCCGGGAAGGCCCAAAACCCCGAAAACGGCCCGGAAACGGCCCGGAAACGTTATTAACCTCCAATTCTTATGGTTTTAACCTTATTTCCACATCTCATACTGTATTTAACCTTATCATGTTCAATAATTAAGGATACGACACTCCGAGGTGTCACATTCTTCCCCCCTTCAACAGGATTCGACCTCGAATCTAAACGCACCAACACGAAACCCCGCAAAACCAAAGACAGCTAGGTTTTCACATCACATACCTGAGACGAAAAGCTCGGGATACTTCTCGCGCATGCGAGATTCCAGCTCCCAAGTCGCTTCCTCTCGGTCTGATGTGACCACAGGACCTTGACAAACTTAAGCGTCCTGTTCTTCATCACTCGCTCTGAAGTCCCCAGAATTTCCACAGGACGGGACTCGAAGGTGAGGTCCTGCTGAAGCACTAATGGTTCCAATGGAACCACCAACTCCGGATCATGCAAGTATTTCTTCAACATCGAGACATGGAACACATTATGCACACCTTGCATGGATCCCGGTAGCTCTAGGCGATAGGCCAACCTGCCAACTCGGGCGAGGATAGGAAAAGGCCCAACATACCTTGGGTGAGCTTTCCTTTCGTGCCAAAACGCACCACACCCTTGGTGGGAGATACTCGCAAGATGCGTTATCACCCACCTCAAACTCCAAGTCTCGCCGCCTCACATCAGCATAGCTTGCATGCGCTCTGTCTTTGTGATAAGGTTCTGCCGAACCTCCGACACATGATCAACGATCTGCTGCACCCAATCCGGTCCAAGAATAGCTCTCTCGCCCACGGCATCCCAACAGTGGCGATCTACACTTCCGGCCATACAAGACCTCATAAGGAAGCGGGCCAGGATCTTTGGAATGATAGCTGTTATTGTAAGCAAACTCTGCAAGAGGCAAATGATCTTCAGCTACCCTTCCAAGCCATCACACAGGCCCCGAGCATGTCCTCCAAAGTTTGGATGGTACGCTCAGGCCCATCTGTCTCGAGGGTGAAAAGCGGTACTAAGGCGAAGGCTGCGTACTCCAAAGCACTCTGCAAACTCTCCCGAACTTGGAGACGAACTTCGCATCCCGATCAGAGATAATGGTCTTGGGTACACCATGCAATCTCACGATCTCCCGCACATAGATGGGAGCCAACTCGCTCATTGAATTGGTCGTGCGGATGGGAATGAAATCTTGTGAGACTTCTTTGAGACGGTCCACCACAACCCAAACATCATCCTTCCTCGTGGAGTACGAGGTAAGCCAACCACAAAATCCATGGAGATGTCATCCCATGGCCACACAGAATCTCCAAAGGCTGCAACAAGCCGGCGGACGCTTTATGCTCAGCTTTGATCTTCCGGCAAATCCCACAAGACGCCACATACTTGGCAATATCCACTCTCATCCTTTTCCACCGTAAATTCTTCTTCAAGTCCTGTACATCTTGGTCTCCCAGGATGGACCGTGTGCGGTGCGATGAGCTTCTTTCAGGATGTCTTCTTTCACTTGAGATTTACGGGTACACACGACGGCCCTGAAACCTCAAAGCTCCCGCATCATCAACGGTAAAGTCTCGGACTTGCCTTCCTCAAGGTGTTTCCTCACTTGCTGGAGCAAACGATCATCTTCTTTGTGCCTCTCGCTGACACGCTCGAGAATCGTGACTCAAGAATCATTTGAGTTTCAGCCTGCACGGTCCCATAAAGCAATAGGAGACTCCCAAGCGCTCAAAATCAGCAACAAGACAATCAACAACAGGGGCATTGTCTTGCACCGAGGGCGTCGGCCACCACATTTGCTTTCCCGGATGATCTTGGATAGTGAGGTCATAATCCTTTATCAACTCTAGCCACCTCCTCGCCTCAAGTTCAAATCTTTCCGAGTAAAGATGTACTTGAGGCTCTTGTGATCGATGAAAATATCACAAGACTCACCGTCTGAGTAATGCCTCCATATCTTCAATGCAAACACCACGGCGGCTAGCTCAAGATCATGCGTGGGATAATTCTGCTCATGCTTTTTCAACTGCCTCGAAGCATAAGCAATCACCTTGCCCTCTTGCATGAGCACACACCCAAGTCCCAACCGAGAAGCATCAGAATAAACAGTGAAGCGCTTCCCCGGCTCGGGAAGGGTAAGAATAGGAGCAGTCACTAACTTCTCCTTCAAAGTGCAGAAGCTGTGCTCATGTAGGACCGAGTAGGCAACTAGAGGGGGGGGGTGAATAGATGCCGAATAAAATTCAACTATTTCTTTCGGAAAAATAAAGACCCCTAAATAGCGAAAGAAAATCTAATAATGAAGAGATCAAAACCCTAGATTAATTAGCGAGACAAGTCGAACAAAAAAAAAACAAAAACTAGTTCTATCAAAAATCGAACAAACCTTCTAATCAAGAATCAAAGCAAAAAAAATAAGAGAATATTGCATAAACTTATTTTTTTTTTTCCAAAGCCATCTTCAACAAGATGACACCAAAAAAAAAATCTTCTAATCTTCAATGATTAGAAAACCCTAAACAAAATCTCTAATCTCACAAGATTAGAAAACCCTAAACAAACTAAAGAGAGCACAAAAACTCTTCTTTGTTGTAGACACCTTTTGCTTCTTGCCCTTTTCATTGGATGATTCTCTAAGCCCCTAAAACCCCCTATTTAAAGGGCTCCATAGCAGTTGATTCCTTCTTGTATACGGCAAACCGGCTGGCTCCACCACGTTTCCGCTGCGAGTCTCCTTCTCGGACACGTATCGATCCCACGCAATGCCGCACTGGATCCACCACGGCCACAGCGAGCACAACGGCCAGCGCCAGCATCGCACGCCCTTCTCGGACACGGCATGCAGACACACGCACATATGCAACTCACGCACACACACATGCATGCAGCACTCACGCCATGCACACATGCAACTCACGCACACACTAGCATGCACACACACACAAACACCATGCATGCATTAAATGCACACACACACCATGCATGCTACACAACTCACGCACGCCACACACAAACACCACGCACACATGCATGCACACAACACACTACATGCACACACACTCTCATGCATATATAAAAAATCGTAAACACGCCAGACGGCCGCTTTGCCGCTACGCTGCAACGAACTCGACCTCACGTGCACTGTTCTTTAGTCCGAACGTCTCGCATGACACCCTCGACCCTCACGACCTCAGTTCCTCCCTGAACCTAGTCTCAGTCCCGTCACCGACTATGTTCGACCTCAAGCAACACCTACACGTGAACAAAAACACAAAAACAATTTCCGAGGCCAAGTCCGCGACTTGACTCACATTAATCCATACAACCACTAGATAATCAAACCACTTTCAAATCTTATCAAATAATCAAATCAATTTCAACTCCTTTCAAATACTCATCATCAAAAATAATTGGATCAAAAACAATGATCCTTCAGCTCACACTCTGCAGTCCACTGGAACTTCATCCCTTTCTGAGTCAGCTGTGAAAGTGGCTTGGCAATGATAGAGAAATCCTGCACAAAACGCCGATAGTAGCCAGCCAACCCAAGGAAACTACGCACCTCTTTGACATTGGAAGGCCTCTTCCAATCCAAAGCTCACGAGACTTTGCTAGGATCTACAGATATGCCCTCTGGATTGATGATGTGGCCAAGAAAACCCACTTCAAATCGAACTCGCACTTTTTCAGCTTAGCAAAGAATTGATTCCCCTCGGGTACTCAAAGACAAGCCTCAAGTGTCGCTCATGCTCCTCTTCCGATTTAGAGTAAATCAGAATGTCATCGATGAACACTACCACAAACTCATCAAGGTACTTGTGTAGCATACTGCTCATCGCCTCCATAAAGACAATGAGGCATTAGTTAGTCCAAAAGACATAACTTTAAATTCATAATGCCCATACCTAGTGGAGAAAGCGGTCTTCTCAATGTCCTGCTCCCTCACACGGATCTCGATTGTACCCGATCGAAGATCAATCTTGGAGAACACCTTTGCTCCCTTGATTGGTCAAACAGATCCTCGATGCGAGGCAAAGGATACTTGTTTTTGATCGTTACTTGATTAAGAGCACGATAATCAATGCACATACGCCAACTCCCATCCTTCTTCGAGACGAAGAGGACGGGTGCTCCCCATGGCGATACGCTACGCCGAATGAAGCCCTTGGCCAACAGATCCTCCAATTGCTTCTTCAACTCGTCTTGAAAAGGACGAGCCAAGCGGTATGGAGAGATAGAAATAGGTCGAGTGCCAGGAACAAGATCAATACGAAACTCCACATTCCTCACAGGAGGTAGACCAGGCAACTCGTCAGGGAACACATCAACGAACTCCTTCACTACAGAAATCTCCTCAATGGGAACTGAGGAAGATGGTTTCTCAGACAAAGTCATGAGGAAACCCAACAGCCTCAAACGCCGACCAGAAAACAAACTAGTCAAAGCAAAGACGGAACTGCAGGGTATACCACCCTGAAAGGTCAACTCTTCCCCGGGCGGGGCCTGCAAGGCAACTATCTTCCAGAAACAACAGATCTTAGCACGGTACTGATGCAGCCAGTCCATGCCCAAAATGACATCAAAAGGAGCCAACTGGATCACCATGAGATTGGCAAAGAAAACCTCATCATCAATGGCAATGGTGCAACCAGGGCAAACCAAAGAACTAGCAATCAACCCCCCAGGAGAACTGACTAACACGGACTCAGAAATCCGCTGAACTCCCAACTTAGCTCTACTAGCAAACTCCAACGACACAAAAGAATAGGATGCTCAGGAATCAAATAGAACAAAGGCATCAACGGAATCCACGAGCAGAGTACACGAAACCACCTCTGGATGCCCTGACTCGGCGGTCAAAGCGTACACCCTGGTGGCGCCGGACGAAGGAGCCCCGACTCGGTGATGCCCCAACAAGGCTGGGGCGGAGGAGGCAATCGAGGAGGAGCAGACGGCCGCGGGCACCAAGACGCTGGCCGGGCGGCGCCCACGCAAAGGGTGGCTGAGAAACAGGGCAGCCATCATGTGCACCGATCCTCTGGAAGACGCTGGAGCGCGAGGAGACGGCACCGGCTCCCACTGGCTCATGCTACCGGGGTTCATCCGGCAGACTCGCCCCATATGGCCGGGCTTGCCACCGTGGTTGCAACTCCGGTCCAACCACACTCAAGCACGGTGCTCGCCACCGCACTTGAAGCACTTCATGCCTGCCGGCACAGACGAACAGCTCGCGAAGAAGACGATCGGGCGGCCCCATCTTAGCCCCGAGGAGGAGCCCTGTCCTCCCTTGAACTTCTTGAAGGTGGGTCGCCGAGAGGACCCACCTCCTCCACCAAAGGTCCTCTTTTGGCCCCGCTGGCCGCAGAACCCCTGAACCTCCCGGGTTCTGCTTGTCCCGGAGAGCTCCAACTCGAGCTCCATGCCCTTCGCTTGCTCCACCACAGAGCAGAAGTCACGAGGGCGATCGCCCCCATGACAACTCTAAACTCTGGTTGAGGCCCCTACGGAACCTCCTAGCTTTCTCCGATCGTCATTTGCCACAGTAGTCTGAGCGCACCACGCTGTTGAACTCCTTCTCATATTCTGCCACCGACCTCTTTCCTGGGAAAGAGTGGTCGAGTAAGCTCCATCCTCTCAAGCAAAGACTCTGGATGGAACTTGGCTCGAAGCGAGCCACAAAGTCCTCCCAGTCCTTTGGACCCAGATCGGGGCTCTAGCAGCCAGAACCCCTCCCACGGATATCCGCTTGGCCCTTGGTGAAAAGCCACAAAGCGAGTCCTGCGAACCGAGGTCAAATCTAGGACCTCAAATCGCCTCTCCATGTACCGCAGCCAATCTGCGACTGGATTGGCGTGCTGCTCCGTCGAAAGTGTCAAGACGGAGGGACATCCACTCAGGAGACTCATCCTCGGCTCGGTGCAGCGGGGCAACAACAGGGGCCAGCTGCGAGGGAGGCACAACAGGCGGGGGCTGCATGGCGGGCGCAGGCTCTGAATCTCCCTCTGCAGAGCCTGAACTAAATCTTCATTTGCGGCGGGCACCCCCGCCCCCGACCGTGCAGCTGAAAGCTCCTCCTGAGCTGGCCCATGAGCATTAAGCGAAACGCTACCCTCAGCAACAGACTCCTCAACTCCCTGGGAGCCTCACCCCTGGCCTCCACGGCCACGGCGTCCACGGCCTCTACCCCTCGGCATGGCTGCTTAGACAGACAACCATCCAAACACGAAAGCACACAATCAAGATCATAGATCAAGCATCATCATAAGCATATTCCTTATCACATAATCAAGCGCGATGCAATGACGAACCAAAACCCATCCTACTGTGCATCCAAGTGTGTCAGATTTTAGATTAGTTATACCACTTTTACAAGTTTTAACGTTGCTATCCTATAACAAGGTTTTAGTTAGAACCTAAGCCATGTTTCTAAGTTATTCCACATCATATTTTAGTTGCAACTTAAGGTATGACACTAAAAATACATATTCCAAGGACCTACTGACCCGCTCGATACCAACTGTAACACCCCGGCATTTAATATGCCCGAATGCTACCAAACACAAGCTAAACAACAACTAAATACCACATTTAACATAAAATTCCAGCAAAGGTGCATAGGCTAAAAACCGAGATTTCGGCAGCACCTCCTTTGTTTTATCATGAATTTAAGGAACAGCAACAATATAGCATTATATGGCAATAAGAGAAACATCTAAAACAGCAATAAATAAAGTCTTAACGACAATAAGAGACTAACATTAAACTCTTAAGGTTCCAAGTGTCAAACAAACAATAGAACTCTCATTAACCAAGCTAAGACTTAATTTTAAAGACCATCACACGCAATTTATTATCAAACTAAATGAATTGACTTGGGAAAACATTAAGGTGAAGCAACGTGTGAGCGTGTGACTATTCCCCTTTCCCGCATGCCGTTCTCATGGTACCTAAAACAACAAGAAAACACAAGGGTGAGTTCGAAAACTCAGCAAGCATACTGCAATGGACAACAAGCATAACAACATGACAATAACATCTTCCATCATGTATATCATCTCATTCATGATTACTTATCAATATCATCATCAATTTGTATGCGAAGTAATGCAATGCTCGACCCTCACGGAACCTCATACCGGTATGGTGGAGTACACACCCGTCGGTGTGCACCCTTTCCTCCCTTCCATCCCGAAGATGGAGGGTGCCTACTCGCTTCCAAACACCACGTGGATGGAATCACGACATAGGACTTACTCAATGGCATTCCAGATTAGTCATAACTTTCTCACCGACCTTGCCGGACTAGTTAAGACTTTCTCACCGCCCTCGCCCTATCTCATGACATGCATGCAACCATGCCAATTATCATATTTAATTCACATATTAACACATGGCATCATAATATGTTAAACATTCTCATCATATCATATCATTCATTAACACATGGCAAGTGGACAAATATCATGTAAACAATTCCATCTAATCTCAACATGCAACCTACAACTCGCTATCCATCACAACACACTTGCCTCAACCACGTGCAACGGATTGGCGGGAAGAAGAGGGCACTTCCGGGGTCACACCACCTGCACAAAGGCATCACACACTCACAATCGTAGCCTCCAAACAGTACACAAACCCCCATCTAACCCGACATTGCCAACTACTCGCAAAACCTAAAAACAGAGGTTCTGTCCCGGCGGGACAGCAGCCTTGCAAAAGGCATAACTTGAGTTCTGGGACTCCGAATGAATTAAACGAGTACACCCTCGCGTAGCCTAGGAAATTTCCCAACTTTCTCTAGGTATAAGGAAAGTCTGATTCGGCCTCTAAAGTTGTTTAATCTACAGATTACCGAGATCTGTTCCAATTACGTCACAGATTTTTAGGCGCTCGGTAAAACAGCCATAACTTTCAAACGGCTGATCGTAATTTAACGTACTTTACGTCCACGGAAATATAATTAAATTATCTACAACTTCCTAGAAGTCCGTACGGTCAGATTCGAATTCTAAATGGACGGAAACTCAAACCCTAGTTCGACTGCTCAATCTGCCCGAAAACAGAAACGTGGACAAGTTTAGATCTAACCCAAATTACTTCAATACAGCGCCTCCAATTGATCTAAAAACTTGATAAACACCCTAATAACAGTACCTAGATCATCCCCAAGGATCCCCAAGATCATACCTTTGGCCGAAGCACAAAACTCCAATCAATCTCCGCGGACCTCCTCGCGAATCGCTCCTCGCTCCACGTTCCTCGCTCCTCGCTCCTCGCTCCTCGCTCCACGGGATGGATCCACGAGGTGCAGGGGGTGGGGTGGCCACCCTAGGGCAGCAAGGGGTGGAGGGGAGGTGGAGGAAGGGGAGGGGGCGCACGGTATGGGGGGGCGGCTAGGGCTTAGGGAAGGGGGAGGGAGGAGAGGTGGAGGGAGGGGGCGCATGGGGCTGATGTGGGGCGCAAGGGGGGGCAGGGGGAGCCCCTTTTACCAGCCCCCACACCCTGCCCTAGTCCAATAAGAGTCCCTCTCAATCCCTCCAAAGCCCACCAAGGCCCAAAACTCCCCCGGGAAGGCCCAAAACCCCGAAAACGGCCCGGAAACGGCCCGGAAACGTTATTAACCTCCAATTCTTATGGTTTTAACCTTATTTCCACATCTCATACTGTATTTAACCTTATCATGTTCAATAATTAAGGATACGACACTCCGAGGTGTCACAATATTCCACTATCCAAAATTCCAAATGATCTCTATGGATTTGTCAACCGCCTTAGGGATCGATTTCGTCTACTGCTCCTGCTATCTTATTCTCATCTGACTATGTCCCTATCCGTTGTCTCTTTTTTTCTTATAAAAACTTTCTTAATTTGTTTGTCCGGTTTTCTGATATACCCGGGGCCCGGGTTTGCTCGCTATTCCGGGGGCCCGACGTTGCATGTATTATTATATGCGACAGTTTGACCTTTCGAGTTTAGCATGCACTTCTTTCGCTCTACGCACGTAGTACTAGTACTAGTATACTACTTTTATTAAACTCGAGAGTTTTCACGTGCGCCGGATCCTCCACGTCGCTGGATCTTCTGCAAAGAGGCCCTCGATCAATTCTGTTTTTGCGTTGCCGTCCGGTCGCTCTCTCGCTCGACGCGTGCGTGCATCGCGAAGCTTCCAGCTCCCTCCGTTTCTCTATCCTCGGTCACTCCGCTCCGCCTTGTCACTCTTCCCCGCATGCTAGCCCTCGCCCTTCTCCTCGTGCGCCCCAGCCACGCCGCTCTCGCGCCCATCGCCGCGCCCCTGCGCCTCGGCCGGTCGCTCCGCTTTAGTCCGCTGTGGCCGCTGCGCTGAGGTCGCCGACCCTCCCGTTTCGTGTGGGACGCAGCTCTGGCCTCCACCATCATGCTGAGAGCCTCCTCACTCCCGATTCCCTCATGTCATGTCCCCTTGTCATCGAAGAGATCTGGAGGCGTGAGATCGAGTTCCTCAAGAGGACAGCGAGATACAGAGAAGAAGAAGGGGAAAGAAGAAGCAACTAGGATTAGTTTCATTTCATTTTTTTCGTTGCCTGTTACAATCGGCACCCCTTCTTTAATAATCTCTCTCTCTCTCTCTCTCTCTTACAAGTGGGACCGGCCCAGGTGTGACATTACCGCCCCCATGAGAAATTGTTTGTCCCCAAGAAATTGAATTACCTCCCGACAAGACACCACGGCCTCCAGCAATATCATCAGCGAGCTTCATGATGTATGCTTTATGCACTACTGTCAATTTCTTTTTATAAGTGAGATCATCAAATGCCATTTCCGGCAATAGCCCCTTGATCCTACTAGATGTCACTGATGGCAAAGTATCAGGCTTTTGGCCATCCAAAGAGTCGTACATTGTAAAAAAAATTATCTTCTTCAGGCAGCTGGATTTCCAAGCCAATCTTGTCAAAGCCAGCACTACCCTGACTTGGACCAGGACAAAGGATTGCTGAATTCCTGCACTCCATTACATTTCCTGGTTTTTTAGAGGCAGCTCCATCCTTAGTGTTGTTGAAAGACAGGGCCTGTTCACCAGGGTAATATCCTTCTTGACTAGATGGCAATAAAGTTTTGTCTGTCTCAACAAACTCATAGTTAGCACCACCAGTAGCAGATCCTCGAATAGAAACCGGTGCATCCTTGGAATGGAGCTCATTCATAAAAGCAGCCCCAAATAATGCTTCCAATGTTAGGCTCTTGCCTGAAGTAGCAACGGTTTCAGATTTATTATTTGGAGCAGTTCCAGATATTCCACCAGCAGATGCAGGAGATGCAATTGAGAAGATCTTTGATGCATCATCAAATTTATCAGTAGGTGATCGTGGTGATAGATTCTGAATAGCGCCATCAGATAAAGGAGCACCAGGAGCTATATTTTCTAGACCTAGATTTTCAATTTTGACAATCATATAGAGCAAGTTCTTTGACGACAAGTCTTCTGCAGGTTTCAAGTCTCTGTCAAGAAGCCAACAAGCAAATTTGGATGATTCTGGTACAGATGAAACCATCATATTGTCATCTTTGATACCACCAGGATCCCATGGCCTCTGCAACCGCTGCCCAGCATTCACACCAGATCGAGAGGGAGAATTAGCCATCAACACTCTCTACACAGCAGAAACAATGCTACGGACATACTACCGGGCCATAGTTGCAACACTATCTTGGAGATGCATTTCATAAGGGAATTGAAAGGCAATTGTCAGCACTGATCGCAGATTACTACAATCATCCAAAGATGCATGTTTTGACCTTGTCACAACCTCAATACTTTCTGTTACAGATCCAATTTGGTTATCCTTGAGGAGAAGAGCATTGCTTGCATTGTCATCTCCAACAATCTGCACTTGCTCCTTGGATTCAGTCTCTTCACCCATGATTTCCCCTTTGGAAACCACATTGAAATTATCCTCCTTCAAATATGTGATAGAATTTTCTATTATCTCTTGAAGCATCCTTCCTGTATGATGCAAAGGTTCTGAAACAATTTGGAAATTAACCCTCTCAATGACACCACCAACACCATTCAGGACAAGCTTTTTGAATGACTCACAAGACAATGAATTCCCCATATTTTTATCAGGATGGACAAACAGGAAAATTCTGTGGTACTCCTTTTTCAGCATCTTCAGATCGATACTTCTATTCCGAGGGATGCCCAAAACTTCATAATGGGTCGAACCATCCATTATCCTCTTCATCTCATCCAGTGAGCTAGAATCAGATTTCACTATTTTACTAAGAGACACCTCTTTTTGTACATGTAACACATCTTGTGTAGGTGATGAGCAAAAGGGCTTTGCACAAGATACAGTCTCAGGTTCACTGTCAGGAGCAGGGGGGTATTCACAACTACGATAGAATTCCTCCATGACTAGATCAGAATCCTTCGTTTCTTCAAAATGTGTCTCTTCTGTGCTTCCCTCATATCCTTGCAGCAACTGCTTTGATGAAGCCACGGTCTCTTCCATTGTGAGTCGTGCTACAGCCTGCATCGTTGCTTCCAATTGTTTGGCGAGCAATTTCTGATCCATCGATCGCTGCTCCGCCTCTTTCGCAGTAATCTCCATCCGAGCCATCAATTGTTTCTGGTTGGTGTAGATGGATTCAACCCGCACAAACAATTGATCGAGCCTTCCTTTGATTAAGGCCAACTTCTCCTCATCTGTCGGTCCGCCCAATTCATCCATCGGTGGGATTGATGATGCGCTGCTCCTCAAGCCCACCTCTGGCGTCACCGAGACGCAGCTCTACGCTAGGTGGCCGCGGTGGCTGGAGAAGGGTGAAGACTCGTAGCATGATGGCTGGGTAATCGAGCTCGGTGATGAGACCGAGTCGCTCCAGGCAGTAGAGGAAGGCAGCGAAGTTGGTCTCATGTCCTGTGCCGTAGTCGATGCGGGTGGCGTTGCCAAGGGAGTCAAGAAGGTAGGGCGCGAGCTCGACTTCGGTGATGACAGAGATGGCAAAAGTGACCACCGTGTCATCCTGAGCGGGGCGGCGGCTCCCGGGCGTGGCGCAGGGGAAGGCAAGGAGGTGAGGTCGAAAAGCGTGAGGTTGGATCCGGTGTGGTTGGGCTCGACCTCGTTCCAATCGAAGGAGGTGATGGGTGTGCAGAACTCGGAGGCGGATGCCTTGCGGTTGTCGAGGACGGGGCATAGCTCGGGAGCGGCGGGGTCGCAGGCGGAGAGGTCAGATGAAGACGGGTAGGGTTGCGGCGGCGCGGAGGAGAGGCGGGAGGATGGCGCTGAGGCAAAGCGCGAGGAGGACGCGGAGTTCTCCATCGGCGATGGTGAAGGCGACGGTGGCTGCTTGATCGGGATTTTACAGGGAAGGCTCACCGATCTTGTGGCGGCTTGCGTCTTCCCCAACCGAGACCCGAGCGTAGCTAGCTCTAATACCATATTGTCATGTCCCCTTGCCACCGAAGAGATCTGGAGGCGTGAGATCGAGTTCCTCAGGAGGACAACGAGATACAGAGAAGAAGAAGGGGAAAGAAGAAGCAACTAGGATTAGTTTCATTTCATTTTTTGTCACTTGTTACAATCGGCACCCCTTATTTAATAATCTCTCTCTCTCTTACAAGTGGGACCGTCCCAGGTGTGACACCTCACCCGACGGCTTCCCCCGCATGTCGCCCCCTAAAGTCGCTTGGTCGCCTCCCAGCCCACTTCGCTCTGCCTCCTCCCCGCTTGTCCTCGGCTTTGCTCGGTGTCTTCCCCACTCGGCGTCCGCCCAGCCCACTTCGCTCTGCATCCTCCCCGCTTGTCCTCGGCTCTGCTCGGTGTCTTCCCCACTCGGCCTCCACCTAGCCTCGGTGCCCAGTTGCCTCTTTCCCGCCCCATTGCCTCCGCCCCGCATAGCCTCAGTGCCCCGTTGCCTCTTCCCCGGGGGCGGTGAGGAATGACTCTTCCCCGGCGACGGTGAGGAACACGTGGATGAGCGGCGCTGAGGCGGATTGCGTCCGCAGCCGGCATCCGAGGCGATCGCCGATTTTTTCGAAGGGAGGAAGCTAAGGACGAATGGAGGAGACTAGGCAATGGCGTCGATATCCACTTGGCGAGGAGGGACGGAGAGCGCCGCGCGAGAGCACACGCGCGAGGACGCGCGCGGCGTGCGGCGGCCAGCCCACTTCGCTCTGCCTCCTCCCCGCTTGACCTCAGCTCTGCTCGGTGTCTTCCCCACTCGGCCTCCGCCCAGCCTCAGTGCACAGTCGCCTCTTTCCCGCCCCATCGCCTCCGCCCCACCTAGCCTCAGTGCCCGTTGCCTCTTCCCCGGCGGCGGTGAGGAATGACTCTTCCCCGGCGACGGTGAGGAACGCGTGGATGAGCGGCGCTGAGGAAAAGGCGAAGGGTATATATCGCCTACAATTGCCGATCGCCGAGCGACGCTACGTCGGTGTCAAGACCCGATTTGAATCCGAGTCGAACAAGGATTCTGACGAGTATGGATTAAATAGAGGAAAGGAAATCAAGAACAATCTTGGGCTACTTCTAACGTAACATAACTAAGGAAACATAATTTCATTCCAGATGCCTTCCCATTCCTCCATCACCTGAGTTTTATACCCAGTCTTTACATTCAGTTTACCCATAACAGAAAAGATTCGCTGTAAAGATTAAAAGTAAGTAGTGAAAGTACATATAGATGTCGACACTATTACTTCATCTCTTGCCGGTAATTTTGCTGACAGCCTCCAGGTTCTTGGATGATCTCTCCCTTGCGATGATTAATATCCAGCCGTTGATGTTCAGTAAACTAGATGACCGAAACGGTATCCAAATCTGCTGAATTCTCAGTTTCTCTTCATTTCCTCTTAGCAGCTCTGACAGTCGGCTCAAGCGCTCTCTCTGGCAATCGCACTGTCCGATGTAGGCCATGAATCTTTGCGTACACCCTGGTTAGTTCTTTCCTTTGCCCTTCTCCATTTGCTCCTTCTCTCATTTTAGGGTTTACTTCCTGCAAAATGCGGAGTAGGGTTGTTCATTTGGGCAACACAGAGCAAAGATTGATCTCGATAGCCTCTAATAGGAGTATCCTGTTGTCTGACCACATTGCACCATAAGAATCAATCTCTGAATGCCCTCACTTCCTGAGTGCTTGTGCTTCCATTTTATCCTGTTGTACTCTGAATGCCCTTACTTTTCAGGTCCTTGTGCTTTTGATTTCTCTGTTTGGCAACAGGTATTGATTTGTTCGCTCTTAGAAGAAAGAATAGAAGGAGGAAGTAATCAATGATGTTGATCAACTGAAAATTCCCTTTTTGTTATATGCTAATAAACTGCTGAAGTTTTCAGCTAAAAATTCCCTTTTGTTATCTGCTAATAAACTGCTAAAGTTTTGGGCTAAGTATTTTGTTTGAAATGCTTTTTGTTCTACATTGATGATAGAACATCTAGATGATGCCCCTTTTTTAGATGATAGCTTATGGTTCCTGGATTGCAATTTACTGATTCAATGAAGGCAATGATTGGTTGTTGATTGTTGAGTGAACCTCTTTTCTTAGGGTTCCAACAACAGCGCAGCCTGCTAATCCCAGCAGAGTTCTCATGCTGTTGTCTGACCACATTGCACCGTAAGCATCAATCTCTGAATGCCCTCACTTCCTGAGTGCTTGTGCTTCCATTTTATCCTGTTGTACTATGAATGCCCTTACTTTTCAGGTCCTTGTGCTTTTGATTTCTCTGTTTGGCAACATGTATTGATTTGTTCGCTCCTAGAAGAAAGAATAGAAGAAGGAAGTAATCAATGATGTTGATCAACTAAAAATTCCCTTTTTGTTATATGCTAATAAACTGCTGAAGTTTTCAGCTAAAAATTCCCTTTTTGTTATCTGCTAATAAACTGCTAAAGTTTTGGGCGAAGTATTTTGTTCGAAATGCTTTTTGTTCTACATTGATGATAGAACATCTAGATGATGCCCCTTTTTTAGATGATAGCTTATGGTTCCTAGATTGCAATTTACTAATTCACTTAAGGCAATGATTGGTTGTTGACTGTTGAGTGAACCTCTTATCTTAGGGTTCCAACAACAGCGCAGCCTGCTAATCCCAGCAGAGTTCTCCTGCGTTGTTTCCATGTAAAAAAAGGAGAAAATACCATCCTAATCTTTATGACCATAGTGTTACACTGTTACTGGATATAGCGCTGCTTTTCTTTTGGTTCATACTCCGTTGTTGATGCTGACAAATGACTGTTATTGATGAGCAGGCCATATCTATTCTCATACAGGTGGAATCAATTCCGTATGACAAGAAATTAGTTCTTCAATATGCATTCGATCAGAATATGCTTGAATAATTTATTCTGGTAAGATCGTTTGTTACACTTATATAAGATTGGCGACTTATTTAGATAATCAGTGTGAAAGAATTGACATATAGCGGTCTTACGGCGCATATCCTAACTGGTTTAATGAATCTCAGCTAATACGATTTCTGCCTCTTCCCTCACTGCCAATTTTGTCGGTATACTCCTTGACTTTATGCATACTTGCTGGTCTTGCTCACTTTTGTGTCATTAGAATGACTTTTTTTTAATTGTAGGCTTATTTAATACTTGCTATGTTTTGATTAGATTGTCAGCAAACTAGCTCCCTCTTCAACGAAAGCTATGTTTTGAGAGTGCCATCCCTTGCTGAAAAGCAGTCTTCAGGAGCTACCGATTCCGATAATGTGAGTATGCTTTGTTGAATGGAAAAAAATATATTTTAAATGTTGATGTGATATGCGGTATGATGTGTTTCTTAAAATTATTATGAGATGATCATAGCTTTTCCGAATGACAAACTGTTAAGGGTAAATTCCTCAATCACAAGACCAGATGAGTTCGAACTCCACAAGTAAAAGTAGGTTACTTGCATCGTACTTTCTTAAGATAGTTAGCTTATGGAGTTTATCTACTGGAGAACCTCAAATGGTGCATGTTCACCTCTTTCCTGTGAAATGGCAAAAACATTTATAGAGATACTCTGCTTATTAATTTGTCTGCTAAAGTTAATCAATTGAGCCCCAGATGTGAGCTTACAGTGCAAGGGCGTGCTCTGGTATTCCATTCTATTCCTAGCTCCTAAGTGATAGGTAAAAAACTTCATTTCACTATTTTTTCCCCTGGTGTGCAAGGGCGTGCTTCATATTTATTTCAATTCACCATTATGTGCCATGGTGCGTTTACTACATATTGCAAGTTCCAACCCTTTTGCACAACAACTAATGGCCTACAAAAAATTTGTACGATAATCTTTGCCTCATATATTGACACATATCTTCAATGTTTGTATTTGACCTTTCTTATTAAAGGATTGATTATAATATATTCTGAATTAGACAACAAGGTTTGATCTCTCAATAAGTTTCTACTCTGCATATACGGTATCTTATTTAATTAGGTTACTGTTTTGCAGCCATAAGCTAAAAAATCCTCTCGATTTAAGATAAGGTTTAGTTGCTTTAGCAAAGTATTAATAGTGCTGTTTTCTACCCACTCTTAAGAATTTCTTCTAGGTTTCAAATTGCTGCCATCTAATGGTCAGCTTCAATAGAAGTACCAGATCGTTAAGGTTGAGATTTGTGTTGATGTGAAGCCTACCACTTCTTTTTAGGTTACTTCTCATACCATCCACATCTCACATTTTTATCCAGCTGCTTATATATATTCATACTGATATTCTTTCATATCTTCTGTTTTGGTGAGCAAAGTAGCTACGGATTTAAACTTTTGGTTATTATCGGTCTTGGTAGTATATGTCGAAAAAAACTATTAAGGAAACTGTGCTTACATGACAGAAAGTGTAAAATGTAGATTGCCTGGTATAGTATTGTTTTTTAATCATAAAACTATTGAAACAAGATCTTGGGGCTCAAAGGTTAGATTCAAGTTGTTTCCAGTGTGATTATCTATGCAAAACAGCTTTGAGCGGCCATTTTCTGCATTACCTACTTTAGTTCTTTGTATGGATTTGTATTTAGTGTCATCCAACGTTTGTTGCGATAATATACGACAAGCCAGTTATACAACATTTTCCTTTTTTTTACATGATGCTTCTGCTGAAATTGCACCAAGATTACAACGCACTCAGGACTTCATAATTGAAAACTACAATGATAAATACTTATTACCTCATTTCATATGTTACTATATTATTCGTAAATACTAACTTACGTGGCATGCCGCTTCACCGTTTGCCTTTATATATACATCGTCCTGCAAAGTACATTAGTGTGTTCTGTCCTTCCACTAATTTTGCTTGCTACATTATTTGCTATTTCCTTTCCATGTTGCTTATTACTTTTTCCCATGTACACCTACTCTGCTAATTTCCCAAACACGTTTTATCATTGATTGCTTTACACGCAGATCGCCCGTGTATTAGGCTATGCAGCTACCATTCCATTATAGTCTATTCTGCTTGCTTACACTGCGAAATATAGCTTACACCTTCACCAATCTATTCAAAGTTTCGTACCTTCTGCCTATTATCATCTTGCATATCGTATTACTTTCCTCACAGTTCTAAGAAAATCTATACATTATAGACTTTCGCATTTAGTAAAGTTAAATTTGACAACTGCTCTACTGTGTTAGTTATTCAATAGATTTAGCTGCATATGCTACCTTATTAAAAGACTTACTCGCTAAAAAGCTTATTGTTCCTTTTCAGGTTATTGCCTGCATTGCGCATCATCTATTGGAAAATACATGCTCAATCTGCTTGCCGTTAGACTCGTATCACAGCAATTTACTTTTCAGCATAGCGTTATACCATCGGATATTTCATTCTATAGAGTATATTTCTAAAAAAGTCCCTTCCCAGCAGCTCTATTTACTGTGCTTTTCCGTGTTTGTACTTCGTTAGGCCAGCATGCCGGCATGTTTACATCTTCATAATATGGACCCTATAGTGATATACCTATGTATATAATTACACTTAAACCAATTAAACTTGCTTTACAGCAGATTAAACTGCTATGAAATCTGGTTCCGACACAAACCGAAACTCAAACATTCCAGTACCATGTCACCCATTATCCTTTTTATAACTCTATAGCATATAGCTAGCCACTTAAACTACAAAATTTACAGAAAAATAAACAACGTTTTGTTATCAATACTGTCTATTTAGCTTGCGCAGCAATAGCATAATAAAACGCTAGATCTTACAGCTCCAACCCCCCGGCTTTTTGATTCCATTACGTTCTAAAAAATATATATTCATCTTATTTATCTGCCTCACACAACAATGTTTTAGTACAACATTAAACCTTACCGCTTAAACTCATTCGCCTTTTGACTTCCTTATATCCTGAATAGAAACATGCTCCGCCCAACACTGAATATATTAATTGAACATATACAACAGACCTACGCCAGAAGAAACCGTGTAATATGCCAAAGACTACTTATTTCTCTTGAACATTACATATTGCTATTATCTATACTCTTTACAACCAAATTCCACTACTCTACCTGCTACTGTTAGCCAGATCATGTTTCCATGTACTCACGCTTACATGATCTGACCAACTATTTAAACTACTATAAAAAAAAATTAGATCTTCTTTACCAACACCATCCGGTTACAGCTACAAAAGCGCTACATTCTAAGTAAAATACATGGTGGTTCTATCACTATGTTTTACACTACTATCCCGTTAGCTTTTGCCTTACATTAATTTCCATCATACATATTTCAAAAATCTATATTATCTTCCTGTGCTTTACATAGTTTGTACAGCTAAATTTCAAACTCTTATCTATCTATGCTTACAGCTCTTGTCTAATAGACCACCTATACAAATAATGTATTCAGTATCTATTCTTCTGTACGAATGATGTATCCAGTATCTAATAGACCTGCCCTCCACCACCTACAGTAAAACCAAAAAAACACTCAAGTGTTACTTAGCCATTCTCAAAACACAATCACGACCTACTCAGCTCCCTATCAATCTAGCGCTCTATGTAATAAAAACATCATAAAAAATACTATATACATCTAACTCCTAACAAACTGATTAATACAATTATAAAAAACACTCCCAGTATGTTGTCTCAGCAATACCCCAAATAAACAACTAATCTTATCTACTTACTAATTAACTTCTTTTCTTACAAAATTGATCATCTATGTTCCGTACGCGCGTGCCGCCGCGTATACTTCCCTTAGTGAGTATATACAGAGGGAGTCAGGGAGGGAATCAGAGAGAAGATCTGATGGAAGATGGCACGATGGAATTGGATAGTTGACAGTGCAATAGTGGTTAGAGGTTGTGCAGGGGAAGAGGGCGTCAGTCACTCGAGCAGCAAACGCCTAGCTTCTTCTTTTCCTTTTTTTAGGATGAAAAAAAAAAACCGAGGAAGATTCTTCTTTCATAGTATCATAATTGAAAACTGAGGAACATTCTTCTTTCATAGTATATCATAATTGTTTTATACGAGACAGATAAACACTGCAAACCATCTTTTATTCCTACAGACAAGACTAATATATATCGATAACAACACCGTGGTACGTGTGTACTTACAGAAACTGCACAACTGAACATTCGCAAGTCTTTAACAGCCGCCACCGCCTCCGCCTCCGTCACAGCCTCCGCCTCCGCCTCCGCCTCCGTCACAGCCTCCGCCTCCGCCTCCGCCTCCGTCACCGCCTCCGTCACCGCCAGAAACTACCGTGGCTGCCGCAAGACCAGAGCTGCGCCTGCGATGGCCGCTGGGCGTGTGCCCCATCCCGTCGGCGCAGTTGAACACGGTTATGCCCACGAGTGCTAACACCGCGGCGAAGGCCATGATTAGGACCACAGCACCGGGCGCATCGGGCATGGAGCCACCAGCGGCGAACCCGTTGCCCCCGGCAAGATCCAATAATACCCTGACCATTATAGCTGAAGGAGTTCTAACCGAATTTTTTCTTTCTGTGTGGGAAGTGATGTTGCGGATTTGTTGAGGCTGGAGTTCTAACCTAACTTTCTTTCTGTGTGGAGAAGTGATGTTGCAGAATCGGATTGTTGAGATTATGAGCATTCGGGGAGAGCACGCATATAATATTATCGCCAATTCGCCATCTTACATACACGTCTGTGCCCGTGTTGAAAGTTCAGTAACAAGTTTTTACGCGTTTAACCACAAAGAAATTTGACTTCTCAAATTAATGGGTGGTGGGCAACTGTTCAAACTTGAATACTTGTCGACAAAGTAACGTACGAAAGATAACAAGTTGAATTAGGCTGTCTATCAAGAAAAGTACAATTTTTGCCCATTGAAACATCACGTGTCTAAGTATTAACTTGTATATATTAGTTTTGGTCTATGTGAAAGAGTGAGAAAAGAGGAGAGAGAAGATAGTTGGTTCTTATTTAGTAGTCAGCTTTGCACAGAAGCATATATTAATTATATATATAAAAAAAGAAAAAATAGTTATTACATGATATCTAAAGATAATTTTTAGAAATAGTTATTGAACACTACCTCCCTTATAGTCGGGAGACTTCCCGTGAGCACAGCCAGCCACGTCACCTCTCCCCTCTCTCTCCGTCATTTTCCAAAAAGGATCACATCAACTTGTTCTTAACTTGTATATATTAGTTTTGGTCTATACGAAAGAGTGAGAAAAGAGGAGAGAAGATAGTTGGTTCTTATTTAGTAGTCAGCTTTGCACAAAAGCATATATTAATTATTTATATCAAAAAAGAAAAAATAGTTATTACATGATATCTAAATATAATTTTTAGAAATAGTTATTAAATATTAACCTTCCCTATAGGGGAAGGAATTCGCGAGCGCTCACGGAGTCCACGTCGGCTGGCTGTGCGGAGCAGACCCGATTTTTCTTCGTATTTGTGTTCGGCTTCTTGTTTTTGTCGCCGTCCGTTCCTTTCTTTGATGCTCGCGCGTGCTCGAGGACCAGCCCGTAAATCGTCACCAAATCCAGCGCTGCGGAGTCCTCCACGCGGCCCCATTGGCTCGCCGCGGCTCCTCAGCAAAACCTAGCCCACTCTCGCCACCGCCCCCGCGCCCGCGCTGCCGTCGCCGTCGCCGTCGCCCTGTCCCTGCACCGCGCCGAACTTCGCACCGTCGCCTCGGCCCTTTCCCGCATCCGCGCCGACGTCAACCCGTCTCGCCTCGTCCTTGCTCCTCCGCTCATCGCAGCCGCCTCCCCCGAGGACACCTCGACTGCACCGGCTTGGTTCAGGGCAAGCTAGGGTGGGATCCGCTTTTCCTCACCGCCGCCCTGGGATCTTCGGGAGGGGGCCCACTGCGCCCGTGCCGCCGTCGCCTTTGGCTGTGCTTTGTTCTCTCCGCGGCGGCCGACCATCCTCGAGCTCAGAAAGGGCTCGCTCCGTTCAATCGATAGGCGTGATGGTTCTTCCTCCCCGTTGCTCTTTCCGTCGCTCGGGTTATTGATTCGTCCAACGCTCTGGCTGTCTCGACAGGTTACTGCGCATCCAGATCCCAGGTAATGCCGTTTGTTCGGGTTCCTGATTCGTTCCTGATTTTGCGTATTTCCTTACCGTTCATCTGTCTGTAGTCATCTCCTCCTTGGTGATTAATCATTTATTGTTTCTTCCTGCCGCGTTTGCCGCTGCTTGTTTAAATGTCTTGTGAAATGGGGATTTCGGGATTTCTTGTTGGATCGTCATGCGCCGTGCCATCACTTCATCACCGTTTCATTCATTCATGAGGTTGCTCCTATCTTCGTTCTGCAATTGTGGCTGGCAGGTCACCTCAGTGGACAGGTCACCATGCACAAGTTTGACAGGCAAGAACATCCTAGCCGATAGGAGGCGATAGTTCATCAGAATCGTCCTCCCTGGATTCTCTACAAAGCTGGTCTGCAAACCTCACTTCTCTCCCCCAAGAACCTTTTCATACGGCATTGTTTGGTCTACCTAAAGATTAATATGCTTGAATACTGCATTGTTTGGTTCAATGTTCTTGCAGCGGATCCCTCCCAAGTTTGCGCGAAATCACTTGACTGAGGACAATGGCAGTCAAACGGCCATGGTTTTCAGCCCCCTCGGCAAGTTTTGGCACAATAGGCTGGAACGAGATCAATCTCATGTCTTCTTAGGGAGTGGCTAGGCAGAGTTTCTGACGGCTCATGGTCTTTCTCGAGGCAATCTCATGCTTTGTTCGAGATCTGAAGGTAACATTGTGTTCCTTTGTCAAAGTGTTCGAGTGAATGGGTGCAAGAAAGAGTACTGCGATGTTGCACCTTCAGTCCATGTTCTTGATGAGAAGGCCCTCGGTGACGCCCCAAGAAAGTGAGCTATTTATCTGACCAAAAGTTTGAATCGAATTGATCATGGAATGATCCTGTCTCATTCACAGATTGTGCATGTTGTGCGCCTTCTATCTGATTTTGCAGAAAAACATCAGCCTCAAGTATCATTGATAGGTAGAAAGAGCAATCGGGCGCGTGTCAGTGCAAGAGAGGTTTGACATGTATCTTTTAGCACAGGTTTCTGCAAGCACCTTAGTGGACCAACAGATCCGAGAACACATAACACATGAGTGATATCACTGGTAAATCTCCCATGGCTCTCATATCTGAAGAGGTAATGTCTTACTATTTATTGATGCTGTCCTGACCACTAAGAAAAATACCTTTCGAGATTATGCAGGGTCATGTCGACAATATATTACGCTTTACCATTGTACAGCATGCATATCAATATTTAATGATTATACATTTGTCAAAAAAAATTGTTAATGTGCAGGTCCCAACCTCCAGCTCTACTCTTGTTGATTATGAACAAACTGTCACACCTAAGGTTTACCTCTTGTTATTGTCTTCCATCCTATTATCTAGGCATCACAAATTTGCCTTTTCTATTACTATGTCAGGTACTCTAATCAAAGTCAATATAATCTTTGTAACAGAAAACCAATATCGAACCTGCTATGGCTTTTCAGTCCACCCCCTGCGCTGGAGGTCGTCTATCTAATTCACCAGATATTTTTCCTTTTAGATTACCGCCTGTTAAAATACATATCCCCTCAGAATTCGATGCTATTCAGTTCTCGCCAATATTAGAGCTTGCATTCAAACAAACGCTGCTCATGACCAGCAAGCCATTATCTGATCTCCCAAATATCGAAAGGTGATTTTGCTTACTGTTTTTGTGCAGCTCTTCTTAAGATAACCCAAACTGCTACAATTCTGACAGATTTACGTACATGATATGTTCAGCTCCATCGTTTATCGACAGAAGCCTACAGCCAAGAGAAAACTATTTGAAGACAACACAGAGGAGCATCCATGAGCGACTTCCCTGACGGTACGCTTCATTCAATGCGATTTCTTTTATGATACCTCAGATAAACATAAACTTTCCCTAAAAAAATTAGCCCTTTTTTCGTACCATACATATTTCCTTATCGATTTATCTTTTTTTTTGCAGTGTATTCCACCAATATATCAAACCGTTCACAATTATGGCTCAAGATATCCAAAGCTAGGCTGTTTGTATTTTGTGTTGGGACAATATAATATATGCTCTGCGATACCCGTCTTGCTGCTGCCACGGCGTTATCTTCGGCTGCTGTTCGCATTCTCACGGAAACAGGTCGGCTTTTCCCAAACGCTATAGCATAGCCTATGAAAACTGCTCGGCCAATGTCTCCTCTTTACATCTATCTTTGTATATCCATTATATATGTTTCAACAATACTTCGAAATATGCTCTTACAGAACCTAGGTTATGTATATCAACGTACTTCTAATCTATATAATATATGGATGTGTATATCAATATTGCCATCGAAATACTGAAGTTCATAGTTCTCTTTTTTGATGCAGAAAAGCGTATGATCCTTTATCTGTACTTCTGCAATTCATAGCGTTCTCATAACGTTGCACAATTATATATTTTCTTTTATTTGCCTTCGCAACACATAATCACAAAAATATTTCTTCTCTTTTTATGTACCAAACGGACAAGATTATCGACGGCGCGGCGTAGCGCGCTTACCTTCCTAGTAACCATGAAAGGAGCAGGAACGCGCCCGGCGTTAGACTTGGAGAGAGGACGTCCCTGACGCCCAGGTCAAGAGAAGCATCCAGTCGTGACTTTCCTAGAAGTTTCGAAGGTGATCTGGACTGGCTGCCAAGATTGAGTTGGAGATGTGCATAAATTTTTTTATTTTAGATTTGGATTTTGATAAACAACATCCGGATGTTTTTATCGTTGAAATCATTTAAATCTAGAACCATCGGATCATTGTTGAGATTTGAGAGTATCGATCACACACTACTACAAAATCAGGCATCACAACCGGCCTATTAGAAACGGTTTGGTGCGAACCGGTTGTAATGCTCGCACCAGAAGTGGTTTGTGGCAACAAGCCGGAGGGGATCTCTAGAAGCGGTTCGTGGCACGAACCCCTTCTAAAGATCTTTACAAGCAGTTCGTGTCCCCAATCGCTTCTAAAACTTTAGAAGGGGTTCGTGTCACGAACCGCTTCTAAAGCTGGGGCTTTAGAAGGGGTTCGTGACACGAACCCCTTCTAAAGACCCCCTTCAGAAGGGGTTCGTGTCACGAACCGCTTGTAGAAGCCCAGTTTTAAAAATAATAAAAGGAATGCGTGCCCTACTCTATCAGAGAGCACGCGTGGGTGGGTTGGCTAGATGGATGAGGCGAGTCACGAGGATGGAGTGCTGGTCGTGGGTTCGAATCCCGTTCCCACGATATTATTACTGCCTTTTACCGCTTGGTGTCGCACCACCACAAGCAGTTCCTAGAACCGCTTATGATACCCTTCGAGGTATCACAACCGGTTGCCTAGAAGCGGTTGTAAAACCGCTTCTAGAAGCTGGTTCTGTAGTAGTGACATCCGATCTTATGATTTGATCTAACGGCCCAGTGATATCCGTGTGGGATATCCAACGGTCTAAAATTTGGATGTTAGCTAAGACAAAAACATCTGGATGATACCTATACACTCCCTTTAAATTTTATCTAAGACAAATATAATAAAATATTAGATATGCATAAATGAGCGAATAATATACTGTATTTCAAAATATGCTCGACTTAAATATTTAACAGAGTCGATCGATGTATGAACGAGTAGTCGACGTCGAGGAAAAAACCGAGGAGGGACCGAGGGAGATCAGTGAGGTTCAGCTGTTTAACATCAAATTTGTTTTGAAATGGGTTTGTTGCAGTCTGTAACATCTTCAAA
Organism: Rhipidocladum racemiflorum; assembly: GCA_036346355.1. NCBI lineage: Eukaryota > Viridiplantae > Streptophyta > Magnoliopsida > Poales > Poaceae > Rhipidocladum > Rhipidocladum racemiflorum. The sequence continues at coordinate 74,974,250 of CM070579.1, forward strand.
CTTATAAAAGTTTAAAATCAAATATTAAAAATGTGAAATCACTTTCTTATTGCATCCTTGATTTTATGTGTATTTATTGGATTATTTGTTGATTGAAACAATTAATGGAATTGAGAAAAAGAAGAAGAAAAGAGGAATCATAAAATGGTAAAATAGTAAAAGATAAAAATTACCATAGTAAATTTTGGATAACCCTAGCTGGTCAAAAAGTCTTGAAAATTCGGAAAAATTGAGTAAATAAACTACAGTTAAATCTAAATTATGAAAATAACCTGCAGTAATTGGAAATGCGTTGAATGGAGCTTCTTTCCGCCAGTTGGTGTGGCTTCCGCCGCACGGTATGGTGGAAGGCGGCGTTTCCGCCACACGGGATGGCTTCCGCCATGCGGTATGGTGGAAGGTGGCTTCCACCACATGGGGTGGCGGAAAGGACTTGGCTTCCGCCATGTGGGACGGTGGAAGCCGCTGGCTTCCGCCATGTGGCACGGTGAAATCCGTTCGGGCGGGAAACTGCCATGTCCGGCCTCAGTCACAGCCCCGGTTGCAAAAACAGATGTTTAGTCCGCAGAAACACACTGATTAATGTTGAAAGCACTCGGGGAAATTTTGATGATGTCAACGGTATTTAATAAAAACCGGCGATGAGAGAAGCACTGAAATCCTTAGAAGCGAAAACCCCAAAACTCTATGGTTATCAGCAAAGATGACACACGTAGGGATTGCAAGGTTCGAAAATATACGAAGAAATTATGGAGCATACAAGATGACATCGTAGCAAACGCATCGGGAAGTAAAAGTTGATACCCGTAATTAAAGAAAGTGAGGCGCTCGTCGGTAGAATATAAGAAAATACGATAGATGGGCAGAAATAAGAATCTACTGAATTACATACTGCTTACAAATTGTAGACAACAATGGCATATACGGCACACTTTACCGAGTATATCGGACTAAACCTAACATGCCTTAGGGAAAGGGAATAACAACAAGGGCCCTTGTCGTACACTTTACTGAGTGCACCGAGGATACTTTCCCTTACGCAACCCTTCAGCTCGTGCCGCCCTGGCCCTAGGTGCCCTCTCACGCTATCTCTCGCACTCAGCCTCCCTCTCCGCGGCATGGCGCTGCCGTTCGGCCTCCCTCTGTGCATGCATCTGTTCCAGATGCTGCTTGCGCTTCTCCTCCTCATCCTGCTCACACCACTGCTGCTCCACGATAGCCCTCCGATGCAAGTACTCCCAATTCTGCATCCTCTCCATCTCGGGAGTTTGTTCCACGTCGTAGAATCGGATGAACTCGCACAGTGGAGGCTGCAATTGGTCACATCACATGGTGTTAGAACATGCAAGTTCGATGCAACACCAAATGCGAGTACGAACATACCGGGCTTCTCGGCCGCATCCGCATCCCCAGCGTTGGCTCGGAGTCGTGGTTGCAGCAGCTCCAGTACCTCATACCGTATGTGTATGAGTTGTCTACAAACTGTCGGAAGCGGCAAGGGTCCCCGCATAGGCACATGGGGACCTCCGTGCCTTCGGGGATGGTTTCGACAACGCTGTGCCTTGGGGGCGAGGGAAACTCCATTGGTGCTGCTCGTTTGGGTCGATAGTGATGGTTCTCTTTGTTGTATTGGAGTAGTGGTTTGGTTGATGCAATACTAGGAAGGCAGGAAGGGGGTTAAATAGCCAGCATTGGTAGAGCGACAGACTTGAAGCAAGAAGTAATCCGCGAGCATCGGATTCCTTTACAGCTCTGCCTGTGCTTGATACTGACATATGCATGCAGCTTTGTAGCTAGGTGGGAGGTGCCAGTCAGGCTTTGGCAGCTATGCTTTGATGGGACGACTCAGGCAGTCTCTGCCACGCATGCATTTGACATGACATTTCGGACAGGATCTGACAGCCATGCTTATGACATGATATGTCCTGCAGGCTTTGCCAGCAATGCTTTGACAGGACGTCTCAGGCAGCCTTGTGGCATATTAGCTAAAATACGAAAGAACGCAAAGTTGAATGACTGTTGTCGGTGAATATGATAGTACATACATGTAATAAAAAATATGCTCCATTCAACCGAAAAAATAACTCCGAATAACTTGGTGAACATAACATAAAGCTTCATCATAGTACAAACTGCATTATAATACAACAGAAACACATAATAGCATTAGAATTTTCCCGAATCATCACTATCGATGTCAACACCCTCCTCTTCAAAAAACTGCCAACGGTCACGTTTGCCGTCATCATCGCTATGGTGGTCACACGGAAGAACCAAATTAGGGCTTACAGCTTCGTGGTTATCTTCTATGGCGCGCTCAAGGAAGCGATCGTAAGCTTCAGGGTCCTCTTCTTGTTGAGGATGTACTCCGTCTGTTTGCGGTAATTCACGTAAAGTTAGCCTCTTAAGTTCCTGCCCGAGGTCCATCCTCTGCTCTACCCTGGGCAGCGTCATGTATGGTACTGTCGATGTATTCAGATGGTCTGCCCACTGAGAATATTGGCATCCCGTAGACTACACGACAGTGTTAACATGGTTATATAAAACTCGAGCAGGAGAGTACTCATCAAAACATGAAGAAATCGAAAAACATTTAGACGTACAGAGAAATTAGGGCATCTATAATACGCCCGTTCGTTATTTTCTGTAGTGGTGGAGTACCAGGTATGGGCTTCCACATGACAGTTAAGGCACATTACCCGCCCTGCATTGGCAACCGTTGAGCTCGACGCGTGAGACATGGCTTTGACAGACGCGAGAAACACTGAAGTCGGTATCTACATGAAGCAGAAACATCAGTAAGAATCACAAGTCCATAATTTCGGGCCACCAATATTTAAGTCAGATTAAGCGTTTGCCGCGTTTGTTCGAGTTATTAAGTATAGAAAGGATGTGAACTCCTTTGGGGTCCAAGTAGTGATTACGTCCAAAAATAAACACAGTCCTTCGCCGAAGCGAATAATCGTACCATATAAAGACAGTCCATTGGTCATCGGAGGGTCCTGACCTCTGTAGACAGTTCAACGTTATAGTGCTAGCTCGGCAGAGGGTCCTGACCTCTGTAGAGACTCGAAGTCCCAAAAGAAGGTTATTATTTTATGCTATAAGGTTATTATTATATGCTACGATTAATTGGCAATTTTTATGGAAAGCGGGGATATATCTGCCAGGTTCAGAATATTTAGTGTTTACTGGCAGGTATACATGCATACATGATTTCATGAAAAAATCATAATCAAGGTCAAATAGTGGTATGGACGGGTGCTTGCCTTACTCGTAGTTTTCTGGAACGAGCAGTAGGAAACAACGTCTCCAACACAAAAACACCAATTAAATGTTTATGCTCCTTATCCCGTAAAAATTGTCTACAACGAAAAGATACGCACGTAAATACTTCTCACCATAATATAACCTTGCGACCCATGTAGAAAACAAATGGACTAGCAATACCTTTCAGTACAGCAGTAGAAGAAAAAACCCACAAAACCTCAGAACAAAGAAAGCGACAAGCGCGAAGAGAGAGTCCAGTGCAAAGAGGGAGAGAGCCACCGTTGTGAATTGGGCAATCCTTCCCTGCGACACACGACCTGCTTATATAGAATGAAACGTCATCACTGTGACGTTTACATTAAACACGATTTTCTTACGTATAAATATCTCATTTATTTATAATCACGTTAATTAGCAACATTATTAACCGTAAGCTTGAGTTTCTGCCGCATTGGATTCCGTCATGAATTGACTTGATGCGACGTATCACCTACCGATGCTGTTTCACCCACCAAAAGCAGCCGAAAGCGCGCAGGCGAGCTTTGGGAGGGAATCTACCGGGCAGAGGCATCGCTTGTCGCGATGGGGCCTGGCTATAGCTTAGCTGCACTGGCAAGTACTACCACCGGCGGCACATTAGCATGCGAGGCGAGGTGCCGGACAGAAAGCTGCGACGTGCGCTTTGCAAATATTGTGGGGCCTAGCTGAATCGAATCTGCGGTAGCGATGACTGGCAAAGGGCCACCAACGATTGGCGATACATGCTTTTCTACGGGCCGCCCAAAAGCCTACATCGTTAGGGTTCGCGCGCAACTATAATACTTAGGGTTATTACACGTTAAGAATTTATATGCGAAGATAGTTGTAACTGAGATATGCTGCGAAGGCAGGAAGGGGGTTAAATAGCGAGCATTGATAGAGCGACAGACTTGAAGCAAGAAAGAATCCGCGAGCATCGGATTCCTTTGCAGCTCTGTCTATGCTTCATACCGACATATGCATGCAGCTTTGAAAGTGCATCTAGGCACTTATGTTGTTTTGGTGATTAATGACAAACGCATGTAATGTCAATCAATGTAATTGTACAAATGCTTAACTTAGTGCTTAACAAATGACAAACCTCTAATATGTTTATATTGTTATGAGACTAACATGTTTATTGCCTAGTTGAATATTAGTCTCATCTATTTTAGAGGAAAATCAATTGGGATGGTTAAGAAAAAATGAGGTATGCAATCTCGGTATTCCTTCCATATTTGTCATTGCATTCTTCTTTAGCAAATGCATATTGAACTCTAAGTAACTTGTTGATTTCATATGTGCACATTGATTCTTGTCATAATTGCTTGTGCATATATATATATATATATATATATATATATATATATATTCATTTGAGTTCATTATGTGCTTTGTTTTTAATATGCTTGTGTTAACTAGAGTTAAACTTCATTGCTTCATATTGATTTGGTGCATACATGTCTTAGTTGTGTATCTTCTAATGCACCTCTCTTAGTGAAGTTTGATCTAGAATTGGATCACATTATTTACTCTCATTCCAAATATTGTTTGCACATGTGTAATTCGTGTATATTCTATCATGTGCTTCATTTAAGGAAAGTCTGTGGTCCTTGCCATGATTTAATTGATTCTTCATATTGGCAATTATCTCTCTAGTGCAGTTAGATCAATCATATATTCATCATGATGCACTTAGCAGAGAATATTTCTATTGTCAAGTGTTTCCATTCATATTGTGCTTCTTGATATGAAACACTTGTTATTATCAATTTATTCAATATATCTTTTAAGCTTGTGGGACTAATATGTTTGCTGAGTGCTTTGATAAGAGTTAGGTTCCAAAGCTATGTGTATGATGACCAAGATGGTTTGAAGGATGACAACCGAGTCAAAGTCAAATAAGACGGCGGTGTCACCAAGAGCTAAGGACTAAGTCAAGAACGACTTGGCGTGAGGATCGTCTTGGTGATGATCGAGGTCAAGGTCGGAGAGGACGAGAATCTCATGAGGTGAATCGCGTCGAGGTTGACAAGACAAAGGGCATCATCAATCTTTGTGGAAGCGTCATCATGCACCGTGCATCCGGAAGAAGTCGGCATGTAAGCTTAGTGTAAGAATTAGATTTTGTGTTAAATTTGAGTCTAAGGATTGCCGTACTATTAAGACAGATGCAATCGTTGAAATTACTTAGACATGTCTCAAGTACTCAAAAGTGGTCTATCCTTGTCTAAGATTGAGAAACCCAAGTCACACTTTGTTCACCTAGGTGTAGGTGGATTGGTGTGAGGGATAGAAGTGTTGGTGGTGCCGCAAAGTGAGGGTTGTAGGACTCTCTTGGATTCCTTGTGATATCAATTTTTATCCTTTGGGATTTGGGTAGTGAGACCTTGTTAGTTGTGTAGCCCTCATTCTTAGCTTTCCGAAAAGTCCGAAATCGTCGAAATCGGAGTCCAGGATCAAAAGTTATGCCCGTTTTAGATTTGCTGCGTCTTTGCTGGGAGATCCGGAGTATCCGGATTAAATGTCCGGAGTATCCGGATGATCCGGAGTGTCCGGGTTAAATATCCGGAGTCTCCGGGTTGCCCAGTTCGGACCCAACGGCTAGTTTTTGGGGTTCCTCTATTTAAGGCCCCCTTCTTGCCCACTTCAAAGTAGCTGTTGGGGGATATTTTGCTGGGCATTAGAGGTGTTCTTTGTGAGTGTTTGAGCCCCCAATACTCCTCCCTACTCCTTAGATCTTAGTGATCCCCTTTTGTGAAGGGTTGGGTAGTGGAGAGAGGTGTTTGGATTGAGGATTGATTTGAGGAGTGGAGCTGGTTCCTTGGTGCTTTAAGGTGTTCTTCTTAGTGATCTTGAGCTCCCAAAAGCCCCTCTAACCCTAGATCTTAGTGATCCCTTTTGAGTGAAGGTTTGGGTGTGAGAGTGGGTAGTGATTGGATTGAGTGTGATTAGTGTGTTGAGCACTTGAGGTGGACTCTAAGTGAGTTCTTCGGGAGCATTTGTTGCTCTTGGAGGTTGAGGTCTCCTAGACGGCTAGGAGTTGCCGGTGAGCTTCCAAGTTTTGTGTGGAAGGCCACCGAAAGTTTGTGAAGGCCGATTCCGCCTCCGCAATGAAAGGAATCAAAGAAGTGAAGACCGGCGAGTGCATTGTGCAACACCGGGAGGAAGAGGGTTGAAAGAGACCCCGGCTCAAGTGTGACCGAGCCGCCTCAACGGAGACGTAGGATCCCCTCAAGGATCCGAACTTCGGGATAAAATCTTCGTGTCTCCTTTCTTACTTCGGTTTCCTCTTTTGCTCATCCGCTTAATTTGCTTTCGATTCTTGTGATTAAATCAATTAACTGCATCTATTCTTGCTTGTATCCTTACTTTGTTGCAGTAGAGTAATTCGTATCTCTAGAATCGAAGAAGTGCCTAAGTTTATTGCTCTCACTCTGTTCTGGCCGAACCAATCAACCCGGAGTATCCGGTACATTGATCCGGAGTATCCGGATATACCGGAGTATCCGGATAATATATCCGGAGTGTCCGGTTACATCTCGGGTTGAATTGTTTAAATTGCAAAACTTAATTATCCCAATTGCTTCCGCATTATCTCTGATAGATTAATTTAAATTGGGTATAATTTTGTAATCGCCTATTCACCCCCCCTCTAGGCCGACATCCCGGTCCTTTCAAGCTTTGTAGCTGGTAGAGAGGTGCCAGTCAGGCTTTAGCAGCTATGCTTCGACGAGACGACTCAGGTAGTCTCTACCACACATGCATTTGACATGACATTTCGGACAGGTTCTGACAGCCATGCTTATGACATGATATGTCCTGCAGGCTTTACAAAAATATCAGCATCGCATAATTTATTGCAAAAAATAGGAATATTAGTCAGCACGTAGCAAATATTTATTGATTGCACTGTTAGTGTTACAAGAAGGTACATACAGCCCAACGACAATCACTGTCCCCCAGCTCCCCATCTACTATCATATGCACTAGGGGTGTAATTTTGGGGTCGACGTGTTTCTCGTGTCCCTGTTGCTTGCGACGGTCCAAGTCGTGTTGTCGGCTGCGCCATCTGGTCATCCTCTGTCGGTGCTTACGGGGCGACAACATATCCTGATCCACTATAAATATTCCATCCTGCAAATGGGCTAGGCTACGGTGCAGGTGGTAGTGGTGTCTGGTCCAACTGTGAACCACCTGTCGAAGATAACCAGTTAAACCTTCCAGCCTGGTCAGGACGTGGGTATGGCGTAAAAGGCATTTGTAGCAAGCTAGATAATCCAAAGTCGGCACCAAATGTCTCAGTGAACACATTGTCGAAGGCCTGCCGGTTTCCTTCATTTTGGGGGGAGCGTTCTGCCCGTATCCAAATGTCTGCTGGGAGCTGAACATGTCGTCACCCATCCCGATCGGTGAAGTCAGTGGACGATTCATATAGAGGCCCTGTGACGTCTCCCCCGTTGGATGGGGCCCGGTGACTGGCGTGAACGCTGAGCGCCGTTGGCTATCAGGACCATGTGCTGATGTGGATGCCCGTGCCGGCTGTGTCGGGGCCGCCTGGGAAACTGGTGGAGGATACCTCATGGACATTGTCCTCAAGGGTGGGGACGAATGCTGGGGGTTGGATCGGCCGCCTCATCATAGCTTCTTCATGTGGCCGACCGGTGGCCTCCAACTGCCCGAATGGCAGATCGCAAGCGATCCCCCGCCCTGCGAAAGAAACCACGCCTAGGATTTTCCCTGTGCGGACCCTGATGCCCGGTTTGCGTAAACATTTCATCCGCCTCATCCTGTAAGTTTGCCGACTCCTGAGTCTGTGTACGAATACATCGTTCTGTTAGTACATATCGATGTCCAAGCAGTACATGATATCGAAAGTATTTAAACACATATGGGAGTCTGTACACATACCAGCCTGTGAACTCTCTCAGCATAGTCCTGCATGTAGTTTTGTGCTTGTTCATGGGCTTGCCGTGCAAGAAGAACACACCTTGTTCGAGGCCTGTACTAGTCGAGGTAGGCCTAGTACTCAGTGGCATCGTAAGGCCCAGTTGGCTCGTACACATCGGCCGTAGCTAACTCCAGCCATCGCGTGATGTGTGCTTGATGTACGGCTCTCCAATCGTAGTTGTGGCCTTGTGCGCTCCTCCTGAAAATTTAGCTTACATGCCGTTAGTCAAGTATGATGATAACTATAGTGGGACTTCAGAAATGTAATGTTGATTTCAGCTTACCCATGCGACGGACCGACGGATCGTGGGGGGGTGGAGGAATCAACTGTCGACGACCAAACTGTCATTGCACACGCTCTGGTGAGTACACCTCGACAGCATTCATGCACACTATGTGGCATTGTGTGAGCCAGTACGCTTCGTCTTGGTTGCACACAAATGATATGCGTCCTCCTTCTGCTACTACGTGCATGCGATTGTAGGAGAACGGGTCCCAATCGACGTGATCCTGGGTCAGAAAGTCCAGGTCGGCGACGACGCGCATGTATGACCCGCGATCAACTTCTTGCGCCCAGCGCAACCTAGCGTGCATGTATATGTAACCAAAAGTTGGACGCAACGGCTGGGGTACGTCATCATCTACAGGCACTGGGTAGTAAGGCCTCTCAACTCTTGGACGAGACATAGGAAGGTAAAACCATGACCAAAGCTGCAGAAGATACGGACAACCCGTCAAGATGGAGCTTTGTGCTGTCCGTCTGCACTCATCACACAAGGCACAATAGGTGTCCGCTAGAACCGCGGATCCCCAGCTGAAACCCTGTGGTGCATCCCCGTTTGCCGCATCCATGGCTAGCTGCCGGGCAACCCACACAAGATGTGGACCAACGTTGTCTCCATTTGTGTGCGTGAACATCACACCCCCTAGGAGTCTGAGTAGGTACACTTCGTAGTGTCTGTTCACGGTTGCCAGGCCCGCGTCTCCTAGGCAAGCTTGGAACTCTTCCAACTGTCGCAACCATGAGAATGACACCCCCTGGTCGCTCCCATGGTACTCCACCCCGAACCTACAGTTTCATTTAATCATGTAAGGCCTTTAAAATTTTGATTGAGTGATGCTGATTAAATGCAATATGTATATGTTACCTGTTCTCTAGGTAGTGCTGCCATGCCACTCGCTCTGGCTTTGCAACAACAAATGGTTGGCCAGCAATAGGAAGCCCTGTAATCAACGCCACATCTCGTAGGGTGATAGTCATCTCCCCAAGCGGGAGGTGGAAAGTATGCGTCTCTGGACGCCAACGATCAACAAGGGCTGTCAAAAGTGGAGCGTCTAAAGCCGGAAGAGGAGTCCATCTTCCACCGCCCATGTTTGCCCCATTCATAAGCTTCGCAAATGGGAGCAGCCCGCAATGTGCAAGTGGGACATCGAATCTGCCGTCAAGAATTTTCAGCTGCCGGGATCCCCTTAGACGCATGGCATGAAGCTGCAGAGGAAGATGGTATATCAGACGGAAAATAATAATGTGCATGAAAACCATTAACTTATGTAGTGTGTCTTACAACCTCTTCACGTGCGGCCAATTTCCTGGCCCTATGCTTTGAGTCGATTTGTTCGTGGAGCAACTCTGGGAGTGCCATTTTGGTGGCCGCTTCCCGTTACCTTCAAGAAAAATAAAGACGAGATTACTCCATAAGAAAAAATTTATCATCATCCTATTGAAAAAAGAAGGCAACACAGTGACATTAAAAAACTTCTCCATTTATTTTCTAGTTCGTACGCAAGCGCCACCTGACATGGACATAAGTTCACACTTATACAATATTTGAAATAGCTCAATTGCGACATTAAGCCCTATTAGGGCATGCTCTGCGGTCATGGCCCGGCTGCCTGCATTTTCCACAAAGCCGCAGAACAACACCACCTTGTGAAGCATCCATGTCACCCCTAAGTCGCGATGAAGATGTCCTTCCTGGTTGATCCTGCTTCGTCGAAGGGAACGGATGCCACGTATAGGGGGCCACCATGTCCCTGTAACTACGATCGCCAAAGTTTCTCATTTTTGGCTGCCACGTGTTCCATATAGCTTGCATTCTGTAGTACGGGGACACAAACTGGGCTCCCGTGTTGCCACCAAGCTGACGACAGGCGGCAAGCACGTGGGAGCACGGAATATGCTCCAAACGGGGCTTGTTACAAGTACAATGAGCCTTGTCTGCTCCAATCCAACACGTTTGGACGGTGTCGCCCACGATATAGCCCGAGGCATATTTCCTCCTACATGAAATCTTGAATTCGTTCCGCATGGGATCGAACAACTGCGCCAAGTGAAATTGTGCCTTCAAGCGGCGCTTCTCTAGAAGAGCTTCGACACGCGGTGCAAATGTGGACTCCGATTATTGTGCTGCACGGCCACGGTCTCGGAAGTACTCCATGGTCCGATAAAAAGTGAGCTCAATTATTGAGCATATCGGCAGCCTACGGACCCCTCTCAAAACGTTGTTGTACGACTCAGCGATGTTCGTGGTCATCACCATGTAACTGAAAATGCAGTCACACTTCAATTAGAGAACGAGACATATTGGGGTATATAATAGATTATTACTACTTACCATGCGCCGTGCGTGTCATGTGCCAGTGCCCATCTCTCCGCTGGTTTGCCGGCGATCCACTGCGCGAACGTAGTATTACGCCGTACAGAAACTCCTTGACCACCAACAATCTGGGAGGTCTGTTGCTCCTGATCTGCCACTAACTTCCTCGTGCGTTCGTTCAACTGTGCAAATATTGCTTCGAACTTACGCACTTGGTTCTGCATGCACATAATCTTGAACTGCTTCACCATGCTGCGATTCTTGTATGCGGTGTACAAGTTTGCACCTAGGTGTCGCATGCACCATCGGCATTCCACATCAGGCCAAGCACACGAAGGGTCCTCCCCCCTTCATAACCTCGAGAGCATGCAACAGCCCAGCATTGCGATCAGAGACGACGCACACCCCGAGCCTATTCCTGACCACCTTGGTCTTCACGAACTGCATGAACAAAAGCCAATTATCGTTGTTCTCGCTCTCTACAATCGCAAAGGCAACTGGGACTATTTGATTGTTCCCGTCAGCAGCTAGGGGGTGAGAAGAGTCACCTGGTACTTCTCAGTTAGGAACGTGCCATCCACACATACCACAGGGCGGCAATGCCTAAATGCTTCGATGCACTGTGCAAATGCCTAGCAAAGCCTCATAAGGAATTGGTGACCTTCAGCAACAGATCCATTCTCTAGCACCATAGGCTGTTGGTTAATGCCCCATTCTGTGCCTAGGTTGGTCTGTGCTATCTGGTGCAGAAGGCGAGGAGCCCAGTTGTAGGACTCTTTGAATGACCCAAATAACATCGTTAGAGCCTTCTGTTTTGCTCGCCACGCCAGATGGTACGGGATTACCATCCTGTATTGGCTCTGCATCTCGGCAATTATGGACTTTGGTGCTAGCTTGATGTCAGCTTCGACGACTCCAAGGATTTTCTGGGCTATGAATTTGGCATCCATGGAATTGTTCATGCTCATCACCACCTCGGCGCAACAGGTGTGCCCCGTGTAGCGTGAAATGACAAACTGGCTCTCATTCTTTGGTCGGAACGCCCGTACACGGTACGGGCATTGTCCGATCTTAGCGCATCTAACCTCATAGACTTCCGGCCCTGACTTTGAGACATAGTGCTCACGCCGGGTCATGGTGGCGTAGCTGCTAATGAAGTGCACCACCTCGCTTTTATTGGGGAAGACCTGTTTTAGCTGTATGTCATTGTGCTGGGGACAGTTGGAAATCTATGAGTAATCAGTACGCACTGATCCGCATCTAATTGGCGGAAATACGCGACAGCAGACCCCACATCATCCTCACCATCCTCTATGCCTTCACCCGTGGCGTCAAGGCCTTCATCTTCCATGACCTCCACATCGACCTCCTCTGCGACCACATTAACCCCGTGCTCTCCCCCCACACTCTCCTCTACTTCCGTAGTATGACCCCCAGATGACCCTCCCACCTCTAACGTGTTACCGGCAATACCAATGTCGCCCTCTACAGGCACCGACGAGGTTGCCCCTGTGCCTTCCTCCTCGCCTGATTGACGTGGTACCATCTCAGCGTACACACCAATCTGAAAACATTCATCCACGGCCTTTGCAACGTACAGGTCCCAGGAGCTTCTGTTTCGAAGCTCCCAAAGGTTGCACACTACTTGTGAGCTGTTCGGCACCAAACGGGGCCGAACCGCTTGTAGGCGCAGTTTATATCTTCTCCGGTCAATACCAATTTTTTGAGCTACTATCCCTATCAGGTCTTTAGGTCCAATAGGAAGATCTATTGCAGCCTGCGTGTGCATACAGCTCTGCATGCTAACAAAAGGTCCGCGCACTACTGTGGGAGCATCTCCATAGTAAATATGCAGTGTTGTAGCCATCAAAATCTGTCCATGCGTTAGTAAATTTAATTGCATCATTTAGTAATACATGGTAACATGCAGAACAAAAGTATATTATTATGTAAGCCATTATTTCACAAAAAAATACAATTATTAAATTTGATCATTTACTATCATACTAATGTTCATCACGCAAACCCTTTTTTCCATTCCAGGTTCGTGGGTCATTTCAACTCCAGAATTTTCCAAACTTTTCTACTAAGTTAAGTGATAAGTTTTACACCGTCAGTACAAATTTTAGGTTAAAATTATTTACGGTTATTTTATAACAATTCTAACATTACCTGTTGCACAGTAAAATTTATTGGGTTTTTGATTTTTGTAAGGGTTTAGATGGACATATTAATTTTTGAAAGTTTTACTGGAAGTGTGAATCTACATGATAGTTCTACCATAAAAATTTCAGGACAAGAATCACAGTATTTATTTTTTTAGAATTCTTTTACTACTTTTTGTAGAATTTCAAAACTGCAATGATTAATTGAAAAAAAATAGCTAAACTACTTCTAAATTTTTAAAAATTTTACTGACTGAGAATAATGGTAAGACCTACTTACAGTAAAAATTTCGAGCTCTAGAGTTCTTTCTAGATTTCTCCATAATTCTTTTACTATTTAGGTCAACTTTAACTTTTACTCTTAAAAATTTATCACTTCATGGTTTAATGATGTTCACACTGTTTTACCATTTCTTTGGGGTTAGACAAAATTTACTAAGGTAATTCTTTTTATTTTACCATTTTACTATTCCTTATTTTCTCTTTTTCCTTGCTTTTATCTATTCCAACAATCATTTCATCATCCAACAATTCAATAAATGCACGCAAAATCATAAAATACAGCAAACAAATTATTTCATATTTTAATATTCGACTATAAGTTTTTTATTAATTTGAGGATATTACAACACAGTACGAATATTAAAACATCGTATACAAGACAAAGTAAAAAACACATTCACACCACCTAACAGGTCGACATCCCTACAATAATTTTTTTCCTTTTACACTAGACGTCGTAAACACCGTACATATTAATTACGTTAAATTTTATACATTTCAGTAAACATCAAACGTAAACTAATAGCATGTAATACTACGTACCACTCAACCACCTTCTCTTATCATCAAACAACGAACTCTGCTTATCATCTAGCCTACCATTTAATCACTAATTACTATGCTTGTGGTACATCAAACAATAACCATTTTCAGTAAACAACCAACTAAATTTAATAGCATCAAATATAATAATTTCAATTATTTCTACACATTTAACCGTTGCTACAATAATTCTTGACTTCCACTACAATGCGCACTGTTCAACTTATGTACATAAATTTATATTATCATTACCAAATAAACATGTACAACACAAGGATTAAATTACCTTCACAGCACCGAACAGATCGACACTCCTGCAGTAAGTCCTTGCCTCGTCCACCAATGCACCTTGCAATTTATTTACGTTATAATATTAATTTATGTACATACCAACCACTGAAAGTAATGAATGCAGTACTATGAAGCTCAATAAAAACCTAACTCACTTGCATCAAATGTAACGATGGTACGTATTACTACACGATTAATAACTGTGCTAAAATAATTTCTTATCAACACCCCTACTACAACAATACTAGCCTTTCACTACAGCTCATAAACACCTTCCATTTTATTTACATAAAATAATGTCGTAATTAGCAAATATGCATGTTTATTTCAAAAAAATAATTACGACGTTTTTGAAACAATAACCCTACTCTGCATGCATTAATAGGCATGAAATCATTTGAAAACCTATTCACAAAAGCGCAACATTTTACTAATTCCTGAATAAAAGCTCATGTAAATTCTCATATAAATCAAATGTAAACAGAAATTATAAATCATGACAAGAGAGAGCACCTCAGAGAGCGGAGTAAGAACAAGAGCGCTGTGAGGTCCAGATTGTTGCACCTAACAGTTTATTTACATAAAATAATATAATAATTAACAAATGTAAATACATGTTACATACAATAAACTGATAGAGAGAACCTCAGAGAGCGCACCTGACAGAGCGGAGCGGAGTGAGAGTGATGAGAGAGCATGAGCGTTGCGCGAACCACAGCCTCTTATATAGACGAAGCGGTGATTAATTTTGTGTTGATTATATTACGTTAAGCGAGTCATTTTTTACTAATTTGTAGTTAAGTTAGTCATTAATTAAGTAAACCGCAAGAGGACAAAGAACTTTCGGTGCTGCCGCACCCATGTGCAGCATTCACGCCACCCCACATTCACGGGCGAGCCGGCAGCAGTAGTCACGAGCGTGTCGGCAATAACCCACCCACCCCCTTTCCGGCACCCCATGCGGCTGAAGCCGTGCGTTTCCGCCACCCCATGTGGCGGAAGCCACCTTCCACCATGCCGTGTGGCGGAAACGGCTCATTCCTCCATGCCGTGCGGTGGAAGCCGTCCCGTGTGGCGGAAACGCCTCCTTCCTCCATGCCGTGCGACGGAAGCCACCCCAGCTGGCGGAAAGAAGCTCCATTCATCACATTTCCATTTACTGCAGGTTAGTTTCTTAATTTCGATTTAACTGTAGTTTATTTACTCAATTTTTCCTGAAAATTCTAGATGTGATTAGACCTTTTCATTTAATTGTGTGTAATCGGTTGTCAGGATAGGGTAGAACGTTCTGATCCCTTTTCCTCTCATTTCCACGTGGGACCCGGTCTTCGGTTGCACCACCGACCGGTCCTGTGTCTTCCAGTCAATGCCAGACGACCCCATTTTTCAGCCGGACCTACCTGCCATTGACGCACCCTTCTTGTCTCTCCCCCTCTCATTTCCACATGGGCCCGGGGCCCAGCTGACAACCGGCCCTTTTCTTCTTCCTCACCACACCCTCTATTCTATTTCTCGGTTTCTCTGGTTCGACTTGTTAGGAAACCGGACGTCGTACCGGTGATGGACTCTTCCTTATCTCTAGCAGAACCGCTATATATAGGAGGCCGGGGCTACCCCTTTGTATACAGAAACATACAGAATAATAAAGCAGACCCGTTCCTCCTCATATTGTGTCTCTCGCCCTCTCTCTCTGTTCTCCAGTTTAGATCTATTAGGCAACCCCGGACTATTCGATAGCGAGGTTGTCTAACACGTTATCAGCACGAATCGCTCTACTGGAGAAAAAATTGAAAGGTGAGAAAGGTGAGAATCGGGTGATTGAAACTAATCGCTCGTCTGTATTTTTTGCATGAATCTATTATTCGTAGCACGAAGCTACTTTCGCAATCTTTTCAAATCGTAGCACGAAGCTACCTCGCACGAAGCTACCTCGCATGAAGTTACTGTACATAACAAATCAAGTTTGGGCACGAAGCCGAACTTTCCAGTACCGATCGCACACGAAGTGCATCGACCAACCGCCGCCGCGCTGAAGGAGCCGCCTCGGCCCGGTGACGCAGACCGCCGCTAGAACGCCCTGACCTCACGCCTCGCAGCCGCCGGCGACCACACTCGATCCCATGGCACGAAGCCGTCGGCAAATCGATCTAATCCTCGAGGAAAACTCATCAGAAAGGCTACAGCATGAAGCCGTCGCCTTTGCGCCCGCGCACGAAGCCGGACGCCGGCCAGCCCAAAGCCATCCATCTCCTCCGGGTGCCACGGAACCGCAGGCCTCCATCGAACGGGGCGCCCGAAGCGCTGTTCCCCACCGGCTCGGCCCCTCTGGTTGACCCCGCAGGCCGTGCCCGCCCAACTCCGATCGGTTACGCCTGCGACCGCGATCATCGCCTTATCGCGATCGCACCGGCGGCCAAGCGCCAAGCGCTACCGGCTCGAAACCAAGGCCGCTGACCCCGGGCAGCTCCGCAGCCACACCGGCCCAAGCCCTGAGCAGCTGCATTGACGCGTCTCGCCGGGGCTCATCGCGCCTAGCCGCGCAGTGCCGCACCCCGCCAGACTCCAGTTTGATTTGGCGTTTCCTTCTCTTGCTCCTGTAAGATTCTCTTGCTCCCTGTTGCAAAGGAAACTTCAATCGATTACTATGGATGCCCAGCCGCCGTCGCCCCTCACCTGCCGCTTGAGCCAAGCTCATCCGGTTAAAGCCAAGAACATGAAGTTCTTTGTTTTGCCTTTAGGGACATGGAGTATTTTGCCTCGTGGACATGAAGTCCTGAGTCTCCTGACCGCATTGAAAGATGGACACAAAGTCCAAGAGCATTAAATAATGGATTTGCTTTAATCAGGCACGCATGCACAAAAAGTAGGACATGAAGTCCAAACTTCAACTTTGCTAGGACATGAAGTCCAGGACTTGGTAAAAAAATTACAAAACCGATCGGATGCAATCGGTTGAAAACCGAATTGTATTAGGCTGTGGCGCACGGGGGAGGGGGAAATTACCCCCTTGCCCCCAGCTTTGTTTCTCTATTTTCTCTGTTTTCTTTTTTCGAAAATGATTAAAAACTCAGAAAATTGATTAGAAATTCCAGAAAAATATGGAAAAAATTCTAGAAAATTGCAGAAAATTAATTGGCTCTGTTTTAATTTTCTTTAGCCTTATTTTCTGCATTTAGAATATCGGAAATCCCTGAGAATTTATTTTCCGTATTTATGAATTTATGAATTATGCAATTATTGTTTATTCTGAATTTATGAATTATGCAATTATTGTTTATTTTGAATTTATGAATTGTGCAATTATCGTTCTGTTCCATGCATTGTATTATTTGTCTTAATATATATCATTGCAAATTCAAGCACGCCGCACAAAGCGGCCACCGTCGCGCCAGGAAGGCCGACGCGCATGGAACTGAATGCACATCGCGCATGAAGCCGCGTTAAAACCGATCGTACGAAGCCGATCGTGCATATGAATCTGATCGTTTGCACGAAGCCGATCACCTACATGCACGTAGTTGTATTTCTGAATATGTATGAATCTGTATATATATGACTCTTGCAGTTATGAATCATGTATTTATGAATTCCGTACTTATGAATCTTGTATTTATGAATCTTACAGCCATTGCTTTCTTTTAGTATACTGGAAATTCATGAGAATTTAATTATGCAATTATGAATCTTGCAACCACTCTCTATTAGATTACACGAAGTAATCTAATGAAATAATCTTTTGAATATGCAAATACCTGAAATTATCAAATGTGAGTTTGAAGAACTGACCCCGAATGGTCAGAACTATCTCACATGGGCATCAGGTTTGAAGATCATACTTGCGAGCAAGAAGCTCCAAGTTACCACCGGCTTAGGGTCCTCGAAGGACACGCAACCTATTGCCGAGCAAAACGATCAAACTTTGCCCTTTCTCAGGCATCACCTTTCAGCCACTCTGAAGAATGAATACATGGCTGAGGTGAGTGCGCTTGAGTTATAGACTGCACCTCAGAAGCGGTTCGAGTAACTCAAATCCACCATCTTGCCCCAAGCACAGCAAGATTGGGTTCGCCTGAAGTTTGCAGGCTACAAAACAGTTGTTGTTAATGAATTTTGAATAATGAATTGGAAGCTCTCGAAGAGCATACATTTTCTTTTCTCATGAATAGAATTGCAATTTATTCTTTATTCTAGTATTCTATATTTGCAAGCAATATTTGAATTACTTTGCCACTGTATGATTAGAATTATATTTCTTGTCATTTAGATATTGTGTAGCGCCCAATGGAGGTGATATGTATTGTTGATAGTGGCACAACAAATACCATCTTAAGAGAGTCGAAATACTTCCAAACGATCACGAAAAACGCTGGAAGGATAATGAAAATCGCAGGAAGCGATACGCATATAATAGGCTCAGGAAGAGCCACAATTATATTGCCAATGGGTACAACTTTGGTAATTGATGAAGCCTCCTTGTACCCTGAATCAACACGCACTCTCTTAAGTCTTAACAGATATCCGCGCCAATGGGTTTCACGTAGAAACCAATGAAGATAATGGCAAAGAGCATTTGTGCATTATGAAGCACGCGGAGTATGAAAAATGGTATTAAGGAAAAATATCCCTCATATGAATCTGGGTTGTACTACACGATAATCAATGCACACGCAGTGTATACTTATTTGAAGACTGTATTTAGAAGCTCTGAATTATTTTCGTTATGGCATTGTATATTTAGGTCATCTTGGTCTTAGATTGATGAGAAATATAGTTAACAACTCACAAAGTCATGGCATTAATGTTAAAAATTTCACGAATCATGAAGATTTTGTGTGCCATGCATGTGCCACCGGGAAATTAATAACAAAATCCTCTGTTATGAAAGTGCAACATGAAATCCCTGCATTCCTGGAACGCATTCAGGGGGATATTTGCGGCCCGATTCAGCCCTTGTCAGGGCCGTTTTCGATCCTTTATGGTGCTCATTGATGCTTCCTGGAAATGGTCGCATACATGTTTGCTGTCAACAAGGAATCATGCATTCGCAAAAGCTGATCTCGCAGATCATCAGAATTAAGAATGTTTTTCCTGATCATCGCGTGAAGTCCATTCGAATGGACAATGCCAGCGAATTTACTTCCAAGGCATTTGATGATTATTGCACAGCAACTGGAATAAGCACTCTGTACCGCATGTCCATACGCAAAATGGACTAGCTAAAACACTAATAAAGAGGATTAAGTTCATTGCCAGACCGCTCTTGCAGAGTTGTAACTTGCCCAACAATTGTTGGGGACACGCAGTCCTGCACGCAGCAGCACTCATCAATTATAGACCATCGGCCTACAACATCCATTCAACCATGCAAACTAGTGCATTGGGTCATCCTGAAGAATTGAATGTATGGTATATGTACCTATACCACCCCCACAGCAAACTAAAAGGGCCCTCTCCGCAAGTCTGGGATATACGTTGGTTATGAGAATGTATCCATAATCAGGTATTTGGAACCCATGACTGGGGATTTGAGTACAGCCCGATTCGCTGATTGCATCTTTGACGAGGATCGTTTTCTCGTCATTAGGGGGAGAAAATGAACCATTGGATGAAAAATGCCGGGAAATCATAAGGCATCCCGTTGGGATCCCGTGCATGACCCTCGCACTAATGAAGCAAATCAAGAAGTCACGAAGACAATTGATTTGCAGAATTTAGCAAATGAACTGCCTGATCATTTTTGTGATCTGAAGAGCGTGGTTAAGTCGCATATATCAGCAAGAAATGCACCAGAGAGGGTGGAAATACCAAAGAAAGCAGAAGGTATCCCTCGTCCTGTTCAGAGGCCTCATAGAAAAAGAACAGGAAATCTGGCTTCTCAAACCCAAAAGTACCCGGAGACGTCTGGGGAAAACTGGGCAAGAGGACTTACCACAGCCAATCACAAAAGTGCCCCAAAGCAAGAAGGGGAGCCAGTTGAGACCTGGCACTGGAAAGAAGCCTATGGGAAAGGCAATTCCAGATTAGAATCTTCCATTGGAAGAAGCCGCCGGAAATAATGTGTGCGCACACATTGGCGGAGAAAAACTAAAGGAACTTGCTTCTAGAATGGGAAATAGCAATGAAGAGCAAGTAGAAGTGCATGAAGCACCTCATGACGAAATGGCCATAAATTTTGTAACAATAGGAGAATCTATGAATAGAGCAACAACCATTGCAAGGCTTGTTGTTCAAGGTTTCACTCAACGTCCTAGGGTTGATTATGAAGAAACCTATTCTCCGGTCATGGGAGGAATTACCTTTAGATATTTGATCTCAATGGCAGTCAACTTGAAGTTGAGAATGAAGCTAATGGATGTTGTCACAGCATATTTGTATGGAAACTTGGATTCGGAGATATACATGAAAATACCGGAAGGTATCCCTATCCCGAACCAAGACAGAGCAAACAGAAACCTATACAGTGTGAAATTGGAGAAATCGCTGTATGGACTGAAGCAGTCAGGAAGAATGTGGTACAATCGCTTGAGTGACTTTCTCTGCAAGAAAGGCTACACGAACAGCGAAGATTGTCCATATGTATTTATACAACGATCCACGAATGGATTTTGTATAATCTCCGTCTATGTAGATGACTTGAACATCATTGGGACGGATGAAGAAATTGAAGAAGCATGCACATACTTGAAATCTGAGTTTGAAATGAAAGACTTGGGTAAAACCAAGTTCTGTTTAGGCTTGCAGCTTGAACATGTCCAAGGAGGAATCTTGGTACACCAATCTTCCTATACGCGGAAAGTGTTGGAGAGATTTGGCTTTGAGAAGGCATACCCCGCAAAGACCCAAATGGTCAGAAGGTTACTTCAAGCAGACCTAGACCCGTACAGGCCTATAGAAGAGGGGGAGGAAGTCATGGGAGCGGAATTCCCATACTTGAGTGCAATTGGAGCGCTCATGTACCTTGCGAATAGCACTAGGTCGGACATTGCGTTCGTCGTGATTTTGCTAGCACGATACAGTGCAAAACCCACCAAAAGGCATTGGAAAAGGGTGAAGGACATCTTCCGTTACCTCCAAGGAAGCAAAGATCTCGGCTTGTTCTACAGAAGGAACAATGAATTGAATTTGGTTGGCTATGCCGATGCTGGGTACCTATCGGACCCATATATTGGCAAGTCACAAATCGGGCATGTTTTCCCTTTGCGGTGGAACAGCAATTTCGAGGAAGTCATCTAAGCAGACTCTTGTCTCGATGTCGACAAACCACTCAGAAATAATTGCTTTGTATGAAGCCTCTCGAGAATGTGCATGGCTTCAAATAATCATTCACCACATCCAGAAGTTATGTGGTTTGAACATGGAACAAACCCCCCACTATTATCTATAAAGATAATGCAGCTTGTGTTGCTCAAGAACAAATGGGATATGTGAAAAGCAATCTTACGAAGCACATCAACCCCAAGTTCTTTTATGCCCATGAAATGCATAAGATGAACGAGATAAAGACACTGCATACTAAGTCATGTGAAAATCTCGCAGATTTATTTACTAAGTCACTTCCGGCATCTTCCTTTGAAAGATGCATTAGAGGAATCGGGACGATAAGACTTATAGAAGTGCAGATTTCAGGGGGAGATTTTTCACATACTCCTATATAAATCTCGAACATGAAGTTTGGGTACCCAACATGAATCTAGAAGATTAACATTGAAGTTTGGGTGGATTGTACTCTTTTCCTTAAGTAAGTTTTTCATTGAAGTTTTCTTACAAAAGGTTTTTAATGAGGCAATCCGTGCAACACAGCAAGCGTGTGCTATGTACTCTTTCTCCAATTATTTTTCCCACTGGGTTTTTATGGAGTTTTAATGAGACATATGCATCTCGCGGTGAAGAGTCCAAGGGGGAGTGTTAGGAAACCGGACGTCGTACCGGTGATGGACTCTTCCTTATCTCTAGCAGAACCGCTATATATAGGAGGCAGGGGCTACCCCTTTGTATACAGAAACATACAGAATAATAAAGCAGACCCGTTCCTCCTCATATTGTGTCTCTCGCCCTCTCTCTCTGTTCTCCAGTTTAGATCTATTAGGCAACCCCGGACTATTCGATAGCGAGGTTGTCTAACACGACTGAAGCAGTGCTGGCCGAAAAATCTTTTGAACCGCCTCGCCCTTGTCCTTTTTCGGCTGCAAATTTGCGTTCGCCCGAGGCTACCCTGCCACACCTCTGCCAGCTCAAGCCAATCGCCCATACCTTGCATTAAGAGCTCCACCAAGAAGGCCCTAAACCCCTCCGACCAGCCGCCGCGACCCCTTGCCCATCCAGACCCTGTTCTCGACATCCCATTCCTCTACTTAAGAGGCAAAATCGGGGACGCGAAACTCACCTCAACCCAGACCATCCATCCGTTCTTCCTTTAGACCATCTCCAACGCTGTCCGCTTACTCGTCCCGTTCCCGTCCCGATGGGAAAGCGCACGCGAGGGAGCGATCCCAGCAACTCCAACGGTGTCCCTGCGGCGGCGGAATCTGTTAGGGATAGCACAGAGAATCCCTCCCCCGAGGGCTCCGCTCGCCATTCCCGTGGCGCTGTCCCGGTCGACCTGCCCTCAACTGCCGTGGTTTCGCACGGCGGCTCGGATCTCGCCGAAATCGAAGAGGGCGTCATCAGCCGCGACGAGCGGAGGCGGTCCCCCTCACCGGCCGGAGAGGACAAACTGCTCTGGGAAATCGATGCCGCGAGGTACGCCTTGGACCCCTGGATTGGCAAATTTGTAGCTGGATGTATTGGGGAAAATGTAGCTGGATGTATTGGGGAAAATCCGAATGGGGTGATATCCATTGCTGAAATGTGATGTGCGTTGATTCCGAACGGCTCCAGCGGCGAGTGAATCCCTGCTGGAACCCTAGTCGTGCGTAGTGCACATCAACAGTTCGGTAGTCTGAGCATGATCTGGTTATATTTGCAAATATAGCGTTGGAATGATGTGGCCAATCATTAGAAACATGCTTTGTGCAATTTATAGAATTCCCTGAGAAAGTATTCGGTATAGGTCAACTGCTGTAATGTCATCTCATTTGGGAGCAAAGCTGATTCACTAACTGGAGGTAGTAATCCATGCTAGAACCAATGCTCCTTTGGTTCTTGGTCACTGATTGGTTCTGTACAGAATCACATTTATAGAATTGGTGGTACTCTAAGCTTCCATCTGGTCATATTAGCAAATGTTGCGTTGCATGATCTGCCCAATGCTTCCGAACATGCTTTCTGCATTTTACTTTTGTCCCTACTTAACTAAGCTCATTACTAAGCTTAATGACCGAATGGGATTGTTTCCAACTGAGTATCGAACTGCCAGACCAAATATATTTGGTCTGCCAGACCAACTGAGTATCGAATTTGCAAATACCCAATGCTTCCGAACCCTCTTGTTTCCAACTGAGTATCGAACTGCCAGACCAAATATATATGCTGCTTTATGACTGAATGGGATTGTCCAAAATGCTGCTGGTTTGTGAAAATGATGCTGGTTTCTGAAAATGGTGCTGGTTTCTGAAAATGACTGTATGTTTTCAGAAAATCGTGTTTGTGAAAATGTTGCTGGTTTCTGAAAATTATGCTGCTTCCTGAAAATGGTTTGTGCCTGCGATTGCAGTCATATGTTTATGACTGTATGGTACCAAGGATTGTCGAACTTCAGTCTTGTTTCCAACTGACTTTCGAACTGCCAGACCAAATATATATTCTGCTATATGATTGCATGGGATTGTCGAAAATGTGTAGTTACCTTTGTAAGTACTACTTGCAAAATGTGTTAATGTGGTGTTATAGATGGAAGCCGAGACCCTTCGAGAGGTCATCTCGAAGATGCGAGCTATGCTGGAGGACAAGGCCGATCAGCTTAGGAACCTGGCTAGGGACAACTTCAGTCCAAGTGACCACATTTGGGCAATTGACTTGAACACCACTCTTCTTCAGGTCGAGTCCATAGCCGAGAGCTTGGAGCAGATGTCATTGGACACGAGAGCATTTGGGATTTCACCTCCTGCCACTGTGATGGAATAAAGTGCATCTGAGGAGGGGGTTCCTGCGGACGACATCGTGCCCGCGGACTACGAAAGCACTTCTGGATCTCTGTTGAGCGACTACTCTAGGGATAGCGATTGGCCCATCGAGTCTGATCGTTCAGGCCACCTTGTTTAAGCTGTCGGTTGAATGCGATTGGTCCATCGAGTTTGATCGTTCAGGCCACCTTGTTTAAGCTGTCGGTTGAATGATGTTAAACTTTCCTATCCAACTGTGCTTTGTTCCCCGAAATCCCCTATTCTTTTTTGGATAATTGCTGTGATGCTATGCTAATGTCTTGCTTCTGTGCTGCGACGAAGAGACAATTTCTATCTGCTACTTGTTTATGTGTCTTCGAATTAAATTTGGGGCTTAATTTTGTTGCTCGTGCTGAAAAGATGCGAGCTTTGGTGGGTAATTTTCTGGCAGCTTCAATTGTGATAAGTACGTATTGTCTGCCTACCATGGTTTCCATGCCCTGTCACATAGCCGAAATTAATTCTAGTATGAGGATTGGTGGTACTTTTTTTTGGATGAAATTCATGTACTGAATTGTTTTGCTATATGTGTGATTATGTAGCTCCTTGATGTACTGAAACTAAAATTCAGTAGATACAGCTGCGCTGAAACTGCATTTGTGCTGTACTGAAAGTTAAATTCAGTACTGGTCATGGACTCAACGATGATGTGTGCATTTAGAGAATTTAGCTTATATGGAAGAGTGACGGTACATACAGCTGCGCTGGAAGGAGCACATGTGGCCTGCTAGCAGTTTATAATGATGTTAATTAGAATGATTTTAATTAATGCGATGTAGGTTGCATG
This sequence comes from Rhipidocladum racemiflorum, assembly GCA_036346355.1. NCBI lineage: Eukaryota > Viridiplantae > Streptophyta > Magnoliopsida > Poales > Poaceae > Rhipidocladum > Rhipidocladum racemiflorum. Next base: position 74,999,253 of record CM070579.1, read on the forward strand.
TTGAGTAATATTGTTCTGCGCTGGAAGAAGCACATCTGGACTGCTAGCAGCTATAATGATGTAAATTAGAATGTTTTTAATTAATGCGATGTAGGTTTAGACCAGTTGAGTAATATTGTTCTGCTCTAATGAGTTCCGTTGTGGTCGTATTAACAAACGTATTAACGTGCTGTCAATGTTCAGGGAGGACGATATGAACCCTTTCTTCTCAAACTACCTTGAGGATGACTTCGACGCAGTGGTACACGGCTTTTCTCCCCCGCCAGCACCGGCGATGATGGAAACTAGAGGTGCTGCCCCAAGTCGGTCCACACGCGTGAAGAAGGCAAAACCGAACACCAACAGGACAAAGAGGACAAAATGGAGTGCGGAAGAGGATGAGGTATTAGTCTCTGCTTGGTTGAATGTGAGCCAAGACCCCATTGTTGGGAAGGACCAATCCTCGGAGACCTATTGGAGTAGGATTGCTGAATATTACAAAAGCAATAGCAAGGAACACATGAAGGCAAGATCAAAGAAAGAATTGATTAACCACTGGTCATTGATAAATGAGTGTGTTAGCAAATATGCTGGGTATCTCAATCAGACAGATGGTTTACATCAGAGTGGGACGACGGAGCATGACAGGGTAAGCTGAATTGTAATGTCATGAATTTAGCAATTGAAATCACTTCATAATCACATGTTTGCCCGGAGTTTTTGAAATGTTATCTCATTTTGCAGATGGCCCATGCTGGTAGGATGTACCAGGACATTGAGGGCAAGCCTTTCGCCTTCCATCATTGTTGGGTACTACTATCTGACCATCCAAAGTGGTCTTCGCACTTGTCCCACAAGAAGCAAAAGACGGTATGATGTGGTGCAACGCACGAAGGGTCCAATGACATTCCTATCGACCTAGCCTCACAAGCATCCTCCGAGGAGGGGGAAAGGCCACCAGGCAGGGAGGCGGCAAAGGTCACGATGAAGTGTCGTGGTTCGTCGAGTATGTCATCCGTAGGTGTGTACTCTGAGCATTTCGAGAAGATGAATGAATCGAGGTGTGCTATGGTAGATATACAGCGTGAAAAGTTGGCAATGGCGAATAGGGATGGCAATCAGGTGGGTACGGGTGGGTAGACCTCCCGCAGACCCGAACCCGAAACCCGAAATCTCTCACGGGTACATACCCACGCCCATACCCGAACCCAATGGGTACCCGAACCCGAAATTAAATTCACCTCGCAATCAAATTTTCAACCATCAATTGTTAATCAATTCATTTGTAATTTCTATGTTTAAAGGAAAAATATATGGTGTATATAATCATGAAAGTTACCGCATCTTACATCTCGAACGATGCTTGAAAATCTTGAATTAATTTTCCATTATTTTTAATTTATATTAATTAATTTGGGTACCCATGGGCACCCACGGGTGCAGAACCGAACCCGAACCCAAACCCGAAATTTGAAACCCGCGGGTCTGAAATCAAACCCATACCCAAACCCATCGGGTCGGGTACCCACGGATACCCGAACCCACGGGTAATTTTGCCATCCCTAATGGCGAAGGAAGCGGAGAATGAAAGGATTATGAAGGTGGACTTGGACTCGTGTATCGGATTGCTTCGTGAGTACTATGAGAGTCGACAGATTAAGATTGTCATGGCTCATCGGCAAATGAATAAATAACTTGTAATGACAGTTTCGGTACTACTTTTGCGATGGACTTTTGAAAGTGCATCTAGGCCCCTTAAAATTGTTTTGGGGATTAATGATGACACAATTAAAGAGATCTAATGTTCTAACTAGAATTGATGCAGATATTGAGAACTTATTGGGTTCGGAATGAGATTGGACGCCTCTACAAATATTCGAATTTGAGAAGACGACATCAAGACAAAAATTGTAATTTCCTTTTATTTTTTTTGAGTCTTAAGGATAGCCGTACTATCAAGGGGATACAACGGGAAATCGCTCTCAGGATGATCATGTGCTCAAAAGTCAAATCTTGCATTTATACTAGCACTCAACACTTGCATTTCCCCAAAAAGTGTTTTTCTAACCGAGCTCTGTAACTCGGAATGTCCGGATAAATCATCCGGAGTATCCGGACTCAGTCCGGAGTATCCGGATAAATTATCCAGAGTATCCAGGTTACTTGCTTTCGGTTCAAAAATGCCTTTTTGCCAATCGGGAGTGTCCGGGTTATTTATCCGGAGTATCCGGACTTTTTCAAAAATGAGGGCAACGGCTAGTTTTTCAAAAGACTATTTAAAGCCTCCTCCCTCTCCTAACGGCCGGGATAATAATTGAGCTCATTCATTGCAGCTTTCTAGCCCTCTCTCACACATTCAAAGCTTCCATTAGAGCTCAAACTTCCTCCTCCATTAATTTGGTTGTTGATTAAAATTTAAGTGAGGAGAGGAAGTAGATTCAAGTGCTAGGTGCATTCATTCCAACTTTTGAGCACTAGTTCTTCCTCCAAGCGATCTCTCGTGGTGTTGTTACTCTTGGAGGTTGAAGGTCTCCTAGACGGCTAGGAGTCATCGGGAGCAACCAAGGATTGTGGTGTGCCCCGGTCGTTTGTGAAGGCGAGTCTCGCCTCCGAAAGGGAAGAGACAAGAAGTGAAGCCGGCGAGTGCATTTGTGCAACACCGGGAGGAAAGCGGGTCGAGAGAGAGACCCCGGCTCAAGTGTGACCGAGCTACCTCAACAGAGACGTAGGATTCCCTTCAAGAATCCGAACTTCGGTAAAAAACCTTGATCTTCGTGTCTTCACTCTTTCTTTAGCTTACTTCGTGTTGCTTTGAGCTTGTGGAGCCCCGATCTACTCTTGTATTTGTGTTGGCTCCAGATCCAATCTTGCTTAAGGTACTTGACTTCTTTTAGAAGCTTTTCTTTCAAGTAGACTGTCGTTAAACTGAATAGATTTAGTTTCCTAGTCGAGCTGCCTCATCCAGAGTATCCGGATAAATACCCCGGATAATCCGGACTATCCGGAGTATCCGGACAATGTATCCGGAGTCTCCGGGTTGACCTGCTCGGGCAGTTTTAATTCTGATGCAAAATTTTAATTCGCCTATTCACCCCCCCCCTTAGGCGACATCTCCGGTCCATTCAACTTTAATATTTGCGATGGACTTTAATATTTGCGTTGGACTTTAATATTTATGATGGACTTTAAGATTTGTGTAATATTAAGATCATGCTAGAACTATGTATCTTAATGAAAGACTTGTAATGTTTGTACTCTCATATCACTTCTTTATTGAACCAAACTGTAACACCCCAAAATTTTGCTTTTCTTGAATTCATGTGTGATTTGGCACTTTGGTGAATTTTTGGAATTTTCTGGAATTTATTTGGATTTATTTGGAATTTATTTGAATTTATTCCATTTTGAAATAATTAAAGAATTTAATATTGCAAATAAAATTTTGTTGGAAATATTTTATTTGAGTCCCAAATACCCTAAAATATTTTGAATTTTCGGTAAATTTTCTGAGTCATTGCTATTTTAATGAATTAAATGAATTATCGGGAATTATTTTAAATATTAAATGTTTGGAAATTCAACTCGGGTCCAAGTACTGCATTCATCCGGCCGAAGTGAACCAGTCGGACTCGAGTCGACCGAGAGCCACGTGATTTCGATCAAACGACTCAAAACCTAATCAATCGGCAACCAGTTGGATCCAAGATCCAGCAGTGAGCTCGCCCGTCTGCGATTCGAGCGTATCGGCCCGGATCAATCGCGCCGATCGATCGTGGCCGGGTGATCGTGCCCGCGTGGGCGGTATCTTGTCGTCGTCTCCGCCAAAGACCGGCCGGACTCGCCCGCGCCCCAACGCCGTGTAAAACTAGGTTTAGTCTCGCACGCACAGGCCAGGAGCTATTTAAAGCGTGAGGCGTCCCGAGGTTGCCCTCATCTTTGCGCACCCGTTTCCCCAAGCCATCTCGCTGAGCCGCGTCGTTTGCCGTGCGAGCTCGCCGTGAATGGAGGAAGTGACGCGCGCGGTTTTGCTCGATTCGCCGCCGTGTCGTCTTCGCGTAGAAGGAGCCCGAATCAGAACCGCAGTGACCGAGGCGCACCGAAGGAAGGATTCATCGCGAGCGCGCGAGCTTAGTCGGCAAGGTCGTCGTCCTCGCGCGGTGAGCGGCGCCGCCATAGCCATCGCCGGACCCGCTGACTCCCTCGGCCGTCCGTCAAGATCCAGCGCCGTGATCACGCCACGTCGGCGCCACGGTGAGATTGCGTTACGATTTCGGATCTAATCACCGACCATCGGATCTAGATCAGCGGTCGAAAATCGATGCGTTAACCCAGCGCGTCAACAACGGATCTAATCCGGCGCCGTTGAATTTCAAACCAGCGGCCAGGGATTGCGCCGCGTGTCGGGAAGATGGACCCGGCGCGGTGTCCACGCCAGCGTGCGTGTGGCCGACTGCACGCGAGGCGCGATGTCGAGAGGGCCCGCATGTCGTGGCTAATCGACCATGGCGCGTCACCCATGGCGTCACGGTGAATCCCCACATGTCAAGACCGTGGGCTGAGCCCGTGACGTCGGCGATGACGTCACCGAGTGGGCCCATGTGGCGACCGCGTAAAGTCGTGGACCAGGAGTCGGTGGACCCGAAACCAGCGTGGACCAAGTCCATGGACCGGTGGCGTCGAACCAATCAGAGGCTGCCCGTGTGTCCATCTTGACGCTTAATAATTAATTTCGAAAAAGAAAATGATTTATTAATTCGAAATATTGATTCAAATTTAGATTCAAACTTCAAGCGCTTATAACTGCGTTTCAACTCCGATTGAGTGATTCAAATTTCTAAATTTGTATAAAATTAAGATCTACCTAAATATAAATTTTATTTAATTTTTGGACTAAAGTTTTCTCTGTAATATTATTTAATTGATTATTTAAACTTTAATAAATCATAACTTTTGCATTTTAACTCCGATTTGAACGATTCCGGTTCCTAAAATCGAAAAATTATGTTCTCTCTGTTTATGGATTTTATTTGGAGTTTTGGGATGTTTTTGCCTAGTGTTTATTTGTGTATTTGCTATTTGCCGGCTTTACAAATAGAGCGTTGAAGTCTTTGGAAGGATTCGAAGGAGAAGTGTTGACTCAGGATCCAACTCAAGACCAAGAGCAAGTACTTTTTGAAGAGCAAGTTGTGCTTTGACCATGTTGATCCCATTTTGAAACCTATTTTGATTTAAACTATTGCATGCTAGTTCAATTAGAAAAAAACTTTGTTTAAAACAGGTGGTTAGATAAATATCAATAAGCTATATGACACCTTGATTATCTAAGTATGTGCCATGATCCTTGTCACCCTAGTTGTAGTTACTAGTTGGACATTATTAAAATTGCCAACATGGGTTTGAAGCCATTTGTAGTATCTTTGCTTAGACTACGTGCTCATAACATGATTTTGGACAATTAAATGTTAATATTGACTTAATGATATATTGAACTGTTTTGGAAAAGTATCATGTGATGTTGATGGCACGTGGTGCATGGTAATCAGCGGGAGTTTGATAAACGATTTCGGCCGGAAGGCATGTGGCAAATGTCAGTGGGCAGTTGTGGCGTTGGGAATGTTGATTTGGTTCTTGGGTAGTCTTGCCTGGTCACTCTAAGGACTTAACCTTGCAAGCCTTTGAGGCCTGGGTCATACTTGCAACCACATGGTGGAATGGGACGGCCTAGTTGACTCGTCGCTAAGGACTCACTTGTGGAGCCTCGAGGTGTCAATTACACCGTTTGTGTGATTATGCTGAGGAGCGTATCGTGGCGTGGCCGAGATACCCATCTAGCAGTGTGTTGGTCCCATACTTCGCCTTGGCTAAGGAAGGGATGGTGTGAAACCTGAGCAGGAGAGGACCACTGTGTTGTTTGAGGCTTAGAAAGGCTTTATTCTGAAACTTCGCCTTTGTGGTGTTTATTTGTATCTTGTGGGTAAAGTGCATAACCTCTGCAGAGTGTAGAATCTATTTAAATAGCGAGTCCACGATGTGGACAATGCTCGAATTATCAAGGGTTAGATTTTACGAAAATAACTTGGATTTGAAAGGTTGGGTAGGTTTAAGAATAAAGATGATGGTAATGTGGTTTAGGATGGAGGAAAATGTTTATTAAAACTTCTTGAAAAGTTATTCACGCTTTACTTATTTCTCTTGCCGAATCTACTTATATTACTTGTCAAATCTTTGTTTCTTACCAAATATACCTTGAGCTATTCCTTTGTACCAAGCCATGCATATAGTATAATAGCTTGCATTACGTGCATGACTTCTTTGAGTACCAAGTACTCACCCTTGCCTCAACACAACACCAGGTTGGAGAGGAGACTACACGACTTTGGAGGAGGAATTCCAAGAAGATCCGTCTACTTAGGGATGCACGAGCGGTCAGGTTGCATTTGTGGTTATCTTGGATGGCGCCACGAGTTATCTTATTTTCATTTGCTATTATTTTCTCTGAATAAGTTTAGCCTTGCGAAACGGTATACATTTTGTAACTTGGCCATAAGGTCGAGTATGGTTTAGTTATTTAAATAAAGTACTTTATTGGTATCGAGTGGTATGATTGTGATATTTACCAATGTTAAGGCTGTGTGCACTAGCGCGTTCTGGACTAGTGCTTGAATACACGGAGAGGTCGGATTTGCAAATTCGGGGTCTAGGCAGAGGTGGTATCGAGCCATACTGTATGTAAGGCTCAACCCTTAGCTAGAATGGTCGTAGTGAGGATAAAACCTATTTTCTAAAAAGCTAAAAAAATTGTCAAGATAAGAAATGACATCTCGAGGCTTATCCCCTTCTCTCTTTTCTTGTCTCTTGCTGAAATTTGCCCTTACCTTGTCACAATTTAAAAATTCGAGTTCTTCGTAAAGCACTCTTGTGAATGAGATGGAGGTTTTCGATGAGTGAGCATAGGTTCTATAGTGAGACTCCTTAGCCGAGTCGAGTCATAGAATAAGAGTCACCCTTTAGGCGTTAGACTCCAAAATTAGTTCGATTTGGATTTGCTTTGTTTCTTTGAGTGTGCATTATGTGTTGCAAGGCCCTTAGGCATTGTAAGCAGACCATACCAAGTTATTAATAATAAAGTTGGACCTTAAGGTTACACCTTTAGCCCGCATAAGTTCCATACTACTTGTCTATTCTTGTTTCCCTCTCATCTCTAAACCTAGAGCAAATCAACTTGAGATGGTGAATACTTGGAAACTTTGGAAACAATGGAAGTGGTTCTGTGAAAACCCCAATGATGGAGCACAGCCGCACATCTTGGATATGCAGAATTTGGAGCTTTTCTTGCTGCCAGTTCAGTTGATGCATGCTATGATGCAACAAATGCAGCATGCGATCCTTGCTCGAGGCCACGACCAATCAAGTTGTCGGGGACCACGCGAGAATACAAGACTATCAAAGTTCGCGAGGACTCACCCGCCCCACTTCTCTACAGGAATGCCAATCCATTGGAGGCCGATGATTGGTTAAGATCAATCGAGAGGAAGCTACACAGCTCAATGCATAGGAAATGAGAAGGTACTCTCGCTTCTCATCGGTTGAAAGACGATAGAATGGTGGTGGGAGAACCTGTGCCACATGAAGAAGAACCCTCAAGATATCACTTGGGAAGAGTTCCTGTTTGCATTCGAAGAAGTATCACGTGCACGAAGGAATCATGGACCTTAAGAAGGAGGAGTTCGAGCCTGAAGCAAGGTAATCAACCGGTGGCGACTACTGAACAAGTTCACCTGACTAGCCTTCTCACTTTGAGGATGTAGCGACGGATAAATCCAGACAGTCTCGTTTTATGAAGGGACTTAACTCGGGATTGCAAGTAGGGTTGATCACCCACACCTTTCGGATTTCAAGTTGGTGAATAAGGCGCTTATTCTTGAGGACAAGCGCAAGGAACTGGATGAAACGAGAAGCGCAGGATGCATGACAAGGATCACGCCCGAGAAGCGCCGCGGCGCTTGAAAGTTGCACCAAATCAATTCTTGATTCCAACCACGAGAGTGCAACAAGGACACCATCCCGGCACCAAGACCTGTCAATCGAACTACGGACCCCAGCCCCATTACGCGCTACCCTGCAGGCGAGTCGGCGAGCGGTGAACTTATGCTACAAGCTGAGGCCAGACACTTTGCCATGATTTGTCCAAGAAGGCAATGACGAGTGACGATTCGCTTCAACCACAGGAACCACCCCGGCTAGGGCGCCGGCACGAGCCACACCCGAGCCGTGGTGAGAGGCCGAGTCAACCATGTCACCGCGGATGCCTGCGATGCTACGAATGATAAATCTTTGGGTAAGTTACTTGTTAACTTCGATACACTGATTTTGTTTGACTACGGAGCGCCGCGTTCGTTTGTTTCATGAAGCTTTGCTACTAGAAATGATTTGAGATTGCAAGACTTAAGTGCATGCTTTAGTTCAAACCCTGGTTCCGAACTCGAGAAAGAAGTAGGATGTTCGGGGTGAGAATACTAATAGATGGAATAGAGTTCCTAAGCGAACCTTATAATTTTGGAGGCCCGGACCTTAGGCGTCATATTGGGAATGGATTGGTTATCCAAGCACAAGGCCGTATTGGATTGTGGGCGGAGGACTATCTCAGTTGAGAGCCCGTGGGGAAGAAAGTGGAATTTCAAGCCCGCTGCGATTAGAGATGGGCGATTGATGGTTACTTGATATGAGCAATCAGCATAGAGGATGTCCCATAGTGAATGAGTACACCGATGTCTTTCCCGAAAGATCTACAGGTATGCCGCTTGAGCAGGACATAGAGTTTGTATAGAGCTTGTAAGATGCACGTACGGCACCGATAGCAAAGAGACCCTATCCGGATGTCGCAGGAGTTGGTAGAAATGAAGAAAGCGACTAGAAGAGTTAATGGAGAAAGGATTTATCAGGACCAAGTTAAATGCGCCGTGGGGAGCACCGATTTTGTTTGTCAAGAAGAAGGGCGGGAGTTTCAGGATGTGCATTGACTCAGTGCACTCAATGAAGTCAGTGAAGAATAAGTATCCGCTACGGGGATTGATGATTTGTTTGATCAGTTAAGAGGCGGAGTTTTCTCCAAGATTGATCCCGAGATCGGGATACCATCGATTGAAGATCGATCGAGAAGATATTCAAGGCTGCATTCGTCAAGATATGGACATTCACGAGTTCTGATTATGTCCTTTAGTGCGACGAATGCGACTTATTTCATGAATATGATGAATAAGGTGTTCATGGAATATTTGGACAAGTTTGTCGTCGTGTTCATAGACGATATCCTAATCTACTCCAAGGCAGGAGGATGAACATGCCGAACACTTAAAGGCGAGTTTTGGAAAGGCGAGCAGCAACTTTTAGCCAAGTTAAATAAGTGTGATTTTTGGAAGGACAAGGTGGAGTTTCTTGGACATCTGTAATGACAGCGAAGAATCGCCAGTAGATCAAGCAAAGTAGAAGGCGTGTTACATTAGGGAGCGACCAAAGGCGGTGAGGTCCGGAGTTTCCTTGGAATGGCGAGGATACTACGCCGTTTCATCGAAGGCTTTTAGACAATTGCGAAACCTCTTCATGGCTAGCCGAAGAAGGAAAAGAAGTTTGCATGGGCGCGAATGTGAGAAAGGATTTCGAGCTGAAGAAGCGATTGGCGTGTCGGTGTTAGTTCTACAGGATGTTGCTCAAAGCTTGATATTTATTGTGACGCATCGCGCCAAGGACTTGGATGTGTCGTCTGAGAATGGAAAGGTAAGTAAACATGCATCAAAGCGGTTGAGGCGCATGAGGAAAATTATCGACACATGACTTAGGAGTTGCATTTGCCGTAGTAGTGCATGCTTTGAAGATATGGCGTCACTATCTCGATTGGAAAGCGGATGTGAAGTATATACGGATCATAAGAGCCTTAAGTATATTCACCAGTGGATCTGAATGGCGGAGGAGATGGTTAGAGTTGATCAAGGACTATAATGTTGGAATCCATTACCATCTGGGAAGGCCAGCGTGGTAGCGATGCCCTGAGTCGGAAAAGCCATACCCGTGATGCGTTGCTAGCCACAAGTCGGGGATGAGTTATGTGAAGATTTTGAGAAATTGAAGATTGAGGTAGTACCTAGCGGATTCTTGGCAGCATTAGAAGTAAAGCCTACCCTAGAGGATCAGATCCGAGAAGGGCGAGAAGGATGATGACAAGATCCGCGAGATTAAGTCCATCAAGGAGGAAGGCATGGCGAGAGGACTTCCAAGTTGGATGAGCAAGGCACGTTATGGATGAAGGATCGAAGATTTGTGTGCCTAACAACAAAGGAGTTAAAGCAGCTGATCTGGAAGAAGCCCATGACTCAAGTACTCAATTCATCTGAAGCGCCAAGATGTATCGAGATCGACGAAGGAGAGATGCAGTGGCGAGTATGAAGCGTGAAGTTGCGAGCATGTTGCATTGTCGGCGTATGCCCGAGGAGAGTCAAGGCAATGCATCGAGGGCCGGCGGGTTGCTCTGAAAATACAGTGGAAGTGGAGGAAATGGAATGGATTTCATTACCGGTTTGCCGAAGACTCAAGGAGGTTATGACTCCATATGGGTGATAGTGGATCGCTTGACTAAAGTAGCCCATTTTATCCCAGTGAAGACCACTTACCGAGGAGATAAATTAGCAATTGTGTACATGATCGGGATTGTCTGTTTTGCGGAGTGTAAGAGAGTGTATCGGACGAGAGGAACAATTTACCTCAAGGTTACGGAATAAGTTGCATGAAGCCATGGGAACCCGTTTGAACTTGATCTGACTTATCATCCAGGCGGATGGAGACCAGAGAAAGAGTCAACCGGTCTGGAGGATATGTTGAGAGCTTGTGCATTAGCTTATGCTACCTCTTGGGATAAGAGTTTGCACGTATAGAGTTCAAGTTACAACAATAGTTATCAGGCTAGTTCTGAGATGTCACCTTTTTGAGGCAACATGTATGGTGCGACCATCGGACGCCATTGAATTGGAATGAGGCCGTGGCCCGTGTCTTTGGGCTGATATTCTTGAGAATTTGAAGAGCAGGTCGCTATGATTAGGGAAAGGTTGAAGATAGCCCAATCACGACGCAGAAGAGTTATCTTTGACAATCGTCAAGACTTGAGTTTTGAACGAGAAGACTTTGTTTACCTCAAATTCGCCTCTCGGGAGTTAAGAGGTTCCATGCCAAAGAAACTTGCACCGTTATGTTGGACCATTTAAGATTTTGAGTCGCGGATGATTGCTTATCAGCCAGTTGCTGATCGTTAGCGAGGAGTGCATAGCGTATTCCATGTGTCGGCTAAAGAAGTGTCTTCGAGTTCTGAGAGCAGACACCGCTAGAAGTCAATCGAGTTGCAAGAGGATTTGACTTATAAGGAGTATCAGTGAAGATTTTAGACACAATGGATCGAGAAACTAGAAACAAGTCAACCCGTTTTTGTAGAGTTGATGGAGCAACCATGAAGAAAGCGAAGCGACATGGGGCGTGAAGAGGATTGAAGAAAGAGTTTCCAAACCTATTCTGTAGTGAGCCCTGAATCTCGGGGACGAGATTCTATTAAGGGGGGGAGGTTTGTAACACCCCAAAATTTTGCTTTTCTTGATTTCATGTGTGATTTGGCACTTTGGTGTATTTTTGGAATTTTCTGGAATTTTTTTTGATTTATTTTAATTTATTCCATTTTGAAATAATTAAAGAATTTAATATTGCAAATAAAATTTTGTTGAAATATTTTATTTGAGTCCCAAATACCTAAAATATTTTCAATTTTTACGATTTTGAAGTCATTTGCTATTTTAATGAATTAAATGAATTCTTGGGAATTATTTTAAATATTAAATCATTTGGAAATTCAACTTCGGGTCAAGTACTGTTCATCCGGTCGGAGTGGAACGAGTCGGACTCAATCAGAGCAGAGCCACGTGACTCGATCAAACCGACTCAAAACCTAATCAATCCCAGCGGATTGGATCAAGATCCAGCGGTGAGATCGCCGTGCGGTTCGAGCGTATCGGCCGGATCAATCGCGCCCGTCGCGATCGTGGCCGTTAATCGTGCCGCGTGGGCCGAATATCGTCGTCGTCTCTCGGCCGAGACCAGCCGGACTCCGCCGCCCGCGCGCCAAGCCCGTGTAAAACTAGGGTTTCCGTCAAGACGCACGAAGGGGCTATTTAAAGCGTGAGGCGTCCCGAGGTTGCCCTCATCTTTGCGCACCGTTTCCCCAAGCCATCTCGCTGAGCGCCGTCGTTTGCCCGTGCGAGCTCGCGTAGTTGGAGGAAGTGACCGCGCGGTTTTGCTGATCCGCCGCCGTCCGTAGTGCGTCGCCAGCGAAGGAGCCAGTCCGGAACCACCGTGACGAGGCGCTTGCCGAAGGAAGGATTCATCCTTGAGCGCGCCGAAAACGCGCAGTCGGCAAGGTCGGTAATCCTCCTCGCCCAGGTGAGCGGTAGCCGCCGCAAGCCATCGCCGGACCGCGAGCTCCCTCGGCCGTCCGTCAAGATCAACGCTCGTGATCACGCCCGCGTCGGCGCCGCGGTGAGATTGCGTTACGATTTCGAGATCTAATCTCGACCATGGATCAGATCGCGGTCGAAATGGTGCGTTAACCTTAAGCCGTCAACGCGGATCTAATCGCGCCGTTGAATTTCAAACCAGCGGCGGGATTGCGCCGCGTCGGGAAGATGGACGGCAGCGTCGGCGGCAGTCACGCTGCGGCGTGCGTGTGTGACCCGGCAGCGAGGCAGCGTGTCGAGGCCCGCGTAATAGCTGGCTAATCAATAGCGCCAGCGTCACCCATGGCGTCGATGGGTCCCATGGCCACCGCAAGTGGAATTTGAGACCCGGCGTGGCCGATAGCGTCACCGGTGAGCCCACATGTCGGCGACTGCGTAAAAGTCGTGGGCCGAAAGTCCACGGGTGGACCCGAGCAAAGCGTTGACCAAGTCCATGGACCTTGGCGTCAGCCAGCAATCGAGAGGCTGCCACGTGTCCATCTTTGGCGTAATAATTAATTTCGAAAAAAGAAAATGATTTATTAATTCGAAATATTGATTCAAATTTAGATTCAAACTTCAAGCGCTTATAACTTTTGCGTTTCAACTCCGATTTAGTGATTCAAATTTCTAAATTTGTATAAAATTAAGATCTACCTAAATATAAATTTTATTTAATTTTTGGACTAAAGTTTTCTCTGTAATATTATTTAATTGATTATTTAAACTTTAATAAATCATAACTTTTGCATTTTAACTCCGATTTGAACGATTCAAGTTCCTAAAAATCCGGAAAAGTATGTTCTCTCTGTTTAGGGAGTTTGTTTGGAGTTTGGGGATGGTTTTGCATAGGGGTTAGTTGTGTATTTGCTATTTGCACGAATAGAGCGTTGAAGTCTTGGGAAGGATTAGAAGGAGAAGTGTTGACTCAGGATCCAACTCAAGACCAAGAGCAAGTACTTTTTGAAGGCAAGTTGTGCTTTGACCATGTTGATCCCATTTTGAAACCTATTTTGATTTAAACTATTGCATGCTAGTTCAATTAGAAAAATACTTTGTTTAAACACAGGGGTTAGATAAATACCAATTTGCTATATGACACCTTGATTATCTAAGTATGTGCCATGATCCTTGTCACCCCTAGTTGTGGATTACTAGTTGGACATTATTAAATTGCCAACATGGGTTTAGACGGCTGTAGTATCTGCTTGGGCACACTCGTGCTTCATAACATGATTTTGGACAATTAAATGTTAATATTGACTTAATGATATATTGAACTGTTTTGGAAAAGTATCATGTGATGTTGATATTACGTGGTGCATGGTAATCAAGCGGGGTTTGATAAACGATTTCGGCCAGGGGCATGTGGCAAAATGTAATCAGGTGGGCCGGTTGTGGCGTTAGGAATGTTGATTTGGTTCTTGGGTAGTCTTGCCTGGTCACTCTAAGGACTTAACCTTGCAAAGCCTTTGGCCAGGTCATACTTTAACCACATGGCTGGAATGGGGCGGCCCTAGTTGACTAAATCGCTAAGGACTCACTTGTGGAGCCTCGGGGTGTCAATTACACCGTTTGTGTGATTGTGCGGGGCGAATGTCGTACGTGGCCGAGATACCCATCTAACGGTGTGTTGGTCCCATACTTCGCCTTGGCTAAGGGAAGGGATAGTGTGAAACACGAACCGGAGAGGACCACCTGTGTTGTTTGAGGCTTCAGAAAGGCTTTATTGAGGGAAACTTCGCCTTTGTGGTGTTTGTGTATCTTGTGGGTAAAGTGCATAACCTCTGCAGTGTAGAATCTATTTAAATGGCGAGTCCAGTCTTTGGACAATGCTAATTAATTCATCCAGGGTTAGATTTTCTGAAAATAACTTGGATTTGAAAGGTTGGGTAGTTTAAGAATAAGATGATGGTAATGTGGTTTAGGATGGGGAAAATGTTTATTAAAACTTCTTGAAAAGTTATTTACGCTTTACTTATTTCTCTCTGCTTTGAATCTACTTATATTACTTGTCAAATCTTTGTTCTTTGCCAAATATACCTTGAGCTATTCCTTTGTACCAAGCCATGCATATAGTATATTAGCTTGCACGTGTGCATGACTTAGCGAGTACCAAGTACTCACCCTTGCCTCAACACAACACCAGTTGGAGAGGAGACTACACGACTTTGGAGGAGGAATTCCAGAAGATCAGTCTACTTAGGGATGCGAGCCCGATCGGTTGGTATTTATCTTGGATGGCACGCAATTATCTTATTTTCGCTATTATTTTCTCACGAATAAGTTTAGCCTATGCGAGCATACATTTTGTAACTTGGCCATAAGGTCGAGTAACCAGTTTGGTTATTTAAATAAAGTACTTTATTGGTATCGAGTGGTATGATTGTGATATTTACCAATGTTAAGACTGTGTGCACTAGCGCGTTCCTGGACTAGTGCTGAATACACAGAGGGTCCGGATTTGCAAATTCGGGGTCCCGACACAAACGTACATAACACTTCCATACTACATAACACACGACCCTTATTGAACCAAACGTACATAACACTTCCATATTACATAACACACGACCCTTATTGAACCAAACATACATAACACTTCCATATTACATAACACATGACCCTGATTGAACGAAATATACATTACACTTCCATATTACCCACCGTGTCGTGCCCAAAGGTGTTCGACCAGATCTGCCTGCAACCTCATGTGCAGTTGGCGATCCCTCCGCCTTTGAGTTGCTTCTATGCAGTGCAGTACTGAACCGATGGGTGACGTCCCTGTAACGACGGGAGTTCCCATATAATCGAAGGTAATGTCATGTGGTGGCCCATTCCTCTCATCCTCCACTATCATGTTATGGACAATGATGCATGCAGTCATTATATACCTTAATGTATTCTGGTGCCAACATCGGCTGGGGCCCCTTACAACGGCAAACCTAGCCTGGAGCACTCCAAACGCTCTCTCAACATCCTTCCTTGCGGCGGACTGCATTTGCGAGAAGTACACCCTCTTGTTTCCTATGGGAACTGCAATCGCCTTAACGAAGGTACCCCACTCAAGGTAAATTCCATCCGCGAGGTAGTACCCCATGTCGTACTGATTCCCATTTACAATGTAGTTTACCTCCGGGCCTGTGCCATCATTTTTCCTAGAAAATATGTTAGAACGGTGCAGCACATTAATATCGTTCACATTAATATCGTTCATGCTTCCTGGCATCCCGAAAAAAGCATGCCAAATCCACAGGTCATACGAAGCAACTGCCTCGAGGACTATGGAAGGCTTGCGAGTATGCCCTGTGAAAGCCCCTTGCCATGCTTTCGGGCAATTTTTCCAGGTCCAATGCATGCAATCGATGCTGCCAAGCATGCCAGGGAAACCCCTCTGCTCACCTACAACCAGGAGTCTACCAATGTCTTCAGCGTTTGGAGATCGTAGATATTCCTCCCCAAAAACCTGGACCACCGCCTTCACGAACTTCTTTAGAGCTTCAACGGCCGTACTTTCCCCAATACGGAGGTACTCGTCTACAGAGTCAGCAGGAGTACCGTACGCTAGTTGACGGAGAGCTGCAGTTACCTTTTGAAGAGGTGCCAAACCCAGCTTCCCGGTTGCATCCCTAGTTTGCTGGAACCAAACATCGTGTCCTTCGACAGCTTGCGTTATGCGCAAAAATAGGGAGCGGCTCATCCTAAACCTGCGCATGCCAAACAACATACACATAGGGCAACATGACAAGTACACCGTGCTGATTTGTTATTGGGACTAATGGTTTGTTACCTCCGCCTGAAATGCGTGGAACCGTAAACGGGGGAGCTGGCAAAGTAATCACCAAATAGCCGAGCCGCCCCTTTAGCGTGACCTCGGTTGATCACCACATGTCCTCGAACCGATCCCCGTCGACGGTTGTTACCTCGCGCTTGTATCTCC
Organism: Rhipidocladum racemiflorum; assembly: GCA_036346355.1. NCBI lineage: Eukaryota > Viridiplantae > Streptophyta > Magnoliopsida > Poales > Poaceae > Rhipidocladum > Rhipidocladum racemiflorum. The sequence goes on from CM070579.1 coordinate 75,015,696, forward strand.
TCCTCCTCCGCGATTGCTAACAAAAGGGAGTCCTCATCATCAGTAAAGGATGCTTCATCACTTGACGAAGAATGGAACTTACTCATTGTGAGATTGGCAAAAATATGGGTGAGGTACCTGCTGAATTACTAACCCCTGCTTTTATAGAATTACTAGGTTGGATGAGAGGGTACGAGGAAAAGTTAGGTATTTTGGGGAAGGGAAGGGAGCTAGGAAGGGAATCTGTTGGAGTGCTTTGCTGGGAAGGGAATGGAATCTGGGAAGGGAATCCCTTCAGGAGCTGGGAAGGGAATAAAACCCCGGGAAACGGTTGGAGATGGTCTTAAGCGGTTAAGCCCCGTCGAGTCATTTTCTTCTTCGGTTCGGCGAATACCCGAAAAGGGGAAATCCCAAATTGACGAAGCCACGGTGAGGAATACTTAAATTGGTTAAGCACAAAGTATCTGGGAATACTCACGAACCTTTAGGGCGCTTTATTTCAGCCCAGAATTCCCCGGAGTAACCCTGCACCAATCGTCCCTTCTCCGCTACCACCGTCTCACGGTAAGAACACATTGCACTACCTCATTCTCTTGGCTAAGCAGTGGGATAGCATCCTCAGGCCCCCTGAAACATACGCGCACATTGATTCCATTGAACTAGGCCTTAGCTGCCACCGCGGCTTTGCTTCGGCTACCCACGGTGCCGACCATGTTTCGGCCATCTTTAATCACATTTGAACCATCCCAGATAACCATACCGAGGCACTGAACCTCACCATGATGTTTACTCCACGTCTCTTACCATACCTTGCCGCCGGCGAGCTCACCATGCTCACGGCCCTGCTTCGAGTCTCTGGTCGGTGGAGCCCTTTTGCCAGTCACTATTGTTCATGCATTTCACTGACGAGTGGGGCCACTGGTCAGTCATCTTTCGCGTGTGCGTGATCCCGTTTAGATCGCTGACGAGTGGGGCCATGTGGTCAGCGACAGCGGTCCAATTCAAACGAGGTGCGCGCATGAAAGTTGTGAGAATACGCTTTCGTTAGGAAGAAAGTGCATTGTCCAATTTTCTTAATTTAGTCAGACCGAGCCTATTCATTCAATCGTAGCTTTTGATCTGTAAATCCAAATCGAATGAAATGACTTTATAAATTCATGTTAGAACATGTAGTTTCATAATCTACAAGAGTATTTGAAACTTGTTTAGTAATTTAAATTAAAATTTGAATTTAAAGAAAGGAATTCAAATATACTACATGTATAACTTTTGCAAATCATGTCCAAATCGAATGAAACCAGTTTCACTAGAATTTTTATGTTAAATGCTACATGGATATGCAAATAGATTTGAATTTGAAGTTAGTCTATATTAGTTTCCTTTTAGGTTTGAAGCCAATGTAATAAATCTTTAAATTGATATAACTTGATCATACTTCATCCAAATAACGTGGGACTTGTTTTGATACACTAGTTATACGATAGAAAACAAGATTATGACATAAAACTTAGGGTGTGTAACATCCTCAGTTTCGCCTTCTGGAGAAAATCTAATTTAAAGTAATTAAATTCAAAACTTGGAGTTTCCCTGGTGTTTATATTAACCTAGCATCCTTTCCCATCCAAAATCGGGATTCAATTCCCTTCCGGTCGAAAAATCGAATTTCCAGATTCCCGCCGATACCCGAAATTTCACCCGAGTCCAAAAATGCTCCAAAAATCCCGAAACCACTTCAATTATGTCCCAAATATTCCAAAATGAATTTTGGAATGATTCCCCGGATTTTTGGACATTCGCTCCTATTTTATCTCGCGCGGCTTTTGTTTAATGCCCGCAATTCGCGCCTGAATATTTAATTCCACAAATTTCATCCAAATTCCGCGAAACCAATTTTATTGGGTTCCAAATATTCCAAAATGGTTCTAGAAATTTTTCCGGAATTTTTGAACCATTTTTCCTAATTTTTCTCTAGGGCGGTTCATTTACGTAACTCTCGGCCAATCACGCGCTGCCAGGTGGCATGAATAGTGCCTTCTTCCACCTCTAGCCATGGCAATGTACAGAGAAGGAGCTTCATGCTTCATCCATGGAGGTCTCTCTCTTTAATCTACCACATCTCCCTCAATTCAACTCCAAATCGCGAACCGTCAAGTCCGTTGAATCCGTAGCGACGTCCTCTCTCCATTCCTTGCCATCAATGGCCCGAGATCTCGCCGGAATTGACGTCGTCGTCCAAAAACCGAAAATGACATTAATTCTCATAACTCGGGCGTTTCTTCATCAAAGCACGCACTTCCACCTCCCATATCTTCGTATTGACATCCTCTTCCCGGTGGTAGCACCCATTCTCCGCCTCTCCAACTCATTCATCCGCTAGAACAAGAAAACTGATGCCGGGTCATATTTTCGGAGTTCATCGTGTTCTTGGCCATAGATCTCTCTCCGGTGAGTCTTTCTCAACTCCGGTGGGTTCCTTGTGACCGTGAGGAAGTCTAGCATCTAACCTTTCAATCAATTTTAGGATCCCTCAAGTTTTGGAGACGAATTTCGCGTTTTGGTCATTTCGGCCAGAGCTCCGTTCATCGCAAAATTCGTCGTCTCCGGTGAGTTTTGATGTAATTCCTTGCTCCTATAGATTCCTAAGGATGTTCTCTAGATGATCCATGATTTTATTTGGTCAAAATCCATGCAAAATTGGTGCGAAAATCCTGATTTTCTGATTTTTCGGGTTTCTGTTTTTTTTTGGATTGCACTGTGCCCGTGCGTGTGCGTGTGCGCCGCCGCCGCGGCCACCGCCGACCCCACCGCCGGTCGCCACCGGCCCCTCGCGCCCACCCCACTCCCTCAAGCTCCACCTTCCATAGCCATGGCTTTGGCCCAAGCAAGAAGAAGGCCAATAGAGCATGACATGTGGGACCCCCTTGCAAGTGACCCAAAACAAATCCAAAAATCAGAAAAATGAAAAAGGAATATTCCGTGGAATATTCCCTGTTTTCCAATTTTCCAAAATTCAAACTTCGGAAGCTCATATCTTCTCCGTCCGAACTCCGATTGACTCCGTTCAAATTTCTAAATGCATCTAAAATCAAGATCTATATGCCAGTACTACTTTATTAATTTTTGGATTTTATTTATTTTCTTGTATTTATTTATTGTCTCGTTTTGCGCATAGCCGAGGACCCCGACGCGACCGCCGACCCCGCCGCCGGACTTTCCTCGTTCGACGATCTCACCGCGACCAAAGGCAAGTCTCCTTGACGCATATTGACCCTACATTTATAAACATGTTTTAAATGTTTTGAAAACTTGCATGCTATGTTTATCATCGTATGTGAAATATAAGTGTATAGTTAACCCGAATTGTAATTTCCTCCTTTGTTATCGACATCCATGTTATTTGTAACCCTAGGACATTTGTTATGCCATGTTTATGCTTATATGGTACCCTTTGTGCAATAGTACGGTAGAATTGCTTAGGATCATTATCGATGAAAACAACCCGCGGGTGGGATTACTCAAAAATAATGACTTCTAATATGATTTGGAAATTATTATTATGATTTTGGTACTGTTTTTTTAAAATAAAAAGAAAAGGAAAAATTGTTTGGACTTGGGCGGATTGGATTGTCGGGTGGGTGCGGATGGAGCACTAGTTGTCTTGTGTAAGTGCCGCCCCAAGTCGATTAAGGACCGACGCTTGTGATTGTCCATTCTAAGCATAACCGTACTACCACATGTCTATAATGGTACGACCTGGCCAACTAATTTGTAGAAACCTAACTTAGACTCACCAAATGGTGGAATGTGAGTGCCGAATAGAGGCAATGTCGTTTTTCTCACACGGCGCAAGAGGGGGCTTCTGTACTGGGCGGATGGAACCCTAACAGCGGTGAAACCTCAGCGGGTGGGTCAGGTTAGGTGTATACATTGTAAAGGCCTTGTCATGATATCCCTGCCGGCACACCCAAGGAAGTGTGTTAATTGCATGGCACTAAGGGAATATCATGTCTTGTGGGTAAAGTTGTACACCTCTGCAGAGTTAAAACTATTCGAATAGCCGTGCCTACGGTCAAGGGCAGAGCAAAGAATGCTTTTATATTGGTAGACTTTGGTTTTGATTTTCAAAACAAAAAGGGTGTTTTGTTTTAGGATTCGGGAGTGGTTAGAACTCTCGGATGTTAAATGGCGGATTGAACCAACAAGGTGGATAGAACCTGTTTTATACTTTGACGGAAAGAGTCATGTATGATTAACCATGATCTTTTAAATGTTGGCGGTTAGAGCCTTTATATTAGTGATGGTGGATAGAACCTTCACTGCAATATTAAATAATTCAATTGTTAAAAAGAATTGTAAAAAGATGCTTTGTGAAACTTATTAATTAAGTATGGTTTAATAAAATTTGGCTTTGTGCAAAAGAACCCTGTTAAGCTTCCTTTGGAAAGCCCCACATAATCATACTTTCCCCGACTTGCTGAGTACTTTTGTATTCACATGCTACACAACTTGTCATCATCAGAGAACTACCAGGACGCAGCTGAAGATGGTGAGTTCTACCCCGAAGAGTTCGAGGAGGATTGCCAGGATAACTAGTCGCGCTTCTAGTCGTCGCCTGTGGCGTTTTGGTGTTCGCTTGTTTTTGCTTTCGTTTTCCGTTGTCGTGTCTCCGGTCTTTTGACCGAGTATTGTAATAAGCGGCCATGTGGCCCATACTTTAATATTTATGTTACAATTTTTGTTATGTTCGGCAATGAAGTATTACGGTTGACTGTGTGTACTAGCTACTGATCTGAGACTAGTACGGAAATACACAGGAGATTTCGGATAGCTGATCCGGGGTCTCACAGGGTGTACCATGTAACTTTTAATGAAAATAGTTGGGTTACTTTATGTACTAATCATAACCTCCATTATAACTGGGAGGTTTCCCGACCAGCCGGCCGGCCCACGTGCCCCCTGCCGGTTTTGTAAAAAAAACCTTCTGGTTTTTCAGAATTACGAATAGGTCCTTGCGAATTTACAAATAGGTCCTTTGCGATTTTCTGTGAGATGAAAAAAAATCTCGGTTCGCATTTAGGTCCCTCGTTTGGCGTTTTGCAGAAAGAGCCTCCCGTTAAATACGAATCGCGAACGAGCCCTTTTCTTATTTTTCAAAATAACGAACAGATCCAAAATTATAATAAATAGATCCCCGCACTTTTCGTTCAGGTCCTTTCTCCGTTTTACCAGGAAAAAATATTTTCGTGGTCCATTTTTCCTCCGGAGCATGGGAAAAATGTTTTCGTTTGCCGTTTTACCTTAAAAAAAATGGTAATTTGTTTTTCGTCCGCCGTTTCTCCGTTTTTGTTGGAAAAAAATGTTTTCATTTTTCGTTTACCCTCTAGAGTATGGGAAAAATATTTTTTTTTGCCCGGAAAAAATGTTTTCGTGGTCCGTTTTTCCTTCGGAGCATGCAAATTTCATTTTTCGTTCGTCGTTTCTCCGTTTTTGTTGGAAAAAATGTTTTCGCGGTCCGTTTTTTCTCCAAAGCCCAAAAAAAATCGTAGCATGGGGAAAATGTTTTTTTTGCTCGGAAAAAATATTTTCGTGGTCCGGATTTTCTTCGGAGCAAGAAAAACCTTTTCGTTTTCCCCAGAAAAATGTTTTCGTATCCCGCTTTTTCTCGTTTTACTCGAAAAAAATGTTTCTATGGTCCGTTTTTTTCTCCGAAAAAAAACACAAATTTGTTTTTTCGTTCACGCGCGCGGCGTGCGCCTCGCGTATTTTCCTAGCACGTACTATAGTAGGGATTTTAGGGCACTCAGGGCCAGCTTTTTTGGTCCGGTCTTAGACACGGTGGGATAGTTCGGTTCAAAGCTCAGTACGGCACAGCTTCATACTGAACCGAGTCGATACGTAACTGTAGCACGGTCATGTCGGACCTAAGAATTGAGCACGATGGGCGGTACGGTCCGGCATGGTGTTTGGGCTGGGCCTGTGCCGGCTCGATATGAACGGGCACAGAATCATGGATTAAAACCTGGAAGTTGGTAAATATTGTTGATTTAGGACATATTTGAGCATTGCGTTTACGTTTGACATTCTGTTGATGGGATATGTTGATGTGATTAGTCTCATATGTGATCAAAACAAGCAGTTTAGTAATAGTGATGTGTTTTATTTCTTTGCTCCACAGGTTGTCCGTTTGCTATATACGAATAATGGGATTACACTTTTGATCTTAGCCCCAATGCTGTTCATAAGCTGAGAGAGAGAGAGAGAGAGAGAGCTGAGAGTCTGAGAGAGATTGAAATATATGGGCGAGAGAGGGGAAAGAGATTGAGAGAAACGAGCAAGAGAGATTCAATAATAAATAAATTTTAGTTTCTTTTCCCTTAATATTTGTGTTCATTGCCTTAGCACTATGTGTCTCTGGCTTCTTTCCTCTTGTCGCAATAGTGCAAATGGGCCAGATCTAGACTGACACAGCACGAAACAAGCACGAAGCGCAAATGGGCTTATCGAAGGCGAGCTGGACCGACACGGTGTGACACTACGGTATGGTGTGACATTATAAAATGTGAAATTAGAAAATAAAACCTTACGGCTGGAGGTTTACTCGCGTTTTTGGGCCTTAGGGGGGATGAAGTGATGTGACACCACGGAGTGTCATAACCTTATCTAATGTGCATGATGAGGCCAAAAACACTATGAAATATGAAATTGGAGTTTAAAACTATACGGTATGAGGTTTAATCGCGTTTTCGGGTCGATTTCGGGAGTTTGGGCCCTTCCGGGGAAGTTTGGGCCTAAGGGGGACGAGTCGTGGGCTTTTGTGGAAGGGGTAGGGGCCCATGAGAGAGGAGGGACCAGGCTAAGGGGGCTTGGGGCGCCCCCTCCCTGCCCTAGCCGCCCCCCACAAACCCCTCCCTCCCCTTGTGGCGCCTCCCCTAGCCGCCGCCCCCCATTGCCATGCGCCCCCTCCTACCTCCTCCCCATTGCACCACCACCTCTCCTCCACCTATCCTCCAACCCCTTGCTGCCCTAGGGTAGCCTCCCCACCCCTGCACCTCGAAGATCCATCCGTTGGAGCGAGGAGCAAGGAGCAAGGAGCGATCCGGGAGGAGTTTCGTTGGGTTTTCGGTCGTCGGGCGAAGGTATGGCCATGGGAAACCTTGGGGTTGATCTAGGTACTGTTCTTAGGGTCATTATCAAGTTTTTAGATCAATTGGTGGTGCTGGAATTGAGTAGATTAGATTAGATCTAGAAGTTGCCACGTTCTCTGTTTTGGACAGCATGAGCAGTCGACCTAGGGTTTGGTTTTTCGCCAATTTAGAGTCCGAATTTGGACGTCCTCCTATTGAAGAAGTTGTAGATAATTTCAATACCTTTCAGTGGGTATAAAGAACGTTAAATTCCGATTAGCCGTTTGAAAGTTATGGCTGTTTTACCGAGCGTGTTAAAATCTGTGATGTGATTGGAACAGATCACGGTATTTTGTAGATTAAACAACTTTAGAGTCCGAATCAGCTTTTCCATATACTTAGAAAAAGTTGGGAAATTTCCTAAGCTACGCGAGGATGTACTCGTTTAATTGATTCAGAGTCTTATAACCCGAGTTATGCCTTTTGGAAGGCTGCTGTCCCGATGGGACAAAACCTCTGTTTTTGGGTTTTGCGAGTAGTTGGTGATGTCGGGGTAGAAGAGGGTTTGCATACTGTTTTGTGGACATGATTGTGAGTGTGTGGTCCCTATGTGCAGGTGGTGCGACCCCGGGAGTGCCTTCTACTTCTCGCCAATCCGTCGCCCGTGGTGGAGGCAAGTGTATTGGAATGGGTAGCGGGTTGTAGTTTGTTTGATTGATTGAGATTGAAATTTGAATATATGATATGTTCATATGCCATGCTTTAATGTTTGCCATTGATATGATGAATATGTTTATTATGTGATGATGCCATGTGTTAATGTACAAGTTATCCATGATGATGCCATGTGTTAATGTACAAGTTATTCATGATGTTGGCATATTTGCATACATGGCAAGATACATGGCCCGGGCGGTGAGAAAGTCATAACTAGTCCGGGGAAGGTCAGCGAGAAAGTTATGACTATTTCGGAGAGCCAATGAGTAAGTCCTACATCGTGATTCCATCCACCGCGGTGTGGGGAAGCGAGGAGTAGGCACCCTCCATCTTCGGGATGGAAGGGGGGAGAGGGTGCACACCGACGGGTGTGTACTCAACCATACCGGTATGAGTTTCCAAGGAGATATGAGCATCGCATCGCATTGCATACATAATGATGATAATGATTTGTGAACATGAATGAGATGATATACATGATGTGAGTTGTTGTAGCCATGTAATTGTTTTTGTTTGTACCATTGCAATATACTTGCTGAGTGATGAACTCACGCTTGTGTTGATGTTGTTTTTTAGGTACCATGACACCAGCATGTGGGAAAGGGCATTAGCTACACATCTTCACGTAGTTCCATTCATATTTACCAACCTTGAGTCATGATCATAATAATAGTGCCCTGAACTAGGTGTATGGAATAATTTTAATGTGCTGTTGATCCTCTTTGCTTATCTATAGATGTTTGTGTGGTTGGTTTTGGTTTAATTGTTATGATGATGTTTTATCCATTATATATTGCTGCTTTAGATGTCTTATGTTATGAGATATTTTGCTATGATATTGCTATTGTTCAAATCATGATAAAACAAAGGAGATGCTGCCGAAATTTCGGGTTTTAGCATATGCGCCTTTGCTGCAATTTATGTTTAATTGTGGTATTTAGATGTTGTTTAGCTTATGTTTGGTAGCATTCAGGCATGCTAGATGCCGGGGTGTTACACACGGCACGACACGGTGGGCACAATGGGTCGTCGTGGTCAGACACGAAGCAAGATAGACTTGTGTCGGACCGGCCCGGCACAGCACAACATCCACCTCTAGTAAGGAGCAAATTTCGGTGTATGACCTGTTCCATACTTTTCTTTGTTCTCTGGTGACTAATACTTAATTAAAACTACCTGCATAAGAAGCTTTTGATGCGGTGGAAAGCCTTGCACTTCCACTCAGGGTTCAAGATTTTGTTTTAGGTTAAATCCCGTCGTCGACCGAAATCCGATTTTTCGCCGAGATTTTGTTATTTCTGACGAAATCCGAACGAAATTCAAAAAGCAAAATTTGAATCCGATTTTTTGAACTGAAATTACCGAGATTTCGGTTCAAAAACCGAAATTTCGCTGAGAATAGCCAAGATTTCGGTAAAATTCAACTAAACAGAAAATGGTTCAAACGACGTAAAAATTTTGAAATTTTGGTCACACATGGAAAATGACTTGAAGAATCCAATCTGGTCAAACTCCGGTCAAATTTTGGTCAAATCTCGGTCAAAAAACCGAGATTTCGGTCCATTTGAAATGTAATAAATGAACAGTGGTAAAGTCGTGATAAAAACCGTATATAAAATCAGTTTTTGATTTTTCAAATATAACAAATGAACTTCAAGTCATTTGAAAAGTTTTATATATGTTCCTATGTATTAAAAGAGGTTCTTTCTTTGAAACCACATGTAGTTCTGAGGGAGATTCTTTCTTTAAAACCACCTACAGTTTTGAATTTTGACCAGTAAGAAAAGATCAATGCCATAAATATGAGCACTGATCATGTATATGTGAATCACCGCCCATATATACATAGATGAGTTAGTACTGTACCCATTTATAAATACATGTTATCTTAGGTTTTAAATTTTGTTTTTCAATATATGTCATTCAATAATTTTGAAGTGGGTTTTGTACCACTGTTTCCACTCCACTTCTCTCTCATAGTCATATACAGATTGATTCCAACTATCAATGTCAGTATCAAATATCATTTCTCTTTGCTGTTTCAATGCACTAGAAAAGTTCTTATGTATTAAAAAAGTTCAAACCACTCTAGAAAATTTTGAAATTTTTTGTAAATGGTCCTAACACATCCATAATATTCCCATAAAATTTTCAAAAGATAATCAATCTTGAAAATTTTTTAAAAATTCGGAAAGTCCTAACCGACATATTGAACCGACCAAAAAATGGTCAAAAATTTTTAAAATTTTTTGTGGATGATCTTGATCCTAAACCCAAGCAAATACAATGCACAAAAATCAAAATCCGGCAAAAAAATATCAAATCTCGTCCGAGATTGCCGAGATCTCGCCGAGAAATCCGAGATTTGAATTTTTAAATTTTTTTTGAATTTTCCGGAATTTTGAATCTCGGAGGGGTCCGAAATCCGAGATTTCACCAGGATTTCGCCGAATTTTGGACCCTTGCTCCAAGTACGGCAGAGCTTCTACAGATGCGTCATTTTATTTTATTTCTTTCTAGAAGGCTACTATAACTTCTCTCCTCTGTTAAACCACGTAGAGGGACTCGAATAAAAAATTTTCTGGTCCATTCCATTTTTTTTTTGTAAATTTAGTCTTTATGAGAAGAAATTACAAATTTGGTCTCTTCTTGACCATGGTAGGTATTACTATGCTCCTATATCGTGGTAGTCATCTACTGTGTTTTCTAACCACAAGAAGTCGGTCTAATATCGTAGCAGATAATTCGTGTCGTCTCTCGAAGAGAGTTATATTTATAATTTTATTGAGATAGAAGCCAAAGTTGAAAACAATTCGGCTAAGAACAGAAAAGTCAAAAACTAAAAGGACTCGATCAGCTGCGGTGTTGCAGCATGCTGTTATGCGGCGAAAAGCACTCATAGATTTGCGAGAAGTTTCGGCCTACTTGGCTCAATGCGTACTTTTGTTTTTGTTTTTGGCCCCCTCCAAATAAAATTATAAATCTAGTCTTCTTCTGAACCGCGGAAGCATCGGTAGATAGCACGTGTCACCTATAGAGCTCGCCTACCGCAGTAGGTGGTTGCCACTACATATGCCCTCGGTATGTACCTATCGAGCTCTGCATAAGAGTATCTATAGTGTTTGAACACCTTCTACGACAAGTGGCACGTATCACCTATCAATATTTTTGTAGTTGAAAAAATGGCTATATTCATAATTTTCTTCCGAAGGAGGCTAGAAAAAATTGTAAGGGGGCTACTTACACAATGTTTGATTGGTGAGCTGCTACTGACTAGGACGGAGAATCTATCCGCTCGGACGAGGACAAGGGAATATTAATATTAATATTATATTAACTTACCTTATAAGCCGTCGGAACGCTGGCTCCTGGGATGTGCCACGTCGCCCGTCTGCGCGGAAAAAACCTCGGCGTGCTTCGTATTTGCATACCGCCCCTCCTTGCCAGTGAGATCGATCGTCTCCGTTCGGTTCCCATCCGGCTCACCGTGTGACCAATTGACGCCCGATAAAGCACCGTGGGATTGAGCCTCGCGGAGCCGTTCCCCTCCACCTCTTTCCATCCACCCGCCGCTGCCGCATCCGTGGTCTCTGCCCTTCCGCCTCAGCCCTTCCTCTCCGCCAGCTCTGTCTCCCCTTCCTCGCCCGCGCCTGCTCCCTTCCTCCCCCTCGCTCCGAGGTCTCCGCCCTACCCATCTCGCTGCCTCCGCCAGGTTTGTCTCCCCTTCCTCGCCCCGAATGGATTTCTCGTGCCTCTGCTCATGCCTTCGCGTTGCCCTCTCGCCCACTCCGCCGGCCTTTCCCTCACTCGCTCTGCTCTACCATTCACCCACATGAGGGCTCGTCCGTCGCCGAGGTACGTCTCCGTTCCTCGCTCCGTTGATTTCCATGTAAAATCTGCACCGTATTTCTTCCATCCGCCCCACCCCCCCCCACCAGATTTCTCGCGCGCTCTACCCCTCTGCTTTCCGACGAGATCGTCCTCCGTGGAACCCTCGACGGCCATCTCCGAGGCCTCCACCCTTTCCTTGTGCTGCCCCCCCGGTCTTCGACGTGAAGAGAAGAGCAGACGACAACGCCGCAAGATTCCACCACAAATTGGATGGTTCAGCGCGAAAATGGAAGTACGATGGTTTTAGTACCCAATCAAGAACATGTTTGTTGTCTGTCGTATTGTGTTCAGTACATTCCAGTATAAAATTTTTTGCAAGGACTCCGTATTGTGTTTCAGTACATTTCATTCGTAGGAACTCCAGTATATTCTACAGTCCTTTCAGGTAAGACAGTATATTCTACAGTCCTTTCAGGTAAGACATGCATATCGCTTATACTTCTCCTGATGTTTCTATGTTTTCCTTCAGTGCAGATAGTATTGTGTTTCAATACATTTCATTCGCAAGAACTCTAGTATATTCTACAGTCCTTTCAGCTAAGACATGCATATCACTTATACTTCTCCTGATGTTTCTATGTTTTCCTTCGGTGTAGATAGTACCTACCATCTATGAGTTGCTGTATTTTCCATCTCTGTTCGTGCTTCCTTTGTTGCAATGATTGACATGCTTGACCATACTTCTATATTAATAATGCTTAAGCTTCTGTCACCATTGAGAATACAAGCAAAATAGTCGACAGTTCAGTTCCATGTGTGACGATGTTGGGTACTGTTGCCCGTAAGGAAAAAGGATTTCTGAGAGCTCCTGCGTCCTATCAGGATATGGTATTGAAAACATCTTAAATGATTGCATTCTAATATATACAGGTTATGTAATAATATTATAATTGATTCGATGTTTTGTTATATATTGCCTTCTCAGTTTATGTATCTACAATATGACATGGCCCTCCACCCTATATTAATTTCGTCTTTGATTGTTAAAAAGCAGCTATACTATTCCATTGTTGTTGCTCTCATAACCGCTGTAGATTCCAATAGAAAGCTTTTACATAGATGTCATGTGATTACCAAAGCTAATTATATATTGAGGGAAAGATTTCCGTATGAGTTACTTCTGATGGTCTTCCTTCAGCTCATACCATTGTTTTGTTTTTGCTGAGTGTGGAGCAGAGAATGGAAAGAGCAAGGTCTGGGCAATCTTTGCAAAAGTTTGTCAAGATCATCAAACTTTAACATGCTTGCGAATGAGATTTTATGGTACAAATCTAAAATAGATATTTAAAACTTACCTTCTTATTATTGTGTGTTTCTTTTACTGTGAATGGCCAATGACAAGTTAATGGTAGACTAACTCATGTCGTTATTGTTTTTCACCTACTATCACAGATTAACCGCAGGCTTAAGCATGACAGTCCATATGATTCCTAAGCTAATTTGACGCCAACAAGCATAGTGTTAATGGTGATGTTTTGTCTTCTCTATCATGTGCGGTTAATCCTTTTGTCAATCAGTACCAAATAGTTGTGCTACCAGGACAGGGAGATTTTGATGGTATGGATCAATCACATAATTGATATGTGCTCGTTAGAATGCCATGTTTAGTGCCTAAAGTGCTCACACTGGACATGAATATCAATAGTTTGTGGTTTGTGTGGTTTTGGACGTTACAGTTATTCATTGGGACACAGTTGTGCTTCTGCTTTCATACTGTTTTCAGGTCCAGTGCACTATCTGCCCGCACTAAGGTCTTTATGCTAAATATCATTAGACATACTTCCAGTCTAGGACCAAAGTAAAATGTGATTGATGCTTTCCATTATTTATGTTTTATGCAGATATATCTTAAGTTGAAAATAGATGTTCTGTTGCTGGAGCAAATTGTTAACCTAGATATTCTTGAAGAGATCATTTTAGTTTCTGTCATAGGATCCCGCAGAGTCACAATTATGTTTCTTAAGAAAGCACTAAATGGGAGGTTTCCTAACAAGTACCAAATATTGCTATTAGTTGGCATGCAATCTGAACCTAACCAACATGTTATATTAATCCTTGAAAGAATAGGAACTGCTTATCTGAGTGGAGTATTTGTGTGCCACTCAGCCACTCGCTTTGTTTCTGATTGGATGGGGCAACAGGTACCACTTGTGCAACTGTACTTACTCAGGCAATTCTTTCGGAAGGCTGCAAGGCTGTGGCAACAAGGGTCGATGTTATGGACTTGCGTAATGATATAAACAAATCCATAAATGCTATCACTGCACACCTCAAAAGTAAAGCATGGATGATTAATTCCCCAGGCGAGATAAACCAGGTGAGATATTGTGGTTCGCAGTGGTTACTTATGCATCTTTGATGTAGTTATTATTTGCATTTGCTTTAAATAATCAACAATCATCATTGTGATTCTATACGTAGCGCACTCCGTAGTAACTAACCCTCATTATTTGTACTTTAATTCGAATTATAGCTTAAGTATATCCCATTCATTTTCCTCCTGTAAAACAGGTAGCAACCATTTCTGCAAATGGTGAAAAAGAAATTGGAGATTTGATATGGAATGCTATGGAAAAAGTTGGAAAGGACGTAGTCATTACTATTATTGTGAGTGCTAAGTGCTACTTTCCTGTTATAGGCTTACTTGCTATGCCACAGCTTATTATTACAAACTGGCAGGATGGCAAAACATTGGATAATGAACTTGAAGCAGTTTAGGGAATGAAGCTGTCTAGAGGCTACATATGTCCTTACTTTGTGACTGATCAGAAGACTCAGAAGTGTGTAGGTCAGTTTTTTTGGCCTTTTGTTTGTGGAAATTGCTCCAGCTTTCTATATTACTCCATTTTGGAATTTGTTGAATCTTTGTTAGGCCTCTTTTCTAATAGTATATATGAGCCCTCTCAAAATAAATAAAGAAAAACTGTATAAACGAGCTTGTGTTTTGCTTAAATTCTGGTGCTCTATCTTACGGGCTTGTTAGGATTTGCTTTTCATTTTCTTTACCTTCATACTAGAATAACCCTTCTAACTTTTACACATAATAGTATGATAATTATCTCCCTCTAAAACTAATACCATGGTACGTATGGTCTCATGGAGGAAAGTACAATTGCACTACATAAATGGCATGGGGTGATTACAGCTGGGATTAAACAGTTTATGCAGCCTAAATGGGCTCATTAGGTAGTCTCATTATTACATTCTATTGAGTCCAATTGTATGATTTAGTTAGGAATTTGGGCAGGAAGTCAAAGTTCTGTATTTTGTAGTTGCAGAATGCGCCTGATATGGAGATCAGAATTCTTCTCAGGCTTTACTGTGGCATCAGCAAACATAACTCTGTTACCTTCTCTTCTATAACCCCATGGCTCTCTTGGTGGGTACTAAGCTAATATGTCGTCATGTAAACGTCAAATGCGCGCGCGCACACACATATATATAGGAAATAAAACTCTTGATGTACTTTTCAGACTTCTCTATCTTTTTTTGTGGAAGTGTAATTATAAATCTTGGACATGCTAAGAGTTTGTCAATCCTTTTACTGCTGATCAATGAAATGCTGACACTCAAATGAAAGGATTAAATTGGTTTGTCCATAAATAATTACTATTTTCTCTGCCACCCCTCCATTGGATTAAATGCTTGGTAAATATTATATTTCAACTTTCCTTCATTTTTTCCTGCAATTAAATAGTATAAAGTTTGCCTTTAGAATGTTGTATTTAATAAAGAAAATCATGATTGGTATCAAACTGATGTTGATCCAAGATGTAATATCGGAAAAATACCTGTATGAATAGCATATTTATAGCATTTACTACGGTTACCCCGTAACCATGATTGCATCTTTCTTGATTACGCTATTAAATTTCGTTAGATTATTATGTTTGTTATTCCTCAATTTCACGATGTGTTTAGGATGAAAAAACTAGCTAATTGGTCGGTGTACTTTGTAGCATACCCCTAATCATTTTTCCTATATTGATTAGTACTTTATTCTAATATACAACATTAGTTTTGAGATGTATTAGTGTGGCCTCAGTTATACATTTTCTATTAATTATTTCTATCGCATGTGATTCCTAAACAATATTATCAACGGCGCAGCATAGCGCGCACAGCTTCCTAGTTATATCCAAGGGCTCAGATTTTGAAGACCACGTGGGCCCTAGTCGTTGGGTCCTCGGTGCCACGGCTCACCCGCAGGGAGGTCGCACGTAGGGCTGGAAAATAAGCTCGTGGCTCGGCTCGCACAGGCTCGTGACTCGGATCGAGCTCGAGCCGAGCCTATTTTTCAGGCTCGGAAAAACACCAAGCCGGCTCGGTTTGGCTCGCGAGCGAAATTGGCTCGGTGGCCCAGTCCATGCAGGGAATTTAGTATGACTAATAACTTGTATTTTCAGAAAAAAGATGATGAGGGGCATCACTATGACATGTGAATGCATATATGTTCCAAACTTGCATGGATTAACAAAACAAATGTTAGCATAGGCAAAGCATGCAAAGTATTTCATATTTCTCTTGATAGTTGAGTCAGTGAAGGAAACCTTATATATATCAAACCAGTATGTTCTCTTCACAGAATACATGACACGCAAGCCAGACAGTATGAAGCTATGCAGAACAACTGTTCCTATATGCTGCCATGGCCTGGCTCGGCGAGCCAACGAGCCGGCTCGCGAGCCAGGACCAAGCCGAGCCGAGCCGCTCTTTCGAGCTCATCGCGTCACCGAGCCGAGCCTGGCTCGACTCGCCACCTGACCGAGCCCAGCCGAGCCTAGCCAAGCCCAGCTCGTCTTGGCTCGTTTCCAGCCCTAGTCGCACGTGCAAATGAGTTGGCCTTTTCTAGTCGTTCTACGGTGCAGAAACGAACTGTTATTTTCTTCTTGTATTGAAAGTACTGTTGGACATTGGAGTGTAACAGTGATGAAATTAGAAACATGGTATCATGGTATGGAATTTTACCTAAGTACCTCTTTAAACGAAAATCATAGTATGGAATTTTACGAAACTCACGTACGCGCGGTTGTATCATGGTTCTCTGTACAATACATTGGTTTAAAGAGGTACTTAGGAAAGAATAACAGATTTCTGTTATCATATAAGATAGATAATACTTATTTTGTAGCATCGACGTTTAAGTTAAGTACCGGTGTATAACAGATGCTTATATGTATAACTATATCTATATAAGTGATGCTTGTATCGGAGAAAACAATGTATATTGCCTTTTTATGTACTCATGTATAAACATTTTACATTGTAGATGCTCTTAAAACCGCTTGCTTCAAGCCAACCTAAGTCAGAAGTTGATGCAAGCTCACGAAAACGAACTTAAGCTAAGCTTATGGTTTATAAATCAAGGATAAGAGATAAGAACTTCTACAAAATCTAGCTCATTTATTCACTCTGTTGAATAATAAACAGATCCTCGTAGATCAATTTCAATTCAACATGCCCATCACCAAATATCTGGAGAACAATCACATAAAAGATGAACACCAATTATAGGATCTCAACTCTCTTACCTTTATTGATTGTAGATTAATTCTTTTATACAATAGATCTTTATTAATGTGTGGTATGATGGGAGAAGTGTGTTGAGATATAATCAAACTTTAGGGTTTTGCGGCCGAATTCCGAAACTACCCTTTAGGGATTTTGGCTATAAATATAGTCACCTATTGTGGAAGAAAATTAATCTACAATCAATAAAGAGAAAAGAGTTTGGCTCATATATTCTTGTTTGTCATTGTAATTGTTCTTCAGATTTTCTTAATCGATGCATTAGGATTGATTTATGGTAGCCATCTCCATTATTCAACACGTCATCAGTACGAAGCTCTCCGAGACCGAATGAGAATTTTTGCTTGCATCAATCTACACCACATCGCAATTCAACAGGCATTAAGAAACTAATATACTGCAAGCCATACGATATGTCGGACGTCACCATTATTAATTAAAATAAAAAACTTATTGCTATATCACTCTTGCAGAATTGTAGGCTATCCACTAACTGTTGGGGCCTTGCAGTGCTACATGTTTCTGTATTAATTCAACTCAGACCAACAGCATACCACAATATTCCCCCCCCTGCAGTTAGTGCATCGGAAAGAACCGATGATTTTTCATCTACGAAAATTTAGTTGTGCTATATACGTGCCAATTTCGGTATTAAAGGGAGAAAAGTAACACACTAAAGAATACCAAAAAATATATTGAAATATTACAGACATTTAATTCTGAGACCCACACACTAAACAATCTGAACTTAAAGTTTAAAGGATAATAAATCTACAATAAATAGCTAATAATATGCTAGATGCCAGAGAGTGATAAAATCTCATATATATGTAGCAAACACACTAGAAAGAGTGGAAATACCCTAGAAGGATATTGAATCCACTCTTACCTCTCATAATAAGAAGAGGTGAGACCTCCAGATGCATGAGACTCAATTTCGTGTAGACGTCTGTAGAAATAGAAAACCGAACAAGTCAAAACACTCATCAAGGCAATGGAAGAAGCTCAACCTTCTGTTGAGAAAATCTCTGAAGCGAGCCATCCTGAGGATAGTAACTATAGCGAACATTTACGCGCACAATCTGACGTTGAAAGATCATAACATCCAAACTCCATCATTATGGAAAATCACGAGGAGCTAGAAGAAATTAATAAAGAAATATCCACAAATTCTATGATCCAAGATAGTTGTATAAAAGAAAGACAACAATTGTCAACATATATTTTGCTTCAAAAATTGCTAAAATTCTTGATCTGAATCCAGAAACAAAGTCCATGGTAGAGTACGAGAAGCGCTCACATTGGGTCAAATGGAAAGAAAGCAATTAAGGCATAATTGCTCTCGCTTAACAAATGTAAAGTATTTGGTCCCGTTGATTGAACACCTCCTAAAGTGTTCCCTGTAGGATCTAAATGGGTTTTTATCTGGAAGAGAAATGAGAATGAGAAGGTGGTGAGATATAAAACGATGCTTGTAGCACAAGGATTCATGTAGAGACGCAATATCGATTAAGATGAAACTTACTCTCTAGTGATAGGTGGAATAACATTTCAATATTTGATTTCAATGGTAGCTAGTATGAACTTATCAATGCAGTTGATGGATATAGTGACCATATGTTTATATGAGTCACTAGATACGAATAGTTATATGAGAATCCCCTAAGGAGTTAACATTTTGGATCATAATAAAAGTAATCTCAATATGTATAACATCAAATTGCAGAGGTCGCTATATAGATTAAAAAGTTGGAAAGAATTTGGTACAACCGACTTAGTGAGTTTCTCTTGAAGACTCCAATAATGATGATTGTCTTTGTGTGTTCAAAAAGAAGTTCTAAATGGATTATGCATCATCTCAATCTATGTCGATGATATGAATATCATCGAAAACACATATGATGTAAAGGAAGCAAGTTCTAACCTTATGACAGAGTTTGAGATGAGAGATTTGAGTAAAACCAAATATTGTTTAGGCCTGCATCTAAAGTATTTTTCTGAAGGAATCTTTGTACACCAATCTACCTAAACCAATAAGGTACTAGAAAAAAAATAGCATAGATAAATGAAAAATGAGAGTCTTAGGACCTGATGTTCCATACTTAAGCATCATAGGAGCACTTATGTATCTTGTGAATTTCACTATGCTTTATATAGCATTCGCAGTAAATTTGCTAGTTAGACACATTGCAGCTCTAACTAGAAAGCAATGGGTAGGTGTTAGGATGTTAATCAAATACCTTCAAGGTACACAAGATATTGAGTTATTTTACCGAAAGAACCAATTCTCAACCATGGTGGGGATATATGGACGCTGGCTATCTGTCTGATCCATATATAGAGTACCGAATCTTTGACTGAGTTTGTGTTTATCTACGGTGGTACAACCATTTCTTAACGTATTTTAAGCAGATCTTTGTTGCTACCCCTACCAATCACTTATAGATAATAGCATTATATGAAGCCTCACATGAATGTATTTGACTAAGACTTGTGATTATATCCAGAAGTTATGTGGCATTAACACCATTGATAACACCACAATTATCTATGAAAATAATGATGCTTGTGTTGCACAAATGTAAATGAGTTATGTAAAGAGCAATATCACGAAACATATTGCCCCAAGCTTTTCTATCCCCATGAACCCCAGAAGAATGGTGAGACGACTTAGAGAGATTCAAAGTTCGGGAAGAGTAAATCCCTGAATTATTCACTAAGCTTTGCCAACATCCAATTTTCAAAGATATGTTTTTGCCATTGGAATGAGACGACTTAGAGAGATTCAAAGTTCGGGAAGAGTAAATCCCTGAATTATGACTTAGTATGATCATAAAGATATCACCCTAGTCTAGGAGATTATATGTTGCACTTGTTTTTCCTTAATGAGTTTTTCTGAAGTTTTCTAACATGAAGGTTTTTAATGAGGCAACAAGTGTAACACAATATGCGGATGCAATATATTTTGTTTCTTCATCTTTTTTCCCATTGGGGTTTTGAAGGAGTTTTTGATGAGGTGACACGGTATTCAACCCAAGGGATAGTGTTGAGATATAATCAAATTATAGTGTTTGGTGGGCAAATTTCGAAACCACCCTTGAGAGATTTTGGCTATAAATACAGTTCTCTATTGTACGAGAGAATCAATCTATAATCAATAAAGACTCCCATATGCTTTGTTCATCTTTGTGATTGTTCTTTGGGTCTTCTTAATCATGCATTGATATTGATCTACTACGATCGTCTCATTATTTAACACTATCAATATGCCTTAGAGCATCTCCAGCAGAGCCCCTAAACCAGCCCCTAAACCTTAAAATAGGGAGTGTAGTAAAAAAAACAGATCCAGCAGGGCCCCAACTCAAGCCCCTAAAATTAGGGGGCCCCTAAATTTGCCTCCTCAGCCCCAATTCCCAGGGGGCCCCAACTCAAGCCCCTAAAATTAGGAGGCCTCTAAATTTGCCTCCTCAGCCCCAATTCTCAGGGATACGAGTACAACCCATATTGTTGAAGATAGGGAAATACATGAGAGACTTCGAAAATTTTATAATGTTTTGAAAATTTTAAATTTAAATTTGAAATTTCATGTTTTTAAATTGTAAATGTTAATATGCTTATGTTTTATGTATTACAAATATATTTGATTGAATTTTAGTTGTGTCAAATGAAGATTATACATAGCGGATATGTCAAAATATGAGAAAAAGTAAAATAGGGGCTGAGATTTAGGGGCTGTTGCTGGACTTGTGCTCTGAAAACAGGACCTCAAAAAATAGGGAGAGTCCCTAAATCCAAAATAGGGACCCTGTTTTAGGGGCCCTTGCTGGAGATGCTCTTATGCATATCATTTAGCGGCAACAAATTAAAGAACAAAAACGTTATTGTATCATCATAATACCGGTATAAAATCTAGAAGAACCCACACACCGAATAAAAATCGCACATCCATCGTCCCATCCCTCGATCTGTTTTCGTAAACGTCCTAGCCCCGTATAAGTATTCCACACTACTCCCGCTACTCGTCTCCACACAAGAACATCAACACGCAGGTTACATAAACCAAGAAAATTCTCGTTCCTTGCTAGATCGAACCCAGTCTTTGCATCCGAGCAATTGATCGAAGCATTGGCCGTTACTAACAGTTTTGCAGCAAGCGCAATGGACGATCTGATTCCAGGGTTGCCGGAAGAGGTGGCGAGGGAGTGCCTCATCCGGGTGGGGTTCGACCAGCTGGCCGCGGTGGACGGCGGACAGAGGAGGAAGCGGCTGGTAGTCGTCGGCGGGTGGGACCCGGAGACGTGGGCGCCCACTGACTCGGTGTACGTGTACGATACGTGCCACTGTGTACGTGGCCGGCGGACACGACGAGGAGAAGAACGCGCTCAGTTCTGCAATCGCGTACGAACCAGATGACGACGCGTGGACCGCGCTCCCGGACATGGCGGAGGAGCGTGACGAGACGCGCGGGCTCTGCGTCGGCGGCAAGTTCCTGGTCGTCGGTGGGTACCCAACGCAGGCGCAGGGGCAGTTTGCGGGCTCCGGCGAGGCCGTCAACCCTGCGACGTCGCCCTGGGCCCCTGTCCAGGATGGTCTGCTCGAGGACGGCGCGTGCCCAAGAACTTGCTGCGCGGTGCCCGGGGCAGGGCGCATGTACATGCTCCGCGACGGGCATCTCGTGGCGCCCGACGGCGACGCCTCGGTGGCGTGGCGCCCCGTGGCATCCGTCCCGGAGGACGCGCGCACCGCGGCGGCCGTCTCCGCCATCCTGGACGGCCACGTCGTGGTCATCGGCTCCGGGCGCCACGGGGGCGACCAGACCGTGTACGTACTGCGCGAGGAGGCCGGGAAGCTGGCGTCCTGGGTAGGGGTGAAAACGGGTCGGTTACGGATCGGGTAGGAGTCTTCCCATATCCTACCCTAATTTATGTTGTCGGATATCGGATCGGATACGGTAAGACTAAAATACGGTCGGGTAGTCGGAACGGATACGGATATTAACGGTCGGGTAGAAAACGGTAATCGGGTATCATACGGGCGGATAGTGAACGGATACCGGATACTAAATCGGGTAGCATATAAAATACATAAATTAAAACATACGATGAAATTAACCTAACTAACACATTATTGGAGACATAATCCTAACACAAATACACGAAATACAAATAACTCAAGCATAACGTCCTAACTAATACATAATTGGAGACATAATCCTAACATAAATACACCAAATACAAATTCAAGATCACGTCAGTAAAGGATTTCCTAATTTACGTTGCATCGGTACAAGCAAATAGTCTCATTTCCTCCCGTGGCTGGATGACATGTAATAGCCAGCTAGTTACTTTCTCCAAGCATATGGACTAAAAATTAAGTTGAAAATATTGGGAAAGAAGTTAGAAATTCAGATTTTCTTTATTGACTAAAAATTTCTGCAGTTTCCGAGCTCACAAATATTCAGCCAAAAAGTAATCATATTAATTGAAGTGAAGTTGAACTGTAACTGCAGTATTAAGTCAACATCAAGGCCGAAGAAAACTAACAGCAGTAAGCCAGTAAATACTTCTCCAATTTACTGCTAAGAATTGAGACTTTGTAAACAAACATAATTTCATCATGTTGAACCAAGGTGGTGTTGTTAGAGAATGATTCGGAGTGATTTCATAATTATCACCCAATTTCAAAACGCGCGCTAATTGAAAAATGAAGGGAAAATTCTGAACCTCTTAGTTTCTTTCATGCCTTCTGGAAATTGACAGGGTTGATTTAGAGTTAATAAAGTCGTGTAAAAACTAATTATCCAAATTATTTACCAGTAGATAATGCTTGTTCATGTTCAGACTACGAACTTCCTTTGGCTATTGAGCCCCCCCCCCCCCCAAATTGGCAGTAGTACAAAGACTTCAAATATATCTCAAGCTTTCCTGGTTGGAACTCCAATTCTAGCAAAAGCTTGATGCATCAAGGTGATAAAAGAATTTGCTTATTCAACTTATTTCATTTGTATCTTAGATAACAAATTGGTATCTATCATTCACTTTGCTTCACTATACAAGTATGCACCATCTATAGTCTATTTACTTTCCACTGATCAGCGGCACTAGCAATAGCAACCAAACCAGATCGACCAGCCCACAGATTGGCAACCTTTCTTTGTTCACGTGGGAGACACAAAAGAACCAGCCGGCTGAGGCCAAGATCAAGTCATCGGGACGCATAGGTTTGATTAACCCAAAACTACGCACCATTAGAATTAACTACCCCTCTTGGCATGGTTCAACGAGTATGGATTGCATTCGACAACCCGTCCGGGCTTTAAACTATGTTCATCCTATCTGCTCTATAATGTTGATTAGACTGATATATAAGGTATATTATTTGAACTCCCAACGATGAGTGCTTCAAAATCTATTGTCGGAAAATCTTGTTCGCCCGACATGCAGCAACTGAACAAGGTTGATCACACGGCCACAGACCAACCCCACGGCGGCAACATTACACGAGAGAGAGAGAGAGAGAGAGAGAGAGAGAGAGAGAGAGAGAGAGAGAGAGAGAGAGAGAGGCACACACTGTCACTGACGAAGACGGCGACGCGGAGCGCGTCTAGATGTCGAAGAAACCGAATTAGATGGAGGCGAGGCCGAGGGAGCCGACTAGCCGAGGGAGTCACGGACGGCGACGCGAGGCCGAGGGAGCCGACTAGCCGAGGGAGTCACGAACGGCGACGCGAGGCCGAGGGTGCCGCGGACGGGCCGACGGGCGACGGGGACGGAGGCCGGTGGACGCGGCAACGGGGACGGGGACGGGGACGGGCGGTGGGCGGTGGGCGATGTGGAGGCTGGCGGACGGCGACGGGGACGGAGGCCGGCGGACGCGGCGACGGGCGACGGCGACGGGTGGCGGCTAGGGTTGGGGTGAGGCCGTGAGGGACTGGGCATCTGGGAGTCGGGGGCTACGGGGAGTGATTCCCCTTGTGACCGCTGGGTGGGTCCAGGGCACCAGCCTCCAGGCCAAGCAGAGTATTAGAGTTTAAACGCCCGGGTAGAAAAACGGATACCCGATCGGGTATCCGAACCCGATCCGAAAATATCGGGTATCACCCGTCCCATATTCGACCCGAACCCGACCAGACGCAAACGGGTAATATCCGAACCCGAACCCGACGGATAAAAAAAAACGGGTTTTTGCTTACCCGATCTGAACCGGGTCGGATACCCATCGGGTAGTACCCGACCCGTTTTCACCCCTAGTCCTGGGCGCGCCCCACGGCGCTGCCGGAGTTCTCCGGGCACGTGCAGGCCGCCTGCTTCCTAGGGATCTGAAGTGTATATACTATATACAGAAACAGAACTACGCATAGGTAATGCATACACTATAATTACTGTATTCACTGTAAATCCGCACCAATGAACTGGATTTATCGAATCTAAACAGGTTTAAGATATGAATTTGTATTCGCAGTAGAAATTAAAATAAAAGGTGGCCAACTATAACCCCAAATCCCATATACACACTTGCGTACATATCAATATACATTTGCGAGCGTCGCGTTTCCTCTATGCCGCGTATGGAGTTTGTATGGCAACTTTTGTAAGAAAACAATGGCTAAACGAGTCAAAAAAAGATGAGAGTTTGAGATGAGAGATCATATCATTATCAGGATACGATAATGTACGCATGTTTGAGCAATGAGTGAAGGTTTACTGCGAGGTTTGGATATCTGTTTTTAATCAGGTGATGTCCCTTTCTGTTGTGATTTGCAACAAGAGGTGTGCTTGCGAGTGACAAGGTGAGGAGTTGCTTAACACGTAATGGCTGCCGGTTTTTCCCGTCAGTTTAGTTCAGCTGGAACTTTGTGAGCTTCTAGAAGATTTCGTTGCGAAAGGCAAACTGCTTGTCTCGATTCCAAGCGGAAGCAATCTCTTTTGATAGTTCAGTGTGCTGAAGCTTCTGCAACGGCTTATGCCATAGTTGGGAATGTTAGGTTGATCTCGCGTCCTGATCGGGGGCGCAACTAACCATATTGGTTGTGGTCCCCTGTTGCACGTGCGCTATATAAAGGAAGGGGTGAGGGACAGTACGGGACCCACGTTCCTCTGCATACCTCACCCCAAACAGACTCTTAGATCCGATCTATTCGCGTACGGAGCGACGGGAAGGCCACGTCAACCTCTCTCTCTGTAGGGTGCTACGACCGACGCCTTCGACCATCCCACTGCTGCTCCGTCCTCTCCATCAAAGGCAATGTCTTCATCATCGTCGAACCCCGAAGGTAAACCCTAAGCACTGTCATCTAGGTGTTTCATCTAGGCATAAGATCCTAAGGACCAACAATGGTATCAGAGCAGTGCCTAGATGCAACCCTAGAATAGATCCCCTTCGGGTACAACCGTGCATAGCATTAGAAGAAGAGAAGATCCCCAAAATTTCGTAGAACCCTAGCCAAATCACAAGAACCAGATTAGAAATGGGGTAGAAATCCTCACCTTGAACGCTGGACCGAGCGCCAGCGCCGCCTTCACGCGCGTGTCGCGCTTCCCCTGCGTGCCTGCGCGAGCCACGCCCTTGTGCGTAGCCGCCGCCTCCCGCTCATAAGGTCATACAAGATAAGACTGCACGAGCAGCCGCCGCTGGCCAGCGCAACCTCCCCCTCAGATCCGAATTTTACGGGAGCCATTAGGGTTTGTTAGAGGAGCCTGCGATTTTTCCGGGTTTTATTTGATTCCAAAGCCGATCTCGTCCGTTCCTTTTGATCGTACGGCTGAGATGAGGGGCGCTTTGCCCTATTTTACATGGGCCGAAATTGCTAGGCCCACGTAAGAGCAGTAGCAGCAGTATTGGTTCCATGCTGCCAAAGAACATTATCTATTGAGATTTGGCAGCACGTTGAGTTTATTTTTTATTGTCATGTCTAAGTTTAATATTTGCTATGCTATGCACAATTAGTTTAAGCACTAAATTTATTTACGGCTGCTAAGATTACGTTTATTTTTTCCCGATTAAATTTGATCCAACATGAAAATTTAAATTGGAAAATTGTATTAAGTATATTAACTTAATCAATCAATTAAGTTATTTTTTCTTCCGCTGTTAAGAATAAGTTCAATTTTCTGATTAAATTAGATCCAACGTGAAAATTTAAATCGAAAAATTGTATTAAGATTGTTTCATTAGCATGGAAATTTTATCTTCTGACCAACGTTGATGATAAAATTCACCATAATTAAGTTTAAACTTTGTTCCACTCTAATTCAGCCCAACGGTGATTTAGAAGTAGAACAATTTTTTTGTTAAGAGCATGTTTTAATTGAACCAACATTGAATTAATTCATGCATTTAATTCAGTATTCTGATTAAATTGTATTTTTCTTTCCGAAGGTTCAAATACTTCCAATATCCTGAGTTTGATCTCTGCTATTAAGCCCCTAAATGG
Source organism: Rhipidocladum racemiflorum (assembly GCA_036346355.1). Classification (NCBI taxonomy): domain Eukaryota; kingdom Viridiplantae; phylum Streptophyta; class Magnoliopsida; order Poales; family Poaceae; genus Rhipidocladum; species Rhipidocladum racemiflorum. The sequence goes on from CM070579.1 coordinate 75,042,369, forward strand.
GGGAAATTATCCCTCTTGGAGGGAGAAGATTGAGATGGCACTTGCTCTCTCAGATATTGATTATGCAATTACGCATGATCGTCCCACTGATCCTCAGCTAATCCCTGATGGTCAATCGGGTGCTGAGAATAATCCAGCCATAAGAATGGCATACGACCTTGAGCGTGTGAAGTGGGAAAATTCAAACCGTAAGTGCATGATGGTGATTAAAAATTCCATCATGGAAGGAATAAGAGGTGCCATCCCAGAATGTGCTAGTGCTAAGGAAAACCTTAGCAAAGTTCAGAACCAGTTCACTGGTTCTACTAAGATGTATGCGAGCTCTCTCATGCAAAAGCTTTCAAATGAGAAGTTCGATGGGCAAAGCAACATAAGAGAGCACATTTTGAGAATAAGCAACATAGCTGCCAGACTTAAGACTATGGAAATGGAAATATCAGAAGGGTATTTGGTGCAATTTATCATGAATTCTTTGCCAAAGGAATATGAGATTTTTGCAGTCAATTACAACTCCATGAATGAAAAATGGAATATAGAAAAATTGATGGCTATGCGTGCTCAAGAACAAGAAAGGCTTAGAGCTCAAAGACTTGACCATATCAACCATATCAAGTCATCTGCAATGAAAATGAATAATTTTCAGAGCAAATCTAAGCCTTCTTTCAAGAATAAGGGCAAACCTCACAACAAGAAATTTTCCCTAGACAAGAAGCCTTATGAAGGCAAGGGCAAGGCTCCAGCAGAGGTGGACAAGGATACATGTAGGCACTGCAATTAAAAGGGGCACTACATGAAGGACTATGTTCAGTTTCTCAAATGGCTGAACAAGAATGGTAAGGATAAGATTACATTCATAGATGAATCCCTGTACTTAGACTTTCCCACTCATACATGGTGGATTGACTCAGGTGCAACTGTTCATGTTGCAAATTCTTTGCAGGGATTAAATATGAGGAGGATCTTGAAAAGAGGAGAAAGAAGCATTAGAGTCGCCAATGACATCGAAGTTGAAGTCGAAGCTATTGGAGAACTCCCATTAAAATTAAATAATGGTTTCATTCTTCATTGACATAATGTTTTAGTTGTACCCTCCATGAGGAGGAATTTGATTTCAGTATCCTGTTTAGATGATGATGGCTATTCATGTCATTTTGGGAATAAGAAATGTTTAATTCAATTCAATAATATTGATGTTGGTCTTGCCTTCATGCAAGACAAGCTTTATTTAGTCTCCCAAAGTAATGATGTGAATGTTGTGAATGCATCTTCATCTGTGAATAAATGTAATAAGCGTAAAAGAATAACAAATGAGACGTCTTCAAAATTATGGCATTGTTGTTTAGGCCATATTTCGAGGGGGAGGATTGAGAGGTTAATCAAAGAAGAAATTCTCCACCCGTTAGACTTCTCAGATTCAGAACATTACATTGATTGCATTAAAGGCAAATATGCTAAACAAATTAAGAAGAATGCCAAACGAAGCACAGGAATTTTAGAAATCATTCACACAGACATCTGTGGTCCTTTTCCTGTGAAATCAGTTGATGGTTTTGATTCATTCATAACATTCACTGATGATTTTTCGCGTTATGGCTATATTTATCCAATCAAACAAAAGATCAGAAGCACTAGATAAGTTTAAGATATTTAAGGCTGAAGTTGAAAACCAGCATGATCTAAAGATTAAAGTAGTAAGATCAGACCGTGGAGGGGAGTACTACGGTAGACATACCCCTTATGGCCAAGTTTCTAGACCTTTTGCAAGGTACTTACAGGAAAATGGCATAGTGGCCCAGTATTCAACACCGGGCGAACCTCAGCAAAATGGAGTAGCTGAAAGGCGAAATCGCACCTTAATGGATATGGTGCGAAGTATGATAAGCTACTCCACCTTACCGATTAGTTTATGGATGGAGGCATTGAAAACCGCTGCCCATATTCTTAATCGGGTCCCTAGTAAGTCGGTGCCTAAAACACCATATGAGTTATGGACTGGGAGGACGCCCACTTTAAATTATTTACATGTGTGGGGCTGTCCATCTGAGGCCAAAGTATTTAATCCAAATATTGGGAAATTAGATGCTAAAACAGTCAGTTGTCATTTTATTGACTATCCTGAAATATCAAAAGGGTACCGTTTCTACTGTCCTGACAGACAGACTAAGTTTGTAGAAACGAGACATGCCGTGTTCTTAGAAGAAGATATGATCAGGGGGAGCATGGTATCTCGAGAAATAAGCCTTGAGGAGAAGCGGGTATGTGCCCCAACTCCGATGATTCAAGAGCCAATCTTCTCGATACCTGTTGTTGTTGCACCTCCAGTGGTTGCAACATCTACTGTCGGTTCTCCTAGTACAGCTATTAACATTCCTGAGGTTCCTGTTATTTTGGAGCCTCAAGAGCCTGTTACAACTGCACCTGAAGAGCCACAGCAGCCTCCTGAAGCAAGCAACGAACCTACTCCAGAACCTCTCAGGAGGTCGCAACGGCACAGGAAATCAGCTATTTCTGCTGATTATGAAGTTTATATAAGTGAAGATTTAGGAACAGAGGGTGATCCCACTTCGTTTGAAGAAGCCATGAGAAGTCCCCATTCATCTGAATGGTTCGCAGCCATGGAATATGAAATGAGGTCCATGAACACCAATAAGGTATGAGACCTAGAAGAAATTCCTAAAGGAGCCAAAACAGTAGGCTGTAAATGGGTCTACAAAACTAAGCGTGACTCCAGAGGGAATCTCGAAAGGTTCAAAGCAAGACTCGTGGCAAAAGGGTTCACTCAGAGAGAAGGAATCGATTATAATGAGACCTTCTCGCCTGTTTCGACAAAGGATTCTTTTAGAATCATTATGGCACTTGTAGCATATTATGATTTAGAATTACATCAAATGGATGTTAAAACAGCATTCCTTAATGGAGATCTGTATGAAAATGTGTACATGGCTCAACCTAAAGGTTTTGTCGTGGAAGGGAAAGAAAACATGGGATGTCGACTGAAGAAATCCATTTATGGACTAAAGCAAGCGTCTAGACAGTGGACCTTAAATTTGATGAGACTATAAGAAATTTTGATTTTAAAGAAAATGAGGAGGCCAATTGCATTTATGCTAAGTTTAAGAATGGAAAATTCATTTTCCTAGTCCTGTATGTAGACGATATCCTGCTGGCAAGCAGCGATAAAAATCTACTTCTGGAAACTAAGAGTTTCTTGTCTTCAAATTTTGATATGAAAGATCTCGGTGATGCATCTTATGTCTTAGGAATTGAAATTTACCGAGATAGAACAAAAGGGGTATTAGGCCTATCGCAAAAGGCATACTTAGAAAAGGTTCTTAAGAAATACAGTATGCATGCGTGTAAGGCTTCGCTTGCTCCAATAGTCAAGGGTGATAAGTTTGGGAATTTTCAATGTCGCAGGAACCAATATGAGATCGATCAAATGAAGTCGGTTCCATACACTTCAGCTGTCGGAAGTATAATGTATGCTCAAGTATGCACTCGCCTTGACTTAGCATTTGTAACCGGAATGCTTGGCAGATATCAGTCAAATCCAGGAATAGATCACTGGAAAGCAGTTAAGAAAACCTTGCGATATTTGCAAGGGACTAAAAGCCTCATGTTAACGTATAGAAAGTCGAGTAACCTCGAGATTGTGGGTTACTCTGACGCAGATTTTGCGGGGTATGTAGATACTAAGAAATCCACATCAGGTTATGTATTCACCCCCGCAGGGGGAGCTATTTCGTGGAAAAGCTCCAAGCAAACAGTTACTGCATCGTCGACAATGCATACTGAGTTTGTAGCTTGTTATGAGGCAACCAGGCAGGCACTATGGCTTAAGAAATTTGTACCGGGATTGAGAGTGGTAGACAGCATTGAAAGACCACTCACGTTATACTGTGACAATGAACCAACAGTATTTTACTCCTATAACAAGTCAAGTGGTGCTGCCAAACACATTGGCATTAAGTTTTATGTTGTAAAGGAGAAAATCCAGGATCAAACTATAAAGATTGAGCATATAAGCACCAAACGAATGCTTGCAGATCCGTTGACTAAGGGCTTACCACCACATGTGTTCAGAGAACACGTAGCCGGCATGGGATTATTGGAAAGCCTATGATTCTGGATATAAGGGGTCAAATAAACAACCATCTCCCACAAGATTAAGTTTCCGTTTTAAGATAGAAAAGTGTATTATAGTCATTGAGTTCAACAACACGTAACTGGTTGTTGTGACACCTTGGTCTTGATGCACTACTCTATTAAAAGGCGGGGTTGATGTTTAGTCGAACTATTTTAGCCTCGAGATCAAGGGGGAGAATGTTAGGTTGATCTCACGCCCTGATCGGGGGCGCAACTAACCATATTGGTTGTGGCCCCCTGTTGCACGTGCGCTATATAAAGGAAGGGGTGAGGGACAGTACGGGACCCACGTTCCTCTACATACCTCACCCCAAACAGACTCTCAGATCCGATCTATTCGCGTACGGAGCGACGGGAAGGCCACGTCGACCTCTCTCTCTGTAGGGTGCTACGACCGACGCCTTCGACCATCCCACTGCTGCTCCGTCCTCTCCATCAAAGGCAATGTCTTCATCATCGTCGAACCCCGAAGGTAAACCCTAAGCACTGTCATCTAGGTGTTTCATCTAGGCATAAGATCCTAAGGACCAATAGGGAATACGACGACTCCTTGTCGTATGATCGTATCCCGAGTTGGTGAACGCCACCACTCCTCTAGTCTTCTCAACGAATTTACTTCTAGGAATTTTTCAATTACCAAGTTGTGCTGCGCATCTGCACGGATATCATTTTTAAAATATATTTAAATAATTTAGTAATATATTTAATTTTGTTTTTTTAAAATATATCACTACAGAATTTTATTTGTGATATTTTAATATTGTATATTATAAGAGGGCATATTCATTTTGTTTCTTAATACTTGTTACATGTGACTAAAACTTTTGTCTCCAAATATTTACATAGCAAAACAATAAACATAATATAACATTTTTTATTTATACCATCATCTCTACTTGTTTTTTTATTATTGCAATGCTAGTGTATATTACATGCTCATAATGCGCATCACATAACATATACCATTATAGCCGATTGAACTCTCATTGATACTCTCAATCCCATGAAGATCTACCAAATAAAGGGACATAATGCTTTTCTTTTTTGTAATAATTTTTAGCATATTCTTTTTCTCTTAGCGCCTATAAACACTGTGTCATCGACTTTTATTATTCAAAATTTTTTTAGCATACTCTTTTTCTCTTAGCGCCAATAAACACTGTGTCCAGGAGGGGGGATCCCAGCAATACGAGAGTAACGCAAGCAGACCAGCCGAGACTTGAGCAAAGATTTCAAGGATCACACACCAAACAATCGTAGGAGCACATCGCACAACTTACTCCATTATTTAGATTACTGATAGTTTACTTGTAACACCCCGACATCTAGAATGCCTTAATGCTACCAAACATAGACTAAACAACAACATAATACCACAATTTATCATAAATTACAGCAAAGGAGCAAATGCTACAAATCGAAATTTCGGCAACATCTCCTTTGTTTTAACATGAATTAACACAATATCAATATCATGGCAAGATATATCATAGCACACGACATCTAAAACATCAACATAAATGGATATATCATCAAATTACGCCAATAATACCATGCTCAATCACTTCATAAGCTATAACGAAGCCAATAAGGAATCACAAGCATGCTAAATTAAACCATACATTAAATTTATGGCACAACTCTTAATATCATGTCTCCAAGTGATTAATCATAGACTATGATTGTGGAGCTACGTGTAGAAGTGTAGCTAAACCCCTTTTTCCCGCATGCCGATCTCAAAGTACCTAAAAACCACATAAAACACAAGCGTGAGTTCATCACTCAGCAAGTATATTGCAATGGAACAAAAGAACAACTTACATTGCAACAACACACAACATGTTTATCATCTCATTCATAATCACATATCTTTATCATCATCAAATATGCAATGCGATGCGATGCTCATATCTCCTTGGAAACTCATACCGGTATGGTTGAGTACACACCCGTCGGTGTGCACCCTTTCCCCCCTTCCATCCCGAAGATGGAGGGTGCCTACTCCTCGCTTCCACAACCCACGGTAGATGGAATCACGATGTAGGACTTACTCTATTGGCTCTCCGGATTAGTCATAACTTTCTCACCGACCTTCCCGGATTAGTTAATGACTTTCTCACCGCCCGGGCCATGTGTCATGCCATGTATGCATATATGCCAACAACATAGATAACTTGTACGTGATAACATGGCATCATAACATAGTGAGCATATTCATCATACCAATGGCAATCATTAAAGCATGGCAAGCTCACATAACATGGAAACAGTTTGCATTTAAACAAGGCAAACAATCAAACCACATGCTACCATTCCAATACACTTGCCTCAACCACGTGCAACGGATTGGCGGGAAGTAGAGGGCACTCCCGGGGTCGCACCACCTGCACATAGGTACCACACGCTCACAAACATAACCACAAAACAGTACGCAAACCCTCATCTACCCCGACATTGCCAATTTCTCGCAAAACCTAAAAACAGAGGTTCTGTCCCATCGGGATAGCAGCCTTGCAAAAGGCATAACTTGGGCTCTGGGACTTCGAATGAATTAAATGAGTACATCCTCGCGTAGCTTAGGAAATTTCCCAACTTTCTCTAGGTATAAGGAAAGACTGATTCGGCCTCTAAAGTTGTTTAATCTACAGATTACCGAGATCTATTCCAATCGCGTCACAGATTTTAATACGCTCGGTAAAACAGTCATAACGTTCAAACGGTTGGGCGGAATTTAATGTTCTTTATATGCACGGAAAGGTAATGAAATTATCTACAACTTCTTAAAAGTCCGTACGGTCAGATTCGAACTGTAAATTGGCGAAAACAGGAACCCTAGGTCGACTGCTCATGCTGTCCCAAAACAGAAACGTGGCAACATCTAGATCTAATCCAAATTACTCAAATCCAGCACCACCAATTGATCTAAAAACTTGATAAACACCCTAAGAACAGTACCTAGATCAACCCCAAGAAACCCCATGATCATACATTTGCCCGACGCACGAAAACTCCAATAGATCTCCTCGCTCCTCGCTCCTCGCTCCTCGGATGGATCCACGAGGATGCAGGGGTGGGGAGGCCACCCAAGGGCAGCAAGGGGGGTGGAGGAGAGGTGGTGGAGAGGTGGAGAGGTGCAAGGGGGGGCACACGGCACAAAGAAGGAAGGGTGGGGCGGCTAGGCAATGGAGGGGGAGAGGTGGGGCGCAAGGGCAGCAGGGATGGACGCCCCAAAGGGGCAGGGAGACCCCTTTTTACCAGCCCTAAGCCCCTTTCCTAATCCTAAATGGATTCCTACTCCACCCCACCAAAGCCCACAACCCCCCTTAAGGCCCAAAACCCCCCCGGAAACGGCCCAAAACTCCGGAAACGCCCTAAACGCTTATAAACCTCCAAGCCCTATGGTTTTAACCTTATTTCCACATCTCATACTGTTTTTGACCTTATCATTCACATTATATAAGGTTCCGACACTCCGAGTGACACAACTCTTCAAAAGGCCCAACAACGCGAGAAAACCTCAAGCCGAAAGGTTTTATTCTCTAATTTCACATTCTATAATGTCACACCATACCGTAGTGTCACATTACTACTGTACATGAGTCCACTCTGATTTACATTTGATATCAATTATATATTAAAAAGCTCGTAACACATCTTTTAGAGCTGTTAAGAAAAAAGTTAGATAGGCTAAAAATTCTAAAAAAAGGCAAAATATATTACCTTTAATTAAATGGGCACTAACTAAGTTGAACTTTAGTAACCCTTTGATGCTATTATTTTAAAAGAATATGGCTATCAAGAGTAATAATGGTTTGGATTAAAAGAAAGAGTTAATGCCAAGGATAATAAAACATAATAAAAATCAGACTAGAAGAATAAAAAAATTAATCATTTGATTTTCATACGATCTCTAAATTAAAACCCATACATAACTGAAATTTAGAATAAAGATTAGAGAAATTAGCAGTTTGATTTTTGTTCAAATTCTAACCAAAAACTGAGATTTAAAATTAAATAAAAATAACAATAAAATCAACAAAAAATTGGAGTGAAAAATAAAAGGAAATTAACAATTTGATTTTCATAAGAACTCCAAATTAAAATCCCCACATAGTTGAAATTCAGAATAAATATTTGATAAAAATTAGTGGTTAAATGTGACACTACGGTATGGTGTGACATTATAAAATGTGAAATTAGATAATAAAACCTTTCGGCTTGAGGTTTACTCGCGTTTTTGGGCCTTTTGAAGTGTTGTGACACCACGGAGCGTCGTAACCTTATAAAAGGTGCATGATGAGGTCAAAAACATATTGAAATATGATATGGGAGGTTAAAACCATAAGGTATGGAGGTTAATAGCGTTGTCGGGCCGTTTCCGGGGTTTTGGGCCTTCCCGGGGGAGTTTGGGCCTTAAAGAGGGGGTTGTGGGCTTTGGTGGGATGGAGTGGGAATCCATTTAGGATTAGGAAAGGGGCTTAGGGCTGGTTAAAGGGGGTTTCTGCCCTTTGGGCGTCCTCCCCCTGCCCCTTGCGCCCCCAAGTGCCTTAGCCGCCTCCCACACCTCCCCACCTCCTCCTTGGGCGCCTCCACCTCCCCCAAGCCTCTCCCCTTGCGCCACCACCCTCTCCACCACCTCTCCACCTCCCTTGCTGCGCCTAGGTGAGTTCTTGACCTCACCACCTCGAAGATCCATCCATTGGAGTGCTCCGCGACGAGGAGATCCGGTGGATTTGGAAGCAAGGAAGGGGATCGCGCGAACCGGGAGGAGATCTTTTGAGTTTTCGTGCGTCGGGCAAAGGTATGTCCATGGAAATCCTTGGGGTTGATCTAGGTACTGTTATAAGGGTGTTTATTAAGTTTTTAGATCAATTGGTGGTGCTGGAATTGAGTAATTTGGATTAGATCTAGATGTTGCCACGTTCTGTTTTTGGGACAGCATGAGCAGTCGACCTAGGGTTTGCGTTTTCATCAATTTAGAATCCGAATCTGTCCGTACGGATGTTGAAGAAGTTTTAGATAATTTCATTATCTTTCAGTGGGTATAAATCACGTTAAATTCCGCCCAGCCGTTTGAAAGTTATGGCTGTTTTACCGAGCGTGATAAAATCTGTGACGTAATTGGAACAGATCACGGTAATCTGTAGATTAAACAACTTTAGACTCCGAATCAGTCTTTCCATATACCTAGAGAAAGTTGGGAAATTTCCTAAGCTACGCGAGGATGTACTCGTTTAATTGATTCGGAGTCCCAGAACTCAAGTTATGCCTTTTGCAAGGCTGCTGCCCCGACGGGACAGAACCTCTGTTTTTAGGTTTTGCGAGTAGTTGGCAATGTCGGGGTAGATGAGGGTTTGCGTACTGTTTTGTGGACATGATTATGAGCGTGTGGTACCTATGTGCAGGTGGTGCGACTTCGGGAGTGCCCTCTACTTCCCGCCAATCCGTTGCCCGTGGTTGAGGCAAGTGTGTTGTGATGGATAGCGATTTGTAGGTTGCTTGTTGAGAATAGATGGAATTGACTACATGATATATGATCACTTGCCATGCTTTTATGATTGCCAATGATATGATGAGCATGTTTAATATGTTATGATGTCATGTGTTAATATGTGAGTTAAATATGATGTTGGCATAAATGCATACATGGCATGTTACATGGCTCGGGCGGTGAGAAAGTCATAACTAGTCCGGGAAGGTCGGTGAGAAAGTTATGACTAATCCGGAAAGCCAATGAGTAAGTCCTACATCGTGATTCCATTCACCGCGGTGAACGGAAGCGAGGAGTAGGCACCCTCCATCTTCGGTATGGAAGGGGGGAGAGGGTGCACACCGACGGGTGTGTACTCAACCATACCGGTATGAGTTTCCAAGGAGACATGAGCATTGCATTACATTGCATACATAATGATGATGATATTGTTAAGTGTTCATGAATGAGATGATATATATGATGGGAGGTGTTATTGCCATGATATTGTTCTTGTTGTCCATTGCAATATGCTTGCTGAGTTTCGAACTCACGCTTGTGTTTTCTTGTTATTTTAGGTACCATGAGAACGGCATGCGGGGAAGGGAAATAGTCACACGCCCACACGTAGCTTCACCATATTGATTCCACAAGTCATTCTATTAGTTTGATAATAAATTGCGTGTGATGATTATTGCTTTAAGGTTTAGCTTTGCTATATGAGAGTTTTACTGTTCGTTTGACTCTTGGAGACATTATGTGTTTGAAACTAGACTTATATTGTTGCTAAGTCGTTAATTATTGCTGTTTTTAGTTGTCTCTCATAATCCATACATTGCTATACTGTTGTTGCTCCTTTAATTCATGTTAAAACAAAGGAAATGTCTTAAATTTCGGTTTTTTTAGCATATGTACCTTTGCTGGAATTTATGGTAACTTGTGGTATTTAGATGTTGTTTAGCTTATGTTTGGTAGCATTCAGGCATATTAAATGCCGGGGTGTTACATTAAATTTGCATACAAATTCTTACCTAAAACTATCATTTGATATTAAATAAAAAATTATAATAAAAGAAAACATCCATAACAAGTACACTAAAAAATGACATAAACTACAAATAAAAATTAGCATCTAGATATATTTATGAATTGCAATCTAATACTGAAAAAGACATTTTATAGGAAGTACAATCCAAAAATTTGCAAGTTGAGAACAAAAATAAAAGAAAATTAGTGATTGCTTTTTATTCCAAACTAAGTGAAAAATAAAAAATTTGTTTTATTCAGATTGAAATTCTAAAAATATGCTAATTTGGAGAAAAAATAAGATAAGGAATTTGATTTGTATATATAAATTAGGAATCAAAATATATTATATAATATTAGTCGATGACAGATGGTTTACAGTCGCTAAGAAAAAAGAGAATATGCTAAAAGTTCTCACAAAAAGAAAATATTTTGGCGCTTTATTTTGTGGATCCCCGTGGGATGAAAGAATTGAGAGGGTGATACAATGACAGGTGTTAACTTGGTTATACTAGTATAAGCTATATGATGTGCATTGTGAGCATATAGTATAAACAAGTATTGCAATAATGAAAGAAAAAGATTGTGATATAAATAGAAATGTCATGTTATGCTATATTTACTGTTTTTCTATACAATTATTTAGAGAAGAATGTTTTGGTAAAAGGTAACAAGTTTTGGAAAAGAGTGAGTATTTTCTCCCTTATAATATATAATATTAAAATATTACATTGGAGTTCTTTAACGGTTTATTTTCCAAAAAGGAAAATCATATATATTACCAAATTATTTAAACATGTTTTAAGAAGAGCCCTTTTATAGTACACGTACTAAATCTAATATGGATAAAAACTCGTTTAGATTCAATGGATCAGATTAGCTAGCAGAGTAGTAGGAATACCCTTTATAAATCAATAGTTAGATCTGGTATCATATATTATCTGTATAACGCACTGTGAAATTTTTCTTTAACAATGATGATCATGCACTTTTTTTTTGTTATTTCTTAATAATTTAATGATTAATATCTCACTAAGGAGAACATAGAATTATAACAAATGAAATTGCTAATTCTGATTAGAAAAAAAGAATAAATATTTAGTGTTATAGTATAATTTTAAATATTCTAAAAAAGAAATACGAGGGCCACCACCTTGATAGTTCGTTACACGCAACACAACCATGCATTCAGACAATATTTCCACAGGCACTGGCTTACTTCGCACTTGCTAGTAAGTAGCGCTTCTACGCGAACGAACAAAACGTTCACGAAGCTGTAACTCTGAACGCTGACCGACCGGTCGATCGTATTCGTCAGTCAGCGTTCGACAACTTCACGAAATTTTGCTCATGCGCATAGCGCCACCTCATTCAAACAGTAAATACCATTTCATAGCGATCGAGCGCAACTATGACACGTACGGACGCTCGATTTCCTTCGGTTTATGGCTTCAGGCATGCATGCATGGATCGATGCACGTACGCTCAGGCGAGGTCTTCCCTCATCCGGTGGGCGAAGTCGGCGGCGTGCTCCTTGCTGACGCAGCTCGCCAGCAGCCGCGTGCCGGCGAGCGGCGCCGGCGCCTTCATCACGATGACCGACGCGATGAGGTCGCAGTTCACGAGCGGCCCGGCCGTCATGGGCGTGCCGTACCCGTAGTCCACGTCGGAGAAGCCGAGCTTGCTCCAGTCCGACACGTACACCGACTCGTAGTTGAACGTCATCTGGAACGGGTCGCGGCCGCCGGTGCGGCCCTCGGCCCAGCTCAGGCACTCCTCGGACATCCGCCGCTTCGCCTCCCGGACCATGCCGACGATCTCGATCACCGACGAGCCGGCGACCTTCTCCCCCGACGCCGACATCTTCACCGGGAAGATGGCGTTGCCCCAGTATCCCGGGTCGAGCTTCAGTACGTGGCGGATGCTGGCGAAGAAGCAGAGCTTGACGTCTGTGCCCGGGGCAGGGCCGACGGCCCGCGTCCGGCACTGCCAAAGCTTGGCGATGACGATGTCGAAGCCGGAGCAGAGCTTGCCGCCGGTGGACGCCGCGTACTGCAACTTGAGCTTGTCGAGGTAGGCTGCCGGGAAGTCGAACGCGATGTACTCTAGGGCCAGCACCGGCAGCTCCGGGAGCGGGCCGGGCTTGATGTCCGGGTCAGGGAAGCGATCGCGCGCCCATACCGGCTTGACGCGGGGCTCCGGGAGCCCGCGGGCCAGGTCGCCGACGGCGTTCATGAACTGGGCCGCTCCCGTGCCGTCGGCCACCGCGTGGTTGGTGCGCAGGCCGATCACGAAGCCGCCGCAGGTGAATGTCGTAACCTGATCACAGCATCGAAATGCACACCAGCATACGTGCGTACGTGTGGATCAGCTTCGGTCATGCTAATGCCGCCTGTTTGCGACTATCACTTGGGTTTGCTTTTTTTTAGCTGTTCAAACTATACATCCTTCAACGTACGTAGACAAAAGAAATATTTTATTTTGCAACCTGGTTTTGACCTTTACTTCTTTGAAAACCTGACTGGTTTTGACTTAATTAGTTGTTTAAAGTGTATGTATGCAATCGAAATGAGAACACAACAATTCCAAATCTCATTCGATGTTTGTGGTAAGTAGTACAACACGAAAACATATTATTTTGGGAGGGAGTGTATAGCCATCTCTTGGATGTTTTTGTCTTACATAAGGGCCAAAATTTAAATCGTATGACTAAAAATCCAACCATTAAATTAAATCATAGGATCAGATGTAATGATCCAATGCTCTTAGATTTGGGTGATTTCAGCAAACAAAACATCCGAAAGATGTTCATCAAATCCCATTTTGGAATACGTGCAAATAAGTTTTCATATAAAAGTTTAACTATTGTTATCTTTATAAATAATTATATTGGATATATGAAATTATGTAGGTAGATTTATCTAGAAAAATACTTTTATATAACATAATAATTTTAGTGATCAAAGTTAATAATTGTGTCAATGTCTAAAACAAAATGTTTCTATGACTGAATGGAGCAGTGGTTTTTGTTTCCAAACAACATAGGAGAACTCCAGTGCCAATAATGCAGTTCGCCTAGCACAAAGGTTTGACATATTTACTTCCTCGGGGTCCGACCGCTCCCTAATTTGTTCTCCTCAGCATGCAGAAAACATGAAAACAAAATGAACAGTACAAAGCAACGCGAATCCCAAAAAAAAAGCACCTGTATCATGGCGAGGCTGTTGTGTGGCTCCACGGCCCAGAGCTCCGGTGTTGGGCACGGAACGAGCTCCTCCTTGCTGAGCAGCAGCGGCCGCTCCAGGAAGTTGACGTCGGCGAGGGTGCAGTTGGCGGCGGCCTCCACGAAATAGACGCCCTCGGCTGAGCACAACACGGCGGGGCGCCCCGGCACGTCGTCCACGATCCGCCCCGCGAACGGGTAGTAATGCACCAGCGCGTCCTCGAGCGCGCCTCGCACGACCGCGGCGGGAGGCTTCCTCTCCTTCCCCCCCGCCTCCGGCGCCTGCAAGGCGTCGCGGTACACGTGCACGGACTCGACGAGACCGCGGTGCGTCGGGTACCGGTCGACCCACGCGAGGGGCAGCGTCTCCGACGGCGTCGCGGCGGACGGCCGGACGGGGCCCTCGGACACCTTGGTCACGGCGAAGACGCCCATGGCTACGTAGTATTTACGTGGTTGCAGCCTACTGGCTAGCTAGCTAGTTCTTGCTGTCAGCAGCTAGGTGTGCGCCGTGGATGACACTGCGCGCAGGTTATTTATAGGAGCAGGAGTAGAGGTGGGCCGGTTTTGGGCCAGCCCGAAGTACGACGGGATGGCTCGGTGCAAAGTCCGGCATGGTACGCTTCCGTGCTGGGCTTAAGAACTGGGCACGATGGGCGGCACGACCTGGCATGATCGTTTGGGCCGGATCCGTGCCGGCACGGCACGAACGGGCATGAAATCACGGATTAAGACCTAAAAGTTGGCAGATATTGTTGATTTAAGGCATTGTCAAGCATTGCATTTATGTTTGACATTTTGTTGATGTGATTAGTCTCTTATGTAATTAAAATAGGTAGTTTAGTAGTAGTGATGTGTTTTATTTCTTTGCTCGTCACAATAATGAAAATGGGTCAGGCCTGGACCGGCACGGCACGAAGCAGGCATGAAGCGCAAATGGGTCGGATCTGGACTCGCCAAAGGCGAGTCGGGCCGGCACGACCCGGTACGGTGGGCACGATGGGCCGTCGTGGCACGGCACGGTTCTGGCCCAAAGCACGATAGACTCGGACCGGACCAGCACGGCACGACACGACGCCCACCTCTAAGCAGGAGCGGTAGTGGTTTGCTAACTTCCTACTGCACTTTTTCTCCCATCGGATTGTTAAATAAAAGGTGGGGAGAAGTTGCGCTTGCAACTCACGTTTTTTTTTCTCCGCGGCAGTACAGTGCACTGAGGTCTCAGCTTGTATTCTACATTTGTACTCCATCCGTCAAAGCTTACGAGGCTTATTTTGTTAATAGTTTTGTGTATAAGTATAAGGTTTATTTTATATTTTAATATAAAATTAGTGTGACGTTTTCTTTATACTCTTAATAAATATTTATCTTTACTTTGTATTCTTTGATCGTATGCATGTATAGTGTTTGGTGTTAATAATTAAAAGTAATCTATTTATTTTTAATGTTTTCTTGTTGTATGTGTTGGATTATTTGGGCCAAGCCCATTTGATTGAGACAATAAATCCTAGAAAATCTCAAAGGCCCACCTCATGAGGAGCATGCCAAGCAATAAGTACTAATATTGCTAGCCTAAAGTGGTGAGCACTAGTTTAAATAGCTGGAGTGTGCTACACCATGGTGGTAGAATCCATGTGGAGAAAGGGAGAAAGAATACACACGCTCGCCTCGCCGGGCCGCTCGCACGGGGGCGCGGGCGTGCACTGCGTGAATGGTCCGCCCGAATTCGGCCCAGTGGCTTTGCGTAGGCGCGACCTCCTTTGCGATTACTCTTTTGCTACTCGGAATCGCGGTTGTAGTACGAGATATGACACCGTAATAGATCCCGTAATGGACTTCGATCGTGGACGCCCCTCGAGTCGTGGTTCGTTACTGATTACTGTGCTCCTTTATATCGCTGGTCGCCGCTATCCGGGTAAAATAGAGTTTTTCTCGCGCTTCTAGCCGCTTTTGCCGCTTCTCGGCTGCGCCGCTATCAAGTTCGTCCGTGCTCCGGCGTGCACGGCAACGGAAAGCAGTCTCAAAACCGTCCTGGTCCTCGCGTTGCACCGGAGAGACGAATTTTTTGGGAAGCGCTGGCGATCGCTTCACGCCACCGCCATCGTCTTCCTCGACGCTCGGAGAGCGTCGCTAGGCATCGCGCCGATCGCGGCGCGCTCGCCCTCGTGATGCAGACGCTACAACGCTTCATCGCTTCCATCTGCATTACCTAACAAGACGTTACAATGTTTCTACTGCTTATTTTCAATCTATTGATTGGCATGAGCACATTAGATGGATATATGTGTAGTCTTCTAGCATATGCATCTATAGTATGCTCCTCGTTATTCGTTATCGATAGTCAATCACATGTTGTTCATGATTTACTTTTGGATTAAATTAAACCTAGATGTGCCTTTAATTCTAACAATCCAAAACCTGATTATAGGCGCTTAGGTTTATCAATGGTCGCTTTGCCGAGGCAATCGAGGTCGGAAAAATTCACCGTGTGCACTTCAAAAGATGGCAGATAAGGGTCACCTTGTGGCTTACAGCTATGAACGTGTTACGGGTGTCGAACGGCAAACCAGGAGGATATGGATCCAACTCCTGAAAGGAGAAGGCATATCGGGATGCCAACACACTCTTTGTGGGAGCCGTTCTTAGTGTTCTTGCCGATCGCCTGCAGGCGATGTGTATATGCACATTAAAGACGCCGAAGGAACTATGGGATGCTCACGAATGCTAAGTTCGGTGCTTCCGATGTCGATGGAATCGTATATCATGGAGCAATATCATGACTACAAGATGGTGGATAACTGCTCAGTAGTTGAAGGTGCTCATGAGATACGAGTTCTCGCCAGGTGAACTCGAACTTCTCAAAATCCAAGCTTCGACAGGTTTGTGGTCGGGGCATTATTGCCAAATTACCTCCTTCATGGAGGAATTTTGCCACATCTTCTCAAACATAAGAGACAAGAGATTTGAGAACTGATTGGCGTCTCTAGATGTTGAGGAGAAAGCTCGAGCTAAGGATGCACTGTGAAAGGAATCGAGGGGCGTTTAGCGCTAATGTGGTGCAACAGTTCCACATGGCAAGAACAAAGGGAAAAATAAAGCCAAACAAACCACTAATTTCAAGAAGAAGAAGTCAATGAACAAAGATGAGAAGCCCTGCTTTGTTTATGCGGTGAGATTGGACACTGGGCCAAGCACAAAGTGTCCAAATCGCAAGGGCAGGAAGGGTGAGCAAGGATGTAACTCAAAGTCCGCAACGTGACCATTGGCAATCTTGGAGGAGGAACTTCGGGTATGGTAACGCATCTATTGTTCTTTCAAGAATCGCACCACCGATTGGTGGATTGACATCGAGCTAATGTTCATGTGTGTCTTTGATCTCTCTTTGTTCTCTTCTTACGGCCGCGGCGGGATTGCTCGTTGATGGGAAACAAACAATGCTTCGTTCTTGGTGTTGGCACGGTAGAGATCCGGTTTACTTCGGGAAAGATCGTGGCAAACTAAAGAACGCGCAAAGATGTCCCCTCAATAAATAAAAGCACTCGTCGCCGCTCCTTCTATGTAGAGAAGGGTTCAAAGTGGTGTTTGAGTCTAATAAAGTAGTCGTGTCTAAGCATGGACTTTTTATTGGTAAAGGCTATGAATGCGAGGCTTCCGTTTTTTTTCCTTTCTCGATTTTTGCAATAAAGTTGTGAACCATATTTGTGATATTTCCAATGGAAGTGAAGCCGATGTTTGGCACTCACGGTTATGTCATTTAAATTTTGGTTGTATGACTTCGGCTCGCTAGTATGAATTTAATTCCAAAATTCCTCATCACAAAGGTTCTAAGTGCCAAAGTTGTGTGCAATCAAAGCAACCTCGCTTAAACCTCACAAGGCAATGGAGGAGAGAAACTTGGCACCATTAGAACTCATACATTCAGATCTTTGTGAGATGAATGGTGTGTTGACTAAAGGAGGAAAAAGATATTTCATGACTCGATTGATGATGCATCTAGATACTGCTTATGTTTATCTCATTGAAAACTAAAGATGAGGCTTTAGACTACTTCAAAGTCTATAAGGTCAAGTTGAAAATCAATTAGAAAGAAAAATCAAAAGGCTTAGGTCGATCGTACATTGTGGTGAGTACTTCTCTACCGAGTTCGACTTATTCTCATGTAAGGAACATGGAATTATTCATGAGAGGACACCTCCTATTAAGCCCGATCTAATGGGGTTGCGAAAGAAAGAACCGCACTCTAAGCGATTTGGTAAATGCCATGTTGGACAACTGCATGTCTATCTAAGGAATGGGCGGTGAGGCCTGTTGACTTCTTGTCACGCTTTTGAATAAAGTTCCTTCTAAGAATAAGGAGAAAACCTCATATGAAGAATGGGAAGGGAGAAAACCATCACTTTCATACTTGCGCCAGGGGTTGCTTGGCGAAAGTCAATGTGCCCATAACTAAAAAGCGCAAACTTGGACCTAAGATGCTGATTGTGTCTTTACGGGATACGCCATCAGAGCATTGCCTATAGATTTTTAGTAGTAAAGTCTCGAGGTATCCGACATGATCGTCGGTACAATCATGGAATCCAGAGATGCCACCTTCTTTGAGGGCATATTTCCCATGAAAGATTTGCATAGCTTTCTAGTCAAAATCCCGAGATAATTCCCGAACCTATTGCAAACCGAGGATTAACGCCAGATACCCGAGCAAAATCACGAGGATGATGATGTGAGGCTCCTAGAGGAGCAAGAGACAAGGATGGTTAAATCCTTTGGTAATGATTTCACTTTGTGTACCTTGTGGATGATACTCCCACCTCTATTTCAAGCTTATGCATCTTCCGATGGGCATCATGGGAAGGAGGCAATTGTAGTGAGATGGATTCTATTCTCGTCTAATCGGAACTTGGGAGCTCACAACCGCCTTATGGTTGCAAACCCGTGTCGTAAGTGGGTGTTCAAAAAGAAACTAAGGCCTGATGGTACTATTGAAAAGTACAAGGCTAGACTTGTGGCTAAGGGTTATACGCAAAAGGAAGGAGAGGATTATTTTGATACTTATTCAAAGTTGCTAGGATCACAACCATCCGGGTACTTTTATCCTTGGCTGCCTCTCATGGTCTCATTGTCCATCAAATGGACGTGAAGACTTTTCTTAATGGAGAGCTAGATGAGGAGATCTGCATGGATCACCAGATGGATTTGTGCTACCCGGACATGAGAGCAAAGTGTGTAAGTTATCTTGAAATCTCTTTATGGCCTTAAACAAGCACCTAAACAATGGCATGAGAAGTTCGATAGAACATTGACACAAAGTCGGCTTCGTTGTAAACGGTTTACAAGTGTGTGTATTATCGCCATGGTGGGAGTGAGGAGTTATTCTGGCCTATATGTGGATGACATTTTGATCTTTGGAACAAACCTTGATGTGATCAATGAGGTCAAGTCTTTCCTGTCCTGGAAATTTTGATATGAAAGATCTCGGAGAGGTGACGTGATCTTGAACATCAAGTTAGTCAAAAGTGAGGATGGGATTAGTCTTTCTCAATCCCATTATGTGGAAAAGGTTTTGAGTCGGTTTGGCTATTCGGATAGCAAGCCTTCTCCAACACCTTATGATCCAAGTGTGATTCTTCGGAAAAACAAGAGAATTGCTAGAGATCAAATGAAATACTCTCGAGATCATTGATCTCTCATGTACTTGGCTACGCTACAAGGCTCGATATCTCATTTGCGTAAGCGAAATTGAGCATTTCTAACCCGGGAGATGATCATTGGCGTGCACTCGAAAGAGTTATGCGTTACTTGGTAGGTACAAAGATAATTATAGAATACACTATACTGGGTACCCTTCGATGCTAGGGTTATAGTGATTCAAATTGGATCTGATGCCGATGAGATTAAGGCTACCAGCCGATATGTGTTTACACTTGGTGGAAGCGTGGTCGTGGAGGTCTTGCAAACAGACTATTTTGACACTGGTCAACTATGGAGGCAGAATTGATCATTGGATACAGCCACCGTTGAGGCAGAATGGCTACGTGAACTCTTGATGGATCTTAGGTGGTTGAAAACCAATACCGGCCATTCTTATGAATTGTGACAATCAACAGCTTATTGTTAAAGTGAACAGTTCTAAAGATAACTTGAAATCCTCAAGACATGTGAAAAGACGCTTTGAAGTCCGTCAGGAAATTGAAAACTCCTGAGTGATAGCATTGGATTATATCCAGACGGGCTAAAAACCTGGCAGATCCTTCACTAAAGGGCTATCATGGAATGTGATAGATAACGATCAAAGGAACTAGGCATGAGACCCATGTGAGTTATACCATAGCGGTAATTCCAACCTATGTGATCGGAGATCCCGTGAATTAGGTCCTGGGAAAAACAAGCTACCGGTTAACCTCGAGGAGAGTAATTTTCTAACTAGTTCCGCTGAAGATGCAATACTCTCAAATCAGATGGCAAAGTTGGCTTTTGTCTTAATGTGTTCTTGCTTTTTATTTAGCCGAAGATGTCATCCTACAGAGCATCTTGAAAGAACACACCTATATGAGAGTGATCATTGAAAGTCGCAGTCTATGAGACTTGGGTAATCTCTAGTAAGCTCATGAAGAGACCATGGAGTACGACTTATATGCTCCACCCGAGGGAAGCCTATTGGCACCTAGTATCGCTAAGGCTTTAAATGAAACTCAATCGCACAAAACTTGCAATTCAAGGCTTAGTCCATTGTTCAAGTTGTGGTCGAGTGTAATTTGGAGTCTAGGTGCAATTCAGGCATAGTCCATTGTCACCTAAATGCCGGGTATATTAACACTTTGGGAACAGTGCAAGACTGTCACAAGGTGACTTTGAGATGCGGTGGGGATTGTTGGATTATTTGGGCCAAGCCCATTTGATTGAGACAATAAATCCTTAGAAAATCTCAAAGGCCCACCTCATGAGAGCATGTGCACTAGCAATAGTACCACATTGCTAGCCTAAAGTGAGTGAGCACTAGTTTAAATAGTGGAGTTGCTACACCATGGTAGAACCATGTGGAGAAAAGTGGAGAAAGAATACACACGCTCGCTGCCGCTCGCCCGTAGGGCCGGGCTCGCTCGCACGGCCGGGCTGAAGCGGGAAGCGCGGCGTCTTGGCACTGCGTGAATGGTCCGCCGACCGAATTCAGGTCCAGGGCTTTACAGAGGCGACAATTTCCTTTGGCAGATTACTCTTTTGCTACTTTCGGAATCGCGGTTGTAGTATGAGATAAGGACACCGTAATAGATCCCGTGAATGGACTCGATCGTGGACGTCCTCAGTCGTGTTCGTTACTGACCGGAGTGGCCTTTATATACTGCGCGCCGCTATCTGGGTAAAAATAGAGTTTTCGCCCTAGCTTTGCCGCTTTTCGCCTCCTGCGCCATCAAGTCGCTGTCGCTCCAGACGCGTGCACCGAACGGAAAGGTGTCTCAAACCGTCTGGCCTCGCTTCTTGCCACCGGAGAGGGCGAATCGGTTTTTGGGAAGCTCGGCTACATCGTTTCACGCCAATCGCCACGGCTCGTCCTTCCTCGACGTCAGGAAGCTTGCTAGGCATCGCGCTCGACCGCGCGCGCTCGCCTGGCATCAGACGCGCTATAACGTCATCGCTCCATCTCGTACCTAACAAAGATGCGTTACAATGTTTCTACTGTTTATTTTCAATCTATTGATTGTGAGCACATTAGATGGATATATGTGTAGTCTTCTAGCATATGCATCTATAGTATGCTCCTGTTATTCGTTACTGATAGTCAATCACATGTTGTTCATGATTTACTTTTGGATTAAATTAAACCTAGATGTGCCTTTAATTCTAACAGTATGTGTCAAGAAGAAATGAACTCGGATGGGGGAGGATTGATGTTTCGTTATTTTTATCTATCAAATATAATCAGTCACACAGATATCGATAGCGTCAAAGATTAGAAAGTTTGATGGCCCATGTTTCGGCTCAAAATGTCGCTCTTTTGTGAGTGGGAGAACGAGGGTTATTGTTAACCTAACAAATATGCATGTGGGACTAGCCTTGGACACTTGTAAAATTAGCAGCCATATCGATCGTGAAGCGAAAAATATCGCAGGTCAACCTAGGGGGAAGTGGCAAATTAATTAAAGAGTTCCATATTTCTGAATGTGATCGATCCACTCATCTAGTGCAAACTGCAAAGCAATAGATGGTTTGAACTTTGAACCTGATTTTTCTCAGGCCACCAACCGTGACATGTAGATCGAGCTGGCCAAAACCCACCCAACTAACTAGAGTCTTATCAGTTATCAGTAGTTCACAAAGATCAGATCGATCACATATTCACATGTGAGCCATATATATCGATGGACCATACGATGTACGTACGTATAATATAATGCGTAGGCATTCAGGCATATTATATAAGTGGCTAACTATGAGAAGATATATATATATATATATATATATATATGTATGTATGTATATATATATATATATATATGTATGTATGTATGTATATATGTATGTATGTATACACACATGCATTATATATAAGAATAGTCCCACTTAATTTAGGCTGTTGAGTGTGGCAAAATTCTATTATATACGTCCCACGGAATACAACAAGGACAACATTAGAAGTACATAGAAATTGGACCACATGTCTCAACTTAATTTTCAGGCGGGTGTCTACCAAAAGAGAGAGGGACATTTCAAATGCACGTACTATTTCCGAAACAACATTTTATTGATTCGACAAATTATGTTTGCCTTCGTTTCGAAGACAGCTAGCTCCCTTCTTTTACAATTGTAAGCTGTTTTGGACGCTAACCAGTGCTCGCCGGTTTCGTCAACAGGAAGAAGGTGATGGCATGTTGGTCCCAAAATTAGCTGAATACATATTGGGGAATGGTTTTTTGGGGCCTCTAGCTAGCTAGAGTTTGCAGTGGCACTTTTCAGAGCATAATAATTGCAATGGTGTTTCTCGAACCGCATATGGTTGCAATGTCATTTGTCCAATTATCCCAAAAATCTAACGTGTCCTACTTGTGGTACACTCCCTCTCTTTCTCACTTTTTGGAAAAGATACTAGCTTCCACTGGAGCTTGCAACAGAATTTTAGTTCCATGCATGCAGGGTTTACAAAAACCGTCTTGAACCTGAAAATTGGAAGGTGCTCGACACCAATTTTCATAAAAAACTGGTCGAAAACCAGTAGAAATCTCGAAGTCAAACTCTTTAAACTCGTCGGTCAAAAAATTTAAAAAAAAAACAAAAATTGAACAATTTTGTCAAATTTTAAGCGATTTTCACCGGCTTTAACCGATTTTCTTAAAAAATCGGCAAACCCAGTGACATCACTTTCCTCACCGATTTTCGACCATTTTCATTGATATTCGACCGGTTTTATTCGATTTTCGACACACTCAAGAAAAATTGCAAAAAAAATATGAATAAATCCCAATTAGTCTATAAAACACTTTAAAAAAATTTCAACAATTTTTTAATTCAGTTAGTGCTTCGGAAAAATAAAAAACAAGAATTAATGAAAACGAACAGAGATGCTGTCAGATTTTTATAAAAATTTACATGCTTTATCATGTTCTAAAATTTTAATGGTACCATAGAAAGTTCCCAAGCATCATGCAGTAAAATTTCTAAAAATATTATACTTTATTTATTACCCCTAGAAAATAAAAAATAGAAGAACATATACAAACATAGTAGCACTATTAGAATTTTAAAAAAATACACAAGTTTGATCATCATCTAAAAATTTTAGAGAATCATTAGAATTTCCTCAATACCTCACACAAAAAATTGTAGAAATATTATACTTCATTTATTGCCCCTAAAAAATAAAAAATTGAAGTGCATATACGAAGACAATAGTACTGTCAGAATTTTAAAAAAATACACAGGTTTGATAATTATCTGAAAATTTTATAGAATCATTAGCATTGCCTCAGGACTTCATAAAAAATTTCAAAAAATTTAACACTTTTGATAAAATTTTTCCAAATTATTTAATTTTTTTAATTTGAATTTAAACAGGACTTGGTTACCGACCGATTTCAAAAGCCAAACCAGCTCGATACGCTCGAAAATCATCAATTTTGTGAACCTGGTTCGATTAAACTACTTCACCATGTATGCTGTTGACCGGTTGATAACTAAATTATTTACTAGAAAATCTTCTTATAAACACAAGAACAATGAAATCGTGTCCTTTATTAAATTCGAGGGATCATCACCTATATTAGTATTAGCACAACTTGTTTATCAATTGCTCCCATGATCATCTGCTCATCTGGACACACTACGTACGGCTTTGTTCCGTAAATATACTTCTTCCCCTTGAGCTGACCGCGAGCGATATTGCTATTGCTTCTACTTGTTGCGCCAAAGAGAATCCCTTTTTTGCTCTTAAAAAAAAGAATCCCTTCTTCTTCTTCTTTTCTTTTTCATCGAATGTCACATAATCTTTCACTTGTTGCATTGTTTCCTACGAAGTCGCATCAGCAATCAGCATATGCGTGAAAGCCAAGAATTGTACTAGCTGCGAACATATACGATTCCTTGTGCAGAGCCAGGGATAAACGAAATCATCGCTTTATTTAGTTCTATGTATTTCTTTTTTTTTTTTAAATCTAATCTACACATGTATGCATTTGCAGGTTTAACACATTCCCCTACCACAAAAGGTGTGACAAACAACACATGTTCCCTGCCACGCCTAAGGAGCACGGAATCTTTCCGGCGTCACGACAGGGCAAGCGAGAGTGGAGTGGGCGAGCGAACGCGCACAGCTCATCAATGCCGCGTTCCGGTAGTGCAGAAGGCATCCTGCCGTGGTGGGCCACGTTGCTCCTTCGGTCAGCCAAGCTCCTGAGGCGCCGATCACTTTTTTGCGCTCCCTAAGTGCAGCACTTGTGTCGCCTGCCACACCTTCCGCGATAGAAGAGGGGCTAAATTTGCAAATAAATGCTCAGATGGGCTAGATTTGAAAATTTTTTTACAAAGGGTTAGATAATCGATGATTTCAGGATAAACTAGTAGATTACTACACATATGTGATTCCTCACTAGTTTATTAGGACATGTTCAATATTAATTACTCTTTTCGGTCACAAATATATATCGTTTTGGGCATCAATACGGTCCCAAAACATCACTTTATCCACTAATTTTTATTGTGATATATTTGTAAAACTCAATAAAATTATAATATTATAAAAATATTTTTCAGAAAAATCTATACATATAAATTTTTTGTATCTAATACAAATATTTAAAAAGATACTGATAGCCAAGATACGAAAGTTTAATCGCACGTATCTAAAACAACGTATAGCTGCGAACAGAGGGAGCGCGCAGTACAGCAAGTTTGGATAGGTCTGCACCAGAGCATGCATGATCCGTATGGTCAGCTGCACGTACGTCCATAGATTACGACCGGCATATGACATACACATACATAAGTGGCGAACGCAAGGGGGTGTAGAGGGGGCTAAAGCACGATTGTGGTTTGAGAGAGCCACACAGGTTGCTCACCATGAACGGAAAAAACGCAGTAATATTTGAGCATTCCTCTATTTTTTCTGCATACGCCATGGACATATATGCATAAATAGTATGTTGGACTGCAGCAAAGCACAGATAGCTATAGCTAGTAGAGTAGTAGTTGTGCAAGTACACTAACAAATCATAGTGGGTCATGCCATGCCGACACGATATTGTAGCTCAGGCCGTACCGGACTCGAGAACCGGGCACGACGGGTGGCACGACCAGGCACGGCCGTTTGGGCCTGATCCATGCCGGCGTGGCATGGCGGCTACACACCGACACGGCCGGGCACGGCGCCACTGCCATGGTTAGGCGCGTTGCATTGCACCCTCACCCCACCGTGCCGTGCTGCGCACGCTCGCCCGGGCCGCGCCCACGCTAGCCATGGTCATGCCTATGCCCGCTCATCGCGTGTGCACACCGTCGCCGACCGGGGAGATAGAGGGAGCCGGCCTGGGCAGATGGAGAGAGGCGACTGGGAGGGGAGAGGAGCGGGGGGTACCTGCGGTGGTCGTGCCACGTCGTCGCCGCCGTCACCTCCTGCGCAGGCCGTCACTGTAGACAACTCGCCCGCCGGCTCGTCTGAGATCGACCACGCCCACCCGCCCAGGAGGCTGCTCGCCCCGCCCCGGTCGGCTCACCCAAGGTCAACCGCGCCCGCCTACACCTGTGCCTGTGGTCGACGCTCGCTCGCCCGCAAGGTCGCTCACCCCGCGCCGGTCGGCTCGCCCGTGAGGCTGTGCGCCCACTTGCCCACGAGGCCAGCTCGCCCAAGGTCGACTGCGCCCACCCGTGCCTGTGCCCGTGGATGACACCTGTTTGCTCGCTATCTCGCCTTCCCCGCTCCTGTAGTACCTCCAATTGCCTCGCCATGGTCGCCTGCCGCCTCGCACACACATGCTAGGCTTGCGTCGCCGTGGCCGCGGAGGGGAAGGGGCGGGGCGGAGGGGAAGAGGATGGGTCGTGGCACGGGCGGAGACGCTGTAGAGGAAGGGGGCTGTGAGGGGGTGGAGAGCGGAGGGGAGGTGGGCAGCGAGAGTAGATGGGTCGGGAGCAACCGCTCAAATCCGATCGAAAAAAGGGGGAACGAGTAGAACCGAAACAATCAGAATTGGGAAGAAGAGAATGGAAAAGGAAAAAAGAGAGGGAAAGAAAAAAAAAGGAGAGATATGAAAAACATGTGGAAAAAAGAAAAGAGAAAATAAAAAAGTAAGAAATTAGTGTACAGAACTATAAAGTTGTATGTGAGAAGTGTGCACCCTCATAGAAATTTTTCTAGTTATATGGTGAAAGAAAAAACGTGTTCTCTATTGTAGCCAATTTCAATTTCAATTCTGGTAAATTGATCATTGCTGAAGCGGTGAGAGACTAGTCTTTGATCAGAGAGAGATAAACAAAATTGACTATGAATATGCATGAACCTGACATGCTACAATATGATTCTTTATCAACCCTGCATTGCTGTTAGCTCATATTTGATGTATACATGTATTATAGAGCTGTCAAATATAGGATCATTTACAAAGGAAAACCTATTCATCCCATGTTAAATGCCTCTACTTAATTGACCTGGCAGTGACTTCTCCATGGAACAAGACAAGCCACCATTTTCTTTACAGTCACGAGCGATGGGCGAGAGCGAGAGAGAGGGGGGGGAGCGCAACAGCTGAGAGAGAGAATGAGAGAGACGGGCAATAAAGAGAGCACAATGACCGAGAGAGAGATTGAGAGAGACAGGCGAGAGATAGTGGGCAACAGGTGAGAGAGAGAGGGGGGGAGTCGAGAAAGGAAGCAACGGGCGAGGGAGAGAGCTAACGATTGAGAGAGACGGGCATAAATTACACAAAAGGAGAACTACTCCGCTAAATCGAGTGGAGGAGAAGGACTGCTCGGTGTAGGTTGCCCTCCTCTGCCATCGTCTTGTCCTCACATCGCAATAGTGCAAATGGGTTGAGCCTGAACCGGCACGGCACAAAATAGGCATGAAGCGCAAATGGGCCGTGTTTGAGCTCACTGAAAGCGAGCCGGGGCCGGCACGGCATGACACAGTTTAGGCACGAAGCACGACGAGCCTGTGTCGGACCGGCCCAGCCTGGCATGACGCCCACCTCTACCTAAGCACGGCAAAATTGGCAAGCTGAAACAGTAGACAAGCTAAAGCTACAGTCTCATGTACGAAACTTTTTTAAAAAGAAATATTTTTTTCAAACTTTTACAAGAATAACTTTATTGTATTCTTTTTACAGAAATACTAGTTGTCCGTGCGGCTGGCACGAAGAAGCCCAATCACACTGTCGAGATATGATTTGATGTATATATGTATTACAGTGCTGCCAAATATAGGATCATTTACAAAGGAAAACCTATTCATCCAGTGTTAAATGCCTCTACTTAATTGACCTGGTAGTGACTTCTCCCTAGAACAGGGCAAGCCACCATTTTCTTTACAGTCACGAGCGACGGGCGAGAGAGCGAGAGAGAGAGAGAGAGAGAGAGAGAGAGAGCGCAACGGCTGAGAGAGAGATTGAGAGAGACGAGCGAGAGAGAGTGGGCAACAAGCGAGAGGGGGGGGGGGGAGAGCCGAGAAAGGAAGCAACGGGCGAGGGAGAGAGCTAACGATTGAGAGAGACGGGCATAAGCACACAAAAGGAGAACTACTCCGCTACATCGAGTGGAGGAGAAGGATTGCTCGGTGTAGCTCGCCCTCCTCCGCCATCGTCTTGTCCTCACATCGCAATAGTGCAAATGGGTTGGACCTGAACCGGCACGGTACAAAATAGGCACGAAGCGCAAATAGATCGTGTTTGTGCTCACTGAAAGCGAGCCGAACCGGCACGACATGACACGGTTTAGGCACAAAGCACGATGAGTCCATGTCGGACCGGCCCGGCCTGACACGACGCCCACCTCTACCTAAGCACAGCAAAATTGGCAAGCTGAAACAGTATACAAGCTAAAGCTACAGTCTCATGTACGAAACTTTTTTTAAAATAAATATTTTTTTTCAAACTTTTACAAGAATAACTTTATCGTATTTTTTTTACAGAAATACTAGTTGTCCGTGCGGTTGGCACGAGGAAGCCCAATCACACTGTCGAGATATGATTTGGGTCACAATCGCACAGCTATCTCCCGGTCGCATTTTCGGAGCCCGTGAAAGCGGTACGAACGCGCTAGTCGCACAATCACCACACGAATATACACCGCATTGCAATATTTACTAATTAAGATGAGGTAAAACGTCCACTCGAGCAACAACTAGTTCATGCTCCCTTCGCTTAGAAATATAAAACTTATAATTTAAATGTTCTTATTTAAAAATATAGAATTTATATAAAAATTTAATAAGATTTTTTTACTATACATCTATTTATTCTCTCTCAACGATATACATTTATTTATTACCATTAACACAAAATATTATCTTAAATCTTTGAAAATAATTAAGTAAAGTATCTAAATAATTTTTTCTCATACATTTAATTTTAAATTTTGTTTAAAATTAAAATATGCTTCATATCTATGAAAGGAGGGAGTAGCATTTAGGATCGATGCATGCTACCAACCTCTGACACCAACAGTCCACAGTAGCTTATTTAGGACGAACGCTGACGTACCGGCCAGTTGAGGTTTCTTAATCACATAATTACGCAACATTCCATCAATTAACTCTGCAAAGTCAACCTGCTATAGCTATCCTGCATATATAGCCTGTACTTACGAAGCGAATCACACACAGTAGCCAATCTAGCGGTCGGCAGGCGGTCGTCCATCGGCTGGTGAACGGTCACGTTGCAGCCTCCCCGGCTTCCCCTACGGACAAGAACAAAGTAACTCAACTGCTAGCTGGTTAAAATTTATTTTAGGATGGGCTTAGTTCAGGTTAAATAGTAGTAACTAGTTTTTTTCCAAGGAAGATACACTACTATAGTAGTTGGTTTTGATTCCAATGAAAATACACTACTATCGAAAAATACATCATAATCGGTTCCTTTTCATCATCACAGTCGGTGTTGGTGGCGACACAAAGTCTTTAAACAGTGATGAAAAAGCTCAATCATAGTCGATTCTCGCGCGGCAGTGTTAGCCAGTCATCACAATCGGTTATGGGTTCATGACGCGGTCTTCCCGACCTACGTGGGGCTGGTGTCTCTCCCACAGGTTGTACAACACTTTGTACATCTTGTGAAGGTTCAGTGGCAGTTTGAACATATTCATGCGATTCTCGAACTTCATCGAGATGCACATCACTCCTACTGATTTCTTTGGGAAAAAAACTCTTTCTCCAAAAAGACCACATTTCGAGCAACAAAAACTTTGTTCTCGTTTCTTTTTTAAGAGTAATATCATTTTGTTTTTTTAGGATACCCCACAAAGAAGCATTTTTCTGATTTAGATGTGAGTTTATCTGATTGCAAACGTTTTACATAAGCCTCGCATTCCCGTATCTTGAGAAACGACAACATAGGACTTCTCCCGGTCCATATCTCATATGTCGTTTTCTCAACGGAATTTGATGGGACCCTATTCAATGTGAACGCAGCTGTCTCTAGAACGAAACCCAGAAGGATAATGTCAGATCTGTTTGGCTCATCAGACACGCCATTCCATTGAGGCGTTCATGGCAGAGTAAGTTGCGGTATGATTCCACATTGCTTTAGATGATCACCAAACTCTTGGCTCAAGAATTCGCCACCACGATCTGATCGTAAGTATTTTATTGATTTGCCAAGTTGATTATGTACTTCGTTCTGAAACTTTTTGAACCTTTCAAAATTTTCAGATTTATGCCTCATTAAGTAGATATATCCATATCTAATAAAGTCATCGGTAAAAGTTACAAAGTACTGAAACCCACCTCTAGCACTCGAGCTCATTGGTCCACATACATCTGTATGTACTAGGGTCAACAATTCACTCGCCCTTTCACAAAACTTGTGAAAGTGGCTTTTGTCATTTTGCCAAGTAAACAAGACTCACATGTTTCAAATGATTCAAAATCAAATGAGGTTAGAAGCCCATCACCATGAAGCTTCTTCATGCGCTTCTCATTTATGTGACCTAAGCGACAATACCATAAAAAGGTAGGGTTCAAATCATTTGGCCGAGGCCTTTTGACATTAATGTTATAGAAGGGTTTTTCTTTGAGTTCAAGGACATACAACCCATCCACTATGGGGCAACGACCATAATAGATATCATTCAAAAATATTGAACAAACAAAGTCCTTTATTCTGAATTCATAACCTTCATGTTCCAAACAAGAAGATGAAATAATGTTTCTACTCAAAAATGGAACAAAATAACAATTATTAAGTTCTAAAACCAATCCTGAAGGCAAATGCAATGGGTAGGTGCCAACGGCAAGACCAACAACTCTTGCTTTATTCCCCACGCGGAGATCCACTTCTCCTTTTGCCAAGTCTCTACTGTTTATCAGCCCCTGCATTGAATTGCAAATGTAAGCAACCGAACCAGTATCATGAGAAGAAGTAGCAAGATTAATTTCTATAACATTAATACCTGAAGTGGAAGTCACATTTCCATTCTTCTTATTTGCCAGGTACTTTTCGCAGTTCCGTTTCCAATGTCCTGATTTCTTGTAATAGAAGCACTGGGTTTCAGGTAACTTTAAGCTTCTAAAGCTTAGTTTTGAGGCTTGCGATCTCATCTTGAGCCTTGCCCTTGCCCTTTCCCCCAGCCTTAGCATTCCTCTTTTTGAAGGCAGTTGTTTTCTGAACCATCATCACATGATTGGGTTTTTTCGTAATGCTTTCCTCGGCAGCCTTGAGCATCCCATGTAGTTCGGTCAAGCTCTTCTCCATGCTATTTGTATGAAAATTCATAATGAACGGCTCAAAACTCTAAAGCAGAGACTAGAGAATTACATCTGTAGCCAAACCGATACTAAGGGGAAGCTTAAGTTTCCAACCTCCCAATGTAGCCAATCATTTTCATCACATGAGGGTTGACTGGACTACCTTCAGCCAGCTTACAAGCAAATAAAAGCTTTGAGATATCATACCTCTCAGCTCTTGCTTGGTTCCCAAACATGCCCTTCAAGCCCACAATCATATTGTAAGCATCTTGGTTCTCATATTGCTTTTGCAGCTCATAGTCCATGGTGACAAGCATGAGACAGCTGACCTCTATAGATGCATTAACATGCTTTTCATATTGAACCTTCAAATTGTGAGGAGCATTTTCGGTTGGTTCATGAGGAATCAGACTCTCTAGAACACAGTCTTTCTTTTCGTGTTTGAGAACAATTCTCGAGTTGCGATATCAATCCACAAAATTTGTTCCATCTAGTTTTCCTTTTCCAAAACTGATCACAAAGCAAAACCAGGTGCAGTAGTAGGAGTAGTAGGTGCCATTGAACTACAACAAAAAGATGCAAAGTTTCTAAGTACTATGTTTATGTGAAACTTTTATTAAATATTTTAATAAAAGACACTCCTATGTTATGTCCCATTTATGGACACATAGTGAGTATTCAAGATCCATATTCATTAAATTCTAGTGAGCTTTGGCATCACTACTAGAAATTCAATAACATAGGTAAGCAACACCTTTGCTAATTACATCTTATGCAACTCTTGTTGGTTGGGTATGAAAACATGTAATGAATGCCTCCATCAACTTGACTCTTGGCCAGGTCAACCCGCCCCGAGGGCTCACATGAGGAAGGGAACACTTCCCGTTTCTGGGTGCCAATTAAGAAACCTAGCCTCATGTGTGTTTTCCTTAGACACCAATTGTCTTGTATCCGTTCCTTCAAAACTGAAATAAAAAACCCAACCACTTATGTCCTCAAGCCCAAAACCGTTTTGATAGCTTGATTAAATCAACCATTATAACGTATGATGTGTCCGACACAACCCTATCATCTATTAAGATAGCCATTGATACACTGCTTTAGCAGTCATATGAACAACGATCTAAATTCTTGATAGGTGCTACAATTGGATGGATAAAAGATTTAAGATTTTAACTAGAGATTTGTTAACTATCTATTATGAACATGGCATCACATGCAATGAGTATCATAAAAATAGCAATGATTAAAACACATTCACATATAATCAAATTAAGATGTGAAATAGTATGGCCCTTAGCACAAAGATCTCCATCATGCTGCCCTGTTCATCATGCCATCTTGTTTTGGTTCCACCGTCTTCATCATTATAGATGCAACTCCTTACAACTTTGATAATGAAATTTACAAAATGATTTCAAACATCACAAGTCGATACACAGGCTATTATACAATTTAGATTGAAATAGCATTATAGCTTGACACAGTACGCAAGCTATGTACAATTACATACATCACAAACACAGGCCATACTATTCACACAATTGCCTGCAAAAACAAGATAAACAAAAACGATGTTTCTACGGCGCGACATGCTCGCAAAATATTAACGGGGTCAAAGGGGCGGTGCCATGCGAAAACGCCATAAAAAAGGCTTGGATCAATCAAATTAACCCAATCTGACTTAGTCTGATTGGCTTGCTCACATATGGTCGCGCATCGTAAACCCTGGTGGCGGTAACCCGACTGGTAAGGGCAACGTCGTACCATGAACGGACTCATCCAAATCAAGATTGAGTCAGTTTGCACTTTCCTCAAACCTTAAACCGATCGATCTCATCGACGGCCACCTCCGCCAATTCATCACATGAATCGACGAAACAAATAATAGATCCAATC
Source organism: Rhipidocladum racemiflorum (assembly GCA_036346355.1). Classification (NCBI taxonomy): domain Eukaryota; kingdom Viridiplantae; phylum Streptophyta; class Magnoliopsida; order Poales; family Poaceae; genus Rhipidocladum; species Rhipidocladum racemiflorum. The sequence continues at coordinate 75,075,507 of CM070579.1, forward strand.
TATTATATTGGCATAAGACCTATGCAACATATAGATCACGAATCTACACGAGATGGCTCTGATACCACTGTTAGGTTATGCAGTATGCTACGCTAGCACAAAGTAAAATCTATAGCATAAACTAAGAACCTTCTCGTAAGAAGGGGATCACAGATCGTTACCATTATTTGCGTGCAGCGCAGCGGAATGAAGGTCGAAGCGCCTGGTTCGACGTAGCATGCGTCGATGTAGTGGAAGTATATGATCATTCACGGAGTGATCGTCTCCTCCTCGCAAGCCGATCGTCTTCTTGCTGTAGTCGATCGTCCATGAGTAACGTCTCCTCCTTGTCGTGATCGTCCCAATCAACGTCGCAGTTGTAGCAACGTCTCTACTTAGTCCACACATACAAGGGGGAATTCCGTACGCCGGTGTGCTAGCACCGTGACGCACGGATGGAAGAAGATGGCTAGGGTTTTGTGGAGAGGAGAACTTGTGCCTTCTGGCCTCCACCCCTTCCCTTTATATAACCTCTCGGTGGTCCTCCCCGTTAGAGTCCCAATACGATCTCTACATTAGAGTTCGAATATGGTACGAAGCCCACGCCATACGTAGCCCATGATTATCTCTTGGGTAAATCCAACACACACATCCTCGAACTGTACAAAAAATTTGGACAATTCAAGACTGCTTATTTATAAATATGCCATTTCAGCATATTTATAAACAAACACTATCAAACGGGAGATACATAGGTTACGCAACCTAAACTCAACATTGATCATATTAATTATAGCGACAATAATGACATGTAACACATTCACCAAATCAAAATTGAATTGAACTCCTAGTGCAAAATTGAAGGGATTTGAAGGAATGCTCACATTTTGAAGAAAACCACAAATGAAGGGAAATGTCCTCAAGCTAGGGTCTCAACTTTACCCTCAAACCACCATCTCCTCGAGGATTTCACAATTTCTCACCCATATTGGTTTTAACCATAATAGCACTAATGACATGTAACACATTCATCAAATCAAAATCAAATTTCCTAATGCAAAATTGAAGGGATTTAAATGAATTATCACCTTTTAAAGAAAATCACAAATGAGAAAAAATAGAGCGGAAAACTCCTCAAACTAGGGCTTTAATTTACCCTCTTAACATCCTAAAGGATTTCATATTTTCTCACCCAAGTTTATGTTTCAACAGAGTATGTTTTGTTTTTTTGGGCAACGGCGGTTTTTTTTTTTTTTTTTTTTGCTTTAAAACGCCAACAGAAGAGAGTACATCATAAGAGTATATAAAACATAGCGAGGCACATCACAATCGATTCTCAGCCAAAACCAATTGTGATGACAACCTTAGAACCGATTGTGATGAGGCCCCTCATGACAATCAGTTCTGAGATAGAATCGATTGTGATGAGGGGTTATCATTACAATCGGTTCTGGCTAAAAACTGATTGTGATGAGGAACACCCTCATCACAATCGGTTCTGAGCTAGAATTGATTTTGATGAGGGGTGTCATGACAATCAATTCTGGCTGAGAATCGATTATGATGACCTCGTTTCCAAAAATTACAAATTATATACACATATCACAATCGACTTTTTTCTCAAAAATTAGGAACCGATACAGATAAAACGATAATATTATATCATTCTGTAGTAGTGATAGTAACCAGGTTAACTCATATTAATCCAGTAATAATTGTCAATACACATCCCAAGTTCCCAACTCACTTCATGCACGTATATACACGACACTAAAAATTAATCTCTCTATTCTTTTTTTACTCACGAATGAATGTTTACTTTTTTATAACTTTACATTAAGATATACGGCAATATATCTAGTGTAAACTCATCTTAGAGTATTATCCTTATAATTCTCAACGTGAATATTTGATCTAGACTCAACACATGAAATAGAGATGGACGGCATTTTTGCAAAAAAAAACCCCGCCTCTCCAACTATCTTACAAAAATGTCTTAAGTGGTTGGTACCCTACATCCGTCTCAATCGTGCGTTGAGTTAAGATCGGATGGTTTGCCTTAAGGGTTGCATGAGTAACGCCATAAGAAGAATTTACACTAGATATATTGTCAAGATTTATTAATAAAATTATGATGTTACGAAGATATTCTTAACGATAAAACTAATAATATATTTTTTATATAACCAATTAAGATTGTTTTTTTTATCAAGAGGATATCAACCCAATTAAGATTGTTTAAACCCACCGGTAATTAAAATTTAGAATATTCGACGACATGAATTATGATACGTAAGTAAAAAAGAACGGAGAGAGGAAATAGCAAGTTATAACCGTCCGAGCTGAGCTAACTAATCTTAAATTAAATTTCTGTTTTAAATTATTTTTTAATAGCTTTTTAAAAAAATTTAATAGACTTTCAGATCTTAGGCCCTGGCCGCAAAGACGGCAGCCTGGCCTCAGATCCGCCCCTGCGACTAAGTACACTAGGCGCCCAAAACCTAGCTCACTTTGAGTAAGTACAATTTATAATCGTCCCCGTACATACATACTACTGCAAACAAAAGTTACTTTTTGATCATAAATAGTTATTATTTTGGATATAGATATAATTAAACTTTTAAAATTTTGACTGTTAATATCTTTTTAAATATTTAAATTAAATACATACAAATCAGATATATAGATTTGTCTTGAAAAGTATATTTATAATATTATAATTTTGTTGAATTTTATAAACATATGGTAATAAAAATTAGCGATGAAAACTATATTTTAGAGATCATATCGATGTCTAAAAGATAACTATTTGTGAGGAGTAGTTAAAGTTGTCCAGTGTGGCGATTAAGCAACCTTTTCGCATGCATTAAGGATATCAGAATTCGAATTACGCAAGTACGATTATTGTTTTCGTGAGCAGTTGAGCACACACGTTACTGCAGTTGTTGGGATGGGTTGCAAAGCACGTCCCGGTGCTTGGAAAAGTCATTGCAACGGCGCGATCAAATCATCAAATAACTCCCTACCTCCCTTCTGTTGGCTGATGGGGATTGAACGGTCGATCGAGCGGGCCATCGATCAATGGAAAAGTTCCGCGATAAAGGCCGGCCAGCCGGTCTCTAGTTGTTGTTGATGGAGATATGAGTAATGATTATAGTTATTAATATCGTATTGGTAACGGTCAATTTAAGACCTACGTGGCTCTATACAGCTAACAGTTAGCTGCTAAAAATTAGTTTGAGTGAATCCAAACATAGCTAACTAATAGATCTGCTAACCATTAGCTGGCCAAATCCAGCTAATAATAGCTACTCCCTTCAGGTGCAAAAAAGATGTCGTTTTGGACATAGTGATGATCAAACTTCTAAAACTTTGACTATCGATATATTTTTAAATATTTAAATTAGATACATGAAAATTATATGTGTAGAGTTGTCTCGAGAAGTACTTTCATAATATTATAATTTTATTGAGTTTTATAAATATATTATAATAAAAATTAGCGGTCAAAGTTGTGTTTTGAAGACCGTGTCGATGTCCAAAACGACAACTTCGCGTCTGCCACCAATAGCAGCTAATAGCAGGGGTATTCTAGACAATTGATCAACCTAAACATAACCACATATTAGCTGGTGGATCCAAACACCCTCTAGCTAATAGTTAGCCAGCTAATAGTTGGCTAAATATTAGCTAGCGAACTATTAGCTACTAATAGATTCAAACAGGCCCTTAGTCGTTATGTACTATTTCATCATCTAGACCGTTACAAAATAGCTTTATATACCGTACCAATCTCGATACTGATTAATACTAGTCATACCAACCATACCATCTTCGATACCGTACAACATTGGTCCTACAGGTTTCGATACCATATAATACCAATCATACCGGCTAAATTGATAATATCAGCTATTGAATTATATATTATATTTGATAGTACTACTATGTATTTGAGTAATATTATAAGTAAAATTCGATGTACATATAATTAAACAAATGTATATCTATAAATATATATTATTATATTAAACTCAAAACAGTACGCCGGTATGAAACGGTACTAAAATATACCATTGCAAGAGCCAAACCGGTATAGGCTCTGATATAGTATTAAACAGTTTGGTAGACAGCATTATCCACCTTCAAGTTGCTGATTTCTAACATAAATTGTAAATATTTCTTTTTTTATTAGTCCACAACGCATTATCGACAAGAGAAGTTTTATGGTGCTTGTAAGGTATGACAACTATTCATTAGTTGTAATCCAATACTCCGTAGTTAAGGGTCTGACAGGAACAGAGAAGAATATAATAAAGACATATGAAAAGCACAGGGAAAATATACGAGGAGGCATTTGGAATGCAGCAATCAAAAGTAGATGGACATCCACGGCGGCCTTTTGTAACCGGAAATACACAGGACGTTAAAAGGTAATCATTAGTCTAAGTGACAGATGGGCCATCCTTTCTGTAGCCTCAACCTCAACAATGGCGGTTCCGATGGGCGTTCGGCCAACCAGTCCGGCCCATCCCCTTGGTTGTTTGATCCATGGACCGGTGCCATGCATCTTCGGCCTTAAGCGTGGGCATCGCGATTGTGTGGGCCACACTCTGGAGATTTTTTTATTTAATATTTATTTTATTTTATTTTTCAAAAAATAATCAACGGAAATTTTTTGGCGAAAATGGGCTCCCGTCGCCCCAATATGGGACGATCGCCCCCATATTAGGACATATTGGGGCGATAGGGACCTGAATGCAAAAAAACGCAATTGCGAAAATAGACACATGAAGGAGTGGATTTGTCAACATTTTTTGCATCCAGGTACCTATCGCTCCAATATAGGGCGATCGCCCTATATCCAAGCGACATGAGCCAATTTTTGCACAAAAAAAAATCCGTTGATTATTTTCGAAAGAAAGATTTAAAACAAATATTAAATAAAAAAATTCACACTCTGGAGGCAACGACAGTGTCCCCGGAGCTCGCGCAACTCCACCGCATGCGTCCTCTCGTGCCTGTACTTCCTTTTTGCCGTCTCCACAGGCTCGACCGCCGTCGCCATCAGCATGCTCCAGTCCGATGCGGAACCAAGTGGCCTTCGCAAACGCATTCAACAAAATGGCGTTGCCTTCTAATCAAGAGTAGTACATTGTGAGACCCCGGATCGGCTATCCAAAATCTCCTGTGTATTTCCGTACTGGTCCCAGATCAGTAGCCAGTATACACAGTCAACAGTGATACTTCATTGCCGAACATAACGAAATTGTAACATAAATAATAAAGTATGGGCCACATGGCCACTTATTACAATACTCGGTCAAAAGACCGGAGACATGACAGCGGAAATAGAGAAAAAGACAACACGCGAACACCAAAACGCCACAGGCGATGACCAGAAGCGCGACTAGTTGTCCTGGCAATCCTCCTCGAACTCCTCGGGGTAGAACTCACCATCTTCAGCTGCGTCTTGATAATTATCTGAGGATGACGAGTTGTATAGCACGTGAGTACAAAAGTACTCAGCAAGTCGGGGAAAGTATGATTATGAGGGGCTTTCCAAAGGAAGCTTAACAGGGTTCTTTTGCACAAAGCCAAATTTTATTAAACCATACTTAAATAGTAAGTTTCACAAAGCATCTTTTTACAATTCTTTTTAACGATTGAATTATTTAATATTGCAGTGAAGGTTCTATCCACCATCACTAATATAAAGGCTCTAACCGCCAACTTTTAAAAGATCGAGGTTAATCACAATGACTCCTTCCGTCAAAGAATAAAACAGGTCCTATCCACCTTGTTGGCTCCATCCGCCACTCAACATCCGAGAGTTTTAACCACTCCCGAATCCCAAAACAGAACACCTTTTTGTTTTTAAAACCAAAACCAAAATCTACCAATATGAAAGCATTCTTTGCTTTGCCTTTGACCGTAGGCACGACTATTCGAATAGTTTTAACTCTGCAGAGGTGTACAACTTTACCCACAAGACATGATCATCTCTTGATGCCAAGCTATTAACACACTTCCTTTGGTGTGCCGGCAGAGAGATCATGACAAGACCGTTACAATGTATACGCCTAACCCGACCCACCCGCTGAGGTTTCACCGCTGTTAGGGTTCCATCCGCCCAGTACAAAAGCCCCCTCTTGCACCGTGTGAGAAAAAAACGACATTGCCTCCATCCGGCACTCTCATTCCACCGTTTGGTGAGTCTAAGTTAGGTTTCTACAAATTAGTTGGCCAGGTCGTACCATTATAGACATGTGGTAGTACGGTTATGCTTAGAATGGACAATCACAAGCGTCGGTCCTTAATTGACTTGGGGCGGCACTTGCACAAGACAACTAGTGCTCCATCCGCACCCACCCGACAATCCAATCCGCCCAAGTCCAAACCATTTTTCCTTTTCTTTTTATTTTGGAAAAACAGTACAAAATCATAATAATCATTTCCAAATCATGCTTGAAATCATTATGTTTGAGTAATCCCACCCATGGGTTGTTTTAATCGATATTGGCCCTAAGCAATTCTACCGTACTATTGCACAAAGGGTACCATATAAGCATAAGCATGGCATAGCAAATGTTCTAGGGTTAAAATTAACATGGATGTCGATAACAAAGGAGGAAATCACAATTCGGATTAACTATACACTTATATTTGACATACGATGATAAACATAGCAAGCAAGTTCATAAAACATTTAAAACACATTTGTAAATGTGGGTTCAATATACGTCAAGGAGACTTGCCTTCAGTCACGGTGAGATCGTCGAACGAGGAAAGTCCGGCGGCGGGGTCGGCGGTCGCGTCGGGGTCCTCGGCTACGCGCAAAACGAAGCAATAAATAAATACAAGAAAATAAATAAAATCCAAAAATTAGAAAAGTAGTACTGGCAGGTAGATCTTGATTTTATATGAATTTATAAATTTGAACAGAGTCAATCGGAGTTCGGACGGAGAAGATATGAGCTTCCGAAGTTTGAATTTTGAAAAATTGGAAAACGAGGGAATATTCCCTGGAATATTCCATTTCCATTTTTTTTCTGATTTTGGCATGGCTTGGGTCACTTGCAAGGGGGTCCCACATGTCATGCTCTAGAGGGTTATCTTCAACCTTAGATGTAGCCATGGCCATGGGATGAAGCTTGGGCTTGGAGGGATGGGGGTGAGGCCGAGAGAGGCGGCCGTGGCGGCGCTGGCGCATGGCGGCAAGTGGGGTGGCGGGCGGCCGGCGGTGGGTGGCGGCGGCGCGCACGCACACGCACACGCACAGCATAGCACAACACAAGCCCAAAAGAACAGAGGCTATGCCAAAACTCTAAAAATCCGATTTTTTTCACCATTTTTGCATGGAATTGGACCAAATAAAATCATGGATCCTCAAGAGAACATCCTAAAGGATCTATAGGAGCAAGGAATTGCATCAACACTCACCGGAGACGACGAATTTGGCGACGAACGGAGTTTCGGCCGAACCGACAAAAACGCGAAATTCGTCTCCAAAACTTGAGGAATCCTAAAATTGATTGAAATGTTAGAAGCTAGACTTCCTCACGATCACAAGGAACCAATCGGAGTGGAGAAAAACCCACCGGAGAGAGATCTATGGCCAAGAACACGATGAACTCCGAAAATATGACCCGGCGTTGGTTTTCTTGACCTCACGGGCGCACGACTTGGAGAGGCTAAAGGAGGATCATACCACCGGGACGGGGACTCTTAAACGGAGAGAATGGAAGTGGAATCGTGCGGAATGGAGTTGAAACGGCCTAGTTATGAGCAATCAAAGCCATTTCAGTTTTTCCTTAATACGACGGTTTCCGGCGAGATTAGCGACTAACGATGGTGGGGAATGGCAAGAGGACGTCGCCACGGATTGAACGGACCCGGCCGTGATTGCTTTGGAGTCAAATTGAGGAAGATATGGAAGTTTAAAGTGAGCCCTAGCCATGAATGGAGCTTGAGCTCTCCTCTCTGTTCTTTCATGGCTAGAGGTTGAAGAAGCACTATTCATGCCATGTGGCGACTTGTGATTGGCCGAGAGTTACGTAAATGAACCGCCCCAGAGAAAAATTAGGAAAAATGGTCTAAAAATTCCTAGAACCATTTTGGAATATTTGGGACCCAATAAAATTGGTTTCGCGGAATTTGGATGAAATTTGTGGAATTAAATATTCAGGCGCGGATTGCGGGCATTAAACAAAAGCCGCGCGAGATAAAATAGGAGCGAAGGTCCAAAAATCCGAGGAATCATTCCAAAAATAATTTTGGAATATTTGGGACATAATTGAAGTGGTTTCGGGATTTATGGAGCATTTTTCAACTCGGGTGAAATTTCGGGTACCAGCGGGAACCTGAAAATTCGATTTTTCGAACGGAAGGTAATTGAATCCCAATTTTGGATGGGAATGGATGCCAGGTTAATATAAACACCAGGGAAACTCCAATTTTTGAATTTAATTAATTTAAATTAGATTTTCTCCAGAAAGCAAAACTGAGGATGTTACATACATGGACTCGGGAGCTACATGCAAGTTGCCGTCCTCCGTCTCCTCCCTGCTCTCCTCTTTTGGTTCATCCGTAAACCCCTCTATCTCCAAAAAATGTTCTCGTCGTTCCTCAGCTCATCAAAAACCTCATATTTGCAAATCCGGACCCTCTGTGTATTCAGCACTAGTCCAGGAACACGCTAGTGCACACAGTCTCAACATTGGTAAGTATCACAATCATAGTCTAACCATCTCCTCTGCCTCATGTTCAGGTCTGATTTGGTGAAGATGTACTTAAGACTCTTATGGTCCGTGTATACTTCACATCTGTTCCCGATCAAATAGTGACGCCATAACTTCAAAGCATGCACTACGGTAGCTAGCTCTAGATCATGCGTTGGATAATTCTCCTCATGCGGCCTCAACTGCCTTGATGCATAAGCGACGACCTTTCCGTTCTGCATCAGCACACACCCAAGTCCTTGGCGCGATGCATCACAATAAATATCGAAGCTCTGATTAACGTCCGGTAGAACCAACACCGGGGCTGATGTCAATCGCTTCTTCAGCTCTTGAAAACCTTTCTCGCACTCCGGCGTCCATGCAAACTTCTTCTCCTTTTTCAACAATTGCGTGAGAGGTCTCGCAATTGTCGAAAAGCCTACAATGAAACGGCGGTAGTAACCTGCCATTCCTAGGAAACTCCGGATCTGGGTCACGGTCTTCGGCTGCTCCCAGTGTAACACAGCTTCTACCTTGCTCGGGTCGACGGCGACTCCTTCTGCGGTCATTACATGTCCGAGGAACTCCACCTTGTCCTTCCAAAAGTCACACTTGCTGAACTTAGCGAAGAGTTGCTGTTCCCTCAGCTTTTCCAAAACTCGCCTCAAGTGCTCTGCATGTTCATCCTTTGTCTTGGAGTAGACTAAGATATCATCTATGAACACAACCACAAACTTGTCCAAATATTCCATGAACACCTTGTTCATCATATTCATGAATATGCTGGCGCATTCGTTAGACCGAATGACATAACTGTAAACTCGTAATGTCCGTATCTGGACGAAAACGCGGTCTTCGGAATATCCTCTGATCGGATCTTCAACTGGTGGTATCCCGATCTCAGATCAATCTTGGAGAAAACTCCGGCTCCTCTCAGCTGATCAAACAGATCATCGATCCTGAGTAGCGGGTATTTATTCTTCACGGTGACTTCATTGAGTGCACGGTAGTCAATGCACATCCTGAAGCTCCCGTCCTTCTTCTTGATGAACAAAACTGGCGCTCCCCACGGCGATGAACTCGGTCTGATGAATCCTTTCTCCATCAGCCCTTCAAGCTGCTTCTTCATCTCTACCAATTCTTCGGTGGACATCCGATAGGGTCTCTTTGCTATCGGCGCTGTACTAGGTACAAGCTCTATCACAAACTCTATGTCCCTGTTTGGCGGCATACCAGGTAGATCTTCAGGAAAAACATCTGGATACTCATTCACTACTGAGACATCTTCTATGCTGATTGCCTTGGCGCTGTTAACCATCAACTGTCCATCTCTAACGGCGGTGGCTTGAAATTCCACTTTCTTTCCACACGGGCTTTCAACTGAGATAATCCTTCGTCCACAATCCAGCACAGCCTTGTGCTTGGATAACCAATCCATTCCCAAAATAACATCTAAGGTCTGGGTTTCCAATATAATAAGGTTCGCTAGGAATTCTACCCCATCTATTAATATTCTCACCCCAGAACATCCTACTTTAGTTCGGAGTTCGGAACCAGGGGTTTGAACTAAAAGCATGCATTTAAGTCTTGCAATCTCCAAATCATTTTTAGCAGCACAGCCTTGAGAAACAAACGAATGCGAAGCTCCAGAGTCAAACAAAACTATTGCAGGTACTGAGTTGACAAGTAACTTACCCAGCACGACGTCCGTGGCATTCTGGAGTGCCTCTGCGGTGACATGGTTGACTCGGCCTCTCACTACGGTTTGGGGCGTGGCTCCTGGCTGTGTTGTTCCGCGGTTGGCTCCGGGTGCAGGCGTCCTGGCTGGTGTGGATCCCAGATTGAAGCGGACTAGGGTCACTCCTGTTGTCTTCTTAGGGCAACTGTTGGAGAAGTGCCCTGGCTCGTTGCATGTGTACGACGTCTCAGCATCCCCATGTTATTTGCTCAAGCGGCGTTTACGGTGGAGTTGAGTCGATAATTGGTTGGCGGTCTTGGTCTTTGGTGACGGTGTCCTTGTTGCATTCTGCGGCTGGAATCTGAAAAACTGATTTGGCGCAACCCTCAAGCGTTGCTGCGCTCCCTGACGCGATCCCTGCTGTTGCATCCTTCGCTTCCGGTTCTCATCCAGTTCCTTGCGCTTATCTTCAAGAATGAGTGCCTTGTTCACAAGCTCCTGGAAATCTGGAAAGGTGTGGGTGATCAGTCCCACCTGCAGTCCCGAGTTAAGTCCCTTCATAAAGCGAAACTGTCTGGCTTTATCTGTCGCTACATCTTCAGGTGCGTAACGTGCAAGCTGTATGAACTTATTCAGGTATTCGGCCACCGGCTGATTACCTTGCTTCAATGCTCTGAACTCTTCCTTCTTGAGGTCCATAATTCCTTCAGGCACGTGATACTGACGAAATGCAGCTGTAAACTCCTCCCAAGTGATGTCCTGAGGGTTCTCCCGCGTGGCGCAGAAGTTCTCCCACCATTCTGCGGCGGTCCCTTCCAACTGATGAGAAGCGTAGAGTACCTTCTCATTTCCCATGCATTGGGCAATGTATAGCTTCCTTTCTATTGACCTTAGCCAATCATTGGCCTCCAACGGATTGGCATTCCCAGAGAAAGTGGGTGGATGAGTCTTTCAGAGATGAGAGGGAACAAGAATAGACAAGTAGTAGAGAAACTTATGCGGGGAAAGAGTGTAACTCAAAAACCAACTTTATTATTTAATAATAATAACTTGGTATGGTTGCTCACAATGCCTAAGGGCCTTGCAACACATACTGCACACTCAACAAGCAATGAAAATCCAAATCGACTCTTACTGGAGTCTAATGCCTAAAGGGGTGACTCTTATTCTATAACGTGACTCGACGAAGGAGTCTCAACTTCAACACCTACGCTCACTCGTCGAGAAAACCTCCACTGCCTCCTCGGGCGGGTGCGGCGGCATAGGCGCGAAACAATCACCATGCCCTGCAACTGCAGCTGTGGTTGACGACGTGGCGTCTTCCTCTGGCTCCGGATCTGGCTGGTGCTATGGCTGTGGCGTGGGTGCAGGTGGCACCTCTTCCTGGTCCTCCTCTGGCTCTAGGGCGCCCAACTCCAAAACTGGATCGGGGCCTGTCCATCTGATCTGATCTCGACTCTGCGATCCTTTCCGCAGCATAGGCGACGTACTCACGAGCATTCTCTAAGTGCTTCTTCTCCTCCTCAACCTGCTCGCGAGCCTTCTTCAACTCCTGGACTGTGTCATCGATAAGCTCCTCCTGGGCGGCGACGAATCTGGCTAAGTGAGTGACGGTAGCATCCTCATCTTCTATCGGCTTCCGTTGAGCTCTGTTGTCTCGGCGTGGGTGGTGACGGAATACTGTGCCTTCCAGCTCTCTGGAGTAGGTGCGAGCGATCTGCTGCATTGCTCGACGTGACACCTCCTGGATTCCCATCTCAAAGGTAGACCTCCTGGCGGTGAAGTGGAATGGGCGGCTGAACTTCGTCTTCTCTCGGGCATACACTGTGATCCTGACGTCCCATCCTATGACCATTCCTGCCTGCACGAGTGTAGTCCCTCGGTAGAGCGGCCTCTCAAAACCTCCAAGAAACTGCAGCATACACCACAACTCAGCAGCGTAACCTCCTTAACGCTCGGCGTAGTTGTTCTTCATCATCATCTGTCAAAAGACGCTCACGTAAGAACGCAACATTTTAAAATCAATGTGGAAGACAAAAAGAACTCAGCAGGGGGTATGAACAAGAAAGAAAGGGGTAAGTCGAGAATTCATTCGTTATCTTGACAAATTTTATCTTTAGAAAATATGTTTTATCCTCACTACGACCAATCTAACTATGGGTGAGCCTACAGTCAGTATGGCTCTGATACCACCTCTGTCGGGACCTGAATTTGCAAACCCGGACCCTCTGTGTATTCAGCACTAGTCCAGGAACACGCTAGTGCACACAGTCTCAACATTGGTAAGTATCACAATCATACTCAACGAAATAATAAGGTACCTTAAATAGTTAACCAAGCTGGTTGCTCGACCTTAAGGTCAAGTTACAAATATAGGCCACGCAGGGCGAAAACTTGATAAAAGAGAAATAACAGTAGCGGAAAATAAGATAACTTCGTGGCGCCATCCAGTATACCACAGGCAACTGACTGGGCTCGCTCCCTAGTTAGACGGTTCCTCTTGGAGCTCCTCCTCCAAAGCTGGTGTAGACTCTTCTTCAACTGGTGTTGTATTGTGGCAAGGGTGAGTACTTGGTACTCAGCAAGTCATGCACAGAATGCAACTAATACACTACATGCATGGCTTAGTACAAAGGAGTAGCTCAGGGTATAATTGCGATGCTTGACATTTGACAAGTAACATAAGTAGATTCGAAAGCAGTAGAAACAAGTTTAAGAGCAATAACTTTTTCAGGAATTAAATAAACATCTTTTCCAATCCTAATCCACATTTCCATCAACATCATTATTAAACCCAAACCCAACCTTTCAAGTCCAAGTTATTTTCAAGAAAGTCTAACCCTTGACTGTAATTCCCGAGCGATGTCCAATGCCGCGGACACGGCTATTCGAATAGATTTTACACTCTGCAGAGGTTATGCACTTTACCCACAAGATACAGCCAAACACCACAAAGGCGAGTGTCCGTAACAAAGTCTTTCGAAAACTTCTAACAGCACAAGTGGTCCTCCCCGGTGATTGCACACTAAACCTTCCCTTAGCGAAGGCGAAGTTTAGGCCAATCCACCGTTAGATGGGTACCTGGCCGTAGCCCCGGTACGCTCCCCCGTACAACTACACAAAAGGTATAGTTGACACCCCGAGGTCCCACAGGTACGTTATTAGCAACTTAATCAACTAGGTCCGTCCCATTGCAGACATGTGGTTGCACATTTGACTCAGTTCAAAGGCTTGCAAGGTTAAGTCCTTAGGGTGACCAGGGCAAGACTACCCGAAGAACCAAATCAACGCTCCCGGTGCCACAACTGGCCCACCCTATCATTCTTGCCACATGCCCCGGTCAAAATCTATTTATCAAACCCCCAGTTGATTACCATGCACCATGTGCCATCAACAATCATAACACATGATACTTCTTTCAAAACAGGTGCAGTATCTCATTAAGTCAAAATTAGCATTTGATTGTCCAAAACATTTCACGTGGCAAGGCTAAGCATACTACATCGGTCTAACTACCCATGTTGGCAATTTAATAATGTACAACTAATAACTCACAACTAGGGTGACAAGGGGTCATGGCACATATTTAATTAACCAAGGTGTCATACAGCAATTTGGCATTCATCTATTTCCCCGTAATTAAATAAAGTATTTTCTAATTAAACTAGCATGCAATAATTTAAACCGATTTATTTTGAAAATAGGATCAACATGGTCAAAGCACAACTTGCCTTCAAAGAGTACTTGTTCTTGGTCTTGAGCTGGCTCCTAGGTCAACACTTCACCTTCGAAGCCCTCGGGCACTTCAACGTCCACTCGTAAAGCGTGCAAATAGCAATAAATAAATAAACAGTAGACAAAAAGTGTCCAAACATCCAAATGAAGTCCATAAACAGAGAGCATAATTTTATGAATTTTTAGGAATTTGAATCGGCAAAATCGGAGTTAAAACGCAAAAGTTACAAGCGTTTAAAGTTTAAATAATCAATTAAATAATATTACAGAGAAAAACTTTGGTCTAAAAATTAAATAAAATTCACTGGTAGGTAGATCTCAATTTTATGAAAATTTAGAAATTTGAATCACTCAAATCGGAGTTAAATTGCAAAAGTTATAAGCGTTTGAAGTTTCAAAATTCAAATAAATCAATAATCCGAATTAATTCATTTATTTTTATACTGAAAAACCGAATAATGACGTCAGCATGACTTCAGCGTGGATTTTGATTTTTCACCTAATTATTTTTCTATTGAAAAAATCGATTTATTGCGTCAGCCGGTCCATGGACGTGGTCCACAGTTCGGTTTGGGTCCACCGTGGACCCTGGTCCACGAATACATGTCTCACTGACATGTGGGCCCCACCGGATGATGTCAGCGGTGACGTCATCACGCTCGGCTGAGGGACGGCTGACAGTTGGGCTCCACCGTGACGTTAGCATGACGTCATGGTGCGGTTTGGCTCGGTCGCTGACACGCGGGCCCCACGTGACGTCACGGTGGCGTCGTGATGGCCGCGGTGGCCCGGTTGGCCGGGGCGGTCCAACTATCAGCGCCGCGTGGCATGATCTGGTCCGTTGATTTGAAAATCAACGGCCCAGATCGGATCTAGCCTCACGCATTAGGAAAACTACTTACCGATTCGACTGCTCGATCTTGATCGGACGGTCAAGATCCAATCTAGAGTTTACAACGTGGCTAACCCTAGCCGTTCGATCTAGATATAACGGCTGACATCTATCCAAGCACGGTGCGGTTTTAGCTACGTGGCACAATCTGAACCGTTGGATCTAGATCCAACGGTTGGAAATAGATCTAGAGATTAACACGTGAGATCTCACCGGGGGTGACGTGGACGAATCTGGGCCCTTGGATCTTGATCGGACGGTTGGTGGAGCTCGAGCGACGGCGATGGCGTGCGGCGGAGCTAGCTCACCGGAGACGAGGACGACGACCACGGCAACGGCGTTGCGGGGCTCCTCCGGCGAAGTGAATGGTACTCTCCGACGCGTCTCGTCCTTGTGGTTCCGGATCTGGGCTCAACGGCGGCGGAGGACGGCGACGCGGAAGCGACGCTTAATCATGCGGAACCCTAACGCAACTACGGCGAGCGATTGCGGCGCAACCACGGCGGCTTGAGCTCGGCGAGTTAGGGCTACGGGTGCGCAAGGAAACGGAGAACACGATGGCGGCGGCGGCGCATTAAATAGGCCCCTTGGTGTCCGTGAAAATCGCGGAAACCGAGGCCCACACGGCTGCGGCGGCGGAATCCGAATCCATTTCGGATTCGGTGACGTGGCTCAATGTGGACCGTTGGATCAAGATCCAACGGTGCGGGGGCTTGGGCTCGGGTGACCTGGCTGGCTCGGTCGGGCTCGGGTTCGGGCGACGTGGCGCGATCGTGGCCGTTGGATCTCGATCCAACGGTCGGTAGCGATTAGGAGCTTGGTATTTGGGTTCAGCGGGCAATGGCGGATCGGTCGGGTCGGACTCGAGTTTGACTCGGACTCGGGTCCGGTCGGATCAACAGTGAAACCGATTCGGGTTTTTCCAGCGATTAAATAATCAAATTAATTCCCAGAAATTCATTTAATTCATTAAAAATAGCAAAACACTTAGAAAAATTCCAGAAAATATTTTGGAACATTTTGGGCTCAAATAAAATATTTCCAACAAAATTTTATTTGCAAAATTAAAATTTTTAATTATTTTAAAAGGGAATAAATTCAAATAAATTCCAAATAAATTCCAGAAAATTCCAAAAATTCACCAAAGTGCCAAATTTCATTTAAATTCATGAAAAGCAAAAATTGGGGTGTTACAGCAAGTGAGTCATGTGGTAGTGGCAGGTGGGCCGTACGTGTGCATATATGATTTTTGAGCTGTGTGCATATATTGGGCTATATATAATTATGCCAAATGGTTATGCATGCATGTATTTGAATACAACTGATTAGGGTTATTTAGTATAAATAGGAGGGAGTCCTCCTGATTTTAGGTAAGCGGCACAAAATAGAGAAATAAAAGAGAGCGCAGCGTTTGGGCGCACTGAATCAGAATGGTGGCGGTCGGGGAAAATTCTCGATGCTACAACAACTTGGCTGCTACAATGTTTTGCTCTATTCAAAACGTTCCTAGGGCATTAAGTTATTGATATAAAATTTTGATTGGTTAATTCCTCGTAGATCATGATTAATCTCGTAATTAGGGTTTGATCAATTTTCGTCATTATTAGGTACATTCAACTTGAGGAGGTCATAACTTTATATCTATAGATCCGATTGAGCTGATTCTTGTTGCTTTAGTTTTGAAATTGAATCTAGATTATACAATTAAAATTTCACATCAATCCAACAGATAGATCTTCAGAAATTACTATTTTAGTGAACGTATATCAGTCTATTTTTGCTGAAACCGAAGCGTTTTTTTATAATTTGTTTAGGGGTGTTTTGAGAATCAATAAAAATTTGTTTTAGCTTCTGCGTAATCATTCCGCCTTGATTGCTATATTAGTATATATCGATCCTACAAGTGGTATCAAAGTAGGGTTTTCTAATTAATCTTAACCGGTGATTAGAAATCATAGCGATGGATAGGTATTCGATAAAACCTTGTGTTTTCGATGACGTTGATTTTCAGTTTTGGAAAGCAAAGATGAAGGCATACATTCAAGCTCAGGGCTTTGCAATCTGGGAGAAGGTGTACAAGCCTTATCAAGTACCCGAGAATAATGAAGTTGACGACACAAATTGAACACATATGGAGGCTAATAACAAGGCGAGAAATCTGATTATCCAAGGATTAGGAAGAAGCGACTTTGACCGGATGATTCATCTCAAGTCCGCATATGATGTAGGTTCAAACATGATAAAAGAGGTACACAAAGATATTTATAAAAAAGAATACATACACTTTGAGATGAAGTCTGGTAAATCATTAGATGATTTCTTTACATGCTTTAATAAAATTCTTAGCAATCTACGTGATATTGGAGTTAGCTACACTGATGCTTCAAATGCTCGACAATTACTTGGTGCTTTAGACATGTTAATTTGGGGGATGAAATTAACATCTATTAGAGAATCAACTGTCATGAATACACTTACATTAGATGTTCTTTACTCTAAGGTGAAAACTTATGAATTAGATGTTCTTGCTAGGAAGAATGATTATAAGTCAATTGCTTTGATCTCTCAACCTAACATGTCTCACAATAACTCTTCTTCATCAAGTTTTGCTTTGTCTTTTTTGTCTTCACAAACTGATGAACAGCTTAAGCAATTCCCGGAAGAAGACTTGGCGTTACTCTCTTCTCGATTTAACAAAGCTTTGCAGAATGTGAGAATGAGGAAGAGAGTTGGTGGTGGTCCTCTAAGATGCTATGAGTGTGGTGATCTTAACCATATTCATCCAAATTGTCCTAAATTTGCAGGTAAAGCATCAAAGGAGGAGAAGGTCAAAGACAAAAGGGAAGAGAAGGAGTTCTCTCCAAATAGAGCTGGGCGATGGGCCAGGCTTTTCACGGGTGGCCCAAGGCCCGGCCGGCGCGACCCGTCCAAGTGGATTCTGGCTAGGCCGAGCAGGCACGAACTACAGGGCTGGGCCGGGCCTAAGAATGGGGCCCGTCGGGTGGCCCAGCCCGACTACATGGGCCAGGTTCGGGCTGGCCCGGCCCGGAGGGGCCTAGAGGTTATTTTGCACTGCTCATACTACTTATTAGTACTGCTTTGTACTTATTTTTGTATTGCTCATACTACTTATTTTTCATTCTCCCCAAATACCCATTGCCATTTTTACTGTCCATTGATCTATTCTACTGATTTGTACTGCTCATACTACTAACATTTACTTTGCTTATTTACTATAAAAAGCCAGGTCCGGGTGCTTGTAGCTGGTTGTGGGGCCGGGTCTGGGCCGGCCCGGCTCGACTCCGGCCTGCCATGCTTCTAGGCCTGGCTGGGCCCTATAAAACCTCTCCCATGCCGGCCCGGCCCATTGGCCTATTCGTGCCAGGCCAGCCCGGCTCGCCATGGCCTGGAGCCCACTGTGCCCGGGCTGTGTCGGCCTGGCCCAACCCAACGCCCAGCCCTATCTCCAAATGATAGCAAAAAGAGGAGTTTTGTTAATCGCAAGACAGTGCATCGTGTTCTCTCCGTGCTTGAACAAGTTGGTTTGATAGATATAGATTCTGAGAGCAGTGAGGATGATGCAACTCCAAATAAGCGTGATTTGATGGGTTTGTGTCTCATGGCAAGCAACAAGGATAGCTTCACTGAAGATGATCATGACAATGACTTCAATGAGGTAGATCCTTCATACGATGAATTAGCTATTGCAGTTACTCATCTTAGAAAATTACTTGATAAACACGATAAGAAAATTAAGAAACATGATTTTGTTGTTGAATCATTGAATGCTGAAATTGCTAGACTTAAAATTTTAATTCCTGATGATGATGCTTGCAAATCATGTGACTTAATTTATGATGAGCTTACTTCACTTAGAAAAGAATACGCTTCCTTGTTAGAGCAAGTTAAGACTGAACATAAGAAAATTGATAAACTTGTTAAAAATGCTAGTTGTTCTACTGTTGATTTGCATTATCCAACTCCATGTTCTAAACGTTCTATACTAGAATTGAAGTTGCATGATGCTAATGCTAGAGTTTCTCAAATGACCAGTGCTTTGCTCACTCATAAGGTTTTTTCATGCTCTAATTGTCGTAAGCAAAAAGGAAAAGTGGATGCTACTTGCAATAATTGTTCTATTATTTCTCAAAAGGTTGATTACTTGCAAAAGTCCTTAGAACATTTCACTAAAGGGAAGAAAAATCTAAACATGATTTTGGACCGATCTAAGGTTAGCACAAACAAGAGTGGTTTAGGTTTCGACCCTTATGCTTGATATAAAACTCAAACTCCCACTGTTGTTAAGGCTCTTTGTAAAGACAAATTTGAGATTCTTAAAAAGGATTATAAGAAACTTCCTTTTAAATATGCTGGAATTTTATCTTCTTTTATGATGAATGCGAATGGTGCTTCTACTTCTAAAGTTAAACATCATGTTAAGTACAATTACACTCACTGTGGTAGAGATGGACATCTAGTTGATTTTTGCTTTAGACTAGCTAAACAACAAAAGAAATAAAGGGCTAAGGCTAGGTCTAATTTCAGACAAGCACGCTTTGCTTCTCATTATGTGTCTAGGGTAAAACAAACGCCTTTTGTTGCTAAGAACACGGGAAATGGCAA
This sequence comes from Rhipidocladum racemiflorum, assembly GCA_036346355.1. Lineage (NCBI taxonomy): Eukaryota > Viridiplantae > Streptophyta > Magnoliopsida > Poales > Poaceae > Rhipidocladum > Rhipidocladum racemiflorum. The sequence continues at coordinate 75,095,134 of CM070579.1, forward strand.
ATCTGATTTTGTGCATAAGAATACTCGTGTCGTGCCTACTGTTGTGTGTCGTGTGTCTCAGTACTGGATTCCTAAACATCTTATTTCTAACCCTAGTATCGAGGCCTCGACATTTTTTGCTTCTTTGTAGGCTTCTCACGAAAGGAAGGAGAACATATGGCTAGTGAATTCCGGATGCTCACGCTACATGTCCAGTGATAAGAATTGTTTCTCCTCCCTCACTCGTGCATCTCATGCTGAAAGTGTTACTTTTGGTGATGCTATTTTCACTTCTGTTGTGGCAAAAGATACAGTGAAGGTAAATGACAAGTTTATGTTTAAGGATGTTGCTCTTGTTGAAAACTTAAAATATAACTTGCTGTCTATCCACAAATTATTGATGAAGATATCAATGTGTGTTTTAAGAAAAAGGAATGCTTTGTCTTGAAATTTAGATATCTTGATAAATTTGAAGCTAGATCAACCGATAGTATTTTTCTTGGATATCCTGCTCATACACGTGGCTATCGTGCGCTTGTTTTGGAGACTAACAAAATTGTAGAAACTTGTGAAGTTACTTTTGATGAGGCTAGTCCAAGCACTAGTCAAAATGATGCAGGTACAGGCGCATATGTTCAAGGGGAGAGTATCATTGTTCATGAAGACGATGACGATGTTGAGGATGAGATAATTAGAGGTTTAAATGAGAGACTCACTCCGTCCAGGACTTCAAATCAAACATATGAAGGAAAGTTCACCTTTGTACCTCACTACATCAAGGTTGGATATACAATTTGCTGTGTGCTTGTGCTTGTTTTCAAGCTTCCCCACGTGCTTCACATCGAAAAGCTGTCAAGTGAATTTTCAGGTATTTCCATGGTACTCAAGATTTGGCATTTGGCTTTCTGTTTTCTCATGCATTAGTTTAAGAGTATTTTCTGATACTAATTTTGGAGGGTGTAGAATTGATAGAAAAAGTACATCTGGTTCATATCACTTCTAGGGTAATTTTCTTATTGTATGGTCATTTAGAAAACAATCTTCTGTTGCACAATCAACTGCAGAATATGAATATGTAGCTGCTGCTAGTTGTTGTTCTCAAATTCTTTAGATAGTAGCTACACTTAAAGATTATGGTGTTAATTTAGATAGAGTTCCTCTTTTGTGTGATATAACTAGTGCAATATGCATTGCTAAGAACCATGTGCAACATTCTAGGGCAAAACATATTGAGATTAGATTTCACTTTCTTAGAAATCATGTAGAAAAGGGAAATATTGTGCTTCATCATGTGGATACTGAACATCAATTGGCAGACATTTTTACGAAACCTTTGTCTTCTTTTCGTTTTACTTTTATTTGAGGAGAACTTGGTGTGGTTCACCTAATGGGTTTGTTTTGAGGGTGAGTTTGTCAAAACTTTGTAATATTTTGTAACATATTTTTAGGTGTGTTTCTTAAATAAAAAACAAAAAAAATAGAAAAATAATGAAAAAGTATCGAGCATTGTATTTGATACACATGTTATTTGAAGCCATGTTTATGCTACAAGGTCTTTGCAACTTCAAATTTATGCATATATGGTTTATATTATGATATGACTTTTTAAATGGAATGAAAACTTGAATTAAATCTTGTCATGGTTGAACTTTCTTGGCTATCTTGATCCTGCTCAAAAAGTGCTAAATGTGAATGTTATCAAAATTAAAGAGTTAAAAGCTCAAGAAGTGATAGTTGATAGATGCAAGATCAAGGAAATATGTACTATCGCACTTCTTCTTTACGAGATTGCTTATAATTGCACTTTGATATGAATTTGGAAGAGGTTGTGTATGATCGAAACCATGGAACCTTAAGCTAATTGCTTGTCATGGTTTTAAAGTAAGGCTGATAGTGCATATAATTTCTTACAATTTTATATTCTGTTGCAATCAATCAATAAATCAGTTTTTCAAGCACCAATGAAGTGCACAAAAATTTAATGTTCTCAAATTTTGAGATGGTTGAGGAAGGGAGATAATGCCATGCAAAAAATCGTTAATAGTACTTAATTTCTAGTTGTTCTTACTCTACATTTTCTATGTGTAGATTTGAGGGTGCAAGTATTTTTGATAGTATAACTTGGAGGAAATTACATATGTGGATGAATTATAATGTTCAGCATATAAAAAAATGATAAACAAAAAACAAACAAAAAGATTTTGTCCTCTATTTTGTATTCTTGATGAATCCATTGTCAAAAGGGGAGAATTTTGGACACATATTGCACATTCACACGCACATTTTCACTACTTTGCTTTTTTATTTTAAATTTTTTTAAAAATTTTCTTGTAAGGTGAATACCAATGTTCAGTTCTAAGTGGTGTTGCCAATGTTCTCATCAAGGGGAGATTGTGAAATCACATGCTGAAAAATTGGCTTAGTGATGAATTTGACTTGCAAAGTGGTTGTGCTCATGGCATGTGTGGTGCTTTTGTATGTGCTATTTCATATGATTATTTGAAATGTTTGTGATAGCATGATAATTGTTTTGTTTGATGCAATGCGCTTGTATGAGTGGTTGCATGGACTGATCTTGAGTTAAGTCGTGGACTTGTGCTCGTACATGATTTCGTGTTTGTTCATGTGTAGGTGTTGCTTGAAGGCGAACGTGGTCGATGACGGGACCGGAACTAGGTTCATGGAGGAACTGAGGTTCAGGACTAGGTTCAGGGAGGAACCGAGGTCCTAGTGTTCAAGGATGTCATGCGGAACGTTCGAACTAGAGAACAGTGCACGTGAAGGCGAGTGAGTCATGTGGTAGCGGCAGGTGGGTCGTACGCGTGCATATATGATTTTTGGGCTGTGTGCATATGTTGGGCTATATGTAATTGGGCCAGATGGTTATACAAGCATGTATTTGAATACAACTGATTAGGGTTGTTTATATAAATAGGAGGGGGTCCTCCTGATTTTAGATAAGCTGCACAAAATAGAGAAATAAAAGAGAGCGCAACACTTGGGCGCACTGAACCAGAACGGCGACGGCTGGGATAAATTCTCAATGCTACAGTAACTCGGCTGCTAAAGTGTTTTGCGATTGCTATAGTACTCGACTACAGTAAATCGCGTCAATCCAACGGTTGGATCTTCGGAAATTACTATTTTAGTGAACATATGTCAGTCTGTTTTTGTTGAAACCAAAGCAATTTTTTATAATTTGTTTAGGGGTGTTTTGAGAATCAGTAAAAATTTGTTTTAGCTTCCGCGAAATCATTCACCCCCTCTGATTGCTATATTAGTGTATATCGATCCTACACGGTCAAAACCAATCTTTCTTTCTTTCCCATGACATCCATTTTCAATTTTCGTGTCCTTACACTTCTCAGCAAAATGACAAGGCTAAATGAGCTATTCGAATTATTAATGCTGTTCTCCGAAGTCTTCTCATCCAAGAATCTATGACACCTTGTTTTTTTGGCCAAAGCTATTCACGCAGCCACTAATCTCCTTAATTGACAACATACCAAGTCTCTTCGTATGGCTATTCCTCATCAAAACCTCTTTGGTCGTAAGCCTTCCTATGATCGTCTTCGAGCATTTAGATGCTTATGCTATCTCACTATCTCCTCTATCTCACCACACAAACTTTCTCTTCGTTCATTACTTTCCATCATAAAGGCTATCGATGCTTTGATCCTTCTTCAAAGTGTCCTTAATTATATCCCGACATGTTCTCTTCTCTTTGATGAACATGTCTACCCCTTGCCGCTACCCCCCAACTAACTCCTTTTATTTTTCTTCTTCATCACACTATGACAGGTGGTGTATCTGCCAATACCTCCATGTCAACCACACAAACTAGTGTTGCTATTGTTGTTGCACCTTCTGCTGCTTTGCTGTTGTTGCATACTGCCCATCTCCTGCAGGTCGCCGCCACTACCGTACCCTCCCTACAGCAAGCGTCCGCTACCACCTTAGTATTGCATGCTGTCCCATATCGCTCCCATGGTCGCTGATCCATTGTTGCATGTTGCCACGCCAGTACCGCAGGTTATTCTGTTGCCATATGCTACCACGTCAGTGCTGTGGGACACAATTGCCCCTGGTCTTGTCACGGCAGCCGCCAGCCCTACCGTGGAAACACTACCATTTGCCGTGACAGACTCTCCCCCCTACACTGAAAGTTTGCATGTTCCTTTTGAGGGTCATCATCTCAATTTGACAGCCATATCTCTCTCTTTCTCCAATACCCAAGGTTTTAAACCACAATTTTTACAACTTTTATGGTAAGGTCCCAAAATAGCTACAATAGCTATCGCGAAAACTATCATTCGTCGTGTTTTCAGCATTAAAAAAATAAAATTTAAATATGTATATAATATAAGTCACCCCAAATGAATCATAAAACCATGATACTTTAGACACTACTACAGAACCAGCTACCACAAGCGGGTCGTAACCCCCTTCAGAAGCGGTTTTATAACCGCTTCTAAGCAACCGCGTGTGATACCCGTCCGGTATCACAAGCGGTTGCACGGACCGCTTGTGTTGTGGCAGCAGAAGCGGTTGGGAAGGTGTCCAGGAAGGCCAGTGGAGCCGCCACGTGGGGGACTCCACAAGCGGTTCGTGTTACAAACCGCTTGTGGAGAGCAAACACTCCAGAAGCGGTTAGAGTTACCAACCGCTTGTGGAGAGATTTTTCAATTATATGTATTATAGAATATGTTCTTTCAGTGTTTTTGTATATCGTTTTTTACCATAAAATTAAATATGAGTGGAGGAGTTTTCTGCGCAATTAAATATATATTACATATGCTTACTCATACACATGTTCACCAGCTAGCTCAGTAAAAAAAACGAACTTAATAGTGTAACAAATGGACAAGTACATACACGCTATCGACGTTTACAAGTTTGAATGATTAAAAAAATGATTATCGAACTCAGTTCTTGCATGCGTCAGTCAAGTCCTTGGTCGACGTCGATGTCGTCATCAGTTCAGCTGTGTTCAACGATGGACCAAGCCGTACGTGGAACTCGCCATTTGGAGATACAACCTCGTCGACAATGAAGCCGATTAGTTGTTCTTGCAGTGCGCGCACTCGGTGAGGCGGGAGCACGCTAACATGCTCATCGATGTTGGGCTGAAAATTGATTAAGCAGGAAGTATATAAATATCCGATCACATGCAATTAATTAAAATGTAAGTTGTAGCTAACAAATTGACATGCATATACGAACCTCGGCATAATGTTCCAGCTCATCGCCATGAATAAAACTTTGAATATAGTGGAACACGTAGTAGCCACATAAGTTGTTTCCAGCCGTTTGGCGTTTAACCTTGTGAGGAGAAATTTGAGAATATCGGATGAAGAAGCGATATGGTGCATTTATATTAATAATTGTTTTTGTAGTACGTGCACTGAGTGCTCACTATGACTTAATTCTTTCTTGAATTCTCCTTTATGCTTCTTACGGAACTTTGCAAATATCTTGTTGAGGGCGTCAATGAACCATTGGTATTTGCTGATTGGATTCCTTCTTGAGTCATGAACTATAATCCTGCTTTGTTGTCAAGCTCGATGACTAGAAGGATCGGTGAAACCTATTCGTATATTCCAACAAGCGCGTAAGCGACTAGTCGTACTATCAATGGCTTAAGAAATACAAGAACAAGAGGTTTGTGAGAACACGTACATGAAGTTGAAGGGCAGAAGTATGTACGGTTTGTAGTGATGTTTCAATAATGCACGCAAAATGTATGCCTCAACTTGCAGTCTTTGCTGGTCGAATGACCAGATTTTCTCGTTGACAACCTCTAGGTCGATGAAGCCAATGTTCTGTTTGCCTAGTCTTCTACATCGTTGTATCTCCATTCTACATAAGAAGGGATAACTAAGTTAATTAGATTTTCAATTTTGTGGTACGAGAGGAAGCAAACGGTAAACTTAGCAGATCAACACTTATAGACACCAGCAGCACATGAAGGACACGTCGATGGCGTCTGTTTGGTACACATGGTACAAGTCCTCGAATTGCAGCCATATTTATGTCTTTTCCCGCGGAAGAAATGCTCATATTGAGAAATGAGGAGGAACATTTTCTCTCCTTTAGATGCCCTTTTCATGTAACATTCATGCATTTGACGCATCTTCGTTGGGAGATCATTTATATCTTTTGGATCAATTAGCGGTTTGCCCAACTCATACTTCCATCTGGTTGGTGCCACTGGAAGATCCTGGTCTATTGATTCGAGTCCTGCCTCCTTCAAGAATTCTTGGATCCTCAACTGCTCAGCACTCTGCACATCTTCCACTTTCTTCTTCTTCTTTCCCGCCGACGAAGCCCGTGTATTTTTCCTTGTAGCCTTTCTTATTGTCCTTTCGTAGTCGGTCATCACAGGCGGTGGCGCCGTTCCGCATGACTGAAAGTGCTTCACAATTTTTTTATCGGTTTTAACGTTGGGCTCTGGCTTCGTTGGCGCAAACTGCCTGGCCACATCCGTCTTTACGGTAATTGATAGCTCCTCCGCAGTCAAATCATATGGCCTCTTCGGCAGTTCCTTCGACATTCTCTGTCCGTCGGATGCCGACTTCGTGGGAGCAGGTGCCGGTGCGGGATCCCTCCTTCTGACATGGAGCTTCTTCCTCGGGGGAGATGCTGGAGGTGTGGTGACTGGAGATGTCGGGCTTCTTTGTGGAGCGGGAGGTGGAAGAGGCATGGCCTGGACCACCGGAGAAGCTTTGCGTGCAGGCGACGTTGGAGGAGTCGTGGGTTGTCGATGTGGAGGAGGCGTGCTTGCTGCTGCAACTGGCTCAAACTGTGAGGCCTCTATTGTTGGAGATGTGACCTCCACACCATCTGGAAATATGATGTACATTTTGCGCCAGAGGATGAATGTGCCGTGGAGGGCCTGTCCAAGCTTGGTCACGTCGTCGCCCCCAGCAATCTCGAGCAAGAGATCTTCGAAGCCCCCCACCACCTCTTCCACCGTGACCTTCGAGTACCCGGATGGTATCTGGTTGAAGTGGAACGTCTGGCCCGCCTCCACCGGATAAGCCATGCCGTAAGCCACCTTGTAGGAGAGGTTACGCATATCAATGTGTAGCTCGCACTGGCGGCGAACCTTGATGCTGTCCACGGGATAACGGACCTGCGGGTCATCTGCTTCAGGGGCCACGGCGGACGCGCAACTGCTCTTTTGCGCGGTGGGACTGATCACGGGTTCCGGCGCCCCTTGAACATTACTTCCCTGAAGCTGATACTGGCTTATTGCTTCGGACACTTGTTGCGCGATCAGATCAGGGATGGAAGCCTTCGTAGCTCTAAGCTCGTCCTCCAATCGGCTCACTCTACCCTGATCTCTCCTCTTGCTTCTGTCCCGGCTCCTGTAACTGCTTGAGTCTTTGGCAAATCCGTGCCTCCACGGTATCTTTCCGAAACCTCGTGTCCTTCCCGGGTGCTCAGGGTTTTGAAGGGCATATGTTAGCTCGTCATTCTCCCTGTCCGTCACCAAGGATCCTGACCGAGATTGTTCGATGGCTTGTACAATCCTTTCACCAACTTCTTGCACTGTTGGTGCCATCACCAAGCTACCGTCATCTGCAAGTTGGCCCCCGTGACCCAAGAACCAATTGCGCAGGCGAGGCTCCCAATCCTCAGTTTCAGGTACAATTTCCTGCTGCCGAAGTTCCTCTTCCCGCTTGTCCCATTTCTTTGCAGCCTTAATGTAACCACCGGTGCCGAGATGGTGGTGGTATTGCTTCTTCTGGGCATTCACCTTGTTTTTCTCTCTCGCGGCACATCTGCATCGGATAGCTTGTACTCCTCGAAAGCCTCCCAATGATCTGCCAGCTTAGGAAATTGATTGAAGTCTGGCCATTCTCCTTTGTCGATGTACTTGCGGGTGAGGGACGACTTTCACTGCTGAAAGGAAGTTGCCATCTTCTTGAAAGCCCATCCCTTGGCCTTCTGTTCGTACCCTTCTGGAAAAGTGAAATTTTCCTTCATATCATTCCAGAGCAGTTCCTTGGTAGCTGCAGGGACTTCGGTCCATTTCTGGATGCTGATTGGGACGTGATCCCTCACGTGGTAGCCGCAAGCATTGTTGAAAGGGCCAATTGCTGAAAGTGGGGCTAGCAGACTCCCGTCGTTGCCAACTTCGGTTATCACATACTTGGTCGAAGGCTTCTTGTTAGGTCCTCGGTTAATTCCGGACTGGGTGGCCGATGATGTACCGGGCTGGATACACAAACACATGTTAGAATAATTAACATGTTTACGGTGATTTCATAATGGTTAAGACTATACCTCGGTGTAGCCGGCAGTATCCTCGCCGGTACCAGTGTTAACAGCCTCATCGACAGCGATACCAGTGTTAACAGCCTCATCGACAGCGATACCAGTGTTAACAGGCTCATCGACGCCTAAGATGGTTCCCAGCGCAATGGTCTCGAACATCATATTTTCCTCGTCATCGAAATCCGGGTCACCACGTCTTGGTGTCGCCATCTATAGTGGGCATGAAATCATATATACAATATTTATATATTAAATACATACGCACATACAAACATATATTTGTAATATCTCTAGGCCAAAAGAGAGGGAAACCGATGGGATTTCCCCTTGCAACTCCCAAAAGAGAGGGAACCACGACTGGAATGCCACTTTCAATGGGGTGGAATGGGAGAGAGGTATCACGTACGTAGAACCCCACCCTCACCCCTCCATGCATGTTGTCGTTCCGCTTCGTTACAAACAATGGAGTATTTAGGTAGCGGACATATCTCTAGATATAATCTATAGTGTGTCGTATCATCCTTTAAAATTTTGAGTTCAAACTTGAAGTATATGGCCACGGACCCCGACATATATACGCACGATCTATCATCCTTTAAAATTTAGTAGCATGAAAACTCCAACATACAACATACATGTGGCCATGAAAACATATATACAATATATATACAATATTTACTAAAATAAATATACAATATATATACAATATTTGTACTTTTTTGGCAATATTTACTAAAATAAATATACAATATATATACAATATTTACAACATATACAATATATATACAAATATTTACAACATATACAATAGTTACAACAGAGAGAGCATGAAAACTCCAACATACAACATACATGTGGCCATGAAAACATATATACAATATATATACAACGAAAATGTACTTCAACTGCAACAAATCAACAAAAATCCTTGTGAGCATTTCACCGAACACCTTGCGGGCATGAATACAGACAGAGCAGGAGGGGGCATTTCGCCAGCTACCTAGGTCCTCCGGGGTGGATGGCCTGGGGGGCGTCGGCGCGGTGGCTGGGAGGCGTCGGCGTGGTCGCTGGGGGCGTCGGGGCGGTCGCTGGGACGTCGGTGATGGCGGTCGACGGAGCTGGCTCTAGCGCTGGGGACTTAGAAAATTTGAAGGTGCGGAGAGTGTGGGAATTCAAAATTTAAGTGTTTGTCCCGCTTCTACCCGGTTGGTATTCTGAACCGCTTGTAGAAGCACCTCTAGAAGCGGTTCCTAATACGAACCGCTTGTAGAAGCACCTCTAGAAGCGGTTCGTAATACCAACCGCTTGTAGGCCCCTAGGCTGGCTTCACCACGTGTAGAGGATCCCGACTACAAGCGGTTCGTAATACCAACCGCTTGTACAGGTACATCTACAAGCGGTTTTTAATACCAACCGCTTGTACAGGGCCCCGATTACATGCGGTTTGTTCCACGAACCGCTTGTAAAAGTACGGATACGTAACACTTAAAAGAATGCAATGCCTTATGCTGTTAACAAGAAATCTCTTCTCCCCCTTGGCTAGCGCGGGCGCTTGAGTGCGGGCTTGTGCATAGAGGTCGGGTGTTCGAGCCCCACTCGCGCCCCGCGGGCCTTTCTTTTTTTTAAACCAGACTACAAGCGGTTTGGACTAAGAACCGCTTGTAGAGACCCCCTCTACAAGCGGTTTGGACTAAGAACCGCTTGTAGTCTGGTTTAAAAAAAAAGAAAGGCCCGCGGGGCGCGAGTGGGGCTCGAACACCCGACCTCTGTGCACAAGCCCGCACTCAAGCGCCCGCGCTAGCCAAGGGGGAGAAGAGATTACTTGTTAAGCACATTAGGCACCGCATTCTTTTAAGTGTTTGTATTCGACTGTTTAATTTTTTCCCGTGTTTCTTTTCTATTGTTTCATTTTTTTCAAGTGTTTGTATTCGATCCCTTCATTTTTGTTAAGTGTTTGTATTCGATTATTTAATTTTTTTCTGTTTTTCTATTCTATTGTTTCATTTTTTTAAAACATCATATGTACAAGCAATGTTAAACATCAACATTTCAACATGATCATATTGAATAATGTACAGGCAATGTTAAACATCAACATTTCAACATGATCATATGGAATAATGTACACGCAATGTTTCGCCAGCCATAATGTATACAGGTAGTACATCTTAAGTCTTCGTCTTTACAATTGTTCCTTCTTTATGATCGTGACGTATGTAAGGAGCATCGACATCACTGTCACGCAGGACGTTTATGTCAACATCAACTGTAAAAGGAGGGAGCTCGTCGAACTGACCATACTCTTCCTCATCGGTGACGTCCTCAACTCCTACAATCCTTCGTTTGCCTTGGAGAACTACATGTTGCTTTGGCATTACCTTTTGCTTGTCCTTTCGATTTTTGGGTTTGCTTGACATGTCCATTACATAGAAGACCTGGATCACATCGTTCGCGAGAACAAACGGTTCGCGCCTATAACCGACTTCTGTGAGATCCACTGTTGTCATGCCGTATTTGTCGACCTTCACACCGTTTGGAGTCAGCTTGACCCATTGGCACTTAAATAGAGGGACCTTCAGAGGTCCATAGTCGAGCTCCCATATTTCTTCTATGAAACCATAATATGTGTCGAACCTGCCACTGTTGTCTTCGGCGTCTATACGGACACCGCTGTTCTGGTTGGTGCTCCTGTTATCCTGGGATCTGGTGTAGAATGTGTAACCATTGATCTCATACCCCTTGAATGTCCCGATTCCTTGTGATGGTCCCCGGGCCAAGCGTTGCAATAGTTCATCGTTTGACCCTTCCTCAAGGATGTACTTCTGTAGCCAGCTGCCGAAAGAATCCATGTGCTTCAGGGTTATCCAACTCTCTGTCTTCCCTGTGAACTCGCGGCGTAGGACACTCTTGTGCTGAAGAACATAGGCGGCGACTATGGTTGATTGCTTCAGAACAGTGAAATGTGCTTGCTTGAATCCAACAAGATCGTTGCATGCAACTGCTTGCCTTCCTATTGTCCCTTTGCCCCGTAGCCTCCCCTCGTGTCGTGATATGGGGACGCCGATAGGATTTAGATCATTCATATAATCAACACAAAACTCTATCACCTCCTCCGTCACGTAGCCCTCGGCAATCACGGCCTTCGGGGCCTTGACGGTTACGAACGTACTTCTTGATGACGCTCATGTACCTCTCGAAAGGGAACATGTTGTGCAGATACACTGGTCCGAGGATACCTATCTCCTTGACAAGGTGAATGGTGAGATGAACCATGATATCAAAGAATGCAGGAGGAAAAATCATCTCGAGGCTAACCAAACTTTGTACCACATCAGCGTCCAACTTAGGTAGTTTAGCTGGTTCGACGACCTTCTACCAAATGGCGTTGAAGAAGGAACATAGCTTCGTGATTGTCCCCCGCACCCACTCGGGCAGTATACCTCTGATAGCTACTGGGACCCGTATTGAGTGGTGTCCGACATACTGTTGGCTCTATCTTCCTCTTCTTCGTCTTCTTCATCGTCTTCTTGTCGAATCGCCTTTGTTTCGCCATGGTGGGTCCAGCAGGTATAGTTTGCCATGAAATCTCTCGTGATCACATGCCTCATAACCATCCATCGTTCGGAATGCTCCTTCTCATTCTTGCAGTCTACGCACGGACAACGTATGAAGCTTCCTTGAGGCAAGAATGCAACGGCCGCGTCGAGAAACTCCTTCATGCCCTCTCTGAACTCTCTTGACCGACGGTCTGCATTGTACATCCATTGCCGATTCATCTACACAAATAAAAATAATAACAACATCTATCACAATATTCTATTAAAGCTAACTATGACTAATAGTTTTGTATTTTTTAATCATTCTGTGTTCTTTGAACTAAAGCCAACTAATTATTTCTAATCCTCCTGCATTTTTTAAAATAAAACTAACTAATTGTTACATTTTCATACAAATCTTTTCTCTTCCACACCTTTGTACCATTTCATCGTTTCACATTAATTGAATTTCATTTCATACACCAAACAATATATATCACCTTAATTAAGAACAAAAATATAAGCCAACAAAACATAATTTCTCAACATCCAATGCACAAAAAACATCAATATCTAGGTGAGAAGGATGTCAGCAACATATTACTCACCTTAGAACAATTAATTCGGATCTAATAGCCTCAATTCAAAATTTTGGCAGCACCTCGCCATGAACAGCTAGCTCTCGGCCCACCACTGTGATGTCCTGTGCGAGCTCGGGGAGGAAGACAGGGTTTAAATGCGCTGGGCGGGAGGGGGTTTCTACAAGCGGTTCTACACACAAACCGCTTCTGGCGCCCCACTAGAGCTCTACAAGCGGTTCCAAAGACGAACCGCTTCTAGAGAGGAGGCTCCAGAAGGGGTTCGTGTTACAAACCGCTTCTAGAGACCCCCTCCCGTCTGTTGCCCACGAACCGCTTGTGGCATGGGACTCCACAAGCGGTGCGCACGTAACCGCTTGTGATAGGCCGGTTGTGAAGGCCGGTTCTGTAGTAGTGAGAAGATGTTAATATTTTTATAATAATAACATGAGTCAAGTCTAGAATCAACAAACATGTTAATACATATCAAGGACCATAACTGATAGCTATATCATAATGTTCTAAACAGTAAGTAAATAATCGCTAAGAAATATGAATGCTGGATTATTGAAAAAAAAAGGTGAGATGAGGTATTTTGCTAGTTTTCGTATAGTTTAGGGTTATAAGAGGTGCATTTGAGCCTTCTAGTAATGTTGGATTGCAAAATAGACCAAATGTTTTGACCCGTGGGTACCTATGTAGGATATATAGCGGAGCTATCGCTAGCTACAAACTACGACATATAGCAGAGCTATTGTTAGCTATAGTGCTTGTAGCTAATATAGCGGAATATTGTCTATTAGCTTCATGTTTGGGGGTTTAAAAAAGCTATAGCACAGCAATATCGTAATATAGATAGTTATTTAGAACATTGCCAATACTTAGTACATACTGCTCAGCTCTTAAAAGATTCGAATTGGCGCACATCTATCGATGAGGAATACCATACCTTACTACATAATAACACTTGGGAACTTGTTCCTCCTCCTGGTGCCAATATTGTTTTCGGTAAGTGCATTTCTCGACACAAGTTGAATCTGGATGGTTCTCTTTCCGGCTACAAGGCTCGATGGGTAGTTCAAAGTTTCTCTCAACAAGTGGGTGTTGATTTTGATGAAACCTTCCTTCCGGTGATAAAGCGTACTACTATTCGCATTATTCTCAATCTAGCAATCAGGAGTTATTGGCCTATTCACCAACTAGATGTGGAGAATATATATGTTCCTTCATGTACATTGAAGTGGATCGGATACCCAAGAGAAGGTGAGTTGGGATTCTTCTCGCTAGTAGCCAAATTAAAAACTTAACATTTCCTAGTCCAAGCTATGTGCCTATGGTTTTTAGTGTAGACAAAACAACTCCTATATAAGTCTAGTGAAGTTTTGCAACCTAAATTCCAATCCTACAGAAGTATAGTATGTAGGAATTAAAAGACATAGAAGTAAATCCAAAAAAGTAAAAGAGACAAGGAGCATAACCAATTTTTACCGAGATATCGGAAATTCGGCGATCCCTCCTACTCCTTTTGGAGCACACTCACAGAGTATCTCTCAGCCTTGAAACCATGCAAGGAATCAAACCATCCACGTGGTAGTCATTCTCCTGCAAAAATAGGCATTCACATAATTAAAATATTAAAATATACCATAGCAACATAACATTAACATATTAAATATACCATAGCAACACAAGTAAGCTTTTCAATATTGGATAACATTAACATATTAAAATACACCATACCTTTACTATATTTTAAATAATTGAAAGTTGTCACATATCAATACAAGTAAGTTTTTCAATATTGGATAACATTAACATATTAAAATATATCATAGCAATATTTTTTTTTGTGTATGCAAATATCGCTACTTGAACAAGTATACCATTTTCGGGTGTCATCCATTGCTACTAAATATAATTGAACAAATATTGCTACTAAATATACTTTAACAAATATTGCTACTAAGCATACTTCAATAAATATTGCTGCTTGACATAATTGAAGAAATATTGCTACTTGACATACTTCAACAAATATTGCTAGTAAAAATACTTCTAATTTTTTTTCTCTATTTTCTACATTTTGAACACCTCAAAAACTTCTCGAAACTTCATTTTTTTTTTCAAAAAAATATTCACACCAGAGGTCATAAGGCTATTAATACTAATTATAGGGAAATTTTGGATAAATTTTGTCAATTTTTTTTATTTTTTGAATTTAAATTTGAATTTGAACGAAAAACCGAACGAAATTCCTTTTCGCTGGGGATCGGTAAGGTCGAATTTCACGAAATTCATTCGAATTTTGTTGAAATTCAGAACCCTAATACAGCCTTCTATATGTTGATGATATCATCTTAACAACATCTTCATCTCACGTTCTTCAGGATATTGTTTCGTCTCTATGTAACACATGTCGTCTGCCAGCGTCTCCGCGACCAGGAGTCAAACTATTTTTTATAATTGCGTTTGGAAGGGGCCAAATTAGATTTGCAAAAAAGAGTTTATCGGTGGTCTAGAAAAGTGACGACATCATGCTTACGCTGATCATGTGATAGCATGTACGATCCAACCCGGGGGGGGGGGGCACCACCAGAAAACAGACAATCCCTTACCTGCCACAAACCGTCAGGAAAATATAAAAAACCGTTAGGTTTTATTTTACTGACGGGTAACCGTCAGGCAAAACCTCTTAGTCCTAGCTGGTCAGGAAAAGCAAATTTGCCTATAGCTGTGATAAGATGGACATATGAATGATCAGAAGAGGAATAAACCGCCATGTTGAACCATCATAGTTTGGGTCTGATGGTAAGATGGACATATGAATGAACAGAAGAAGATATAAAATGGCCGGCGGCATGTTGAGGCATTGGGTCTGATGGTCGATCTTACCGTCGTTCCTGCGAAGCGCACGAAGGCGAACCCCTTGTTGAATCGAGGCTTGGCCAGATCCCGCACGACCTGCACCTCCTCGACCTCACCGGCCTCCGCGAGCCCTTTGCTGAATCGCGGGTCGGCCAGATCCCGCACGAGCCGCACCTCCTCGACCTCACCGGCCTCCGCGAGCCCCTTGTTGAATCGCGGCTAGGCCAGATCTCGCACGAGCTGCACCTCCTCGACCTCACCGGCCTCTGCAAGTGCCCGCGCCACGTCCTCGTCAGTCGCGTCCCCCGGCAACAAGCCGACGATCGCTGCAGATCGGTGTCGACCAAGGATTGTAGCGCCAGGGATTTGGGGAGTCTCCCATTCTGTTCAAGAGTTTGGGGGAAGAGGTAGAAGAGAGGCCTTGGATTTGGGAATTGATATATTAATTTCCCTCTGTACCAGGCCCAAGTTCTTTTGACGGTTTTCCTTTACACGTCAGGAAAATTGTGCGGCACAGTAAAGATTGGTGCAACAACACGACTATTTTGGCGCGGTGGCCAATTTTTCTCTACTCTCAACGTGGTACAATGACCAAATTATAAATCTGACGGGCTGTGGCGGTCAAAAAAAAAATTTTCTGGCGGTATTTTTATTACTGCCAAGAAAATATATTTTTCTTGACAGTTATTTAGTACCCCTCAAAAAAATTACAATTTTACTTACGGTTATTTTTTACCCCTCAAAAAAATTACAATTTCCTTGACGTTGTTAAAACTCCTGTCAATAAAAAAATGAATGCCTCATAGGCTCGGTGGGCCCATTAGAAAAAACTGTGAAAGTAAGGGATTGTATGTTTTCTAGTAGTGGGGGGTTCAGCTCTTGCTGAAGGCAACAAAGGCCTATACATCTCTTTGATGGGCCAATCCAACGCATCACAAGGAGACACACTACACTGTTGGAAACTACACAGTACCAAAGCTGTAGTTTATGATGTAGTGGTCCAATTAACGAAATCTCTGGCTCTCATCTCGCAGGTCGCAAGCAACATGAGGCAGCCGATCGAGGGGAAAGGCGCGCATGTGTGTACGTAAATTAGGCTTTGCCGCTTTGTCACCTTTCAAATTTAGGTAAGAGTTTCCGTTTTCTTCAACTTTCTCAGAGACTGAAGTGACTAGCTAATCGTTAACATCCAACTTCTTGCACTACTATAGAATGGTACATCACTATCGCTTCATCTGTATCGGTTTTCAATTTTTGAGGAGAAAATCAATTATGATATATATATATGTAACCAGTAATTTTTGGAAACGGGGTCATCACAATCAATTCTGATGACAACCCCTCATTTGTGGTGAGTATTTCTTTCTTCTTCTATGATTTTTTTGTTAGCAATAGGAATTAAATTCAATTTTGATTTGGTGAGCATTTCTTTCTTCTTTTATGATTTTTTTAAATTTTGCGCAACTTTTGATTTTGCACTTGCCTTTTTCTTTTTCTACTTTTTTGTGCGGCTCTTTTTTTTCACCTTTGCCTTTTTTTCAAAATTAAACTCTCACAAATGAGCACACTCTAAAATATGAACCGGAAACAAAGATTACACAAGTTATAATGAAAACAAACTCAAACAAGACAACAAATAATCGGTGAAAATGGGTACCGAAACTTCAGAAGCTGTTTTGAGGTCCTAAACAATGTTTTTTTGGGGGGTTGACACTTTTTCAAAGCCTCGCATAGTCCATCCGTCTACATTGTCGTCCCCTTCGATTTGAGTATTCGTATGTCAAAAATGGACACTATATGCAAAAGTTATAGCCATTTTAATGACAGGTGCACGAATGCCACTTCTTGGGATAGTCATACATGTGATCGTGTGATTCATCGTTGTACAACCTGTTGAGGAGTAGTAGGTATAATTGTATCAGTAGAAGAGCTGTCATCACCACCACATCACAATCGGTTCTGAGCCAAGAACCGATTGTGATTACACCCATCATCACAATCAGTTCTAGCTAGGAATCGATTGTGATGTGGGGGCACATCACAATCAATTCTTGGCTCAAAATTGATTGTAATGTGCCCCTTATCACAATCGGTTCTAGCTCAGAACCGATTATGATGAGAGACACATCACAATCGGTTCTTAGTTCAGAACTGATTGTGATGAGTGGCTCAAAACCGATTGTGATGTGCTCGGGATAGTCTTTTAGCGGGCTAAAGTGAAATTTGGGTGCCGAGCGGATTCCAATTTCAAAATATTTTCGCTGGGTTTAAGGAAAAGGAAAAACTACTGCACACATCCCTTGTATATTAATACACGCCCTTATGCTCACCACTTATCTCCTCCACTTACTCCTCTCCCTCTCCCTCTCCTGCTCTCCCGCTACCTTGTGCTCTTCATTTGCTCCTCTCCCTCTCCTGCCCATATTGTCGCAAGAATTGTAATTGAAAGGCATGCCTACGAATGAGAGGAATTGAAAAGGTTTGCATTTAGCATCTCATCTCATCTTTATGGTTTTTCCATTTATTCTCCATTTCATATTTATGGTTGCTTCCTTAGCTGAAAGAACTGCCACATGATTAAATGGAGAAGGAATTAGAAGGTCAAATACAGGGTATGGTGTTTCATGACACAATCTGGTAATGAAGGTTGCTTTAAATGCTGATTTGTTTTTGTTCGCAGGTGTTTTGATGAATGAAGTAACATTGGAACGAACTGAGTCTTACAATGGCATTACTGTTGTTGAGGACCCAAACTGTAGTTGAGCATGTTTGTGTTCTATATTGTGAACGAATGTGATATGCGTGTTGTAATAAAGTGTTTGTATTCTGTGAATGTGATATGTGCATACTGTGTGTAATCTATGTTGTGTGAATGTGATATGTGTGCATATTGTGTGTAATATGTGATGTTTTTGGGAGGGAGGACAAATGAGAAACAGCACCCCCCTCGTCAATATCGGTTCTTATAAAGAACCGATTGTGATGAGTCTCTCATCACTATCGATTTTGAGCAAGAACCAATTGTAGTGAGGGGGTAGAATCGATTGTGATGACCGTATTATTACTATCGTGCGAAAACTGACTATGATAGAGTCCCCTCATCGCTGTCGTTGAACTTTCTATCGCCACTAAAATCGATTGTGATGTGATACTACGGAATGTCGAGACTTTATAATTTGTGATAATAGGTTATAAAATGTGGTAAAATGGGTTAAGTTGGGGATTTTGCAACTAAAACCCTGAGATTTCACGTTTTAACGCGTTTCGGGCCGTTTTCGGGCGTTTGGGCCGCTCCGGGGAGGTGTTGGGCTTGAGGGAAACTTCATGGGCCGGATGGTGGGACTCCATTGGCCCATGTGGGGGTGAGGGGGCGCAGAAAACCCTGCTGCCCTAGCTCTCCTCACGCCCATGCGCAGCCCCCTTTCCCCATCTCCTCCTCCCTCTCTAGCCCCTCCTCCTCTTCCTCCACACCCCCAAGCCGCACCACCCCTCCTCCTTGCGCCTCCTCCCCCACCACCACGTGCCCTTGCTGCGTCCCCCTCGCTGCCACGCCTTGCCACGGTGCTGCCTTCACCGGTGGGAGGATCCGCGACGAGGAGATCCGGTGGGAAGAAGAGATCGGGTGGAGATCGCGCGAAGAGAAGCGGTTGATTCGTGGATCGTCAAGAAGGTAATGGGGGGATCCTGTGGGGTAGATCTCTTGCTGCTGTAGAGGGGGATTACCATGTTTTTAGATCAAGGGAGGTGCTGCCATGGGGTAGAATTGATGAAAAACTAGAGTTGTACTCACGTTTTGGTTCGGGCAGATTAGGAACCCGAACTAGGGCAGGCGTTTTCGCCAATTTCGAGTTTGAATTTGACCGTACGAACTTTTAGGAAGTTGTAGATAATTTCCTTATCTTTCCGTGCATATAAAGAACGTTAAAATCCGCCCAGCCGTTTGGGAGATATGGCCGTTTTACCGAGCGCTGTCAAATCTGTGACGAGATTGGGACAGTTCGTGTTCAACGTTAGATTAAACAACATTAGAGTCCGAATTAGTCTTTCCCTATAACTAGAAAAAGTTGGGAAATTTCCTAAGCTACGTGGGGATGTACTCGTTTATTCAATTTGGAGTCCTAAAACCGAAGTTATGCCCATTGGAAGGCTGCTGTCCCGAAGGGACAGATTTGCTGTTTTCTGATTTTAGGAGTTGTAAGCGAAGTCGGGTAGTGGGATTTATATGTGTGCTGTTTTGTGGACTCGATTTGAGTGTGTGGCACGTATTTGCAGGTGGTGTGCCTCCGGGAGTACCCTCTACGTCCCGCCACTCCGTCCCCCGCGGTTGAGGCAAGTGTAATGGAATGAGTAGAGAGTTGTAGGGTGTTTGATGATGAGATGCAATGGAATTTATGTTGAGTACTTATGCCATGCTTTATATGTTATCATCGATATGATGTCCTCATGCCATGATTTAAATGCTTGCTGTTGTTATGATGTCCTCATGCCATGCTTGAGAAGGTTGCCGTTGGTATGTGTTTTGAGCTATCTTGATGTGATGCCATGAGACAATATGCAAGATGTATTTAAATGTTGCTGTCCATTGTGCATACATGGCATATTTTCATGGCCGGCCGGTGAGATAAGTCATACCTATTCGGTAGGGTCGGTGAGAACGATTATGACTAGTCCGGGGCTATTCTTTTGAGTAAGTCCTACATCGTGATTCCATCACCGAGGTGAATGGAAGCGAGTGATAGGCACCCTCCATCTTCGGGATGGAAGGGGGGGAAAGGGTGCATGCCGACGGGTGTGCACTCAACCATACCGGTATGAGAATTCCAGGAGACATGTGCATTGCATTGCATGAATGATATACATAAATGAAAATGTTTATGAGATGATGATGAGAGTACTCATGAGATGCTCATGAGATGATTATCATGTTGTTTTAAAGGATGAATATAATGTTAAATATGATGTGTTGTGATTAAGCTGTGGAGGTAGGATGATGGTTTGTTGTCTTGCACCCTGTTTTTCATTACATTACACTTTGCTGAGTGATGAACTCACGCTTGTGTTTTATATTGTTTGTTTATTTAGGTACAATGAAATCGGCGCGCGGGAAGGGAAATTAGCTACACTTCCTCACGTAGCACTCATAATCTAGATAATTCACCCATTTCTATGGAAACATGGCAATAAGTTATGTGGATTTTGGTGTATGGATATTATGTGTGTTGGTTTCCCTCATGTGTGTCATGTGGGTCTTTGGAGCGATTTGTTTTATCATCCTCGTCTTAGTTGATGCTTATTCCATGATTATCATTGCTTGCTGTTATTCTAGTTGATGCTCATCTATTGTTGTCGATGCATATTGATATATCGATTGATAGATATATTGATATGATATTGTGATGTTCAAATTTATGCTAAAACAAAGGAGATGCTGCTGAAATTTCCCATTTAATCATGGTATTAATTGTTGTATGGTCTATGTTGGTGACATTCTGGGCTTAGTAGAAGCTGGGGTGTTACATGTGATGACGAAAAAAACCCGATTCTAATATACATTTATGTAGTAATGTTGATGTGTGTAGGTACACCCTCGGCTAATAAATCAGTCGTGATTCACATCCACATACATATATACATCGTCGTCATAATTAAGAAGATTTAGTTGGTCGCCACAAATATTACCCAGCTAGCTCTTCAGTCGTTCCTTAATATCAACTCTATTATATGGGGAAGATTTGGAGAGAACTCAGCCCCTCCAGGTCACTCCCCCCATTTTGCAAAAAAAACTCTCCCGCTTTCTCCAAATTACATATAGATCCCCGTAAATTACAAATAAGTCCTTTGTGATTTTTTGTGAGGGCAAGAAAACTGTTTCCAAATTGCGGTTAGGTCCCTGGTTTGTTACTTTACAAAAACCCCCCGCTAAATACAAATCTCGAACGAACACTTTTCTAATTTTTCAGGATAGCGATAAGTTCCAAAAATATAACAAATAGGTCCCCGACCCTTACGTTCAGGTCCTTTCTCCGTTTTTCCCGGAAAAAATATTTTCGTCAATTGAAATATGTGTACAGCTCTATCTCTAGAAAAAAAATTTCAACTCTATCTCTAATCTCTAGATTTTTTTTCCCAACTCGATCTCTAATATTTTTCGAAATGTGTATTATTACTCGAAAAACGCATAGAGTGTTAAACCTGACCCTTACGTTCAGGTCCTTTCTCCGTTTTTCCCGGAAAAAATATTTTCGTCAATTGAAATATGTGTACAGCTCTATCTCTAGAAAAAAAATTTCAACTCGATCTCTAATCTCTAGATTTTTTTCCCAACTCGATCTCTAATATTTTTCGAAATGTGTATTATTACTCGAAAAACCATAGAGTGTTAAACTCGATAAAAGAAGGTTGACATCTCTAATATTTTTCGAAACATGTATTATTACCCAGTTAACACAGAGTATTAAACTCGACAAAAGGAGGTTAGCCGGGTAATAATAAAGTGTTAACCAAATTTGTCAAAAGAAATATGTGCCCAGGTCCTTTCTCCGTTTTTCCCGGAAAAAAATATTATCATCAACAAATATATGTGTACAGCTCTATCTCTAGACTTTTTTTTTCCAACTCGATCTTTAATATCTAGACTTTTTTTTTCTCAACTCAGTCTCTAATATTTTCCGAAATATGTATTATTACACGGCGAACGCATAGATTGTTAAACTCGACAAAAGAAAGTTGGCATCTCTAATATTTTTGGAACATATATTATTACCCGGTTAACACATGGAGTGTTAAACTTGACAAAAGAAGGTTGACCGGGTAATAATAAAGTGTTAACCAAATTCATCAAAAGAAATATGTGTACAACTCTAGCTCTCTATTTTTTTATAACTTAATTTCTGATATTTTCCGAAATAAGAAATATAGGTATACAGTTGTATCTCTATAGTTTTTTTTTGCAACTCGATCTATAATATTTTTCGGAAAATGTATTATTCACCGGTGAACTTATAGAGTGTTAAGATCGCTCCGAAAAAAATATATGTTTAAGTCCTCCTGCAGTCTTTTTTAGGGAAAAAACAGAGTAAATTTTACATGGTGTGACGTGCGCCGCACATTCTGCCTAGTTTGACCCTACTGATTATGGAACGTAAGTAAGAGCACATATAATGATAATGTTAGTTGCCTATATGTTTTATTGTATAAAATTTTACTGATATGAATGAAAGAGTATAGATATTTTTTTTATGAAGAAAAGATCATATAGATAGCATAAAACACTATTACATGAGTTATTGTTTATAATAAACACTTTTTCATATCTATTGGAGCCGAAAAAGAGTCGATTGGCTTCAACACACGCGAACATTAGGTTCAAGAGGGTGCGTGTATGCCAGCTGATTTGATCCTGTAATTGGCAAAAAAGGTATAATCTAAATAGCTATTCCAACCGATTAGGTTGTTTGGTAAAGATTGATCTAAACAGCTATTACAGTAGATTAGATGGTGGGTAATGGTAAATATAAACAACTTGTTACAGCTGAGTAGATGATTGATAAAGTATATTTTTCCCGAGAAAGAAAATGCGTAACAAAATCGTTAAAAAAACAAATTTGAGATAATTTGTGTAAGTCGACGATGATCAAAATCGGTGATGTTCAATTTTATTGATCAAAACGAATTATAGAGGAAAAATTATAAGTCTAAGTAACTACTCCTAGTTGATGGAAAGTAAATAAAGTAGAGGCGAGTTGATTGATTAACTGGCAGTCCTTTTCTTCTCACCCATTGACTCTCTTTTATAGTGTCTAGGTCGATTGTGTCCTTCTCCAACTCGTCAAAATCCATATTCATATAAGCCTAAACTTTTAGGAGATAAATTTCACTTTGAGCTGATGTCAGTTAAGATCCTTATCCATGTTTAACTTTATCTTCCTAAATCGGCTATACCTGCCAAATTCTGGTGTCAATAATGTCATAATTAAAAATTGTAGAATTTGATAGAGACAACCTTAGGCCCAGTTTGGAACAGATTTTGATTATGCAGATTCCAGATTCTCCAAGAATCGGGTGGGTCTTAGCTTCTGATTTTATGTACAAATTCTGCTTCTAATTATGGGAGAAGCCAAAATCAAAAGCTATCACCCATATTCTTGAAGAATTTAGAATCTACATAATGGGAATCTGTTCCAAACTAGTAGGGGTGAAAACAGGACAGGAAATATCCGCCCGATTCGATCCCGAATCCGTTTAAAATCCGTACCGATGTTATCCGTATCCGTATCCGGAAAATCCGATGTAATATGGGTTAGGATATGGGAAGAGCAATATCCGATCCGTATCCGAAAAATCTCATATAATATGGGTTAGGATATGGGAAGAGCAATATCCGACCCGATATCCGGTAAATATCCGACCCGATATCCGAATAAAATCAGTTATTCTTCCATTAATTTGGTTCATTATTGGATAGATAGAGTAGTTGTTTGATACTGACACTAAAAAACACTACTTTTTTATTAAGCGTGAACTTCAACAAATCTATCAAATGTGACAATTCAACACTATTTAATAGCAAACAAATCCGAGTAGTCCTCATTATGAGAGAAGTCTATCTTCAGTTTGTCAGAATGTGACAATTCAACACTATTTAATATCTCCAGAAATTTATTCCGTAAGGTTAAGTTTGATGGAAGAGCTCCCCTTGTTCTCTGTTTTCTTTATGTCTCGATCTCTCTCCTTGTACCCGACCCATTTGCACCTTTAACTATACTACTATCCTACGTTGAAATAATTATGACTTGAGGCTAATGTTGTAAGGTTAATGCTTCATTATTTCTTTTACGTATACAATTATGTATTATACTACTATCCGATTATGATATCCGATCCCGACCCGAATCTGTCAGGTATCCGCTCCGTATCCGAATCTCGAAAAATCTGAATTCGTATCCGCATCCGGAACAACCGTATCCGACTCCGAATCCGAAAAAAAATATGGGTTAGGATACGGGATAAGCAATATCCGTCCGTATCCTACCCGGTTTCACCCCTACAAACTAGACCTTAAAATGATTTCTACAATTATCTTTAATTTTATCGCTAGATGATATGGATGAATATATGTCTCTACTATGGTAGTACTCAAGTTACATGTAAAATATCGATTTGTATGAAAACGACGGGTGGAGATCGATCATTCCCAAGACGTTAACAGGCAGGTGAGCTTCCAACATCGGTGATAGTTGGTGGATGCGTCACAGTACTGCGATTCACGCTTTGCACGGTTCGTGCAGTGGGTGTACCACGCGCGCGTTCCAAAATCCAAATGCGACTTCACTGCACGGCCATGGCCTTGCCACATGGGCTGATGAGCGTGGTAATTAATTAAGCTAGGGTAGAACTATTAATCTTGGTTAGCTTCAGTTGAGTTCTCCTTTGATTCGCTGTTAAAAAAAAAGAGTTCTCTTGATTAATTGCACGGTTCTGCCATGCATTTGCCGTCTGTAGAATTGTAGTGCAGCTCATAACTATGCAGTATGCACTCCCCATCGATCATGTGGACCGCCTGATATAATATACTCGATCGGATGGAGATGCTACCATTGTCATGTTTCTTAGCCAGCACATAATAATATATAGTACACTAGTAGTTAAACACTGCGCGGCGGACGGTTTAGAGAAAGAGAAAATATGTTAACAACAATAAAACCGAAATTATTATTTTCAGAATATTTGTTAACAACAATAAATCTCATCATCAGAGCCGTCAACGACGACTGGCGAAGCGAAATATACAATTATCTTCTCGATGGCGCCCTCCCGCCTCATGAAGCCCAAGCGAAGCGCTTAGAAAATCGAGCGAAGAAATACGCCATAATTGACGGACTCTTATTCCGCTACGGCCTCTGCGCCCCGTGGCTCTGCTGTATATCACGCGAAGAGGGGTTAGAGACCCTGCGTGAAGCTCATCAGGGGGCCTGTAGAGCACACCAGGTCTCTAGAAGCCTCGCGGGAAAGGTGTTCCGGATGGGTTTTTACTGGCCTTCGGCGCTCCGAGATGTGGAGCAAATGGTCCGCCATTGCCACGCCTACTAGTGGATGACGAAGCAAAAGAAGGCTCCGCCCAGCGGTTTGAATACAATACCCCCGGTCTGGCCCTTCGCTAAATGGGGAATCGATATCGTTGGCGCACTTCCTAGGGCTCAGGGGAATCTGCAGTATGTGATCGTCGCGATCGATTACTTCTCTCACTGGATCAAAGCGGAGCCGGTGGCGAAAATGTAACACCCCGGCACCTAGCATGCCTGAATGCTACCAAACATAGGCTAAACAACATCTAAATACCATAAATTAAGGTAAATTACACCAAAGTAGCAAATGCTAAAAACCAAAATTTCGGCAGCATCTCCTTTGTTTTAACATGAATTGAAGGAACATCAACAGCATAGCAATATATGGAAATATAAGAGGCATCTAAAACAGCAATAATTAAAGGCATGATAGCAATATAAGTCTAATCCCAAGCATTCAATGTCTCCATGAGCCAAACGAACAATAAGACTCTCATATCGCAAAACTAAACCATAAATCAATATGCATCACACTTAATGTATTATCAAGACCCAATTGAGTGACTGTGGGAACAATTGAGTGACGCTACGTGTAGAAGTGTGACTAATTCCCTTCCCCGCATGCCGATCTCATGGTACCTAAAACAACAAGAAAGAACAAGCGTGAGTTCAACACTCAGCAAGCATATTGCAAAGGTACACAAAAACAATTACATGGCTATAACAACTCATATCATGTCTTTCATCTCATTCATGATGACATATCAATATCATCACCATTATGTATGCAATGCGATGCGATGCTCATGTCTCCTTGGAAACTCATACCGGTATGGTTGAGTACACACCCGTCGGCGTGCACCCTCTCCCCCCTTCCATCCCGAAGATGGAGGGTGCCTACTCCTCGCTTCCAAACACCGCGGTGGATGGAATCACGATGTAGGACTTACTCATTGGCTCTCCGGAATAGTCATAACTTTCTCACCGACCTTCCTCGGACTAGTTATGACTTTCTCACCGCCCGGGCCATGTATCATGCCATGTATGCAAACATGCCAACATCATAATTAACTTGTACATTAACATATGGCATCATAACATAATAAGCATACTCATCATATCAATGGCAATCATTAAAGCATGGCAAGTGATCATATCATATAATCAATTTCATCTAGTCTTAACTAGCAACCTACAAACCGCTATCCATTACAATACACTTGCCTCAACCACGGGCAACGGATTGGCGAGAAGTAGAAGGCACTCCCGGGGTCACACCACCTGCACATGGGTACCACACACTCACAATCATGTCCAAAAAACAGTAAGCAAACCCTCTTCTATCCCGACATCGCAATCTAATCGCTAAACCCAAAAACAGAGGTTCTGTCCCGTCGGGACAGCAGCCTTCCAAAAGGCATAACTCGGGTTCTAAGACTTCGAATCAATTAAACGAGTACATCCTCGCGTAGCTTAGGAAATTTCCCAACTTTTTCTAAGTATATGAAAAAACTGATTCGGACTCTAAAGTTGTTTAATCTACAAAATACTGTGATCTGTTCCAATCACGTCACAGATTTTAACACGCTCGGTAAAACGATCATAACTTTCAAACGGCTGGGCGGAATTGGACGTTCTTTATACCCACGGAAAGATATTGAAATTACCTACAACTTATTCAACAGCCGTACGACCAAATTCTGAATCTAAATTGATGAAACCCAAGCCCTAGGTCGACTGCTCATGCTGCCCAAAACAGAGAATGTGGCAAACTCAAGATTCCATCTAATCTACTCAATTCCAGCACCACCAATTGATGTAAAAACATGATAATCACCCTTAGAACAGATCCTAGACCAACCCCAAGGATTCCCATGGCCATACCTTCGCCCGACGACCGAAAACCCAACGGATCTCCTCCCGGTTCGCGCGATCTCCTTCCTCGCTCCAAATCCACCGGATCCCCTCGTCGCGGAGTGCTCCAATGGACGGATCTTCGAGGTGTTGAGTTGGAGAACTCCCCTAGGGGCATCGAGGGAGGTGGAGAGGGGAGGAGAGGGGTGGTGGCGCCATGGGGAAGGATGGAGAGGAAGGGGAAGGGTGGAGGCTCATGGGGGGGCTAGGGGGTGGCGACTAGGGTTGGGAGAGGGAGTTTGGGGCGCACCAAGGGGTGGGAGCCAGATTTGGCTGCCCAAAAGTCCCCCCCTTGGGCCCAAACCCTTCCACCGGAGGCCCAACTCAACCCCCAAGGCCCAAAGTCCCCCGGAGAGGCCCAAACACCCGAAAACGGCCGAAAAACACGCTATAAACGGCATAACGTAAAATTTTAACCTCCATTTTCACATTTTATAAAGTTTTTGACCTCAACATTCACATTTTATAAGATACGACACTCCGTGGTGTCACATTCTCCCCCCCTTCAACAGGATTCGACCTCGAATCCAAGACACACCCATACGCAACCCAGCAAAGCAAAAGATAGCTAGGTTTCACATCTCATACCTGAGGCGAAAAGCTCGGGGTACTTCTCGCGCATGCGAGACTCCAGTTCCCAAACCGCTTCTCTCTCTGACTAAAGCCACTGGAACTACACTGATCGAGACCCGATGGTAAGATGCTTAGGCTCGAAGACCCACAGTTCTAACGATAACCTACGATCAACCTCTTGCAAGAAGTTTACTCAACATTGAAACCCAAAGCACCCATACAAGGCCTCGGTATGACCCAAGTGATAGGATAAAATCCCAAACAGATCACGAAAGGAAACGGTCTCACACTCTTCCTTCGATACATCCCTTGGCACTAAAGTGCCCGATCCCTTTAACCAAAGCCACTCTCCAGAAGGACATGGTACCAACTTCTAGATCCATCTTCCGCTCCCACGCACAACAATAATTGACGTCTCAACCTCTCAACTGTGGTTCGTCGTATTCGCGACGACGCAAACCAAGTAAGACACAACACTCTAAGATTACTAACTGCTTGAACCATCGGGGTTACATTCTGATCTTTTACAACAAGACCAACACCCACCCCACTACCACCGAAAGGAGAAGCCTACTTTATGGCCAGGGTTCTGAAAACCCACAAAATCAATAACAGCCGAACATTCCACTTTGGTTGGCACAACACGCTCAATAGCCCGGCGACAAAAAGATCCAATACTCTTCGAAAACCGAAAGCAATTACTAGCAACCACCAAGTGGTCCACTAATAATTTGATCAATCCTACCGAGGGACACATAAACGGAAACAATTCTCCAAGAAGGTTTGAATTGGGACATAGACAACCTTCCTTTACTCTTCACTTCTATACCATTTACGATCAACTACTAGCCACACCAGATTTCTCTTACTAAGAAAGCCTCGCCCTCACATCCTTCCACTTAAAGGACCAGGACAAATAGTACCATTGATGAGTCAGCCCAACCGTAACATGAACCCAATTGGTCCACATACAACAACTCGAACTCCAAAGCGCTAAAAGCCACATTGGAAAGAGTTCGGCAACAACCAAAGAGTACTCATTTTATTTTTCCTAAGAAAGATGCAAAGAAAGCTCAGATCTCTTACACCACAACCAACATACCAGAAGATATTCATTCTTACTTCTCGTACTAGAAGGCAATTGGAATCTCGATTCAGGACATGCATGCAGCTTTCCAAGAGCACTCCGGATTAGTCATATATCCATATATGACTTTCTCACCGACCTGGCTCAACGACTCTTTTATCATTTAACATCTATAAACGATGTCATGATTACTTTTCACCATTCATTCATCATGTAACAACACTACCGAATAGTCATTCACAAGACAACTTCTTCCTCTGTATCACATGAATAAAACTCGAATAACATCGAGGATTGCGCTAATTCATATAAACTATGACGGCAGCATAGTTAACAGCAAAATACCACGTCGTGTCAAAACCCACCATCCATTTAAAGCTAACCTTGCAAAACCTCGCATTCTAACCAAAATCAACATTTTGGAACAGAACATCAACTCCAAAGTCAAACGTCTGCACACACAACCACCGCAAAAATTTTTATTTTTTTAAATAGAAAGAGAAATTCATTTCAAAAGGGAACACTTTACTAACAAAATCACTTATGAACCATTCATAAAATCCACCTTGTGAAGCATTTTCAAACACCGCACACATTTTCAAATAACTCCAACTCTAGCCAAATGGAGTTACAAATTGAATCTCAAGAATCTCCAACACAACCCTCTAAGACCTTCTGCTTCCTTTAAAATTTACTACAAATATGATGCAGCGCGAACGCGAAGGAGCGCGATCTGCTCAAAGACTTTTGGGTGTAAAACCATACTCATAGTATAAACTGAACAAATTAGCCAAATCCAAAAATAGACACCAATTTCTACGAGTTTTAGGGAAACTCTGAAACACAGCATAAGGAATACTTTGACCAAAAGCATTCAACCAAGATAGCAAACAACCAAACCAATCCAAAAGGTTTTAAACACCAGCTTAGCATAAATACAATCATCTCTAGTGTTCCACTACGCTTTCAATTAAAGACTTCAAAATTCACTACTTACTCATTGAGGAAGTCCAACCGGATTTAACAAAATTTACATAACAATTTCTTTCTCTAGTTACCATTCCCAGCACTTATAAATAAAGTTTACGATGCATATCAAAGAAAAAACATCCAACCAATGCTACTTCATCCTGTTCCCCAAAGACAAACACATCATACAACATCTTATTCTCATTCTAAAACATAATACTTCAACAAATACTTTAGCATGATCAACCTATCAATTTTATACCACCCATAAGTCAACATCTTGACAATTGGAACCTGTTCAATAATAAATGACTTCAACAAGTAAATATTATCTCCACAAGGCAAAGCTCGTAACTATGATTCTAAGACATACATTTATTATGGATAAAATTCTACATCTTATTAATTATCCATAGTCCACTCCATCACAACATGTTACAGTAACCTCCATTTTTAACAAGGATTTTCAACCATTAATCTAAGCAATTACCATCACTACTAAGCCATCAATATCAACAAACGGCATAATCATCAACCAACAACATTACGTTTAGCTACCCTATACATAGGTTATAACAAAATTACCACCACACAACATACTCCAACTATTGAGAATAGATTGAATACTAGCATTAACACTGCCCTTAACAACATCATTAACAATAAGTCTTATGTCTTCTCAATTGATATCAATACCAGCATTGTAGAGACACAACTGCATACTTCCAAATATACTAGTAGGTTGCAACAACATAAATAGCAACTCTAATCAACTTCCAAATTAAAGCCACTAGTCAACATGATTAAATTTCTCTATTAACCCGTTAGATTAGAACATCTTTAAACAATCGGCAAGGTTTCTTTAACAGTATCATTAATTTACATCATCTTAATGTTCTAACTATGCATCAAGGTTTAAACTTTTAACATTAACAAGGATCATAAGCACTTTTAAAGCAAGGCAACAGATTCTAAGCATGTACATTAACCCATTTAATCATTCCCACTATGGGGTACTCTACATCACTAGAGGTTCACCTAATCTTAAGCTAAAGGTAACAATTACATTTAATTGATTCAACTCGCAAATTAACTTAACAATACGTCATTCCATAAACCACATTGGTACATACTACATAACATGCTAAACAACAATTCTCACTATTGACAAACGATTTCAGTCAAAAGACTACTTACTTTGTTTGCAGCATTTTTTTTAAAAAACTCAACCCAAATTCACACGAAAACTTGACTCTCAAATTTGCAATGAGACAAATCCAAACTTGGTCATGCAAAAGGAATTCTCCAAAACACCTTTCAATCTCAAGAACTCCCATAGAGGAGAATGGTTGAAAGACAATTTTCTCGAAAGGGAACCAAGCGATCAAGTAATCCTTTTCAAATAAAACCTTAACACCAAACCCCAACCTTTCACGAAACAAGAAGGGTTTTCAAAGATGATTTCTTAAACCAGTAAAGTGACGAAATCAAACACCACCTACTCCTACAAAGCCACAGGACTTCAGCCCTGACAACAGGTCTGGCATAATGCCGCAATAACTCTTTTGACCTCGGAGAAAGACAAACACAGGAATAGATTGAAAGCTTCTCCCCCATAGAGAAATCAACAAACTAAGCATCAAAGCTGGAAAGGCGACCAAAAGAAGCGCAACACTAGACTCTTCTTCTTCGCCTTCAACCTAGGAAGACAAAACCACACACTGCATACGGAACAATCCGCGAAAAATCCAATGCGAAACACTTTTCTTTTGGTTTCAGTCAACTAAAACCAAGAAAACCAACCAAGATTGACCACAGAACGATAAAGAAGATCCGAAGGAATCCACCACCAAACTCTTCTATTTGCCTCCAGTCAACTACCCGATCTACGATAGAAAAGGTAAGCACTCTTTCCCCACAAGGGGTTAATAGTTCTTCGGTGATGGCTTTAACCAGCCATACCTTCAAACCACACCCTTACTATGAACAAAAGTGTTGACCGAAACCCTTCGGCACCACAACCCCACTTTATCACCACAACAAGCACAATTCAATCTTTTATCTCATAAACATAGCAACATGCATTATCAAATGAAGTATTCAACATCGAAGCTTAAATACAACATTTAAGTGTAAAGAAACGATACCCATACCCTTTCCTACTGTGCATCCATTGTGTGTCAAATTTTAGATTAGTTATACCACTTTTGCAAGTTTTAATGTTGCTATCCTATGACAAAATTTTAGTTAAGACCTAAGCCATGTTTCTAAGTTATTCCACATCACATTTTAGTTGTACCCTATAGCATGACACTAAAAATACACATTCCAGGGACCTCTGACCGCTCTGATACCAACTGTAACACCCCGGCATCTAGCATGCCTGAATGCTACCAAACATAGGCTAAACAACATCTAAATACCATAAATTAAGGTAAATCACAGCAAAGGAGCAAATGCTAAAAACCGAAATTTCGGCAGCATCTCCTTTGTTTTAACATGAATTGAAGGAACATCAACAGCATAGCAATATATGGCAATATAAGAGGCATCTAAAAAAGCAATAATTAAAGGCATGATAGCAATATAAGTCTAATCCCAAGCATTCAATGTCTCCATGAGCCAAACGAACAATAAGACTCTCATATCGCAAAACTAAACCATAAATCAATATGCATCACACTTAATGTATTATCAAGACCCAATTGACTGACTATGGGAACAATTGAGTGACGCTACGTGTAGAAGTGTGACTAATTCCCTTCCCCGCATGCCGATCTTATGGTACCTAAAACAACAAGAAAGCACAAGCGTGAGTTCAACACTCAGCAAGCATATTGCAAAGGTACACAAAAACAATTACATGGCTATAACAACTCATATCATGTCTTTCATCTCATTCATGATCACATATCAATATCATCACCATTATGTATGCAATGCGATGCGATGCTCATGTCTCCTTGGAAACTCATACCGGTATGGTTGAGTACACACCCGTCGGCGTGCACCCTCTCCCCCCTTCCATCCTGAAGATGGAGGGTGCCTACTCCTCGCTTCCAAACACCGCGGTGGATGCAATCACGATGTAGGACTTACTCATTGGCTCTCCGGAATAGTCATAACTTTCTCACCGACCTTCCTCGGACTAGTTATGACTTTCTCACCGCCCGGGCCATGTATCATGCCATGTATGCAAACATGCCAACATCATAATTAACTTGTACATTAACATATGGCATCATAACATAATAAGCATACTCATCATATCAATGGCAATCATTAAAGCATGGCAAGTGATCATATCATATAATCAATTTCATCTAGTCTCAACTAGCAACCTACAAACCGCTATCCATTACAATACACTTGCCTCAACCATGGGCAACGGATTGGCGAGAAGTAGAAGGCACTCCCGGGGTCACACCACCTGCACATGGGTACCACACACTCACAATCATGTCCACAAAACAGTAAGCAAACCCTCTTCTACCCCGACATCGCAAACTACTCGCTAAACCCAAAAATAGAGGTTCTGTCCCGTCGGGACAGCAGCCTTCCAAAAGGCATAACTCGGGTTCTAAGACTCCGAATCAATTAAACGAGTACATCCTCGCGTAGCTTAGGAAATTTCCCAACTTTTTCTAAGTATATGGAAAAACTGATTCGGACTCTAAAGTTGTTTAATCTACAAAATACCGTGATCTGTTCCAATCACGTCACAGATTTTAACACGCTCGGTAAAACGATCATAACTTTCAAACGGCTAGGCAGAATTGGACATTCTTTATACCCACGGAAAGATATTGAAATTAACTACAACTTATTCAACAGCCGTACGACCAAATTCTGACTCTAAATTGATGAAAACCCAAGCCCTATGTCGACTGCTCATGCTTCCCGAAATAGAGAACGTGGCAAACTCAAGATTCCATCTAATCTACTCAATTCCAGCACCACCAATTGATCTAAAAACATGATAATCACCCTTAGAACAGATCCTAGACCAACCCCAAGGATTTCCATGGCCATACCTTCGCCCGACGACCGAAAACCCAACGGATCTCCTCCCGGTTCGCGCGATCTCCTTCCTCGCTCCAAATCCACCGGATCCCCTCGTCGCGGAGTGCTCCAATGGACGGATCTTCGAGGTGTTGAGTTGGAGAACTCCCCTAGGGGCATCGAGGGAGGTGGAGAGGGGAGGAGAGTGGTGGTGGCGCCATGGGGAAAGATGGAGAGGAAGGGGAAGGGTGGAGGCTCATGGGGGGGCTAGGGGGTGGCGACTAGGGTTGGGAGAGGGAGTTTGGGGCGCACCAAGGGGTGGGAGCCAGATTTGGCTGCCCAAAAGTCCCCCCCTTGGGCCCAAACCCTTCCACCGGAGGCCCAACTCAACCCCCAAGGCCCAAAGTCCCCCGGAGAGGCCCAAACACCCGAAAATGGCCCAAAAACACGCTATAAACGGCTTAACGTAAAGTTTTAACCTACATTTTCACATTTTATAAAGTTTTTGACCTCAACATTCACATTTTATAAGATACGACACTCCGTGGTGTCACAGAAAATCACAGCGGAAGATACAATCAAATTCTTCTGGAAAACTATCGTTTGCAGATATGGGGTCCCGTTCGAAATCGTCACAAACAACGGATCCCAATTTGATTCCAAAAAATTTCGGGACTATTGCAAAAACATCGAAACGAAGATTTGCTTCGCTTCAGTAGGTCATCATCAGGCTAATGGGGCAGTTGAAAGAGTGAACGAATTGCTCCTGGACGGCATCAAAAAGAGGCTCCACGACTCTGCAAAGGGTTCGTGGCCCGATGAACTCCCAAAGGTCCTGTGGGCCACTCAAACTTCCACGTCACGTGCTACCGGATTTTCTCCGTTTCATCTCGTCTTTGGAGAGGAAGCCGTATCCCCTTCGGAGATACAAGCCAAGTCTCTTCGCGTAATAAAAGCTCCAGCCCAAGAAGAGACAGACATTGTACACGACTTGGCGGAGGAGCAAAAACTTCAAGCCCTAGAGGCAATGAAGGCCTATGCGAAAGCTTCAACTCGGAGCTTCAATAGGAAAGTCAGAAGACGAGACCTAGCTCCAGGGGACATGGTGCTCAAGAAGGCTACCCCGGCCTTCGCCAAACTGGAAACCACATGGGAAGGGCCGTATATCATTCAAGAATCCACGGCGAAAGGCGCCCACAGGCTTATCACTTTAGACGGCAAGGAGGTACCAAGAACATGGAACACAGATGCGCTCAAGAAGTTTTATCCGTAGCCATCGAAAGACAGAAATGAAGTATGTACAAAGATCTATCAATAAAGTAAAGAGAACCTTTTACAACCGAAGATCACTTTGACGTGTCGTATGGTTAAAATGAAGGCCCGTTGCCTCGTGCTCGTGCCGGGTCGGACCTAGTGGACGCTTGGTCGGGCTAACATCACATCTATCCCTTCTCTCCGAAGGCCTGTTGCCTCACGCTCGTGCCGGGTAGGACCTAGTGGACGCTTGGTCGGGCTAACGTCACACCCATCCCTTCGCTCCGAAGGCCCGTTGCCTCGTGCTCGTGCCGGGTTGGACCTAGTGGACGCTTGGTCGGGCTAACGTCCCATCCGTCCCTTCACTCCGAAAGCCCGTTGCCTCATGCTCATGCCGGGTAGGACCTAGTGGACGCTTGGTCGGGCTAACGTCCCACCCATCCCTTCGTTCCAAAGGCCCGTTGCCTTGTGCTCGTGCCGGGTAGGGCCTAGTGGACGCTTGGTCGGGCTAACGTCCCACCCGTCCTTTCGTGACAAAGGCCCATAGTCAAAGGCTACATAGGAATTTATGGGGTAATCAGGTCGGGCCAATGTCCCGACCACCCCTCCGCTTCGCGTATGACCATACCTTCCCAATGTCGGAAGAACATGCGATGCTAAATATAGTGAACACCAAAATACATAAACATACAACCAAATCAAGCAACGGAAGTGAAAATCGAAGCCAAGGCGCGTTGCTTCGAAACCGAAGCGAGGATAGAAGAAGTAAAAGCGGGAAACCACACAAAAACTTAACATCATCTTCATTATATAAGATAGCATTGAGGAATACAAAGTCTTTACATATATAGAGCTTAAGAGCCATGCGCACGCCTTACCGCCTCGATGAGGGCATCCTTCGCCCCGAAGAGCTTGGGCACCATCTCGATCAGTATGTAGACGTTGGCGATGTCGCGGGCGATGGCCTCCTGCACTGCAAGTTCCTCCATGGCGTGGTCGAAGTCGATACAGAGCTTGACCAGAAGACCTTCCCCATTGACCGGGCCAGGCAGAACATCGGCCATTGCGGTCGAGTCGTCGAAGGAGAACAGACAGGGGCAAACTAGGGTGAGAACGAGATGCACAAGTCACCAAGCGGATCGAAGCCGGAGAGCTACTATCCACACTAGTAATAGTTGCCATTATATACACTCTCGGCACGAAGAAGGCGAGGAGTCGAGAGTAAATGCTATCGTGGGAAACCGAGAAGTCTCTTCATCTTCCGATCATTAAATTGATCAACGAGCATTCGCCAAGGAAAGGGCGAAAGTGATACTGCTCCGCGCACGCCGCTCCGACTTGGCGAGAACAAACTCTAAGGGATTTGGACCCAAGGAGATAAGTGAAGCAAAAACATACACATCAAAATTTAATGCGCCAAGCAAGCGAGTTCATTTACACGCGGGGGACTTTCGCAAAAAGAAGAAAAGAGCTACGGAGGGGGCAACTTTCCTTTGCCTTTTCCATCGCCTACCTTAGCGACTAACCCAGAGGAACTCATTGTCGCGCGGGCTCGGTGTATTGACTCCTTCGCAGCACTCTCACCGTGTTCACGCCAGAAGTCGAAGATAAAACGAGAAGCTAGCTGAATCGCAGCAAAAGAAGGTCTCCTAGCTGAGGCCATGTCGGCGAATCCTGGTTGCGTCAAAATGGCAGAGGTAGCGCGAAGTGTTCGTGCACATGCCCGCAGCCCCTCACCTCGATAAGTTGGGCTGCCTTGAGAGAGCCTAGCCGGGCGCAGTGGTCGCCGAAGGTCGCAGCGAAAGTCCTGAGTATCCCGGCCGAGTTTTGAAGGAACTTGATAGCCTCCGAGTCAAATGAAGGGATGCGACATGAAGCAGCGTCAATTCCAAAATGGGGGAGCTGTCGAAGGAAAATGTCGGTTGCCTCTCGAACCCCGAGGACAAAGACTCCTGCGCCTTTTGGACCATCTCACATTGCTCCTCCGCTCGTTTGGTATTGATAAGATGCATTTGAACTTCCCTTTTTGTTGTTGCGAGCTGCTGAGAGTGCTCCTTCGTAGCCTTTTTGAGCATATCTTTACCTTCCTCCACGACCTTCAGAAGATTTTTCAACTCTTTGATGCGATTGTCTTTCTTTTCCACGTTCCGCTCCACTACAACACGAGCCTGCTCCGCATCAGTAAGGCTTCTTCTCATCGACGACACCGTGTTTTCAAGCTCAGCGTTTCGGGCCGCAAAGTCCTGACTCTGAGCTAGCTCGACCTGCACCTTCACCAAAGATTCAGTAGATATCCTCAGAGCCTCCGCCAGATGGGCCTTCTCTATCTCCAATTCCTTCGCACGCTTCCTTGCTGCATCGCGTTCGTTGACCATTGCGGAATGTTCCCTCATACGCGACTGGACCCGACGGGTCACTTCCGCCGCCACAATGGCCCCCTGAAATAGACAACCACACCCTAAGCTAAGGAAGCCACGGATCGAACCACAAAAAGAAACAAGCGGGGCCACTGAAATAAGAAGGGTACCTTCAAAGAAAGGTCCATGGAGGCCTCGCAGAGCGCAAAGTCATGGATACCCCTGAAGAGGGCTACAGATTGATTATAGGGGGAGAAGGCCGTGCGCATCCTTTTCAGAGTGGGGCTCGACGCAACCCCATTTTGGAAATCCCAGGTAGAGAAATCCGAGAGGTCAAATTTAAAAGGAGGAGGACTTGGTCGGCTTCCAGAGGCCGGCGGCTCAGAAGGAAGGGTCCCCCCACTCGCGGAGGAAGCGCCAGTGGGAGTAACGACCAGGGGCTCTGGACCCTTTGCTCCGCCTAGCACAGTCGGAGCGGCGGGCAACCCTGTAGGGGTTAACCCAGCTACCGCAGCCCCCTCCGTCGTCTCCGTACCCCCGTTTCCTGCGCACACTTCATCAAGCCCCGAAGGGTCAATACTATCAGAGAAGCCCATAGGGAAAGTTTCAGGAGTCAGACCTTCGGCATCGATGGGGGTATCTAGAGTGGAAGCGTCTAGGCAGAGACCATGCGCCCCCTCCACCATAGGGTCGGCCACTCCTTCGAAAGAGACACACGCCCCCTCCACTCTAGGGTCGACCGCGCCTTCGAGAGGACCTTGCGCTCCTTCCACCATGGGGCTGACCGCTCCTTTGGGAGAGACATGCTCCCCCTCCACTGTAGGGATGACCACTGCTTCGGGAAGATCCTACGTTACCTCCATAATGGGGCTGCCCTCTTCATCTTCATCATCCAAGTCTATAAGATCCACCCCTGGGATGTCCAGAAACGAATACCCCGGGGACTGCTCTTCAGTCGGGCACGTGCCGGGGGCAGAGTCAGAAGTGCGCGGCGGAGCTGACAGCTCCGCCACCACAGAGGCAGGCTACGCCTCAATCAAACCTACGCTGGAAGCGGGGTCGAGGGTATGTAGCGGAACCGAGGATCCCACCGCGATAGCGGCGGACTGCATTTCGAGGAGCCCTGCACCGGGAAAAGGGTCGGAGGTAGAATCTGGGACAGACGATATTGCCACTTCAGAAGAGGAAGAATCGCTCTCCTCGCCCATCTCCTCATCGTCCGAATCATCATCGC
The DNA here is from genome assembly GCA_036346355.1 of Rhipidocladum racemiflorum. Classification (NCBI taxonomy): domain Eukaryota; kingdom Viridiplantae; phylum Streptophyta; class Magnoliopsida; order Poales; family Poaceae; genus Rhipidocladum; species Rhipidocladum racemiflorum. The sequence goes on from CM070579.1 coordinate 75,133,829, forward strand.
CGTCTTCTTCACCCAAATCCTCACTCCCGTCGGGATGGACAATCACATGAATCGGAGCTGCGCGGGTTGTCCTGGCACGCTTCAACGGGCAGGGAGAGCCTCCCGTGCCCCTAGGCCTAGGGGCCGTGCGTCGCCCTCATGTGGCAAATCGAGTATTCCTGGCGGCCCCAATTACCTCCATCGCAACCTCATACTACGCAGGCTTACAAAGCCCGAGAAGACCACGTGCCAGTCTCTCGGTTGCTCCGCGCCCGAGGTCCCCGGTTCCCACCAGCCGGACCACAGGCATCATGCCTCCTGATGACCGCGCCAAAGTTACCACAGGATTCCTCGCCAGGGGCTCCACCCGACAAAGGCAAAACTCCTCGACTAAATCGTGCATTGAGCTTAGGTGATGGAGAGCCTTCAGATACTCAAGGAGCCTCGCTTCCTCAGTGGATGCTGTCAAGTTTGGAGAACGGATGGCCCGAACTGGACCCATAGAGGTACGGAGGGCCGAATCCACACCATCGACCGTCTGGTAATACCATCGTTGCATCCATCCGGACTCCTATTTTCCTTTCGCTGCGGCCACCGAAATTTCCTTCGCTAGAGACCTCTTCGTTTGGAAATTCAAAGAGCCGAAGCAGGACCGCTGAACCCCATCGCTGGCCTTCTGTTGCTTCGACTGCCAAAATGCATCCTCAATCAAGGAAAACAGCCGCCCGGTCTAGCACCGCCAGACGAATGATGGCGTTGGGTGTAAGCTGCGAAAGTTCCACCCGGAAGACCCGCAACACAGCTCCCACCAGAGGGATGGTGGGGAACCGAAGCCCCCTTCTAGGAAGGTAGCAAACAACACCGCCTCATTTCGCCGCGACTGAGGCATCTCCTCCTCACTAGGAGAGGGCAAAGAGGGACGCGCCATGCCGAATTCCTTCGCCAAAATGTCAAGGTCATCAAGGCCCAGAGAGGAACGCCCCAAGACTGGAGACAACGTGGCAGCGTCCTCTTCACTCAAGATCGGCTTCATGGGGGGAGGGCGTCGCGAAGCCATGGACAAGAAAACCAAAAGTGACGAAGAACAAATAGGACGGGCGGGAAAAGAAGACTAGTGTTGGTGACTCGGGTAGGCTACGCTAGCAACAATTCAAAATTCTACTGTGAACAACCAGAATCACATGCAAGTAGAGGAACATGAGTCTTACCCTTGACGCGCCAATGCAGCGGAAGAAGATTCGTGCGCGTAGAGGAAGTTGTCGTTCACGTCCCGATCTCCACCGACTTGTTCCCGGACAGCGCCGACTGGTTTCGAATCTACGCCGAGTGGTTTCGGTCTGCGCCGAGTGGTTTCGGTCTGCGCCGACTGATTCCCGATCTGCTCGGGGTAGATAGTGGAAGGTCGCCAGAGATCCAACCGAACAATGCATCTGCAAACGGCAGCGCATCTACCGGTATCCACACGTGCCAAGCAGGAATGCCGTGCGGGGTGTGCTAGCACCTCGCCACATGGCTAGGGTTTCTGGGGAGCAGGAGAGACGCGCAAAGGCTGAACGTGGTGACGGTTCTAACCCATATCGTGCACTGTTCCTAGCCTCGCCTTTTATAGACACGCTAGTAGGCCGAAGCACGCTAGGTTTCCATCTCCAACGCGGATCTCATCCATGCACAAACCCGTTAGACTATTCCAACTCATTAAGTGTGTGACCCGTTAGGTTCAGTACAAGTCGGACATGAATCTGGAAACCCGTTTCCAGTTCATTGATCAACAGCGGCACCTAGTAGTACGTATTGATCCCCGAATGCACAGAATCAGTATTCGGCTGAACCTTGATACACTCACATACTTGATACACTCACATACCGATCTCTTTGCCACACGATACTAGTCAATCTCAAGGCGAGATGTGCCCCACCCTTGTTGATAGCTCGACCACTTCACTCGACAGTGTGATGGATACAAACCACGACTAACTCCTTAGTCATATTAGCATGGCCGTGCGCTTTCCCTATCCATCCACACGAGAGGCCCAGAGGTATCTCTCCCTTTATCTAGGAGGGGCAAATCCCATCTTGATCATCACACCCTTAGCGATGTATCGTGGCATACCCAGTATTCATCTTTATGACTACCCTGTTACGATGTAGCGTTTGATGACACCAAAGCATACAAGTCTACATGCTAGGTATCCATGACAATCTCAGGTCTAAGGACCATATAGGCGTACCACTCGAGACTATACGCTGATGGCACTATAATAGATAACAACTCACAGCGTCTCGGAGTGGGTCTTGTCCGACTACCCATGTTCTCCAACATGTGTCCACATTATTGGTTCGATATCTCCGTATCTATGGTATGTGAAACATTACCATCAACCAATACATGTGCTGATCAAACCATTACCGCTCCTCGTAATGATATGGATCAGGGACCCGTCTAGAATAATGTCGCTTGACAATGTGTTTCACAATTAGGTCGTACCCAATGGACAAAATCATAACATTTATTCAGGGAACCGATAAACAAAGTTATCATAATTACATGAATAAAGATGTATTAAAATCATCACCATGATTGATCTAGGGCACATTCCCTTCAATCTCCCACTTGCACTAGAGTCAATCATATAGGTACCGAATACCCATTGCTCTCGAGTGCGCCTCATGCTTTGGTTGTGGAAGGGGCTTTGTCAACGGATCAGCCGCATTTAGATCCGTGTGCACTTTGCTTATCTTCACATCACCTCTCTCAATGATATCCCGGATCAGGTGGTACCGCCTGAGTATATGTTTGGATTTTTTGTGAGACCTAGGCTCCTTCGCTTGTGCAATGGCACCACTATTTTCACAATAGAGGTCTACTGGACAGGATGCACTAGCGACCACGCCCAATTCAGAAACAAATTTTCTGATCCAAACTGCTTCCTTTGCTGCTTCAGAAGCTGCAATGTACTCGACCTCCGTTGTGGAATCGGCTACTGTCTCTTGCTTGGAACTTTTCCAGCTCACTGCCCCACCATTGAGATAGAATACAAACCCGGATTGCGATCATGAATCATCTTTGTTGGTTTGGAAGCTAGCATCGGCGTAACCCTTTACGACGAGCTCCTCCTCTCCTCCAAAGACCAAGAACATCTCCTTAGTCCTTCGTAAGTATTTAAGGATGTTCTTTACAGCCACCCAGTGACTATCACCAGGATTCGATTGGTACCTGCTCGTGACACTCAGAGCATATGACACATCTGGGCGCGTACATATCATGGCATACATGATGGATCCAATTGCCGAAGCGTATGGAATCCAACTCATTCTCTCTTGCTCATCAGGTGTCGAAGAACACTGAGTCTTGCTAAGACTTACACCATGTGACATGGGCAAGAAACCTTTCTTGGAATCATGCATGTTGAACCGTTTCAGTATCTTGTCAATGTACGTACTTTGGCTCAGTCCAATTAGCCTTTTTTGATCTATCTCTATAGATCTTTACACCCAAAATATAAGCTGCATCTCCCAAGTCTTTCATCGAGAAACTTTTTCCCAAATAAGTTTGTGCAGCATCTAACATTGGAATATCATTTCCGATCAATAGTATGTCATCCACATACAAGACCAGAAATACAAGTGCGCTCCCATTAGCCTTCTTGTCAATACAAGGCTCTTCCTCATTTTTGATGAAGCCAAACTGTTTGATCACTTCATCAAAGCGAAGGTTCCAACTCCGAGATGCTTGCTTCAGTCCATAAATGGACTTCCTAAGCTTGCATACCTTGCCAGCATTAGTAGGATCGATAAAACCCTCGGGTTGTACCATGTACATGTCCTCGCTTAGGTTTCCATTAAGGAAAACTGTTTTGACATCCATTTGCCGAATCTCATAATCATGATATGCGCAATTGTTAGCATGATCCGGATAGACTTCATCATAGCGACTGGCGAATAAGTTTCATCATAGTCCACACCATGAATCTGCTTATACCCTTTTGCCACCAATCGTGCCTTAAAAACGTGAATTTTTCCATCAGCGTCTATCTTCTTCTTAAAGACCCATTTGCACTCGATAGTTTTTACACCATCAGGCAGATCAACCAAGTTCCAAACTTGATTATCATACATGGACTTTAACTCGGATCTCATGGCCTCTAGCCATTTCTCAGAGTCTGGGCCCACCATGGCTTCCTCATAGTCCTTAGGCTCGTCATTTTCCAATAATAACACATCGTGTTGCTCCATCATGAGGAACATGAACCTCTCAGGAGCACGGCTTGCCCGTGAGGACCTCCGTGGGGCTGGCGCCTCATCAACAGGTTCAACAACACGTTGTTCATCCTGCTGAGGACTAGCTGGAGCTGAAACATTTTCAGGCATTTCTCGAACTTCTTCGAGTTGTACCTTGCTCCCACTAGCTCTTTTGGAAAACTCATTCTCCAAAAAGACACCAGTCCGGGCGACAAACACTTTGCCTTCTTCCCGGTTATAAAAATAATACCCTTTGGTTTCCCTTGGGTACCCCACAAAGAAGCACTTATCCGACTTGGCGTGGAGCTTATCAGACGTCATACGTTTTACATAAGCCTCACAACCCCAAATTTTAAAATAAGACAAGTCGGGACGTTTCCCTTTCCATATTGTGGGATGCCTGGGATGGGGGTCCCGCAAGTGGGGCCTACGCCCGACTGGGCCGAAGGCGGAGTAGTAGGCCCGGAGCCTGAAAACGCCATGATGAGCCTAGGGGATGGCCCGACTTATTCCCCAAGGCAGATCGCAGATCCTTCGGCGAAGCTTCGTGCCATGCCCAAGCAACCCGTCAAAAGCAAAGCGTGCGGCCTGACATCGCCAGAGCCTGCAGGCGCCGTAACACAGTGGGGTGGCGGTAGCGGGTCGGGAAGGCACGACCGCATCCCATGGACGTAGTGGTTACAGTCGATAAGAGACAAAATATGTACTCATGAAGCCACTATGTTCAGGGCCAGGTGGCGCCCATTTTGTGGCAGATCCTTCCCCTAGTATATAAAGGGGGAGGAGAGGAAAAGAAAGGGAGGACGCTCATATATCCAAGAACACAGGACTAGGGTATTATCTCCTCCGTGAGAGCCCAAACCTGTCTAAAAAGAGATCGCCCTCGCATCCTATGTTACCATCTAGCTCTGATCCCGCACGAATCCCCTAGAATCACAAATCTCATTGCCGGCGAAACCGATCGTCGACACATATCTCTTACGGTGTCTTATCAACAGATTTAGATGGGACACTGTTTAATGTGAACGCAGCTGTTTCTAGAGCGTGTCCCCAAAATGACAATGGAAGATCGACTTGACTCATCATAGATCGTACCATGTCCAACAAAGTCCGGTTCCTCCGTTCGAATACCCCATTCCACTGAGGTGTACCGGGCGGAGTCAATTGTGGAACAATTCCACAACTCTTTAGAGGATCATTAAACTCTTGGCTCAAATATTCACCTCCACGGTCAGACTGTAGAAATTTAATTTTCTTGCCCAAATGATTTTCTACTTCATTCTGAAACTCTTTGAACTTTTCAAAAGATTCAGACTTATGTCTCATTAGATAGATATAGCCATATCTACTAAAGTCATCGATGAAAGTAATGAAGTACTGATAACCACCTCTGGCCATTGAGCTCATTGGTCCACATACATCAGTATGCACGAGAGCCAATAACTCGCGCATTCTCTCACTTGTACTAGTGAAAGGTGTCTTTGTCATCTTGCCAAGTAAACAAGACTCGCATGTTTCAAAAGATTCCAAATCTAATGAACCAAGAAGGCCATCTTTATGGAGCTTCTCCATGCATCTTTTATTTATATGGCCCAAGCGACAATGCTATAAATAAGTGGAATTAGCATCACTTGTTTTGAGTTTCTTATTAATATTATTTATAGAAGCATTACCAAGGTCTAGCACATACAGTCCATTCACCAATGGACAGTTACCATAGAGCAAGCCTTTGAAATAAATTGAACAATTCCTGTTCTTTATTACAAAATCATAACCATCTTCCTCTAAAAAGAAGAAGAGATAATGTTCTTACTCAAGGCAGGAATGTAATAACAATTATTCAATTCCAAAACTAAGCCAAAAGGTAATGACAAGGGATAGATGCCAACGGCCTTCGCAGCAACCATTGCTCCATTGCCGACCCGAATTTCCAACTCGCCATTCTTGCAATCTCTAGTCCTTCTTAACCCCTGCAATGATTTGCAAGAATGAATCATTGATCCGGTATCAAATACCCAAGACTCGGTAGGACAAGTTGCAAGATTAACTTCTATAACATTAATACCTGAAGTAGAAGGAACCTTTCCTTTCTTTTTGTCTTCCAGGTACTTCGGACAGTTTCTCTTCCAGTGCCCATTGCCTTTGCAATAGTGACATTTATCAGAAGCATTAGGGCCAACCTTTGGCCTTTCTTTAGGCTTTGGTTTTGGGTCTTGGATCTTATCCTCACCATTATTTGTAGCCTTGCGCTTCCTTTTCTTATCCTTTTGAATCATCATCACATGATTTGTGCCTTTCTTTATGCTCTCTTCCGCAGTTTTCAGCATCCCATACAGTTCGATCAGATTCTTCTCTAGGCTGTTCATATGAAAGTTCAGAATGAATGGCTCAAAGCTCGCAGGGAGCGACTGGAGAATCACATCTGTGGCCAATTCATTATGCAGGGGAAAACCGTGCTTCTCTAGGCTCTCAATGTAACCAATCAACTTGATTACATGAGGGATAACAGGAGCACCCTCAGCCAGCTTGCACGCAAATAATGCCTTAGATATCGAATATCTTTCAGCCCTTGCTTGGTTCTCAAACATGCCCTTGAGACCCACAATCATAGTGTAGGCATCAGCGTGCTCATATTGCTTTTGGAGCTCAGAGTTCATCGTGGAGACAGCTGACGTCTAGGGCATCGTTAGTGTGCTTCTCATAAGCACGCTTATCAGCAGCGGTTGCATTTTTAGGCAATTTGTCAGGATATGGACCGTATAGAACATATTCCTTCTTTCCAGCCTTGAGAACAATTCTCAAGTTACGATACCAATCCATAAAATTCATCCTAGAGAGTTTTTCCCTCTCTAGAATCGACCGCAAGTTAAAACCAGTGTTTACATTAACAGCGTTTGGTGCCATCTGCAACATAAATAAGCAAAGTTTTAGCACTATGTTCATGTTAATCTCTTATTAAACAGTTTCAATAAAAGATGCTTCCATTAAGACCACTTTCCCTCTAGCGATCTCCATGGAACAAGATCCATAGTCACTGCAGTTCGGGTAAAGACTCGTCAATACCTCTTGAACCCATGCCATAGGTAGGCAACACCTTGCCAATCACATCGTATGTGACTCTTGCTTGTTGGGGTGGCATCATATGCCCCGGCGCCCAACACTAATGCCCCGAAGTCCCAAATCCTATTTGGATGACTCCGTTAAGCAAACCAATAATATGCTTGTGAGTGCACGGGTTAGGCTACACTCACTCTATTGTAAAAGTAAGAGGGCGGCGTTCCTCACTTGTCAAGACCTTATCCACCAACGTACAAGACAATAGATGCAGCTATTGAAAAAGGGCATCTTACTCTTAATTTTTCGAAGGAAACTATTCAATCAGGTTAACATATTCACCACATATGACGTGAAAGAATAGCAATGCAAGGTAAACCATCATAGGCAATCAAATTAGATTGTGAACTAGTACGGCCCATGACGTGGTGATCTCCATCTTCCACGAGCAACCTTGCACAGCCGGGCCATCTGGATTGAAGCCTCCAAGAACATGTACTAAACTACTACATCTAGCAGCTAGTAACAAAATTACATGAGGATTCAAGGCATCACATGCCGGCACGCATGCCGTTATACAATAATAGGATAGCCCACAGCTGTAATTAACCATGACACGCAAGCCATGAAATATACAATCATGCATCACATACACAAAGGGTCCATATTGTTCACAACAAACCCTGCAAAAACAAGTTAGGCGCTGGATCTAATTCTAGCGCATGGGAAGTGAACAAATTTTAATTTGTGGGTGCTATGCTGACTATCACGGCGGTCCTGCTAGTCGGTTAACGGGCAGGGTTCGATGGGGCAGCGCCCCTTGCGGGTGCGGGCATAGATCGCATCTATGAAAACGCTATTGAAATACAATCGGATTGATCTCATCAAGCCGATACCGAGCCATCAGAATGCCTCAGTTTCCATAGGATCGATCTCATGGATCCAACGCGCGAGGTCCCCTTGAGAGGGCGACGACCACAACGACCTCAATCTGTTGGCTCGATCTGTTCAGCGCTTGCTACTACCCCGATGGTGTTGCCAGCCGGTAGGGGTAATGCATGGCACGAATCTGAAACGAGCACGAACTAATCTTTTTGATCGTGTAGAGCTACCAACTCATACCTCATACTTCCCCGATACCGACTGATCCAATCAACCCGTGATAAACACAACAGCACATCGACATGTGCGCGCGATCCAGATCCTAAACTACACATGATCGGCTCTGATACCACTGTTGGTGACTCGGGTAGGCTACGCTAGCAACAATTCAAAATTCTACCGCGAACACCCAGAATCACATGGAAGTAGAGGAACATGAGTCGTTACCCTTCACACGCCGATGCAGCGGAAGAAGATTCGTGCGCGTAGAGGAAGTAGTCGTTCACGTCCCGATCTCCACCGACTGGTTCCCGGACAGCGCCGACTGGTTTCGAATCAGCACCGACTGGTTTCCAATCTACGCCGAGTGGTTTCGGTCTGCGCCGAGTGGTTCCCGATCTGCTTGGGGTCGATGGTGGAAGGTCGCCGAAGATCCAACCGAACAGCGCGTTCGCGAACGGCAGCGCCTCTACCGGTATCCACACGTGCCGAGCAGGAACGTCGTGCGGGGTGTGCTAGCACCTCGCCACACGGCTAGGGTTTCTGGGGAGAAGGAGAGGAGCGCGGCAGCTGAACGTGGTGAGAGTTCTAATCCATATCGTGCACTGTTCCAGGCCTCGCCTTTTATAGACACGCTAGCGGGCCAAAGCCCGCTAGGTTTCCATCTCCAACGCGGATCTCATCCACGCACAAACCCGTTAAACTATTCTAACTCGTTAAGTGTGTGACCCGTTAGGTTCAGTACAAGTCGGACATAAATCTGGAAACCCGTTTCCAATTCATTGATCAACAGCGGCACCTAGTAGTGCGTATTGATCCCCGAATGCACAGAATCAGTATTCGGCTGAACCTTGATACACTCACATACTGATCTCTTTGCCATACGATACCAGTCAAGCTTAAGGCAAGATGCGCGCCACCCTTGTTGATAGCTCGACCACTTGACTTGACAGTTGTTAGTGTTATGCCCTTGAGGCAATCATATGGATGATTGTAACATGACTATGTTTTATGAATAATAATATGATTATTGGTCCAATGAATGTATATCATTGTTTTGATCAACAAGTGTGTGACTTATTTATGAAGCTCTTTACTTATTGATATAATTCGATAAATATCTCTAATCGGATATCATCGTATATGACAATGATGAATAGATCAGCACATGTATTGTTCGATGATCATGTTTCATAGATCATAGGATATGGAGATATCATCAATACATTGTGGATGCATGTTGATGAACATGTGTTAGATAGACCCACAATGGGACACTGCGAGAATGTTACATTCATATGTGTCATCAGTGTATCTCATACATAGTAGATGTATGATCCTTAGACCTGAGATTGTCATATTCCCTACATGTGTGATAGTTTACCTTGGGGTTACCAAACACTATTTCCTAACCGGATAGTTATAAAGGTAGCTTTCATGTTTACTATGAAACATGTAGAGGGAAGTGAGCAGTCAAGATGGAATTTGCCACTCCAATGTAACGGAGATATATGTCTAGGCCACTCGTGTGATATGATTAAGGAAGTGCATGGCCATGCCGTGATTGAGAAGTCAATCACAACTTATTAATATATCACGGATACGAGAGATGGATTGAACTGTCAAAGGATGACATGCTTCTCGCCTTGAGTTCGATCTTCATATAGTTTGGCAAAGGGATTATTGCATCAGTACTTTAATCATATGCATTTGGGAGTTGGCATGCTCTGCAAGGAGCCGCTACCGACTATTGGATTAGAAAAGGGGTTTTCCGAATCCATGTCCAAATGAGCATGAACCTATAGGGTCACACACTTAACGGGTTGGGACGCATTAATTCGGATTGGATCCGTAATTAATGGACCTCGTGGGCTTAGCGCGTAGATGGGCCCTGACTGCCTAGGGTTTCACCTCGTGGCTATATAAGGAGGGGAGGAGGCTGGGCGCAACACACACTTTCGTGCGGTTTAGAGGTGTTTCGCCAGAAACCCTTGCCACCTCCTCTCGTTGCCCCTGCCGAGCGACCCAGTGCTTGCACACTGACGCACGGCGTTCCATCCCCGGACGTGTGGACTGCTGTGGTGACGCTGCTGCTACTGCGGCGTGGAGAGGACGATCCGCGATGAGGACGATCCGTGGCAAGGATGATCCGCGGCGAGGACGATCCGTAGCGAGGACGATCTGCGGCGAGGACGATCCGCGGCGAGGACGATCCACGCCGAGAACGATCCACTACAACGACGTGCGAAGGATTCCGCAACTGCGCGTCTAGTGGTAATAGATCTATGATCCCCTTCTTGCAAGTAGCTTTTCTGGTTTGCGATAGAAATTTTAATTTGTGCTAGTGTAGCATACCGCATTCCCCAACAGTGGTATCAGAGCCATCTCGCGTAGATTTGTGATCTGGATGTTGCACATATGGTATGTGAGGATAGTAGATTGGATCTATTACATGTTCAACCAATTCATGTGATGAATTGGTGGAGGTAGCCGTCGATGAGATCGATCGGTTTAGGGTTTAAGGAAAGTGCAAACCGAATCAATCTTGATTTGGGTGAGTCCGTTCATGGTACAACGTTGCCCTTACCGGTCGGGTTACCGCCATCAGGGTTCACGAATCGCAACCATATGGGATCACCGCGTAGCGCTGCCTTGAACCTCGCCTTGGGCGCCGCCTGGACCTGCCGGCGCCGCCTGGAACCATTTGTTGTAGAATCTATTTTGTTTAACTCATTTTTGCAGGATGTTATGTGAAATAGTATGGCCTATGTGTATGTGATGCATGTAATATTTACATGGCATGCGTGCCGTGTCAAGCCATAAGGCTATTTCAATCTAAAATGTATAATGACCTGCGTGTCGACTTGTGATGTTTCAAACCCTCATGTAATATTCATTATCAAAGTTGTAAGGAGTTGCATCTACAATGATGAAGATGGTGGTATCAAGCATGACACCAAGGTGAACAATCAAACATGATGGCAAGGTGAACAATCAAGCATGATGATGGAGATCCTAATGCTAAGGGCCATACTATTTCACATCTTAATTTGATTATATGTGGATGTGTGTTTAATCCTTGCTATTTTCTTTATGCTCATTGCATGTGATGCCATGTTCATAGTAGATATTGTTCATCCCTATAGTTAAAATTTTAAATCATACTTGTCCATCCAATTGTTGCACCTATCAAGAATTTAGATCATTATTGATATGACTGCCAAAGTAGTATATCAATGACTATCTTAATAGATGATAGGGATGTATTGGACACATCGCGCATAACAATGGTTGATTTAACTAAGCTATCAAAACGGTTTTGGGCTTAAGGACATAAGTGGTTGGAATATGATTTCAGTAATGAAGGAACGGATACAAGACGATTGGTGTCTAGGAAAACACACATGAGGCTAGGTTTCTTAATTGGCACCTGGAAACGGGAAGTGCTCCCTCCCTCATGTGAGCCCTAGGGGCGAGTTGACCTGGCCATGACTCAAGTTGACAGAGGCATTCATTACTTGTTTTCATGCTCAACCAACAAGAGTTACATAAGATATAATTAGCAAAGATGTTGCTTACCTATGTCATTAGATTTCTAGTGGTGATGCCAAAGCTCACTAGTGTTTGATGAATATGGATCTTGATTACTCACCATGTGTCCATAAAGGGGGCACATGATAGGAGTTTCTTTTGTTAAAATGTCTAATAAAAGTATTATAGAAATATAGTGCTTAGAAACTTTGCATGTTTTTGTTGTAGTTCAATGGCACCTCCTGCTGCACCTGGTTTTGCTTTGAGATCGGTTTTGGAAAGAGAAAAACTAAATGGAACAAATTTTGTGGATTGGTATCGCAACTTGAGAATTGTTCTCAAACATGAAAAGAAAGAATATGTTCTAGAGAGTCCGATTCCTGATGAACCCGGTAGAAAATGCTCCTCGGAATTTGAAGGTGACTATGAAAAACATGTTAATGCCTCTCAGAGGTCAATTGTCTCATGCTTGTCACCATGGACTCTGAGCTGCAAAAGCAATATGAGGACCAGGATGCTTACAATATGATTGTGGGCTTGAAGGGCATGTTTGGGAATCAAGCAAGAGTGAGAGGTATGGTATCTCAAAGCTTCGTTTGCTTGTAAGGTCGTTTGAAGGCGATCCGGTCGACCCACATGTAATCAAGATGATTGGCTACATTGGGAGATTGGAAAAGCTTGAGATTCCCCTTAGCATTGGTGCGGCTCTGAGGCGTAATTCTCCAGTCTCTGCCTCAGAGCTTTGAGCCATTCATTATGAATTTTCATATGAATAGCATGGAGAAGAGCCTGACCGAGCTACATGGGATGCTCAAGGCTGCCGAAGAAAGCATTAAGAAGAAACCCAATCATGTGATGATGGTTCAGAAGACAACTGCCTTCAAAAAGAAGAGAGCTAAGGACGATCCACGCCGAGAACGATCCACTACAACGACGTGCGAAGGATTCCGCAACTGCGCGTCTAGTGGTAATAGATCTATGATCCCCTTCTTGCGAATAGCTTTTCTGGTTTGCGGTAGAAATTTTAATTTGTGCTAGTGTAGCATACCGCGTTCCCCAACAACAGTGTGATGGATACAAACCATGACTAACTCCTTAGTCACATTAGCACGGCCGTGCGCTTTCCCTATCCATCCACACGAGGAGCCCAGAGGTATCTCTCCCGTTATCTAGGAGGGGCAAATCCCATCTTTATCATCACACCCTTGGCGATGTATCGTGGCATACCAAGTATTCATCTTTATGACTACCCTGTTACGGTGTAGCGTTTGATGATACCAAAGCATACAAGTCTACATGCTAGGTATCCATGACAATCTCAGGTCTAAGGACCATATAGGCGTACCACTCGAGACTATACGCTGATGGCACTATAATAGATAACAACTCACATAATGAATGGCATCTAAAACAGCAATAACAGGAGGTATAGCAATAGTTTAAGTCCAGAATAATGAATTCAACCATTTCATGAACTAAAACGAAGTGAACGATAGAACCAAACACACATTAATCCGTACTCCAAGCTTTAGCGCAATAAACTTATTATCACAACTACGATTGGTAAAGTGTAGTTGTCTAAGTGAATGAAGCTATGTGAAGAGGTGCCACTAATCCCCTTTCCCGCATGCTGGTTTCATGGTACCTAAAAACATCATAAAAACAAGCGTGAGTTCATCACTCAGCAAAGTGTATTGTAATGGAACAAGCAAAACAGTCTTCAATACCATCATCACTACATCTCATGTTCAACATCATAAGCACTTCATAATTCATCTTGTATGCATCTCATTAACATCATCATACATGCAAATGCAATGCACATGTCTCTTGTTAGTACATACCGGTATTGCCGAGTGCACACCCGTCGGTGTGCACCCTCTTCCCCCTTCCATCTCGTAGATGGAGGGTGCCTACTCTTACTGACTCGCTTCCATTCACAACTGTGGATGGAACCACGAGGTAGGTCTTTCTCAATGGCGCTCTGGATAAGTCATAACTTTCTCACCGACCTTACCGGACTAGTTATGACTTTCTCACCGACCTGGTCAGTCCTCATGCCATGAATGCAAATATGCCATAAACATGAATAACTTGCATATAAACTCAATTTAACCATTGCATAGCCTTATCATAAATCATTTTCATCATGTCACATGCAAGAATCAATCATGGCATCATATCATAAAACATGTGTAAACTATCTCATTATCAAACATTATGGCTCCCTAAGCCACAACCACTAAAATACACTTGCCTTCAATCGTGAGCGACAGAGTGGCGAGAGGTTGAGGGCACTTCCGGGGTCACACCACCTGCACAAAGGTACAATATACTCAAAACTTGCCCACAAAACCATACGAGAGCGACCATCTACAACAACTTCGCAACCCACTCCTAAAACCCGAAAACAGAGAATCTGTCCAACGGGACAGCGGGCTTCCAACTAGCATAACTTGAGTTCTAAAACTCCAAATCAAGTAAACGAGTACATTTTATCAAAGCTTAGGATATTTCCCAACTTTTTCTAGGTATTCGCGAAGACTGAATCAGCCTCTAAAATTGTCTAATCTATAGTTGAACACGATCTGTTCCAATCACGTCACAGATTTAACAGTGCTCAGTAAAACAACCATAACTTTTAAACAGCTGGACAGAATTTAGCGTTCTTGGTGTCCAATTAAAGGTAATTGAATTACCTACAACTTTCATAACATTTGGATGATCATAAAACGCTTCTAAAGTTGCGAAAACCGAGCCCGAAGCTCAGGCGCCCAATCTGCCTGAGAACACAACATTGGACAGATTTGCAATAACCCTAATCCCATCTAGAAACAGCACCTATACATGAATTTTAGGCATAGATTCTCCCATCTAGCAGCACCTAGACTACCCCAAAAGAGCCACGAGTCGTTACCTCTTCTCGAAGAACCGAGCGACGATGAATCCCTCCTTCCTTCCGGCCGCTCCTTCCTCCCGAACCACAATGAATCGCTGGAGATCTCTGGACCGGTGATCCACCGAGCGAGGAAATGAAGAACGCCGAGGAAGGAGAGGTGTGGGGCTGCTAGGGGAGGGGAGGATGGTGGCTAGGGAGGGGATGGGGAGGTGGAGGCGCAAGGGCAAAGGGGAGGCGCAAGGGGAGGTGGCGGCTAGGGTTAGAGGGGAGTGGGGGCGCAATAGGGGTGGAGGCGCAGGGGCAGCAGGGCTGCTGCCCAAATCCCTCCCCCACATGGGCCAAGGATCACCCACCTTCAGCCCAAAAGGTCCTCCAAAGCCCGAACTATTTCCCCCAAGGCCCAAACTCCCCCGGAAAGGCCCAAACTCCTCCGGAAACGGCCCAAACTCCCCCGGGAAGGCCCAAACACCCAGAAACGACCCAAAAACACGATACAAAAGTCGTACTGTATTGTCGAAATATATAATATCACATTCTAAAATATCACTTTCCATAATGTCACATCCCGTGATGTCACAGTCATAAAGAGCCACGACGCACGATTCCAAAGGACAAGACCACCCGCATAGAGACCAGCCCAACCGCACCTGACATATCGAAGCGAAAGGTCGAGGGCATAGAGAGAAATAGAGGACCGCTCAGCCAAAGCGGAGGAAGGATATCGTATGGGCCTCGCCCCGCACACCCAAAAGAATGAATGGACATTTAGACCTTCTGGTAGCATGGCCGAGGGCGAAGCGGAGCTAGCCCGTAGCCATGAGGGGCTCCTGTCGTAGGCCTGAGGCATCCATTCCCTCTGGCGGGCGGGGCAAGGTCCTCAATCACGCCCCCAAGCCATATTAATCCATAACACAACATACTGGAAAGATAAGGAGGGGCATGAACCGGGCTGGGCGAACGAGAAGGCGAGGGGGACCAACCAAAGTGATGAGGGAAATTGCGGAGGAGGCTTTCCCCAACATGCAGTCAGACATGGCTGTCAGGGTGTTCAGCCGAGCCTGTCGCCACCTACTGAAGAATACCAGGCATCGTCAGATCGATCTGGAGCTGGTTGTCACATATAATTCCGTTAGAACCCCTGAAAAGGGAACAGGACAAAAGGATAGAAGTGTAAAGACTGTATGAACACTCTGTGTATATTAGGCCCTCAATCCGGGGATGGGTGGATGCATGTGTTTGGGAAGCGACTGTAAAAGGGCATGCAGCCCTTTGTCAGAGCCAGTAGGAAAAAGAAACTATCTTTGCATATAGTTGTAGTTATCCACCCTCAGTTTCCATATAAAAGGGGAAGGAGGAGAGCATTTGGGGATTGATTCTGTTCGTGAGGCCTAATCCCACAACATAAAACCATTTCAAAAAGCTCCCCACGGTAGACAGGGGTGCTAGGGGTACCCATGGTCTCATCGGAGGTAGGGTGTGCCCTAGTCCCCCTTGACCCCCTATTGGGTCCGCCACTAGCACCATTATCAGATTTTTAAAAAATCGCAAAACTTTGATCATGCTCCATTTTTTACGGTAGCTTAAGCATGTTCTCAGGACTCTTCTCACAAATTTTAAAAAATTTACAAATTTAGTTCCTCAATTAAATCAAAGAGGTTGCATTAAATGCAATAGTAGCACTATCAAAATTTTTAAAAAAATCGTAAAAGCTTGATCATGATCTGAAATTTTTACAGTAGCATAGGTATGCTATCAGGAGCAAAAAAAATTGAAGAATTTGCAAATTTAGTAGCTCAATTACATCAGTGGAGTTGCTTTAAATGCATTAGTAATATTGTTAGATTTTTTAAAAATCGCACGAGTTTGATCATGATCCGAATTTTTTATGGTAAATTAGGCATGCTCCGTGGAGCCTTTCAAAAAAGTTTCAAAAAATTACAACATGATTTAATAACCTAATTTGATGGGAAAAAATAGGGCAAAATATATTTTAGCCGGATTTGAACGCGAGACCTGACGGACGCATGGCAAAGCCTCTACCAACTGAGCTGTCAAGTGCTTATGAAATGTGAGGGGAAATAAATATATGAGGTTATATAGCTTGTCACTGTAGAAACTACAGGGAGAAGCGCCACGTGGCGGGGAGACGAGTGGGTATAGTATAGATCCTCCGTGCTATAGGGTTGTCTTTGCAAAATTCAAAGACGAAAATATTAATCCAAACCGTGCATTCTGTTCATCTCATTGAAATCTCACTACCCACCAAATTTTATATGTTTTGAAATTTTTCTCTTATTTATTTTGTATTTTTTAAAACCCACGATCTAATTAGTTGTGGGGCGTCCAATGAAGTTGATTTTTAAAAATACAAAATAAATAGGAGAAAAAGTTCAATATATATAAAATTTGGTGGGTAGTGAGATTTTAATGAGATGAACAAAATGCACGGTTTGGATCAACAGTTTCGTCTTCAAATTTTGCAAAAACAACCCTATAGCACGAAGGATCTGTGCTATCGATAGTACACTAGCTATCCTATATATATATATATATATATATATATATCTTAACTATTATAAGAATGAGTTGGTGGTGATGGTGAGTCTGCTAGGCTGTTCTTGGGCCAGAACAGTAGAGGCCCAAAAAGCCCAATAGGTGAGTCACTATTGCTTTGCTAACCTATAGTTGTAAATCTGCAAGACAACTCAATATAGATGATTTGATTTATTTACTAGCTTACAAAGATATGTTTTGCTTGATATGTGTGTTATAGAAAATTAATTTATTGTATGGTTTAGGATCCCGCATTATAATTATGTATTATTCTCTTTTGAAATTCCGTTGCAACGCACGGGCATCTTATATATATATATATAGCTCGCTATCGAAACAGCTGTCCCAGTGACCATTACACACACAAGCACTTCCCTTCGTGGATAATGTAAAGCTCACACCTACCGTTTTCATCGAAAAAGAGCCCGTTGGCTTCAACACATGTGAACACCGGGTTCAAAAAGGTTCGAGGTGTGCTAGCCAGTTTGATGCTGCAATCGGCAAAAAAAAATGATCTAAATAGCTTTCACAACCAATTAAATGATTGGTACGGATTTGATGATCTAAACGACTTATTACAGCCGATTAGATAATAGATGAAGGTAAATTTTCTCAAAAAGACGATGCGCAACAAAATCAGCGAAAAATAAATCTGGGATAATTGGCGTAAGTTGATGATGATCAAAAACGGTGATGCGCATCTTTATTTATCAAAACGAATTACAGAGGAAAGATTCTATGTCTAAATAACTACTCATAGTCGACAGAAATCAAATAAAGTAGAAACGAGTTGACTGATTTTTTGGATTCCCTTTTTGTCTTGCTTATGGCCCTTTCTTATAGTCCAATCTATCATTTTGACTTGTAAACATATGATTCATATCGGATTTAACTTTCAAAAGATAAACTTTATTTTGAACCGGTATCGACTAAGACTCTTATCTATGTTTAATTATATTTTTCTAAATCGACTACATCCGCTAAATCTTGATGTCAATGTATGGACAAGTTTGGAGTTTGGAGAGCAAAGTACCCTTTTGGTTTGACCACGGAATTTGCCAGGTGTTTAAAGGGAAGTACGTGGTAATTGAGATCTCAGATGCTGACAGTGTTGGTTCAATGGAGCACTTCCGGGTTAAGCAAAAGAAGATCAAGAGATCCATGGAACATCAGCGAAAGCGACACGCCAACACGTAGGAAGTATAGAATAGAGGCAGCAGATTTGGAAGCGGTCTTATTTTTGGACAAATTCAGCTGATCCAGACTCCAGAGCAGGGTTCAATTTTTCGTTGAATTTTGCTCGAATTTCGCGAAATCCGACCTTATCGCTACGGTTCGAAAAAACATTTCGTTGAAAACCGCTACTGTTCAAACGGTTTTTACCGATTTTCGAACTTCAATTTTTCTAACGGTTTTTCGCTGACGAAAAGTGGAGCCCTGCTCAAGAGTAGGTAGTTCGCGAGCTCCGATCACTGCCTGCAAATAATGACTCCAGCACATTGCTTTCCCGTGGTAATGGATGCAGGTAGAATCGGCCAGAAACAACGGGAAGGGATACATCATACATGCTAGAAATTGCCAAAGAAGACAACTCCATATATATATATATATATATATATATATATATATAGATAGATATATATATATATATATATATATATATATATATATATATATATATATATATAACCAGTACAGATGACCAGGCTACAAGTAGGACAGGATTGCTTAATTTACAGGTAAATGAAGCGAGCTCGATCTCCTGCCCTGCCAACTACAAGGAAAAATAATTCCAATATCCTTAATCCAACGGTTCAAAGCTTAGAAAGCAATAAAAGTTCTCAAGAGAGAGTGTGTATAGTAAATTCTCTCCATCGCAAATAGTTGTTATTTAGATATATATGCAATCAAACTTTTAAAACTTTAACCATCAATATCTTTTTAAATATTTAAATTAGATATATGAAAATCATATATGTAGATTTGTCTCAAAAAATACTTTCATAATATTATTGGGTTTTATAAATATATTATAATAAAAATTGGTGGTTAAAACTGTGCTTTAGAGGCCGTATCGATGTCATATTTGTGACCGGAGGGAGTAATAAACAAACACTAGACGCTCAACCGCTCAAGTTCATGGACCCTACTAAAGCTGCATTTTTAAAGGAAAATCTTTTTTTTTTTTGTACTATTTGTTCTTGCAACAGTCTAAGCGAGCTGCCCCATGTATACTACGGTTAATCTTTCTCAATCGTCTGGCATTGCTTAGGAATCTCATGTTCTCATGTCTGTGTCCTGGCCACCGTTTCATCACGAGGCTTGAGAGGAGGCCAGAAGGGTGAGAGGTGAAGTGCTCCTTTCATCCAGCTAATTGTTTATGGTGCTGCTTTTGTAAAAGCAGAGAAAATGGAATAAAGGAGCCAGGGAAATTAATACTACATAACTGGGGTGAAAACAAAAACCGAAAGCTCTAGCTCTCTTGTCACGTTTGATTATTAGGCCTAGTCATCTAGTAGCGTACGTGATGTTTGATGCAGTCCAAATTCCAATAGCCTACACAAGAAGAAAAAGAAAAATAATTACTTGATGGTTGGGCAGAAGGATGTGGTGTGGTGGCTGTCAAACGCCAGCTTTGCTTCCAGAATACACGCACAAGCATTGACAAATGCTACGCACCGTACGTGGCCAAAACAAATCAGTAATTGACAGTGCTGAAAAGAGGTTACACGGTTATACTGGTTCAAACGGAGGAAATATTCAAGCCACGCGCTTAGTCATCCTCGGCATACCTCATACGGTTAGATTGCACGTATGTTCCGGACCGTAAGGTGTCAATTCAATATCCTTGTCGAGCTAAGCTATTGCAAAGTAAATGACCAAAATGCCGCTTTTAAAATCGGTGTGCCGCGAACTACACCAGCTCCTTTTTCTTTGGGAAAATGTTTCCGATACCATTGAAAAAGTGTTCAATTTCACTTTTGTGATTATTCTTTTTTTTTCGTTACATTTTTGCCATTAGTCTTTACTCTTCTTCCTCTTTTTTGCCATTTCCGTGCGTTGACTGTGAGTTGATCGTCAGTTGATTATTTTATTAAAGATAACAAATATAGTTCAATTCTTTTGAACATTTTTTTGTATGATCCTAGATTACTAAATATGGTACCATAAATTTTTCAACGTATAATCCAGCTTGTACATTTTTATAAAAATAAAAATAAGAGAAACATATTTAGATTTTTATAGAAACTTTAGAAGAAGAATAATAATCTGAAAAATTTATGGTACTATATTTTATAGTCAGGTTTTATACAAAAAAATTTCAAAAGAATTAAACTTTATTTGTTACCTTTAAAAAATCAAAAATAGAAAAACAATCCTTTTGTTTTTGATTTTTTAAAGATAACAAATAAAGTTAAATTCTTTTTTAAAAAAATTTATATGATCCTAGACTACTAAAGCTAGTATCAAAAATTTTTCAGAGTATAATCAAATTCCTAATTTTTTATAACAATAAAAATAATGGAAATACTATTAAATTTTTATAAAAATATAGAAGCTTGATCATGCTTTGAAAAATTGATGGTACCATCTTTAGTAGTCTAGGATCATACCAAAATTTTTCAAAAAAAATAAAATAAAATTCATTTGTTATCTTTAAAAAATCAAAAATAGAAAAAACAATCCGACCGGTGGTCAACTCACAGTCAACAAACAGAAATGGCAGAAGAATGATGAAGAGCAAAGACTAGTGGCAAAAAAGAAATAAAAAAAGAGTAGTGGCAGAAACAAAATTGAGAACTTTTCAGTGGTATCAGAAAATTTTTCCCTTTTACTTTTTATTTTAGATTTCCATGTCACAGATTCAAGGTTTTAAATCACAATTTTTGCTTCTTCGCGGTAAATTCTTAAAAAATCTACTGCAGCTATTGTGGAAGCTATCTTTGGTCAAATTTTCAATATTAATTTTTTTAAAATAAATTAAATATATATAATATAATTCACCTCCAAATAAATCATTAAAACATGGTACTTTAGAAGGTACTAATATTTTTATAATAAGAATATAAGTCAAATTCAGAATCAATAAATATACTAATACATATCCAAAATATCATAGATGATAACTATATCATAATATTCTTAACAACAAGTATTTAATAATATCGGTGTTTCGTGCACCGACAATACGAATTTTTAGTCTAGGGGTCGCGCGCTCCCTCTCCTCGAATGGTTAGACTTAGGGAGCCCAAGATGTATACTGGTTCAGGCCGAATGTCCCTACTCCAGTTCGTGCGGTGGTTCTGTATTGCTCTCGGATGCAAGTGGTTGCACAATGTTACAAGCGAGGGCTGAAGGATGGCCTTGAGCGACTCGTACCAGTGAGAGAGTTAGAGCTATTCTTCCGGAGAGAAAAGAGAGAGAGTCCGAGCCTCCCCCCCCTGAGGGCCCTGTCTCCCTTTATACAGTCGGAGGGGGCATGTTACATGGGAGTCTGGAAAAGGAAAGGAGGACGGGGTGCTATGAGCCTTGCAGTCTTGGTCTTCGGTCTTGGCGACTTTTTGGCAGGTGCCTGCTCACCCCACGCTGGGTTGGTAGGCACACTGAGCGGAGCGGTCTGCCTTTTCCTCGGGAAATGGCGTAGCCACTCTATGTGTACTCGCCAGGCGCTGACGTCGCGGCATCAGGTCCTGGTATTGCATAGGAAGTGGGCGTATCCTTCTGCTGCGCGGCACTGGGCGATGGGACTGGTGCTTGCCCGACGAGATGGGTGCTTGACTTTGGCAACCACCCGCTGCTTTGGGAAGGGGCCACCTGCTTCGCACGGTCATTACGAGCTGTCGTGTCCGTAGGGCAGGTAACCGATGGCTGATGATGACCTAGTCCTCGAACCCTAGCGGAGATTGCCATAGTTCGGTCGGGGCTTGCTGGACGTCCGACCTACGTCGGGTCGGGGCTCGCGGGGCGTCCGACCCACGACGTGGGTCGGACTGCTCCCTCGTCGAGGGGGACGAGTGTCCTTCGTGGCCCAGCGGGGCGTTCGGCTGGAGCTGGGCTTGGGGCGGCCCACTCGTTGTCCCGGGCCGCTGGGGGTACCCATGGTATGAATACTCGTCAAATAACTTTTATTAAATTTTCTCATAGTCTAGTCTTATAAGAGATGCATTTGTGTCTTTTGTAATGTTGGATTTCAAAATAACCAAATATTTTGGCCTATATGTATCTATGCAGGATAGCGAAGCTATCTTTAGTTACAAGGAACATCAAATAGTGAAAATATTGTTAGATATAACGTTTGTTGCGGTTGCTAATATAGTGGAGCATTAGCCCGTAGCTTTGCATTTGAAGTCCAAAAAAATATAGCGCAACTATATCATAACTATAGATAGCTTTTTAAGCACTGGACAGATCCGAATTCTTTCGTGTACATTAGAGATCAAAGCTTTAAAAGGTTGGCTACACAACGACACTAAAAAAGAGGAAAATTTGATGAAATAAACTACAGTTAAATCGAAATTTAAAAAGTAACCCACAGTAAATAGAAATGTGTTGAATGAACCTCGTTTTCGCCGTCCGGTGTGGCTTCCGCCATACGGCGTGGCGGAAAGGGGGGTTTCCGCCATGTGAGATGGCTTAAGCCATACGGCGTGGCGGAAAGGGGGGAGACAGGAGGGAGGGAATCCCGGTGCACGCGCGGAAAGCGAGAAGCGCAGGCAGCCATGCACGGAAAAGCACATGCAGCCATCCACCGAAAGTTGGCTGTCGTATTGTGATTGTATTAATTAATGACTAACTTAAGTACAAATGAATAGAAAATGACTCGATTAAAGTAATACAATCAACACGAAACTAATCATCGTTTCGTCTATATAAAGGGCCGTGGTCCGATGCTTCGTCTAGTGGTTGCTCTCACTCTGCTATATCAGGTATGCTCTCGCTCCGCTTGTGTATTGCTTCGTTTATTGAAATGAACATGGTTTTTTGCTAATAATGATTTTATTTTATGTAAAAAATATGTAAGGTGCAACGATCTGGACCTCACAGTGAGGGCAGAAGAAGGAATTGGGTACTTCCTACTATAGCTCCCTTATCTAAGGTACTATTTTTGGATCATCTTATTATATTTTGAGTCTGGACAGTTATCTAAAAAAAAAAAAGCTGGCAAATTAGGATATGGTGAAACAAGCTGAATAAGTTGCTTGCATTTGTTGACTACTCGTGTTACCCAAAACTTTCTGCTTTCTTTGAAAGAATTTTGTGAATTTAATAGTCATGTGTCATTTTCACGCATGCATATGTTAGTCCAGTTGGAACAACTTAGCATTGCATGATGCTCCTCCAATCAGAAACTTAGAATTTCAGATCCACTGCACCCTGTTTTCAGTTTGCTTATGACAGGATGATTGTAATGTGTCTTCCTACTTAAATCAAGACTTCCCGTACTGGTTAATAACTTGTGTCCTTAGGATTGCATTTACACTAGTTTGAGTATATATCCCTAGCCAGCATGCATATTTGGTAAATAAACATCATTAATACTTTTTTGTAAATAAACATGCATATTTGCTAAGTACGACATTATTTTATGTAAACAAAATGGAAGGTGATTACGATGTGTAGTGAAAGGCAAGAATGGTTGCAGTAGGGGTGTTCAGAAGAAATTTTTTTAGCACGGTTACTAATCGTATAGTAATATGAACCATCGTTATAATTGATAAATGTGAGCTAGGTTTTTATTGAGCTACATAGTATTGCATGCATTACTTGAAGTGGTTGGTGCGTACATAAATTTATTTTTTAATGTAAATATATTGCAAGGTGCTTTGGTGGACGAGGCAAGGACTTATTGTAGGAGTGTCGATCTGTTCGGTGCTGTGAAGGTAATTTAATGTTTTGTGTTGTACACGTTGTTATTATTTCATGTCATTTAAAAACACGTTAATTTGTTAATGATTATGTAAATTTACGTACATAAGTTGTATGGTGCGCATTGTAGTGGAAGTCAAGAATTATCGCAGCAGCGGTGTCCATCAGATATTTATTTATAAAATTTATTAAATGTGTCGAAATAATTTAAATTGTTATATTTGATGTGGGTGAGCTAGCCTTTTTTGTTGTGCTATGTGGGGCCATGAGGTAAAATTTAGTTGGTTGTTTACTGATATTAGGTTTTGTTTGATGTAGCACAAGGGAAGTAGTTAGTGATAAAATTTTATTGTAGGGATGTCAACCTGATAGGTGGTGTGAATGGGTTTTTTAGTTTGTGCTGTGTTGTAACATCCTTAAATTAATAGAAATGTTACAAATGGAATATGAAAATATGAAATCATTTGTTTGCTGTATGTTATGATTTTACGTGCATGTATTGAATTATTGGATGATTAAATGATTGTTGGAATAGAGAAAATCAAGGACAAAGAGAAAATAAGAAATGGGGAAATGGTAAACTAAAAAGAATTACCTTAGAAAATTTAGTGTAACACCAACCTAGGTTGGTCAAAAATAGTGTGAACATAATGAAAGCATGAACTGATAAATTTTTGGGATGAAAAGTTAAAGCTGGCGTAAATAGTAAAAGAATTGTGGAGAAATCTGGAGAGAACTGTAGACCTCAAACTGTTTATTCATATTCGTGCTGTGTTGTAACATCGTCAAATTAATAAAAAGCTTATAATGGAATATTAAAATATGAAATAATTTGTTTGCTGTATTTTATGATATTGCATGCATTTATTGAATTGTTGGACGATGAAAATGATTGTTGGAATAGATAAAAGTAATGAAAAAGAGAAAATAAGAAATGGTAAAACGGTAAAATAAAAAGAATTACCTTAGTAAATTATGTCTAACCCTAAAGTACCCTGGATGATGACCTAGGATGGTGAAAAACAGAGTGAACATCATTAAACCATGAAGTGATTAATTTTTTGGGCGTAAAAGTTAAAGCTGACCTAAATAGTAATAGAATTAAGGAGAATTATGGTAAAACTATAATGTATATTCACACTTCCAGTAAAACTCCCAAAAACGAATATGTCCATCTAAACCCTTACAAAAATCAAAAACCGAAAAAATTGTATTGTGCAGCAGGTAATGTTAGAATTGTTATAAAATAACAGTAAATAAGTTTAGGCTAAAATTTTTATTCTAGAACTATGTGGTAGATTCACACTTGCAATAAAAATTTGAAAAATTAATATGTCCATCTAGACCCTTACAAAAATCAAAAACCGAAATAATTAAATTGTGCAACAGGTAATGTTAGAATTGTTATAAAAAAACCGTAAATAATTTATGGCTAAACTTTTTATGGTGAAACTACCATGTAGATTCACACTTCCAGTAAAAATTTCAAAAATTAATATGTCCATCCAGACCCTTAAAAAAATCAAAAACCGAAATAATTGAACTCAGGCAAAGATTTAAATGTTAGAGTTGTTATAGAATAAC
Organism: Rhipidocladum racemiflorum; assembly: GCA_036346355.1. Taxonomy (NCBI): domain Eukaryota; kingdom Viridiplantae; phylum Streptophyta; class Magnoliopsida; order Poales; family Poaceae; genus Rhipidocladum; species Rhipidocladum racemiflorum. Next base: position 75,159,636 of record CM070579.1, read on the forward strand.
CGTAAATAATTGAAGGCTAAAATTTTTATGGTAAAACTATCATGTAGTTTCACACTTCCAGTAAAAATTGAAAAAATTAATATGTCCATCTAGATTTGTACTGTGCAGCAGGTAATGTTAGAATAGTCATAAAATAACCGTAAATAATTTTGGAAATAAACATGCATATTTGCTAATTAGGACATAATTTTATGTAAATGAAATGGAAGGTGATTATGAGCTGTAGTGATAATAAATTTAATGCCTATTAATGCAAGAATTGTTGTAGTAGGGGTGTTGATAAGAAATTATTTTAGCATAGTTATTAATCCAGTAGTAATACGTACCATCGTTATATTTGATGCGTGTGAGCTAGGTTTTTATTGAACTTCATAGTATTGCATGCATTACTTTCAGTGGTTGGTGCATATATAAATTAATATTTTAATGTAAATAAATTGCAAGGTGCTTTGGTGGACGAGACAAGGACTTATTGTAGGAGCGTCTATCTGTTCGGTGCTGTGAAGGTAATTTTGTGTTGTACACCCTGTTATTATTTCATGTAATTAAAAAATCATGTTTATTTGGTAATGATAATATAAATTTTTGTACATAAGTTGGATGGTGCGCATTGTAGTGGAAATCAAGAATTATTGTAGCAATGGTTAAATCTTTAGTAATAATTTTAATTGTTATATTTGATGCTATTAAATTTAGTTGCTTGTTTACTGGAAGGTGGTTGAGTGGTACGTAGTATTACATGCTATTAGTTTACGTTTCGTGTCTATTGAAATGAAAAAAATTGGACTTAATTAATTTGTACGGTGTTTACGAGGTCTAGTGTAAAAGGGGAAAATTTGACGTCATTAATTCTGGAGAGAACTGTAGACCTCAAAATTTTTACTGTAAGTAGGTCTTACCATTATCCTCAGTTAGTAAAATTTGTAAAGATTAATAAGTAGTTTAGCTTTTTTTTCACTTAATCATTGCAGTTTTTAAATTCTGCAAAAGGTAGTAAAAGAATTCTAAGAAAATAAATACTATGATTCTTGTCCTGAAATTTTTATGGTACCACTATCATGTTCCAGTAAAAATTCCAAAATTTAATATGTCCATCTAAACCCTTACGCAAATAAAAAACTGAATAAATTTTACTGTGAAATAATGTTAGAATTGTTATAAAATAACCGTAAACAATTTTAACCTAAAATTTGTACTGACGGAGGGAAACTTATCCATTAACTTAGTATAAAAGTTTGTAAAATTCTGGAGTTGAAATGACCCACGAACCTGGAGTGGGAAAAATGGTTTGTGTGATGAACATTAGTACATCAGTAAATGATCAAGTTTAATAATTGTATTTTTTTTGTGAAATAATGGCTTACAAAATAATACACTTTTGTTCTGCATGCTACCATGTATTACTAAATGACGCAATTAAATTTAATGACGCATGGACAGATTTCGATGGCTACAACACTGCATATTTACTACGGAGATGCTCCCACAGTAGTGCGCGGACCTTTTGTTAGCATGCAGAGTCAGATGCACACGCAGGCCGCAATAGATCTTCCTATTGGACCTAAAGACCTGATAGGGATAGTAACTCAAAAAATAGGTATTGACCGGAGAAGATATAAGCTGCGCCTACAAGCGGTTCGGCCCCGTTTGGTGCCGAACAGCGCACAAGTAGTGTGCAACCTATGGGAGCTTCGAAACAGAAGTTCCTGGGACCTTTACGTTGCAAAGGCCGTGGATGAATCTTTTCAGATTGGTGTGTACGCTGAGATGGTACCACGTCAATCAAGTGAAGAGGAGGGCACAGGGGCAACCTCGTCGATGCCTGTAGAGGGCGACATTGGTATTGCCGGTAACACGTTAGAGGTGGGAGGGTCTTCTGGGGGTCATAGTACAGAAGTAGAGGAGAGTGTGGGGGGAGAGCACGGGGTTACTGTGGTCGCAGAGGAGGTCGATGTGGAGGTCATGGATGATGAAGGCCTTGACGCCACGGGTGAAGGCACAGAGGATGGTGAGGATGATGTGGGGTCTGCTGTCGCGTATTTCCGCCAATTAGATGCGGATCAGTGCGTAATTGCTGATTACTCACATATTTCCAGCTGTCCCCAGACCGGCGACATACAGCTAGAACAGGTCTTCCCCACTAAAATCGAGGTGGTGCACTTCATTAGCAGCTACGCCATCATGACCCGGCGCCAGCACTATGTGAAAAAGTCAGGGCCGGAACTCTATGAGGTTAGATGCGCTAAGATCGGACAATGCCCGTACCGTGTACGGGCGCACCGACCAAAGAATGAGAGCCAGTTTGTCATTTCACGCTACACTCGGCACACCTGTTGCGCCGAGGTGGTGATGAGCATGAACAATTCCATGGATGCCAAATTCATAGCCCAGGAAATCCTTGGAGTCGTCGAAGCTGACATCAAACTAGCACCAAAGTCCATAATTGCCCAGATGCAGAGCAAATACGGGATGGTAATCCCGTACCATCTGGCGTGGCGAGCAAAACAGAAGGCCCTAACGATGTTATTCGGGTCATTCAAAGAGTCCTACAACTGGGCTCCTCGCCTTCTGCGCCAGATAGCACAGACCAACCCAGGCACAGAATGGGGCATTGACCAACAGCCTGTGCTGCTAGAGAATGGATCTGTTGCTGAAGGTCACCAATTCCTTATGAGGCTTTGCTGGGCATTTGCACAGTGCATCGAAGCATTTAGGCATTGCCGCCCTGTGGTATGTGTGCATGAATGCTGTCGAAGTGTACTCACCAGAGCGTGTGCAACAATAGTTTGGTCGTCGACAGTTGATTCCTCCACCCCCCCCACGATCCGCCGGTCCGTCGCATGGGTAAGCTGAAATCAACATTACATTTCTGAAGTCCCACTATAGTTATCATATTGGACTAACGGCATGTAAGCTAAATTTTCAGGAGGAGCTCACAAGGCCACAACTACGACTGGAGAGCCGTACATGAAGCACACATCATGCGATGGCTGGAGTCAGCTATGGCCGATGTGTACAAGCCAACTGGGCCTTACAATGCCACTGAGTACTGGGCCTACCTCGACTGGTACAGGCCTCGAACAAGGTGTGTTCTTCTTGCACGTCAAGCCCACGAACAAGCACAAAACTATGTGCAGGACTACGCCGAGAGAGTTCACAGGCTGGTACGTGTACAGACTCCCATATGTGTTTAAATACTTTCGATATCATGTACAGCTTGGACATCGATATGTACTAACAGAATGATGTATTCGTACACAGACTCAGGAGTCCGCAAACTTACAGGACGAGGCGGACGAAATGTTTACGCAAACCGGGCATCGTGGTCAAGACAAAGGAAATCCTAGGCGTGGTTTCTTTCGCAGGCGGGGATCGCTGCGACCGCCATTCGGCGATTGGAGGTCACCGGTCGGCCACACGAAGAAGCTATGATGAGGCGGCCGATCCAACCCCCAGCATTCGTCCCCACCCTTGAGGTCAATGTCCATGAGGTATCCTCCACTAGTTTCCCAGGCGGCACCGACACAGCCAGCACGGGCATCCACATCAGCACATGGTGCTGATAGCCAACGGCGCTCAGCGTTCACGCCAGTCACCGGGCCCCATCCAACGGGAGAGATGTCACAGGGCCTCGATATGAATCGTCCACTGACTCCACCGATCGGGATGGGCGACGACATGTTCAGCTCCCAGCAGAAATTTGGATACGGGCAGAACGCTCCCCCCCAAAATGAAGGAAACTGGCAGGCCTTCGACAATGCGTTCACTGAGACATTTGGTGCCGACTTTGGATTATCTAGCTTGCTGCAAACGCCTTTTACCTCATACCCACGTCCTGACCTGGCTGGAGGATCTAACTGGTTATCTTCGACAGGTGGGTCACAGTTGGACCAGACACCACTACCACCTGCACCGCAGCCTAGCCCATTTGCAGGATGGAATATTTACACTGGATCAGGATATGTTGTCGCCCCGCCAGCACCGACAGAGGATAACCAAATTCCGCAGCCGACAACACGAGTTGGACCGTCGCAAGCAGCAGGGACACGAGAAAGATGTGCACCCCAAAATTACACCCCTAGTGCATATGATAGTAGATGGGGAGTCGGGGGCGATGATTGTCGTTGGGTCAGTATGTACCTTTTGTAACAAAGAATAAAGGCAATCAATAAATATTTGCTACGTGCTGACTAATATTCCTATTTCTTGCAATAAATTATGCGATGCTGGTATTTTGAGCCCATTTGCAGTATTGAAGACAAAAACCAAAATTGGGGATTTTGAGCTTCTCTTTTTTTTGAAATCTGGGCACTACTTCAAACCGGCATAACTTACTCCAAATTAATCCAAAATAAGCAAACAAATACATTTTTGAAATCTACTCGAAATTCCCTACAAGTTCTCAGGCAAAATTTTTTCCAAATTCAGCCTCCAATTAATTCAAATTCGCAGCTCAATATCCAATTCACCAATTTTGTCCATTTCGGACAGTCGAAACTAAAAACGGCATAAATTTCTAATGGAATGTCCAAATGGATTGATTCCAGTTGGAGATGCTAGATAATTTCACCCTCTACAACTTCTTAAGCAAATGTAAACTCCAATTCGGCTTCTAAGTAGCTCGAATTCGCAGAAAACTGAGAGCCAAAAATCTGCCCGACCAAGCAAACTTTCATCTCGCGGTTGTGTGGTGGAGGGAGGAAGAAGAGGGAGCAGCTCACGGTTTGGGAATGAAGTGGCTGCCACCCACACCACATAACCCACACTTTCATCTCCCCAAAATACCCCTAAGCAAACCAACCAAATTGGCTAAGTCCTCCAACAGAAAATAGTGCTAGATTCACTTTTTGAGCCAAGTTTAAAATAAGTGTTTGACACCGGATTGGCGAGATGACTCCACCACTATATAGAGAAATATTTTTACTTCGCAACCATGTAACCCGCGCACTCTAGGTCATTATAGATTGCCAGTTACAAGGCTCCAAAGTTGGTTGAAAGTCACAAGTGCGGACTGAAATTTTTGGCTCTAAACTTTTGGTTAAGCTTGGGATACTCCTAAGTGGTAGTTTAGGACATTAACTGAAGCCGAGAATTGACCTTAATAGCGGCTAAAACTTAATTGATGCGAAACTTAGCCGCTAGAATCGAATTCGAATTCGGGACCGTGCGGATACCGCAGGACATATCATGTCGTAAGCATGGTTGTCGAGAACCTCGTCCGAAATGTCAGGTCAAATGCATGTGTGGTACGGATCGCTCGAAGTCGTCTCGTCGAAGCATAGCTGCCAAAGCCTGGACCGCACCTCTCTACCAGCTAGAAAGTTGTATGCATATGTCGGTATCAAGCATAGGCACACCGCAGCGAACTGATGTCGCCACGTAGCTTTCTGTCCCGCCCTCGCCAAGACGCTAATGTGCCGCCACCGTTGCCCATCGCTACCGCAGCTAAGCTAAGCTATAGCCAGGCCCCATCGCTGCAACCGGCATTTGGATACGGGCAGAGCGCTCCCCCCCAAAATGAAGGAAACTGGCAGGCCTTCGACAATGCATTCACTGAGACATTTGGTGCCGACTTTGGATTTTCTAGTTTGCTGCAAACGCCTTTTACGCCATACCCACGTCCTGACCAGGCTGGAGGGTCTAACTGGTTATCTTCGACAGGTGGTTCATAGTTGGACCAGACACCACTACCACCTGCACCGCAGCCTAGCCCATTTGCAAGATGGAATATTTAGAGTGGATCCGGATCTGTTGTCGCCCCGCTAGCACCGATAGAGGATGACCAGAGGGCGCAGCCGACAGGACGAGTTGGACCGTCGCAAGCAGCAGGGACACGAGTAACACGTGAACCCCAAAATTACACCCCCAGTGCATATGATAGTAGATGGAGAACTGGGGGACAGTGGTTGTCGTTGGGCTGTATGTACCTTTTTGTAACACTAACAGTGCAATCAATAAATATTTGCTACGTGCTGACTAATATTCCTATTTCTTGCAGTAAATTATGCGATGCTGATATTTTTGTAAAGCCTGTAGGACATATCATGTCGTAAGCATGGCTGTCAGAACCTGTCAGAAATGTCATGTCAAATGCATGTGTGGTACAGACTGCCTGAGTCGTCTCGTCGAAGCATAGCTGCCAAAGCCTGACTGGCACCTCTCTACCAGCTAGAAAGCTGTATGCATATGTCGGTATCAAGCATAGGCAGAGCTGCAAAGGAATCCGATGCTCGCGGATTCTTTCTTGCGTCAAGTCTGTCGCTTGGGACCCGTTCTCCTACAATCGCATGCACGTAGTAGCAGAAGGAGGACGCATATCATTTGCGTGCAACCAAGATGAAGCGTACTGGCTCACGCAGTGCCACATAGTGTGCATGAATGCTGTGGAGGTGTACTCGCCAGAGCGTGTGCAATGACAGTTTGGTTGGCAAGAGAAAAGAAAAGAAGAGAAAAGAAAAGAGAAAAACAAGAAAAACATTCCATTTGAAAGAGTATTGGCAAGTGAGAATCTAAGGTTGTGCGAGACTTGCAGAATCAGCCAGGATAACAAAAATGGGCTAATAAAATAATTGGGAGTTCGTATGTGTAATTTACCCAAATTTTAGAAGATAATACTATCTTTTAAAATGTATTCGATGTTGCGCAATTAATCAGTTTGTTATTCGAACTTATTTTGGGTCCGAATGAAGGATTTTCTTGGTCGTAAAAAGCATGTTCAAGTTATTTTTGGTCCGAATGTAGCAGATTTGCTATTTGGTATACGGACTACCATATTATGTAAAAATATCTCAATTCTGACTCTCTTTGCATATAAATTCTCAACGCCTAATAACCCTAAGTATTATAGTCACAAGACAAACCATGTACTCCTTTTCTTTCCTGTTGAGCCATGAAAGCCAGCCTAGATTGCATCTGCAAAGCTGTGTACTCCACTGCCATGACCCGTCGATGTCATCTGCAAAGATGTGTACTCCACAGCCAGGACCCGTCGATGTCATCTGTCAAAGCTGTAAAAGCATTGGTGTCAAGCTGTAAAAGCATTGCTGTCAAAGCTGTAAAAGCATGCCTGTCATGTCATATCAAAAGCACGCCTGTTAACTTTTTCAACCCCGAGGCTGCGACTTAGGTTGGACAGGGTCGGGCGTGCCAGTTTCCCGCCTAAATTGCTTGTTTCTTTTTAAAACAGGTTCTCTCCTCCTATAAATATAAATATGAGATGTATTGGCCAGCAGTTTCATGCATTTGTGGTACAACCATCTGAATAAGAAAACTATCCTGCTTAACTGCAAGTACTTTCTGTCATGCACATGCTTAACTTAGGGCTTTTGTAGTGGTAGAATGTGCAAGCAACGCTTTCCCGACCCGACGAGGTAATGTGCTGCAAACTCCTCCCTCGCCTGGCACGCTAATGTGCCGGCAGCTGCTGGCCAATGCCAGATGCAGCGACATATCATGTCATAACCATGGCTGTCAGATCCTGTCCGAAATGTCACGTCAAATGCAAGCGTGGCAGACACTGCCTGAGTCGTCTAGTTCAAGCTTAGCTACCAAAGCCTGACTGGCACCTCCCTACCAGCTACAAAGCTGCAAGCATCTGTCGATATCAAGCACAGCCACAGCTGCAAGGGAATCCGATGCTCCGGGATTCTTTCTTTCCTGTCGGGGACCGCGGAAATTCGAATTTCAAAATGAAAAAAAATACCACAACGGGAAGCCGCGGTTTTGCAATGTTATTGTTCAGCCAGGCCCCCCACCTCGCGCGCTAATGCTCCGGCAACTGGTGGCCACTCCCAAGCCATCGCCAGTGCGGCCAGACCCTCGAGCGCGCGCAAACGCCGCACGCGTCGATTTGCCTTGGCCCCTCGCCCCGCACGGTGAGGTGCCGCCAGCTGTCTCGTTTCTCCCTCGCTCCCTGCCTATAAATTGCAAGGCCGCCTGCACTTCTATCAGGCAAACGCGATACATTGCTCCGAGTTCATAAAGTTTGGATTGAGTTGAGAAAATCCAGAGCGCAAAGAGGAGAACTGGTAGTTTAGCTTTCCTTTTTTCCAATATTTCATTTCGGCTTCTTGTTCCACAGGTATTATTTACAAAAGTTATTTTGTACGGTGAGTCACATTGTTGTGTTGTTGGGTCAGTACACATTATTTTGTACTTATTATGCTTCTTATTGATGTTTTTTCTTTGTGTAGATACCGACTTAAGTGTTCGTCGGTTCTTCGAAGCCATGTCGAAGGCGTCGAGCTCAGTGGTTGCCAATGCAGGGCGGGTAATTTGCCCTAACTGCCATGTGGATGCTCAAACCCGGTACTCCACCACTGCGCCAAATAATGGACGGGCGTTCTATAGATGCCCAAATTTCTCTGTACGTCTAAATGTATTTCGATATCTTCATATTTCGATGATTATTCTCTTGCTCCAGTTTTAAATATCCATGCTCACACTGTCGTGTAGTCTACCGGATGCCAATATCAGCAGTGGGCAGACGATATAAATACACCGACAGCTTTAAACAGGACGCTTCCAATGGTACAGCAGAGGGAGGATCTCGCGCAGGAACTTAATAGGGTAACGGTACAAGAATTACCGCAAAGAGAGGGAGTTCGGCCTGAACAAGAAGAAAACCGTGAAGCTTATGATCGATTCCTTGAGCGCGCCGTAGAAGATAACCACGAAGCTGTAAGCCCTGATTTGGTTGTTCCTCTTGACGGCCATAGCACTGAAGACTACAAACGTGACCGTTGGGAGTTTTTCGAAGAAGAGGGTGTTGAATTCTATGATAGTGATGATTCTGGAAAGTTCTAAAGCCGCTCTACCTTGCATCCATTTGTATGTTAGTTCTTGTTCACAAGAAATGTTGTTGTAGTTGTTCTCCCTATTGTACTTCGTAATATGAATGTCATGCTTCTTCATAACTCAGATTTGTCATCAAATTTGTTGCACACCAAACAATACAAGGAAGAACGAATTTTCAATTTTTAAAAACTGCAGTGATTATTATAAACAAACAATGACAACAAAAACAAACAACAAAACGTAGCAAACGCACGCTTACCACTGCAGTGATTATTATAAACAAACAATGATATTAGCACTTAGTCTCATCCCATTCAGTTGCATTTTATAATCCAAGCAAAGGCTGCCTGAGACGTCCTGTGAAAGCATTGCTGTCAAAGCCTGTAGGACATATCATGTCATAATCATGTCTGTCAGTTCCTGTCCGAAATGTCATGTCAAATGCATGCGTGCCAGATATTGCCTGAGTCGTCCCGTCAAAGCATAGCTGCCAAAGCTTGACTGGCACCTCCCTCCAAGATACAAAGCTGCGTGCATATGTCGGTATCAAGCACAGGCAGAGCTTCAAAGGAATCCGATGCTCGCGGATTCCTTTGAAGCTTCAAGTCTGTCGCTCTATCTGGCTATTTAACCCCCTTCCTGCCTTCCCAGCGTTGCATCGACCAAACCACTGCTCCAATACAACAAAGAGAACCATCACCGCCGACCCAAACGAGCAGCACCAATGGAGTTCCTCGCCTCAAGGCACAGCGTTGTCGAAACCTTCCCCGAAGGCACGGAGGTCCCCATGTGCCTATGCGGGGATCCTTGCCGCTTCCGGCAGTCTGTAGACAACTCATACACATACGGTATGAGGTACTGGAGCTGCTGCAACCACGACTCTGAGCCAACGCTCGGGATGCGGATGCGGCGGAGAAACCCGGTATGTTCATACTCGCATTTGGTGCTACTCCCAATTCATACATGTTGTAACACCGTGTGATGTGACTAATTGCAGCCTCCACTGTGCGAGTTCATCCGATTCTACGACGCGGAACAAACTCCGGAGATGGAGAGGAGGCAGAATCGGGAGTACTCGCATCGGAGGGCTATCGTGGAGCAGTAGTGTGTGAGCAGGATGAGGAGGAGAAGCGCCAGCAGCATTTGGAACATATGCATGCACAGAGGGAGGCCGAACGGCAGCGCCATGCCGCGGAGAGGGAGGCTGAGTGCGAGAGAAAACGTGAGAGGGCAGCTAGGGCCAGAGCGGCAGGAGCTGAAAAGTTGCGTAAGGGAAAATATCCTCGTTGCACTCAGTAAAGTGTAAGAGAAGGGCCCTTATTGTTGTTTCCTTTCCTCTCCCTAAGGCATGTTACGTTTAGTCCGATATACTCGGTAGAGTGTGCCGTACATGCCATTGTTGTTTAGCATTTCTAAGCCGTATGCAATTCAGTACATTCTTATTGCTCTCATCTATCTGCAGATAAAGGTACCATAAATATATTTCACATCTTTGGAGATAACTACACTAAGTCTTGAAAAATAATTACGAGTTGAGCAGAGTGGAGATGGGCCACCTCAAAACCAAAATATTGTCTTTTCTCATGCTCGCATCGAAATGGCTTCTCACCGATACCTCAACTAGAATACATGCCCATAATACTGTGTAACTTTTATTAGTTTACCTCAGTTTTATTACTTTATATATATATATATATATATATATATATATATATGTTTACTGTTATGAGTTTTTATAACTGAAAATTATCCCGTGAAAACATTCGATCATCTTTATGAACACTTGAAATCTTTTATAGTCTTAACACCAAAACAACAAGAAAAAATTCAAAAAAAAAATATCAAACACATGTCGATCAAATTAAACAGAATGAAACACTAGGGTTATTGCGACATCAGCAATCATCAGCAGTCCCATATCAACTTTTTCAGCTTTTGTCATATCAACTTAGGGTTTTTGCGACATTCTATTTGTGTAGCAAAGAAAGGTGTAATTAAAATATTTTCCCAAAATATGCTTCTCCATATATCAAACAGCATATCTGCAATTCTGTTGGAAAAAAATACATTTAAACGTGATATTTTACGGGCTACCGAAAAGGGTTAAAAGTTATCGTTCACAATAATAAAAACGAATTTTTTTAAAAAAAAACATCGCTCCCCGAGCGCTTGATATTTTTTTTAAAAAAAAATAATACTCGCGGTCTGGCATCACGGGTTTCCAAATAAAAAAAATAATACTCGTTTGAAATTTTAGGAGATGAATGGCTAGATCCGTAAAAAACTTTGAAAGAAGCTAGAACAGTAAAAAATTTGAAGAAAACTAGGTAACAAAATACATAAATAAATAACATTAAACCTGCGAAAAAAAGAAAAATAAATAAATAATTAACACATAAACTAAACAAAAATAAATAAATAAATAACACATAAACAAAACAAAAAGAAAAAAGAAAAAAATTTCCGTGCGCCTACTTGCCGGGATTTTAAAAAAAAAACAATTTTTTTTAAAACAACTGTCTCGCATCATGGATTTAAAACAAAATTTCAGCTTCCTCGAGCGCTTCGATTTCAATTTTTTTTTACAACACTGCCAGTTGACTCAGATTCAAAGTAAATTGTAATCCGCTCCTTACAAAGTCATTGTGCGCTACAGCTTCTCGCATCATCAGCAATCAGCAATTTATGTATGCGTGTACTTTTTGGCGCAATTCATCAGCATTCAGCAATCATGAGCAGACAGCTCGTCATCGAACTTCATCAGCAATCAGCAATCATTAGCAATCAGCAATCAAATTCGGATGCAAAAAATTAACATTGTTTTCCGTGCCAGGTGGCTTCCACCGTGTGGCATGGAGGAAGCCACACGGGGTGGCGGAAGCCCCTCCTTTCCGCCGTGTGGCATGGAGGAAGCCACACGGTGTGGCGGAAACCCGGTTTCCTCCATGCCACATGGCGGAAGCCACACCATGTGGCGGAAACGAGGTCCATTCAACGAATTTCGATTTACTACAGGTTAGTTTATTAATTTAGATTTAACTGTTGTTTATTTGAGCAATTTTTCCCATGGTTTCCGCCACCTCCCATGGCCGGATCGACTGCTTTCCGCCGCCTCCCATGGCGGAAGCCATCTGGCATGGCGGAAATGCCCTTTCCACCATCTCCCACGGCGGAAGCCACCCCATATGGCGGAATCCAGTGCTATTCAACGCATTTAATTTTACTCAAGGTTATTTTTTCAATTTAAGTTTAACTGTAGATTATTTGCTCAATTTTTCCATTCCTCCATCAGCCCCTAAAAATGGCTAAATCTGGTTCCTCCATCGCTGGATCGTGCGGTAGGCAATCCTTTTCATATCCAGTCATCAACAACACGGACAAGAGCTAGTCGTAGGTCGCAGCAGCTATGCTACAATTTACAATGGCCGTATATAAAAACCAAGAACGGTCAAGCTTGCTTCCGCAGCTTCTCCATGTGAGCGAGTACACCACCACCTAGATCCCCACCTCGCCGCCCGTCGCCACCACCATGCGGAGCACGGCGGCGGGCTCCGTGACGCCCGTGGCGCAGAGGGTGGTGGCCCCGTCGGCGCCCACTCCCGGGGGTGCGCTCCCGCTCTCCTGGCTCGACCGCTACCCCACGCAGCGCGCGCTCATCGAGTCCCTCCACGTCTTCAATGGCCGCGCTGACGCCGCGGAGGCCCCCGCCAGGGCCATCGAGCGCGCCCTGGCCGCCGCGCTCGTGAGCTACTACCCCATCGCCGGCCGGCTCGCGGTGTCCGACGGCGACGAGCTGGTGGTTGACTGCACCGGCCAGGGCGTGTGGTTCGTCGAGGCCACCGCGAACTGCACCCTCGAGGACGTGGACTACCTCGAGTACCCGCTCATGGTGCCCAAGGACGAGCTCCTGCCTCACCCCACCTACCCCGCCTCCGACCTTCTCCCTGAGGACTCGCTGATCCTACTTGTCCAGGTAAACAAGATGGCAAATTATTTATCTTTTTTTTTCCGTTATGTGTTTTCGTTCTGGAAGCAATTCTTGAAGTCAGCAGCTTAGCTAGCAATGGAATTTAATTGCGCGGTCCATTTCCCAATGCAGGTGACGCAGTTCGCGTGCGGTGGCTTCGTGGTGGGGTTCCGGTTCAGCCACGCCGTGGCGGACGGCCCCGGCGCGGCGCAGTTCATGACGGCGGTGGGCGAGATCGCGCGAGGGCGCGCGGCGCCGGCGCTGGAGCCGGCGTGGGGCCGCGACGCGATCCCAAACCCGCCCGCCGCGGCCGTCGGCCCGCTCCCGGTCCCGACGGAGCTCCGGCTCCAGTACCTCGCCATGGACATCTCCACGGACTACATCGACCACTTCAAGGCCCGGTTCCTGGAGCAGACGGGCCACCGGTGCAGCGCGTTCGAGGTGCTCATCGCGAAGGCGTGGCAGTCCCGGACGCGCGCGGCCGGGTTCGCGCGGGGCTCCCCCGTGCACGTGTGCTTCGCCATGAACGCGCGCCCCGTGCTGGGGCGCGCGCTCCCGGACGGCTTCTACGGCAACTGCTACTACATCATGCGCGTGTCGGCACCCGCCGAGGCCGTGTCCGACGCGCCCGTGCACGACGTGGTCCGGCTCATCCGCGAGGGCAAGAAGCGGCTCCCGGCCGAGTTCGCGCGGTGGAGCGGCGGCGAGACGGCCGGCGGCGCGGACCCGTACCGCATCACGTCGGACTACCAGACGCTGCTTGTCTCCGACTGGTCGCGCCTCGGGTTCGCGGAGGTGGACTACGGGTGGGGAACCCCCGTGCACGTCGTGCCGCTCACCAACCTCGACTACATCGCGACGTGCATCCTCGTCCGCCCCTCCGCGAGCAAGCCCGGCGCGCGCCTCATCACGCAGTGCGTCGCCGCGGACAGCGTCGACGCCTTCCACAAGGACATGTTGCGTCTCGACTGATCCATTAGTTATTTGCGTAATTTGATTTGTTCCTATGAGTTGTTCCTATTTTTTTTTTAAAAAAAATACCATTGTACAAATTTTAAAGCATGAATAAAGGATAGAGAGTGATTACTTATCCTTTCGTTTGCTTTAAGATTTGTATAATTTATATTAAAAGAAATGATTAATATGTAAAAAGCACGTTACAATACACACGTCTTGGCGCCGATCGTGTAATGCGAAGCGTTGTTTGTTTATTCTTCTATTCATTGAAACTGGTCGCCATTTTTTTACGGCTTTATTACAAGTTGCTTGCGATTGTGAAACAATGTATCGTCTCCCCTCTTGGTTTGTTGGCCGCGGGCCTGGGAGTAGTGCTTGCTGCGTGGATGGTTGAGCTGGACCTCATTGCTTTGCTTCGCTTGACGTTTCTGTATATGATTGGTCAATGGTTAGTGGGCATGTGTTGGTTGGGTTGGTGACTCGGTGGTCCAATGAACTACTCCCTCCGTTTCTTTTTATAAGGCGTATTTAGTTTCGTTATGACAAGACTTTGACCAACGATTACTTCATTAATATATCATTTATGCAATACAAAATCATAATTATATATAAGTACTTTTGAATACAAATCTGCTAATATCAATTTTATGTCATAAAAATTATATGCTAATAGAGTAATTGTTGGTCAAAACCTTGTCCTAACGAAACCAAATACGCCTTATAAAAAGAAACGGAGGGAGTAATACACAAGGGAAACAAATTTTATGCAACGGTGCTGTATTCCGTGATCTGTACAGCATCGTGCGGATTGCATGCAAATCAATCAATCAATCTTTAAGCACTTTAATGCACTTTTTATATAGAGATTAACGCAGCGGAATACATAGCGTCAATCCGCACGGTGCTGTACAGACGGTGGTATTTCCATAAACAAGTCACTGCTCGTGCTTCAGAAGCGCGCTTGTCGCGTGTGTTGACCTGCACAAGTTGCCGGCCGTTTCGATCGACGCCTTCGATCTAGTAGGCTGCAAACAGCACGGAGTTCAGCTCGACCAGCGTATGTGGAGTTTTGGTTACGACGGCATTGGAATTTTAGGTGTGAGATCCGGGGGCACCGAACTGTCTGGCTCCTTTCCTGTGTCGGTGGCTCAGTGCAGCGTAGACCGAGCCCGTAGGGACGCGTGCGCTGTCGATTTGGCCTTTTTCTCGGCGGTGCTTGCATCGTTAAAATATCAGCGGACACGCTGGAGGCTCGGAGCTTGGCAAAACGTCACGTCGCCGTCCCCACCCAGAACCGGAGGTATATGCCGGCCGGCTTTCTGACGGATCGGCCACGGCAAGGTTAGAAACTTCGATGAATTCTTGCGAACTCTGGTCCCTCCAGATTCAACATCTTGATGAAATGATAAGATTTGAAAAAAAAAACAATTAAATTGCTATAATAACTTAAAATCTCAACGTGATCTCACCAAATCTCACCGAAATTTCATGTATTTGAATCGGATTTACAAATTTAAATGCCGGATTTGATCCGGACTGCATTTGCCGGGAGTTTCAATGCAGGTTTCTTGATGGTTTCTACATGTGCCATGTAGGATGAAAGGCTTAGGTGGCAGCAAATTAATGCAGAGAGAAAGGGTTAGAGTTTCTTAAACTAGAAATGGTTTCTTCATTCAATGCTTTAGCTTAAGAATAATAAGGTAGTAGATGGATATTTAATGATGAAACCATATGAAGAAACGATGCATTGTATCTATTGTATTAATTGATGTTTCTTAGTGACATGGCTTCATTTGAAACGAGTTGAAGAAACTCTCCATTGTGAATGCCCTTAGTAGTATCCGATCTGTATTTCTAGCAGCCGACCTATATGTGCGTTGGTTTAAATCAATACTTCGGTATGTATGCAAGCATGGCCAGCCTGTACGTGCTCGTGAGATTATACTTTTGAATTAGCAAGGCCAAAACAATTTTTCTTTCATCTATGCTTGATTCGATTCTTTCACGTATAAAATTCTTCCTCACAAAATGATTCACAATCCTAGGTGCATGTCGGTTCCGTTAATTAAATACTTCTGACGAACTTAGAAAATAGGTTATTCTCTGCTTCATTTCGACTCTGCTTCTATACAAGAACAAACAAAATCGTGAAGGAGTAGCAGGCAAACAAAGAAGAAGTGACGAATTGGCAACATCCTCTCATTTGCAAGTAATGAAAGCGTATGTCGCAGAGATTACCGGATATATAATAGACAGTGGGTGGTTCATGCTTTTCGCTGATATGATCTATCAGTGCTTCACATTTGATCCATCTTTGTAATGTCTTGCGAAGCATGCAGAATCAATACTTAAGCAAATTAAAGCCACCTGTTACACGAATCAGCAATGTTTTCTCCAAGTTAATGGTAGTTCATGCTTGTGCTGTATCACCCTAGCTAGCCATTGGCGTTAGTGGTTTACCACTTCAACACTTGTTTGGAACAAGTACAACCAAGTTGCACTGATGAGTGTCAAAAAGCAAGATCGTTATGGATTCTCCCATAAGTTTATAAGAATCTGCTCTCTTTTTCCTCAGCATCCTTAGCAGAGATCAATCTTCTCCGTTACATCATAATGCGTGTTCTGGTAACTCCAGCTCCACCATTGTAGTATTCTTTAGGTTTTCATATGACTAACACCAAACTAACAAACAAATACATGGCTTAGTTTTAGTTCTTTGCACACAAGATTGATGTTCAATTGTTATGAACTTCATTTGTTATATTTAAAAATTCAAAAATAGAATGAACATAATTGATGCATTAGGACAGTAGCACCATCATAATTTTTGAAAATTCCTTAAGCTTGATCATCATCTAAAAATTTTATGAGCACATTAGTGATGTATCAAAACAATCCACACAAAAAAAATTTGACGCGTTTTGAACCATTTTTCATTCGGTTAAAATTTATCGATCAGCCTTCAGTAGTACTATCTAAATTTTTAAAAATTCCTCAAGCTTGATCATCATTTGAAAATTTTATAAAAATATTATGGATATGTCAGCACCATCAGACTTTTTTTTAAAGTTTCCAACGTGATTTGCACCATTTTCTATTCGGTTGAAATTTGACGGTCAACCTTTTTATGAGGATTATAGCACTATCAGAATTTTTTAAAAATTCCTCATGATTGATCATTATCCGAAATTTTTATGGCAATCTTAGTGTTGTGTCAAGTCCATCTACAAAAAATTTAAAAAAAAATTGACGTCGTATAGACCATTTTTTATTTAGTTGAAATTTACCAAAATTTCGTTGTTTTTGAACGAAATTTCTTTTTTTTACGAAATTTTAGAAATTTCGGTCCAAAAATTTTAGGATTTGAATTTTATTTTTTAAATTTCGTTCGAAATAATGAGATTTCACTTAAATTTTAAATTTTAAAAGGCGGTAAGATGTAAATCAAAAACGAAATTTGAAACCTGGTCCACGCTCAGCTCAGGAGAAACCATCAAAGCAATCGAAAGGTGGTGGCCGTGTCTGGAACGATCTGAAGATTCTCTGCGTCTTTTAGAACTACGTGAATTTCCAGAAAAGAGTTTAATTTCTGTAGTCTCGGACTAAGGCCTAGTCGATAGAATTTTGTGCCGATTTTTGTAACATATGAAAAAAAAAATTACTGTTTGTCGAAAAAAAATGTTTCACTGTGTAGAGAAAAATGTTTCATGTATAGAAAAAAAATGTTTCGAAGAAAAACAGACGTCTGATCACTGGCATTACCCATAGAATTTTGTGCCGATTCTAGTAAAAAGTACGTTTTCTCACGGTGAGGAGCGCCCAACACGGGTTCAAAACACGCAATCAAAACCGCTGCACGCGTAAAGCGACGTAAAGAGCATAGAGCAGGCGTCGGTTGCAGGTCACTTGGCCTCACAGGATACTCGATTCTCCATCAACGTCTCGCGGCTGAAAAGGTTAGTGCGTCGATCATTTGCAATTTTGCGTATTCCAGTGCCTAGGAAACCCAGAGCATACAAATTGGTAGGACGGAGCTCCGATGCACTTTCAACCAGCAACAGCCCTAAGCAACGCACATGTAAGTCAATCAGAGCCCAAGCCTCCGAGCTAGGCCAGCTGTTCTTATACAGAATCTGTGTTTTTGACGATTTTTAAAGAGATTCTTCACGGGCTTTCGATCCTAGGCCTTAGATCATGATCCAGATAGTCCGAGGCTTAGCTCCGCCCGTGAGTGAAGACAAAGGTCAGCTTAATTGTTCCCTCCCATGAACTGTCATGTGTCAATGCAGCATCAGGAGTTGTCTTACACTGCATAGCAGATTCAGGAATTGAGCCACCAACAGTATCTGTTTTTTCAGCATCCACCTTTTCAGGGGAGGATTGATTAACACATGTCCCTCTGGTTGTTTAACTGGTTCCAACATTGGAAATGATCCGTTTTTTTTGGGTGATTCTAACTTGGACTCACAATTGTCTTGTGGAGATGGCGCATCAGAATCTGATGCGGCAGCCTTCCCAGGTTTGGGGAATTTTTCTTACTTCGACCCGATGTCAGCTTCGTCTATAGGACTAGAATCATGTTGCTCAGTTTCAGTGGAATGATCTTCAAAAGGTGGTTCGGAATCAAGGGCCTCTGGCATAATCGGTAGAAGATTATCTCTATCCTTCATGTCATCCACCATAAGTTCCTCCATGAGATCAGTTCTCATTCCCTGGACATCCTAAATTGTTCGACCAGTTACTTTTACCAAGATGTGCTAGGTTTAGATCGAACAAGCGCACGCACAAAAAGAGATATAAAGTTTTACGTAGACTCTTATGACATATCTTTCAATTACCATTAGTAATTTTTAGCAAGGGCACTTTGACTCTAGAATAGCTACTAGTGTCAACATATTTGCAATAGTTGCATCTCTATTTCACATTTTCTCTAAACGAACTATCTTTATCTAGAATGTCAACATGGCTCCACAATATAGCCTTAATGTTGGTGTTTCATTCGGTGGTTAGGGTTACCCTTTAAAGCCAAGCCTTGTTTAGGAGACCCATTTTTAGCCTAAAATTCTAATCCATCCATATAAAACCTAGCCGAGAATAAATCTTTCAAAAAAGATCTAAAGTGACTGAGGTGGATTCGAGCTAGGGGTGAAAACGGAACGGAAAGTTTCCGACCGTTCCGAAGAAAAACGGAAACGGAAGCCCTTTTTCGGAAACGGAAAATATTGGTACGGAAACGGAAACGGGAGAACCAATTCCGGCCAGGGTTCACAAAATCGACAATTATCGTGCGATTTTCGCGATTTTCGCCCTTATCGCCGCGATCCGATATCAAAAACCGGTCGGTAAACCGATCCAATTCAAAAAAAATTCAAAAATTTGAAAAATTTGACGTATAAAAAACCGGTCGATAATCGGTGGAAATCGGTATAAGTTGAACCGGAAACTAAAAACGGAAACGGGCCGGGAAGAGAAATGGGCTTGGCCCAAAAATGAGAAAGGAGAGTTTATATTTATTTAAGAATTAAAATAATTTCATAAATACAAATGGTTTTATATAAAATATTAAATAGAGTTCAAAACTTCCGAAAAAATTCTCAAAAATACTTTGGAACATTTTGAACGTAGAAAAATTATTTTCAGCATTATTTTTTTATAAATAAATTAATTTTATAAATCTAAAAATAGAAAAATAGTATTTATAAACTCCAGAAAATCCAAGATAAATTTTAGAAAATCATAAATGAACATCGAACAATAATATACAAATTTTAGGGTGTTAAACCTTTGTAGTTGGTGGAGCAAAAGGATATCTATGATAATTATATGGATGAGGATATGATGGTCTGATATGGGAGACAAATAACGTGCCTTCAACTGACAAACTTGAGAAAAATTTTCTAGCGATACCAATGAACATAACACTATTCTTGTGTCCACCTTGGAGGTGGAATGGGCTACATTGTTCTTGTGGTCATGTATATTGTGATTCTCTACTATGTTCTTGTGGAATTTTCCACTTTCGTTTCCGTATCCGTTCCGCATTCGTTTCCATATCCGTTTCCGGGCTTTTCGATTTCGTTTCCGTTATCGATAAAAAAAATGTGGAAACAGAAACGGAACAATCATTTACCGACCGTTTCTATACCGTTTTCATCCCTAATTCGAGTTGTGTCATTATATATTCACAGATTACTAAAAGATGAGTGGATGTGGTCGGACTCTAATCCTGAAGGTCAGTCTCCATCCTGTTCCAATGGCGGTCCCTGGTGGAAACATCTGTGGAAGCTCAGAGCAAGGTTTAAAATCTCGTTTTGAGTCAAATCCCGGAGGTTCCTGAAATCTGAAATTTCGGCGAGATTCGGAAATTTCGGACAAAATTCGGACGAATTACAAAAACCAAATTTTAAATCCGGTTTTTTTTTCAACCGGGAAATCCGAGATCTCGGTCGAGATCACCGAGATCTTGGCCAAATTGAACCCGCCGAAAAATGGTCCAAAATACGTCAAAAAATTTTGAAAATTTTTTTGAATGGTCCTGACACATCACTAATGTTTCCATAACAATTTGAGATGATGATCAATCATGAGGAATTTTTAAAAAATGTAACAGTGCTAAAGTCATCGTAAAAACCGTATGTAAAATCAGTTTTTGATTTTTCAAATGTAACAAATGAACTTCAAGTCATTTAAAAAGTTATATATATGTTCCTATCAAGATATTCTGCAATGGTATACGTATGATCTTGAGCTAACAATCATCTAGAGCTAACACGAATTAATAACTAATGTGACATACATACAAGAAGTAATAACCTACAAGTATGAAACCTTTATGTCACGAGCAGTTCGTACCTTGAATTATGCATGCATGTCATATGAAATACATACTATCACCAAGCCAAAAACTAATCACTTAACACTTAATAGCATACTAATCACTTAACCTCATTCCTTCACTGGTGTCTACACTCCAAGGATTCAAATCTTGTTTTTGGTAAAATCTCGAAGGTCACCGAAATTCAAAATCTCAGCGAGATTCGGAAATTTCGAAAAAAATCCGGAAGAAATAAGACGAGATCTCGGTATTGGACGGCGAGATGCAAAGATAACTCACCGGAGATGGCCGGAGATTGCCCATAGTCGACCGAGCTAGCTATGAGGAGTGAGAATACTATGTTGTTTTTGTCTTAGCTGTGAGGAATCGGGTTTGGTTTTAAGTTTCTACTTTCCACATTGGGACAAATATACAAATACTAACTATCTATACCATAGGATAGGAAATATGATTTAGTGAGTTGGTCAGTGCGGCTGATTTAAGCATTTGGTGGTAGTAGAGGTTATGGGTTTGAATCCCCTTCGGTCATAATTTTTTTCCTTTTTCTTTTTCATTTTTTTCCACTTGATAGTTGTTCGTGTTAGTCAATGAAATGCTCCAGGAAAAAGTTTACTTTGGAAATGATTTAGTGCTTGGCACCTTAATTTTACGTGTGTTCAACCTTTTCTTTGAAAATGAAAAATAGTTCAAACCACTTTAGAAATTTTTGAAATTTTTTGTGAATGGTCCTAACACATTCATAATATTCCCATAAAATTTTCAGATGATGATCAATCTTGAGAAATTTTAAAAAATTCGGACAGTGCAAATCGACAAATTGAACCGACCAAAAAATGGTCAAAAACACATCAAAAAATTTAGAAATTTTTTGTGAATGATCTTGACCCTAAATACAATCAAATACGGTGCACAAAAATCAAAATCCGGCAAAAAAAACCCGAGATATCGCCCGAGATTCCCGAGATCTCGCCGAGAAATTCAAATTTTGAATTTTTTTTTTGAATTTTTTGAATTTTCCGGGATTTTGAATCTCGGAGGGGATTTCGGTCCGAAATTTCAATCCTTGGCTCAAAGTACCACCTAAGGTGAGGATTTTCTAGTGGCGTGCAATTCATAATTCCTTCCCGCAAAAAAAAAAGAGTTACATAGGAGACAGGCTGAGAGAGAGCTATCTTGAAGATTGTGGGAACAGGGAAGGAATATATATATATATAGAGAGAGAGAGAGGATGGCTAGAATACTATCGATAGCAAAGTGAACTTGTACTACCCACGTTCTAAGCCATCCGATCGCACAACGTATGGTCCAGATGAATCAAGGTGGAATGCCACTTAAACCATTTTACACAAAACACCCACATTGATTCCTCTTTTGCGAATACATCCTTCCACCTTGATTCATCTGGACCATACGTTGTGCGATCGGACGGCTTAGAACATGGGTAGTACAAGTTCTATATATATATATATATATATATATATATATAAGTAGAGAGAGAGGAAGTTTTTTTCGTACTTTTAGGAGTATATACTCCCACTTCCAGCATACTACTTAAATGAATGTGTTATACTCTTTTATCCAAAATTTCGGTAAAATTCAGAAATTTTAGACAAATCTCGAACGAAATCCAAAAACAAAAAATCAAAAGCGGTTTTTTTAACCGAGAAATCCAAGATTTCAGGTGAAATAACTGAGCTCAGTTAAAGTTAAACGACCTAAAAATGATCGAAAACACGTGAAAAAATTTTGAATTTTTTTTGGATGATTCTTATGTATTAATAATATTCCCATTAAATTTTGAGATGATGATCAAGCTTGTGAAATTTTAAAAAATTGTGTAAGTTGTAATGTCATGATAAAATCTTTATGTAAATTCTATTTTTTATTTTTCAAATTTAACAAATGAAGTTTGAGTCATTTAGAAAGTTTTCTATATGTTCCTATGTATTATAATGCAACATACGAAATATTTGAACAGAAAAGATTGTAAAATTAGAAATTTCGGTAGCATTTTGACTGATTTTCGGATTATAACAGTGATAATTGGCAGCAATCAATATATATTATCATGACAAATGATAGGCATGAAATAAAATTAACTGATATAACAATTCAGCACATATAACAAGAAGATATAAAAGAATAATTACAAGGGCTATGAATATTTTTTACAACAAGAGCCATAATTGAAAGGAGTACAAACATGTAAAGCATGGACAACTACGTATTGCCATACTTACGAGTAGTAGTAAGATATTGGTGAAAACTGGACCTCCGCGTTATCGAAAATGATCTCGCCACGCTTCCTTTGGTGTTGTTACTTGTACTCTTCCTAGCTCATACCCCATGGCAGCCAGGCGAACTTCCAGTGTTCATAATGTGACATCCAAGTCGAAGGATTCTCTGATTGGTATAGGTACCTGACAGTCGTGTATTGTGCGTACTGATCGGTGTAGAGATCAGTGTAGTTGAACAATGATAACATGCTGGATCCGTCATAGGATGAATGTCTGTGACTGTACCCACCCAGATCCCCTGCGTAGGGCATTGAGTTGTACCCTAACATGGGGTACCCAGGGTGCTCACTGGGGAAAGCCCCAATGGCTAAAAGACTGGCTACTAGACCACGAGCCCATGTTATCCTGGGGTTGTCCTGCTTGCCACCCACCCCCACCACTCATTGCACTACGGGTCTGCCTCTATGAGCCCTTCCTCGGGGCACTTCCCCCTGTTGCAACCCTACCAATGAGTATGTCTGTGAACAGGGTCGGAGGGTATAGCGGCCATCATCGCCTCTAGAGTTTGTCGCTGAGCAGTTATCAATGTTCACCTTCTGGGGGGTGTCTCTGTGCCATCGTCACTGCCTACATCCAGCTCCTCATCGCTTTCGGCCTTTGCATGTGCCTTCCCACGCTGGCTGGATGACAACTTTGCCAACCGAGTTAAAGCACCCACTAGCGTGCCATCGTCATTGTTGTAGGTACCACGATTCCTATTAGCTATGCGGGTGTCGCCGATCACGACCTCAACCCAATCTGGGGTGCTCTTCCCACCTGTGACCAGTTTGAACAAATATTAACACCACTAATCACCAAGTAGAATAAAAATAATTTTCACGTTACCTGTGGCCTTGTTGAGCTCTTACGAGGAGATGCTGTCAACCATGAATCTCGCCAGGAGAGGCAGGTCATACCCACTGTCCTTGTCGAGTAGAGGCTCCCCCGTGGACATAGATGACTGAACCATTCTGCAATTGGGTCTCTACCCAAATGCATCACATTCTCAATGAGACGATCAAATGGGTCAACGTCATAGACCTGATGAGTGGATTCGTAGTCCCGTAGGCGAAGTCGAAGATTATAGTAGACGAACACCAGCTGTTGTAGCTTTGCATAACTTAATCTATTCCTGACCTACGTGTGCACTAAGGCAAAAGGCGTACTTCTGCAATGCTGGCATCTCATTTCCAAATACCATCCACCATTGTGCTGCGAATAACAACAATACAGTAGTAGTTCTCCACAATAAAATTATATTATATCAAATTACCAAAGTACCTACCGTCATCTATAGATCAAGAGCGCTGCTCTGTGTAAGTTGGCTTGCGAAGCGTCCCCTCCTAAGACAGTAAGTGTCAGCTTCCCATAATGCCAGCACCGTGGTGGTGTTGTCATCAGCTAAAATATTGAGGGCGGTGGATAGCTGTCCCATGAACACCGGAGTGCTGCATATATTGTACTTGAATTGAGATTGTGGGTCCAGTACAGAGGCTGCAGCAGGCAAAACATTGTGAAGTTAGCACAATATAAACAAATATACCTCATGTCATGCGAAAAATTTGAATTTCATGAACTTGCTTGAACGAAGGTGGTATCCCTCATGTCGATAAACCTCTTTTCAAGGACTCTAAGGAATGACCTATACTGCTCTCCAAGCCCACGCAACCACCGGTGGTACTCAGTCCTGACAATATAATATTGCATCATGACACCATTGATCGTTGGTAACTTGTCTTGATCGGCGAACCTTAACATCTTGTACAAGGGTTCGATGGTATGCATAGACCACTTCAAAAGGTCCCACCAATCTCTATCAACGAGGTGGTCATATGCGAAATTACCTTCGTCCATCCCAGCCTACCTGCTACATGTCCAGTCCAGATAGGTCATCCACTGCTGGAACTTCTCCTTCTTCCAAAAGCTATCAAGGAAGACGAAGGTCATGCCAAACCTAGTGGCATTTGGCTGCACCAACTCTTCACATATGTGGTCCTTCATCTGCGCATACATATTCTTGTAGTTGTACAAGAAGCGACAAATCCTCTTCGCCCCTCCCACGACTCCTTTGATCTCGGGGATGTTGTACACTGTCAAGGCCCCGAATTCGAGTTCGACTCACGCAGCTAGCGCTAGCACCAACAAATCTTTATCCCCATTCGAGATCGATTTCAAACTCCCGAGCATATCCTAAACTGTCACTTAGGAGTATCCCTAGCTTAACCAGAAGCTTAGAGCTAGAAAATTATAGACTGCAAATGTGGTCTTCATCGAAGTTTAGGGCCTCATAGTGGGAGATCTGTAATGGTCTAGAATGAGCGTGTCAGTTAGTTTTAAACTAGGAACTTTCCCCGGTACAGTGGTTGAGTTTTCTTGCCAATCCAACATCAAGTGCTAATCTAAATCATGGCCTCAAGATTTAATCCAATGCTGAATTTGGATGGGGGCTTAACCCTAGTACTTGTCTCCTTGTGTGTGGTCTTGTATGTTGGCTAGTGGCCCCAAAACAGCAAACACTTCTCCAAAACAGCCAGCCACCCCTTTTCCTTTTCCCCAACTCCACGCAGCAAACACTCCTGGCCAAGCTCCTTGTGGAGGAAGCTTCTTCCTCCCCTCCATTGCAGCACCTTGGACCTCCATCAGCAGCGCCTCCAACCTTCTCCAACCGGCATCCTCCTCAGCAGCTCCTCCAACCGGCGCCCTCCACCCCATCCCCCTCAAACCAAGCTCCTCCCCCTTCTCTCCATGGCTCCTCCTTGAGGGAGGCCAAGGTAAGCCCTCCCCCATGGATAGATATAGTTCTTGAGGGTCTTTTCCTGCTGTTTTGGGCGCCTAGGGTTGACTTGGGGAAA
Source organism: Rhipidocladum racemiflorum (assembly GCA_036346355.1). Classification (NCBI taxonomy): domain Eukaryota; kingdom Viridiplantae; phylum Streptophyta; class Magnoliopsida; order Poales; family Poaceae; genus Rhipidocladum; species Rhipidocladum racemiflorum. The sequence goes on from CM070579.1 coordinate 75,185,319, forward strand.
GTTTTAGAGGGAAACAATCCACTCTAGGGTTTGGGCAAAACCTGATTTTCGAGCAGAATTTTTAGCTACTGTAATCCATCTATTTGAAAATGTTAGAAGCTTCATCTCTCTAGTCGGCTGAAGAATTAATTGTAGATAATCAAGTTATCTTTCATTTCCAACTGGAATCGATTAATTTCGCTAATCCAGCAGAAAGTTATGATGATTTTCGTGCTGACTATCCAGAGGATGTAGCAATTCGGCAGAGCTGCTGTGTGCTCGGTTTTTGGGAGGGTTAAACTAATTGTTATCCAAATAGGGGTAGATTTATATGTAGGTAGTGTTCTAATGCTCATTTAGAAACTGGGAGAGGTCAATTTGGATGAGGGATTAAAAAGTTATGCCCAAGTGAATGTCATGCTGTTCTGAAACTCTGAAATTGTGAATGTTGAACTTGCCACCTGTTCCTGGCCGAACTGGGAGTTCCTCATGCCGTTGCTTGATGATTGGCCATTGTTGTGTCGTAGGTCTACGTCTTATGGTCATTTAGAATCCGAGTTTGCTCAATTTGGTGAAGTGGTTAGGAAGTTATGATGAATTTAATGAAATCTGTCCAGATGGGTTGCAATTGTGCAGAGTGCTGATCTTTTCGGTTTTTGGGCAAGCTAGACTGATTGTTGGTCAATTAGGGGTTGAGGTATGTGTAGGTATTGTCTTTGTGTGTAATTATAAACTGGGAGGGCTCATTTTGGTTGAGTGGATTAAAAGATATGCTCATTTGAATGTCACGCTGTCCTGAAAATTCAGAGTTGGCTATAGAGTGAGTTAGGATGTTGTTTGGAGTGGTGTTGAGCATTTAAAAATGTTGCTTGGCTATTAATGTGGGGTGTTAGCATTGTATTTTCAGTTTTGGTTTGCAGGATGCTTGCAATTTTTAAATTGTCGCGTGGATGCATTTAACCTTTCAGCTCATATGCATTGCATGCATCTCATTTCATATGCATTTGTGAGCGAGTAGAGAACGAACCTGCGGAGGTTGACGTGGCCGTGGTTGAGGGGGAACACGAGGAGCAAATTCTCATTCAGAATCCGGCAGAAGCTCAAGGCAAGCACCTAAGCATACTCAACCTGATATGTATAATTTTATTTTGGTGAATAAATTGCTTATTGGATGACTAAGTCATGCATTAGGAGTTGAATTGTAGGAATGGTACTAGATCCTAATTGTTACACATACACTCCTTCATACTTGTTGAACACCTCCTTTTGAGCTAGACTATGGGTATTATATTGTGTCCATGCTTAGTTTGCTTAGATGTCGGGTATGGGCCAAGTGGTGGATGGTTCCATCACTTGAGATTATTTACTTCACAAATATTGGGCTGCAATGGATGTAATTATGTTCTGGAATATTGAATTTGAGACCGGGCGAGAGAGTTGAATCATTTGGGTATGGAGACTCAAGTGTTGTAGTCTCGCCTGTGTCGGTTAAGGACCGATCAGTTGTTTGCCACGTTGATCGCATGCCCGATATAATGGAACGGTAAGCCATTCTTTCATCGCATACTATTTCGATGGGTCATGCTCTCATGCGGTTGGACGTCGTTGAGGGCGAGGCTTGGGCCGACTCTCGAGGGACAAGCGAGGCTTGGGCCGCTCGAGGGGGTGCTAAGTGCTCGAACCGCATGAAGATGGCTCAACGAATATGTATGGATGGGAGGAGGGTTGACATGAGGTTCCCTTGTGGCACATGTCGTGCGATTGATGATCCCCTGCAGGGTTGAGAAAACGATTCGAATTGCCGCACTCTCGGATATGAGCACGCTTGTATCATCCGACATTTCAACGTAGTAACAACTTAAACATGAAGCTAGTTGGTATATTGATGATTGTCATTGTTCATGAATTACTTGCTGTCCTTTAATTGTTTAATTTTAGATTTCACTCTAGTAATAGGTGCTGTCCATAAATGCTATAAAACTTGTGAATGGAGTAGTGGAATGTGATTGCAACAAAGTTAAGCTTTCAGCACTTTTACCTTAAGCTTATTTCCTTGCTACATGCAAATGCATATTCTTTCGAGTCGGCCATATATGGACCATGGGTAAGTCTTGCGAGTACCTTTTGTACTCATGCTTCTGCTTTGTGGTTTTCAGGTGAGGATCTGGATGGATGCGAGTTCTGTCCGTACTACCTCTCGGTGTCCCAAGGGCACCGAGTAGAGGCTACTTGCGACGTTAGACACGCCCTAAGTGTTCAAAGGTGACACTTCCGGAGATGTCTTACTTTTGGCTTAATTTGGTGGTTGTGCGTTCATTTTGTTGTATAGTTAGCCTTAATCTACGTCATGCCTAGGCTTGAATACTTGACTACTTCTGTTATTGAACCTTGATGTATTTTGGTGCTCTTATCATGCTTGTATGTTGCTCATATCCATGTCAACTATTATGCTATGTTAATTGCTTTTCTGTCTGCTGAGTGGATGTCCTCACATCTAGAGGCATCATGCCGAAATTTTGTAGAAATCCCGAGTTTAGGTAGGATCTTATTATTGTCTGTTTTGCGAGTTTGAGTCTGTTGTTGTGAGTCCTTGCCATGTGTGGTTGTCTGGTTTTGTCTTTGTGCTTGAGTTAGTTTGGTTGGTTGTGCTTCCGCATTGCGTGTCTGGTCGTGGAGTTTTGAGTTCGTTGCCCCCTTTATGCAAATTGAGTTGATATGGCAATGGAAACCGGTATGCGGGGCGATCCTGGGCGAGCTTCGGGTCGCATACCGGGGGAATACCGGGATTGTTGTCGAGTTATTCGAATGGTTTCACGGTTGTCTCATTTGGGCTTGGGTGCTAACATTGCGAGCGTCATCGGCGATCCGTTGCTAGCCTCCAAATCCGATGAGGACGACCGAGCATTTAAATAACCCGAGGATGGTCTGGGCGGCTCCTCACATACACATCTTTAAGCATTAGGTTCACTGTGTGTGCCAACCACGGCTGCCAGATAATCCGTGGGTACTGCACTCATAACATCTAGCATGCTTTCTTGAAGTTGGCTGTATTGTTAGTAACCACTTGCACCATTTGATCGACACCAATTTCCTCGGCAACCACTTTTGTTATCTCTCGCAGCAGGTACTTGTGCTCTTGGATCTTGCCTGTGACATAGACGGTCTTATGGAAGAATATTACCCCACTGCAGTACACCATGAAGTTGATGATGCTCTATATTGTAGGCTCAGTCCACGTGTTACACATGGCTGTCACACCAAATGTGGCCCAGTCGTCCCTAAACTTCTGAAGGTACTCGACAATTAGGGCTAGAAACGAGCCGAGCTGAGCCGAGCTCAGCTCGGCTGGGCTCGGTCAGGTGGCGAGCCGAGCCAGGCTGGGCTCGGTGACGCGACGAGCTCGAAAGAGCGGCTCAGCTCGGCTCGGTCCTGGCTCGCCGAGCCAGGCCATGGCAGCATATAGGAACAGTTGTTCTGCATAGCTCCATACTGTCTGGCTTGCGTGTCATGTATTCTGTGAAGGGAACATACTGGTTTGACATATATAAGGTTTCCTTCACTGACACAACTATCAAGAGAAATATGAAATACTTTGCATGCTTTGCCTATGCTAACATTTGTTTTCTTAATCCATGCAAGTTTGGAACATATATGCATCCACATGTCATAGTGATGCCCCTCATCATCTTTTTTCTGAAAATACAAGTCATTAGTCATACTAAATTCCCTGCATGGACTCGGCCACCGAGCCAATTTGGCTCGCGAGCCGGCTCGGTGTTTTTGCGAGCCTGAAAAATAGGCTCGGCTCGAGCTCGGTCCGAGCCACGAGCCTGTGCGAGCCGAGCCAGGCTCGGGCGAGCCCGAGCTGAGCCACAAGCCATGAGCTTATTTTCCAGCCCTATCGACAATCTATTTCTCGTTCTCGTCAAGGTACTTCTCGACGATCTCGTGGCTCCGTGGTGCACAAACCCCTAGGCCTAGCTCCTGCGCCATCTTGAGTGCACCTGAACACAACGGTCATAAGAGTTTAGTCCAGTGATGAAAAGAATTTTAACTTACAAACCTACGAGCATTGCATAACTGTGAAGTACAGACACTCAGCCTTCCTTCTTGGAATTGTATTTGCATGAAACCACTTAGACTATGCCCTCCCAAGCCTCTGTCTTGTCCCCTACCTAAATGCAGTGTCAACCTAGGGTTGCTGCTGGGCATCACTCCGTGCAAGGTTAACATCAGTGGAGCCATGGCTTGACCGTGTTGATTTGAACCTACCAAACATTTTGCTAATAGTGGATTGGACTGAAGGCCTCGCTACACCACTGCCAAACCACGATCCTGGAGTCAAACATTGGATCCTAAGGTAAGCTTCTTCTTTGGAGGCCCTTATGGCCATCTTTATCTGTTCCTGCTCCGTACGGTAGTCGGTCGCCAACGATGCCCAGTCGTCGTGAGCCTCCTCCTTGCGCAGGCGCTCCGCCTCCTTATCCTTCTTCTTTTCCCGACATCCATGGAGGTCTGCGAGCATGGCTTGCCTAATGGCTTTGAGTACGCTAAGGCAGGCCTTCACCTCACCAGAGCGACCTACGAGATGTTCCTTCAAACAGGTTGTGCCTCCCCTCTTCATTACATGGGGACAATAGTTGCACTTTGACCCTTGCTCGACACGCTCCCCATACCCCCATACGGTATCCATCATGAGAATCTGCAACGGAAGACAAGAATTAATAACCAATAGAACATACATACAAGAATTAATAACCCATGCTTAAGCTATGACTACTTCGCACAAGTTCATTCAATGAGAGAGAGAGAGAGAGAGTTCTAAGCTTAAGCTACGAGCCTAGGACCACTTCGCACAAGTTCATTCAATACAGAGAGTACTATAAGTTTGGGTACATGTGAACCAAATCCAAACTCATCTGGTTGTTCAGATTAGCTATGCTCTGACCTACAAGTTTGATATCGTATAACACAACTTGATATGGATGCTCAGAGAACTAACTTGCTCATATTACTAACTTGCTCAGAGAACAAACATATACATGCTCAAAGAACTAGCTTCATCAGGGGTATGGATTCATATCTTTATCTTTACCCCTTTATAATTCACCAGTTAATTCTTTTCTACATGCACACACTATTCTGCCCCCACAGAGAATAATTTTTCTTTGTTCACCCTAAAACGTGCACCCAGAAATCCAGTTTCCTCATAATCAAGGGCTAAGATGTTTTATCACATCACTTCATCAAATCTAATGGACCAAATCACCCGGTTCATCCCATCAAACTCTCTGAACCTGCTGTGCCCCCCAATCGTGCCTAAACACCCGCGCTTCAACGCAGGCGCCTAAAACCCTAGCACTCACCTCGCCCGCCTTCCGCCTCCTCCCTTGCCTCCTCCGCCTCCTCGCCGCTGGACCGCCCCGCCGCCGGCAAATCCTGCGAGAAGAAGCTGCCCGTGAGGTCGAAGAGAGCCGAGGCGGTACCACCTGCAATAAAGAAAGCATCGCGAACAATGTCGCTCATGGCGGCGCCGGGGAAGCGACAAAGGGCAGATGTGCTCATGGGGAACACTCGACGCCGCCAGGAAGGCGAAGAAGGCGACGCTGGCGCGTCCCGAGGGCCGCCCCAAAGAAGCCCAGACGCGGCCGACCAGGCGAACGACGCTGAAGTCGAGCCGGAGGTGGCGGAGAAGCCGCCGCCGGTGAAGTCCAAGCGGTCGCCCTCGCCAAATGGTCCAAGTCGTCACGACTCGGCGCCTAGCGAGGAGAAGAGGTCCCGTGCTAGCCACCACCATGGAGGCCCAAGAAGTCGCCGCCACCCTCGCATCCGCCGGAGCTGCCACGCGGCAAGTGGGAACGGATACTTCAAATTCTCCTTCTCCGCCGCTCGTGGTATTTGCTCTCCACGCTGCCTTTGTGATCTATTTGTTGTTACGATCTTTCCTTTTAGGGCTGTTTCTACATTTGTGGCGCAAGGGTGCCGCTTTGGTGGTGAACTCGTGATGCGATTCGATAATTCTTGTGCTTTATTATCTCTAGCGATGATTTTATGGTTTTTCCTTTGGGTTCATTCCGTGGATTCTTTTGGGGTAATTTTTGTGATTGAGGAGTTCCAGGTTTGTTTAAAATCTTATTTGGGTATCCCTGTGATATCGTTGCTTTTTGTGTTACCTGAAAGGCAAATGCAAAAGATGCGAAGCAGACAGACTTGTACACGATGCTGAACAAGCAGAACTCCAAAGGGTAGAATGGCGGTGGCATCGCAGGTAATTGTGGGATCTCCTGTCTATTGGACATTGTTACGTAGTTAGGCTTAAATCTGTGAATGTAAGAAGGGAAACAGAGCAAAGGATCCTACTTTGTATGTATTGTATTAAAAACATATAATGTACAGCAGAAAAGGCAAAAGGTGTTATTATTGTAAACGAGGCAGACACTCAACAATATTAGGGAATAGGGAGATATTTCTTCTTTGATCTAGGATAACCATGGATTATTCCAACGCATTACCTGGCTAAAATTTGGACTTATGTAAAGTGAGTGTGCGAACTACTCATGTCAAAAGCTTGCATTGATCTTTGAAGTAGTATACTCCCTGGTTATAGGTTTTTCTACCATGCTGATGAAAATCTTAGTTTGGAGAAGAAATTGGTCATTGATATGTTATCCGGCAGTGAATTAACTTCGCAAAGTTATTCGTCCTCCAGATGGCAGATGCCAAGGCACCCCACTAAAGGTCGTGGCGCCATACAAGGATGGAAAACAAGTTTATCCAAACGAGTCATCGGAATCGCCTTATTTTGGCTCGTTTGTGCATTACGGTGGTCGGGAATTCTATGGCAGCTCGTCACACAAGAAAGCTGTTGAATCACCAAGAAATGTATGTACAAATCACCATTATTGATAAAGCTCTTGGTTGATTATATCACATGTTTCAATGTTTACTTTGTATGTCCAATCCAGTATAAGGAGGACAATCCGGATGGCTCCCTGGCTACGAGAGGTGATTGGTGGCAAGGTATCGCATTACTGCATGATTGGATATTATCTAAAAAAGATGAAATGCATATGTACTGACTATATTCTACTGTCAGGTTCACTTTATTACTAAATAATTGCTGAGGACTCCTTTTGTGAACAAGGTATACTACATCAATGTGCTTTATATTTAATCGCTTGCTTAATTGTTTGTGAGTCTCAATTTTGTGCCCTTATGTCGTGGTACGCTTATGTCTCAGATCATTGGTGTCATGCAATATATTTCATTCCAATTTGAGTAGTGGTAGGTCGGGCAGATCTTGTAGTGTAATTAATTAAATCTCAATGTTATGGTCTGTCTGTCAGGGGTAACTTGAAATTGTTCCCTCTGGTAGAACCAGCTCACGATAGATTCTCTGCATTTGTTTCAAAATAGTTCTGACAGTGAGCAGATTGCTTGGTCTTTTATACAAGGAACATCAAGTATGTCTAATGTATAAGTAACATGAGAAATGTGAACTTGGCAACCTGCAAGCAACTAAGGAACATCTGGCCACGCTGCCTGGGGCACTTCACTTAGTCATAGATTCACCGTTGATCATCTGCTTGTGTCCTTGTCTCGGTGTCAATAATTAAGTCCTGAAATCTGCACTGCATTTACTTGTCACATCTACGCACAATGATTGTAGAGTAGTGGTGGTTGACAACAATAGCTCCAGGACAAAAATGTTTTATTGTCCTCAAGTGAAAGTTCAGTTAATCTACAAAATTTTCTCAAGAGCTTGTTATAAGTGGCATTCCATCATCAAGATTATCGTATGTTTAATAAGACGGGAAGTATAGTGTGTTAATCTTTCGAGAACCTCGTTGTTAGTGTTCCTAAGAACTCCATACATTTGGTATAGTTTGATGTTTTAGCATTTTATCTTATGTTTATCATGATATGAATTTGTGACACTGACAATGGTCATATCTTAAGCTGTGAACAACCTTTACTTAACACCCGGTTGGCATTTTACTATTTTGTTAATCCCCAAGCATTCCTAGAGGCCTCAACGACTCGCCTATTTGGTTGGTTCTAATCAAATACTCACAACCATAGTTTGTGAGATCCTCCATTGCTAGAAAATAGAAGAAAAAGGAGGTCACCATCGCGACCAAGGCTAAAGACCAAGCTTCCCAATCAGATGATGAGAAGAGGTCCTCATCACCAACGAAGACCAAAGCCTCAGATGCGCCCCAAGTCCGAGGAGAAGAATACCGCCCTCGAGCTCAAGAAGAAAGGCAGTGAATTCGATCCCACACCGCCGCCTATTGGAAGCCCGGTGAGTCTGCACTGCCTCGCTCCTCGGCTCGGGCACTGATCTCATCTCCAATGAGAGTGGCCGGATTATCATTACAGAGATCCTATCAAATGTATTCCGCACGTGATTGCCACAACACCAGAGGATCTCCTTGCGACAAGATACCTTTCAGCCAACAGGATTGCGGCGCCTCATGAGGGCATTGAGCTTGGAATTGGGGATGCATCAATCATCCGTGCACTTGCAGAGGCATATGGCCGCAAAGAGGAGCATGTCAAGAAAAACCTCAAGGTTGTTAGATTGGGAAAATGTAGGTTCCTCAGTGAGCAAATGGCTATTGACTTGGAGGCATAAATTGATTGATTGTTTCTCTTGGCCATTGTAGGAGTTGGGTGATTTGGGGCTTGTTTCTCCTTCCGACGATATTTCACTTCCTTTCAATAACTCATAGCTGTCATGCCTTTGATGTCCACTTGTTAATGTGCTGCATTTTATCTCGAGTCAGCTTGTGTTATGAATTTCATCGGCCGAACAAAGTGGCACTGCATGTGATACAGTGAAGAATGGGAATGGTGAATCTACAAAAATCCCCGTCTACCTGAAGCCAGGCTCCCTTGTTCTTATGTCTGGCGATACACGATATCTCTGGACGCATGAGATAAACCGCAAGCCGTGTGCTCGGCTATGGGATGGCAGGAGTTGAGCAAAGATAGAAGAACTTCCGTTACTGAGAAAACTCAGGCTTCTCCAATCTAAAGCCGCCATGACACTATGATGGTGAATAGGAGAGCTCTCCAGATTTTTGCAGTTGCAAGCCATTTCTACAGTTATAGAGTTTCCACTGTTGGACCTAAATGGTTGACATTGTTGTATAATGTTAGAACTCTGCGTTTGGTGATGTTACAATGATTTATTTTGCGGTGGACCATGGAAAATTGTAATGCAGTTGCTAGAGACAACCGACAAGAAAATTGTTCATGTGATGTGAGTACAATGTTCGGGAATAGAAAACTATTGCTTTGAATGATTCAAGTTCGATTCAATATTGTTGGTCGAAAGCAAAGATCATTGTTCAAGATAAACTTTTCCAAAACTAAGCATGCAAGAAGTTAGTTTCTTTACTTAAAGCACATAATGTTGGTCGCTTTAATACAACAAAGAACAAAAGAATTGAACTAGGCTGTAATACAACAATGTCCTCAAAGAATAGCTTGATCTCGCTTCGAAAAGAGGTCATCTTGCAGAGCAATGTGGCGTTCACGCATGTACAATGTTGCTCTGTTCAAAAGCTTGATCTATGCCTCATCTTCAGCTTTTGGGTTGCTTCAGATTAACAATATTTCATTAATATGGTTACGCCTAGCGGAGGGCGAGCTGCCTTCAGCGATGTATCAAACAGCAACAACACAGGTATATATTCGATGCTATGTTACCTTATGCACTTGCTTATGTAATCAACCATATAATAAATCTTTGTATCTTTCTTTTGTGCACATCTTACGACACTTGATTATCAAAACATATAACACATTTTGCTTATTTGAATTGTATTACCACATATCGCCGTAGCGTTAGCACGGGCAATATACTAGTACATGCTTAAAGAACTGGCAGGGGATATGGATTCATCATACAACATTTTGTTGCATAGTGATATGGATTCATCATATACATGCTCAACCACAGTGATATGGATTCATCATACAAGTATAAACATTACAACCAAACTAGAAATTTTGTTGCACTAATGATCGAGATTTCACTTCTGGCCGACAAGATCTCGTCCGTAGTAGATGAGATGCACCGCAAGAGTCACCGGATTTGGCTAGACTTGGCCAGATTTCCACCGTCTCGAGTTGCACTGCTGTGGTTAGCAAATGCGGGGATATAAACATTTGTAAGCTAGCTTCATTAAGCAAGTTCAATCGACTCATTTGGTTACTGGCGTCGGAATAGGGTTCGGTGGAAGCACTAGGGTGTGGGTTCGAATTCCGTGTCCAACATATTTTTGTTTCATTTTTTTACTTTTTCCCACATGTGTTCTTCATAGAAGGCATTACAATGCTCCACAACAAAAATTATACAAAATCCGGTCCACATTCAATGCCATTGGGTCAAATTTGTGCAAATTTTGGCAAATTACCGAGATTTCGATGCTTTTTGATGAAATCTCACTAGAATTTTTGAGAGCACTATAGCAATTCAAAAAATTTTCATATTTTTTTTATTTGGCTGGGATGTCTAATTTAGTCCTCCGCCGAAATCCGAAATTTTAGATAAGATTTCCGAAAGCCCGTCGGGATTTGCATCCTTGGCAAGGAGGGATTTGGATCCTTGGCAAGGAGTGGTATTGCTGCTGCTGCCGATGATGATAAGGGTGCATTGTCTGAACAGGTGGTGGTGGTGGCAACGGTGGTTGTGGATGCCGCGATTGCTTGAGATTACTTTGGCTTAGATCCCATTATGGTATGTCGTAGTCGTCGTTGTCGTCCCAAGGCTGGGCTGCCACATATCTCTGACCATAGTCGCTTACCATTTCCCTCACTTGATCTATTGGGCGAGAAGCAGCCAGTAGATGCTGCTGGCTCCTGTAGGCCTGTGATGTTGTTATATTGGCAGCTGCGTTTGAGATGCTAACAAAATCATATTCAGGAAGGTCATAGTCATCCCTAACAACACAAGGGCCAAAGCCCGGAGGAACATCATCAGTTACGACATCCTGACAGTGGCGATGCTCATTGGAAGAGCCAGATGGGGGACCAGAAGTTTTGGTAGGCCAGGAAGACATGGGCACTGGACCAGAAATCACAGCATGCTGCTTCCTTAAGATAGGCTGCCTCCTCTTGGAGCCATCATGGCTGTTGGGTATCCTAGGTGAGACATGGGTCCTCCGCCACACGACGACTCCAATAACAGATGTTCCGGTCATGGTTAAACTACTTGAGTGCTCCATTGGCAGAAGCTCAGCAAGTATCTGTACTGCCTTCCCTTGAGAAGGGCAGAGGTACAGCCCCACCCCTTCAGAAGGCTTCACTAGTCCTACTCTCTCGTCGGCAACATACGAGTCAATGGCCTGAAGGAGAATAAGAACTGGTTAGCAAATCAGGAGCTCGGTGATGGTGTTAACCTGAACCACATAATAAAGTGGTAACAGATGATGAGAGTAGGGAGGACCTGCAAGAGATGTTGCCGGCCACTCTCAAGAGAGCCCTCCTTCCAACGTAACTCAGTCACCTGTAAAAGATGAGACAGATACTTAAAGGAAAGAACATAATTTTCAGGAGCTAAACTCAAGAAAGACCACCTATCCGCAGGCTATAGGACAAAATATTGACCATCAGATAGAGATAGGAAACGGTTGTAGTCTTATAGATATTCCAAATTAGATAGGATGCGAATACGGTGATCCATCCAAGAAGTAGTTTATTCATTATTCGAATTTGTATTTGAATCTGACACCAAAAAAAATGTGAATATGAATATTGTTTAGATTTTTCCATCCGAAAAATGCTGTACAATCTGCATCCAAATTCGAATTCGACAAAGAAATATATATAAAATTTGTTACCGCATGTACAATCTGTTTGATTTTTTTTCAATTTAGTGTTGAATTATGTTCAGCAAGCTTAATTCGCCATGTTACAATTATTCATTGGATTGCATAAAAGAATATAATCCTATTATTATCTTGTGTTGTATAAATTATGCAAATGTCCAAATCTGACCAGATTAGGTAGAGACATTCTATTCGAATCTGTGTTTGAACTTTATACAGATTCACATTCAAGTAAAAAATATGGACGCGAATGTGGTTTGGCCAACATTCAATTCTTATTCAATCCATTTCCACCCCTACCATCAGATAGCATGATAGCATTTCTTTTTCACATAAATGAGCACATTAATGAGGTGAATGAAAGAAGTGAGTGCAGTCACTAACATAAATCATAACAAATTGTATAAGCTAAGCACACAGAAAAAGGCAGAAGTAAAGTTTTATGAAAATTTTGGAATTTTCCTGTTATGGCTTTTGTGTAAGATGAACGGTGGATGTAAGAACCCGTGAGTTGGCTTGGAACATCTAGGACATCAGAGAGGCGGAGGTAAGGTATCCCCCTCATGGTGGCAGCGGGACTTGTTCCCAGCCGTGTTGCAGGAGGCTCTGATACTTGCCGCCTTGCCGGTTAGATGAAAGAGGCACTTCTTTATTTCTTGCTTATAAGGAACAATGATGGCAACGCCTTCTCTTAAGTAGGCGCCTCCTAACAATCGTATCTTAAGAGAGGTGCTTCTATGCTCTTCCTTTTAAAAATTACATAACTATTAAAGCATGAATGAAAGGTAGATGGTGATTACTTACTCCTTCACTTGCTTTAAAATTTGTGCAATCATATCTAACTTAGAGATATATATTAGCTAACAGACTTAGAGATATATTAGCTAACAGACTTATCTCATAAGATCTCTGAACTAACTCAAACTCCTACGTGCCTCTGCTGCTTGCCGCGCAATTCACGGCTGTGCCTCCTGCTGACACACTGCCACTTGAAATGAACGATGACGATACGACTTTCATCAAAACAAGCCCACAACATTTACAAACATAGAACATGAAAAGTCTACATGTTAAGCACGATGAAGATCAAATTCAAGTTTGTTTTGAGTACAAATACAATTACCATAATCAATACCGATCTCTCAAGGATGTAAGATCACATAGCACCATGACATAGCCCAACATTCAGGCTAAAACGTGCCCTTTACAGCACTTCGGCAAAAAGCATCATAAAAGTATATTATACATATTGGGCTATCCTTTTTCCCTTTTTTTTGCTGCCGCATATTTGCTCTTCCAACTAGCTTTACAGCACTTTGGCAAAAAGCATCATAAAAGTATATTATACAATGGTTTAGCGAGTTCAGTATGCAAAACAATTTATTCGCACGTTCATTGCCCGAAAACAGGTTCCAAGATTTTTTTTTTAAAAAAAATACCTTGAGAAGGTCCAATGCCTCAACATAACACTAATGCGACACTAAATTTAGTAATTTACCAAATGTTACGAAGATTTCAGTATTAAACTATTAACTCTAACTAGATGATGACCAGGTCTAGCAGTGGGAGGACACATCAATGGTAATGAACTATTTTGGAGGGGGGGCCTGTTCTCAGTGACTTGATTTTTTATGGCTTTCTTACTATCGATCTGCACAGTAAGATTTGCATATGCACATCCATGTGTGCAACTTGGAGCACGATCGCTTCATTTTGGTTGATTTATATATCCAAGTTTCGAGGAATTAATTTCAGCTGTGAAGACAATAGAGTCTATAGTTCATTGCAGTAAATGATTCTGAATTTAGCACAAAATGACAAAAGTATATCCGCAGTGCACTCCAATACAATGTGCACAACTACAAAACAGTTAGATAAGAACACTGACACCAAAAAACCACTCTGCATGAAACTGACAGAAATCTATTCCCACCAATGTGTCATGTTGACCACAAATGAATAAATTCATGGTTATATATAATCTTCCAATTTTATGGCATCCCATGGCAGACTGTGAACAGGCACACTGTGATTTTGCATGATACACACAGTTCAGCATAATACACACAAATGGGAAATGGCTATGATGTTACCACAAATAAACACATACAAGAGTGTCTGTTTCCACTGGGATTTATAATCAGGAAGTGGCAGAGACAACTGCTGGTGATGCAACAAATACAAGAATGCAATCAATGCATGTATTTCAACCAGGGGCGGATCTACAGGGTATGCCGGGTGGGCCACGGCATACCCTGTAGATTCAGCCCAGTATAGTCAGTTTGTGATCAATTTCCGTAATTATCTTATACAATCAGTTTATAAAGGCCATAGCTTTAGATCCGTAAATCCGATTGAGCTAATTCTTGTTGAGTTAGTTTTGAAATTGAATCTAGTTTCTACCGGTGAAATTTCACATCAATCCAACGGTTGGATCTTCAGGAATTAATATTTTAGTTAACATGTGTAAGTCTGTTTTTGCTGAAACCGAAGCAATTTTTTATAATTTGTTTAGGGGTGTTTTGAGAAGCAATAAAAAATTGTTTTAGCTTCCGCGCAATCATCGGTTTGATGCATAGAACTTGATAATCGGTTTGATGAGGTTAATATGGAGTTGCTTTTTTGTATATGAGCCTTCAATCCCACCGACTTGTTTGCTTCTTTTGATGGATAGAAGGTGCGTAGACTTGTTGAGTTCTACCCTAATGACATCATCTCAAGTATCAATTTGATAAAACTTGAGTCGCAACTCGATAACTATATTGACGACATAAGACAAGATGATAGATTCAAAGGCCTAGATAATCTTGTTGATCTTTCAGTTAAGCTTGTTGAAACAAAGAGGTATATGTTAGTTTTAAACCTGACCGAGTCTTTCTCTTTCGTATTGTCTTGCATTTGTTCAGTCTGTTAAGGTCCAAGTCAAGGCCTCCTGTAAACCCGCTTGATCGCTGAGCACTGGACGTGGTCGAAGTGATCGCGAACAAAGCGGATCACGTGTGTGGTGTGGCGTAAAGCTCGGCAGGACTGTTGTCCCGAGTGGAGTAGTGTTTGGTTAATAAAGCAACGAAAGAAAACCAGAAAAGGCTGCAGTCTTGCGCAGCACAATTACTCTCGTACTCTTCAGCTTTGAGTAATTCTGAAGTTTGAAGTGCTAGTGTGCGTGTAGTTGTTTTATTGCACCAACAAGTGGTATCAGAGCCCAGGTGCCCCAGGTGGTTCCTAGATAATCTCGGCCCAATGTGTGAGGGGGAGATTGTTGGGAATAGTCCCACATTGGTTGTGGAGATGGCATAAGCATGGTTTATAAGGGTGAGGGAGCACCCCCTCATTGAGCTAGCTTTTTGGGGGGGAGATGGCCCAACAGACCTTGGCCCGCTGCTCGGGTTGGGCCTGCGAGTGTGTGCTGCAGCCCAACGACCTGGGATCCGGACGCGCTAAGGTGGCGGCCCGGCTAACAAGTGGTATCAGAGCCCAGGTGTGGCCCAGGGGGCTCCAGGGGGCCAGGGGGAGCCCAAGTGTGGCCCAGGTAGCCCAGATGGTTCCTAGATAATCTCGGCCCAATGTGTGAGGGGGAGATTGTTGGAATAGTCCCACATTGGTTGTGGAGAGGGCTTGAGCATGGTTTATAAGGGTGAAGGAGCACCCCCTCATTGAGCTAGCTTTGGAGATTGTTGGGAATAGTCCCACATTGGTTGTGGAGATGGCATAAGCATGGTTTATAAGGGTGAGGGAGCACCCCCTCATTGAGCTAGCTTTTTGGGGGGGAGATGGCCCAACAGACCTTGGCCCGCTGCTCGGGTTGGGCCTGCGAGTGTGTGCTGCAGCCCAACGACCTGGGATCCGGACGCGCTAAGGTGGCGGCCCGGCTAACAGTATATAGTTTATGGTTTGCTTTACTTGCTTCTGAAATTGGTATTGCTTCTACCGGTGGCGATGACAAGTGTTGAGAGGGTGTTTTCTGCAATGTGTTTAGTCAAAAGTAAGTTGAGAAATAAGATGGGTGATAGTCTTTTGGATGATTGTCTAGTCATGTTTATTGAGTGAAATATTTTCTTCCAAGTTAATGAAAATGATATAATCAAGAGTTTCATGGCTATTAGAAGGCGGAGGCCAGACAACAAGGGTAAGAAGTAATATTGTATTCTTTGAATTATTGTCGGTGTGTAAGCTTCTTTTATGCATCTTTCATACCTAAAATGTTTGAACTATTTATATTGTAATTTATACTTGTATTATCATGTTTCTAGTTATTTTATTTTATACTCGTATACCGAATTTCTCAACAATATTTGTAGTTGTTTACCAAATTGTTCATTGGATTTTACCGAATTGTATATTATAGTATTAGCTCGGCATACCCTAACTTAAAATCCTAGATCCGCCACTGATTTCAACAACAGTATGGGCCAAATGCCAATTTTAATAAAAACCGTATTCATCCAACTGAGAATAGCATATATGAAACCACACACAGAAACAATTTTTACCATTATAGCACAGCTCCTGGATTTAGGAATCTGTTCAAGAAATTGTTCAAAAGCACTGAGCTTCACTCTTCCCTTGACCTCAACAAGGCGGCATCACTCATTTGTGGATGGCTTTTAACCACTGACAAAGAGGAATAACAATATTAATTAAGGATATCAGCAAAACGTTAAGATGTGAATTAGGACATGTGCTGTTCTCTAAAATAGTCTTACATATTGTTTGCTTCAAAATATAGAAATTATAAAAAATATACTTCTAGTAGTTAATTGCATCCAATGACTATAGGCAATGTAGATGGAAACAAACCTTTTGAAGATAGCAACAACATTTGTAAGTGAAGACAAAGTCAGCTGAATTGTTCCCTCCCATATACCGTCATGTACCAAGGCAGCATCAGGAGTTGCTACACTGCATAGTCGATTCACTGACACTAACAGTATCTGTTTTTTCAGCATCCAACTTTTCAGGGGAGGATTTGACTAACACATGTCCATTTGGTTGTTTAACTGGATCAAAAATTGAAACTGGTCTGATTTTGGGTGACTCTTAACTTAGAATCACAATTGTCTTGTGGAGATGGTGCATCAGAATCAAATTGAAACTCTGATGCAGCATCCTTATCCTCGGTTATGGGAAGTTTTTCTGACTTCAACCCAATGTCAGCTTTGTCAATAGAACTAGGATCATCTTGCACAGTTTCAGTGGAGTGATCTTCGAAAGGTGGTTCAGAATCAAGGGCCTCCATGAATTTGTCCAGTGACATAATCGGTGGAAGCTTCTCTGTATCCTTCAAGTCATCCACTATAAGTTCCTGTATGAGATCAGTTTTCTCATTCGATGGATTTTCTAAATTGCTCGACAAGTTACTGTGGCCTGTCCTAGCAACTCCATCGTGTGAAGTGTTATCCGATTCCTTGCCTTCCTTGTGTACGCTTGTTCTATCATCAGATTTGATTTGACCTTCAATAGGTTTTGTTGGAACATGAGAAACCAAATCACCCCCAATCCCAACCTCCACAAAGATACCATCAGTTTCTTCCAGTTCAACCTGAAATTCTCCTTTGTGAGTTTTCCTCACCAAGCGTCTAACATCCACTTCTCTATTAGGAAGAACAACCATCTTTGCAAGCTCTTCTGCTTTAGCCATCTGCCACTCTGAAAGCTCCTTTGACGCAAGTTCTTCAGTAGTCATTGTACATAGGCATTTAGGAGTTATGTCCCCAGACAAAACTCGCTCCCTCAGCACATGATTACTTTTATCTTTCAAATTAAACAAAAGTGGTCTACCTTTTTCCTTGTATTTCTTATAAACTCCTCCAAATAATTTGAACAGCTCCTCTTCTATTCTAAACACTAAAATTTGGGCATTTTGAATCCCACCCTTATTTTCTTCTGTTGCCACATCTGCAGTTTTTGTTCTTTTCGACTCTTGTTTGATTTGAGATACATTAACCCGAGCATCAAAATCGGAAGTCCTGACTCTCTTTGAATTAGGTTATGACATGGATTCAGAAGCTCCAACTACAATGTCAGGAGCCCAGCAAAGTCCACAGCCTTGCAAAAGCTCATCTAAAGCAACAATGGTATTACCCAAACTTCATTTTCCAAGGGAACATGTATCAATTGCTGCTGTCTATCATCATCCATTTTTATGGCCACGTCTGATCCTACATTGCCACTTAACATGTTATCATGTTCACTTTTCCTAGCAGCAACCTCTTCGACAGTATTAGTATCAGCTTTACCTGCATCCTGTGATGTGGTTGAGGTTGGTCCTTGCAATGCATCACCATCCGCTTGTTTGTTCTCACCATCAGTTCCAACAGGTGACACATTTCCAACAGATTGCTGTGCACTCTGCTTGTCAGAATCCATACTCAAGGCGGCAGCCAGAGTATCCCTGAACTTCCATCTCACAGACTCAAACAACTGTGGCTGTGCCTTCGGCGGCAGTTCCTTCTGAACAGAAGGCTTGCCAGCAGATGACTACGACGGCACAGACATCAGCATCTGGACCTTCGGCGACGGCTGCAGCGCAACAATCCCAGGCAAAGCCGTCCGAACACTCAGCACCTGCTGCGGCAGCCTCAAGGACACCCTAGTCAAAGGCCTCGCCCCGGAAATCTGCCGCCCGCTGGGCCTACCTGCGCCGGCTGCTGGCTCATGGGCACGATCATGTAGGAGTTGATCGGCACCTGCTCGCCCCAGTTGTCGGGGTAAAACACGGCAGGGTACGCGAGCTGCGCGGGTTTAGTGAGCACCGAGGGCAATGGCTGCGGCGGCGCCGCGGTCCCCGACTGTCAGACCCCGTCTTGCTGGAGAAGAAGAAGAGGGGAAATACGGCAGCCTATATACCGGTTCGACGATTTCATTTAAGTGGAGATCGACGGTGATCATTGTTTGGAGATGAGGATGGGACATCCAACGGCGGATCAATACTTAGACACATTTCTGAAACCTTATAGTAAATCCGGTTTTGTCATTAACAGCATGTAATAGCTGGTTTTGAGTTAAACTCTCTTATGCAGGGGCGGAGGAGCAGGTATGGCTGGGTATGGCACCTGCCATACCTGCTCTGCCACGTGAAACCTTAGTACTTTTAGCACATGTTCTGTCAGTAACACAAAATATTTATGAAATATTTACCCTGATGATTTTATGTGTGGATTTGAAAAATTATTTTAGCAAGATGTCCAGTAGATTGAACTCGAATACTTTGCTCCTTATATACTCTGTATGAATTTTTTTGGCATTACGATATTGTTTAATATTCCATCCTACCGATTTTGCCGCATCATAATTTTACTCCGTCCTCCGCCACTATAATACACCTACTATCGAAATGAGAATAGGATGATATCCTATTACCTTACCTTAAAATTGATGTTAAGATTAGGATAGGAGATGCACACGTCCAAGGAACAATAACGGATAATAAAGGTATATAAAAATAATAATTTCGTCATATCAGAATTTTTTCCCGTCCTCCGCTACTGCTCTTATGGATGTAATTTCCACCGCTGTAAAACTTACGGCTATAAAAGCCCTATGGAAAGGAAAAGGAAGATACGATTTCCGGACATATTTGGTAGCACCTGATAGTTTGTTAGCTAGCATCCAGTAGTTTCTTTCTTGCTCTCCAATCTATCTGAATCCCCAAATCGTTCGGTATTGGAACTGCACTCGGAGATCATCGGATCTTGACATTGGTATCAGAGCCAGGTTGATCCTTGGCGGCTGGGTGATCGGATCTGGTGGGTTGGAATAGGGTTGGTACAAGCCGTAAAATCCCCTGATCTGGCATATCTAAAGTAACTTCAGTTGTTGGTGTGCTAGTTCGTTCGTGCTCCTTGTTGTTCTTCGTATTCTGCAATTTCTCCGTTCTTCTGTTGCATTATCGGGTTTGAAATACATTTAGGATCCGGATTTCTCTCAGGGTCCAAACTAGGTTGGCTTGATCTTAAGACGGATTGAATAGATTGAGGTTGGATTTCTCTCAGGGTCCGAACACTCAGCACCTGCTGCGGCGGCCTCAAGGACACCCTAGTCAAAGGCCTCGCCCCGGAAATCTGCCGCCCGCTGGGCCTGGGCGCACTAACCTGCGCCGGCTGCTGGCTCATGGGCACGATCATGTAGGAGCGGATCGGCACCTGCTCGCCCCAGTTGTCGGGGTAAAACACGGCAGGGTACGCGAGCTGCGCGGGTTGAGTGAGCACCGAGGGCAATGGCTGCGGCGGCGCCGCGGTCCCCGACACCGGCCGCGGCGGCGCCGGCTTTGACAGCTCCATCACGCCACCACGCCTTCCCAAAACGACGCACCTAAAGATGATATCAATCCATGGCGGAAGACAATTAGCTAGGTCCGTACTGGCACGCCATACGAACAATCTACTCGGTAGCAGAATGCGGGTTTTCGGAGAGGGCTCACCTCGGGCGGCCGGAGAGAGGCCGGAGGGCGGCGGCGGCGGAGCGCGCGAGGGGTAGTACTTCCCGGAGGGGGGGCTCGGGGTAGGGTTTGGGGATTTATCTCTTAGGTAGTTGCGTTTCGATTTGTTGCAGCGGGCGCGGGAGGGAGGAGGCGGCGGCGGAGGAGGTCCAACGCCGCACGCGCGACTGCTGCGTGCGTGAGAGCGTGAGTACTGAGCAATAAATGATAATCCTAACAGCTTTTATGATGTTTTAAGATTTGTATAACAGAGAAGCACTACTCTAATCCTAATCAGAAAGGTTTAAGCCTGGAAGCGCGACTGGGTTCTGAGGATGTTCGTCTGATGAGCCTTGATTCTGCAGTCTTGGGCTCTTGGCCCATAGTTTTTATGACGTACACATGTGCAAGAGGGATCCCTTGATTTTTTATTTTTTTTTGAATTTAGGCCAGAAGCTCTGGCAATACTGTAAAGAAAGAGAGAACAACTACTGAGTTACAGACGCGAACACACGCACCCACACCCCCACACACACGCCACACACACACACGAAAACACTCAGCCGGTGAGCACTCGGGCCGAGCCAAGGCTCGAACCCGGGTGGCCAGCTTGCCCACCGCAAGCCTTAGCCACTAAGCTAGGCTCAGTCCTCGGGACCCCTTGATTTCAAAAAATAGTTTTAGATATATTTAGCTTCTTCCTCTAGATCAAGAGCCTCCGGTGTTATTTTTTTTTTAAAAAAAAGTTTTTTTATAGTATACTAAGTTGAATATAGACTGTTCCTTCCTTCTGTTTGATCCAACTTAGTATTTACTTGTACTTTCTATGTTACTATAATAGTAGAAACAACCTTAACAAATCAATTATTAGATTTGATTTATACTATCACTATATACTTACTAGCGCAATGCACCGTAATATTTCTAAGACAAATAAAAGCCCCCGGCATTTGTTCTTCTCCGTGAGTACTTCGCTGGATTTTCTTTAATCGTGGCGTGTTTTGTCGAACCAATTCATCTGCACAAGGACGCTGACGCTTACGCCGAAGATGGGCACTAGATCGAGTTTGAGTACAGATAAATTTTCTGTGGTGAACAACACTGCTACTAAGACAAGTCCTAACATTGCCATTGGGACCTCTCTCTTGTGTGACATTTCGGTGTGTTCTGCTAAGGTTTAGCATTGACCAGGATCTGCGAAAAATCATTATTAATCCACCATCGCGGATTTGGACATGAACAGAAAGGAACTGGGATAGCACCACGCAACCTAAATACAATCTTACCTAAGCTCTACCAACAACGAACCAAACAACCATAACACTCGTTGGCTTCGGATCGAACACTTCCCCCGCCGTCCAACCCAAAACAAGAAGAAAAAGAAAAGGCAAACACGAGAACTTCGCCGGTTGCGTGGTGACTGCTACTACCATTGTTCTTCCGGTAATGCTATAGTTCGAACGTCTGTTTTTTTCTGTAACATTTTTTTCTACGCATGCAATATTTTTTTTCTACACATGCAATATTTTCATTCGGCAAACAGTAAATATTTCAAAAGCGAAAAAAATGTTTCAAACATTGAAAAAAATATTACAGACGCTAAAATAAATATTACACGGGCGTCCAAAATTAAAAAAAAAAAATCAGACGTCCAACTGCTAGTACTGCCCTTGTTCTTCCCACTGGCCTACATGTACATACGGACACACCACACGTGCTCTTTTCCAGGCGCTTTGACTCGTAGTATTTTAATTTTGACCATCAACCTCCACGGTCAACTAACACAGCCTCGGCTTAGCATCCATGCCTTCCTTCCTCCCGCCGGCCGCCGCCCGGCACGAAACGTTGCAAGGAAAAGCCGCCTCCACTTCCGCGCGCGGTTGGCACCAATCACCCTCACGTCGCCGTCGAATCGCTCGTCCTCAGCTCGGTCGCAGACCGACGCCGTACGTCTAATGATGCGGCGGACCAGGGCGCTCTCTTGCGTGCTCGGCGGGGGTAGCGTGGTGCATGCGAGCTCGCCGCGCGTTGCCGCGCGCGGCACGCATCGGCGCCTGCCTGCGCGGTCGGCGAAGTTTAGGTGAAGGTTGCTCGGTTGATTGGTAGCCGTGCTTGACTGCCTGTCCCCACTCTCCATGTGCTTGTAGCCATTGCATCGCCGATTCGCCGTGCCCCGGTCTCCGATCGATGCGTACGGGATTGTTAACGATGTATATCTGTATACGGGCCGTGCGTATATTCTAGCTTAACCACCTCACGTCTATCCCTTTTAATCTGGCTGTTATATCAGTGGTAAAGCCAGTATAAAAATAAAAGGCAGATTTAAAAGATTGTGCTAAAATAAGATAAATATGTTAAACAGTTTGTGTTATGTTCTCATTAATTCTAGTGTTACTACTAGTATTTAATTATTTGAGAAATATTTGTGTAATGACCGCATGTCAAACTTTTGGAAATATATAAACAAGTTAATACCAACCAAACAAACAAATTGGCTATTGTCTATATTCAACCTATTGACACAATTACAATTAATAAAAAAAATCATATATTAGAAGAGGAGCTCACATTGGCTATTTGTTATCGTGGTCAGTCTACTCAGCCTGTTAGACACTCGCCAACTCACACTACACCATCTTCCCTGCCCACTCGTCGTCGCTGCAAGCCTGCACCCTCGCCGACTCCCCGACGTCTACCCTTGCAATCGCCGACTCCCGACGATATGCATCAAGTGTTCCTTGACTCGGTGGGCAGCCACGTCCTCGCAAAGGAGAGACGTTGAGCCCACCCTCCCCCCCCCCCCCCGCGCCTCTTTGTGTATCTAGACCTTCAATAAGGGTGACCCACCAAGCCACATGGTTCAAGAAGTTACTCATCACCCAGCAAAAGCTTCTTCTTCCTCCTCCGGCGCATGTATATTCACCGTTGCTCTACCAAAAAGATGAGCGTTGGTGCTAAATATGGTACTTAGGTAAGGCGTAATTCTTCTTAGCACATAGATAAAGAAGATATTAAAAATAACTAGATTACATCCAATTATTATCACTAAGCACCAGTGTTAGAGCCAGGAATTTTTTGGAGCCTGGGCAAGCCTATCTAAGGCGGGCTTTTGGCTGGCAAACACCGTCACCTTGTGAAAAAAAAAATACTTCGATCCATATCTCAGCCACAAAAAAAAGAGTACAAAATCAACACAGCTCATAGCCATATATGTGGTAAGGGCCTCCTTGGTCGTTAGCTCGCCGTGCACAGGCCACGTTGCACTTTAACCACCATAAGACCCCCGCTATGCGCCCTAGGCCTGATCTCCTTGTCGCACTCCTGAACACAAGCTTAAACATCCTCGCCGCGTACCACATAGCCCCTGACCTAAACCCTACTGTCTGACTCATGTTTGTCTCGAGAGCAAGAAGACAATCGATGGCATCATTTGATGCTTCTTCTTAGTCAATTCTAAATGAACTAGGTATGTATACTCTTTAATTATCAAGCCGACTGGACCATCAAACAATGCATTACCCAATTCACAAAACCCCATCGTCGATGCTGTCTTCGCCTTCCCCTCTCGCTGCAGTGCAGTGAAGTGCATGCCAAACAAACAAATGCTTGCTAGCTGCTCTTTATAAATATCAAGCGCATGCATACATACATAGGATCCGGATCCAAATCCAAGTCGATCCTATCGAATTGCAAATTTGCAATTTCGATCACTGAATATCGATCCATTCCATGCAAGTGCCATAGTTCCATGTTCGACATTAGGTAGTTGCTATAGGGCCTGAACCTGGAGGGCAGACGACGATGATGAGCAACCACAAGCACCACGGGAGTAGCAGCAATAATAAGGCCATCAAGTGCTGCCCCTTGTGGTGATCGAGCAAGGTCGCAGTGGTAGCAAAAAGTACAGCCTCGCCAAAGAACTCGCACTCCCACTACAACTCACGAAGGATCTCGCTAGCGAGCCCGGCAGCTGCCCAGAGTCATCGAGAGGTGGCTTCGCCACTATTAAGCACTATATTCAATGCACGCATGTAGAGAATATGAAGTAAAGATGGATATTTATTAGGGGCATACATGTATCAATGCACGTATGTAGAGAATATAAAGTAAAGATGGATGTTTATTAAGGGTATATAGGGATCATCGTGCTAATTTTGTATTAAAAATATGAAATACGCTCTATATTTATGAATAAAACTATTAAAAAATAGTTTTATAAATTTAGACGGAGAAAATATATATAAAAGATCGCGACAGGTAGCAATGCGTTCTCCTCTCTTGTTCCACTCACGCTCACATGGTACCCGATAAACCAATATAGGGTTTGCCTGTTCTTCTCCTGTTCGCCCTGAGCACTGAGTTTTCATCCACTATCTCGGCTTCGTCTATCTCCCTCACAGACGCCTCCTTGCCATCTCATGGCCTCATGGGATGCAGCTATGTAAGGCCTCGGGAAACCCTGCAAGGAAAGTTTGGATTTTGAGTACGCGCGCGCAAGTACATGGATGAAGAGTGATCCGCTAACTGGCTAAGGCAGTGTTTGGTTCGGTGGATGAGTTCGTATCTGGATTAGATCGTCTCGAATATGTCTCATCCTCATGTTTGGTTGAAGGGATAGAACTAATCCATCTCGGATGAGATGATTCAGTTTTGGAGAATATTCTATCAAGATGTCGTACCAGCTCGTTCAGCGAATTAATCGATCGAACCATCTCGTTCCGGATGGGCTTGTTTGCTTGCTCGTGTGGGCTTCATGCCGCACGGGCCGACGCCGCCTCCACGCTTCGTGGCTTCCACGCCGCCCGCCTCCGATGCGCGCCCTTCGGCTACCCGTCGCTGGCATACGCCTGCGCCGACCCACGACTTCAGCTGCCAATCTACGTCCTCCACCTCCACCTTCACCTCCTCCTTCTTCAGCCTCAGCATGTTCGCCTTGAATGAGCGCCTCGGGCGTCTCCTTCCTGTCCATCCGCACCCCTGTGAAGGCCGCGACTTCGGTCGCCGGCCCGCGTCCTCCGCCTCGCCCACTACGGCCGACGTCCTCTTCCTTGCCAACACCAGCCCGTGTCCTCCGTTGTGCCTAGCCGGTCGGCGTCCTCTTCCTCTACAAAGAATGGCTCAAGGCCCTCCTCCAGGCTCACCAACCAGCCCTTTGCTCACTCACTGCCGGCCGCCCCTGCGCCCGCTGGCTTAGCCCCGCCTTTGCCCGAGCCCCGCCTTCGCCCGAGCTCAGCTCCTGTCCCGATCGGACTCAAAATCCCACAAGTGGATTTGGGTGCGTCTGTTTGGAGTCCGATCGGATACCAACGGACGAATTTTGGAGTTTTGGATGGCCGAAGCAAAACGACTTCAAAGTCCTAAAATCCCATCTTTTCATACCATACCAATCTCATTCCTCAAACCAAACTACATCTCGAACCATTCAGTATCATTCTATTCAAATAACAAAAAAAAATCATGTACCATCCCATTCAGACAATCAAACATCATTCCTGTACCATTCTATTCAAGACTATCCCAACCATCATGTATCATCCTATCCTATTCACTCTCATGCATCGAAACAAACGCACCCTAAATCGCTTGGATGATGGCGTTTGAACTCTGGACACCCACCTCTCCACGTACGTACAAAATCATTGTGCATGCAGCTCCAAAGATTCTTTCCCTGAACGTGCGTGGAAGCAACACCCGCGCGCGCCACCCGTGACCCCATGTGCTGCTATTACAACCATATATTTCTTTGACTAAACATGTAGTACACGATATATGATACAGGACAATTCTTCATAATAATATGGTACGAAGAGCTTTGCACCAAGATTAGCGCGTATCCTTATCTACGGCCGGGCACGTAGCTTGAGAAGCCTAGCTAGCTAGCTGCTGTTTTTATTCTACGCCTTTTGCCGTTCATAGAACATTGCCACGAATTCCTAGTTCCGCTGGCTGCTGACCAAGACGAGGCTGTCGACACCGTGCGCCAACGCCTTGCGTACGCTATTGCACGATCATCAGCTGCGTCACAAACTATCTAGGTGGGGTGCGTGGTTGCCATCAGTCGCCGTTTCCCGATCGATGACGCGCACGCGCTGCACGCCCGACGTGACGCCTCTTGCTTTGGAAAAAGTATATACACACCAAGTTTTCCCGTACGAAATAGCCACGAAGAGGCTTCGCACGTTTACGACAGAGCATCACGGCTCCTGCATTGCTTGCTACGGCTGATCGTGAGATCTCTTTTCGTAAGAGCTTTGTACAGAGAGACCATCGTTTTGCTCGGGTGATTGAGGCACGCCGGTGGGCGATCCATCTGCCCGCGTTCGACTCGTTCGATGGGTGTGTGCGCTCGTGAGAGCCGGATTTAGTGTTACTGTTATTTCTCTTCCTAGTGAATGCTAGTAGCTCACTGCCAAATTTTTTTTTTTTTTTTTAAAAAAAAAAGCTTCATACGGCAAATTTTCGTGTGCATAGCGGCGTTCTCTTGCTTTTCCAGAGCCGTGCATGGTCTTGTTTGCATCAATACAACTGCAACCACTCACACATACAGCAAGCGTACGACTTTTTTTTTAAAAAATAATATATTTTTAAATATAATTTACTGAAATAATATATCAAATTAAAAAATTACAAAACTATGTGCCTGTCGCCAATTCAAACGGACGGTTACAGAGGGCTAGTGAAATGGCGACAGAGTCTCCGTCATCAATTCAAGTGACGACGGGCGGGTGTTTTTGCGATTTTTTCATTCGACATATTATTTTTGTAATTTTTTTTAAAAAATAATATTTGAAAAAATAATTCGCAAGCGTACCTGCTACCCGCTTCCTAGCTAATTATCGCTACCGCAATCAATAGTCGGAATAGAAAGGCTGGGCGCCTCACGCCTCTCTCGGCCCTTGTTACGTCCGCATATTTTAATTACCAAACAGGGTATATCATCTTAGCCCGATCGATTTGCGCCGCGGAGACGACGAGATGCTGCTGCCATGCTGGGGCTTTCATTCGGCGAGAACGACGTGCACCGGCGACTTAAAACACACTCGGAATCACTCGATCGCAACAACTGTTCGATACGCATGGTGTCACCAGCCCACGGCAAGCACGCGTAGTGCAGCTTCGCGTTCTGCCTGTTCATCACACAACATGTACAGCGGAAGTGAACAGCGCGCTGATGGCCTGTCACTGATCCGTGCACTGTCCAGCGGTTGGTCAGTGGCCGGGACGCGATGGTGACATCTAGAGGTGGGCGTCGAGCTCGGGTCTATCGTGCTTCGGGTCGGAACCGTGCCGTGCCACGACGGAAAAAACCAATATCACTATACGAGGAGGTGTTTACAACGAGGCTATCTTTTCTCTTCTCTCGTCTTGCTTTCTTCTATGGATTACATCGATATTTACAGTGGAATACAGAGGATTATATATAGAAGTAGAACTCTGAATTAGAATAGAAAACGCAACCTAAACGAATTCATACCATAGTTCTGTAATGGTCATTGAAGCCTGCTGGTCGACGTGTCGTGACGGACAGGCCAGCGAAACAGAAGCAGGAACTTGATGTGTGAATCCTAGCGAAAGCAGGGAGTTGTAGCTGCAGCAGAGCCGGCAAATTTAAAACGGGTCGCCCAACTGTCGAAGAAAGCGCGGCTTAATTAGGCGGTTTGGGCGCCGGTACTGGTACTTTTCAGCGTAATTGACCCCCTGAAGCAGCTGTGTCTATCGCAGTATTCAGGTCGCTGAAGGGAAGAGAAGAAGATTGATGCGCAAGTGTTGGCATTTCAGCTTGTTACTTGCTACTTGCAATACTTCACGGGGATGGTTCTCGTCTATGATCTCTTCTGCTGATTTTTGAGGCCTATATATAGGCATTGAAGTGCTGCTCTTCAACCTTTTGGTAGGTCTGTAATTTCAGTAGATTGAAATCGGAAATGATTTACAATGTTAGCTGCAAATCTCGGCAAGAAAATTGTACCCCCACGTCAGAGAAAGCCTGTACTGAAAGCTCTGTACAGACTTTTTTTTTACCATGGTCAGTAGTCAGTAGTGACTAGCAGTGGCGGACCTAGGACATAAATTTAGAAGGTGCTAAATTGATAGTGATATAATGTTAAAATAAGACAAAGAAATCAAACAAAGTATAACTATTTCGAAAAGGTGCGGTGAGCGAAGTGCAGGGGATACCCATGGTCTCATCGGAGATAGGGTGTGTCCTAGCCCCCTTGACCCCCTGTTGGGTCCGCCACTTGTGACTAGTGAGCAAATCCTAACCATATACTGTAGAAGTTGTGGAAGTATTCTTAAAAAAAACTCTCTTATAGTACAAATGGAACAGGGTCCGGAGAGAATCTGTTCGAATTCAAAGTCTGAACCCAATCTTCTCTATCATATCTCACATTGTGCACACGAGCCGAACCTGGGGCAAACCCTGAGGATGAGCTGTGGGACGAGCAGAATCTGATCAACACTTGTCTGATTCAGGATTCACAAACTGCAGGAAATTGTTTAGAACCTATCCTTTTTTCTAAAGCCCGTTTAGAACCTATCTTGAATCTCGTACAGATCGAACTTTGTTCATAAATAAATCTGTAATGCCAGTACAGAGCAAGTTCAGAACTACTTCGTAGAGAACAGTTCACTGCAACAAGTGGGTACACCAGGAAGGAAAGAGATATGCAACCAGATCACTTTAATTCTCATCTAGATCACCATTAGCACTTTCCAGGCTTTCTGCCTCGACGTTCCATTCAGTACCGGATCACCACTTCCGCCGCCGCTTGCCTTCCTCCGTACGTCCACCACGCCGGCGAGGTGAAATCCATTGCTTTGCTTTGCTTTGTATGCGAGAAAGTTTCTAGGGTTCACCTTTGTCAAGCCTGAACGGTCCACGTAAGTAACTACAGAGTTCGAGTCCCGTTAAGAATACGTAAATTTTTCTCAACATTCTTTGCATAAATTGAAACAAAAAATTTCTTCGTTTCTCGTAACAGAAATTTTACGATACATTATACTGATAGTATATAATGTGTAGTAGGAATCAAATATCTAGCTATTGATTTATTAAAAGCATTTCTACTACTATATTACCAGAGAAAATATAAAACAATATTAACTAATATGATTTATTAGATAAAAAGAACGAACTATCTATATTCTTTTGGTTCAAGAAAATATACACACACAGTACTCAATCCGATGGCTCTAGTCATAAGACATGCAACAGTTCTATTTCCCACGTTTCTCCTCCGTCCCACGGATCACATCAGATCTCCATTATTTTTCCCCTGCTCCATCCCATCCGTCCGTTCCCCAGGGAGGCAGGGGCAGAACGGCCATTTGGCACGGCACCCCAGGAAACCTGGCCCTTTTAAAAACCGCGGAGGCCAACGCGCGGTGCCAGCGGAGGAAGAGAGGTCGCCCGGGCCCACCAAACCCAGCGCTGCGCGACCAAAGCCGCCAAAACACAGAGTCACAGACCACCACGGTCCACGGCACCACCCCGCCCCGACTCCTCGACGCCAATGGCCGCGTCGTGAGAAGCAGAAGCAGGAGCCCCCGCCGCCTCCCCGGAAGGTTCGTTGGTTGCGTCTCTCCCGCTTCGGCCGCATTCTCTCTCTGTGTGTGTGTGTGTGTGTGAGCGCGCGCGCGCGCTTCTCCCTGGCCGGTTCTTGGTTGGATTGATGGGGAGCGGGAGCATGTGGGCATGCGGCGACTCTGGCCCCGTTCGGGTATGCTATTCCTGGGTGCTTCGCTGCTTGGCAGGCAAGAGGACTGGCTTGACAGCTGGGGAATCGGGGGAATTTAGGACCTTTGTCCTGGCTGGATCTCCAGTTTAGGAGTGCTCGCGCCCTTTTTTTCACCGCGAGATTTGGGTTCCAAGCGTTTCTTTTTCTCCAGTTTCCCGGCTGGTAGGCTTTTGTTTCTCTCTCGTTTGCCGTGTTTGAGCTGTCTGCTTTGACCGTCGTTTTCTCCTCGTTTCTTCCTCGTAAGCTTCGGGTGTTTTGTTCCCATGGTGTCTCTGTGCTGTGCAGCAAATCTTGCTTTGTTTGGTTGGTTAGATTTGGATAAAAGATGCTTCTTTTCTTTTGATTTTTTTGGTTCCTGTTGATGCCAATGTTGTTCTTGTGCAAATTCAGGTTGGGATCCCCCGTTCGCGCGCCATCTGATTTGGCGCCGGAATTTTATTCCGTACTTCCCATGGCCGCTTCCATCGCCGCCTCGGGCTTCTTCCCGGGGTCGCCGGTGCCGGCGCCGGCCGCGCCCAATAGCGCCCTCGGGGAGCGCCCGGACAGCCTGGACGTCCGCGGCATCGCCGCGAAGCCGGCTTCCTCGACGGCTTCTGTGAGGACCGGCAAGGCACGCACCCACGCCGCCGTCCCCAAGGTGAACGGTGGCAAGTCTGCGTTGGCGGATGGGGAGCACCAGACCGTGCCCTCCGCGGTGCCGAGAACGTTCTACAATCAGCTACCCGACTGGAGCATGCTCCTTGCGGCCATCACGACCATCTTCTTGGCCGCTGAGAAGCAGTGGACGTTGCTTGACTGGAAGCCCAAGCGGCCCGACATGCTCACCGACACGTTCGGTACAATCATACATGACGGGCTCATGTTCAGGCAGAACTTCTCCATTAGGTCCTATGAGATTGGGGCCGATAGGACGGCGTCCATAGAGACGCTGATGAACCATTTACAGGTGAAACATCGTGATTTCAAGGCATCAGATTGGTCTGGTTGGGTATTGGACATTGAAACATTCTGGTTTTTATGCAGGAAACTGCACTTAATCATGTGAAGAGCGCCGGGCTACTAGGAGATGGTTTTGGTTCAACACCAGAGATGAGTAAGCGGAACTTGTTCTGGGTTGTCAGCCAAATGCAGGTCATCGTCCAGCGTTATCCATGCTGGTATAATTCGCAGATGCTATGTTCTTTCTGTTTGTTCTCGTATATAATTTGAGCTTGAAATAAGTTGTAGCTTTTGGCATTATGTTATTATTCTTGACACATGCTAACAGTTTGAAGGTACAGATGTATGGTTAATTACAGCTTGTTTCCTGTGTTCTTTACAGTGGCAGTACTTTACTGTAGTTACAGTAACGAGCATACCGCTTTATAGTAATCATGGAACAATAGATTTGGTTAGATGGAGTTTTCGGGTTGTTTGACAATGAATGTGAAAGAGATACCCCATAGTCGTCTGGTTTATGTCAATTTTCATTGGAGGAGCAATTATGATCCGCAACTGTGTGCAGTTGCAGACTCAGTAATTGAAACAGAGGCCTTCTGTGAATCTCCTAATATATCATCTGTTACATCTTTTAGCTGAAATTGGCGTGTTGCCAAGGAGGTTATGCTTTCATGTGTTTTGAATTAGTTTCTTATTCTTCTGCAGGGGTGATACTGTTGAAGTAGATACATGGGGACGTGCTCATGGTAAAAATGGAATGCGTCGAGATTGGCATATACGCGATTCTATGACAGGCCATACAGTATTGAAGGCTACAAGGTTCAAATTTTAATCACTCATAGATACTACTAATCACATAACCTATCGACATTTTCTATTTAACTGTTCACGCCAGTCACGTTACCATTTACCAGTGTAGGCTAGGTAGATTTTTTCCCCTGCTTAACATGTTCACAGTTGCCTTGCAGCAACATGCAACTGCCCATGTATTCTAATTTTCGGCTGAATTTGCAGTAAATGGGTTATGATGCACAAGCTTACTAGAAAACTTGCGAGAATTCCAGATGAAGTGCGGACTGAAATAGAGCCATACTTTTTTGAGCACGCTGCTATTGTAGACGAAGACAACCCAAAACTTCCAAAACTGCCAGAGCATGAAAGTGCTACTGCAGCCAAATATGTCCGGACAGGCCTGACTGTAAGCTTTGCACATGCATACAAGATTATAAGTCTATTCTGCATGGCTGTTCTTCTGTTAATGTTTAACATCTTTTGCTTCATGTCATGTACTGCAGCCTCGGTGGGCCGACCTTGATATCAACCAGCATGTCAATAATGTTAAATACATTGGGTGGATTCTTGAGGTAAAGTTTTCTCTCCCGCTGTGCATCTTTATTGCACTTGTTAAGATTTCTTGTTTAGATAACTGGATGTTGAAATAAACACATTTGCCTCTCTTGTATAGATGTCTTAGTTTATTCATGGTTATCTATTATTTCTTTTTTGCTTCGGAGCTGAGTATGTTACTTTTAGCACAACCTTTGCTGATATACTCTCGTATCTTTGTATACACTCCTTGGAGGTTGCCTAATGCTTTTTGTTAGGCATTCTTTTTGCATGTCTAGTTGTCTACACAGTTATTTTTTCACAATTAAATTGTGAAATATAGAGCATACTCTTGTGTGGCCATACTCACCTTTCGGTCTTTGGGTGTACATGTAGTACTGTTGATGTGCAATACAACTCAAAGAGATCCATTTGTTGCATTGTATTTTGGATGTGTTCTGTTGGTAGAACATTGGGAGCCAACAGTTCCCAGAAGTTAATGAGTACTACAATTGTAGGAAAGGGTAAGCTTACACCTGATCAAGATCCCAAATGAATGTGCCTATGTTACTACTAGGGTGTCCACCTACCTATTCCTCACGTAAACAAATGATATTCGTTGGCTCCGATGTCTTTCACAGGTTGGACAAGAAATGTATTTCCTGATAGATTTGACTATGTTTGGTTGGTCACCTAGGTACCTAACAACTTTGCTCACTTGTGATGCTTTCGCACAAGAGCTTGATTGGAATACTTATATGCAAGTCCACAAGTCATTCATTCATTTTTTAGGAATGAAAAAATTACTAACAAAAATATTTGCCTGGTTGATATTGTGCCATGTGTTGTGGGCTAGTCATTTATGCATATTTATTGGCGGGCTACTAATTCAGAAGCAAAGGATAATTATTTGTTCAGGCAACCAAAAAGATGATGAAAATTAAAATTTTAGTCAGTACCTATTATACAAAAATAGTTACCAACATGCGCCTAATCCTACTTTAATTTTTTCCTCCTCAGAGTGCACCAATCTCCATTCTGGAGAATCATGAACTGGCGAGCATGGTCCTAGATTACAAGAGGGAGTGTGGCCGAGATAGTGTGCTGCAGTCACACATCACCGTGTACACTGATTGCACCAGTGAGTCCGGTGAAACAACTTTGCACTGCGAGCATTTGCTGAGCCTGGAATCAGGACCTACGATTGTAAAGGCCCGGACCATGTGGAGGCCAAAGGGAACCAAGTCCCAAGAAACAATGGCCCCATCTTCACTGTATAGTGCATAAGATGTTTCAGATGGTGATTTTTGGCAGCAAGAATTTGTTAAAGCTGACTAGCTGACAACAACTACTTGTGTTCTCTATTGGAAAGCACACAGGGCATACATGGATGATATGTCACAATCCCATAAGGCCATAACAATGGGAGACCTAAGTTATTTACATAGAAAGTTTGTGTGAAGGTGGAGAAGATAAGGGGGACAAGAACGGAGACAAGAAGACGAAGAAGACCTCTTCTGCATGCTTTGTTGTTTCGATTTCTTTTCCTTTTTCTTTCCTTTGAGAAAATCGTCAGTTACACGGATGGGTGTTGTAAGTATTACAGTTGTAGCTACTGCTGTATGATGGGAAGTCAATGCTTCTCACACATGTTGTGTCTGGGGCTATGTCTATATTGTGAGCCTTTGAAAGCAGCTTGCCTGGGTCACACCGTTTACAATTTTAAGCTCAAGTATTGTATCGATTGATATTTCATTAGAGGCTTCCCAGTTGCTAAGCGTGTTAAAAGTTGAAACTTCAGATCTGGGTCTTACGCTGGCCAATCTTGAAACGGCGCAGCTGAATGATATGAGTTGCTTGTGAGGTTTAACTAAGCAGACAGCTTGACGTGAGCAATGACAGGTTCGCAGGAGTGCTTATATCCATTTCCACTGTACAAACCTTGAAATAAATAAAAAGGTAAATAATCATTATCTATTTTTTGTTCATGCTTTAATATTTGTGTAATTTTTAAAAGAGATGCATAGAAGCCTCTCGTATTTTATTGGATTTACCGATCAGAAAAATAACAAATTGTATTTTTATATCTTGCTTTCCTCGTGAAATCTTCTGTCTTCTGCATGTTTCTAGCAATAATGCATGATCAATCGCTTTTGAAACTACAGTTATCTGAAAATCATCTTACTGTTATCTGTGTAAGGCTGTAAGCTATGAGTAATACTCCGTGGATGCGCGGCAGATCTAGGGGTGCCAGTGTGCTTTAGCACCCTCAAAAAATTTTAAAATACTACAATATCACCTCTTCAGTTGACCAAATTTGTTGATTGAAATAATTTTGATTTTGATGGTTTGAGGTTTTTAAGGCCTTAAAACTTATGTGTTGAATTTATGATGTTATGAATTTATTGTACAAAACTATAGAGCTGTACATGTAAAATATACACCTCCTTAGATTATTTTTAGTTATGTCACTGCATTGATGGATCTGGAAGGAGTGAAGAGGCGATGAATTTACATGCTCACCAACTTTTTTTATCCATAAGAATTCTTATGGAAATTCTAACAGAAAATTTTATGCAAAATTGGTGTAAAATTCCTGCACGCCGAACATGCCTTTTTAATCTGCACAAGCGGAATTTTGAACCCTGAAAGTGACAAGGAGATTGATCAGAGTTTTGGTTTGAAGCTAATTTTACCGTAACTAACCTTCCGTAAGTGTGGCTTGCCATACTTTTTGTGGCAATAAGTGTGGCAAAGTTTGGCAAAAAACTAAATATATGACGTATGAGATATAGAGTTAAAAAAACGTGGCAAGTTACAGTTGTAACAATGAACCAAACACCAACCTACGAATCTGTAGCATGTCTAAGATTATACGGGACAAAGTTAGCTTTAAACCAAACAGCCCCTCCTGAGTCAAATGTGAAGGTTATTTCTGGATGCTAAATTTGCCCAGTGTTGTTATTGGTGGTTCGAATTGGGTTACCTAATTTAATGAGGGCAAATTGTGCTGTGCAAATAATTAAGCGAGGATTGGTTGGGAGGAACGGTGGTAAGGATCAATGTTATTTGCTTGGTTGATTGATTTGGCACCTTGAAATACTCCGTCACTAAGTAACAGGTCTGACATAATAATCTTTTTGCATGGAAAACAAAGAAATATGCGCGTTAAAAGCA
This sequence comes from Rhipidocladum racemiflorum, assembly GCA_036346355.1. Taxonomy (NCBI): domain Eukaryota; kingdom Viridiplantae; phylum Streptophyta; class Magnoliopsida; order Poales; family Poaceae; genus Rhipidocladum; species Rhipidocladum racemiflorum. The sequence goes on from CM070579.1 coordinate 75,220,736, forward strand.
CATTACCACCACAATCACAATTTTTTTTCCCCTCGAGAGGACAGTACATTCCAAGTATTTCTTAGAAAGGTTCTCGCAAGATTAATATACCTGAATATCCAATTTTTATATCAGAGAACGTATTCGACTTCTTCATTATCCTTGTCAGACCAAGGTTTCAAATTTTGTTTTAGGGTTTCATCTCGGCACCCTCCGAAATTTGAAATTTCGGCGAAATCACTTTTTTTCGGACGAAATTCGAACGAAATACAAAAAAGAAAATTTGAATCCGGTAATTTTTTAACCGAAATTTCGGTCCAAAATGCCGAGACTCGGCGAAATTTTAGGTGTGTCGCCCTTTGATTTTTTTTGGGTTTTTTTAATTTTGTCGGAATTATGATCTATCGACTGTCCCGTATGTAAAACAACATGAAGAATCCAATCCGGTAAAATTCGGTCAAGTTTTGTTCAAATCTCGGTCAAATTTATCGAGATTTCGGTCAAACATACCGAGATCTCACCGAGATTTTAGATTACTATATTTCACCGGAATTATAAAATTCGGAGAGGTCTGAGATCCGAAATTTCGCCGAGATTTCGTAAAATCTCGGCGAGATTCCATTTCCTGTGCCAGACTTTGGATCCTATGATTGCGATGTGCTTACCAGAGGAGATTTATTAATTTGTGTCCATATCCGGTCTAGGCGCCCACTTCGTTGTTCAGGTGAGCTGGTACATCAAGAACCATCTGGGTAAAGAAAATCATAAAGAGAACTTAAAAAAGTAGGAAAAAACTAAAATAACTTGATCCAGCGATAAATACGAAAGGAACTGATGAAACCTAAGATCGTCTATGGGGATCAGTGGGTCCTACCCACGCACAACCGGCGCCGAAGAAGAGGGCAAAGGTGCCAATGGCGGCGGCCGGTGGAGCTGCAGCGGGACGCTACGGTTCCACGAGGAGGGTTCTTGCCGGCTGTGCGGACAGCAGTGCACTAGTGCTCGGTGCTCCACTTCGCTGCTCATCTGCTGCATGCCATGGGCGTAAGGAAGTGACAGAGTTTGCTTTGCTTTCATGTCTTGGGACTTTGGGAGGGCGTAGAACACTTTTGAAAGCTCATCTGCTTTCATGTTCTCGTTCTTTTGCCATGCCTTTTCGAAGGATCGAGGCGTATATTAAAAAAGGAGAGTGAATTTGGTATAAGCTAGCACCTAATTTTTTTTCTATTTCTATTAATTCTGAAAATTAAATTAGATAATGATCAAACTTAGAAAATGGACAAAATGCTCAAAAATACAACAGTAAAATACAAATTTGCAAAAATATACAACATCAAATTTTTTTTTTCAAAATGACGTGGTGGCCGCCACGCCCGACGGCGGCAGCCTTGGCTGCCGCCACACCATGGCTGCTGCCGTGCGGCGTGGCGGCAGCCAGCCCTTCCCCCCATGCGCTGGCCCGGCTGGCTCTTTGGCACATGCAGCGCATTTCCCTGCCTGTGGCACATGCAGTTCCCCGACGAAAGTCGCATGCGAGCAAAGCAGCCGGTGGTTGGAACAGCGAAACGTCGTGTCAAATCAAATCGTGTCGGAATCCAAAGCCGCATAAACTTCAGATTATGACTAATAATGGTGCTAATGAACGTGATTATAAATAAATAAGATAGTTATGCGTAAAAAAATTGTGATTAATGTAAACGTCATAGTGATAACGTTTCATTCTATAAAAGGAGGTCGTGCGTCGCAGCGTTTCTTCGCAGTGTGTGAGAGCAGAGAGCAGACTGTGTGGGAGAAGAGTGTGAGAGCAGAGAGCGTGGGATCGGAGTGAGAGCATAGTGTCTCTCTTTGCGGTGCTCGATCTCCTTGCAGTGTGTGAGAACAGAGAGCGTGAAGGCAAAGCCAACAAATCGAGAGCGCGAAGACAGGAGATTAATTAGTCGGTGGTTATAGTTTGTTGAAATTTTCACAAAGTTTAATAATTTTCGATTATTTCATTCGTGATTTGTATTTTGCAGGAACATTTATTGGTACATTGCTCGAGCTTTATTGATCTTCTGTACAACTTCGAGAAGGTTAGTTACAAATCTTCATGAATAATAGTATGTTTTGGACAGTGTAATATTAGTGACCAACTTGGAAGGATTTCATTCGTCCGATCAACCGTGCTGGGACTTATGTTGATCGGACTTATCTTTGCATCATTGATGCACACAAAGTCACAGCCTTCCAGCGTTCTGCCCAAGATGCACCTCGCTCCTTCGTGCGACCAATTCGCGTCGGGACTAGCCATAGCGATGTGAGCCAATGTGTCGGTATCTACAATCTCGACAGCATCCCCGTTCCATTGCACCAGTTTTTGGTGCATAGTAGATGGGATGCAGCAGTTGGCATGAATCTAATCCCTTCCTAGCAGCACACTGTAACTACCTTTGGCATCCACCACAAAGAAGGCAGTCGGCAAAGTCTTGCTGCCGACAGTCAACTCGGTGACCATGATGCCTCTGGCTTCTGCGGGATCCCCGATGAAGTCATTGAGAACCATATTGGTTCTAATGAGATTTTCGTCGGATTTCCCCAGCTTCTTGCATGTTGAATATGGCATCAAGTTGACAGTTGCGCCTCCGTCCACCAGTATCCTAGATATTGGTTTACCGTTGATGTATCCCTTTAGGTATAACGGCTTCAAATGCTGGTGATCTTCTTGTGGTTTCTCGAAAATTGCTTCTTGGGAACCTAGGCACAACTGTGCGCATGATCCCGAGGCTATGGCGGCCTGAGCTTTGAACTCGGCCAGCAAGGCAAACACCATGTTGATGCTTATTGGAGAGGGCGCATTGCCTGGTGCCGGTGGTAGTCTATAATTGTCTGATGTAGCATCATCTGCGTTTTTGGCTGTAAGTGTGTCCGAACTCCCGGCCATGGATGTCCCTGCCTCTTCGGTCTCAAGCATTTCCTCGTATTTAGCCATGAAGGCTTCTATGTCTTCATCTGTGGAAGTGTCTACGTCCTCAGCTGTAGGTGTGCCCACATCTTCAGCCACGGCTGGACTAGCTGGAGTAATCTCTTTTCTGCGCCACTCTTTCCTGGGAATCTTTACAGGGCGTAGGTTATCAATAACATCATCTTTCTATTTTTCTTCATCGTCCTTCCTAGATTCTAGCATCTTGAGGCACTGGAGCCGCCATTTCTGTGATTTCATGAGACCGTCGGGACACCAACGTGGTTTCGGTTCCACAGGTTGGCGGATCTTACCGGCCAATTCGGCCGCATCATTTTTTCCTGTCGGAACTTCCTTCTTAGCATCTCTGATTTTAGTCGATTCTAACTGATCAGCCCTGCGTTTTTCCCCAATGCTTGTTTGACTTTTCTGTGGCCACGTGATCCTTTCGTGGACAGATTTCCTATGACCCCTTCATTGGGCCGATCTTGATCCTTCGGCCTCGTTCTGCCCTGTGTAGTGCTGCATAGGACAGGCATGAGGGGATGGCAGAGCCAATCTCCTCTCCCAGCATAAACACCAAAAAGGACACCTCTCGTGGGCCTTTTCAGCGGTGACCGGCCGATATTCTCTTATTGGCGGCCGTTGGGACAAATTAGCTGTTTCCTGTCCCTTTTTCTTGTATTTAGCTAGCATCTGGGCAAAAGTTGGTCCAGCCTTTTCTATTGATTTCCTCGGTGGCATCTGTCTTTCATCCTTCTGCCACTTGTTGATTTTGGGTTTACCCCTTATTCTGACTGTTCTCGACCGTCTTCCTTCAGGATTGACCTCTATTTGGATTGAGCCGATCGTTATCTGTACTATTTTCTCCTTGTTTACTATCTTCTTATCCGCCTTTGTAGCCGATATCGCTAATGAACAGCCTTCATCTTGCCGCACTTCATTCCCCTTGATCGAGCAACTAACCATGTTGACTGGGAAGGGATTCTTGTCAACTTGCTGGTCTTGTTCTTCCATGAACTTCAGTTGTCCGTCCTCTATGGCCGACTGTATCTATTGACGGAAGATATTACAATCATTAGTATTGTGTGAGAAAGAATTGTGCCACTTACAATATTTCCATTTCCTCACTTCCTCGGCTGATGGTATAATATGTCCTTCTGGGAGCCGTACCAACTTCTCTTGCAAGAGCAAGTCAAAGATGCGGTCACACTTGGACACGTTAAACGAATATTTGACTTCCGACTTGGTTTTAGTCGGCCTTAGCCATGAACAGACCTAAGGTCTCTTGTTGCCCTTGTCCCATTCGGCTACGTTTACATCGGATGAGTCTCCCGATTCATACTCCACCAAATTGACTTTAGATTTTTCTTTTTCTTTATTGCTTTTAAACTTATCTTTAAACCTCTTGTTTTCGTAAAACTGGCCTTCTTGGGCCGATACCCTGTGCACTAGGTGGCTTAGATCGGTGAACTCCTGTCCGCCGAATTTTTCCCGTAGAGGGGGAATTAAGCCTTGGAAGGCTAAATCGGCAAGCTGACCATCGGGCAAAGTAACACTAAAACATCGGTTCCGCACTTCTCTGAACCGTTTGATGTACTCAACCACTAACTCCCCGAACCTCTGCCATACGGAGCTTAGATCAGAGATCTGTAACTCCAAACTTCCGCAGAAGAAATATTCATGGAATCGGTTTTCCAAGCGGTCCATGCGTTGACCGAATTTGGTGGCAGAGTAGTGAACCATGTGAATGCTGCTCCAGACAACGATCATGGGAATAGTTTTATCTTGAGCCCATCGTAATGAGCCGCTTCCCCGCACTGCACTATGAAGCGGCCGATGTGTTCCATGGTGGTCATCGCGTCATCCCCTGAGAACTTAGTAAAATCAGGGATCCGATACCCATTGGGCGGAACCTGGTGCTGCCCCCCCCCCCGAGTGCAAACTCGGGTTGTGCCATCGACCTATGTTGTCGGTGATTCTGTCCGATTTCCTGACCGATAACTTGGTGCCACGTAAGATCTGGCCGCGGTACAGAAGGTTCCGTGTACGCAGCCACTCGGTGCGGGTATTGTGCGCTTGGGACCGAGTGAGCCACGGCGCCTATCTTGGCGCCATCGGTATGGCCATAGTATTGCCTGACTACACTTGTCCCAGGATCCCTAGGCATGGTGACAGTCGGCTGTGATGGTGCAGGCGTTATAATTGCGACCGATGACGTGTTTTCAACCATCGGCTTCAGACCCTGCGCATCAGGGCCGATCGAGTAGACCGGGTATGTGGGCAGAGCTTCTGGTGGATCAAATAGGGTTTTGGTCGTTACGAGCTCCTGCGCTACTTCTTTCACGCTGTTAGATATCAACGGCCTGAGTGTGGTGACTAAAACCGATGACTGGTTTAGTAACGCGTGGTTGATAGACTGGTTAATCATTTCCGATAATTCTGCTTGTATAGGTATATATCGGCTTACCCCTGGTTCATCGTTGGTTCTTGGGGCAATGACTCCAAGGGAATCGACCGTCGGCAGCGTTGTCTTCTGGATGACACCATGCCGGGTCTTCTGGAAGCAGCTTAGCATCATTTTCTCCAATGCCGCCTTCTGATCTTCGATCTCTTGGCGTTGTTCTGGTGTTAAATCGGCCAAAGTTGGCACGATTATCGCGTCGACGTTGACGTCGGTAGGAGCAACAGATTTCTCTGCTAACTCATTGATGCTTCTTCGGGTCCCACTGGGCGTGCCAAAGGTGTGTTGGCGCCGAAGAATGTGGCGTTGGGTCGATCGCTGCCAACACACGAGAATGCTGGGTTCAAGGTTTGTGAGCGTGCCAGCCAATTTGATCCCGCAATCAGCAAGAGACGTGTGACCGCTCAGAAGAACAATCTGGGTCTTGATGATAAAATAATCCTTGTCGGCTCGGTGATGAACCAACCTGGATCAGGTAACTGGGTCCAATCAACTCTTTCGAATCGATCCGAAAAAGGGGTAAAAGCCTGGCTTCTCCAAAAAAGGCGATGCGCAACAAGATCGGAAGAAACAAGAGCTTGGTAGGGCGTAATGCAGCAAAGATCAACAACCGGCGATGCGCAACTTGTATTGATCAAAGTGTATTACAGAGGAAAGATTACAATGCTACGAAACTACTCCTAGTGCAGGAAAGATAAAGCATTGGTAGATTGGTTGGTTGTTTGTGTGTTGATTTTTTTTCTTCTGCAGCGCATCGTCCCTTCTTATAGTTCGGACGGCTTAGGCCATGACCGTCATGGACTCCTAAATAGTGTCAGCACCGATCTCCATCCTTTCTCCCGATAGCAACCGTATCGGACCCTTGCCGTATCCGTTCTGATCTCCTTCCTTCTATCCCTCGTTCAATTTCATCCTCTTGGTTCTCCCCTCAAGGATCCGAACTCCGGGAAACAAACTCTTGCCTCTCTAGTTTGACTTCTAGTTATTTGCTTGTGTGTAATTCTTGTTTAAACTTCTCTATTGTTGTCTCTTAAGTCTAGCTTACTTATTCTTGCACCTACTCAGAGTCGAAGTGCTTGTGGATAGTTAGACTTAATTGCTTGCTCTAAAGTTTCAATAATGATCGGACATTCCGATAATATACCGAAAGTTCTGATATAAATCAGAAACTCCAATACCTTTTCCGCTGCGATTAATTTCATTTGAAATTTTAAATAGCCTATTAACCCCCTCTAGGCAATTATCACATCTTTTCATGTTGGAGCTCAAGGAAGCAGCAGTCCATCTTGATGATGGTGAGGACGGGCCTTATCTGATCGCGAGGGTCTGACAGTGCATGGTCTCAGTATGGACGCACACACCCTCCATGCAGTCATTGATGATGAGGTCATCGTCCATGATGCGAAGGGCCGTGACCTCAAACGAGAAGTCAATGTGCCCGAACGAGTTGATGAGATTGATGAGGTATGAGTTGCCGTAGATGCCGTGTGGGTGCTGCCCCAGGAGTTGCTCCTCCTCCTGGGGCAGCGAATCAATCTACAACCCTAGCTCTGATATTACTTGTTAGGGTTAGGGTTTGGATTGCACATGCATAGCACAAACACAAAACTAGAACACAAGATTTTACGTGAAAAAACCCTTGTGGGAAAAAACCATAGAAATCAATCACTATAATGGTTCAAGGATTACATGTATAGGGGGATTGGCTTATATAGCCGAAGAGTACTAGTTGTAGAAGACTTGGATTGATAATCTATTTGGATACAACCAAAAAAGATATGGTAAGTTGAGATATTGAGTTATCTCCAACAAGAGGTCTAGAGATATCTCTCTCGTTGAATGGAGTGGCAAATCCCATCTTAATCGATCATGCTTTGCAGCATGCTTTATGACAAACCCGAAAGCCACCTTTATATCTACCCAGTTACGAAGTAGCATTTGATAACCCCTAAGTAAGTCATTATACATCTCAAGTGTATGCGCCAATCTCAAACCTAAGGATATAGCATACACATTGTATATGAGACCAATTGATGACAATAAAATTACAACGTTCTCGCAGTGTCTCAAGGTGGGTCGATCCAACTCCATGTTCTCTAACATGTGTCCATATTATTAGTTTGATATCTCCATATCTATGATCCGTGAAACATGGTCATCAACAAATACATATGCTAGCCTATTCATATGTGTCCTCATATATTTATCAACTAGAGATCACTTTAGAATAATCATCACAAAGTCATGTATAGAGTTTCACAAACAAGTCACGTACTTGCTAATAAATAATAATGATAATATTTAACAAGATAATTTTTCATGAACATAAGGAAATATAATCACCTCTATAATTGTCTCTAGAGAAGTGCTTCTATGCTTTTCTTTCTAGTACAAGTTGCACAAATCTTAAAGCAAACGAAGGGGTAAGTAATCACCATCTACCCTTCATTCATGCTTTAATAGTTGTGTAACTTTTAAAAGGAAGAGCATAGAAGCACCTCTCTTGTCTCTATAGTATATCTCCAACAGGTGATTCAATTCGTTTCACTGTTATGGAGACAATATTGGTTTTGACATCAAAATAAATTACGAAAACAAGAGTAAACTTGATGGAGTAATCTTTTCGGCAAGATATGTTTGTTCCAACGAGGGCTATCGGTCAAACGACAAAAGAGACCCATAAAACCTGGCCTCCCCGGGCTGAAACAAGAATAGGTTGCAAAGATTGGATGGGCATCACGATAGATCTAGAAGTAGGAAATTATGAAGTATATGATTTAGTTCTTGAACACAACCATGACCTGCAATTGCCGGAAACATGCCACTTGATGCCGTCACAACGAAAGATTTCAACCTTGCAGGCTTTTGAAATTGAACCAACATATGATTCATGAATTGGACCTAAAGCAGCACATGAGCTAGCAAGTTCGTCAAGTTGGTGGATCAGTAAACCTTGGCTATACATGTCGTGACCACAAGAATTATTTGCGAGCAAAGCGTCAAAGGGCGTTGGTGTATGGCGAGGCCGGAAGTATGCTAAAGTACTTTCAAGGCAGAGTCGCTGAGAACCCTTCATTTCAGTATGCTTTGCAACTTGATTGTGAAGAACAAATAACAAACATCTTCTGGGCTGATGCTAATATGATCACTGACCACACTCATTTCGGCTATGTTGTTACCTTTGAGGCTTTGACACTACGTTTGGAACAAACAAAGAGTACATGCACTTTGGTGTCTTTGTCGGATTCGATCATTTCAGAGAAACTGTCATCTTTGGTGCTGCTCTTCAATATGATGAAACATTTGATTCTTTCAAATGGCTTTTCTACACCTTTTTATCGTTGCGCGATCAAAAACAGCCTAGAACTATCTACACAGATCGAGATATTGCAATGGGAAAGGCAATCGAGGCGGTATTTACAAAGGCATGGCATAGATTGTGCACTTTTCATAAAATGCAAAATGTTATCAAACATTTATCTCATCACAAGAAAGAAGGCACAAATGTTCTTTTTAATGTTAGTTCTTCCATGTACGACTATGAGGACGATGAAACCTCTTTTTTAGAAAAAATAAAAAATTGGTCATGAGTTCTGGCATTTCATTAAAAGAGGACAATAACCGAGCTACAAACGCGCGCGCATGCACTTAGCTCCACGAGCACCCGCGTCGAGCAGCGCTTGAACGTAGGCAGGCTGAGCGCGCTCCACACACTCCAACCAAACGAGCAGCGGTCGGCTCTGGACGATGAAACCTTTGAAGAAGCTTTTAATGTCATGAGAAGAAAGATGCAAAAATAGACATGGTTGCACCAGCGGTGGCAACGGGGGTATTCCCTGTCGGGGAGTGCCTCCCCATCTCCGTCCTCGCGATCCGAAATTTTCCCCGTCCCCGTCCCCGTTCTCCGTCTCGGGGGAGAAAATCCCCCGTCCCCATCCCCCGTTCGGGTATCGGGGCCCTGTCGGAGACCCATCCCTGCGAAAATTTCACACAAGAGATGAGTTCTTGTAGCCATTTTAACTCTAAAAGAATGCAAGGAAAAAAAAAAAGAATGCATGCAGTCATTGAAGATTATGTTGTCCCGTTTATGAAAATGTGAATATGATGGGCTAGAGAATATATTTGCAATTTAACAACTAAATTGGACTAAACTAAATTCGGATTTCCAACCGGGTCCCCGCGGGGAAAAAAATTCTCCGTCCCCGTCCCTACCATCCTCGACGGGGGAATAATTTTCCCCGCTTTCATCCCCGCGAAGGATGATTTCTTCTCATACCCGTCCCCTAATAGAGGAATTCCCCGCCAGGGATCGGGGAACGGATCCCCATTGCCACCCCTAGGTTAGACAATATCTATAATGGAAAAGAGAAATAGGCAGAATGTTGCACGAGGAATGTTTACACGTTAGGGATGAGGAGGACACAATTAAGTGAGAGCTTGAATAATGACCTGAAAAACCATTTGAAGTATGATTTTGGCATAATTCGGGTTTTGAGCAGTGAGAGAGGGCTGTTAATGGAAAACGAGACAAGCCTGTTTCCCGTGGGTTTTTTTCGAGAGGGTTTTTTCACGTTAAATCATTGTCTCTATTATTTTACCGTGCTCTAAACCTAACAAGTGGTGTCAGAGCTTGTGTTAAAATCAATCTGTTGCCCCGGGAGGAGGCGACTCCCGGGACGGCACCCGCACGGCGCTTTCCAATCTACTGCAGTGCCATCCGCTTCTCTACTGTCCAGCCGCTCCGCGTCGACTTGTGCCCGAGCTGGCCGTCTCCGCGCGCCTCCAGCACCCGCGTCGGCTCGCACCGGACCCGACCGCCGACATATCCGGCGCTGGCCACCTTCCACGTAGCTGTGCCGCCGTGCCCAAGACCCTTCGAGCTGGCTACCTCCGTCAACTCCGGGCCCAGCGACCATGCCGACCTTCGCCCGCCTGGACGCCTCCGCACATTCCGCGCCCTCTTGTTGCACTGTGCCGGCTCGCCCGGCCTCTGTGCCTGTGTCGCTCACTCCGACCGGTCCGGCCACCAGTGCTTTGCCCAGCCCGCCTCCGGCGACGCGACGTGCGCAGCGACCCGTCGGTCTACCTTTGCCGATCGGACTTCAAAAGGAGTTCTTTTCTTTTGGCTGCTTGGCTTAAAGCCCACAACCAGAGGATAAAGTTTACGTGAGTTTCAGGCGAAATTTATCATTGGATATTTATTCGACGCCTCGTCGTCGATTTATTATTGGTGGATTCTTGACACTTTATTCAACATTTCGTTTTCGGTTTATTTGACGTTTCATCGTCATGAAGAAAAAAAATATTGTTAGTTGAGGAGACAACTGCATTTGGACATTTGGTGTTTCATCACCTTTACCTTAGTGTTTCATCACCGTTATTTGGTGTTTCATTCATCGTTTGGATACGTTGACCATTATGGAGGGTTTTTTGCAACGTTCATTTGGAATTTTATTGACATCCTGGTGGTAGTATTATGCTCTTCGGAGTTTTTCTAGTTAAGGTTTTGCTCCAATTCAGTTTGAGATGAAGTATTATAGTGCAAAGAGTTTTGCTTCTTAGTGTATACTACAACGTTATTTTGTTGTCTTTGCTCAATATGAGGGGTCTACTGCAATTTATACTCCATTGTCAGCACGTCAGTTCTCTTCATCTTGACAGTTTTTCAGGAGCAGTTTCAATCATGTTATGAATTTTCAGTAGGCAGTTTGCCGAATTTTATGTTCCAAATGGAGCATGTCAATTTCATGAGATGAGTTCTTCGCTATTTATCAAGCGTCATAGGTGTTGTCTTGACTTATACCATTTGATGATTGGGCATTTATTCAGGAGGTCAGTTGCACAGACTTAGACTTCACTGGGGTTATGAATTGAAGACCCAGATTTTTCGTATGCTTTGTTATAGCTGTGTTGGTTTAACTGTTCCAGTCGTTCTCTCGATCTACTGGTGGTTTGCTCAAATTTTGCTTCGCAAAAAGTGTTTGAATTGACTGTTCCAGTCTTTCATATCGTACTGTAACTTTCAGTACTTCATTACCCTTCGGGGTTCCTAACAATGCAGAATACGAGTCAGTCACTGCCAGAGAGCTATATTTTGAAGTGATGGCCTCGAGAGCACAAAGCGGTACAATTCAGGACAGCCATGGAAACAGTACTTTGGAGGTTGGAGGATAGGTACCGCTTGAAATTTCTCATTGACAAGTTTCTTGGTATAGCTTCTCAAGTAGCTGAATATGAAGAATGCATCATGCTAGAAGATAACGTTCTGGAGAGCCTTAGGGAGCAAGTTGAAGGCAAAGCTCCTAGTAATCGATGCAGAGCTTAGAGCTACATCTGAACCAGCCGATGGCTCGTTGCACACTGCACGCTTAAAGAAAATGCTAGGAAACTCAAAAGGGTGGTTCAAGGCGAAAGAGAAACTGGTCCGATAAGGAGCGCCCCAATAAAAAGGAAAAGGGACAGACTAAAGTTGTAAACAAATTTGTTCTGTATGTTCCTTACGAGCTATTCAATCACACTATGTATTTACTATTTCAAACATGGATCAATGTTTTGTTTGAAATATTTTCCTTAGAAAGAAGAGAAGGGCAGACCAAATACCTGTGGAGCAAACTATCGGAGCAAATGAGAAGGGGTTTGATGGATATGGGTGGATCAATAGTTACACCCAACTACTGAAGATACTCTACTTACATGTTTAAATCAGTTTTTCTTCAGTTTTTCTAATTAGTTATGTCCCCCTTTAACCTGTAGGGTCGTAGCATGGGCAGAACACATTTGATAATACTCGTAACATTGGGCACAAATCAGATTTTGTAGGATATAATAATAGCCTCAATATTTCTTCTGTGTACGCCACTAACAATCGCAGAACAGGCACCAACATGGATGGTTCGCAATTTCGCATGGAATCAGAGCTCGAAACGAGCCACCGCTCGGCAGGGGAACAAGTCAGAGCTTGACAGTGAGTCGCTGCTTGGAATCAGAGCTCAGCGGCGAGGCACTGCTTGGCATCGGAGCTCGACGGCGGACGGCACGCATTTTAGTCGCAAACCCGGGGCAGCAAGTTGGAGCTTGGTTGAAGCAGTGCGCTATCGAAGCTTCATGATTTTGGAGTTCAAAGCTGAGTTTTTTTTTTCCTTTTTTCCATTTGAGCGGAAGCTCAAGTTTTCTGTAGAAGTGATCAAGTGAATCAAGCGTGAATCATGTCGGTCTAACTATCTTACCGATGAGGCAACGGACAGCATTATGGTGGATGGCGTTAAGGGAATCAGAGCCATTGGATGCAATTGGACGGCAGATCATAGGGGGTATTACAGGAACCGTTTCCATGAGATCTGTAACATCCTCATTTTCCCTTTCTGGAGAAAAACCTAATTTAAATAAAGTAAATTCAAAACTTAGAGTTTCATTGGTGTTTATATTAACCTGGCATCCATTTCTATCCAAAAATCGGGATTTAATTCCCCTCCGGACGAAAAATCGAATTTTCCGGTTCCCGCCGGTACCCAAAATTTCACCCGAGTCCCAAAGTGCTCCAAAAATCCCAAAACCACTTCAATTGTGTTCCAAATATTCCGAAATGATTTTAGGAATCATTCCCCGGATTTTTAGACCTCCGTTCCTATTTTATCTCGCGCGGCTTTTGTTTAATGCCTGCGATCCGCGCCCGAATATTTAATTCCACAAAAATCATCCAAATTCAGCAGAACCAATTTTATTAGGTCCTAAATATTCTAAAATGGTTCTAGGAATTTTTCCGGAATTTTTAGACTATTTTTCCTAATTTTTCTCTAGAGCGAATCATTTACGTAAAGGAGGACCAATAGGAGAGTGCCACGTGGCAAAGGAATAGTGCACCTTCTTCTACCTCCGGCCCAAGCCAAATGACAGAGGAAGCTTCAAGTGCATCAATGGCTATGGTTGCATTCAAATGCTCATATCCCCCTCAAATCCACTCCAAAACACGAACGGTTGGTTGCGTTGGATCCGCAACGACGATCTCTTGCCATTCCTCACCTTCATTAGCCACTAACCTCGCCAGAAACGGTCGTATTAATGAAAAACCAAAAATGATTTAAACGCCATTATCTCGGCTGTTTCACCTCCAAATGCCGCACCACCACCTCCATTCTCTTCGTATAAGAGTCCCCGTTCCGGGAGTGTGCTCCTCCTTTCCTCTACTTCACTTTTGTGCCCGTGAGATCAAGGAAACCGACGTCGTGTTGAACTTTTTCGGTGTTCTTCGAGTTCGTTCTTGTAGATCCTTCTCCGATGAGCCATTCTTCTTGTTCCTTGGTTCTTTGTGACCGTGAGGTAGTCTAGAAGCTCACCAAACAATCAATTTTAGGTTGCATCAAGAATTGGCGACGAATTTCTCGGTTTTCTCGGTTCGGCCGGAGCTCCGTTCGTCGTCGATTTCATCGCCTCCGGTGAGAATTAACTCAATTCCTTCCTTCTCTAGGTCTCTAAAATTCTAGGCTTTTGTTTGATCAAAATCCATGCGAAAATGAGGTAAAAATCGGTTTTTTAGGAGGTAGTATGTTCTTGGTGGTTTGGTTTTGCTCTCTGTTAATGGCCATGGGGTGTGTGCATGTTTGGGCTTGCGCTTGGCCAGCCAGCCGCCGCCGCCCGTCGGCCGCCCGGCCTCGCCGCCGGACGCGCCACAGCGCTGCCACATCTGCGCCATACCGCCCGCCCGCCATCGCCCCCGCCGTCGGCGCAAGCTTACCCCACCCCCCCTCAAACTCTCTCCATCCTCCATGGCATCCATGGAGAAGCCCAAGCTTGAAGAAAGCCTTCCACCCATGACACCTTGGCCCCACATGTAATAGAATCAAAGGCCAGTCAAAGTCAACAGTGGACCAGTCAAACAGTGGAATATTCCGAGGATATTCCCGGTTTTCTAATTTTTCAAATTTCAAACTTCGGAAGCTCATAACTTCTCCGTCCGAACTCCGTTTGATCCCATTCAAATTTCTAAATTCATCTAAAATCAAGATCTACCTGCCAGTATTATTTTTGTAATTTTTAGATTTTATTTATTTTCTTTTATTCATTTATTGCCTCGATTTGCGTGTAGTCGACGATCCCGCCGCGACCGCCGATTCCGCCGCTGAGCTTCCCGTGTACGAAGACCTAGTCGTGACCGAAGGCAAATCTCCTTGACGCATTTTGATCCTATGATTGTGAAATGATTTAAATTGTTTACAAAGTTGCATGGCTATGTTTAATGAAATATGTCAAATATAAGTGCTAGTTATTCTGAAATTGTTGATTCCTCCTTGACATTGTTAATCATACCCATTGTAACCCTAGGACATTGTTTATACCATGCTTATGCTTATATGGTATCCTTTGCTACGTAGTACGGTAGAATTGCTTTGGATCTGTTCCGATGAAAACAACCCATTGGTGGGATTACTCAAAAGATAGATTTTCAATGTGATTTGAAAGTTATTATGGTTTTGGTTCTGTTTTCTAAAATAAAAAGAAAAGGAAAATGATTTGGACTTGGGCGGATTGGATTGTCGGGTGGGTGCGGATGGAGAACTAGCTGTCTTGTGCAAGTACTGCCCCAAGTCATATAAGGACCGACGCTTGTGACTGTCCATTCTAAGCATAACCGTACTACCACATGTCTATAATGGTACGACCTGGCCAACTAATTTGTAGAAGCCTAGCTTAGACTCACCACTCGGTTGAATGTGAGTGCCGGATAGAGGCAGTGTTGTTTTTCTCACACGGCGCAAGAGGGGGCTTCTGTACTGGGCGGATGAAACCCTAACAGCGGTGAAACCTCAGCGGGTGGGTCAAGTTAGGTAGATACATTGTAACGGCCTTGTCATGATCTCTCTGCCGGCACACCAAAGGAAGTGTGTTAATAGCTTGGCATTAAGAGTTGATCATGTCTTGTGGGTAAAGTTATACACCTCTGCAGAGTTAAAACTATTCGAATAGCCGTGCCTACGGTCAAGGGCAAAGCGAAGAATGCTTTCATATTGGTAGACTTTGATTTTGGTTTTAAAAACTGAAAAGTGTTTTGTTTTGGGATTCGGGAGTGGTTAGAACTCTCGGATATTGTTTGGCGGATAGAGCCAACCAGGTGGAAGGAACCTGTTTTATACTTGACGGATGGAGTCACATAATTAACATTGATCTTTTAAAAGTTGGCGGATAGAGCCTTTATACTAGTGATGGTGGATAGAACCTCACTACAATATTAAATAATTCAATTGTTAAAAGATGCTTTGTGAAAGTTATTACTTAAGTATGGTTTAATAAAATGTGGCTTTATGCAAATAAACCCTATTAAGCTTTCTTTGGAAAGCCCCACATGATAATACTTTCCCCGACTTGCTGAGTACCTTTGTACTCACGTGCTACATCAACTTGTCATCATCAGAGAACGTTCAAGACGCAGCTGAGGAGGGCGAGTTCTACGTTGAAGACTTCGAGGAGGATTGCCATGAGAGCTAGTTGCGTTTCTGGTCGTCACCTGTGGAGTTGTGGCGTTCGCTTGTTTTTCTTTCTGTTTCCGCTGCTTTGTCTCCGGCCGTTGGACCGAGTATTGTAATAAGTGGCCATGTGGCCCATACCTGAATATTTATGTTGAAATTTTCGTTATGTTCGGCAATGAAGTATCACTGTGACTGTGTGTACTAGCTACTGATCTGGGACTAGTACGGAAATACACAGGAGATTTCGGATAGCCGATCCGGGGTCTCACAAGATCCATGTATAATAACATATATGCATGTAGATGCACATTTCACTCGATGGACCTATAACAATCAGCAATGCATGATCAAGAATATATTGTCTTCCGCGACAAGATGATATAGAAACGATGTGTCAGATGGAATCGAGTTAGCTATTTTTAGAGGAAATGGGAAGTATGTTGCAAATAATGTTGACTAAGTTGAGTTAGTTGGTTAGTTTGTTAGACTCGATTTAGTTTGTTAATTGTTGTTAAGTCCATGCGTTAATCTATTTATATTTCAACATTGTAACTTTGAGCGGAGGAAAAACAAAGGATAGTCAAACTTAAGCAGTTGCAACATCATCATCTTCTTTATATGTTCTTTCTCCATGTGCACTATAGAAGAAAGCTACGTGTGAGTTTTCTTACAGGTCTAAACCAATAATTGGTATCAGAGTGGGGTTGTGCAGCGTGTAACGATGGATTGAACGAAGCCGCATTCTGAAGACGGGTTTGGTGGCATAGCAACAAAGTGGTGTAGCGTCGAGCGAAGCTGGTGGCTGTGCATATGGCCACGGGCACGGCGGCGTTGAATGTGGGATCCGACGGCTCATCAATGCGGCTGCATGGCAAATGGCAAGCACACGACATGGTGCTCAGGTGATGCGACGCAGCATACGATGGCGCAACCGACACACTCTGGTGCATACGGCTTCATGGTGAGGAGCCTACATGTTCCACCAACACAAGATGAGTGACGTGTAGCCAAGATGAACACCTTTTGTTGGTACTAGGCAGTTGCGTTGCTATGTGCGAGTGTGTCGTGTGGGCTGAGTACATGGTAGATGTGTCCAGGACATTGAGAGGATGTGTTTGCCGTTCTGAGTCGAGTTCATGGTAGATGAGTCTGTGGGAGATGAGTCTAGGATGTTGAGAAGATGCGTTCATCGTCCTGAGTCAAGTAAGTAGAGTTGAGTCGTGGGTGTTGAGGAGATATGTTCGCCTTCCTGAGTCAAGTCCATGGTAGATGAGTCCAGGATGTTGAGGAGATGTGTTCGTCGTTCTGAGTCAAGTATGTGGGAGATGAGTTCAGAATATTGAGGAGATGCGTTCGTCGTCCAGAGTCAGGTCTGTCGAAGATAAGTGTGGGATGTTGAGGAGATGTGTTTGTTGTCCTATGTCTGAATATGAGTTGGACAAGCCATAGTTGTGACTTATTGCATCAACGAGTTAAAGTCGACGTGTAAAGATTAGGGGGGGAGAATGTTGTAAATAATCTTGACTAAGTTGAGTTAGCTGGTTAGTTTGTTAGTGGTTATTAAGCCCCTGTGTTAGTCTGTTTTATATTCTAATACTGTAATCTTGAGTAGAGGAAAAATAGAAGACAGAAAACAGGCGCTAAATAATTGCAACATCTCTATTTTTTGTTTGTTCTTCCTTTCATGTGTTATATAGAAACTTGTGTACGTTTTCTTCGAGGCCTGAACCAACAAGCAGGGTTTTAAATGTCCTTGAAATTCGATCGAATTTCGCAAAATTCGGTCTTACCGACCGGCAACGAAAATTGATTTCGATCGGTGTATCGCTGAAATTCAAATTCAAATTCAAAAATAATGAAAAATTTAACCAAAAGTTTTCTATAATTAGTATTAATAGCCTTATGACCTATGGTGCAAATATTTTTTGAAAAAAAATGAAATTTGGAGGCATTTTTTAGGCATTCAAATTGTAAAAATAGAAAAAGCAAAGATAAAAAATAAAAGGCTGGCGTGCAGGCTTTGAGCCCACAGGTCGAGCTCTTGTATCACATGGCCCACTCTGGCCCACCTGAGAGCTACCCTTATCTGACGCGCAGAGTTCGGCTCAGATAGCCAATCATTGATTCCTTGCATTCCCCATTCAATCCTGAACCGATCCCCCTCGCCTCCGGTCGTCGCCGGCCACTTCTCACCGCCTTTTTGCCGGAGCTTCACTGATTTTCTCTTGATAAGGCTCGAAAGTCGACTCCCCAGATCGAAAATCCAAGCCTTCGCCGAATTTCTAGTGCCTGACCGACTTTCCTTGATTTACAACGATTTTCAATGAAAAATCTCAAAATTCGATAGGTGTATTCGGTAAAGTACTATTCCTCCATATTAGTTTGTAATTTTATCATTTTTGAATGTTTATCTAGCTGTTATTTTCATTTATGTGTTCCTCCATATTAGTATTGGTGAGTTCAGGAGCATTCCTCCTTACCATGCAATATTCAAGTAGCAATAACTTCATTAGTACTATTTTTATTAGTAGCATGTGAAGTAGCAATATTTTTATGCTTACGTCTACATGTCCAAATGTGATGGAAACTGTAATTGTTGTTTGTGATATTCAAGTAGCAAACTTCATTGCTTTGGTAGCAATATTCAAGTAGCAATAACTTCATTAATAATATTTTTATTAGTAGCATGTGAAGTAGCAATATTTTTATTAGTAGCATGTGAATTAGTCATATTATTACTAATAATATTCAAGTAGCAAACTTGTTCAGCTATGTGTGTTAGTCATATTATTAGTAACAATATTTGTTCAACTATGTGAAGTACCAAAATTTGTTAGCAATATTTGTTCTAGTAGATGGCAGACCATGGCGATGTGGTGTGGGAGCATGGCGAAAAGTTGGAGGTGGATATCAATGCAAGCACTATTTTGTAGGACCCCGGATCGGCTATCCGGAATCCCCTGTGTATTTCTGTACTAGTCCCAGATCAGTAGCTAGTACACACAGTCAAACAGTGATGAATCAACAACCATATCACGAATACATATAACTAAATAAGAATAACGCCAAATAAAAGCAAAGACCTTATGGTAAAGGTTTACCATTACGGCCTAACAGGCAGAACAACTTGAACAACCGCAGCGGAAGACGAAAACACCAAAGCGACCCATCCAGATGCCCACAGGCAATCGAGTGGAGAGCACGCCCTAGTCGTTGGAATTCCTTTGACAGCTTCTTTCACTTCTGAGATATGATTAGAAGGTAGCATGTGAGTACATAAAGTACTCAGCAAGTCTGGAAAATTATGCACAATGCAGGCTATCCAAAGATAGCTTAATATGGTTCTTTTGCATAAAGCCAAGTTGCATCAAATCATACTTGTTAATAAGTTTCACAAAGCATATTTAAGCAATTCTTTTTAATAATTGAATTATGTAATATTTCAGTGAAGGTTCTAGCCACCATTCACTAGTATACAGGCTCTATCCGCCACATCTCAACAAGATCAGGGTTCAATCCATTCACGTGGCTCTGTCTGCCATGGTTCACAAAAACAGGTTCAATCCACCTACCTGGCTCTAGCCGCCAGAAGCACACCCGAGAGTTCTAACCACTCCCGGATCCCAAAAGATCAGTTTTGAAAACCCAACAAAAGTCTACCAATATGAAAGCATTCTTCGTTTTGCCTTTGACCGTAGGCACGGCTATTCGAATAGTTTTAACTCTACAGAGGTGTACAGCTTTACCCACAAGACAGGATATTCCCTTGATGCAATGCAATTAACACACTTCCTTGGGTGTGCCGGCAGGGATATCATGACAAGGCCTTTACAATGTATACGCCTAACCTGACCCACCCGCTGAGGTTTCACCGTTGTTAGGGTTCTATCCGCCCAGTACAGAAGCCCCCTCTTGCGCCGTGTGAGAAAAACAGTCTTGCCTCTATCCGGCACTCACATTCCATCATTTAGTGAGTCTAAGTTAGGTTTCTACAAATTATTTAGCCAGGTCGTACTATTATAGACATGTGGTTGTACGGTTATGCTTAGAATGGAGATAGTCATAAGCGTTGGTCCTTAACTGACTTGGGGCGGTACTTGCACAATGAAAGCTAGTGCTCTTTCCGCACCCGCCAGACAAACCATTCCGCCCAAGTCCAAACCATTTTTCATTTTCCTTTTATTTTGGTAAACCAACGGCAATACTCTTTGCCTGTAACTTCCAACACAAGTTTTCAAGGGATAAATGAAATTCCCACCCATAGGTGAATACTAACCAATTGCGAGTCTAAACATTTCTACCGAACTGTTCTATTCCACCATTAGCTTATTTATAATTTTCAAATCTCAATATTGATAAAAAGGAATTATTATAATCCGTTCTGTAACCTCCAGAATCATATTAAACTACAATCATGTTCGTATATGAAATATTTCCCTTGAACCATAATTTGCACTACTGGCTTATCCATCATTCATACGGTGATCAATCTTATCATCTGCTAATAATATTTCACCAAATCACCTACTAAACCACCGAGAATACTTCACAATATTATCTCTAATCATCTAGAATACAATCCACCGATAATACTTCATAATATCATATATTTAATCATTCACCTTATTACCTCTAGATTATCTACTTTAATCCTCCAAGAATACGTACTATCATCATTTACTAAACCACCAAATATTATTCCATAAAACTAGGATTTTACTAATTCATCGTCAATAGTAGATTCCATTAACACCGATACCAAGTTAATTAAATAAGCTACACATATTCTGCATTATCCAAAATTCCACATAAACGGTTATCGCGACACCATATTTTAGAAAATCATCCACTAAACCACCGAGTATGATCCTCAATGTTATCCACTTATTCCATCGAGCATATTTAATAATATCATTGACTAATTCATCGAGTATCATTCTCAATACCACCTATAGTAACCCTTCACATTGCCATCTCTACATCTCGTAGTGTGCGTGTTAAATTCCACCGAAATATGATCCACCACTTATTCTATTTGATCCACAAGTATGACTCTCAATATTATTTATTTACATCACCGACTATTATTCTTAATATCACACCTCTTTCACTATTCCCCCGATCCATACGAATTATATTGCGAACTGTTATCATAATCCGACTTCTCAAAGTATTTCAACTATCACCATTCATAGATCCCTTGCATAATGACAACCCCCACATTATCACTAATATTCATCAAACTCCAATTTGCATTCCATACAATTTGCTCCATCAAAAATGTCTGCCAACTAGTCTCTTTCCCTTAATTAAAGAATATTTTATCAAAAGTACTTATTATGGTGGATTATTGTACTAGGGCAACAAAGGATCAGGGATAACAATAACAAGGAGGTATGAACAACAGGTATAACTAATAGCCTAACGTCAACATCATCCTTTTATACAAATAGCAATGCAATTTGTAAAACATGGTAAAACATTTATAAATTATAGGATCAACATGCGTCAAGGAGACTTGCCTCGGTCACAGCGAGAATGTTGAACTCTTGAAGTCCGACGGCGGAGTCGGCGGACTCGGTAGGATCAGCGGCTACGCGCAAAACGGAACAACAAATAAATACAATAAAATAAATAAAATCCAAAAATTATAAAAGTAGTACTGGCAGGTAGGTCTTGAATTTAGATGAATTTAGGAATTTGAACAGAGTCAATCGGAGTTCGGACGGAAAGTTATGAGCCTCCGAAGTTGGAAAATGCTGAAAAATGGAAAACGAGGGAATATTCCCGGAATATTCCTTTTTTCTAATTTTTCTGATTTTTCGATTTCATTGAGTCTATGGATGGTGGGGTCCTCATGTCATTGAGTTGGGGGTTCTTACCCATGGCCTCTTGCCATGCCAAGAACAGAGGAGGAGCTCCCCACCATGGCGCCGCCACGGGACTGGCCATCAGGCCAAAGCATGTGAGGGGCGGCGGGCATGGATGACGCTGTAACATCCCAAAATTTTGCTTTTCCTAAATTCATGTGTGATTTGGCACTTTGGTGAATTTTTGGAATTTTCTGGAATTTATTTGGATTTATTTGGAATTTATCTGAATTTATTCCATTTTGAAATAATTAAAGAATTTAACTTTGCAAATAAAATTTTGTTGGAAATATTTTATTTGAGTCCAAAATGTTCCAAAGTATTTTCCAGAATTTTACTGGAATTTTTCTGAGTATTTTGCTATTTTTCTTGAATTAAATGAATTTCTAGAAATTATTTTAAATATTAAATCGCTGGAAAATCAATCGGGTCGAGTACTGTTCATCCGACCGAGTCGGAACCCGAGCCGGACTCGAGTCCGACCCGAGCCAATTGACTCGGCCGAACCCTAGCCACGTGACCGTTGGATCGAGATCCAACGGCCGTGACGGCGCCACGTCACGCGAGCCCGATCCGACCGGACCCGGGTCGGACCCGTTCACGCCAGGCCATCGTGGCCGCTGATCGCGCCACGTGGACGGTCCGGGGTCATCGTCCCCGATCTGGAGACCTCGCCGCGGCCGTTGCTCTCCGCCGCCGCGTCGGACTCGGATTCCGCGCTATAAAAGCCGTGGACCCCTCCCGAGGATCGTCGTTAGACACCGCGCCCGTTGCCCTAGCCCACGCCTGCAGGGAAACCCTAGCGCCGCCGCAATTCCTCGCCGTAGTTAAGAACAGCCGCCGTGCGTTCTTCGTTCTCCGCCAAGAAACTGGGCCAAGGCCCGCCACTTCCGTGGCCAGATCCGCAACCCCCGCGACGAGGCAACCTGGGCGCGTACTTCATCTCGTCGGAAGGCCCTCGGAGCGCCGTTGCCCGTGTCGCCGTCCCCAACTCCGGTGACCTTGAGCCGCCGCGTCGCCATCGACGTCTTGGATCTTCCACAGACGTCCGATCAAGATCGAACGCACGCAGTGAGCCCACGTTCTCCCCCAAACCCTGGAACCCAGATCAGATCTGGACCGTCCGATCTAGATCCAACGGCCCACGATCACTGTGTAGTTTTCAACGAGTTAACCCTGGATCTAATCGCGGCCGTTGATTTTCAAATCAACGGACACGATCGTGCTAATGTCCGGAGCCGAGCCGCCGCGCCACGCGGCGGCGTGTGGAGTCATCGACACGCGGGGCCCGCACGTCAGCGGCCCAGCCAAACCACACCATGACGTCACGCTGACGTCATGGCGGGCCCGCACGTCAGCGGCCACCCCAGCCGTGTAGTGACGTCATCGATGACGTCACCAGTGGGTCCCACCTGTCAGCCGCACGTGAGCCGTGGACCGGGTCCACGGTAGACCCGAGCCAAACCATGGACCACGTCCATGAACCGGCTGACGTCAGCAGACCAATCAGGGGCTGCCACGTGTCCTCGCTGACGCAATAATTAATTTCTGAAAAAGAAAATGATTTATTAATTCGAAATAATGATTTCAGATTTTGTTTCAAACTCCAAACGCTTATAACTTTTGCGTTTCAACTCCGATTTGAGTGATTCAAATTTCTAAATTTGTATAAAATTGAGATCTACCTAATTATGAATTTTATTTAATTTTTGGACTAAAGTTTTTCTCTGTAATATTATTTAATTGATTATTTAGACTTTAAATAATCATAACTTTTGCGTTTTAACTCCGAATTGAGCGATTCTAGTTCCTAAAAATTCATAAAATTATGTTCTCTCTGTTTATGGATTTTATTTGGATGTTTGGACACTTTTTGCCTATTGTTTATTCGTGTATTGCTATTTGCATGCTTTACGAGTAGACGTTGAAGTGCCGGAAGGATTCGAAGGAGAAGTGTTGACTCAGGATCCAACTCAAGACCAAGAACAAGTACTTTTTGAAGACAAGTTATGCTTTGACCATGTTGATCCCATTTTGAAACCTATTTTGGTTCAAATTATTGCATGCTAGTTTAAATTAGAAAATACTTTACTTAATTATGGGTAATTAGATAAATGCCTAATTGCTGTATGACACCTTGATTACTTAAATATGTGCCATGACCCCTTGTGACCCTAGTTGTGGTTTACTAGTTGGACACTATTAAATTGCCAACATGGGAATTTAGACCGTTGTAGTACATTGCTTAGACCTGCTACGTGCTCATGACATGATTTTGGACAATCAAATGTTAATGTTGACTTAATGATATATTGAACCTGTTTTGGAAAGGTATCATGTGTTGTGATGTTGATGGCACGTGGTGCATGGTAATCAACTGGGGTTTGATAAATAGCTTTTGACCGGGGCATGTGGCAAGAATGATCAGGTGGGCCAATTATGGCACCGGGAATGTTGGTTTGGTTCTTCGGGTAGTCTTGCCCTGGTCACCCTAAGGACTTCACCTTGCAAGCCTTTGAACTGAGTCAATCTTGCAACCACATGTCTGTAATGGGACGGACCTAGTTGATTAAGTTGCTAATAACGTACCTGTGGGACCTCAGGAGGTCAACTACACCCTTTGTGTAAGTTGTACGGGGGAGCGTCTGGGGCTGCCAGTACCCATCTAACGGTTGGTTGGCCTAAACTTCGCCTTAGCTAAGGGAAGGGTTAGTGTGCAACAACCGGGGAGGACCACTTGTATTGTTAGAAGTTTCCGAAAGACTTTGTTACGGGAACTCGCCTTTGTGGTGTTTGACTGTATCTTGTGGGTAAAGTGCATAACCTCTGCAGAGTGTAAAATCTATTCGAATAGCCGTGTCCGCGGTATTGGACATCGCTCGGGAATTACAGTCAAGGGTTAGATTTTCTCAAAAATAACTTGGATTGGAAAGGTTGGGTTGGATTAATAATGATGTTGATGGAAACGTGGATTAGGATGGGAAAGATGTTTACTAAACTCCTTGAAAAGTTATTTATGCTTTACTTGTTACTACTTGTGAAATCATGTGCTGAAAAATTGGCTTTGAACTGAAAAATTAACTTAGATTTGAATTTGCAAAATGTGTTTGTTCATGTGTTTTGACAATTTGACAAGAAACAGTAAGTTACGCATTAGCGCCGGACAAAGTTCTCAAGAAACAGTAAGTTTCCCATCTGCGACGGACAGTGTTTTTGGGTCTGTTGTGAACATGTTTTTGAGCCCATGACCGAAGTCATTTTCACATGTACAACGGACAGTTTTTCTTGGTCCGTTGTGAACAAGCTTTTTCGGTTTGGATAATTTCTTGGAACCAAGATTTTCACATGTACAACGGACTAATTCTTTTTGTCCGTCGTGAATGGCTTTTTGCTCTATTAGGGTTTGTGCAAATTTGAACTTTGAATTTTGATTTGTTTTTTAGATTATGAAATTTGTGAAAATTTCATGATGCTTGAAGTGGACTTTATGCAATGCTCATGTGAGTAGTTGCATGGATTGACATTGAGTCAAGTCGTGGACTTGTGCTCGGATTTGTTTTGTGGTTTGTTCATGTGCAGGTATTGCTCGAAGACGAATGTGGTCGATGACGGGACCGGAACTAGGTTCATGGAGGAACTGAGGTTCGGGACTAGGTTCAGGAGGAACCGAGGTCTTGGTGGTCAAGGATGTCATGCGGGACGTTCGGGCTAAGAGAATGGTGCACATGAAGAATGGTTAGTCACGTGAGAATGGCGGGAGGTCATTCGCGTGCAAAGTGTTAGTCACGTGAGTATGGCAGGTGGCCATACGCGTGCAAAGTGTTAGTCACGTGAGTATGGTAGGGTTGCCATACGCGTGCAAGAGTTGTACTCGGCCTGGTTGGGCCAAGTAGAGTTGAGTTGGATACGGATTCCTTCTAGGGAATAGGAATCGTATTCAGAACTCCTTGTGGGTTGGTGCTTTAAATAGGTGGGGGGTCTCCTGTTGAAAGGCACCAAGTAGAGCTGAGCGCATCAAGCTTTGAGCTTGGTTTTAGGGTTTGTACTCTTTTGATGAGAGTATTTTAGACAAGAAATAAAGATCAATTCTTCCAAGATTTTTGCGTGCTACAGTAACCACGTCGCTACAGTATTTTCTGTTTTGGTTCTTGTTTGCATGCTTGTTCTAGTTCTAGATTGGTTTTTGTTCTTCAAGTTTTATCTTGATTTGATCCATCAAAAACCTCTCTAGGATATTGATCTAGTGTTTCTCAAAGTCTAGTTGATTAATCTTTTGAAGATCTTGTTTAAACTTGAAGTTTTGATTAGATTGATTCTCGTCAAGTTTTGGATCAGCAAGCTTGCGAAGCTCATAACTTTTGATCCGTAAGTCCGATCGAGCTGATTCTTTTTGGGTTTGATTCGTATTGGAATCTAGTTTCTTGTGTCCAAATTTCAGATCGTTCCGACGGTTGGATCTTCGGGAATTTGCGTTTTACCGAACCTCTATCATTCTGTTTTTGTCGAAAACGAGGCAATTATTTTGTTCTGTTTTGGGGTGAACTTTTAATAGATTAAGAATTTGGTTTTAGCTTCCGCACAATCATTCACCCCCCCTCTGATTGCTATATTCGTATACTTCGATCCTACAAGTGGTATCAGAGCTTTGATCTCTAACCCTAACATGTCAAATGCAAATTCTTCTTCTAGCTTTGCCTTGTCTTCCATGTCTTCTTTAACAGATGAGCAACCTGAAGAGTTTCCTGAAGAAGATCTGGCACTACTCTCTTCTCGCTTTAACAAAGCTTTGCAGAATGTGAGAATGAGAAAGAGAGGTGGTCCTCCAAGATGCTATGAGTGTGGTGACCTCAACCATATTCGCACAAATTGTCCTAAGCTTGCAGGAAAAACATCAAAGGAGGAGAAGGACAACGACAGAAGGAATGAGAAGAAAAGGTTCTCGTCAAATGATAGGAAGAAGAAGAGCTTCATCAACCGCAAGGTGGTTCACCGAGTTCTTTCCGCTCTTGAACAAGTCAATTTGAGCGATGTGGACTCGGAGAGCAGCGAAGATGATGCAACTCCAAGCAAGCATGATTTGATAGGACTATGTCTCATGGCCAAAAGCAGCGACAGCTTCACCGAGGGCGATCATGACAGCGACTTCAATGAGGTAGATCCTTCTTACGATGAATTAGCTATTGCTGTTGCTCGTCTTGGAAAATTGCTTGACAAACGTGATAAGAAAATTAAGAAACATGATTTCATTATTGAATCATTGAATGCTGAAATTGCTAGACTTAAGACTTTGATTCCTAGTGATGATACTTGCAAATCATGTGACTTAATTTACAATGAGCTCACCTTGCTTAGGAAAGAACATGCTCTTTTGTTGCATCTAAATGAGAAAAATGAGAAACATGTTGTACATGCTAGCTGTTCCACTGATGATTTGCATAGTTCAACTTCTTGTTCTAAATGCTCAACTCTTGAATTAAAATTGAAAGATGCAAATGCTAGGGTTTCTCAATTAACTGATAATTTGCTTTCACATGAAATTCTCTCATGCTCAACTTGTCGCAAACAAAAAGGAAAAGTAGATGTTCCTTGCAATAATTGTTTAACTCTTGCTAAGAAAGTTGATTACTTGCAAAATTCTTTGGAACGTTTCACTAATGGCAAGAAGAAGTTGAACATGATTTTGGATCAATCTAAGGTTAGCACAAACAAGAGAGGTGTAGGTTTTGATCCTTATGCCACATATGAAACTAAACCTCAGATCGTTGTTCAGGCTCCTTGCAAAATTGAGTTATCTAATGAGCCTAAGAAAATTGCTTTTCAATCTGCTGGTTTTTTATCTTCTACTATGATGAATGCAAAATGTGCTTTTACTGTTAAAGCTAAACATCATGTCAAGTACACTTGCACTCATTGTGGTAGAGATGGACACTTAGTAGATTTTTGCTTTAGACTAGCCAAACAGCAAAAGAAGGAAAGAACTAAGGCTAGGTCAAATTTCAGCAAAGCACATTTTTATGCGCCTAGAGTGATGAAAACACCTTCTGTTCCTACAAACATGGGAAAAGGCAAATTTGATTTTGTGCATAAGACTGCTTGTGTTGTGCCTACTGTTGTCCATCGTGTGTCTCAGTACTGGATTCCTAAACATCTTATTTCTAACCCCAGTACCGAGACATCGACACTTTCTGCTTCTATGTAGGCTTCTCACGCGAGGAAGGAGAACATGTGGCTAGTGAATTTCGGATGCTCACTTCATATGTTCAGTGATAAGATTTGGTTCTCCTTCACTCGTGCATCTCATGCTGAAAGTGTTGCCTTTGGAGATGCTTCTTCCACTTCTGTTTTCGCAAAAGGCACTAGTTCAAATGATGCAGGTACAAGTGCATATGTTCAGGGGGAGAGTGTCTTTGTTCATAAAGATGATGATAATGCTGTTGAGGACGAGATAATTAGAGGTTTACATGAGAGACTCTTCCCACGTGCTTGTGTGTGCTTGTTTTCAAGCTTCCCACGTGCGTCACATCGACAAGCTATCAAAAGGATTTTCAGGTATCTTCATAGAACTCAAGATTTTGGCATTTGGCTTTCTGCTTCCTCATGGATTAGTTTAAGAGCTTTTTCTGATGTTGACTTTGGAGGATGTTGATTTGATTTGGTTCGTGCCACCTCTTGAGTAATCCCTTTTCTTGAGCATATTGATATTGGATTTCACTTTCTTAAAGATCATGTTGAAAAAGAAAAAATTGTGCTTCACCATGTGGATACTGAACATCAATTGGCAGACATTTTCACAAAACATTTGTCTTCTTCTCGTTTTGCTTTTATTCGGGGAGAACTTGGAATTGTTCATCCAATGGGATTGTTTTGATTGTGAGTTTCTTTGCCAAGTTCTTTCACTTAATGAGCTCACTTTATCATATTTCTTTATATGTTATGTAATTGAGCTAATATATGATAATCTAATTGTCTCACTTGAACTAAAAATGACATTGTGGAATTCCCTGGACTGATTACCTATAGCTAAATACTCTGTGATATCTTACTCTTCTAGGCTTGATATTGAATCCTCTTGACAAATTTAGGCTATGAAGCAAGTGTGGTTTCAACTTTACTCTTTCATAAGACCTTTTAATCACTTTTGCATGTTTATAATCAAAGAAAAATGAAAAGAAAAGGGAATCAATAAAAAGGGGTTGTTAAAAGCAAAAAACCTCAAGTTATGTACTTCAGGGTGCTTTCCCTAAAAAGATAAGATGTATGCTTCAAGCATGCCATTCCCTCAAAGATAAGATGTATGCTTCAAGCATGCCACTCCTAGAAAATAAAAGAAGTATGCTTCAAGCATGCCACATGCAACTTATTGTTTAAAGATTAAATTGGTCTACTAGATTGGAGTTGAAACTACTTGCTCGCCCTAAGTTGTTAGTTGCTTCAATTTTTAAAGTCTTGCTTTTTCTGCTAAGATCTTGCTTAGTACTTGGCTATAGTTGACTAAATTGAGGTTGAGATGCATGTCATTCCCTAACTTGTTAAAATCACATCAAGATCATGTATTTTGCATATTATGTGATATATAAGGTTATATGATCGAATGAGCTCATCTTTTCCTATCTTGGCACTCCTTGTTTCTCTTGGTGAAATCATTGTTTCAGGAAAAATTTTGAACCTGTTCTCTCTTTTACTCTTGATGAATCCATTGTCAAAGGGGGAGAAATTTGGAAATCTTTCTTTGAAAAGTTTAAAGAAAAAGGGAGAGTTGTATTTGGAAATTTGAGAATTTTGGGAGAAGTTTGGAGAATTTTTGAAATTTTTGGGCGCATTGCACATTTACACACATTTTCATTCTCAGGGGGAGATTTTGTTTTGCATTTTGGTCAAAGAGGGATTTCTGTGTTTTCTTACTTTGGTCTTTGATCCTTTGGATTTCAAAATCTTTGGTAAAGTGAATGTCAAATGATCAATTCTAAGTGGTGTTGCCAATGTTTTCATCAAGGGGGAGATTGTGAAATCATGTGCTGAAAAATTGGCTTTGAACTGAAAAATTAACTTAGATTTGAATTTGCAAAATGTGTTTGTTCATGTGTTTTGACAATTTGACAAGAAGCTTGATGAAGTTACGCATTAGCGCGGACAAAGTTCTCAAGAAACAGTAAGTTTCCCATCTGCGACAGACGGTGTTTTTGGGTCTCATAGAACATGTTTTTGAGCCCATGACCAAGTCATTTTCACATGTACAACGGACAGTTTTTCTTGGTCCGTTGTGAACAAGCTTTTTCGGTTTGGATAATTTCTTGGAACCAAGATTTTCACATGTACAACGGACTAATTCTTTTTGTCCGTCGTGAATGGCTTTTTGCTCTATTAGGGTTTGTGCAAATTTGAACTTTGAATTTTGATTTGTTTTTTAGATTATGAAATTTGTGAAAATTTCATGATGCTTGAAGTGGACTTTATGCAATGCTCATGTGAGTAGTTGCATGGATTGACATTGAGTCAAGTCGTGGACTTGTGCTCGGATTTGTTTTGTGGTTTGTTCATGTGCAGGTATTGCTCGAAGACGAATGTGGTCGATGACGGGACCGGAACTAGGTTCATGGAGGAACTGAGGTTCGGTACTAGGTTCAGGAGGAACCGAGGTCTTGGTGGTCAAGGATGTCATGCGGGACGTTCGGGCTAAGAGAATGGTGCACATGAAGAATGGTTAGTCACGTGAGAATGGCAGGAGGTCATTCGCGTGCAAAGTGTTAGTCACGTGAGTATGGCAGGTGGCCATACGCGTGCAAAGTGTTAGTCACGTGAGTATGGTAGGGTTGCCATACGCGTGAAAGAGTTGTACTCGGCCTGGTTGGGACAAGTAGAGTTGAGTTGGATACGGATTCCTTCTAGGGAATAGGAATCGTATTCGTAACTCCTTGTGGGTTGGTGCTTTAAATAGGTGGGGTCTCTGTTGAAAGGCACCAAGTAGAGCTGAGCGCATCAAGCTTTGAGCTTGGTTTTAGGGTTTGTACTCTTTTGATGAGAGTATTTTAGACAAGAAATAAAGATCAATTCTTCCAAGATTTTTAGTGCTACAAGAACCACGTCGCTACAAGATTTTCTCGCTTTGGTTCTTGTTTGCATGCTTGTTCTAGTTCTAGATTGGTTTTTGTTCTTCAAGTTTTATATTGATTTGATCCATCAAAAACCTCTCTAGGATATTGATCTAGTGTTTCTCAAAGTCTAGTTGATTAATCTTTTGAAGATCTTGTTTAAACTTGAAGTTTTGATTAGATTGATTCTCGTCAAGTTTTGGATCAGCAAGCTTGCGAAGCTCATAACTTTTGATCCGTAAGTCCGATCGAGCTGATTCTTTTTGGGTTTGATTCGTATTGGAATCTAGTTTCTTGTGTCCAAATTTCAGATCGTTCCGACGGTTGGATCTTCGGGAATTTGCGTTTTACCGAACCTCTATCATTCTGTTTTTGTCGAAAACGAGGCAATTATTTTGTTCTGTTTTGGGGTGAACTTTTAATAGATTAAGAATTTGGTTTTAGCTTCCGCACAATCATTCACCCCCCCTCTGATTGCTATATTCGTATACTTCGATCCTACACTACTGCTTTCGAATCTACTTATGATACTTGTTAAATGCTCTTACTGCAAATATACCTTGAGCCACTCCTTTGTATCAAGCCATGCATGTAGTATATTAGCTGCATTCTGTGCATGACTTGCTGAGTACCAAGTACTCACCCTTGCCACAATACAACACCAGTTGAAGAAGAGACTACACCAGCTTTGGAGGAGGAGCTCCAAGAGGAACCGTCTACTTAGGGAGCGAGCCCAGTCAGTTGCCTGTGGTATACTGGATGGCGCCACGATGTTATCTTATTTTCCGCTGCTACTATTTCTCTCTTAATAAGTTTCGCCCTGCGTGGCGTATATTTGTAACTTGACCATAAGGTCGAGCAACCAGTTTGACTA
Organism: Rhipidocladum racemiflorum; assembly: GCA_036346355.1. NCBI lineage: Eukaryota > Viridiplantae > Streptophyta > Magnoliopsida > Poales > Poaceae > Rhipidocladum > Rhipidocladum racemiflorum. The sequence goes on from CM070579.1 coordinate 75,252,410, forward strand.
TCTAATTAAAGTACTTTATTAGTATCGAGTAGTATGATTGTGATATTTACCGATGTTAAGACTGTGTGCACTAGCGCGTTCCTGGACTAGTGCTGAATACACAGAGGGTCCGGATTTGCAAATTCGGGTCCCGACAGACGCCGGGGAGGCGCGCGCGGTCGGGCGGCGCAGTGAGCAGCGGCAAGGGGCCGGGGAGGCGCGCGGCGGCGCGGGGAGGCCGAAAACGGGCTCGGGGTGGCGCGTATCGCGAGACAAAAAGCAGATAATCTATACTTTGTTAGCACCGTGAGGGAAACACAAAAATACGGTAAGTGAGCTTTAAAATGTTCGTTTGATTGTACAATGATTCATATCTAACATTTTTAGACAATTTTCATTTGCAGGTGAGGGTGTCCCATCCCCGAGTGGGCGGGATATAGATGGAAAATATTTAGACGCCAACGAAGCGGACATAAAGGAGAAGTTCGCTAAGTTCAAGCAAGAATGGCCTACGTACGGAGTAACAATCATGTGCGATTCTTGGACAGGGCCGACACGCATGACCATAATTAACTTCATGATTTACTGTAATGGCACCATGTTCTTCCACAAGTCTGTGGATGCTACGGGTGCATCTCAAGATGCAGCATACTTGTGCAAGGAAATATGTTCAGTTGTTGATGAGGTGGGTCCTCAAAATGTGGTGCAGGTTGTCACCGATAATGGCGCCAACTACAAGAAGGCGTGCAAACTCATCGCACAACAGCACCGCAATATCATTTGGCAACCTTTTGTGGCACACACCATTAATTTGATGTTGAAGCAGATTGAAGAGTTCCCTGATCACGCCTCTGTCATTGAGAGTGCAAGAAAAATCTCTCGATGGATATACAATCATTCGAAGCTTCATGCTTTGATGAATAAGTATATTGGAGGCGAGTTGGTCAAGTGAAATGCAACTCGTTTCGGTACTAACTACATGTTCTTGGATAGTTTCTTTCGTCGCAAGGACAAGTTCATACAATGTTGAGAAAGGATACTGGGGCTGCAAGCATCCCTGAATGGGCGGACAAGACAGTTGGGGACACTCACACAGGGAAGAGAAAGCACCAATCAATGTCAAAAAAGGATACAAGAAAAAAGGAGAGCATCCTACAAAGGAAAAGGGAAGCATGCTGCAGATGAGGTGCATAATGTAGGGAGTGATGACTCCACTAAGAGTATGGATCGTCGGAGCCCACCGTACGAAGAGTCCAATGATAGCAGCTCCAAGACAGACACAGATGGCGGTGAGTCTGGTGGCGATGCCTCCATCCCTCTCACACACCAATCAGAAAAGCAACATCTCATTGAATATACAGGGGAGTCACAGTTCACTCATGCAACACAGGACAGAGACCATGGCGCTCCCCAATCACAGATGACGACTACTGGAGTGAAGGGAAATGACGCACCACATGATGGATGTAGTTCCTATAGCGTCGCCGAGACTCAAGAGAGCTATGGCTCATATGGCGGTTATGACTACTCCATCCCCGATGCTCATGCGCAACCTCCCACGCAATGGGTATATGAGTGGCACGACCCTGAGTTTTATGCCATACTGTACCAATAATGGCAAACAACAAGTGCATGGACGGGGCAAAGCTGGCACGATTACAGGGCAGAGTTGCTCGCTACACGAGGATTGGCCTTGATGTCGACCGAAGAATCGCACCATTCTTACAGGTAGCTCCGAAGGTAATGTTTCATTTCCAACTTTCATTTCATTGAAACTTGATTTAATTACTAACATTCTATTCAAGTAGGTCGAACTTGGAAGAATGACGAAGCTATGCCTACTTTACAACTTCAAATGGTAAGCCTATGTGAATGGTATTAATATGTGTCGGGACCCGAATTTGCAAATCCGGACCCTCTGTGTATTCAGCACTAGTCCAAGAACATGCTAGTGCACACAGTCTCAACATTGTCACATATCACAATCATACTCAACGAATAATAGGGTACTTTAATTAGTTAACCAAACTGGTTGCTTGACCTTATGGTCAAGTTTCAAATATACGCCTCGCAGGGCGAAACTTATTAAAAGAGAAATAACTGCAGTGGAAAATAAGATAACATCGTGGCGCCATCCAGTATACCACAGGCAACTGACTGGGCTCGCTCCCTAGTTAGACGGTTCCTCTTGGAGCTCCTCCTCCAAAGCTGATGTAGACTCCTCTTCAACTGTTGTTGTATTGCGGCAAGGGTGAGTACTTGGTACTCAGCAAGTCATGCACAGAATGCAACTAATATACTACATGCATGGCTTAATACAAAGGAGTGGCTCAAGGTATATTTGCAGTAAAGAACATTTAACAAGTATCATAAGTAGATTCGAAAGCAGTAGAAACAAGTATAGCATCAATAACTTTTCCAGGAGTTACGTAAACATCTTTCCCGATTCTAATCCACATTTCCATCAACATCATTATTAAACCAAACCCAACCTTTCAAGACAAAGTTATTTTCAAGAAAGTCTAACCCTTAACTGTAATTCCCGAGTGATATCCAATACCGCGGACACGGCTATTCGAATAGATTTTACTCTCTGCAGAGGTTATGCACTTTACCCACAGGATACAGCCAAACACCACAAAGGCGAGTGTCCGTAATAGAGTCTTTCGGAAACTTCTAACAGTACAAGTGGTCCTCCCCGGTGTTGCACACTAACCCTTCCCTTAGCGAAGGCGAAGTTTAGGCCAATCCACCGTTAGATGCGTACCTGGCCGCAGCCCCGGTACGCTCCCCCGTACAACTACACAAAGGGTGTAGTTGACATCCTGAGGTCCCACAGGAACGTTATTAGCAACTTAATCAACTAGGTCTGTCCCATTACAGACATGTGGTTGCACGTTTGACTCAGTTCAAAGGCTTGCAAGGTTAAGTCCTTAGGGTGACCAGGGCAAGACTACCCGAAGAATCAGAACAACGTTCCCGGTGCCACAACTGGCCCACCCGATCATTCTTGCCACATGCCCCGGTGGAAAACTATTTATCAAGCCCCAGTTGATTACCATGCACCACGTGCCATCAACATCACATGATACCTTTCCAAAACAGGTTCAATATATCATTAAGTCAATATTAACATTTGATTGTCCAAAATCATGTCATGAGCACGTAGCAGGTCTAAGCAATATACTACAACGATCTAAATTCCCATGTTGGCAATTTAATAATGTCCAACTATTTAATCCACAACTAGGGTGACAAGGGATCATGGCACATATATAATTAACCAAGGTGTCATACAGCAATTTGGCATTTATCTAATTTCCCATAATTAAATAAAGTATTTTCTAATTAAACTAGCATGCAATAGTTTTAAATCGAATTAATTTGAAATTGGGATCAACATGGTCAAAGCACAATTTGCCTTCAAAAAGTACTTGTTCTTGGTCCTGAGCTGGCTCCTGGGTCAACACTTCTCCTTCGAAGCCTTCGGGCACTTCAACGTCTACTCGTAAAGCAGCAAAGCCTTAAGAAACAAACGAATGCGAAGCTCCAGAATCAAACAAAGCTGTTGCAGGTACTGAGTTAACAAGTAACTTACCCAGTACGACGTCCGTGGCATTCTGCAGTGTATCTGCGGTGACATGGTTGACTCGGCCTCTCACCACGGTTTGGGGTGCTTCTCCTGGCTGTGCTATCCATCGGTTGGCTCCTGGTGCATGCGTCCTGGCTGGTGTGGATCCTAGATTGAAGTGGACTGGGGTCACTCCTGCTGTCTTCTTAGGGCAACTGTTGGCAAAGTGTCCTGGCTCGTTGCAGTTGTAGCAGCGTCTCATTGTCCCCTGTTGACTGCCTGAAGTGGTGTTTCTGGCTAGAGCTGGGGTCTGATAGTTCTGATTGACGGGTCTTGGTGCTGGTGACGGTGTCCTTGTAGCATTCTGCGGCTGGAATCTGAAAAACTGGTTTGGCGCAACCCTCAAACGTTGTTGTGCTCCCTGACGCGATCCCTGCTATTGCATCCTTCGCTTCCTGTTGTCGTCCAGCTCCTTGCGCTTGTCCTCAAGAATAAGCGCTTTATTCACCAATTCTTGGAAATCTGGAAAGGTGTGGATGATCAGTCCCACCTTTAGTCCTGAGTTAAGTCCCTTCATAAAGCGAGATTGTCTGGCTTTATCTGTCGCTACATCCTCAGGTGCGTAGCGTGCAAGCTGTGTGAACTTGTTCAGGTATTCGGCCACCGGCTGATTACCTTGCTTCAGTGCTCTGAACTCCTCCTTCTTGAGGTCCATGATTCCTTCCGGCACGTGATATTGACGAAATGCGGCGGTAAACTCCTCCCAAGTGATGTCTTGAGGGTTCTCTTGCGTGGCACAGAAGTTCTCCCACCATTCGGCGGCGGTCCCTTCTAACTGATGAGAAGCGTAGAGTACCTTCTCATTTCCCATGCATTGGGCAATGTGTAGCTTCCTCTCAATTGACCTTAACCAGTCATCGGCCTCCAACGGATTCGCATTCCCAGAGAAAGTGGGTGGGTGAGTCCTCATGAACTCTGACAGTCTTGTATTCTGGCGTTGTCCCTGATTGACTTGATTAGCGGTGGCCTGAGCAGTGACGTGTTGCATCTGTTGCATCATAGCATTCATCAACTAAGTCTGAGCAGCAAGAAAAGCTCCAAAATTCTGCATGTCAACTGGCGGTGCTAGGTGGGGTGCAGGTGCTCCATCATTGGGGTTTCCAGCTGGGCGAGAACCACTGCCGTTGCCTCCAAGGTTTCCGCGGGTGTTCACCATCTGTCGATTGCCACAAGGTGTAGAGATGAGAGGGAACAAGAATAGACAAGTAACAGGGAAACTATGCGGGGAGATGTGTAACTCAAAATCCAACTTTATTATTAATAATAATAACTTGGTATGGTCGCTTACAATGCCTAAAGTCCTTGTAACACATACTGCACACTCAGCAAGCAATGAAAATCCAAATCAACTAACACTGGAGTCTAACGCCTCTAAGGGTGACTCTTATTCTATAATGCGACTCGACGAAGGAGTCTCAACCTCGAAACCTACGCTCACTCATCAAGAAAACCTACACTGCCTCCTCGCGGCGGGTGCGGCGGCATCGGCGTGAAACAATCGCCATGCCCCACAACTGCAGCTGTGGTTGACGACGCGGCGTCCTCCTCGGGCTTTGGATCATGTTCTTTGTGGCGGCGTGCGGTGCAGTGGCGCCTCTTACGGTTCTTCCTCGGCTCTGGAGCTTCCAACTCCAACACCGGATTGGGACCCTGGCCATACGATGCGATCTCGGCTCTGCGATCCTTTCCGCAGCATAAGCGACGTACTCACGAGCATTCTCTAAGTGCTTCTTCTCCTCCTCAACCTGTTCGCGAGCCTTCTTCAACTCCTGAACTGTGTCATCGATCAGCTCCTCCTGAGCGGCGACGAACCTGGCTAAGTGAGTGACGGTAGCATCCTCATCTTCTATCGGTTTCCGCTGAGCTCTGCTGTCTCGGCGTGGGTGGTGACGGAACACTGTGCCTTCCAGCTCCCTGGAGTAGGTGCGAGCGATCTGCTGCATTGCTCGACGCGACACCTCCTGGCTTCCAATCTCAAAGGTAGACCTCCTGGCGGTGAAGTGGAAAGGGCGGCTGAACTTTGTCTTCCCTCGGGCATACACCGTGATCCGGACGTCCCATCCTATGACCAGTCCTGCCTGCACGAGTGTAGTCCCTCGGTAGAGCGGCCTCTCAAAACCTCCAAGAAACTGAAGCATACGCCACAACTCGGCAGCATAGCCTCCTTCACGCTCGGCGTAGTTGTTCTTCATCATCATCTGCCAAAAGACGCTCGCGTAAGAACGCAACATTTTAAAAACAATGTGGAAGACGAAAAGAACTCAGCAAGGGGTATGAACAAGGAAGAAAAGGGGTAAGTCGAGTATTCATTCATTATCTTGACAAATTTTATCTTTAGAAAATAGGTTTTATCCTCACTACGACCATTCTAACTATGGGTGAGCCTACAGTCAGTATGGCTCTGATACCACCTCTGTCGGGACACGAATTTGCAAATCCGGACCCTCTGTGTATTCAGCACTAGTCCAGGAACGCGCTAGTGCACACAGTCTCAACATTGGCAAATATCACAATCATACTCAACGAATAATAGGGTACTTTAATTAGTTAACCAAACTGGTTGCTTGACCTTATGGTCAAGTTTCAAATATACGCCTCGCAGGGCGAAACTTATTAAAAGAGAAATAACTGCAGCGGAAAATAAGATAACATCGTGGCGCCATCCAGTATACCACAGGCAACTGACTGGGCTCGCTCCCTAGTTAGACGGTTCCTCTTGGAGCTCCTCCTCCAAAGCTGATGTAGACTCCTCTTCAACTGTTGTTGTATTGCGGCAAGGGTGAGTACTTGGTACTCAGCAAGTCATGCACAGAATGCAACTAATATACTACATGCATGGCTTAATACAAAGGAGTGGCTCAAGGTATATTTGCAGTAAAGAACATTTAACAAGTATCATAAGTAGATTCGAAAGCAGTAGAAACAAGTATAGCATCAATAACTTTTCCAGGAGTTACGTAAACATCTTTCCCGATTCTAATCCACATTTCCATCAACATCATTATTAAACCAAACCCAACCTTTCAAGACCAAGTTATTTTCAAGAAAGTCTAACCCTTAACTGTAATTCCCGAGTGATGTCCAATACCGCGGACACGGCTATTCGAATAGATTTTACTCTCTGCAAAGGTTATGCACTTTACCCACAAGATACAGCCAAACACCACAAAGGCGAGTGTCCGTAACAGAGTCTTACGGAAACTTCTAACAATACAAGTGGTCCTCCCCGGTGTTGCACACTAACCCTTCCCTTAGCGAAGGCGAAGTTTAGGCCAATCCACCGTTAGATGGGTACCTGGCCGCAGCTCCGGTACGCTCCCCCGTACAACTACACAAATGGTGTAGTTGACATCCTGAGGTCCCACAGGTACGTTATTAGCAACTTAATCAACTAGGTCTGTCCCATTACAGACATGTGGTTGCACGTTTGACTCAGTTCAAAGGCTTGCAAGGTTAAGTCCTTAGGGTGACCAGGGCAAGACTACCCGAAGAATCAGAACAACGTTCCCGGTGCCACAACTGGCCCACCCGATCATTCTTGCCACATGCCCCGGTGGAAAACTATTTATCAAGCCCCAGTTGATTACCATGCACCACGTGCCATCAACATCACATGATACCTTTCCAAAACAGGTTCAATATATCATTAAGTCAATATTAACATTTGATTGTCCAAAATCATGTCATGAGCACGAAAGGTGTCTAAGCAATATATTACAACGATCTAAATTCCCATGTTGGCAATTTAATAATGTCCAACTATTTAATCCACAACTAGGGTGACAAGGGATCATGGCACATATATAATTAACCAAGGTGTCATATAGCAATTTGGCATTTATCTAATTTCCCATAATTAAATAAAGTATTTTCTAATTAAACTAGCATGCAATAGTTTTAAATCGAATTAATTTGAAATTGGGATCAACATGGTCAAAGCACAACTTGCCTTCAAAAAGTACTTGTTCTTGGTCCTGAACTGGCTCCTGGGTCAACACTTCTCCTTCGAAGCCTTCGAGCACTTCAACGTCTACTCGTAAAGCGTGCAAATGGCAATAAATAAATAAACAGTAGATAAAAAGTGTCCAAGCATCCAAATAAAGTTCATAAATAGAGAGAGCATAATTTTATGAATTTTTAGAAACTGGAATCGTCAAATTCGGAGTTTAAACGCAAAAGTTATAAGCATTTAAAGTTTAAATAATCAATTAAATAATATTACAGAGAAAAACTTTGGTCCAAAATTTAAATAAAATTCATCATTAGGTAGATCTCAATTTTATACAAATTTAGAAATTTGAATCACTCAAAATGCAAAAGTTATAAACGTTTGAAGTTTGAAACCAATTCTGAAATCAATATTTTGAATTAATAAATCATTTTCTTTTTCGGAAATTCATTTATTGCGTCAGCGTGACACGTGGACCAATCGGGAGCCACCACGTCGCCTCGGGTCCATGGACCCGGCGCACGGTTTGGCTCGGTCCACCGTGGACTCGGTCCACGGCTCGTGGTCGCCGATGTGGGCCCTGCCCGGTGACGTCGACATGGCGTCGGCCTGCAAGACACGGCCACCGAGTGGGCTAACAGGCGGGCCCCACCGTGATGCGGGCCCCGCGTGTCAGAGACACGCTCCACGCGCGGGCGCTGACCGCGCTGACCGCGACGGTCGGCCTCCCGGCCACGTGGCTAGATCTCGGCCGTTGATTTGAAAATCAACGGCCCAGATTGGATCTGGCTTAACGCAGTAGAAAAACTACTCGGCTGATCTGGACCGTTCGATCTTGATCGGACGGTCAAGATCCAATCTAACTTTTACAACGCGGCTAACCCTAACCGTTTGATCTAGATCTAACGGCTGAGATTGGATCTAGTACTGAGCGGTTTAGGCTACGTGGCACAATCTACGCCGTTGGATCTAAATCCAACGGTTGGGAATAGATCAGGGATTAGCACGTGGGATCTCACCGGGGGGGTGACGTGGCGCGATCTGGGCCCTCGGATCCGGATCGGACGGCTGGTGGAGCTCGGTCGACGGCGATGGCTTGCGGCGGCGCTGGTTCACCGGAGACGAGGACGGCGACCACGGCGACGGCGTTGCGGGGCTCCTCCGGCGAAGTGAGTGGTACTCACCGACGCGGCTTGACCTCGCGGTTCTGGATCTGGGCTCAACGACGGCGGAATCTGCAAACGAACGCGGCGGAGCGCTAAGCCAACTACGGTGAGCTCGCGCGGGCAAACGGCGGCGGCTCAGGCGGCGTGGGCTAGGGCTACGGGTGCGCACGGAAGTCGGCAACGCGACAGCGGCGGCGGCACATTAAGTAGGGCTCTCGACGTCCGTGAAACGCGCGGAAACCGAGGCCCACTCCGTTGCGGCGGCGGAATCCGAGTTGGATTCGGATTGGCTGATGTGGCTCAACGTCAGCCGTTGGATCAAGATCCAACGGTGCGAGGGTTTGGGCTCGGGTCTGGCTCGGGCGAGCTGGCTGGCTCGGTCGGACTCGGGCTCGGGTGACGTGGCTCAATCGTGGCCGTTGGATCAAGATCCAACGGTCACGCGGTTAGGGTTCGGCCGAGTGGGTTGGACCGAAACGGCTGGCTCGAGTCGGACTCGAGTCTGACTCGGACTCGGGTCCGGTCGAATGAACAGTTCAAACCAACTCGATTTAATCCAGCGATTAAATAATCCAATTAATTCCCAGAAATTCATTTAATTCATTAAAAATAGCAAAAGACTCAGAAAAATTTCAGAAAAATTCTGGAAAATATTTTGGAACATTTTGGACTCAAATAAAATATTTCCAACAAATTTTTATTTGCAAAATCAAATTCTTTAATTATTTCAAAAGGGGATAAATTCAAATAAATCCAAATAAATTCCAGAAAATTCCAAAAATTCACCAAGGTGCCAAATCACACATGAAATTAAAAAAAGCAAAATTTTGGGGTGTTACAATATGTAAATGGTATTGATATGCCAATGGTATTTGCATGTGAATGATATTGATATGCCAATGGTATTTGTATGTGAATGGTATTTTTATGTCATTATGTGAATGGTATTTGATATGTGATAACTTGCAATTATCTTAAACATAGCAAAGGTCATGGCAATTGTAACATCCTCAAATTTATAAAAGTTTAAAATCCAATATTAAAAATGTGAAATCATTTCAATGTTGTTTTTCATGATTTCTTGTGCAGTTGTTGAATTGATTATTGATTGAAATAATTATTGGAATCAAATAAAAGAAGAAAAAGAGAAAATGGTAAAATAGTAAAAGTGAGAAATTACCTTAGTAACTTTGGCCTAACCTTGGAATGCCAGGACGTGGCTTTGGCTGGTCAAAAGAATAATGTGAACACCATTAAAACCATGGAATAATGATCTTTATACTTTATAATTAAACCTAATCTGAGAGATAAAATAATTGCGTAGAACTTTTGGCTGAACTCTAGGAGCTGCAATTTTTACTGAGAGTAGGTCTTGATATTATACTCATTTAGTAAATTTTTCAGAAATTAATAAGTAAGCTAGCTATCTATTTCCATTTAATTATTACAGTTTTGAAATTCTGCAAATTATAGTAGAAGAATTCTAGAGAAATAAATAATGCGATTTTAGCACTGAAATTTTTATGGTGGAGCCATTGTATAGAACCACACCTTCAGTAAAAATTTCAAAAATAAATATGTTGATTTGGTTCCTTAATCAATTCAAAAACCGAATTGGGTATTTTGTGCATTAGGCAATGTCAGAATTATTATAAATAAATGGTTAATCTTCTTAACCCCAAAAATTTTACTAGACATCGATGACTTAGCCTCTGAGCTGGTCAAAAAGTTTCAAAAAATCTGGTGATGAAATGACCTGGGAATTAATTTGATTGCCGTGTTGTTCAGGGGAAAGGGCTAGACTTCTCCTTGCCCTCCTTACGTGTGGGGCTACGTGTGCAGTGGCTCTTGAGCCGGCCCAAGCGTCAGGCAGGTGCCAACGGGACCCAGAAATATCCTGGCCCACGCGTCAATGCTTCAATCCTTTCTCTCTCTCTGTCGCTCTTCTCTCGCTGCGGGTGGACCCGAGCCCCACCTGTCGGCTCTGTCCTCTCCCTCTCTTCTTTCTCTCGTTTTTCTCCCTCGCTCTCTCCGATCATCTCACGGACGAGACTTGCCACCTCAACTATTGTCCGTATTGCGCCGCAATCCCTTGTACCTTGAGCCCGCACAGTAGCGACATCATCGCGCCTTTACAGCTCTCCCTTTAGCCCTTGGCCGTGCTGAAGGAGGAGCTCCAGCGAATACCGAACCAACTCGCCTCTTACCGCCATTCCCATTTTTACCGCCTTTCCTGGCTATTTAAGGGACTGAATGAGTCTACAATAGCTATCTCAACACAGAGCCCCTACCCATTCTTCCCTAAAACTGGCGAATCGTCTAAGTATCTTCGTCCTTCCCCATTTCCGACAAAAACCCGAAAAGGGGAAAAACTTGAAATTGGTAAGACCCATTTGCAATTACTCGAATCCATTGATCCTTGAGCATTCACAGGTACTTACAAAGTTTGCGCACTACTCGTTCCAGCCCGAACCGCGCCGAAGAACTCCCGCACCGTGCACCGCCTGCTCCGCCATTACTGAGCTCGGTGAGAACACCTCCCAATCACCATTTCTTTAATCCAAGTGTATGGATAGAGTCGTTAGGACCTCCTGATGCTTGTACGCTTGATCTTTAAACGCGAAGCGTTGTATACCGTTGCCGAGCCAAATTCACCGTAGAATCGCCGTCGTTGAACTCCTTGCTCCGGCCGTGATTAAGCTCGGGCGATAGTTCCCTCGTGTGCGCAAGAACGTGCTGAAGCTAGCTGCGAGGTTCATTAGTCTGTTCCGGCCATGCTTCGCCGCCGGCGAGGTCAAAGCAGTGGCGGCCCTGTTTTGGGTCACTGCCGCGCCGGCCCGGGAGGTCAGCCCCACGCTCGCTGCGCTCGCAGCCGAGCCAAGCCTTCACTTCCTTACGGGCCACCTGTGTCAGCTATAGTGCGCGGTGCAACTCGCTGCCATGTGGGCCGGTGTGGCCAGTCGCACACACGCACGGAGTCACTGCCGTCGCGGGCATTGCAGTCGCGCAATAAGCGCGTCTTGCGGCGCGCAAGAAGACGCTGATGAATCGGGCCCAGCTGCCAGCGGCTGCGGCCCAGTTCAAATATCAGCCCACGCAAACACTGGAAATACGTATTCCCTTAAGGAAAACGTATTTCACCTTTTTCTTGGAATTGAGAACTCGAAATTATTCAAATGCTTATATCTCTTGATCTACAGCTCAAAATTGGATGAGATAAATTTCTAAATTCATTATAAATTCTCTAGTTTCATAATATACAAAAACATTTGAAACTTGTTTAGGAATTTAAATCTGAATTTAAAATTTAAGCTTGAAATTTGAATATGTACCATATAGAATTTTTGTAAATTGAGTCCAAATTGAGTGAAACCAATTTTGTTTGAATCCTTATGCCAAATACTATTCAAATATGTGATTAGATTTAAATTTGAAGTTATTTTGTGAACTTTTCCTATTAAGATTGAATACTATATAGAAAATCAGTATAATGGTTATAACTTACTCAAAAATGATCCAAATGGAATGAAACTTGTTTCATTGTGTTAATAACATTATTTAGGACCAGTTAGTAAGATAAAAGTTTGGATGTACCATATTACTTTCATTTGACTTGATTAAGGTTGCTTATGTACTAACTAATATTAGTGCAATCAACACCACACCTTGAAAATGAATTTCATTAAATTCAATTTTACAATCTTAGCTTCCTGAATTCGTAAACTGAAATGAAATAATATGTAAAGAAAAGTAGTCATGTTGTATGTCCCTAAGCTTTTGTCTTTAGGACCAAAATCTTATAACTTAACTACTACATGAAATGACGAAGTCAATTGCTATCTTGATTGTCTTGGACTGATTTCATTTGAATCTTTCAACTGTTATCCTTGTTGTTCATGTATTTGCTTCTTTTATCGATATTGAAGTATTCTATTTGCCATGTTCTTAATCGACGTATAGACGCTGAGACTACCGACTTCGCCATTGACGACACTAATCTAGCCTATACTACTGAGGAGCAAGGCAAGCACCCCCGTGATCATCCTGAACCTAGATTTCAAAATTCACTAAAATGTGATTAAGAATCTTCCTGCATGCTCATATTTCGATAAATCCTTATTTTGTGTTACTTGGTAGCTATAACCCAAATGGATGGATTTCCTTAATCATATTAACATACGATCCATGAAAACCATAGGATTGGTTAAATTCTTTGAACTGGGTATAATTGCTTATTAATCTGCATATGCTTAGCGCTGCTTTAGATTAATAACGGAAACATTTTACACCCACACACTTTTCCTTATGAAATCTTTTATGGTTTATTTGAACAGTAAAGGATACTGGTAGTTTGATAAAAATAAAAATAAAACTATTGATTTCGACGTGGGTGATTATTGGCAATAGCCGGCTGTACATATTTTAACGTGTACGTAGATAGGGTGAAGTATCGCCCATATCATTTTAAGGACCGAATATGGTGTCCCGTGATCCAAGATAACCGTACATCCACAAGTACTGGACTGGGACAGTCTTAACCTATTAAATTATTTGGGAATTAGCTTTGCACATTGGTAGGCAGTTGTAGCACGGGCATTCCGGATATAGGTTTGCTCGAGGGAGGTGTCATCACCGAGGTGTTGGCATCTGCCGTTGTAACGGTGTACGCCTGGCTATGAATTTGGGGCTGTTATTATTCCTGGTGGGTCACTGACTCCGGAATTTCTATTCCTGGTGGGTTACTGACTCCGGAATCACTTTTACCTTTTTAGCTTCCATCATAGTCAGGAGTAACGTCATTGGGCTAGTGCAAAGTTAAGGTTCAAGTAATCGAACGGTTTCGTTATGAACTCCTCGCGGACATACCAAAGGAAATGTGTCTTATAGCTTGCAAAAAGGGAGAACATATCTTGTGGGTAAAGTTGTACAACGCTGCAGAGTCTAAAACTATTCGAATAGCCGTGTCCACGGTCATGGACGACTTGGTGAACCCACACTAAGTTCGTTGTTTTCTATTTTTGAAAACCTTGGTAAAAGACTTTGGAAAATGTTTCACGACTGTTAAACATCACTTGTCGTTGTATTTTCTTTTGTAAGACCATGGAGGGTCTTGTTCGTTACTTTACTCACAAAGGGCCGTGAGTAAAATGTTATTATCCTTTTTATTACTTGTTATGTCAATTACTTATCAAACCGTCTTAAATTTTTATTTACGCTTTCCATTACTATTCAGTAATATTTACAATTCAAATTTTTGCTTTCCGCAAAACAACCATAGAAACCCACTTTCTATTCAGCTTGCATATATTCCAGGATTTGCAAATACTACAAAGTCTTGCGAGTACCAATGTACTCAACTTGCTTCAACAATGTTTTTAGGTGATGAGCAAGAATATCCCGTTGACGATAACGATAACGAAGAACTCGTTATTTATGGTGACGACTGTCCTCTCTAAGTTCATCTCGTCTGTTGCCTGTGGAGTTTTGGGCTAGTTGGCAAACAATGAGATGTGGTTTTATTTCTGTTACTTTTGGTTATGTAATAGTACTATCAAACATCTGATGTAATAAAAGTTTGAACTTATGTGTGGCTGTAATTCCAAATTGTATTTGTGCGTGCCAGCCACTGATCATGGGAATGACACAGGAAGCACTTCAGAACCTTATTTTTATGTTATTCACTGACATAAAAATGAGGGTCTCACACCAATTTTTTTTTCATATTTACGAAACATCATGCCGGAATTTGTTTTGTGTGTTTCCATATTTTTTTTCCTATTTTATTGGGACTTTAATGGCTTTTTACAAATTTTACAATATTTTTTGCAATTTTGTTCCATTTTTTCAAACATTTTTCCTATTTTCTCTAACCTGTTACCGATTTTCGGGGTAAGTAGAGATTTCGGTCGAATTTCCATACTTTTCTGTCAAAATTCGGTATTTTCGGTCGAAATTCGTTCGGCTATTTGACCAGTTTTCAAATGTGTTTGAATTCCGAAACAATTCGGGTTTTTTCGAATTTTGGTACCGACAGCTACTCGAAAAATATTCCCGAAATTTAAAACCCTGCCAAAAAGAATTACTTGCCTTGAGAGAACAGGAACATTCATTTAGGAACTATGAGCGCGTAAAGGAGGAAACCCACCCGTTCATGGTACAAGGATGCATGAAATCAACGATAGCATCTTAGATAAGCTAGCAACGATTGCAAATGCAGCTAGCTAAAGGGGATCAAGTGAGCGGAAAGTGCCTCGCCAAAACACATGAGTGGTGTAGAAGAGAAGAAACACAAGCAAGTTGGACGAAACCAGCGTTTAGCTAGCTAGCTAGCTAGCTAGCTTGCTATACCCAGGCACCCAGCAGACAGACGCCGGCCAGTAGCTGCCAACTGATCGACCGCACATTAATTAGAAGCAGAGAACGTCACCGTCGACGTCGTCTTCTTCGTCGTGGTTTCACCCGACAAGCATATCGCTAAGTATCTGCCTAATCTGCTAAAGTATGGCGAAATGGTGCTTAGCTACGCTTTCGGCCAAAAACACCGCGCTTTTGCTTAGTTTAGTGCCCATCAAATCGTGCATGATCCCCCGAACCCCTCCCTCGATCCCCATCATCTCTCACATTGGCGCAGATTATATTTGTTAATTCCCTTGGCTTTTCTTGGAGTTGCGAGTGATTCATGCATGGAGGATGGAACATTTCCTCGTGCCCACTATCTAGGGTTTCCACCAGCTATAGCTAGGCTAGCTAGACTTTACCGAAATATCCTTAAGGTATTTTCAATAATACCACTTCAGTTGTCTCTTATCTATACTATACAAGCAAAATCTTATGTGAAGGAGAGAGGGGATGAGAAAAGAGAATGTGATGTCTCTTATACAAGAGAATCTAATCACACAAACCAGCACAAAAAATGATGAAGTAGGAAAGGAAAAATATAACGAAGATGAATGATTTTAGAGACGAACTATTAGAGATATTATCTCTAGATGAGTTAAAATCCTTAAAGATAATATTAAAAGACATACTATTATACATACTTTGAATTGGAAACTTCAAAGTTGAAAAAATGGTTAAGTAGGCAATGGACGGATTCATAGGGTTTGATTTTATGGGAAGATTCCAACAGAAAGGTACATGTGGATATTTTTATATGATTAATCTAAATAGTTTTGTGTATATTAACGATCAAAATTAAAGAAGTTTGACCACTTAAATTGTAAAATATCATATATTTCTGAACGGAGGGCACATATAACTAGCTACGTGCATGACCAAGTTCTATGTACAAACAACAGTAAGGCATGTAACTTGCCCAAACGGTTTCTATAGTTCATCAGCAACGCCAACAACTACTATAGCTGGAAAGTTACAGACGAAGACATGCATTATATTGTGTAATTACCATATAACCAAAGGAGAACAATAATGATGTGTAATTAACTAATTATTATATAGTTGATGTAGTAGTAGGCTAGTTGTACTGTATCAACTATCAAGTGGAGAGCGAGGGGGGAAGGAGCGGGCAAGTCATCAGCAAGTGGACCGGCAAATGGTGAGGAGGAGAAGCAACGGGGGAAGCCACCGGAGCAGACGAAGTCAAGCCATCTCCGTGCGCGCGCGGGGCGGTGCCGAAGCTTCCTCTTGTCGCGCACCACCAACCCGCGCGCGAGACGAGGCGCGGGCGGCCGGGGAAGGAAGGCATCGGGTTCGGCTGTCGCCGAAAGGCGAGCAGGGGACAGCGCGCCGACATGCCAACTGCCGCCCGGCCCGGCCCTTCTCCAAGCCAGTACTTCTTTTACCCCTAACAATTTTTTTATTTTTGAAATATAACATCTTTTCAAACGTAATAGTAAAAAATAATCTCTTTTCTGGTCATGAGAGTCATGTCACTTGCCACACTTCTGTACTGTAGAAAGGTCCTGTCGAGCTCTCCTTTCTCGGTAGCACTGAGCCAATCAAAGTTAATTAATTAATCGTTTAATTAACCATTTAACTAATTAATCACTTAATTAAATTGCTGTATTTAACTGAATCACTTAATTATGAGGGTTGCCTAACCTATCGAGCTGGGAATGCTCGGCAAAAGTTGCCACCAATCTGCCACTGGTCGCTAGTTTTGTCACCTATCGAGCTGGGAAATATTTTAAATATGTTGCTAAAAATGCATAAAAACTCATAATTGGATAATGTACTTAAATTTTCTAGTTTGAGATTACCCTCAGATTAGTTGTACCTTTGGATGTACGGTATAGTAACATTAATAGCTTTTTTACTACACAATGAGCACAATAGAACTTTCCTTTTAGAAAACCAAAGTCATCTAGCTTCCTCAGACATTAAGGCCCTTTTAGAAAACCAAAGTCATCTTCCTCAGACATTAAGGCCCTTTTAGAAAACCAAAGTCATCTAGCTTCCTCTGACATTAAGGCCACGAGAAATAAACTGATCACTTTTCTAGCCCCTCATCACGATTTTTCTTCAAATCTAGCCCTCTCTCAACCGCGGTAGTTGCCTTCCGCACTCACTGGGCCCCTCCAGCGTCAGGGGAGCGCGGGAGCCAGCGTGAAGGACCATGTGGAGGTCCATCCATATTTGTGATGAATATTTGACTTTATTTGAGCAAGGTGTTCTCATATTTGAGTTGGATTTCAAAAAGAAGCAATTTGAGTTGTGTTAGCTTCTTGTGATACTACCAGCCTATGGCTGGCGGTAGAACCGACTAATGAATGAGACATGGTTAATTGTGAGAATTTGTGATGATTGGATAATGCTTTGTGATGGGTTTTTCTTGTCTTTGATGGTTGCAGGACGACGGTGCTAGGTCATGGAGAGGCGGAGGATGACCGAAACTAGGCGAGGTGCGTCGGAGGTCCAGATGGTCGAAGATCGCCAGAAGATAATCGGAGACGGAGTCCGGGAAAGTCAAAGAAGACAAGAAAATGCGATGATACTAGCTAGATGCCGCGAGGATCGATGAGGGCCGTTGGATCGCGGTCTAGTTGATAGGATAGCAGGTCTAGGTAGTATGCTTTGAAAACCGTGCAAGAAAACCCATTATTTGTGTAGGGTTTTGGTTGCCCTTGCATGGTTGTGTGAGTGGGTTAATACTAGCCTTTGGTGGAGTGCTCTAGGGTTAGAGACTCATCCAAAGGTGGTAGGTGGCCCAAGAGTAGTATAAATAGAGGGGGGTGCCCTCCCTCACTTGAGTGTTTGGGTTGCTCCTTTGAGCTTTGCCCACATGAAGTGAGGCTTTGTAAACCCTCCATCCAGAAAATACAAAGATTATCTTTACTATTCTTGTGAATTTAAATTGCGCACTTACATTATGTATTTAATTTACGCAATTTGAATTCAGCATTTATCTTCTCGCATTTAAATTTCCGCAATTTACTTTCTCACGATTTGGATTTGCCTCTTCTCCTTCTAAATGCGGTTGATCAAGGATGTCTTGAGGGTGCTAATTTGGTTTTATATCTTTCTTGCACCCTAGGATAGACTAGAGATCAAGTTTATATCAAGATTGCAAATCTGTTCTGAACTTGTTCTTCGTGCAGCAATCAGTCTTTGATTTTTAGAAAAAATATAGAAAAATCATTTTTGAGTGATTCTTATTGAAAAAGGTGCGTAACTCATATATCCATCTGTGAAAAAATATTGAAGTCCACTGGTTGCACCGTTTGGGAGTTATGAGGTGAAAACCGATCCCCAAACTTCCTGATCGAAGTTCCTGACTATCTGTAGTTTTTTATTTTTCCTAATTTTTCTACAAGGCTTTTTTTGGGTGATTTTTGGTGGAGTATTTCACGAGTCATCTTCTCACAGGGTAAATTTTTTTTAAAAATTTTAGAGCAACAGAAGTCCACCAACCACCTGCTCCAAGTGAGGACAATTCCTGAAAAATCTGTTTTTGCTTTTCTAAAAGAGACTTTTGTGATTCGGCTTGATCTCTTTTAGAAAAAAAGAATTTGAATTGATTCTTCTTTGTTTGGACACTTGACAACCTGGATTGTGATTTAAAAATCCCTCATATGATTCATAGTTCTCATTCATGCAAGCTAGGGGTACACATAGTTGTCTAGTCGTTCTGGTTTTTGCGGGTTTTGCGAATCTGAGAAGCACCGATTTGAACGAAAATCTTTGGTTGTTTCGGATTTTTGTTGTAGGATTGTTTTAAGTACTTTGAGTGGGGAAAATTTTTATTTAGGGTCATTCACCCCCTTCTGATCGCCATATTGATCCTTCACAGCACTACTATACCCAAGGAGCGCAGCAGCCGGCAAGCGCGATAGCCGGCGAGGAGCGCGGGAAGGTGCCGGTGAGTGAGGGAGGAGACCGATCACGCGCAGAGGGACCAACGAGCGTGGGAGTGGGCCTGTTATGATTGACGAGTGCGGGAGGCGATTGCCGCGGACGGCGAGTGCGAGAAGTGGCGTTGCGTCGGGAGGGGGCCAGATTTGCAAGTCTGGTTGGGATGAGGCAAGATTTGAAAAAAAAAAAAAAAGACAAGGTAAGAAGGGCTAGAAAAAGTGATCACTGCATGTGAAAAGGGCTACCTGATTTCCCCAGTGTGAATAGATATAAAACGGATTGGATCTCAATCCGTATTAGACATGTAACAAATATAATGCATATTTTAACTTTACATATTAAGGTTACAGTGTAATTGAGAAAGGTATGAGAGAAAATAAGCTAGATATCCTACTTAATTATCTTAGAAGATAAAAGATAATATTTTATGTGAGTTGTAAATAATAAATACGTATAGTTAAGAGAGTATAAATAAATGTATAATAGAAAAGGCCTAATTAAATATACATAGAAGATTTATATTTCTAAAAAAAATCATTTAAACTATAAGCGTCATATTTCTCAAACGGATGGAGCAGTAAAGTAGTACCACAAAATAGTAGTCCAGGTCTTATAGGGTGTGTTTGACTGGTGGAATGACGTTGAATATGATGAGATGGTCATGTACCATTTGGTTTCATTGTTTTGAGTGAATGAAATGATTCTGCATTTATAGAAAATATTTCTTAAATTTGTACCCCATTATTCAGAATAGTACGATTCCATTCAAATAATCAAACATATATATAATTTTTTAAATCATATTATATACATATCACTCGTACTAGCAAATAAAAATCTCTGTAACCTTTGAAATCGGGACTATCGAGACTCGATTGTGTCCTACAGTCCGATCCTTATCCCGCCGACACAAAACATCATGCATAAGATCCCAGTACCGGTAATTTTGTGCACCGGAACTATCCGGCAAACAGTGAATAAACATTCAACTTATTTTTGTTACTAACTCAAACGGTTGAGCAAGACGGCATAGGTGGTGAAATTTCCGACATGTACGAGGTGATATTTACGTATATATTAACTGTCTGTAAATATATACCGCGTAATATTCTAGGTAATATAAAGAAGAGAAAAAAATAATATATATATACACTTGTTTGTTGATAAATATAAGACATGTGGTTTAAAAGATCTTAATTAAAAATATAAAGCTTGTATGTAAATTTAATGAGTCTTTCCTACTACTCCCTCCGGCCATAAATAGTAGCCGGTTTGAGATACGCGTAGTCAAATTTTTGAAATTTTAGCTATCGATATCTTTTAAATATTAAGATTGGATGCATGAAAATCATGTATAGATTCGTCTCGAAACGTACTTTCATAATATTATAACATTATTAAATTTTTTAAATATATATTACAATAGGAATTAGTGGCCAAAGTTGAGTTTTGGGAACCGTGTTGATGTCCAAAATGGCTACTATTTATGACTGGAGAGAGTATATCCCTATTTATTCTCTCTCAACTATATACATTTATTCATTACTACTCACACAAAGTATTATCTCTTATATTTTAAAACAATTTAGATGGGCATGTAAGTTATTGCCTTTCATGCCTTTCTCAATTTCATCATAACCTTAAACCTTGTGTAAGTTATACTCTCATCGATCTTCAGAAAATTGACATTTTGAACATAGTGATGATCAAACTTCTGAAACTTTAACTATCAATATATTTTTAAATATTTAAATTAGATACATGAAAATTATATGTGTTCTTGTCTCGAGAAGTACTTTCGTAATATTATAATTTTATTGAGTATTATAAATATATTATAATAGAAATTAGTGATTAAAATTATGTTTTGAAGATCATGCATGTTGATATCTAAAACGTCTGTTTTTTAAGACCGAAGAGAAGAGTACTATTTAGCAAATTTATTTATATTATGGTACAATTAAACTATTACAATAACTAGCACGATGCATATCACTCGGTGGGCGGCAAACGGTGGGGAGCCACAGGACGCGCACACCTTTAGAGCATGTACAGTGGTATATACGCAGCTGTCTATAATGCATCTCCACATCATCTACAGACATCATTAAAAATAACTCATACAATAGATCGTCTATATACTCGTCTGTAATAATTTCTCATACAACTAATAGACTGTCTATACAATGGTATAAGCAGTCTAAGGCCATGTTTGGATGGGCTAAAACTAATTGTTAGCTGGCTAATGGCTAGAGCTAATTGTTAGTCAGCTAATAATTAGTTTATCTAAAATTAGTTCAGGGTTGTTTGGATACATGACTAATGGTTGGGCTAATTTCTTAGAAAAGTCATGTCTGTCCCTCTCATAATGGGTGAGGAAATGAGGATAAGGTCAGCGCGAGGGTATTTCAGATTTTTCCCAGCATGTTACATGCTATTAGCCCAAATTAGCTCCTCCCCACCAACTAATGGACTAATTGTTAGCTAAGGGGTTGGCTAAAAATTAGCCCACCTATTAGTCTTCCTGTTTGGATAGACTAGAGCTAATTTTTAGCCAGCTAACAATTAGTCCAGGGATCCAAACATGACCTAAAGCTGTCTATAAGACCGTCTATTCACGAAAGGATGACTACTCTCTCTTCTCCTTCTCTCTCTTCTACCTCATCAAAAATCTTATGTGGCGTCTCTTATAGACCGCTGACGTCAAACCATTGTAGATGCTCTTATATATAGGCAGCATCCCAGCAGCCATCCCCCACCTGTCCTCCCCACGACACACCACACCACACGCCCTCACCCCAACAGCGACCGCGTAACCCATCGAGACTCCTCCTCCGCCTCCTCCACGACGCCACGGACGAAGCCACTGCGACGCCGAGCCGGGCTGCGCGGAGCGATCGGCCGGCCGAGGCAGCGGAAGCCGAAACGAGGCACGCGCGCGCACCGATGTCAACGGGCTCGACGAACTCCGCCGAGTCCCCGGCCGTGTCCGGCCTTGACTACGACGACACGGCCCTCACCCTCGCCCTCCCCGGTTCCTCCTCCTCGGCAGACCCCGCCGCCGACCGCAAGCGCGCCCACACTGACCACGACAAGCCGCCCTCCCCAGAGTACGTGTACCTTTCTCCTCCTCCACCTTAGCTAGCTCTTGTGCTCAATGATACGACGTCGCGCGAGCGCGCAACTAGACGGCTCTGACATGGCCGTGGCATGTGTGACGGCAGGGCGCGGGCGGTAGGATGGCCGCCGGTGCGGGCGTACCGGCGCAACGCGCTACGTGAGGAGGCCGCCGGCGGGTGCAAGCTCGTGAAGGTGGCCGTGGACGGCGCGCCCTACCTGCGCAAGGTGGACCTCGCCGCGCACGGCGGCTACGCGGCCCTGCTCCGCGCGCTCCACGGCATGTTCGCCCCCTGCCTCGCCATCCGATGCGCCGGCGCCGACGGGGACGGGAATAAACTCGTGGACTCGGCCACCGGCGCCGAGTACGTGCCCACCTACGAGGACAGGGACGGCGACTGGATGCTCGTCGGAGACGTCCCCTGGAAGTAAGCTAGCTCCTCCTACCTCCCCTCTCGCTAGCAACCTTCTTCTTGCCGTGCCGACCGATTTGCACAACCGTATAAACGCCTCGTAAACCAATTACATGCCAATCTGATTCAATTCCTGTAAACGCATGCAGGATGTTCTTGGAGTCGTGCAAGCGGGTCCGCCTCATGAAGAGCTCCGAGGCCGTCAACTTATGTAAGAATCCAAGATCATGTCCTCCTGCTACAAGCTGCCACTAATTAACCGCATCGATCGATAGATAATCAAAGGGGAACGTACGCACATCATCCAGACACTAACATTTCCGCTTTGCTTGATGCAGCTCCAAGGCCGTCATCCCAATGATCGCTCGATGCGCGCGCGCAGGGCGGTCAATTTAATCAGTCTGAATTTAATTCAAAACGTGTGCAATGGAAGAGGCTTGGCTGCTCAGGTCCTCCATGTACGTATACCGTAGCTAGCTAGGATCAGTGATCAGTCAGTTGATGTGTACTGTACAGGCCACATGGAACTTCCTCCTCTCAAATGCTCCTCCGAATATTAACTCTCGGTCGGAGCACGGCCGGCCGGGCGGTTTGGTTTTCGGACGACGACGAGGGTCCAACCGTCCAAGGGAGGCGCTAGTGCTTGTCAGCTAGCCTCTTCTTAGTTTCTTCCATGTTAGCTGTTGCCGGCTTACCGCAAACTTGTGCCCAAGGACGTATATACACGATATACATGTTTGTTGTTGAATTGCTGTCGCATATGGCATTGTTTGGTCAAAATATATAAGTACGGTCATCCATCCCCCCCCCCCCCTCTCTCTCTCTCTCTCTCTCTCTCTCCTCTTTTCTAAAAAATTCACTCGGCGACGTATAAAATAACGAGTCAATCGCATCTCTTCTTTTCTGTCCACACCAACCCCTCTCTCTTTGTCCGGGCTGCTGTTCACTTCTTCCTCCTTTGGCCAACTCAAATGTACAATTTTATTTTTATAAATACATAATATAATTTAATTATTTGGTTAAAACATATATTTCTTTTACAACGCACGCTGATTTCTCTGGTGAGGTCAAAATATACAAGCACAAGCTTTCGTCTCTGTCGCCACTTTAGCTGCCTATACCTCGTTCCTGTTAGTGCTGCTGTGTGCTTGTTCTTTTGGTTGGAAATTCTGGGCTTAGGTCCCGTTCGTTTCAGCTTCTGAACAGTTTTTGTTTTAAAAAAGCGGATTATTTGCCGAACGAGAGGATTCTGGACAGCTTCTCTGAGAATCAGAAGTTGTCTTCTGAATAGAATCAGAATCTGGCTAAAACCTTATTCTCACAAATTCTTGCTGATTCTTGTCAGCTCGGTCCGAAACCTAGAAGTAATAACTAGCTCGGTCTGATTCTCTTATAATCAGAAACAGTTTCTCTAATAATCCAAAATCCATAATCTACAAGCTGAAACGAACTGGTCTTAGACTATCTCCAGCGGGTTCCTGTCCCCTCCAAATCCCTTCGCGAACAGATCCCAAGTGCTCCAGCGGATTCCCTTCACGATTCCCTTCAGAAGGGATTTGTACAGTGAATCCCTATAGAAAGGGATTCTCTCTCTAATCCCAGAGAGAAATCCCTTCGAAGGGATGCTGTTGGAGATGATAGGAAATAAAGGGAATGAAAGTGGGGAAGGGAATAGGGAAGGGAATGGAATGAAGGGAAATTGCTGGAGATAGTCTTAGTTGGGGTCGATGGTGATTGCCGTGGAGATAAGTGGCAGATGGGAACTGGGAATCCATGTGCTTGGACAATTCATCCACTGACGAAAACAGTGCAGAGACGAGACTGATCAACCGAAAGTGGAATCGAAAGGTCCAGATGCCCAATCTGTTTACCTAACACCTGGTTCAACCAAGAACTGAACTTGCGGCTGCTCACCTAGAGTCTAGAATGCACTCGATTTAGGCCCAACATTCCTTTTTGTAAACATTTCCTCTTATTTACTAATTGCTAATTAGAAATACTTAAATTAGTTCAACAGTTATCTAGATCCAGAGGACGTTTCAAGCACAGTTGCTGCTTTTCAATACTACTCAGCTCCGAAGTACAAATCCCACGTATCTATACAGGGAGCCTCTTTTCTACACATGGGAGTAGTATCTCATAATGTAAAGAGCATCTCATGCAATAGAGGTTATATATGTGTAGTATATAAGTATATAAGACTAACTAGGTAGTATTTACATTTTTTTCAAATATGATATGCAATTTTTTTTAGATATATTCTTTTTTTATGTGCGTACATAAAGTTATTTACAAAATACGCTTAAAAACTATATACTCACTTGCAATTTTTTCATGTGGTTCACATTGAAATATCATATAATTAGTATATGGGTGTAACAGAAGTGATAAAGGAGTATTTTAAGATATTACTAGTTACATGCCCGTGCGTTGCTACGAAAAACAAAATTGATAATGAAAAATAAAGATTAAAAAAAAATTATTTCACAAGATCAAACATCTATTTTTAACGCTTTGTTTTTTAAGTAAAGTCAAGCTAATTAAAGCAACGCTTCGTTTCTTGCGTAGGGCAATTAAGCAGGGCAATTAAGCATGGCAATTAAGTAGGGCAATTAAGCAGGGCAATTAAGTGGCAATTAATGATGTGGGAAGAATGGACCACTGCCACCAACTGCTGCTTTAGAATAGTAGAGATACTCGTGGGAGTAGTTACTCACACATCTGAAATATCACCTAAACAAACTTAAAAATACTCCTTTATCACTTTTGGTACACTTATATACTAATTATAGGATGTTCCAATGTGAATTATATGAAAAAAATTGCCAGGAAGTACATAGTTTTTATTGTATTTTGCAAATACCTTCATATACACGCACATAAAAAGGAGTATGTCTAAAAAAGTGCATGCCACCTCTGAAAAAATATATAAATACCACCTAGCTAGTCTTATACACTCATATACTATATGTACATACCCTCCACTGCACAAGATACTTCCTACATGTGAGATACTGCATAGGGAATAACTACTCACTGGAGTAGAAAGGAGGGGTGTGTGTGTGTGCGCGCGCGCGCGTTCAGATCTTCTGTATATACTACACTAGTTCAGGATCGTGTTAGTGCATACAGTGGCAATATAGATGAAATACCAATTTCATACACAGCAAAATAAAGAATAGGACTTCAGGATCATGCTACTACATTAGTCGGAGTACAATCCTGTTGTTTTTATCATGTACGAGTGCTAGTAGCATTTTCGGATAATTAAAATCAGCAACCCAAATTTCCTAATAAAATGATAATTTTTCAAATGGATTTGAGGAAGGTTACATGAGATGGATATGAAGGAAAAAAATCATAAGATGCATTTTCCTGTTAATGCTTGTTGTGTACTTTTGTACTAACTCTTGCATAACTCCCCCTTTTGCTTAGAAAATTGCTTCGATAATCAAGCAGCTGGTTTGGACTTGGATTCCAAAGGTGCCTATGCGGCAGGGGATGAGGGTCACCTGTAGAATTAGACATACAAGGACGTAGACTATCAGAAGGGGTAGAATGTTGGGTAAACCCTTTATCGGCTTTGGATGTCTTTGGAGTAATTAGTACTTGTGTAATATATATTTTGCTGTCCTTCTATGTATAATTAGTTGTACTTGACGTGTAGCCCTGTGTGGCAATGGATTGTAATAAGTTTCCATTTCAGTCTCTAATTACTGTTTCTGTTGCAATACTTTGAATACGGTGTATTAACTGATAAAATGTTTGGTGCGCTCGATGTTGTGATTGGTTAATATGCTGAAATTCATGTAATTATCACAGAGTAATGGCAGTGTGATTGTCGTTACCCTGGGCTCATTATGAGGGTCGCCACAGGCATACCATCATCGAGTGACAACACATGACACATCCCTTTTCACAAAGATATTCCACAGTCATTTAGTCAAGTGTGAAGTTGCATTTCAAAATGATATCAATGACCATATGCATGCTAAGCATTTTAGTCATGTCTAAATCAATCCACATTGGCTCTACATTATTTACCAACTAATAATTAACCAACCTAGAGTGACAAATGATTATGGTAATACAATTGACAATTAGGCATATATAACAAATAGCTTTCATAGCTAATCCTGAAATAGTAAAGCATTTGATACTTTGAATTGGCTACAATAATTTGATGCAAAATAACTTTTAGAAAAATTAGGTGCAATATGGTCACAACATGACTTGCTTTGGAATAAGCCATGGTCTTTACCTTGAGTAAACTCTTCTTCGTATGCTCTCGACACTTCAGTATCTATGTGAAACAAACAACAAAAAAGCAAATAAATAAATAAAAACTGAGGAAAAAAATCAAAATAAATCAAAATAAATATACTAAAAGGTAGAGCTTGATTTTGGAATAATTTAGAAACTTGAACAGGCTCATTTGAAGTTTGTATGAAGAAGAAAAGGCTGTCGAAAAATCAATGAGAAAGGAAATTACTGATAATTGAAGGAGATTTGAAATGAAGGACCAAAATGGTGATCAGAGGGGGGTGAATGATCACAATTAAAACTAACCCCACAAAGATCCAACCAAGAACCTCACTTTATCAAAGCAAAAATGAGAAAGCACAGTTCCAGAATCTTTCAGCAGGGGCGGCACTACCGCTTGCCAAATGAACAGTAACCCCAGCACTACCAGGTACTGTAACGATAATGTCGCGCTATAGTAAAATCAGGTGAATGAATAGTAAAATTAGAACGATCTCAAAACCAAAATCGACGAATCTTTTGATCGGCTGATCCAAACTATATGAAACTTTGTAGAGACCTTCCTATGGATGTCAGGAACAGGGATTCAAATTTCGGTCCGAAATCTGAAATCTCGGCCGAGATTTCGGATTTCGGACCCCTCCGAGATTCAAAATCCCAGCTGGATAAAAAAATTCAAAAAAACTTAAAAATTTTAAATTTCGGATTTCTCGGCGATTTCGGCCAAACTTTCATATTTTTTTGTCGGATTTTAACTTTTGTGCATTGGATTTGATTGGATTTAGGGTCAAGATCATCCACACAAAAATTCAAAAATTTTTGACATGTTTTTTACCATTTTTTGATCGGTTCAATTTGTCGGTTAGGACTGTCCAAAATTTTTAAAATTTTTCAAGATTGATCATCATCTAAAAATTTTATGGGAATATTATGGATGTATTATGAACATTCACAAAAAGTTTTTAATGTTGTTTGCACCATTTTCCATTTGGTTGAAATTTGGTGGTCAACCCTTTTATCAGGATGATGGCACTGTTAGATTTTTTAAAAATTCCTCATGCTTGATTATCATTTGAAAATTTGATGGAAACATTAGTGATGTGTCAAGACCACCCAAAAAAATTTCAAAATTTTTTGACGTGTTTTGGATCATTTTTTGGGTCGGTTCAATGTGGACTGAGATCTTGGTGATTTCAGCCGAGATCTCAGATTTCCCAGTTTGAAAAAAAAACAGATTTGAAATTTGGTTTTTGTAATTCGTTCGGATTTTATCCGAAATTTTGGATTTCGAGCACCTCCGAGATTTCATTCAAAACAAGATTTGGAACCTTGGTCAGGAACTTATTCCAATCATCAATCACAAAGATTGACGTCAAAGTTCTGACCTTTTTCCAGTTCAAAGGAAGAACGCTCGAGAATGGAGGCAAAAAACCAAATCTTCACTCCAAACTTTCTTGTGGGGTTTTGATATTCAAGATGATCTTAGATAGCCTCCCACACATCACGGCAAGCAAGAACACCCATGAAAGATCCCTCAAACAAGCAGGATCAAGATCTACCTTAATGATTCACTTCTCAACTCAAAAATCAATTTCTTGGAGAAACTTGGATGATCAAGAAGAAGCTTACCTAGATGATTAAGGAGATGATCTATAGAGGATGATCAAGAAATTTTTTTGAGAGATTGTGGTAGCTCCAACAGACTGGCACTACCTCCCATCCTGGGCCAGTAGTACCGCCTGTCCAGCACTCCGCACCTCAAAGGCCAATAGTGCCGCCCTACACAGATAGCACCACAAATTGCTTCAACTTGAAAATCCAATTCAAATTAAACTCAAACCTGAGCACCACATGCTCAAATATTGTCAATAACTTATCACAAACATGGATAGACCTCTACGTGGTCTTTCAATATCCCCCTTGATGAGTATATTGACAAACACCATAAAAGGCACAATTTTGAGCTTGAAAATAAAATGAAGAAAGCAATTTGATTGCAAAATCATAATTGGTCCTAATGCAAGAGAATACAAGCTCATGACCAAGTAGATGAGATGAATATTAGAGGTCATCAAAGACAAAAGCAAGTTTTTCACAAATGCTCTAAAAATCAATAAAAATCCTTAAAAGCTCAATTTTGCTCATGATCCAAATACAAGAACAATTTTTCACCATAATCATGAGAAAGTATTTTTTTATTTTCTTCCCTCTAAGACATATTTTCCACGTTTTCTCCCCCCTTTTGACATTATAGGCATCAAGAGAGTATGTATGAATGAAATGCATCCTAAAAGAGATTTGAAGATTATCCATGTGACCATTTAGACAAAGTATGACACTAAGCTACTTAGATTCATATTATGTCAAACTAAGTCATATCCAATTGCATATCTCAAAATCCTTGCTGGCAAGCTTGAAAAGAAATTTGCTATTTTGCATGACTTCAATAAGAGTAACACTTAGCATGATTTCAAGACTAGAAGTAAAGACAAGACATTGATCAAATGGATATATTAGAGTTCAACCTAGTCAACATTTTGGAAAGCTACAAGTGCATAAGAGAATCCATCTTGCTAAATCATCTTGCAAATACTCACTGCAGCTAAGGCCATGCATGAGGTTGTTTCGTGCCTCAACATTTGCCTCAACGTCAGCCATATTGCCCGCTGCCCGCTGTGACATTCTCATCAGCAGGAACCTCATACGGGAGCTTCACCTTCTGCCAAATAAGGAAGCCGTGGTGTAGGGTTGAGGAGATGCCTAGAGGGGGTGAATAGGTGTTTACAAAAATTATCTACCTAGATCGAGATACGCCCTAATCAACCTTAAGTCAAAACCTAACAAATAAATATGCGAAAGCGATAAATTAAGGTTTTGACAATTAAGACCTAAAGAAAATAGGCTCACTAGTGCACTAGCTAAATTATGTCTCTACTCAATAATTGCAATTCTAAGCAAATAAGCAATAGAGCAATAATAGCAAGAATGTAAAGCACAAGAGACACACGATATTTTATCATGGTGCGTTATTAGCTACCAAAAAATAACACATTCTGAAAAATAGCTACCATCGTTATTAGCCCGGTACTATTGCACCTCCGACGGTACCGGCCCACCTGGGCGGTAGTGCCGGCCAGGACTAGGGAGCCAAAACATGCCTCTCTAGAATATGACTAGTGGAGTTAAACTCCCGGTATTGCCGAACCTACGACAGTATGAGCCCATGCTAGCGGTAGTGTTGGCCTTAGGAGAAAATTAAGATTTTCGCTAAAATCTTTTTCTCCAAAACACCAACAACAATTCTTTGAGCCATAAATGTGATCAACACATGATCACTCCCAATTGCAAACACATTTGCAACAACTCAACACATGCTCAAAGAATGTTCAACCAAACTCCAAATAAGTTTGCAAAAAACACATTTCGCAAACACCTCAAAGACATGTTTGCAAAAATGTATTAAGCAAATAAATCCCGAAGTCTATAAAATTAATCCTCTTAGCCATGTGATGGTCAAACCACAACGAAATCAACTTGCAGAAACCACGGTGCAAGTCACATGCTCTAGGATCCGGACTCATAAACCTCCCGTTTATTCACACAACGAGTTTGCAAATAAAACATTAAACCTCAAGTCATGGGCTATCTCCCTTTTGCAACACATGCAAATCTATAGCCTCATGCAACTCCAAATCAAACTCAAATTTGCTTGAGCATCCTCGTTTGCAACACATGCAAAACCAAACTTCAAGCAATCAACAATTCAAACTCAAGTGCATGAGCTCTCTACTTGCAACACATGCAATTCTCTAGCTCTATGCCACTTAAACACAAATTGCTTTAGCTCTCACCTTTTGCAACTCATGCAAACTTAGCTCCAAGCAATCAACAAAACCAATTCAACTGCATGAGCTCTTTAATTGCAACATATGCAATTCTCTAGCTCCATGCATCCACTTAAAACTAACTTGCTTGAGATTTCTCTTTTTGCAACCCATGCAAAACTTAGCTCCAAGCAAAGCCAAACAAGCTCAATAAGGATTTTGTTTTGAAGAACAAAGCGCATGAAGTTCAACAATTGCAACACATGCAAAATATAAACTTCACGCAAAAACCAACGTATGAGCTTCTCCCATTTGCAACACATACAAATCAAAGCTCTATACGAAAAAAAAATCAAAGCATATGCTTCTCCTATTTGCAACACATGCAAATCAAAATATTATGCAAAACCCAAGCACGAACATCACATATTCGCAACACATGCCAAATGATTAGCATAATGCAAAATCCAAATGAGAAGACGGTTTTGAGCTCGAGTGAACACGGGATTAAGATCACCAACTCATGATGAAGCTCAAACTAAATACTCAACCCTTCTTAATAGTACGACGCTAAATACTAGATACAAGCTAGGAAAATCCTTAGCCTATCTAGTTATACCTTTGCGCCACCACATGCTAGCGATTCTCTTTGGGGGTTTAATGATCTTTGATCATTTTGCTTCTCCCCGAGACCATCATCTAGCTCCCTTGAAGTCTTTATGATCTTCACTTCAAGGTCATCACCCGGCTTTCATCATCTTGTTCATCACCTCTTGATGAACCTTCTCATCTTTTCAACCTTTGGACATAACCCTATTTCATCACAACTCATAGAAAATGGTTAGTCCAAAACACATGGTTGTCTCAATCATCTATTGCACTCCATTAACACATAATAGATGCCACTTATATCGATTGAACACAACCAAAATCAATTTAATGAATTAGATGTGTCTTAAGCACAATGATGCAACACATGCTTCATTATACTTAAGAACTATCCATTTATCATTTATTAATCAATAAACACCATCAACACATGATGAAATATTTTCTAATGATTAATAAGACAAACGAACTCAATTTAAATTTTCATTTAAATTAATGTGAGTATATATGTAACTACACAAGTTTTCATATACTCATGATAGAAAGTAATGATTCATAATATATGGAATGTATGAAAATGATCATTAATCTAATCCATCAACTATAGAATAAACCCCACATGTATATGTGCATACATATTATTGACTTTAAATCATTATGCACATATTCAATTTGATTATATTAGACTTCATCCTATATTACCATGAGTATACTAGAACTAGGCAATTTGAATATATACTCAAGGATTAGTTTCAAAGTATTGATCCTTTAAGTATTGATCCTTTAATATATGGAGTGAAGAATAGATCAATATTAATGAAACTTCAAGCTAAACTTTTAACTCCCTCTAAATATGTGCATCCATGTAATATATGGATTGGAAAACATAATGCACATTTTGTAGTTAATGCAATGGAGACATTTATTCTTTAACTTGAATCCAAAGTATGTAATTGTCGGGGATTGGGTCATTTTTCATAAAGACCCCTTTGCCTTGACGGCCGACCAAAAATGGCCTTGGTCGGTATGCCCGACCAAGGACCTCGGGTGACCCCATGCTCGACCACGAGCATGCACGTCAACCCTCAACGAAAACATGTACGGTTACAGATCCCAGATAATAATACGAGCAACCTTGCTCGGAGGGCACAGGATGGTCGGACCAGACCAAGGGAAGCGCCCGACGATGGCGAAAGGACATGGTCAACCCACTAAAATGAAAATGGCTACCAGTTCACCAGGGATCCAGGAAGATTATGCCGAACGTGGTGAAAATCAAGGACATGTCAAAACGGTAATAGGCGCAATTATAGGGCTCGGTTACCATATGTAAAAGGGAATACCTAGTATTTAATTCCCCCTCCCGTTCGGGAGGAGGGGGACATAGACAGTGAGAGACGAAAATTATACGCACATCATTACTCAATACGACTGGAGTGGGGCTATCATCTCCGCTGTGAGAGGACTGAACCAGGATAATCCCTCGTGTCTCCCATTGCTCGAGCATCCTTCGAACGCTAACCCTTCACGGGCAAACGGGCCTCGGTTGATCCCTCATTCAACAAGTAAGCTCGGCGGGGGCCTGTTCCCCAATCGTCGACAGCTGGAGCCGTCCGTGGGGATCGACTGTGTCAAAATCCGTCTATGAAGAATCCTCGAAGATGCCGAACTCTGGAGACACCTGCAACCTTAGCACTTTCAACGACATTAAAGACGATGATGTGTACTATGCTACTAATGGTGTAGCCAGTGTGACCGATCCAGTCGGACACAGCGAAGTCAGAAGTTTTTCCCCGGCTGCCGCAGAGTGAGAACGATTTCTTCGCTCTCAGCACGTCGACCTCGAGGATGACGAGGACGATGACTACAATGGGCTCTGCGATGGTCTAGATATTCCGGACCACATCGAGCTCGATCAAGAGACAGCATCGCGGGGAGACACCATGATGTCCCCCTCACGGTCGTCTTATTCCCGCAATGTTAACATGGCCGGGAATGACGTCGGTCCCGAAATGGAGTCCTCGGGAGCCGCTCGTCAAGACCACTATGAGGTGGCCAGACACCACTTGGAAGCATCCCTAGACAAAACCTTGGCAAGCCTAAGATGCCAAGCTCGTGGGAAACAGGTTTCCAAACAGGGAGTCACTGCCCGCGAGAACTCCCGTGGAAGTCGAACCCCAGAGCACGCACCCACACGACACCCGAGTTCGCCTTCGCCTATTCTTCGGAACAGCGAACGACTACAGGCCTTAGCAACGGTCGTGCGCGACCTCCGACACTTTCCCGAGCAAGTGGATTTAGAGGCAATGGGTGCAGTCGTAGCCGAAGATCTGGAAAGATTGGACGCGGACCTGAAGATCACAAATCCGCCTCGTGACGAGGGTGCTCAGAGCATTTCCCGGGGACATCGGGAGCGCACCCCGATCCGCTCCCACCGCGAGGAGTCTCAGAGTTTTGATCGGAAAGAGCGAAGGGTAATCGACCTGGATCACGAGGACTCTCGGAGAAGTTCCCGAGTAACCTCGAGATATCGTAGGGATGCCCACCATGACCGCGAGCATTTTGACCGCTCCACGACGGAACGCTCCTCAATGCATCGGCCTAAGGAGGTTTTTTCCTGGCTCAACCCACGCGTTGGCCCGCGAAACAACAATGGTCGGGACGACCATCAAGCTTGGAGGAATCGCTATGACGCTCCGGTCTTCGGATGCCGGGCATTCACGAGCTCCCTTCGAAATGTCTTGTGGCCAAACAAATTTAGCTCAGACACATCGAGAGATTCAACGGGACCCAGAACCCGGATAAGTTTCTCTCGATCTACACCACTACAATCTTTGCAGCAGGGGGTGATGAGGAGATCATGGCAAACTTCCTCCCAACGGTCCTCGATGGGGCCGCGCGAACTTGGCTTTTCAACCAAAAGGAAGGGTCAATCCGCTCCTGGAGGCAGGTCAGCGCTGCACTCCGAGCAAACTTTCAGAGCTGCTACGTTCGACCAGGCAAAGAACGCGACTTCGAGCGATTAATCTAGATTGAGGGCAAGACTTTGCGACAGTTCGTTCAAAGGTTCATCCAGGTCCGAAACTCGATCCCGAACATCTCAAACGAGGCAGTAGTCCGAGCTTTCAAGTTCGGGGTACGGATGTTCGATTCACGCAAGATTTGGAGATACACCCGGATCTGACGGCCAACGAACTTTTTCACATGGCCGATCGGTATGCGAATGCCGACGAAGCCGTCCAGTGGAAGAAGATGCTGGACGAAGGCAAGCTACCGCCTCAACCCGGGTTGGAAGCTTCCACGAGCAAGAAAGGCTCAAACTCGATGGAGAAGAAGATCAAGAAGAAGAAAAAGAAGCAGTCTGCTCCGAACATAGTTGCCGCAGTCGAACAACAGTAGCCACGGGCATATTTTCCACAACGTCATTGGTACAATGCTCGAGGCAGGGGGCGACCACCTCAGCGTCGCAACGACCAGGTACACCACGATGACGCTCCCCCACAAAACAATTAGTTCTGCTCGCTCCACCAAGCGCACGGGCATGGCTTGCGAAATTGCCGAACGTGAGCCTTTCGCCTGAAACAATTCTACAATGGCAAAGGTCCTATGTCGCCGCTCCCGGAGCAGGGCGAGAACAGCAAGGGCAAGCAACTCTCTGACGAGGATGAAGACATGGAGTATCAGGAACCCCAAAACCACATCGCGGTAATATTCGGGGGCTCTTCCGCCTACAAGTTCCGTCGGGACTTGAAGGAGGCCGCATGAGAAGTTCGTCACGTTGCCCAACGTAAACCACTCGTGCAGCAGCTCAAGTGGTCCGAGCTGTCCCTCACATTCTCCAAGGATGATTGTCCCCTTGGAATGACCAAGCCACAGAAGCTCCCAATGGTCGTGAGCCCGACCATCAACAACACTATGGTGGGCAGGGTGCTCGTCGACAGCGGGAGTTCCTTGGACTTAATCTCAGCGAGGGTCCTGGATGAGATGCAGATTCCTCGATCCAAGATCAAGAGCATAGCAGTTCCCTTCTATGGGATCGTTCCAGGCACTTCGGTCAAACCCCTTGGCCAGGTAGTTTTGCCCGTAACCATCGGGATTCTGAACAACTTCCGAACGGAGATTATCACTTTCGAAGTGGTCGACTTCGAGTCAGCCTACAACGCCATACTCGGTAGGCCGGCTCTTGCCAAATTCATGGCCGCCACGCACCATGCGTACCAGTGCTTGAAAGTTCCTGGCCCAAATGGTGTGATAACCGTAAGGGGGAGCCACAAGTCCGCGTTAAACTGCGACGAAAGGGCACTGGATATGGTCGGGCAGCTGCCAACGCGTGCTCCCGATCAAGAGCCGAAGCATTCTCGGCCAAAAGTAACCCTCCAGCCTGGGGGCGAGACCAAGGTCGTTCCGCTAAATGAAGTAGAGCCGACCAAGGTCGTGCATTTAGGGTCCTCTTTGGATCCTAAATAGGAACTCGAGCTCATCACCTTCCTCCGAGCAAATGCAGATGTGTTCGCCTGGGAGCCATCTGACATGTCTGGGGTCCCAAGGGAAGTGGTCGAGCACAGGCTAGCGGTTCAGCCTGACAAAAAACCAGTACGACAAAAACTTAGATGTTTCTCTCCGGAAAAGCAACAGATCATCTGGGAGGAACTCGATAAGCTCCTCAAGGCCAGCTTCATTCGGGAAGTCGAGCATTCGGAATGGCTGGCCAATTCAGTCATCGTTAAGAAGAAGGGGGCAAGTGGCGCATGTGTGTCGATCACACAGGACTGAACGCCGCCTGCCCAAAGGACAATTTCCCGCTGCCTCGTATAGACTAATTGGTCGACGCAATAGCGGAGTCCTAGGTGATGAGCTTCTTGGATGCCTATTCGGGTTATCACCAGATAAGCATATCGCCTAATGATCAAGAGAAGACTTCCTTCATTACCCCATTCGGGACTTTCTGCTACACGACCATGTCTTTCAATCTGAGGAACGCTGGAACAACCTTCCAGCGCCTCATCCAAAAAACTTTCCCAGATCAGATAGGTCAAAATTTAGAAGTTTACCTGGACGACATAGTCGTCAAGAGCAAGCTCGCTTCGGGTCACGTCACCGACCTCGAGGAAACCTTTTGTAACCTCAACAAGCATCGAATAAAATTGAATCCTGAGAAATGTGTTTTCGGTGTGAGGGCGGGCAAAGTGCTCGACTATATCGTCGGTCCACAATGCGTTGGCACAAATCCAGAAAAGATCAAGGCCATCGAGAACATGAGACCCCCTACCAACGTGAAGGAGGTACGATCCCTGATCGGATGAATGGCTACCTTGATCCGCTTTATTTCCTGGTTAGGCGAACGTGGGCTGCCTTTTTTAAGGTCCTACGCAAGCACGATGGATTCACTTGGTCGGAAGAAGCCAATCGCTCTTTTGAAGAGTTGAAACGGTATCTGTCCAAATCACCCATCCTGACTACACCTAAAGCGGGGGAAACTTTGCTCTTGTACTTAGCAGCAACCCCACAAGCGGTAAGCATTATGTTAACAGTAGAAAGGGATCGGTCACAACGACCAATCTATTACATTAGCGAGGTATTACACGGACCAAAGGAGCGCTACCCGGAGGTCCAAAAACTGCTATATTGACTATTGATGGCTTCCAAGAAACCGCGGCATTATTTCCAGGCCCATAAGATCACAGTTCCGACCAATTTCCCACTTAGGGAGATCCTAATAAATCAAGATGCCAGTGGTCGCATAGCCAAATGGGCCATGGAGCTTGCTGAGTTCGAGATCCAATTCTCAACTCGCACGGCGGTCAAGTCCCAGGTTTTGGCAGACTTTTTTGGCGGAATGGACAAACCCAGCTCCGCCAAATTTCGAGCCCACCAAATCTGACGAAGGTCGTTGGACCATGCACTTTGACGGATCTTGTGCATACGAACGCTCGAGGGCTGGAGTCGTAATAGTCTCACCACAGGGCGAACAACTCCAGTACACTGTTCACTTGCACTTCGCCGCGACCAACAACGCGGCAAAATACGAGAGCCTTTTGGCTGGACTACGAGCATGCAAAGCAATCGGAGTCCAATGGCTTACTGTGAAGGGCAATTCATAGTTGGTCGTGAATCAGGTTAACAAGAAGTATCAGTGTTCCGATAACTCAATGGCGCTTTACCTGATTGAAGTAAGGAAGATGGAAAGATACTTTAAGGATTTTGAAGTACTTTACATCCACAGGAAGGATAATACACTGGCCGACCAACTATCCAAAGTCGGTTCCTCCCAAATTGCCACTCCGGCGGTGTAGGGTCGAGGATGCGCCTAGAGGGGGGGTGAATAGGCGTTTTTTAAAAAATCTTCTTACTAATCGAGGATCGCCTCTAATTACCCCTAAGTCAAAACCTACACAAAGATTATGCGCAAGCGGAAGATTAAGGTTTCGACAATTAAAGCCTAAATCAACTAGGCTCACTAGTGCACTAACTAAGTTATGTCTCTAAGCTAGAATTGCTAGGTTGATCAAGCAAGCTACACTAAGCAATTCTATTCACAATCAAACAATTGATAATATTGCAATAAAGTAAATGCTTGAATGTAAAAGAGACAAGGAACACGTTACTTTTTACCGTGGTTCGGAGCAAACCCTCCTACTCCACGTTGAGGAAGTCCAACTCACTTTGGACCGGCTCACTCACTTGAGCCATCACCTCGAATCCACTAAGGTTGCTTTTTACCCCACCGGGTAGGCTAAGCACCAACCTTCACAAACTTTCACCGGGGCTTCTCACAAACCTCGAGAGCTCCCGCGCACGACGCACCGACGCCGTCTAGGAGGCACCGACCTCCAAGAGTAACGAGTTGAGCACCCCGCTCAAGCTTCACCGATCACACCTCTGTGATTCCGGTGATCACCTAGTGCAACCAATGCAACTAGGATCCTCTCACACTCCCTCTAATTGCCACTCATGCAATTAGGGTCACTCTTGAGCTCAAAACCAAATTGGAAGAGGCAAAACCATCAAAACCCTCCCACAAACTCAAACCTAGCTCAAGAACACTTTAGAGTGTAGCAACAACCTGCCCTTGCCCCCCAAGGGGGTCTTATATAGCCCCACAAGCCAAAACTAGCCGTTGGGGGCAAAACCCACGAAAACTCAGCAAAGTCGGCACTACCGCCCTCATAGGGCCGGTAGTGCCGCCCCCAACCCAACGGTCGGCTAACGGCTATATTCCCGGCACTACCGCAGGCAAACTGCCGGTAGTGCCGCTCGAGCGGCAGTACCGACCCCACTGGGCGGTACTGCCGGCCTCAGGGCAACTGCAGAACACCCCGTTCTGTAAAACAACTACCGGGGTTCAACCCCCGGTACTGCCGTACCACCGGCAGTACCGGCCCCACATGGGCGGTAGTGCCGGCCAAAACTTCAGAGCACTCTGCTCTCTGGAAAACTGCTACCGACGTAATAGGGCCGGTAGTGCCGACTTGAGCGGCAGTACCGCTCCCATAAGCGGTACTGCCGGCCTCAGCGGTACTACCGCCATACTACCTCCGGTAGTGCCGGCCACAGGAGAAAAACCATATTTCAACTAAAATCTTTTCTCCAAATCTCAAACCGACGATTCTTTGAGCCAAGAGGTGATCAAACCATGATCACACTTAGTTGCAAAACACTTTTGCAACACCACTAAACCATGCTCAAAGAATTCAACAAAACTCCAAATACTTTGCGAAAAACACCTTTCGCAACTTTTCAAAGACTATATTTGCAAGAACGTATTAAGCAAATAAAACCCAGAGTCTATAAGGTTTATCCTCTTAGCCATGTGATGGTCAAACCACGACCAAACGGACTTGCAAAAACCACGGTGCAAGTATCACATGCTTTCAGGACCGGAACCCATAGACATCCCGTTTATTCGCACAACGAACTCGCAAATAAACAATCAAAACATTATATGCTTGAGCATTCTCTGTTTGCAACAAATGCAAAAAAAACTTGGCTCCAAGCAAATTCCAAACACTTTGCGAAAATACTTTTCGCAAACAACTCAAAGACGTATTTGCAAAAACCATTAAGCAAATAACCAACGAATCTATGAGTTTGATCCTCCTAGCCATGTGATGGTCAAACCATGACCAAACGGACTTGCAAACACCACGGTGCAAGTATCACATAACCTCAGGATCGAAACCCATAATCAAATCAAATCAAATCAAATCAGAGTGCATGAGCTCTCTAATTGCAACTCCTGCAATTCTCTAGCCCCATGCACTAAACCAAACACATACTTGAGCTCTCTCCGTTTGCAACCCGTGCAAATATGGCTCCAAGCAAAAACTCCAAATCAAATCGAATCGAATCAGAGTGCATGAGCTCTCTAATTGCAACTCCTGCAATTCTCTAGCTCCATGCAGCTAATAAACCACAAAGCATTAGCTATCTCCCTTTTGCAACTCATGCAAATTGATAGCCTCATGCAAACACCAAACAAAATCAAATCAGAGTGCATGAGCTCTCTAATTGCAACTTCTGCAATTCTCTAGCTCCATGCACTAAACACTTGCTTGAGCTCTCTCCTTTTGCAACTCGTGCAAACAATAGCTCCAAGCAATACCAAATAAACGCAATAAGGATTTTGTTTGAAAAACAAAAACAAAACATGAAGCTTCATCTATTGCAACACATGCAAACAAATGAACTTCATGCAAAAGCCAACGCATTAACTTATCCTATTTGCAACTAATGCAAATCAAAGCTCAATGCGAAAACTCCAAGCACAAGCTTGACCTATTTGCAACAAATGCCAAATAGAACTTATGCAAAATCCAAGCACGAGCTTCACCCATTCGCAACACATGCCAAATGGATAGCTCCATGCAAAAACCAAATCCAAATAAGATTTGAGCTCGAGTGACTACAGGATTGAGATCACCAACTTATGATAAAGCTTAAAGCAGGAACTCAACCCCTCTTAATAGTACGGCGCTAAAACTAGACACCTAAACTAGGAAAATCCTTAGCCTATCTAGTTATACCTTAGCCGCGCTAGCAATCCCCTTTGGGGTCTTTATGATTTCCAATCAACTTGTACCCCGGGATCATCACTCTGGCTGTCTCTTGAAGTCTTTATGATCTTCGATCATCTTATCTTCAAGATCATCACCCGACTCTATAAGCTTGTTCATCTCTTTCATCCTTGGACTTAACCTGGCTCATTTATCACTCATGAAAAATGGTTAGTCCAAGATGCATGGTTGTCTCAATCATCTAAGCACTCCATTAACACATAATGGATACCACTTATATCAATTGAGCACAACCTAAAACAATTCAATGAATTTATATGTGTCTTGAGCACATGATGCAACTAATGCTTCATAATACTCAAGAACTCTTCATTTGCCCTTAATCAATCAAAAGAACACCATCAACACATGATGCAATGTTCTTTGATGATTAGGAGACAAATGAACTCAATTTAAACATTCATTTAAATTGATGTGGTTCAATGTATTGATCCTTTATATATGGAGTGAAGAATAGATCAATACATCGATATATCAAGTTCAAGTGTGAACTTCCCCTAAATATGTGCATCCATGTAATATATGGATTGGGAAACATAATGCACATTTTGTGGTTAATGCAATGGAGAATTCAAACTTAAACTTGAATCCAGAGTATGCAATTAATACTTAGAATGAATATGCATACATACCTTGGGTTTTCCATTTTCCATCCAAATATGAGACAATTGAATGTAACTCAATAAACATGTTAGTCTCAATAAGATTAGATTTGTCATTAAACAAAGATTAATCATTAATCTAAACCAATCACCAAAACCAAATGGAGCTTGAACTTACAATCTCCCCCTTTTTGGTGATTGATGACAAATCCACTATTAATTCACTATTTGGATGAAAAACGATGCAAAAGGTTTTGAAGATCAAATCCGAATAGGCAATTAAATTTTAAGGCAAGACAAATTTTTCTTTTGCAATAAACACTCCTTCTTCTTGACAAATAAAACAAATTAAACACAAAGAAGAAGGTGGCTCTTATACCAAAGAAAATCAAAGAAAGCGGCTCTTATACCACTTAAAACTTTTACCATTTGCAAAACCAAATAATGTGGCTCTCATACCACATTTTGAAGATAAAGCAATTTTAAACACAAGGGAGGTGGCTTTCATACCACTTAAACCAAATTAAAAACTTTCGCACAAGATGCAGAAGTTCTCCCCTTTTGGCAACTCCCCCTAATCCCTTTACTCCCCCTTTTTGGCACAATCCCCTTTTAGAGCAAAGAGGGAAAGAACTCAAATCATCCAAAAGGCAGGGAATTAATAGCACTCAAATTCTCCCCCTTTTGGCATTAAACACCAAAAATGGAAAACCAATCCAAAAAGGAGATACCACATGTAAACACGAGTGCTAGGGAAGTAGAGAGAAATCAATTCTCCCCCTTTTTCATATGAAGGTCATAAAAGGATTATCGAGAAATCACATGACCTTGGCAATGAATTGAAGGATTAACTGCAATAAAAGATTTTTGCAAACTTGAGATTGATACCAATTTTAAAACTTGATACCAATTGCACGAAGTCAAGAAGGTTTGCAAATTTTGAAATATGACCTTAAAGTCCAAAACCAAATTAACGAAGGCCATATTTAGAGTTTTGGATACCACTTTGTAAAATTAAGCTCAAAGAGTCAAGTAAGGGTATCACACGGGTTATTTGAAACTAATTCAAATAACGAACCTCATTTTATTAGGCTTTACAATAAACATCATGATTCTCTTGAAGAATCTTGAATTTTGCCTAATTGGGTAATATGAGAAACCCATCACACAAGTCACTTGAGAAAAGGATATCATTTTAAAATCTATCTCAAGTGTTGTGCTTTAAAATCTTCTTTCAATAAAGAGCATTCGAAAGATTTCAATGAAGAACAATGCTCAAAAAGGAAATCTCCTTTATGTGTAATTCAATTCATAAAGAATCTCACACCGAGAATTCTTAAGCGAATGAACTTACAATTTAAGATTAAGGAGAATCCAAACAAAAAGAATGTGGGTATCGAAGCAATGCTACAAAGGGGCAATGAATACCACTTGTAGGAAACAATAGAATACATTGATACCACTTGTGAAATTGAATTGCAAATAAACAAGGATATCACTTGAAGGAATAAACATTATCCTCAATAATACCACTTGTTGGCCTGATACCATTTATAGACATCAATCAAGAATGATGCCACTTGTTGAGATCAAATAGCTGTGATACCACTTGAAAGAAAACGATAAGCTTGAAGGGTATCGAGCAATAAATCTTGCCGACAGTATCGAGAGCAAAAGCAAATACAGAAGAAATCTAAATCACAAAGATTTAGAAAGGTATCGAGCTGAAAACCTTTGAGAACTAGCAAAGGGGTGCAAAGAAACCACTTGTAAAGATCAACCCTTTTGCAATCAAATTTAGCTCAAAACTGATACCACTAGAAAACACTTCAAATAATTTTCAAATATTTTGAAATTTTGCAAAGAGATGCTTTGGGATAGCAAGAATCTTTTCCAAAAAGAATTCTTGAAAAAGGAAGTACCAATTTAAAGTTATCCCAAAACAAAATTAGAAAATCTGAGATTTTCAGACTTTTCAGGCTTTTGTCTGCCAGACCGGCACTACCGCGCACACAACGCCGGTAGTGCCGGGTCGACTACCGCTTGATCAGGTGCTTGGTAGTGCCGACCAATGATACTACCGCCAATCAAAGTGAGTGCCGACTTTGGCACGATTGAATCTGAAACTTTTGCAATTTTTGTCAAATTTTGTCCAAATGAAGTCCAAATGATTTGAAATTTTCAGGAAACCAACTTTGGACTATTTTGAAGGTTTTCAAATAACTTTTGCTTCACAAGAAATTTTCTTTTAGCTCAATTTTGGCGAAATGCGCTTTGAGGCATAAAATGAAATCGAAACTTGAAAAAATCCTCAAAGTGCAATTTCAACTCGGATTTCATTTTCAATTGAACCCTCATGGCTTGAAGGATATGAAATACATTTTTGAAGCCATGAACACTCGTAAAAACAATGGAATCCGATTTGAAAGCCAAAATCCAATATTAGGCTCTTTTGGTTGAAAACAAGAATTCTTGAGTCAAAATAGTTTTCAACATAGTATTTTCAAAATGAAAGTTTGTAAAACATTTGAAATACTCATTATAATATTTTTACAAAGCTTTTAGCAAGTTTAGGTCCTTTTAAACTTGATTTTTGACTTTAGTCCAAAGAAGATTCTTGAGAAGAACCAAATGAAATTCAACAAAGTCAAATCCAATCAACACAGAGAGTCAAATCAAGAGAATGGGATAAGAATTAGAGATTTGAAACTTTATGTATGAGTTTTGAAATACCATTTTGAACATAGATAAGGCAAAGAATCTAGTCCAAATGGCGAAACTCACAAAGTGCAATATTATGACCCATAAAGGTCAAACTAGTTTTTCGTGAGTTTTTCAAAATCAAATAAATTTTGATTTTTTGGTCTTTTGAAAATCTTTTGAACACGAAAAGTGTTAAGAATAACCAACACTAGGATTTTTGCATTGAAATTATTTTCAAAATCTTTTTACTTTTAACTCTATGAAAATTATAAGTTTAAATCCAAAACAAGATACTTCTATCTAGATTTTGGGTATAAATCTCATTTTCTTTGTAAAATAGATTTTGTGAAGCCAAAAACTTTGAAAAACATTTTGAAAGCATTCGTATAAATTTTTCAACTTGTTTTTCAAAAGATTACTAAAAGATTAGCAAATTTTGAGTTTTGGCGAAGAAGTTTGATTTTGAAAATCTATATTATGCACTTATATACATATGGGCACACGTAGGGATGTGATACACATGAATATGAATTAGCACTAACCCTAAATGTGCCACTACTAACTTGCTCAAGATTTGCAATAGAGAACAAATAAAATAAGCAAGAGCAAGCACACATAGCAAGCAATTAAATTGATTTTGTATGAAACTAATGCATCCAAACCTACACAAGGCTAGAAGCAATAATGTAATCAATTTAAATACTTGTTACCGAGATGGCATTGGCTTAAGATGGGCGTGTCGTTCTTCATGCTTGACACCACTTGTAGGAGATGACATCCTTTTTCTTCTTATGGAGGTCAAGCGTCCAATCCATCTCGTACCACCTAGAATCTTTTTAGGCGGTTTTTGGTACCCAATCCTTGTTGGGTCCAACAATGTTAGTCACAATAGATTTAGGAACCCAAATGGCCCTAAAATTAGCATTTTTAACTTGACTAACACGACTAGAACTAGGTTTGCGAATATTATTCCTCCTAGGCAACATGTTTGGAGTGAAGTGAGATGGCTTTGGAGGATAAGCATGATTAGCAAACCTATTTCTAGTTTGATCCATTCTAAGCATATGATAATTGAAATTATGCATTGGCTTAGTGGATCTAGCAAATCTAGCAAATTGTTTGCTATTGTTATTTCTCCTAAGCAATTTATTGGAATTGCTTTGAGTGGGCTTAGGAGTCCTAACAATTTTAGCAAATTCATTTC
Organism: Rhipidocladum racemiflorum; assembly: GCA_036346355.1. Lineage (NCBI taxonomy): Eukaryota > Viridiplantae > Streptophyta > Magnoliopsida > Poales > Poaceae > Rhipidocladum > Rhipidocladum racemiflorum. The sequence continues at coordinate 75,297,255 of CM070579.1, forward strand.
TAGATTTATTCTTCCTATGCAAATGAATATTTTCATTTTTAGCGGGCATAGGGGGCAAAGTATATCTAGCAAATGGTTTGCGATACATATTTTTCCTAAACACATATTTTTCATTGTGTTGCATAGGTTTAGGAAAATTTGCATTTCTAGTAAAACCATTTCTAGATATATTTCTCCTAGGCATATGATTATCATTATTTTTGAAGCACTTAGGAGAATTGACAAACTTGGCAAATACATTGCCATTTTTGTCTTTCCTAAGCAAATAATGATTTTCATGAATAATGGGCTTAGGAGTCATACCCATGGGACAATCCTTACCAATATGTCCCTTTTCCCGGCAATTGAAGCACGTTTGGCGATATGGGCTCTTCTTCTTTTGTTTGTTGTGCTCCTTGCCGGTCCTCCTCACGGTTGGTGGTGTGGCCTTGTTATCCACTTTGTTTGGGCACTTGGAGGCGAAGTGGCCCATCTTGTTGCATCCGAAGCACTTGACCTTGTTCGAGTGTCTTCCATTGTGCCTCGTCTTGCTATTCTCCCTCTTGGAGTTGTAGCCGAGTCCTCTTCCATCTTGAGGGTGATCTTGTGTGCTCAAGATTTCGTCGAGGACGGCCTTTCCTTTAACGTACCTCCTCAAGTCATCTTCCAACTTGATGACTCTCGCCTTGAGCTTTTCATTTTCCTCTACAAGATTAACATCTAAACACATAGAGGAACTAGAAACAACATTATTAGCGCAACAAGGCAAATCTTCGCATGATGTGGACATATCAATTTTAGATGAAATGCAAGAATTGGAAATTGAGCAGGCATTTCATCAGTTGAATTGCTAGGGATTTCTATGTCCACATTAGGCTTAGTGAATTTCTCGAGAAGGACTTCCTCATGATTTTCTTTAAGGAAATCATAATCTTTTTGAAGTGAGTCATGCTCTAACTTCAACAATTTATATTTTTGTTTCTCCTTCCCAAGAAATTCATTGAGCTCCTCTAGCATATTGAATAGTTCATCGTAAGAGGGCTCACCTTCCTCGTCGTCGCTATCACTTACCTCCATTTTACCTTTTGCCATGAAGCAACGAATTCTTGATACAAGTGAGGATTCGTCGTCGCTTGAGGCGGAGGTTGAGGTGTCCTCATCATCACTTGAGGTAGAAGTTGAGAGTTCTTCTACCGGTGTCTTCTCCTCAATGCAATCCTTAAATGATGTGGATGATTCGAATTCTTCTTGAAGTTTAATCCACATATCATGAGCGCTCGAGAGGTTGCATATGAGATTGAAAACATCTACGCTCACAAAGCTAAAAATAGCATTAGTTGCTTGAGCGTCGAGATGTAAGCATTTCTCTTCTCCTTTAGTTGGAGCAACTTCGTTTAGACGAAGAGAAAAGCCTACATCTACGATCCACCATATTTGTGGGCTCATGGATTTAAAATGCGAAATCATAAAGCATTTCCATGAGTCATAATTGGAACCAATAAGCATGGGTGAATCGTGAGAGTGCACTAGACCTCTAGTCTCCATCCTTTTTACTCTCTAAGCGGTAAAGCTTAAAATGAGAGTGACCGTGGCTCTGATACCACTTGTAGGGTCGAGGATGCGCCTAGAGGGGGGGTGAATAGGCGTTTTTTAAAAAATCTTCTTACTAATCGAGGATCGCCTCTAATTACCCCTAAGTCAAAACCTACACAAAGATTATGCGCAAGCGGAAGATTAAGGTTTCGACAATTAAAGCCTAAATCAACTAGGCTCACTAGTGCACTAACTAAGTTATGTCTCTAAGCTAGAATTGCTAGGTTGATCAAGCAAGCTACACTAAGCAATTCTATTCACAATCAAGCAATTGATAATATTGCAATAAAGTAAATGCTTGAATGTAAAAGAGACAAGGAACACGTTACTTTTTACCGTGGTTCGGAGCAAACCCTCCTACTCCACGTTGAGGAAGTCCAACTCACTTTGGACCGGCTCACTCACTTGAGCCTTCACCTCGAATCCACTAAGGTTGCTTTTTACCCCGCCGGGTAGGCTAAGCACCAACCTTCACAAACTTTCGCCGGGGCTTCTCACAAACCTCGAGAGCTCCCGCGCACGACGCACCGACGCCGTCTAGGAGGCACCGACCTCCAAGAGTAACGAGTTGAGCACCCCGCTCAAGCTTCACCGATCACACCTCTGTGATTCCGGTGATCACCTAGTGCAACCAATGCAACTAGGATCCTCTCACACTCCCTCTAATTGCCACTCATGCAATTAGGGTCACTCTTGAGCTCAAAACCAAATTGGAAGAGGCAAAACCATCAAAACCCTCCCACAAACTCAAACCTAGCTCAAGAACACTTTAGAGTGTAGCAACAACCTGCCCTTGCCCCCCAAGGGGGTCTTATATAGCCCCACAAGCCAAAACTAGCCGTTGGGGCAAAACCCACTTAAAACTTCGGCAAAGTCGGCACTACAGCCCTCATAGGGCGGTAGTGCCGCCCCAACCCAACAATCGGCTAACGGCTATATTCCGGCACTACCGCAGTAAAGCTGCCGTAGTGCCGCCGGCGGCAAGATCGACCCCATCGGGCGCATCGCTGGCCTCAGTGGCAACCAGAACACCCTGCTTCAGTAAAACAACTACCGGGGTTCAACCCCATCGCTGCATTACCGGCAGATCTGCCCCACATGGGCGGTAGTGCCGCCAAAACTTCGAGCACTCGCTCTCTCGAAAAGCTACCGACGTAATAGGGCCGGTAGTGCCGACTTGAGCGCAGATCGCTCCCATAAGCGATGCCGGCCTCGGCGGTACTACGCCATACTACCTCCTAGAGGCCGCCACAGGAGAAAAACCATATTTCAACTAACATCTTTTCTCCAAATCTCAAACCGACGATTCTTTGAGCCAAGAGGTGATCAAACCACGATCACACTTAGTTGCAAAACACTTTTGCAACACCACTAAACCATGCTCAAAGAATTCAACAAAACTCCAAATACTTTGCGAAAAACACCTTTCGCAACTTTTCAAAGACTATATTTGCAAGAACGTATTAAGCAAATAAAACCCAGAGTCTATAAGGTTTATCCTCTTAGCCATGTGATGGTCAAACCACGACCAAACGGACTTGCAAAAACCACGGTGCAAGTATCACATGCTTTCAGGACCGGAACCCATAGACATCCGTTTATTCGCACAACGGACTCGCAAATAAACAATCAAAACATTATATGCTTGAGCATTCTCTGTTTGCAACAAATGCAAAAAAACCTGGCTCCAAGCAAATTCCAAACACTTTGCGAAAATACTTTTCGCAAACAACTCAAAGACGTATTTGCAAAAACCATTAAGCAAATAACCAACGAATCTATGAGTTTGATCCTCCTAGCCATGTGATGGTCAAACCATGACCAAACGGACTTGCAAACACCACGGTGCAAGTATCACATAACCTCAGGATCGAAACCCATAATCAAATCAAATCAAATCAAATCAGAGTGCATGAGCTCTCTAATTGCAACTCCTGCAATTCTCTAGCCCCATGCACTAAACCAAACACATACTTGAGCTCTCTCCGTTTGCAACCCGTGCAAATATGGCTCCAAGCAAAAACTCCAAATCAAATCGAATCGAATCAGAGTGCATGAGCTCTCTAATTGCAACTCCTGCAATTCTCTAGCTCCATGCAGCTAATAAACCACAAAGCATTAGCTATCTCCCTTTTGCAACTCATGCAAATTGATAGCCTCATGCAAACACCAAACAAAATCAAATCAGTGCATGAGCTCTCTAATTGCAACTTCTGCAATTCTCTAGCTCCAAGCACTAAACACTTGCTTGAGCTCTCTCCTTTTGCAACTCGTGCAAACAATAGCTCCAAGCAATACCAAATAAACGCAATAAGGATTTGTTTGAAAAACAAAAACAAAATATGAAGCTTCATCTATTGCAACACATGCAAACAAATGAACTTCATGCAAAGCCAACGCATTAACTTATCCTATTTGCAACTAATGCAAATCAAAGCTCAATGCGAAAACTCCAAGCACAAGCTTGACCTATTTGCAACAAATGCCAAATAGAACTTATGCAAAATCCAAGCACGAGCTTCACCCATTCGCAACACATGCCAAATGGATAGCTCCATGCAAAAACCAAATCCAAATAAGATTTGAGCTCGAGTGACTACAGGATTGAGATCACCAACTTATGATAAAGCTTAAAGCAGGAACTCAACCCCTCTTAATAGTGCGGCGCTAAAACTAGACACGAAACTAGGAAAATCCTTAGCCTATCTAGTTATACCTTAGCCGCGCTAGCAATCCCCTTTGGGGTCTTTATGATTTCCAATCAACTTGTACCCCGGGATCATCACTCTGTTTGTCTCTTGAAGTCTTTATGATCTTCGATCATCTTATCTTCAAGATCATCACCCGACTCTATAAGCTTGTTCATCTCTTTCATCCTTGGACTTAACCTGGCTCATTTATCACTCATGAAAAATGGTTAGTCCAAGATGCATGGTTGTCTCAATCATCTAAGCACTCCATTAACACATAATGGATACCACTTATATCAATTGAGCACAACCTAAAACAATTCAATGAATTTATATGTGTCTTGAGCACATGATGCAACTAATGCTTCATAATACTCAAGAACTCTTCATTTGCCCTTAATCAATCAAAAGAACACCATCAACACATGATGCAATGTTCTTTGATGATTAGGAGACAAATGAACTCAATTTAAACATTCATTTAAATTGATGTGGTTCAATGTATTGATCCTTTATATATGGAGTGAAGAATAGATCAATACATCGATATATCAAGTTCAAGTGTGAACTTCCCCTAAATATGTGCATCCATGTAATATATGGATTGGGAAACATAATGCACATTTTGTGGTTAATGCAATGGAGAATTCAAACTTAAACTTGAATCCAGAGTATGCAATTAATACTTAGAATGAATATGCATACATACCTTGGGTTTTCCATTTTCCATCCAAATATGAGACAATTGAATGTAACTCAATAAACATGTTAGTCTCAATAAGATTAGATTTGTCATTAAACAAAGATTAATCATTAATCTAAACCAATCACCAAAACCAAATGGAGCTTGAACTTACAATCTCCCCCTTTTTGGTGATTGATGACAAATCCACTATTAATTCACTATTTGGATGAAAAACGATGCAAAAGGTTTTGAAGATCAAATCCGAATAGGCAATTAAATTTTAAGGCAAGACAAATTTTTCTTTTGCAATAAACACTCCTTCTTCTTGACAAATAAAACAAATTAAACACAAAGAAGAAGGTGGCTCTTATACCAAAGAAAATCAAAGAAAGCGGCTCTTATACCACTTAAAACTTTTACCATTTGCAAAACCAAATAATGTGGCTCTCATACCACATTTTGAAGATAAAGCAATTTTAAACACAAGGGAGGTGGCTTTCATACCACTTAAACCAAATTAAAAACTTTCGCACAAGATGCAGAAGTTCTCCCCTTTTGGCAACTCCCCCTAATCCCTTTACTCCCCCTTTTTGGCACAATCCCCTTTTAGAGCAAAGAGGGAAAGAACTCAAATCATCCAAAAGGCAGGGAATTAATAGCACTCAAATTCTCCCCCTTTTGGCATTAAACACCAAAAATGGAAAACCAATCCAAAAAGGAGATACCACATGTAAACACGAGTGCTAGGGAAGTAGAGAGAAATCAATTCTCCCCCTTTTTCATATGAAGGTCATAAAAGGATTATCGAGAAATCACATGACCTTGGCAATGAATTGAAGGATTAACTGCAATAAAAGATTTTTGCAAACTTGAGATTGATACCAATTTTAAAACTTGATACCAATTGCACGAAGTCAAGAAGGTTTGCAAATTTTGAAATATGACCTTAAAGTCCAAAACCAAATTAACGAAGGCCATATTTAGAGTTTTGGATACCACTTTGTAAAATTAAGCTCAAAGAGTCAAGTAAGGGTATCACACGGGTTATTTGAAACTAATTCAAATAACGAACCTCATTTTATTAGGCTTTACAATAAACATCATGATTCTCTTGAAGAATCTTGAATTTTGCCTAATTGGGTAATATGAGAAACCCATCACACAAGTCACTTGAGAAAAGGATATCATTTTAAAATCTATCTCAAGTGTTGTGCTTTAAAATCTTCTTTCAATAAAGAGCATTCGAAAGATTTCAATGAAGAACAATGCTCAAAAAGGAAATCTCCTTTATGTGTAATTCAATTCATAAAGAATCTCACACGAGAATTCTTAAGCGAATGAACTTACAATTTAAGATTAAGGAGAATCCAAACAAAAAGAATGTGGGTATCGAAGCAATGCTACAAAGGGGCAATGAATACCACTTGTAGGAAACAATAGAATACATTGATACCACTTGTGAAATTGAATTGCAAATAAACAAGGATATCACTTGAAGGAATAAACATTATCCTCAATAATACCACTTGTTGGCCTGATACCATTTATAGACATCAATCATAAATGATGCCACTTGTTGAGATCAAATAGCCAGTGATACCACTTGAAAGAAAAACGATAAGCTTGAAGGGTATCAGAGCAATAAATGCTGACAGGTATCAGAGCAAAAGCAAATACAGAAGAAATCTAAATCACAAAGATTTAGAAAGGTATCAGAGCTGAAAACCTTTGAGAACTAGCAAAGGGGTGCAAAGAAACCACTTGTAAAGATCAACCCTTTTGCAATCAAATTTAGCTCAAAACTGATACCACTAGAAAACACTTCAAATAATTTTCAAATATTTTGAAATTTTGCAAAGAGATGCTTTGGGATAGCAAGAATCTTTTCCAAAAAGAATTCTTGAAAAAGGAAGTACCAATTTAAAGTTATCCCAAAACAAAATTAGAAAATCTGAGATTTTCAGACTTTTCAGGCTTTTGTCTGCCAGACCGGCACTACCGCACACACAACGCCGGTAGTGCCGGGGTCCGGTACTACCGCCAGTCAGGTGCGGTAGTGCCGACCCAGCGGTACTACCGCCAATCAGGTGCGGTAGTGCCGACTTTGGCACGATTGAATCTGAAACTTTTGCAATTTTTGTCAAATTTTGTCCAAATGAAGTCCAAATGATTTGAAATTTTCAGGAAACCAACTTTGGACTATTTTGAAGGTTTTCAAATAACTTTTGCTTCACAAGAAATTTTCTTTTAGCTCAATTTTGGCGAAATGCGCTTTGAGACATAAAAATGAAATCGAAACTTGAAAAAATCCTCAAAGTGCAATTTCAACTCGGATTTCATTTTCAATTGAACCCTCATGGCTTGAAGGATATGAAATACATTTTTGAAGCCATGAACACTCGTAAAAACAATGGAATCCGATTTGAAAGCCAAAATCCAATATTAGGCTCTTTTGGTTGAAAACAAGAATTCTTGAGTCAAAATAGTTTTCAACATAGTATTTTCAAAATGAAAGTTTGTAAAACATTTGAAATACTCATTATAATATTTTTACAAAGCTTTTAGCAAGTTTAGGTCCTTTTAAACTTGATTTTTGACTTTAGTCCAAAGAAGATTCTTGAGAAGAACCAAATGAAATTCAACAAAGTCAAATCCAATCAACACAGAGTCAAATCAAGAGAATGGGATAAGAATTAGAGATTTGAAACTTTATGTATGAGTTTTGAAATACCATTTTGAACATAGATAAGGCAAAGAATCTAGTCCAAATGGCGAAACTCACAAAGTGCAATATTATGACCCATAAAGGTCAAACTAGTTTTTCGGGCGAGTTTCAAAATCAAATAACTTTTGATTGGTTGGTCTTTTGAAAATCTTTTGAACACGAAAAGTGTTAAGAATAACCAACACTAGGATTTTTGCATTGAAATTATTTTCAAAATCTTTTTACTTTTAACTCTATGAAAATTATAAGTTTAAATCCAAAACAAGATACTTCTATCTAGATTTTGGGTATAAATCTCATTTTCTTTGTAAAATAGATTTTGTGAAGCCAAAAACTTTGAAAAACATTTTGAAAGCATTCGTATAAATTTTTCAACTTGTTTTTCAAAAGATTACTAAAAGATTAGCAAATTTTGAGTTTTGGCGAAGAAGTTTGATTTTGAAAATCTATATTATGCACTTATATACATATGGGCACACGTAGGGATGTGATACACATGAATATGAATTAGCACTCCCCCTAAATGTGCCACTACTAACTTGCTCAAGATTTGCAATAGAGAACAAATAAAATAAGCAAGAGCAAGCACACATAGCAAGCAATTAAATTGATTTTGTATGAAACTAATGCATCCAAACCTACACAAGGCTAGAAGCAATAATGTAATCAATTTAAATACTTGTTACCGAGATGGCATTGGCTTAAGATGGGCGTGTCGTTCTTCATGCTTGACACCACTTGTAGGAGATGACATCCTTTTTCTTCTTATGGAGGTCAAGCGTCCAATCCATCTCGTACCACCTAGAATCTTTTTAGGCGGTTTTTGGTACCCAATCCTTGTTGGGTCCAACAATGTTAGTCACAATAGATTTAGGAACCCAAATGGCCCTAAAATTAGCATTTTTAACTTGACTAACACGACTAGAACTAGGTTTGCGAATATTATTCCTCCTAGGCAACATGTTTGGAGTGAAGTGAGATGGCTTTGGAGGATAAGCATGATTAGCAAACCTATTTCTAGTTTGATCCATTCTAAGCATATGATAATTGAAATTATGCATTGGCTTAGTGGATCTAGCAAATCTAGCAAATTGTTTGCTATTGTTATTTCTCCTAAGCAATTTATTGGAATTGCTTTGAGTGGGCTTAGGAGTCCTAACAATTTTAGCAAATTCATTTCTAGATTTATTCTTCCTATGCAAATGAATATTTTCATTTTTAGCGGGCATAGGGGGCAAAGTATATCTAGCAAATGGTTTGCGATACATATTTTTCCTAAACACATATTTTTCATTGTGTTGCATAGGTTTAGGAAAATTTGCATTTCTAGTAAAACCATTTCTAGATATATTTCTCCTAGGCATATGATTATCATTATTTTTGAAGCACTTAGGAGAATTGACAAACTTGGCAAATACATTGCCATTTTTGTCTTTCCTAAGCAAATAATGATTTTCATGAATAATGGGCTTAGGAGTCATACCCATGGGACAATCCTTACCAATATGTCCCTTTTCAGGCAATTGAAGCACGTTTGGCGATATGGGCTCTTCTTCTTTTGTTTGTTGTGCTCCTTGCCTGGTCCTCCTCACGGTTGGTGGTGTGGCCTTGTTATCCACTTTGTTTGGGCACTTGGAGGCGAAGTGGCCCATCTTGTTGCATCCAAGCACTTGACCTTGTTCGAGTGTCTTCCATTGTGCCTCGTCTTGCTATTCTCCTCTTGGAGTTGTAGCCGAGTCCTCTTCCATCTTGAGGGTGATCTTGTGTGCTCAAGATTTCGTCGAGGACGGCCTTTCCTTTAACGTACCTCCTCAAGTCATCTTCCAACTTGATGACTCTCGCCTTGAGCTTTTCATTTTCCTCTACAAGATTAACATCTAAACACATAGAGGAACTAGAAACAACATTATTAGCGCAACAAGGCAAATCTTCGCATGATGTGGACATATCAATTTTAGATGAAATGCAAGAATTGGAAATTGAGCAGGGCATTTCATCAGTTGAATTGTTAGGGATTTCTATGTCCACATTAGGCTTAGTGAATTTCTCGAGAAGGACTTCCTCATGATTTTCTTTAAGGAAATCATAATCTTTTTGAAGTGAGTCATGCTCTAACTTCAACAATTTATATTTTTGTTTCTCCTTCCCAAGAAATTCATTGAGCTCCTCTAGCATATTGAATAGTTCATCGTAAGAGGGCTCACCTTCCTCGTCGTCGCTATCACTTACCTCCATTTTACCTTTTGCCATGAAGCAACGAATTCTTGATACAAGTGAGGATTAAGTAGGCTGAGGCGGAGGTTGAGGTGTCCTCATCATCACTTGAGGTAGAAGTTGAGAGTTCTTCTACGGTGTCTTCTCCTCAATGCAATCCTTAAATGATGTGGATGATTCGAATTCTTCTTGAAGTTTAATCCACATATCATGAGCGCTCGAGAGGTTGCATATGAGATTGAAAACATCTACGCTCACAAAGCTAAAAATAGCATTAGTTGCTTGAGCGTCGAGATGTAAGCATTTCTCTTCTCCTTTAGTTGGAGCAACTTCGTTTAGACGAAGAGAAAAGCCTACATCTACGATCCACCATATTTGTGGGCTCATGGATTTAAAATGCGAAATCATAAAGCATTTCCATGAGTCATAATTGGAACCAATAAGCATGGGTGAATCGTGAGAGTGCACTAGACCTCTAGTCTCCATCCTTTTTACTCTCTAGACGGTAAAGCCTAAAATGAGAGTGACCGTGGCTCTGATACCACTTGTAGGGTCGAGGATGCGCCTAGAGGGGGGGTGAATAGGCGTTTTTTAAAAAATCTTCTTACTAATCGAGGATCGCCTCTAATTACCCCTAAGTCAAAACCTACACAAAGATTATGCAAGCGGAAGATTAAGGTTTCGACAATTAAAGCCTAAATCAACTAGGCTCACTAGTGCACTAACTAAGTTATGTCTCTAAGCTAGAATTGCTAGGTTGATCAAGCAAGCTACACTAAGCAATTCTATTCACAATCAAGCAATTGATAATATTGCAATAAAGTAAATGCTTGAATGTAAAAGAGACAAGGAACACGTTACTTTTTACCGTGGTTCGGAGCAAACCCTCCTACTCCACGTTGAGGAAGTCCAACTCACTTTGGACCGGCCCACTCACTTGAGCCTTCACCTCGAATCCACTAAGGTTGCTTTTTACCCCGCCGGGTAGGCTAAGCACCAACCTTCACAAACTTTCGCCGGGGCTTCTCACAAACCTCGAGAGCTCCCGCGCACGACGCACCGACGCCGTCTAGGAGGCACCGACCTCCAAGAGTAACGAGTTGAGCACCCCGCTCAAGCTTCACCGATCACACCTCCGTGATTCCGGTGATCACCTAGTGCAACCAATGCAACTAGGATCCTCTCACACTCCCTCTAATTGCCACTCATGCAATTAGGGTCACTCTTGAGCTCAAAACCAAATTGGAAGAGGCAAAACCATCAAAACCCTCCCACAAACTCAAACCTAGCTCAAGAACACTTTAGAGTGTAGCAACAACCTGCCCTTGCCCCCCAAGGGGGTCTTATATAGCCCCACAAGCCAAAACTAGCCGTTGGGGGCAAAACCCACGAAAACTCAGCAAAGTCGGCACTACCGCCCTCATAGGGCCGGTAGAGTGCCGCCCCAACCCAACAAATGGGCTAACGGCTATATTCCCGGCACTACCGCAGGCAAACTGCCGGTAGTGCCGCTCGAGCAAGATCTGACCCCACCGGGCTGCACGCCGCTCAGTGGCAACCGCAGAACACCTGCTTCAGAAACAACTCTGGGGTTCAACCCAGATCGCTGCACACCGGCAGTACCGACCCCACATGGGCGGTAGTGCCGGCCAACACCTCAGAGCACTCTGCTCTCTGGAAAACTGCTACCGACGTAATAGGGCCGGTAGTGCCGACTTGAGCGGCGATGGCTCCCATAAGCGATCGCCCGACCTCGGGTACTACCGCCATACTACCTCCGGTAGTGACGGCCACAGGAGAAAAACCATATTTCAACTAAAATCTTTTCTCCAAATCTCAAACCGACGATTCTTTGAGCCAAGAGGTGATCAAACCACGATCACACTTAGTTGCAAAACACTTTTGCAACACCACTAAACCATGCTCAAAGAATTCAACAAAACTCCAAATACTTTGCGAAAAACACCTTTCGCAACTTTTCAAAGACTATATTTGCAAGAACGTATTAAGCAAATAAAACCCAGAGTCTATAAGGTTTATCCTCTTAGCCATGTGATGGTCAAACCACGACCAAACGGACTTGCAAAAACCACGGTGCAAGTATCACATGCTTTCAGGACCGGAACCCATAGACATCCCGTTTATTCGCACAACGGACTCGCAAATAAACAATCAAAACATTATATGCTTGAGCATTCTCTGTTTGCAACAAATGCAAAAAAAACTTGGCTCCAAGCAAATTCCAAACACTTTGCGAAAATACTTTTCGCAAACAACTCAAAGACGTATTTGCAAAAACCATTAAGCAAATAACCAACGAATCTATGAGTTTGATCCTCCTAGCCATGTGATGGTCAAACCATGACCAAACGGACTTGCAAACACCACGGTGCAAGTATCACATAACCTCAGGATCGAAACCCATAATCAAATCAAATCAAATCAAATCAGAGTGCATGAGCTCTCTAATTGCAACTCCTGCAATTCTCTAGCCCCATGCACTAAACCAAACACATACTTGAGCTCTCTCCGTTTGCAACCCGTGCAAATATGGCTCCAAGCAAAAACTCCAAATCAAATCGAATCGAATCAGAGTGCATGAGCTCTCTAATTGCAACTCCTGCAATTCTCTAGCTCCATGCAGCTAATAAACCACAAAGCATTAGCTATCTCCCTTTTGCAACTCATGCAAATTGATAGCCTCATGCAAACACCAAACAAAATCAAATCAGAGTGCATGAGCTCTCTAATTGCAACTTCTGCAATTCTCTAGCTCCAAGCACTAAACACTTGCTTGAGCTCTCTCCTTTTGCAACTCGTGCAAACAATAGCTCCAAGCAATACCAAATAAACGCAATAAGGATTTGTTTGAAAAACAAAAACAAAATATGAAGCTTCATCTATTGCAACACATGCAAACAAATGAACTTCATGCAAAAGCCAACGCATTAACTTATCCTATTTGCAACTAATGCAAATCAAAGCTCAATGCGAAAACTCCAAGCACAAGCTTGACCTATTTGCAACAAATGCCAAATAGAACTTATGCAAAATCCAAGCACGAGCTTCACCCATTCGCAACACATGCCAAATGGATAGCTCCATGCAAAAACCAAATCCAAATAAGATTTGAGCTCGAGTGACTACAGGATTGAGATCACCAACTTATGATAAAGCTTAAAGCAGGAACTCAACCCCTCTTAATAGTACGGCGCTAAAACTAGACACGAAACTAGGAAAATCCTTAGCCTATCTAGTTATACCTTAGCCGCCGCTAGCAATCCCCTTTGGTGTCTTTATGTTTCCCAATCAACTTGTACCGCATGTATATTCACTCTGTCTTTCTCTTGATGTATTTTTGATATTAGATCATCTTATCTTCAAGATCATCACCCAGCTCTATAAGCTTGTTCATCTCTTTCATCCTTGGACTTAACCTGGCTCATTTATCACTCATGAAAAATGGTTAGTCCAAGATGCATGGTTGTCTCAATCATCTAAGCACTCCATTAACACATAATGGATACCACTTATATCAATTGAGCACAACCTAAAACAATTCAATGAATTTATATGTGTCTTGAGCACATGATGCAACTAATGCTTCATAATACTCAAGAACTCTTCATTTGCCCTTAATCAATCAAAAGAACACCATCAACACATGATGCAATGTTCTTTGATGATTAGGAGACAAATGAACTCAATTTAAACATTCATTTAAATTGATGTGGTTCAATGTATTGATCCTTTATATATGGAGTGAAGAATAGATCAATACATCGATATATCAAGTTCAAGTGTGAACTTCCCCTAAATATGTGCATCCATGTAATATATGGATTGGGAAACATAATGCACATTTTGTGGTTAATGCAATGGAGAATTCAAACTTAAACTTGAATCCAAAGTATGCAATTAATACTTAGAATGAATATGCATACATACCTTGGGTTTTCCATTTTCCATCCAAATATGAGACAATTGAATGTAACTCAATAAACATGTTAGTCTCAATAAGATTAGATTTGTCATTAAACAAAGATTAATCATTAATCTAAACCAATCACCAAAACCAAATGGAGCTTGAACTTACAATCTCCCCCTTTTTGGTGATTGATGACAAATCCACTATTAATTCACTATTTGGATGAAAAACGATGCAAAAGGTTTTGAAGATCAAATCCGAATAGGCAATTAAATTTTAAGGCAAGACAAATTTTTCTTTTGCAATAAACACTCCTTCTTCTTGACAAATAAAACAAATTAAACACAAAGAAGAAGGTGGCTCTTATACCAAAGAAAATCAAAGAAAGCGGCTCTTATACCACTTAAAACTTTTACCATTTGCAAAACCAAATAATGTGGCTCTCATACCACATTTTGAAGATAAAGCAATTTTAAACACAAGGGAGGTGGCTTTCATACCACTTAAACCAAATTAAAAACTTTCGCACAAGATGCAGAAGTTCTCCCCTTTTGGCAACTCCCCCTAATCCCTTTACTCCCCCTTTTTGGCACAATCCCCTTTTAGAGCAAAGAGGGAAAGAACTCAAATCATCCAAAAGGCAGGGAATTAATAGCACTCAAATTCTCCCCCTTTTGGCATTAAACACCAAAAATGGAAAACCAATCCAAAAAGGAGATACCACATGTAAACACGAGTGCTAGGGAAGTAGAGAGAAATCAATTCTCCCCCTTTTTCATATGAAGGTCATAAAAGGATTATCGAGAAATCACATGACCTTGGCAATGAATTGAAGGATTAACTGCAATAAAAGATTTTTGCAAACTTGAGATTGATACCAATTTTAAAACTTGATACCAATTGCACGAAGTCAAGAAGGTTTGCAAATTTTGAAATATGACCTTAAAGTCCAAAACCAAATTAACGAAGGCCATATTTAGAGTTTTGGATACCACTTTGTAAAATTAAGCTCAAAGAGTCAAGTAAAGGGTATCACACGGGTTATTTGAAACTAATTCAAATAACGAACCTCATTTTATTAGGCTTTACAATAAACATCATGATTCTCTTGAAGAATCTTGAATTTTGCCTAATTGGGTAATATGAGAAACCCATCACACAAGTCACTTGAGAAAAGGATATCATTTTAAAATCTATCTCAAGTGTTGTGCTTTAAAATCTTCTTTCAATAAAGAGCATTCGAAAGATTTCAATGAAGAACAATGCTCAAAAAGGAAATCTCCTTTATGTGTAATTCAATTCATAAAGAATCTCACACCGAGAATTCTTAAGCGAATGAACTTACAATTTAAGATTAAGGAGAATCCAAACAAAAAGAATGTGGGTATCGAAGCAATGCTACAAAGGGGCAATGAATACCACTTGTAGGAAACAATAGAATACATTGATACCACTTGTGAAATTGAATTGCAAATAAACAAGGATATCACTTGAAGGAATAAACATTATCCTCAATAATACCACTTGTTGGCCTGATACCATTTATAGACATCAATCATAAATGATGCCACTTGTTGAGATCAAATAGCCAGTGATACCACTTGAAAGAAAAACGATAAGCTTGAAGGGTATCAGAGCAATAAATGCTGACAGGTATCAGAGCAAAAGCAAATACAGAAGAAATCTAAATCACAAAGATTTAGAAAGGTATCAGAGCTGAAAACCTTTGAGAACTAGCAAAGGGGTGCAAAGAAACCACTTGTAAAGATCAACCCTTTTGCAATCAAATTTAGCTCAAAACTGATACCACTAGAAAACACTTCAAATAATTTTCAAATATTTTGAAATTTTGCAAAGAGATGCTTTGGGATAGCAAGAATCTTTTCCAAAAAGAATTCTTGAAAAAGGAAGTACCAATTTAAAGTTATCCCAAAACAAAATTAGAAAATCTGAGATTTTCAGACTTTTCAGGCTTTTGTCTGCCAGACCGGCACTACCGCACACACAACGCCGGTAGTGCCGGGGTCCGGTACTACCGCCAGTCAGGTGCGGTAGTGCCGACCCAGCGGTACTACCGCCAATCAGGTGCGGTAGTGCCGACTTTGGCACGATTGAATCTGAAACTTTTGCAATTTTTGTCAAATTTTGTCCAAATGAAGTCCAAATGATTTGAAATTTTCAGGAAACCAACTTTGGACTATTTTGAAGGTTTTCAAATAACTTTTGCTTCACAAGAAATTTTCTTTTAGCTCAATTTTGGCGAAATGCGCTTTGAGACATAAAAATGAAATCGAAACTTGAAAAAATCCTCAAAGTGCAATTTCAACTCGGATTTCATTTTCAATTGAACCCTCATGGCTTGAAGGATATGAAATACATTTTTGAAGCCATGAACACTCGTAAAAACAATGGAATCCGATTTGAAAGCCAAAATCCAATATTAGGCTCTTTTGGTTGAAAACAAGAATTCTTGAGTCAAAATAGTTTTCAACATAGTATTTTCAAAATGAAAGTTTGTAAAACATTTGAAATACTCATTATAATATTTTTACAAAGCTTTTAGCAAGTTTAGGTCCTTTTAAACTTGATTTTTGACTTTAGTCCAAAGAAGATTCTTGAGAAGAACCAAATGAAATTCAACAAAGTCAAATCCAATCAACACAGAGAGTCAAATCAAGAGAATGGGATAAGAATTAGAGATTTGAAACTTTATGTATGAGTTTTGAAATACCATTTTGAACATAGATAAGGCAAAGAATCTAGTCCAAATGGCGAAACTCACAAAGTGCAATATTATGACCCATAAAGGTCAAACTAGTTTTTCGGGCGAGTTTCAAAATCAAATAACTTTTGATTGGTTGGTCTTTTGAAAATCTTTTGAACACGAAAAGTGTTAAGAATAACCAACACTAGGATTTTTGCATTGAAATTATTTTCAAAATCTTTTTACTTTTAACTCTATGAAAATTATAAGTTTAAATCCAAAACAAGATACTTCTATCTAGATTTTGGGTATAAATCTCATTTTCTTTGTAAAATAGATTTTGTGAAGCCAAAAACTTTGAAAAACATTTTGAAAGCATTCGTATAAATTTTTCAACTTGTTTTTCAAAAGATTACTAAAAGATTAGCAAATTTTGAGTTTTGGCGAAGAAGTTTGATTTTGAAAATCTATATTATGCACTTATATACATATGGGCACACGTAGGGATGTGATACACATGAATATGAATTAGCACTCCCCCTAAATGTGCCACTACTAACTTGCTCAAGATTTGCAATAGAGAACAAATAAAATAAGCAAGAGCAAGCACACATAGCAAGCAATTAAATTGATTTTGTATGAAACTAATGCATCCAAACCTACACAAGGCTAGAAGCAATAATGTAATCAATTTAAATACTTGTTACCGAGATGGCATTGGCTTAAGATGGGCGTGTCGTTCTTCATGCTTGACACCACTTGTAGGAGATGACATCCTTTTTCTTCTTATGGAGGTCAAGCGTCCAATCCATCTCGTACCACCTAGAATCTTTTTAGGCGGTTTTTGGTACCCAATCCTTGTTGGGTCCAACAATGTTAGTCACAATAGATTTAGGAACCCAAATGGCCCTAAAATTAGCATTTTTAACTTGACTAACACGACTAGAACTAGGTTTGCGAATATTATTCCTCCTAGGCAACATGTTTGGAGTGAAGTGAGATGGCTTTGGAGGATAAGCATGATTAGCAAACCTATTTCTAGTTTGATCCATTCTAAGCATATGATAATTGAAATTATGCATTGGCTTAGTGGATCTAGCAAATCTAGCAAATTGTTTGCTATTGTTATTTCTCCTAAGCAATTTATTGGAATTGCTTTGAGTGGGCTTAGGAGTCCTAACAATTTTAGCAAATTCATTTCTAGATTTATTCTTCCTATGCAAATGAATATTTTCATTTTTAGCGGGCATAGGGGGCAAAGTATATCTAGCAAATGGTTTGCGATACATATTTTTCCTAAACACATATTTTTCATTGTGTTGCATAGGTTTAGGAAAATTTGCATTTCTAGTAAAACCATTTCTAGATATATTTCTCCTAGGCATATGATTATCATTATTTTTGAAGCACTTAGGAGAATTGACAAACTTGGCAAATACATTGCCATTTTTGTCTTTCCTAAGCAAATAATGATTTTAATGAATAATGGGCTTAGGAGTCATACCCATGGGACAATCCTTACCAATATGTCCCTTTTCCCGGCAATTGAAGCACGTTTGGCGATATGGGCTCTTCTTCTTTTGTTTGTTGTGCTCCTTGCCGGTCCTCCTCACGGTTGGTGGTGTGGCCTTGTTATCCACTTTGTTTGGGCACTTGGAGGCGAAGTGGCCCATCTTGTTGCATCCGAAGCACTTGACCTTGTTCGAGTGTCTTCCATTGTGCCTCGTCTTGCTATTCTCCCTCTTGGAGTTGTAGCCGAGTCCTCTTCCATCTTGAGGGTGATCTTGTGTGCTCAAGATTTCGTCGAGGACGGCCTTTCCTTTAACGTACCTCCTCAAGTCATCTTCCAACTTGATGACTCTCGCCTTGAGCTTTTCATTTTCCTCTACAAGATTAACATCTAAACACATAGAGGAACTAGAAACAACATTATTAGCGCAACAAGGCAAATCTTCGCATGATGTGGACATATCAATTTTAGATGAAATGCAAGAATTGGAAATTGAGCAGGGCATTTCATCAGTTGAATTGTTAGGGATTTCTATGTCCACATTAGGCTTAGTGAATTTCTCGAGAAGGACTTCCTCATGATTTTCTTTAAGGAAATCATAATCTTTTTGAAGTGAGTCATGCTCTAACTTCAACAATTTATATTTTTGTTTCTCCTTCCCAAGAAATTCATTGAGCTCCTCTAGCATATTGAATAGTTCATCGTAAGAGGGCTCACCTTCCTCGTCGTCGCTATCACTTACCTCCATTTTACCTTTTGCCATGAAGCAACGAATTCTTGATACAAGTGAGGATTCGTCGTCGCTTGAGGCGGAGGTTGAGGTGTCCTCATCATCACTTGAGGTAGAAGTTGAGAGTTCTTCTACCGGTGTCTTCTCCTCAATGCAATCCTTAAATGATGTGGATGATTCGAATTCTTCTTGAAGTTTAATCCACATATCATGAGCGCTCGAGAGGTTGCATATGAGATTGAAAACATCTACGCTCACAAAGCTAAAAATAGCATTAGTTACTTGAGCGTCGAGATGTAAGCATTTCTCTTCTCCTTTAGTTGGAGCAACTTCGTTTAGACGAAGAGAAAAGCCTACATCTACGATCCACCATATTTGTGGGCTCATGGATTTAAAATGCGAAATCATAAAGCATTTCCATGAGTCATAATTGGAACCAATAAGCATGGGTGAATCGTGAGAGTGCACTAGACCTCTAGTCTCCATCCTTTTTACTCTTTAGACGGTAAAGCCTAAAATGAGAGTGACCGTGGCTCTGATACCACTTGTAGGGTCGAGGATGCGCCTAGAGGGGGGGTGAATAGGCGTTTTTTAAAAAATCTTCTTACTAATCGAGGATCGCCTCTAATTACCCCTAAGTCAAAACCTACACAAAGATTATGCGCAAGCGGAAGATTAAGGTTTCGACAATTAAAGCCTAAATCAACTAGGCTCACTAGTGCACTAACTAAGTTATGTCTCTAAGCTAGAATTGCTAGGTTGATCAAGCAAGCTACACTAAGCAATTCTATTCACAATCAAGCAATTGATAATATTGCAATAAAGTAAATGCTTGAATGTAAAAGAGACAAGGAACACGTTACTTTTTACCGTGGTTCGGAGCAAACCCTCCTACTCCACGTTGAGGAAGTCCAACTCACTTTGGACCGGCTCACTCACTTGAGCCTTCACCTCGAATCCACTAAGGTTGCTTTTTACCCCGCCGGGTAGGCTAAGCACCAACCTTCACAAACTTTCGCCGGGGCTTCTCACAAACCTCGAGAGCTCCCGCGCACGACGCACCGACGCCGTCTAGGAGGCACCGACCTCCAAGAGTAACGAGTTGAGCACCCGCTCAAGCTTCACCGATCACACCTCTGTGATTAGGTGATCACCTAGTGCAACCAATGCAACTAGGATCCTCTCACACTCCCTCTAATTGCCACTCATGCAATTAGGGTCACTCTTGAGCTCAAAACCAAATTGGAAGAGGCAAAACCATCAAAACCCTCCCACAAACTCAAACCTAGCTCAAGAACACTTTAGAGTGTAGCAACAACCTGCCCTTGCCCCCCAAGGGTCTTATATAGCCCCACAAGCCAAAACTAGCCGTTGGGGCAAAACCCACGAAAACTTCGGCAAAGTCGGCACTCAGCCCTCATAGGGCCGGTAGTGCCGCCCCCAACCCAACAGTCGGCTAACGGCTATATTCCCGGCACTACCGCAGGCAAACTGCCGGTAGTGCCGCTCGAGCGGCAAGATCGACCCGGGCGTCTGCCGGCCTCAGGCAACCGCAGAACACCCTGCTTCAGAAACAACTACTGGGGTTCAACCCGTCTGATCGCTGCACCGGCAGTACCGGCCCCACATGGGCGGTAGTGCCGGCCAAAACTTCAGAGCACTCTGCTCTCTGGAAAACTGCTACCGACGTAATAGGGCCGGTAGTGCCGACTTGAGCGGCAGTACCGCTCCCATAAGCGGTACTGCCGGCCTCAGCGGTACTACCGCCATACTACCTCCGGTAGTGCCGGCCACAGGAGAAAAACCATATTTCAACTAAAATCTTTTCTCCAAATCTCAAACCGACGATTCTTTGAGCCAAGAGGTGATCAAACCACGATCACACTTAGTTGCAAAACACTTTTGCAACACCACTAAACCATGCTCAAAGAATTCAACAAAACTCCAAATACTTTGCGAAAAACACCTTTCGCAACTTTTCAAAGACTATATTTGCAAGAACGTATTAAGCAAATAAAACCCAGAGTCTATAAGGTTTATCCTCTTAGCCATGTGATGGTCAAACCACGACCAAACGGACTTGCAAAAACCACGGTGCAAGTATCACATGCTTTCAGGACCGGAACCCATAGACATCCCGTTTATTCGCACAACGGACTCGCAAATAAACAATCAAAACATTATATGCTTGAGCATTCTCTGTTTGCAACAAATGCAAAAAAAACTTGGCTCCAAGCAAATTCCAAACACTTTGCGAAAATACTTTTCGCAAACAACTCAAAGACGTATTTGCAAAAACCATTAAGCAAATAACCAACGAATCTATGAGTTTGATCCTCCTAGCCATGTGATGGTCAAACCATGACCAAACGGACTTGCAAACACCACGGTGCAAGTATCACATAACCTCGAGGATCGAAACCCATAATCAAATCAAATCAAATCAAATCGAGTGCATGAGCTCTCTAATTGCAACTCCTGCAATTCTCTAGCCCCATGCACTAAACCAAACACATACTTGAGCTCTCTCCGTTTGCAACCCGTGCAAATATGGCTCCAAGCAAAAACTCCAAATCAAATCGAATCGAATCAGAGTGCATGAGCTCTCTAATTGCAACTCCTGCAATTCTCTAGCTCCATGCAGCTAATAAACCACAAAGCATTAGCTATCTCCCTTTGCAACTCATGCAAATTGATAGCCTCATGCAAACACCAAACAAAATCAAATCAGAGTGCATGAGCTCTCTAATTGCAACTTCTGCAATTCTCTAGCTCCAAGCACTAAACACTTGCTTGAGCTCTCTCCTTTTGCAACTCGTGCAAACAATAGCTCCAAGCAATACCAAATAAACGCATAATAAGGATTTGTTTGAAAAACAAAAACAAAACATGAAGCTTCATCTATTGCAACACATGCAAACAAATGAACTTCATGCAAAAGCCAACGCATTAACTTATCCTATTTGCAACTAATGCAAATCAAAGCTCAATGCGAAAACTCCAAGCACAAGCTTGACCTATTTGCAACAAATGCCAAATAGAACTTATGCAAAATCCAAGCACGAGCTTCACCCATTCGCAACACATGCCAAATGGATAGCTCCATGCAAAAACCAAATCCAAATAAGATTTGAGCTCGAGTGACTACAGGATTGAGATCACCAACTTATGATAAAGCTTAAAGCAGGAACTCAACCCCTCTTAATAGTACGGCGCTAAAACTAGACACGAAACTAGGAAAATCCTTAGCCTATCTAGTTATACCTTAGCCGCCGCTAGCAATCCCCTTTGGGGTCTTTATGATTTCCAATCAACTTGTACCCCCGGGATCATCACTCTGGCTGTCTCTTGAAGTCTTTATGATCTTCGATCATCTTATCTTCAAGATCATCACCCAGCTCTATAAGCTTGTTCATCTCTTTCATCCTTGGACTTAACCTGGCTCATTTATCACTCATGAAAAATGGTTAGTCCAAGATGCATGGTTGTCTCAATCATCTAAGCACTCCATTAACACATAATGGATACCACTTATATCAATTGAGCACAACCTAAAACAATTCAATGAATTTATATGTGTCTTGAGCACATGATGCAACTAATGCTTCATAATACTCAAGAACTCTTCATTTGCCCTTAATCAATCAAAAGAACACCATCAACACATGATGCAATGTTCTTTGATGATTAGGAGACAAATGAACTCAATTTAAACATTCATTTAAATTGATGTGGTTCAATGTATTGATCCTTTATATATGGAGTGAAGAATAGATCAATACATCGATATATCAAGTTCAAGTGTGAACTTCCCCTAAATATGTGCATCCATGTAATATATGGATTGGGAAACATAATGCACATTTTGTGGTTAATGCAATGGAGAATTCAAACTTAAACTTGAATCCAAAGTATGCAATTAATACTTAGAATGAATATGCATACATACCTTGGGTTTTCCATTTTCCATCCAAATATGAGACAATTGAATGTAACTCAATAAACATGTTAGTCTCAATAAGATTAGATTTGTCATTAAACAAAGATTAATCATTAATCTAAACCAATCACCAAAACCAAATGGAGCTTGAACTTACAGGCGGGGGTGCTCGTCGAGCATCTGTACAAGCCCTCCATTCCCTCTGTAGAGGGGGCATCAGAGACTTGCGGTCAGGTCTCTCTCCTCGAGCAGGGCGCGAGTTGGACGACGCCATTCGTCCAGTATCTCACGCACGGGACACTGTCCGAGGAAGAAGCCAAGCGTTCCCGGCTTATAAGGCGATCCTCTCAGTACAGACTGATCGAAGGCACCCTATACCGCAAGGGAGCACTTGGAGTCCTCTACAAGTGCATCTCTCAAGAGGAGGGCAAGTACCTTCCTCGAGACATCCATGAAGGAATGTGTGGAGCTCACTCGTCGTTCAG
Organism: Rhipidocladum racemiflorum; assembly: GCA_036346355.1. Classification (NCBI taxonomy): domain Eukaryota; kingdom Viridiplantae; phylum Streptophyta; class Magnoliopsida; order Poales; family Poaceae; genus Rhipidocladum; species Rhipidocladum racemiflorum. Next base: position 75,320,438 of record CM070579.1, read on the forward strand.
GACGCTTGTGAGAAAAGCATTCCGAATGGGTTATTTTGGCCAACAGCCATAGGCGATGCCCGGTCGATCGTGACGACTTGCCGAGCGTGCCAGTTCCACGCTCGTTGAAGGATCGTTATTTTTGATCCATTTGATTTTGATTATGAATATTTGAAAAAGATTTGAAACGTTTGATATTTCGACAAGATTTATTTTTTTGTTTCTTTATTTGAAAAGATCTGAAATCAGTTTGATTATTTGAAAAGCTTTTTGATTTTTGCAAAGGTTTTGGTTCGTGTTTTGAAATCGTGTTCTTAGAATATTTAATGCAATGCACTCCTGTGAGTGGTTGCATGGTTTAATGTGAGTCAAGTCGCGGATTTGTGCTCGGAATCGTTTTGTGGTTTGTTCATGTGCAGGTATTGCTCGAGGGCGAATGTGGTCAATGACGGGATCGGAACTAGGTTCATGGAGGAACTGAGGTTCGGGACTAGGTTCAGGGGGAACTGAGGTCTTGGTGGTCAAGGATGTCATGCGGGACGTTCGGGCTAAGAGAATGGTGCACATGAAGAATGGTTAGTCACGTGAGAATGGCAGGAGGTCATTCACGTGCAAAGTGTTAGTCACGTGAGTATGGTAAGGTTGCCATACGCGTGGAAGAGTTGTACTCGGCCAGGTTGGGCCAAGAGGAGTTGTGTTGAATACATACTCTTTCTAGGATTAGGAGTGGGACTCCTTCTATGATTAGGAGTAGGAATTGTATTCATGACTCCTTGTGTTTTGCTCCTTTAAATAGGAGGGGTTGTCTCCTATTGAAGGGCATCAAGCTTTGAGCAAGCTTTAGGGTTGTACTCTTTTGTTTGGAGTACTTTAGACAAAAGAAAGGAGAAATAAAGATCAAGTTCTTCAAATCTTTCGGCGAGCTACAATTCTAGTTAGATCTATTCTCGTTATCTTCTGTCACAGCAAGCTTGCAAGGTTCATAACTTTTGATCCGTAAGTCCGATCGAGCTGATTCTTTTGGGGTTCGATTCATATTGGAATCTAGTTTCTTGTGTCCAAATTTCATATCATTCCGATGGTTGGATCTCCGGGAATTCGTGTTTTACCGAACCTCTGTCATTCTGTTTTTGTCAAATACGAGGCAATTATTTGGTTTTGTTTTGGGTTGAACTTTTAGTAGATCAAGAATTTGATTTTAGCTTCCGCACAATCATTCACCCCCCCCTCTCATTGCTATATTCGTGTCTTTCGATCCTACAAGTGGTATCAGAGCTTGGCTCTACTAATCCATCTTAATAGGTGATTAGTAAACGGTAAGTTATGGCAACAGAGAAATACTCGAACAAGACGCCAATCTTCAATGGCACAGACTTTCCCCACTGGCAAATTCGGATGACTGCATACCTTCAAGCTCAAGGTAACGCTATTTGGCGCATGGTAAAGATTCCATACGAGCTTCCTTCAAATGATGATATTGATAAAATCGAGTTTGAAAAAGATGTTGAAAACAATAATAGAGCTAGAAACATATTGCTTCAAGGACTTGCTAGAAAAGAATTCGATAGAGTCTGTCATTTACTCACTGCTCATGAAATTTAGAAATCTCTTCAAGATTATCATGAGGGCACTGACTCTGTAAAAGAAGCTAGGCAAGATCAATTTAAAAAGGAATACACTAGATTTGAAATGAACTCTGGAGAATCTCTAGATAATTGTTTTGCTCGCTTTAACAGAATCTTAAACAATCTTAGAGCTGTAGACGTAAAGTACACTGACTCTGAAAATGCTAGACATTTCCTATCATCTCTTGATCTTAAAATCTGGCAAATGAAAGTGATTGCTTTTAGGGAAGCTCACAAGATGAGTGAAATGACTTTGGATAAACTATATTCTAGTCTCAAGACTTTTGAGATAGACATTGTTTCAAGAACATCCAATGATAACTCTATGGCTCTTAATGCTAATTCCTCTTCATATGATAATGCTACTAGTTCTTCATCATCATATTCCATTACTGCTTTGAGTGCTCTTAGTGATGAACAGCTAGATCAAATACCAGAAGATACACTTGCTCTTCTTTCCAAGCGTGTCAATGCAGCTTACATGAGATCAAGGGAGAGAAGAGGAGCCTCCATCCACTGCTACAACTGCGGCAAGGCAAGGCACATCCGTGCTAACTGTTTCAAGAACAAAGATAGAGAGGAGAAGGAGCAAAGCAACTCCTCCAAGACCTTCCGGCCAAGAGAGAGCAAGGATAAAAATAAGCAACGGACGAAGAAGATGCTCAACAAAGTCTTCGCGGTAATTGGTCGCTTAGACTTAAGCGACATTGATGACTCAGCGAAGATGAGAAGGAAGCGAAGGTGAATGAGAAGGATTTCACGGATTTGTGCTTCATGGCAAAAGGGAACACTAGTGATTCTAGTGACAACGACAAAGACCTTCCAAATGACGGTGATGAGGTAATTCATTCGTATGATGAGCTTTGTGAAGTTTTAGTCATATTGAGAAAATCTTTAAGAAAATCTTCACTCAAAAATAAAAACTTAGAAAAAGATCTATCCATGCTAAAATCTGAAAACTTTGATCTTAGAAATTCAAATTATGAAAATATTTGTGATACTTGCTTAGATCTCAAATTTGAAATTAAGTCTCTAAAAGAGGAACATGTGATTAAACTAGAACAAGTTTATGTTGAACAATTGAAAAATGAAAAACTTGTGAAAAATATTGGTTGCTCTACTGATAGTTTACATGATCAAATTGCTTGCTCTAAATGTTCAATTCTTGAGTTGAAATTAAAAGATGCAAATTGTAGAGTTACCCAATTAACAAATGACATGTTCACTCATGAAATTAACTCGTGTTCAAATTGCCAGAAACAGAAAGCTAAAATTGACACTCCTTGTGATAATTGTTTAAATCTTGCTAAAAAGGTTGACTACTTGCAAGATTCTCTTTCTAGGTTCACTAAAGGGAAGAAAAATTTGAACATGATTTTAGATCAATCTAAAGTGAGCTCCAACAAACAGGGTTTAGGTTTTAACTCTTATGCTTCTACTATCATTAAACCTGTTGAGAGCAAAAATGTGAAAATTGATAATGAGCCTAAGAAAACTGTCTTTAAATCTGCTGGTCTTTTATCTTCTACTATGATGAATGCAAAATGTGCTTCTACTGCTAAAGCAAAACATCATGTTAAGTACAATTGCACTCATTGTGGGAAAGATGGTCATTTGGTGAATTTCTACTTTAGACTAGCCAAACAACAAAAGAAAGAAAGAACAAAGGCTAGGTCTAATTTCAGACAGGCACGCTTTGTTTCTCATTATGTGCCTAGGGTGATGCAAACACCTTTTGTTGGTAAGAACACGGGAAAAGACAAATCTATCTTTGTGCATAAGAATGCTCGTATTGTGCCTACTGTTGTGCGTCGTGTGTCTCAGTACTGGATTCCTAAACATCTTATTTCTAACCCCAGTAGCGAGACCTTGACACTTTCTGCTTCTATGTAGGCTTCTCACGCGAGGAAGGAGAACATATCGCTAGTGGGTTCCGGATGCTCGCGCCACATGTCCGATGATAAGAATTGTTTCTCCTTCACTCGTGCATCTCGTGCTAAAAGTGTTATTTTTCAAAATGCTTCTTCCACCTCTGTTTTCGCAAAAGGCACTAGTCCAAATAGTGTATGTACATGTGCATATGTTCAGGGGGAGAGTATCTTTGTTGATGAAGATGATGATGATGCTGTTGAGGATGAGATAATTGGAGTTTGTTGTGTGCTTGTGTGCTCGTTTTCAAGCTTTCCCGCGTGCTTCACATCGACAAGCTATCAAGAGGATTTTAAGGTATCTCCGTGGTACTCAAGATTTTGGCATTTGGCTTTCTGCTTCCTCATGCATTAGTTTAAGAGCTTTCTCTGATGCTGAATTTGGAGGATGTAGAATTGATAGAAAAAGTACATCTGGTTCATGCCACTTCTTGAGTAATTCTCTTTCTTGGACACATTGACATCAGATATCATTTTCTTAGAGATCATGTTGAAAAATGAGCTATTGAACTGAAATTTGTTGATTCGGGTGCTCAACTTGCTAATATTTTCACTAAACCGCTTGATTCTTCTCGTTTTGCTTTCTTACGCGGTGAACTTGGGATCATTCATCCCCATGGGTTGATTTGAGGGGGAGTCTTGAGTTTATCTCTTTTTGGGTTACTTGACTTTGGTTCCTACAAGTGATTTTTTTTATAAGTGGTATTTTGACTTTACACCTCAAGTAAAATCCCCTGTTTACATTGCATCATGTAGTACAAAGCTTTGGTGATTATTCTTGTGTATATAGCCAAGTTAATGCTCAATGCTTTACTTATCACTAAAAAGCTAAAATAATTCAATTTGATATGCTTTTCGAGAATATTTTGGCTCTTGCTCATTATGGTATTGCATTTGTGAAATAGGCTTAAAAGTTTCTTGTCATCTGTTGAAAGGCTAGAGCTGATTAGAAACTATGTGTGAGCTTTTTGTTGGACTTCAAATGATCATTATGAGTCTCAAGCAAAATCAGTGTTTTAATGTTAAAAGCAAGTTGAAAAAGATGCAAGCAAAAGCTACTTGGCTAAACACAAGTTTAGTACAATGTGCAGCTTCCTTGACAGGGATTTAAATGCAAAAGATGCAAGAAAAGGCTACTTGTCTAAACAAAAGTTCAGAACAATGTGAAGCCACTTGCCAATTTAAACTGAGAAAGATACAAGAAAGAACTACCTACTCATACACAAGTATGGGCTAGTGTGCAGTTACTTGTCATCCCTGTTGATCACAAAAATTGTCAAACTTGCTAAAAGAGAAAAAGGAAATTCAAATGGTTGAAAAAGGCTTGAGACAAATATTAGTGAATTTGAAAGTCTCTCTATGCTCATGACAGATTTCTTTTTCGCTTTGGCAAAATCAGTTTATGACATTTTACTTGTTTGCTCTAATTTGCTTATGCAATAACTATTCTATGTGTTAGAGCCTCCATATTCTCACAATTTGCTTTCTCATTGGATAAATTGATACAAAATGAGAAAGTTCTCCTAAAAACTCTCCAGATGCTTTACTTCGATTATATACCTTGAATATACTTCAAAGCTTGAGATACTGCATTCATTAAGGTGGAGTTTTGAGATCTTGATGACTATTTTATCAAAAAGGGGGAGAACAAGTCAAGGAGGTTTTTGAATTGGGATTTTTTGGTCTTTTGGTTCTTGCTCAATCTCTTGTCAAATCTTATATTGTGTTTTGTCAAATTACTCATGAAGGGGGAGATTGAAGGATCGTTATTTTTTATCCATTTGATTTTGATGATGAGTATTTGAAAAAGATTTGAAACCAGTTTGATATTTCGATAAGATTTATTTTTTGGTTTCTTTATTTGAAAAGATCTGAAATCAGTTTGATTATTTGAAAAGCTTTTTGATTTTTGCAAAGGTTTTGGTTCGTGTTTTGAAATCGTGTTCTTAGAATATTTAATACAATGCACTCCTGTGAGTGGTTGCATGGTTTAATGTGAGTCAAGTCGCGGATTTATGCTCGGAATCGTTTTGTGGTTTGTTCATGTGCAGGTATTGCTCGAGGGAGAATGTGGTCGATGACGGGACCGGAACTAGGTTCATGGAGGAACTGAGGTTCGGGACTAGGTTCAGGGGGAACTGAGGTCTGGGTGGTCAAGGATGTCATGCGGGACGTTCGGGCTAAGAGAATGGTGCACATGAAGAATGATTAGTCACGTGAGAATGGTAGGAGGTCATTCGCGTGCAAAGTGTTAATCACGTGAGTATGGTAGGGTTGCTATATGCGTGCAAGAGTTGTACTCGGCCAGGTTGGGCCAAGAGGAGTTGTGTTGAATACATACTCTTTCTAGGATTAGGAGTGGGACTCCTTTTAGGATTAGGAGTGGGACTCCTTCTAGGATTAGGAGTAGGAATTGTATTCATGACTCCTTGTGTTTTGCTCCTTTAAATAGGAGGGGTTGTCTCCTATTGAAGGGCATCAAGCTTTGAGCAAGCTTTAGGGTTGTACTCTTTTGTTTGGAGTACTTTAGACAAAAGAAAGGAGAAATAAAGATCAAGTTCTTCAAATTTTTCGGCGAGCTACAATTCTAGTTAGAACTATTGTCGTCATCTTCTGTCATAGCAAGCTTGCGAGATTCATAACTTTTGATTGGTAAGTCCGATTGAGCTGATTCTTTTTGGGTTCGATTCATATTGGAATCTAGTTTCTTGTGTCCAAATTTCAGATCGTTCCGACAGTTGGATCTCTGGGAATTCATGTTTTACCGAACCTCTGTCATTCTATTTTTATCGAATACGAGGCAATTATTTGGTTCTGTTTTGGGGTGAACTTTTAGTAGATCAAGAATTTGGTTTTAGCTTCCACACAATCATTCACCCCCCCTCTGATTGCTATATTCGTGTCTTTCGATCCTACACTCGTAAGTCCCATCAACCAGCATACGCACTTCAATCCATCCCACTTTCGTGGCCATTCTCGACTTGGGGGCTCGATATACACGGACCATTCCCTCGAGGACAGAAAGGCTGTAAGTATTTGCTCGTGGCCATAGACACTTTCACAAAGTGGGTCGAGGCCGAACCCGTGTCAACTATCTCGGCCCAAGCGGCCAAGAGATTCTTACGGAGCAACGTGGTGACGCACTTTGGGATCCCAAACCGCCTGATCACGGACAACGGAACTTAGTTCACCAGTGAATTATTCCAAGCTTATTGTGAAGATATCGGTACAAAGGTTTGCTTCGCTTCCGTGGCACATCCACAGAGCAATGGAGCAGCCGAAAGAGCAAATGGGCAAATTGTCCAAGGAATAAAAAAGAGGACCTCAACCAGCACAAACAGGACTGGGTGGACGAGCTTTCTTCCGTCCTTTGGTCAGTTCGCACCACCACAAGCCGAGCCACGGGCGAAACCCCATTTAAACTCGTCTATGGTGCAGAAGCCATACTACCTGCAGAAATTGTGCTTGAATCCCCAAGGGTGCACCCGGTCGATTCCATTGACCAAGAGATTGAGCATCTCGTAGACCTAGACCTCGCCGAGGCAACACGAGAACGAGCCTTGCTCCGATCCACAGTTTACCTACAAGCTCTCCGTAGGCACGCGGCCAAATCGGTACGGCCAAGGACACTGCAAGTTGGCAACCTTGTCCTATGATGAGTTCAAGACTTATCAAAGGCCAACAAGTTGACCCCCATGTGGGAAGGTCCTTACACGATCGTATCAACAACACGCCCGGGGGCTGTTCGCCTTGCGATGGAAGATGGTCGAGAGCTCACCAGCACCTGGAACATCGATCAATTACGTAAGTTCTATGTCTAAAGCATTTCTTTCAGTCCTTTCCACGTGCCTATTGCGATTTTTTCTATAAATTTCGGTTCTTTCGCCTTTGTGGTCCCCATTCTTCCCAAGATTTGTGATAGTCCCAAAGTCCCTGCCCATTGGTAAGCTGACCCTATCTCGCGCAAGGGCACACTCCCTCCCTCACAATCTTGATGTTGGAATGGGCACGCATGGGTAAGAACATTCGCTCCAATCCCGCTATCATTAGACTCGGCAAACGAGTGCAAAAGCGATAATGTGCGTGCACCACCGCTACGACACAAAGCTCACCGCCAGAGGACCCAGTCTAAATAAGCTGATCATCGTCCGCAGTAGCCGTTCACTGCATGGAAACAATCGCACATAGACACCCTCCTGGACGGTCTAGAGCTTGACTCAAGCATGCTCGGTTGTCACAACCATTACCGATCAAAGCGCACGTTTATCCCTACCACGCGAATAACTATGCTTGCAAAGACAAGGGGCATGGCTTAAGACGCGTGCGGGGGATGGAGCCGCGCGCATGCTCGTTTCCCGACTTACCATGCTCGCAACCTAGAGAAATGGTGTTTACGTGTGAGGGCATGCGCGTAGTTAACTAACTCTCCTATGAACAAGCTCATGCTCGCAAATAAGGTGCACGGCCTTTATTCATAGCAGGGGCTAGTAGGTGCGAGCAACGAACAACCGTGTTTTTCCCACGAAATCACGTTTTCGGGTCTCGAGAGTTTTTTGCTTTCTCTGTTTTCTTCATCTGCTTTGTCTATGTACAGGACGACCTCAGGTCATTAAAAGAGGCATTCAAGAGCACAAGAAGAAAGGGGCGAAGGAAAGGACAAACTTTACTCAAAAAGTTGATTTACAAAGTTTACATTGTGGGCGATTATGCTGTGCCCCACCGCTCAGCTTGGAGAACAATAAGCTCTTCTTTAAGAGCGGCAAGCTCGGCCTCGAGGTCAATAACTCGCTTCTGTGCCGCGCGACCTTCCACAGCACCTTGGCGAAGACGCTGCGCTTTCTTTCTGGTGCATGTTGGCCGACTCAGTTGCCTCTTGCGCGGCCCGACGAAGCTCGGAGACCTCCTGCCTTAGCTTCTCTGTCTCCTCCTCCAGGTTGGCGAATCTGGACTCCAGGATTGACTTGTCCAGAGTACTCTGGAAAATCCTTTCCCGAAGATCCACGGCAAAATCCTTGGCATGGCGCAGCTTCGTATTGTCCAAAGGACGGAGCTCAGCCACTTGGCTCTCGAGCTCGGCAATCCGGGCTTCTTGCTCGCCATGGTACCTGGCAAACTCGCCCTCGGAGATGGTCGCTGCGTCGAAGTCCTCCATGGACTTAGCAACAAACTGCAAAAGAGAGCGTGTTGGGTACGTAAACGTTGGATTGGGAAAAGCACACACAAGAAAAAAGAAAAAGATCAAGTCTTACCAATAGGGCGCGACAGATCATGTTGTTTTGTGTCTGCTCATGGCTAAGACTCGGGGCTCGATACCCTGGCCTATCCTGAGCAGGACCCCCTCGTCCTGAGCAGGCGAACTGCTTGGTTGAGGGCTGCCATCACCCCGAGCATCCAACGAGCTCGGGGGAGCGAGAGCAAGGGCCTCCTGGTCCCTTTCTCCCCGGGGAGATTCTTCCCCCAGGCCTTGCATCTCTTGGGAACGATCTTCCCCTGAGATTTGCTCCTCCGGTAGGCGCCCCACGGGCACCGGCTGGGGATGCACTTCCTCCAGCTCGAGCTCTCGGCGCAGAGATTGCTCCTCAGGAACGATCTCCTCCTGAGGAACCTCCTGCTCCAGGGCCCCCAGGATATCGTCCCGAGCAGCCTCACTGCTCAGAACCTCGGGCAGGACCTCAACGACCTCGGGGCTTGGAGTCCCAAGTCACTCGCCTCCCGGGGAGCTCTGCCCCTCCAGCACCGCAACCTCCGAAGGATCGTGACGGGGAAGCTCCTTGAGCACCTCGGAGATCACCTGATCAGCGACAAGCTGGATCGCCTTCTCCGCTGCAGAGTCAAGGATGTCTTCAGCTATTTTCCCTAAGTCTAAAGACAAAAGGCGAGCTATCACACCCACGTCGTCGGAGTGGGGTTAGCTCAAGCATCCGGAAAAGAGGGAAAGGACAAAAGCGTGCATATCGGACCAAAGACCTTGCCTTCTGCAAGCCTCGCGGCTTCGTCCTCGGTGTCCTCACTGTCATCCACAGAGGGCTTGCTTGTGGCGACGTAGGCCTCAATCACGGCCTTGGCCCTCTCCTCGGCCGCATCGCTAGCCCGCACCATCGCAGGGTTGACATCCTCCATGTCAACACCTTTGATGGTTAAGGTCGGAGGCGCCGACCTTGCGCTTGGAGACCTCCGGTGCCTCATGACAAGAGGCGCATTGTCCTCTTCCTCCTCCTCGTCAGCCTCCACCTTCGTGGGGCTCATGATCACCTGCGCCAGTCGAGCTTGGAGGGCCACGATCTGCTCCTCCAATTTCTCCTTGCTCGCAGGGGTCCTAGCCGCTGCTTCAGCCCTCCTGGCTTCCTCGGCCAGCTGTTGCAAGCGAGCCGTCACAGCCGGTTTTTTGCTCTTCAAATTAGCAAACCACCGCCTCAGCTCCCTTACCTTCTTCCTGTCGGCGTACTCTAGGTGCTGCTTGGTCGGCGGCCTAATCAGGACCCGCCTCTTGGAGCGCCGAGCAGGGGAAGGTGAAGGAGACTGTCGGTGATGCTTGGTCGTCACCTTCTTCCTCGTGCCCGCGACGGGGCGATCCCCTCGAGGTAACGGTTGGATCGCAGCCATCGCAATCTCGAGGGCAACCTTTTCCTGCCACACGAACAAAGGAACCATCAGAGGTGCTCGGGGCGGAGTCTCTCGAACCTAGCTCACAAAGGGCGCTTACCTCCTCACTGCGGTCGAACACGTTCCGCGTGAATTGGCGCCCGCGCGTCAACTCCTTGCTGTTGGGGGTCCCGAACAACTCGACGACCCGTTCTTCCACCCAGTCCTCGTGCGGAGCTGCAGCGCGAGCAAAAACTAAGAGCCCGAGCATATGGAAGATTAAAGGGAAACAGAATTCAGGGGAGGACCAAAGAATTTACCTGAGTACACCTCGTGGGTGAGGTCTTGCCACCCGACGATCTCGAAGAAGGGATGCTCCCTCCTTCGCAACGGGGACACCCGGTTCCTGAGGAAGTCCTGCGCAATGTCCCGACCAGTGAGCCCCATTTGTGTGAGCTCACTGATCATCATCAGCGTTCGTTACACTTCAGGTTACACGGGCGGACGCGGCGTCACGACCACCGGGGCCGGCTCCCCGGTATAGCGGAGGTCGCTCCCCTCCGCCTTCTTCAGGTAAAACCAATGCCCGGCCCAACCGGACATTGAATCCTTTAGCGAAAGAATGGGATAGTCGTATGGTCGGTTGGACCTAAGCCGAAAATAGATGCAACCAACGGGAGCATTCCCACCGGTGCGGAACGAGGAATAGAAGTGAAAGAAGAGACTGGCTGTGGGCACGACACGCACGTAACCCTCTCAAAGATGCGCGAAGATCGCCATAACAAGGATGGAATTGGGGTTCAGATTGGAGATCTCGCACTCGCAGAAGGTGAGCACGGAAGAGACAAACTCGCTCTTGGGCATTAGAAACCCGTTGATGGTGTAGAGTTCGCAGGAGACGATCTCTCCCTCCTGCGGCGCCGGCTCTATGTCAGGGTTCAAAATTTCGCCGAATTTCGGCGAAATTTCGGATTTTGGGCCCCTCCGAGTTTCATAATCCTGGCGAAATTAAAAAACCCTAAAAATTTTTTGAAGTGCTACAGTACATTAAAATCTCGCCGAAATTTCAGTGATTTGGACCGAAATTTCGGTTAAATAGACCGAAATTTGTATAAAAGTTGACCGGATTTGACCGGATTGGGTTCTTCACGTCATTTCCCATGTGGGACAGTCAGTAGATCATAATTTCCGTGAAGTTGAAAAAATCCTAAAAAAATTGAAAGTTGACAAAACCCTAAAAAATTTCGCCGAGATTTCGATTTTTTGGACGAAATTTCGTCTTTTTAAGCGAAATTTCGGATTTCTCGGTTAAAAAAAAAACGGATTTGAATTTTGGTTTTCAAATTTCGTCCGGATTTTGTCCGAAATTTCCGAATCTCGTCGAAATTTTGGATTTCGGCCAGGCCCGAGATGGAGTCCGAAAACGAAATTTGAATCCTTGCTCTGTGTCACCACCGGGCACTCGCGCCGAACCCTCATTAAGGTGGCCGTCATCAACGAGCAACTGGAGTTTCCTCCTGCTCATCTGGCTGACACCGAACTTCGCCATGGATGTGGAGGAATGAAAGAAGGCGAAGCGCAGGAAGTTTGGGGATTTGCTTTCGGGCAAAAATGAGCGAGAATGCGGTAAATCCCCGCCACACTGTTTGGGCTTAAAAAGGCAGCGAAAAGCCGCATTAAATAGCGCTGCAACCTTTCGCGAACCGACGCGTGTCCGTTACAGGCGTAACGGTCAGTAAAAAAACGCATTTCCTGAGAAACTGTCCGGGCCGTTACGAAGATGCTTCTTGAGGAAGGAACCGACATGACCTTCTGATTCTTGCCCAAAGCATTCCGTCTGGTCAGAAGCCAAGCCAGATGGTCCCTCGTAACCCTCCTAGCTCATCCACCATCACGGTATGCTCGGATGCTGCGGTAGTCCTTCGCTGCAAGAAACCAATCCCCCCTGTGAGTCTTTTGAGGCTCAAGGGGAAGGCCCGACCGAGTAGCATTCCACTTGAGCCTCGGGGGCTAGCTGTCGGGGATTGGGTCATTTTTCCATAAAGACCCCTTTGCCTTGACGGCTGACCAAAAATGGCCTTGGTCGGTATGCCCGACCAAGGACCTCGGGTGACCCCATGCTCGATCACAAGCATGCACGTCAACCCTCAGCGAAAATATGTACAGTTACAGATCCCAGAGACTAATACGAGCAACCTTGCTCGGAGGGCACAGGATGGTCGGACCAGACCAAGGGAAGCGCCCGACGATGGCGAAAGGACGTGGTCAACCCACTAAAAGGAAAATGGCTACCAGTTCGCAAGGGATCCAGGAAGATTATGCCGAACGTGGCGAAAATCAAGGACATGTCAAAAACGATAACAGGCGCAATTATAGGGCTCGTTTACCATATGTAAAAGGGAATACCTAGTATTTAATCCCCTCCGTTCGGGAGGAGGGGGACATAGACAGGGAGAGACGAAAATTATACGCATATCAATACTCAATACAGCTGGAGTAGGGTTATTATCTCCGCTGTGAGAGGCCTGAACCAGGAGAATCCCTCGTGTCTCCCATTGCTCGAGCATCCTTCGAATGCTAACCCTTCACGGGCGAAGGGGCCTCAGTTGATCCCTCATTCAATAAGTAAGCTCGGCAGGGGCCTGTTCCCCAATCGTTGACAGTAATAAAGTAATAAATAAATGCACATACATACCTTCGATTTTCTATTTTCCATCCAAATATGAGACTACTAACAATAAGCTCAATGAATATGTTAATCTCATTAAAGATTAGGTTTGTCATTAAACAATATTAAGCATTAATCTAACACCAATCACCAAAAACAATGGAGCTTGAACTTACACCTAGGCAGTGATGTATGACTCCATTTGGGACTTCCAAAAAGAAAATTCAACTCCATAGAAAATCTAAGGCTTGGTGGAATACTTATCTGTTGCCATGGCTTTTGAGACCGATCAAGATCTATAAAAGAGCAAAATCGGCTCTGATACCAATTAAAGGACCAAAATGGCGATCAAAGGGGGTGAATGATCACAATTAAAACTTTCCCACACAAAGATCCAACCAAGAACCTCACTTCATCAAAGCAAAATGGAGAAAGCATAGTTCCAGAATTTTTTAGTAGGGACGGCACTACCACAATTTTCCCTAGTATTGCTAGATAAACAATACCCTGGCACTACCAGGTTACTATAGCGGTAGTGTCACGCTACAGTAAAATCAAACAAATGAATATTAAAAGCAGCACAATCTCAAAACCAAAATCAACGAATCTTTTGATCGGCTGATCAAAACTTTATGAAACTTTGTAGAGGCTTTCCTATGGATGTCAAGAACTTATTCCAATCATCAACCACAAGGATTAACATCAAAGTTCTGACTTTTTCCAGTTCAAGGAAGAACGCTCAAGAACGTAGGCAAAAACCAAATCTTCACTCCAAACTTGCTCGTGGGATTTTGATGATCAAGATGATCTTAGATAGCCTCCCACACATCACAATAAGCAAGACCACCCAAGAAATATCCCTCAAACAAGCAGGATCAAGATCTACCTTAAATATTCACTTCTCAACTTAAAAAAAAACTTGAATGATTAAGAAGAAGCTTACCTAGATGATTTAGATGATAATCTACAAAGCATACATCTATCAATCACACATCCTTGGCAACATGACATCGAACAAGAAAGAATTCAGAAGAAAAGATCAAGATCAAAGCGAGAAGATCAAAGCTTGAGGCAAAAGTTGAATCAAGAAGATGATTTGCATTCAGATCATGAGAAAGGTTTGCAAAGCCTCTCACATGAGGGCAAACCTCCCAAGGAGCACTCACACACCCACACAAGAACACAAAATCTTGTGGAAGCCCTAATCTAGAGTCTAGAGACCTTGCCCCCCCTCCATGCCTCTCAAGGTCTTATACAGAGGAGGCAACCCTAACCCTAAACCTGGACATAACAAGTTGATACCATCCACTCTTACATGGGCTAACTCGAAACGTAACACTATTAATAGGTTTTACACTCACACAAGCACGCTTCTCAAAGCGGCCATTACATTGACGCTAAATCCGCTCCACGAGCCTAGATTTGTGTCCAACACCACTTTGGCGTGACCTAAACCACTTAGGCCACTGGCGCTGTTTTCCAAATCGCTCCAACGTCCGTATTGGAAAAAATGACCATTTTGCCCCCCAATGACCGGTCTTCCTTCTCCTCAAAGAATCGCCATGTTCTGCGCTTTCCACGTGGCCCCAACGACTTGCCGCCAAGCCTCTCACACGTCCAGACTCCCCTGAACTGTCCTCGCTTGCAAGAGGGCCCAAGTCACTTGACCGCCATGTGTCCTTTTTTGCTTTACCATGGTCTAGCTCGGAAGTCCTGCAACCACATAGACAAGAAACACATCACATAGCATTATTCACAATAAATGCAATTAAATCAATAAGATTTAAACATTTAAGCTCAACTTCGTAGTCAATTTGGCACTACTGCCCAACTGAGGCCGGTAATACCGCTTGACCGGCGCTATCGTTCCCCAGTAGCCGGTAGTGCCGCTTGCATTAAACCCCATGCGAATACCCTCTCTGGAAAATAACTACCGCCATGTCTATGCCAGCAGTGCTGCTTGACTGGTAGTACTGCGCCAATATGCCTGTAGTGCCACTCAGACCAAAACTAGAGAAATAAACTCACTGGAAAATAAGTACTACCATTCTTCAGCCAGTAGCTCTGATAGACCGGCACTGCCGCCCATCCTATGCCGGCACTACCGCACCTCTAAGGCTGGTAGTGCCGCCTTACACAGACAACACCTCAAATTATTTCAAGTTGAAAATCCAATTCAAATCAAACTCAAACCTGAGCACCACATGCTCAAATACTGTCAATAACTCATCGTAAACATGGATAGACCTCCACATGGTCTTTTAGGAAATTTAATAATAAAATGAACAGAGGTTGACAGGTAGGACCATGGTCCATAGACTGAGTTCATGGACTGGGGTTTAGTTATACGGTGGATTTGACTCATGGAACATTGATCTGACATGCGGGGCCCACATGTCATAGGCTTGGTTCATAGTGGATTGGGTCTACAATGAACCGACCAATGTTGGGTTTGGGTTGGGTATGCCATGAGTACTACTAACGCAGGCATCGGTGCAGATGTTGCGTAGACGCGAACTAGCATGGCTGCTGATGTGTTGACTGACAGCGGCGGCTGAGACTGGCTATCAAGCTTAATGAGTTATTATCAAGCTTCTTTCTAAATTAACGTAGTTCGATATAAAATTATTTTATTTACCATTTAAGTAGTTATTTTAAATTCGAGCTAACGAAGCACTATCAAGCCAGTTCATATTAACCTTTTTTTGTTTAAAATAGACTCATTTCAATTTTGAACCTATTAACGGCTGTAATTGAAGCAGTTCAGCTCTATCGATAGTGGTTCTCGTGGAACTAGGGTCGACAGCGGTGGCAGACGACGACGATGGGTTTTTAAGCGAGCGAAGGTGCAACTGGAACTCAACAAGGTGAACGTAATGACGTGGATGGCGAGACCGGCGGTAAACTCCAACGAACGATAGTGCGACAAAGACGGTGGTGGCGATGAATGCAATTGCAGCGACAACTACAGGTCACGGACATATGCGCACCGGCGGGTAGAACACATGACAACGATCACGGTGGTGAAGATAACAGCGACGGAGACTCACCAGCGATGGTGGAATCCGGTGGTCAAGGGGCAGCGACGGAAAACCTTCGCGGGCTTCAATCTACGCGTACGACGAACAAAACTCAAATCAAATCTAAGGGTAGGTAGATTGGAACAAGGGACATACGGTGAGGCTGGTGGATTCAAGATTGGCTCACTGATGCGATGAGGAATTAATGCGAAGGCAACAGTGGACGCGGTGGCTCTTGTCATCAGATCACTTGAAGGCAACATGGTAGCACGGCTTCCTTCGACGATTTGCGGATTTGGCGGAGGCTCTTACCACCGGACTTGAAGACAACGATGGTGTGCCACTTCCTTTGACGATTTGACGGTGATTTTGAGGCACTAGGGTTGGGGCTTCCGTTTGGGGGGTTCGGCACCTTTATAGTGGCCACGACATGCGCACCAAGACACCAAGGCGGCGACAACACGAACGCTATGTCCGGGCGGCTACAGCTACAGCGAGGCGGAGCAAGCATGTGCACGGCATAGGTGATGCAGCACTGGACTGGGCCAGCTGGCACGTGAGGGAGGGAGGATGGGCCGGATGGGCTACCTGGCTAGGTCAAGCGGCGTGGGAGAATGGCGGCGAAAGCAAGCCAGGTTGGGAGAGAGAAGAGAGTGGGCTGTGGGCCAGGGAGAAAGGATTCAGCCATTCAGCCTTCCAACTTTTTAAATGAGATTTTCTATTTTAGAAAATACTGAAAAGCACGAGAGCACAATAAAATAGCAAATGCGTTCGGAAATTTTTCAGAAAATATGGAAAATATTTCCAAGCATAATGACCCAAACAAAATAATTTTTATAATTGTTGACGTTTGATTTTATCACATTAAATTGTTTTTATTTATGAAAATCCTAATTAAGCTTTAATTGATGAGGAAAATTAGTAAAAAATTTTTGGAGGGCTAAACTGCTTAAAAAAATTTGAAGGGTGAAAACTAAGATGTTGCATTTGTCCTGTATACCCAGCATTTGTGGTATGCTAGTCCTATGGGTGATAACGCACTTGAACCGGTCTAGACTTTTGGATTAGATCGATCCGAAACTTGAAATGGATTGGACTCATTTTGGATCTATAGTTATTTGGACCAGATATAGACAAGATTGAGCCAGGTTTGGACATTAAATTTTTCTACTAAATCGTAGTATTGCACGTATTATGTGTTGATTCTGGTCACATGTACATAAATGTTGTACATGTGAATGGTTCGGATCAAGATCCAAGCCTTTATTTGAGTCTAGATTGAACTGGCTTATTAGTTTTAGGCTTGGATTGGACTTAGATTAGATTTGTGCTAGGCTTTAGCCCATTATCACCTCTAGCTGGTCCCTCATTTCAGTAATCTGGGCCGGTCATTTGGTTCACAAAATCTGATTCCTCACGCATACCATTTCTGCTCAACTGCTGAATGGATCGAAAGCTTCAACACTTGTTCGCAGTCCACAGTCTCATTCAGGTGATCATGTTCACGGTATCAGATTTGGGTAATGTTTATTCTGGGGCGGTTGAGCATAGATGCCAGTGGAAGTAACATCTTGGCAATTTATCAATCCTTTGTTTTCCATGTGAATTGCCCGTTTTTCATACGTGACGAAATTGAACTTGCACTTTTGCTCATACAGAATATCGGTACAGATTGACTATTGACGATCCTAGGTGCTAATTTGAAGTTCTTGTATACCATGGTACAGTACATACATATATAATCTTCGGGGCATCTGTGTCAACAGTCAAGACTAGAAGAAATGAGGCGCACTTTTACGCAGTGGTATTGTTGTAAGTAAACAGCAAAGTTTACACGCTTGCAGCTAGCGGGAGATGAACACGTACGGTATGGCACAGTCAAACGCCGCCACCTCGTTGGGCTTCGTGGAAATCTTGGGTTGCGACTGTGCTGGATTTGGTTATCTTGCCCCGTGTGAGTTCAGAAATGTCGGCAGCTGAGTAGCGCTGGCTGAGCACGTGCGGCGCCACTCCGTAAAAGATATAGGCCGTTTCGGTTTCTGTACAGCTTCTGTTGTAAAAAAAATAGATTATTTATAGAATGGAAGGATTCTGAACAGTTTCTCTGAGAATTAGAAACTGCCAAGCATCAGAATCTGACTAGAACCTGATTCTTACCAGCTCAATTCTAAACCTAGAAATCACAGCCAACTCAACCCGATTCTCCTATAATCAGAAGTAGCTTCTTCCATAATCCAAAATCCATAATTCAGAAGCTGAACTAGACCAAGGTAATTAATGAATCTACACGTTTACTCTAGGTATAAATTTTTTTGAGATAATCAAAGAAATAGAATTATCGGTTCTTGAGTTAAAAGCAGCATACCCAAGAAAATAAATGAGGACCATCATCCTCTACAAAATCTACGTTTTTGTAATAGTTAAACAGCAACTGAGATATATCCATAACATATACCAATGAATTAGAAGTTGATAAGCACAATTGTATCTACAACCTAGACCCCATTGATGACTCCAAATGAACACACACCATCGAAATGTAAACAGAAACTTTAATCTCCGGTGGGAATAAACTTGTAAGGGATTTGATAGAGAACACAAAAAAAAAAGTTATTTCTTAAAAAAATGACAAATCAAAAGTACAATGTCCAATTTTTTGTTTTGTTTTGTTTGTAACTGAAGTAAGAAAGTACTACTGTATAAAAATTTGAACGCAAGCTACGTGAAGCAGTTCATGGTAAGCCCATTCTAACTTCCTTGTGCTCCAAAAATGTTTACATATATTGTTGAAATAATGTATTGGGTCCATATGCACTTGAATCATGGGAACTTTGGCCCTAAGACAAACACAAGAAAAATCAGTGTTGCAAAATAGAAATTTGGTGTGTATCATATATAACTCTCCAGATGGGTTAACATCAACAGTTCATGTAAATCAAAATTTTCCACAAACCCAATTAATTATGAATTGGCATAACAGACTTACGTCAACCCATTCATTACAAAATTCACAAATTGACGGCCAGTACTCTACCTATCTTTATTTAATATAGCTTGTCAGTTTTCAAAAAAAAAAAAAAAAACAAATTGGCGGCCGGTAAAGATTCACATGACCGTCAACAGTGCAAGCAGCCAGCAAACAACTGAGATAGTCGATCGATACATATAAAAAATATATTAGGTGGTAAGATTGATAGCTCAATAATATTATGATTCATATGTAAACCTTACAATAAAACAAAATATAGCTTTAAGTATCGCACATCAGCAAAAGCCATGCGATAAAAAAATAATAAATCTTCGAAAATAGAAACACCCAACCTTCTCTCTGGTGACACCACAAATCCTGAGTACAGCTGCAGGACCAAATGAGTTGGGAAGTACCTCTTTGTGGCTCTCACCAATAACAAAATCTATCTCCAGCTGCTGAAAGGCTAGAAAACTCAACAAAAGGAGAAGAGCATCCTAATAAGATCAAGCCAGATGTCCAACAAAGAGCGTCATCCAAATTAGATTTAACAAATTAGCTAGGAGACGGTTATGACAAACAACACGAACAAAACACAACCATCACATAATTAGCTTGTCTCTTGAAACGATTCTTTTTTACCATCATTATATCTGCCGCCTCATCTTTCCTCCCCATGTAACTACTGGTATTACAGAAACATTGAACAGACAGTGCAGCATGTACAAAGGTTCATGAAGTATTCCCTGAGTTTTAAAGCCCATACGTGATTCAAAGTTTATATCTGAACAATGTGTGTTTGATAGGAAATAAACATTTTTTTTATGAGAAAAAGTCCACTCCAGAACCCAACTAAAAAGCTTTAAAGCATAAGTAGTCTATGTAGAAACTCAACTAACGGTCCTACACTCTGGGAAATCGGTATTTCAATCCAAAATGGTAATGATTCTAAGATCCATCTCATTTTGCTCAGCCACAATCAGAATTTTGAGGCAGAACTGTAGAAAGTACAAGAACGACCAAACTAAGAAAGAAAAGGGGGGCTGTGCCGTGTTTAGGCCGCCCGTGAAAATCCCGGCCCATCGCCTAGCTCTAGACGGGTCGAGCGAGGAGGAGGGCGCATGCGGCGTGGACCGCACGCCAAGACCAAAATCCCTCGAAGTTTAATATAGGGAGTATTCAGGCTTGCACTGGTGAATAAACCGCGCTGTTCTATAGGATGGTTTTTCCTACTTGTACGTGTAGGTGTATTGTATGACAATTAAATGTGTCTCCAAACTGATGCAAACTGAAATTTTCTTCGGTTGACACAGCAAATTTCAGCGACTGACCAAACAAACAGATCGCCTTTCAGAGCATTTTGAGTGTACCTCCACAATTAGGACTATACGACTTTGCTTGTTATTTCTCAGTTTGTTATTCCCTTTCGCTTACACAACAAACACACAGTAAAACCAACTTTTGAGAGAGAATAGTAAGCACAAGCTAGCGGAATAGCGCCATGCTCTTCAGTTAACGTTAGGTTTAGCTTACACTAAATTTAATATAAATTATTTATTATTTTCGATCCAATGGATCAGATTAGCTAGTATTTATTTATATTTACTCATATAGTAGAATAGTATAAATATCCTTAATAAATCAATATCTAGATCTGATTTTTATTATCTATTGTATACTAATCAGTATAATTGATAATATATCGTAAAATTTATTTTATATTAACACTTACATGGCTTATAAGCACTATAATGACTACCCGAGCCGGCTACTCCAGTCTCCCACCCTTGGAACGGCAGTACTAAGAGTTGAGATTAGAAAAGAGCACTGTGCAGTGTGCACTTACGCGGAGTTGCACGTTAGCTAGGGGTGGGCATTTTTCGAATTATCGAATCGAATTAATTAATTAATTACTTTGGTTTTTTCGGTTTATGATTTTGTATTCGGTTTTTATTCAATTTGGTTTTTTGCGTCCAAACACCGAAATAACCAGATAGCCTATGTATAATACCATTTTACAACGTTTTTTCTAAACCTATCAAACAATTCTCATTTCTACTATTTTTATGTATATATATGGTATGTTTATATGTTCGAATATGCTTATACTATAATAACCTATTAATATTATATAAGTTTATCTCAACTCTGTGTTGCGACATGAGAAAAACCAAATCTGATGTACCTAGTGTTTATTCATATTTTGGTTAACCGAAAAACCGAATCAAAATACTTCGGTTCATTAGGTTCGATTTTTCATTTTAATTCGAGGAATTCGGTAGCCAATTTCTAAAATCCGAATTATTTTTAAGACCAAACCGATTAAACTAAAAAAACCGAATTCCCACGCCGAACAATAGCTGGTTGGCCCTCCCTATCCACTCGCCGGCAGCCACCGCACACCATCTGACGTGTCCCCTCCCAACGCCTCAGAATTCAACACGCGTCCCACTCCGCGCCCACGTGTCCCGATCCCGGCGCGCTCGCACCGACCCAGCAAGACAGGCACACCGTAATAATTCACGGAGGCCACAAAATTAGCCAGCTGGCCCTGATCGCGATTAGTCGCCATCATTAGTTTAAGGATACGTAAATTTACCGTAATGCCCCTCCCCTGCGCTTTTATTGAATTTTTTTCAACGCCCGTCTTCTCTTTTTCTATCGCACCTACTGTTCACGCTCCACAGTACTCATAATGTTAGCGGCGGCAGCGCTACTCCGAATCCAAACCCTAACCCTATAGCCCTCTCCAATTCGATCCGAGAAGCGGATCCCGAGGCTCCCTGCGGTGGCGGCAGCGATGGAGGAGCATACGCTTGGCGGCGCCGGGGGCGGGGGCAGGCCGCCGATCCCGGCGGCGGCGGCCGCGGCGAGGAAACCGGTGCTCGCGCGGCACGCCTCCTTTGTGAGTACACCTCCAAAATCTCGCTCCTTCCGGCGCTCTTAGCTCGGTTGCTTGCGTGATCTGTGCCTCTGCGCGAAAGGTGCGAGCGTTGTGTGTTGCTAGGCTTGATTCGTGCTTAATCTTTGCTGTCTCGTGCGGTTCCTTCGCTGCGATGTGTGAATTGTTTGCGCCAAGAGCTCAAGAAGCTAAGGTTAGCACCGGTAAGATGGGATGGGTGGTGCTGTGTCGAATTTGGAGGTGACAAGATAGGGCAAGGAATCTTGGGCTCTGAAATTGTTGGTACATCCGTGTTGTACTGGAAGTACTAGCGAGCTGGAACGAGATGTTTGGATCCGTGCGGTTTATGTGGGTGCAGGACATTGGGAGTCTGGAAAGCCGTTTTAGATGTTTGTGATCCGGTGGTCTTTTGCGAAGACTGCCTTGGGCTCTATGAAATGATTCTGCCGTAGTATTGGGTACTGGGTATGCAGACAGAGCGTTTCAGAAGGTTTGCGTAAACTAGATTAGTGTCTTGGTGCTCGATGCTGCTGTAGTATTTCCTTGGTGTGTAAATTATTGCAGGGTACGCAGTGAACGTGATACTTAACATTCCTCTTAAATTGGGATTCTGTTCCTGGCAAGATTCTTGTCTAAAGATGCCATGTGGAGAAAAGGCTGGGCATGGATTTGAGGACATCGCAAAAGTGAGGATCAGACTGGTAATCTAGTACTTATGTGTCATGAAAGTATCTTAACTCTTTTGGTACTGCCCTCACCCTGTTCTGACCTCATGGCCCCAGGGCATTATTCAAGTGAAATTATTAGACAAGGTACCCTCGTGTATGTGCCAAGGTTTCAAATTTCATTTTTGGACCACATCTCGAAGACGGCCGAAATCTGAAATTTCGGCAAGATTTTGGAATTTTGGCCGAAATCCAGTCGAAACACAAAAAACAAATTTGAAATCCGGTAATTTTGTGTCTGAGAAAATCGAAATTTTGGCAATTTTCAAACCCCTATGAAATGGTCTCCCAAGGCTAGAAAAAATTAGGAAAAAATATGAAAAAAGCCATTCAAGCATTTATCTACATTTCCTATTTGTTTGAATGCAAAATACCAAGTTTGGTATGTCTAACTTATGGCTAGAAACCAAACACTAGATTAACTTCATCAAACCTATTTAAAAGTCTTAACTTATGGCAATGTTTAGTTTCCAACTAAGTAAGCCCTACTAACTGCCATGAAGCATCTGGCCATGAATCATCCGGCCAAGTATACTACTGCCGAAACTACTTGTCCAAGTACTAGTATTGACAAAACTACAACCATCAGCCAGATCTGGCCATGAAGTAGCCCAATCCGTCTCCTACTACCTCAATCTCGGTGAAAAATGACGAGATTTCAATGAAAAAAGTGACGAAACTTGGGTGAAAAAAGTGACGAAATTTCAAACAATCTGACCGAAATCTCGATAAATATCACCGAGATATATCTTGCTACTGACCGGAGCTAGGCCGCCGTGGCCGGATCTGGAGTGGAGGTAGCCGGATCTAGACCGCCGACTCGACGCAGAGCTCCAGACACCAGACGGGAGAGTGAGGGAATGAGTGACAGGGAGTGACTGAGTGAGAGGGAGTGAGAACTGCTAGCTACTACTGTTATAATTGAGCTGCTCTAATTGAATTGTGGGAGGGGATAAAGGGAGGGCTTTTCTGCTTGATTTGTTAGGTCATATGCATGAAACACATAGCATTCCTCACATGAAAACTAGGGTTACAGAAAATTTATATATGTATTTTTTTGCGAAATTCTCACATGTATTCCTCATAAAAGGCATCACAATTCTCTATAAAAAAAATTGGTGCGAAATCCAGTCCAAAATGCTGAAATTACTGTAGCAATTTGAAATTTTCAACTTTTTATTCCGCCGAGATTTGGAATCTTGTTCCCGGCCGAAAGCCGAAATTTCGGCCAAGATTTCCGAAATCTCGGCGAGATTTTGAACCCTGGTCTGTGCTTCTATATGAATATTAATTGGCCATTTAAGTCCTTAACAGTTGAAAAAAATTCCTCGGCCCAATTAGTTTCAGCTTCTGGATTATGGGAGAAGCTGCTTCTGATTGTGGGAGAATCGGGTCGGGTCGGCTACGACTTCTATGTTCCAGACCAGGCTAGCGAGAATCAGGTTCCAGCCGGATTCTGATTCTATATAGGCTGTGTTTGTTTAGGTCAGTCTTTGGAGGAGAAGTCTTGAAGCTGGAAGAAGCTAGCCGACTGGCCGGAGTGGAGGTCGGAGCCGAAGAGACTTGATGAAGGAGATGGCAATTTTTTGTAAATAAGATCAAGTTGCAAGGGTACCAGGGAAGTGGGATTTTCAGAAGCTCCAGCTAGCCCGAGAAGCATCGTTTTCCTTGCTTCTCTCGTGTAGTGCAAATTGGGCTGGAGCTTCTCCTCTCCAGCTAGCTGAAAAATTACTGTTTGTTTTGGCTTGTGACTTATGAAGGCCTAGAAGCCAAATAAGCCTAAGCAAAAGCCTAAACAAACACAGCCATAGAGGGCAGCTTCTGATTGTGGGAGAAGCTGTCCAGAATCCTCATGTTAGGCAAACAATCATTTTTTTTAAGCAGGAGCTGTGCAGAAGCTGAAACGAACGGTGCATAGTTGTCATGGTGTCGCCTTGGCGACGCCTCGTCGTCGCGGCGACCAGAGGAGGTCACCAGAGTAGCTCGCCTCGACTGGAGTGGAGGTGGCAGCCGGCGAGGGGCCGTCAGCGACAGAGGAGGCGAGGGGCGGGCGGCGCTCGACAATAGAGGAGGCAGGCGATGGATCGGAGGAGGAGGAAGCCCAGATCTGTTGTCCCCGCCGCCGGATCTGCCATCCCGACCGTCGATTCTTCCTCTGCGGGCGTCACGCGCCTCTGCTTACCGACGATTCGGCCTCTCCCCACCGTCTTGCACGTTTCCCGTCGTCGATTCGGAGAAGGCACCAATGCCAGGAGGGAGAGGGGAGTCGGCCGCGCAGGGGGTGGAGGCGATGAGCTCGGTGGCGGCGTGGAGAGCTCGAGCTCGATCAAAGGCACCGGCGCCAAGAAGGAGAGGGGAGTCAACCACGCAGGGGGTGGAGGCGAGGAGCACGGTGGTTGCGTGGAGAGCTCGAGCTCGAGCTCTTTCGCGAGACAGGTGGGTGGAGAGCTCAAGCTCGAGCTCTTTCGCGAGACAGGGGGTGGAGAGCACGGGCGACGGCTGGATTGGGGGAGAGAGAGACGGGGAGACGGTTAGGGAATGAAAAAAGCCAAGTGGGCCGAAGAGTTAATTTCTTGTCACATGAGATATTATAGGGTATATTAATTAATTGAGAGGTGTTTCTATGCTTTCCTTTTTAAAAATTGCACAAATGTTAAAGCTTGAATGAAAGGTAGATGGTGATTACTTACCTCTTCGCTTGCTTCAAGATTTGTGCAACTTGTATTGGAAAGGAAAGCATAGAAGCACTGCTTTTGTTGTCTAATCACAGCTGCCTAGGCGTTCAGGCAGTCCAGGCTCGCCTCACCTAGTCGGACCGTCGTGAAAACTATTGAACGAGGTCCTAATCTTTTTTACATGCCACCTTGGAAGTAATTTGCTAAACGGTTACTTGGCTTGTTCTCATCACCCTGCTGCAATTTCATCGCGAGAAGTGCTTCTATGTTTTTCCTCCCAATACAAGTTGCACAAATCTTGAAGCAAGCGAAGGGGTAAGTAATCCTCATCCACCCTTCATTCATGCTTTAATATTCGTGCAACTTTAAAAAAGAAGAACATAGAAGCAGACCTCATCGCTCTACTTGAGGTTTGATTTAGTTATATCAAAATTGGGTTCCTTGGTTCTATCAGATTGGATAGGATTTTCTTGATAGAAGCCAAACAAGGTGATGAACTGATACACATGTCATGTTTGGCTGTCCCTTCTCATTACTGTACAAAAATAACTATAACAAGATCTGTGCATTCTGCTTTCTCTGTGTGCCTGGCTGATACCTTCACGTTGCTGCGGGAATTTATAGAAGCTCATACTATTTGAGCAAGGAGTGGAAGAATTATCATGACACATTGAATTCCCTCGGCAGGAGAAAGGATAGTTCCTTCGCAGTTGCAATTATTAAGCAAAACTTGTGGGCCATTATTCATCCTCAATAATGTTGAGTGGCTATGATTATTTCATGATGTGGCCTAATGGCATTCTTGTTTTGCATTTTTGGGATCAACTTTATTAGTATATGAATGGTATGATATAGACATGAAAGTTTCTTTAGCTTTAGTGCTAACAACACTTCATATCAAGATAGCATGCAATGTAATCTCGAAACTTTTGTAGTTCTTTTTTTAAATTTTTGCTATGGCTAATTAATTGCCATACTTGGCATTGGTATTGCAGGTGAGGAATCCTGCAAACAATAACAAAACTGAAACTGAGAAAACTTTTGAAAGTACGGATACCGAGTTTATCCCAGTTGTACGGTCTGGAGGCTGGGCTGATATTGGGTCAAGGTGCACAATGGAGGATGTCTACATTTGCTGTGATAACTTCATGCAAGATTTTGGACTTGGCAGTTATGAAGAAGGGCCCAGTGCATTTTATGGGGTATGTTTTTGTTCTTTTTGTTCTAATTTATCATGGTTTTTCTTTCTTGATGTTTGTAATAGATTTTAGCTAATTTTAGTCATTTCATGACTGGAGAAACAATGTCAACTCCCTTCTGGAAGAGTACTTATGTGCATCTGACAGGCATCTTCTGTGAATGTACCCTTCACACGGTTTTAATTTTTTAGGTTTTTGATGGGCATGGTGGAAAGCATGCTGCGGACTTTGTGTGCAGCAATTTGCCAAGGTTTATCGTTGAGGATGAGGGTTTTCCGAGGGAGATAGAGAAAGCTGTGTCCACAGCATTCTTACAGACTGACGCTGCTTTTGCAGATGCTTGCTCTGTGAACTCCTCTCTTGCATCTGGCACAACTGCGCTTGCTGCACTCTTGGTTGGGAGGTATTTTCCTAACTTACGCAACTGTAAGCCTTGTACTCGGTTATTTTGTAGCATTTCTGTTTAACTAGTATTTGAAACTTGTCACTACTTATCAACAGCAAAAAAGCCTTTTCCCCCCTCCTGTTATGTTGCCTAAGCAAATCAATTCTTCAACGTGCGCATTCATGCACACAAGAAAGTGAGGGGCTTCAATATTTCATCTTCTTTGGTAGCTGCAATTTTCTTGTTCTTTGTGTGCATATGAAGTGTGTCGTCAGGTTTATACATGTCCTTTGCTCCTTTTGGGAGTATGCAAATTTCTGTCATTTGTTTTCTGAACAATTCATTATCTTCTTTCTATTTTGATCACTTTGTTGACCATGGTTAATACCAGCATGCACCATAGCCTATTGCATGCTGCAGTATTCTCTTTCATGATGAAAATAACAATAACCCCCCTTTCTTTATGATATTGGGTCACACGAATGGACTGTGTGCCCCTTTTTCTTTGTTAGTCCATTCTTTAATCCTCCCTTTTCTTTATTTGAATTCTGCTTTCTTTCTATGGATATTTATCCATAATTTCTTTTAATCATTTCTGCATTTTTAACAGGTCACTTCTGGTGGCAAATGCTGGTGATTGTAGAGCAGTGCTATGTTGTCGTGGACAGGCAATTGAAATGTCCAGGGATCACAAGCCATCTTGCAACAGGGAGAAGATGCGCATTGAAACATCAGGTGGCTATGTTTACGATGGCTACCTGAACGGGCAGCTCAATGTCGCGCGAGCAATCGGGGACTGGCACATGGAAGGAATGAAAGCATGTGATGGTCTTGGGCCTCTTAGTGCCGAGCCTGAGGTGATGATGAGGAATCTTACTGAGGACGACGAATTCCTGATCATCGGTTGTGATGGTATCTGGGACGTATTTCGCAGCCAAAATGCGGTAGACTTTGCACGCCGAAAGCTCCAAGAGAACAATGACCCTGCTGCTTGCTGTAAAGAACTAGTTGACGAGGCCATCAAGAGGAAGAGCGGTGACAACCTTTCCGTAGTTGTCGTCTGCTTCAACTCCAGGCCTCCTCCTGTCCTAACAGCTCCAAGGCCTCGTGTACAGAGAAGTATATCTGCAGAAGGCTTGAAGGAGCTGCAGAGCTTCCTCGATAGCTTGGCAGATTGACATATGTGGGTTCAGAATCCCCGCCATACTGTAGTCGTGTACTTTTCCCCTTTTTTTCTCCATAGCTTAGTATGGAATTTAGGTTTAGCATGTGCTATCTCGTAATTTCTCTGAGATAGCTGTTGTTGAGTAACCAGCGTTGTAACATATGCTGCGGCTAATTTTATCTGCAGTTGAAAGTATTTGTTGGCTTCGGGACCTGTTGACTTCACAAGTCTGGAATGATGAGAGAGAAACATTTCTTAGGTCTCAGTGGATTGGTGACTTATCTTTTTTTGCTGACTATATGTTTTAAGGTGTTTGCAATGCCATGAGAATTAAGATAGGTTACTAGGTTGGGAATACTGTGGTCGCCTACAGGGAAATGCTTGCGTTTTTTGTGACCAAGCAGGACAGCTTGGTATGTGTAACTAGTACAATGGCTAAGCGGTTGCTTGGGAAATTTTGGAATACAGTACAAAATTTGACCCGTATTTGCGTAATTACAGAAAGAACAGCGATAAACAAAATTTCAAATTTTGTTTTTGCTTTACCGAAATTTCAAATTTCGTTTTTGATGTATTCGAAATCTGGTATTTCGGGAATAGATTAAATGAAGTACCAAATTTCGAGTATAGGGGCCCCACCCTATACCTGAAATCTGAAATTTCGGATATGGGGTCAGGCCCCATACCCGAAATGCCAAGCTTCGACAAAGGGTGACAAGGGCTGGCCAGTGATATGAGTAGCGAATGGTCAATTAGTGCCTGTCAGTTCCTTTTCATCAAATCAATCCATACCCGAAGCTTTGTGATATGAGTAGCGAATGGCTGTCAGGCCTTAGCCGAAGCTTGGCATTTCGGGTATGGGCCCCACCCCTCATGATAGGCACACGGGGTTGCCCGATCTTCCGGTGAGGGGACAACTTCGATTAGGCGGAGAATGACTTTGACGATCCGGTTACGAACCACACAAGGACAAGCGCCCGCAATCGCTAAACCATGCTCCTAATCGTGATCAACCGTGCCAAGACACGGATGACCTGATCATGAAGATCTATTCTTGCAAGCAATCGAAGAACTAGCACGAACAATGATAAAGCACACACACAAGTTGGGTTTTGAACTTGTTTACTGCTGCTCTAGCCGAGTCAGGTGAACAAGGATAAAGTTCCACACATAGGGGCAACTAATCTTAACAAAACCTAAGGAGATAGAGAGGGAGCTTTGTCCAATATATAATGGCCGCTAGGAGTTGGCTTCATGCCACTTTAATTACATGTGAACTCAACTGAACAATAGTGTGGCACAACACCCCAAAAGTCTGAGACCGTCGCACCTTTTTGGCTCCTGTGGTCATCTCGAGTGGAATTTGAGGATGAGGCTGGATGCATTGGAAAGAGCATGAAGTTATCTTTCAATCAAGTACTCACACGTCCCAATCGGAGTCCGTTTGCATTCTCTAGGTCCATTTGAACGCAGCACCCCAAAAGACTGAGACCGTCGCACCTTTTTGGCTGTTGTGGCAAGCTTCGAGTATAATTTGATGATGAGGCTGGATCCATTTGAGAGAGCACGAAATTATCTTTCAATCAAGTACTCACATGCCTCAATCGGAGTCCGTTTGCATTCTCTATGAGCGTTTAAAATTAGACTAGTCATTGGAGGCCGAGTTGAAACCTTTCGCATTCCCACATTGCTTTATGACTTATGTTGGCGAATTAATGTTCCTTTGATGATTTTTGCCCAGGTTCCTAAGTATGAGAATATTATTAGGTAGTGGTCTATTCTCCATTGTAAAATTATGCAACCCGAGAAATGAATTCACATGTTGATTTAGCTACCGTGGACGTGCCCTTATGATAGGACCTTGCATAGGGGATGGTGGAATTGAGGTCATGGGTGCATCCGGTATAGTGATGTCCTCATCACCCCATACCCGAAATGCCAAGCTTCGTTTAATCCATTCCCGAAATACCAGATTTCGAATATATCAAAAACGAAATTTGAAATTTTGGTAAAGCAAAAACGAATTTTGAAATTTCGTTTTTCGCTGTTCTTTCTGTAATTACGCAAATATATTGTATCAATTTATAAATACGGGTTAAATTTTGTATTGTATTAAAAATTTCGTGCCAGGCCATTGTATGCTGCTACTTGCTTTTGTGAAGACGGTCATAACCATCCTTGAAATGCTATCATGTCCTGTGTTAACTGTATTAGCACTTCAGATTGCCATCAGGCTGCTTGTGCTGTTCCATTGGCGTCTCAAATTATTCCATCGAATGTTTTTTTTTTCTTAATCCTCAAAAAATAAACCCAGCTCCATACTACAATTATCGAAGGAACTGCAGATTATTTCAGCAGCTAGTCTTTTCCCATGACATCGTATGCAGCAGCAGCTCTTCATACTTGTACCCTGTCATCATGTTTGGAAGCTGAAGATCTTGGACGAGGCAACGACGAAGGCGAGGCCATGAACCCAAGTACAGCCTGCCACATAGCCAGCAAGCCGTGAAAGCAATCCAAACAACCTATGTCAGCCTGCCTGATCGGTTCCCTGTATAAATTATGAAACTTTGTCAGCATGGAGGTGCTGCCTCGTAGGAGCATGCGAGACACCCACGAATTTTTTACGGTAGCAGCCCTTTCGTGTTTTTTTTCTTCTAAAACTAGCTCATGCAAAATATTTTTCAAAAATAGTCTCTACCTCTACCACAGAAGACCTGGTAGACGACACGTGTTACTTACCACAATTTGGTAGCGCGGAAGGGAATGATTGGCATGAGCACACAAGCCGCCAAGTTTTTGTAGCCGGGGAGAGTGGAAGCGTCTTCCGTGCACGCCAATCGGGGGGATGGCACTGGCACGCGTGAACGAAGCAAGCGTGGGGCGAGCTAGCGTGCGTGGCTCACGTGTGGACGGAGCAGCTAGGGGTGGAATTGAGCCGAGCCGAGTCCGGCTCGGTTCGGCTGTTCGCCGATTTTCGAGTCGAACTAGGCTCGACTCGAAGTATAAATCAAGCTAAAAATGGGGCTCGGTTTTGGCTCGGACGAGCATCGAGTTGGCTTGTTGAGGCTCGTGAGCCAAGCCACCACACCACCAAAACCCAGACTCCCTGAGTCCCTGATGGCCTGACCGACTCTACAGGGCTCCCCAAATGGCCAAATCCCCCAAATCCGGACTTTCCCCAAATCCATCGAAGAGCGCCGACTGCGGCTAGGGTTCGGGCGTTCGCCATTCGGCAATCGGTCGGCCGCCGTCAACCCTACTCCGCGGCTCTGCCCCGACTGGCGGTGCCCTCCCTCTACGGCTCCACCTCATCGCCGCCTCCCCCGGCCAACCAAGCTCCACGCCTCCGCGGCTCCGCCCCGACTGCCAGCCCCGTCGCCGCCTCCCCCGACTCCGACCACCGGCGCCCTCCCTCCACCCCATCGCTGCCTCCCCTGGCCGGCCAGGCCTCCTTCCACCCCCGTCACCAACCTCCACACCAGTACCAACTGCAACTGACTTGGTGAGCTCTCTGACTTCTGTGATTCTATGATGCACTGATGCAGTACTTAAGCCAACAAATCAATAGACATCTCATGTTCTCATGATCCCATCCTGATTATTCTTATTATGGGTCTATGTTGAGAGCAAGAATACAAGCATAAACTCAATAAAAAAAATCCATTGGTTCAGGCAACATATCCTATTCTTTCAGAAATTATGAAGGAGAACTATCATGTGGATTTGTAGATTTTTTTTAGTTGAGGGATTGCAAGCAAATTGAAAGTGTATCTAGGCCCCTAAATTGTTTTGGTGATTAATGATGACACAATTAAAAAGATCTAATATTTTAACTAGAATTGATGCAGATATTGAGAACATATTGCTTTCGGAATGCGGTTGGACGCCCCTACAAACATTTAAATTCGAAAAGACGGCATCAAGACAAGAATTGTATTTTCCATTTTATTTGAGTCTTAAGGATAGCCGTACTATTAAGGGGATACGACGGGAAATCTCTGTCAAATCATGCATTTAAATTAGCACCTAAACACTTACATTTCCCATAAAGTGTTTTTCAAACCAAGCTATGTAACTCGGAGTGTCCGGATAATTTGTCTGGAGTATCCGGACTCAATCCGGAGTATCCGGGTTACTCCCTTCGGTTCAAAATCGCTCTTTAGCCAATCCGGAGTATCCGGGTTAATTGTCCGGAGAGTCCGGACTTTTTCGAAAAAGAGGGCAACGACTAGTTCTCCAAAAGACTATTTAAAGCCTCCTCCCTCTCCCAATGGCTAAATACTAGTTGGAGCTCATTCATTGCAGTATTCAAGCCTTCTCTCTCACATTCAAAGCATCCTTTAGAACTCTAGCTTCCTCCTCCATCAATTTGTGTGTGAATTCAAATCTTTGTGAGGAAAGGAAGTAGATTCAAGTGATAGGTGCCTTCACTCCATCTTTTGAGCACTAGTTCATCTTCCAACCGATCTCTCGTGGTGTTCTTACTCTTGGAGGTTGAAGGTCTCCTAGACGGCTAGGAGTTACAGGGAGCAACCAAGGCTTGTGGTGTGCCCCGGTCGTTTGTGAAGGCAAGTCTCGCCTCCGAAAGGAAAGAGACTAGAAGTGAAGCCGGCGAGTGCATTTGTGCAACACTGGGAGGAAAGATGGTTGAAAAAGACCCCGGCTCAAGTGTGACCGAGCCACAAGGGTCCAAAATTCGGCGAAATCCCGGCAAAATCTCGGATTTCGGACCCCTCCGAGATTCAAAATCCCGGAAAATTCAAAAAAAATAAAAAATTCAAATCTCGGATTTCTCGACGAGATCACGGCAATTTCGGGCGAAATCTCGGCAATCTCGGGAGAGATTTGATGTTTTTTTGCAGGATTTTGATTTTTGTGCATTGTATTTGCTTGGGTTTAGGATCAAGATCATCCACAAAAAATTTCAAAAATTTTTAACATGTTTTTGACCATTTTTTGGTCGGTTCAATATGTCGGTTAGGACTTTTCGAATTTTTTAAAATTTTTCAATATTGATTATCTTCTGAAAATTTTATGGGAATATTATGGATGTGTTAGGACCATTCACAAAAAATTTCAAAATTTTCTAAAGTGGTTTGAACTTTTTTAATACATAGGAACTTTTCTAGTGCATTGAAACTTTTATAAATGGGTACAGTACTAACTCACCTATGTATATATGGGCGGGGATTCACATATAAATGATCAGCGCTCATATTTATGGCATTAATCTTTTCTTACTGGTCAAAATTCAAAACTACAGGTGGTTTCAAAGAAAGAATTTCCCTCAGAACTGCAGGTGGTTTCAAAGAAAGAACCTCCCTTAATACATAGGATCATATATAAAAATTTTCAAATAACTTGAAGTTCATTTGTTACATTTGAAAAATCAAAAACTGATTTTATATACGATTTTTATCACGACTTTACCATTGTTAGATTTTTTAAAAATTCCTCATGATTGATCATCACCTCAAATTTTTATGGAAACATTAGTGATGTGTTAGGACTATCCAAAAAAAATTTCAAAATTTTTTGACGTATTTTGAACCATTTTTGAGCCGGTTCAATTTGGCCGAGATCTCGGTGATTTCGTCTGAGATCTCGGATTTCCCGGTAGAAAAAAAACCGGATTTGAAATTTGGTTTTTGCAATTCGTCCGGATTTTGTCCGAAATTTCTGAATCTCACCGAAATTTCGGATTTCGGGAACCTCCGAGATTTGGAACCTTGCCGAGCCACCTCAACGAAGACGTAGGATTCCCTTCAAGAATCCGAACTTCGGTAAAAATTGTGGTCTTCACTCTTTCTTTCTACTCCTACGTAATTTGTGTTGCCTTGATCTTGTGGAGCCCCGATCTATTTTTCTATATTGTTTAGCTCCAAATCTGTGCTTGCTTAAGGTACTTGACTGCATTTAGATTGTTCTCATTCAATTAGCTTGTTGCAAATCTGAGTAGATTCATTTTCTAGTTGTGCTCGAGCTAGTTTATCTGGACTATCCGGATAAATACCCCGGATACTCCAGACTATTCGGAATATCCGGACAATTCATCCGGAGTCTCTGGGTTGACCTGCTCGGGTACATTTAATTCCGCTACAAATTTTGAAAACGCCTATTCACCCCCCTTTAGGCGACATCTCCGGTCCGTTCACAAATAGAGGGTCTTTAGTGCTTGATTACTATTGGAGTCGGAATTACTTCAATCAACTAAAGAAGTTATGTTGTTCTGAGATGATTGTTGAACATCATTTCATCTAAATCTAATAATTGTGAAGAATGGGCATTGTTTGTATCCATTGAGCCAATACTTAAGAGTTTGGCTCAAGTTACTACTGCATTTTCAGCTTCGGCATATCCCACCGCAAATATTTTTTATCCTCACATTGTGAATGTCAAGATTGCATTGAGAGCTGCAATTGCTGATGAAGATACAAACCTAAATGATATGGCCATTGCAATGATGCAGAAATTCAACAAGTATTGGGAAGAAAAGAATAATGTCATGGTACTTGCTACTATTCTAGACCCAAGGTACAAGATGGGATATGTTGAGTGGTGCTTTCAGAAAATTTATGAATCCCCAAAAGCTGAAAGTGAGTATGCTGATGTTCTTTAAGAGTTAGATAAGCTATATAAAAAATTTGAGATGGCACATCGGCAGAAGAAGGATACTCTTAAATCTAATGCATCCTTCTCTTCGACTATGGATACAAGCATGCACTTACCCTCAAGCTCAAGTGAGTTTCAATCCTTCTTATCTTCATCTTCTTCAAATACATCGAAGAGCGAGTTGCTCATCCATCTAGATGAGATGAATGAGAGCTTGTCAAACAAGGAGTTCAATTTGCTTGAGTGGTGAAAATTGAATACACATAGATTTTCAGTAGTGTCAAAGATGGCAAAACATTTCTTAACTATACCAACCAGCTTCGTGTCTTTGGAATCAACTTTCAGCACCAGGGATAGAGTTCTAGATGATTACCGGAGCTCTTTGTGGCCATAGTTGGAGGCATTGGTGTGTGCTTTTATGTAACACCCCAAAATTTTGATTTTCTTAAATTCAAATGTGATTTGGCATTTTTCAGAATTTTTGGAATTTATTTGGATTTATTTGGAATTTATTTGAATTTATTCCCTTTTCAAATAATTAAAGAATTTAACTTTGCAAATAAAATTTTGTTGGAAATATTTTATTTGAGTCCCAAATGTTCCAAAATATTTTCTAGAATTTTTCTGGAATTTTTCTGAGTGTTGTGCTATTTTTAATGAATTAAATGAATTTCTGGAAATTAATCGGATTATTTAAATCGCTGGAAAATCGAGTTGGTTTTACTGTTCCTCCGACCGAGCCCGAGTCTGACTCGAGTCCGAGTCCGACTCGAACCCAACCTAACCCTAACCCTCTCGACCGTCCGATCAAGATCGAACGGCCGAGATTGAGCCACGTCACCCGAGCCCGACTCCGACCGAGCCAGCCAAGTCACCAAGCCGGACCCGAGCCCAAACCCTGTGTCCGTTGGATCAAGATCCAACGGCTCACGTTGAGCCACGTCACCCAATCCGAATCCATTTTGGATTCCGCCGCCGCAGCCGTGTGGACCTCGGTTTCTGCGATTTTCACGGACGCCGAGGGGCCTATTTAATGCACCGCCGCCGCCATTGTGTTCTCCGTTTCCTTGCGCACCCGTAGCCCTAACCCACCGAGCTCAAACCGCCGTGGTTGCGCCGCAATCGCTCGCCGTAGTTGTGTTAGGGTTCCGCCGCGGTTAAGCGTCGTTTCCCCCGCCGTCCGTCATCCTCCGCCGCCGTTGAATCCAGATCCGGAACCGCAAGGTCAAGCCGCGTCGGAGAGTACCTTTCACTTCGCCGAAGAGGCGCCGCAACGCCGTTGCCGTGGTCGTCGTCCTCGTCTCCGATAAGCCAGCTCCACCGCACGCCGTCGCCGTCACTCGAGCTCCACCAACCGTCCGATCAAGATCCGAGGGCCCAGATTCGTCCACGTCATCCCCGAGTAAATTTCCACGTTTTAGTTTTAGATCTGTTTCCAACCGTTGGATCTAGATCCAACGGTTTAGATCGTGCCACGTAGCCGTAATCGCACCGTGCTTGGATAGATCTCAGCCGTTAGATCTAGATCGTACGGCTAGCGTTAACCCACGTTATAGCGTTAGATTAGATCTTGACCGTTCGATCAAGATCGAACGGTGCAGATCAGCCGAGTAGTTTTCCTATTGCGTTAAGACAGATCCGATCTGGGCCGTTGATTTTCAAATCAACGGCCGAGATCTAGCCATGTGGGCGGTAGTCTGACCGTCGCGGTCAGCACGGTCGACCGCGGTCGCCGCTGATGTCACGCGTGGGGCCCGCGTGTCAGCGGGAAGCCAACCGCACCATGACGTCACGGTGGGGCCCGCGTGTCAGCCATCCTCGGCCAAGCCGTGCTGACGTCAGTGTGGGTCCTGTGTGTCAGTGACACGTGCGTCGTGGACCGAATCCACGGTGGACCGAGCCGCGCCATGCGCCGGGTCCATGGACCCGAGGCGACGTGGCGGCTCTCGATTGGTCCACGTGTCGTGCTGACGCAATAAATCTTTTTCCGAAAAAGAAATTATTTATTTAATTCGGTTTATTGATTTCAAATATAGATTCAAACTTCAAACGCTTATAACTTTTGCGTTTTAACTCCGATTTGAGTGATTCAAATTTCTAAATTTTTATAAAATTGAGATCTACCTAATGGTGAATTTTATTTAATTTTTCGACCAAAGTATTTCTCTGTTTATATTATTAAATGGTTTATTTAAAATTTAAACGCTTGTAACTTTTGCATTTTAACTCCGATTTGGACGATTCCAGTTTCTAAAAATTTATAAAAATGTGCTCTTTCTGTTTATGAAATCTTTTTGAACTTTTGAACACCCTTGTGTACTATTTTATTTATTGATTGCTATTTGCACGCGTTACGAGTAGACGTTAAAGTGCCCGAAGGCTTCGAAGGTGAAGTGTTGACCCAGGAGCCAGCTCAAGACCAAGGACAAGTACTCTTTGAAGGTAAGTTGTGCTTTGACCATGTTGATCCCATTATCAAATTAATTTGGTTTAAATTATTGCATGCTAGTTTAATGAGAAAATGCTTTATTTAATTATGGGAAATTAGATAAATGCCAAATTGCGGTATGACACCTTGGTTAATTAAATATGTGCCATGACCCTTTGTCACCCTAGTTGTGGATTATTAGTTGGACATTATTAAAATTGCCAACATGGGTAGTTAGACCGACGTAGTATGCTTAGCCTTGCCACGTGAAGTGCTTTGGACAATCAAATGCTAATATTGACTTAATGAGATATTGCATCTGTTTTTGAAAGAAGTATCATGTGTTATGATTGTCGATGGCACGTGGTGCATGGTAATCAACTGGGGCTTGATAAATAGATTTCAACCGGGGCATGTGGCAAGAATGATCGGGTGGGCCAGTTGTGGCACCGGGAACGTTGATTTGGTTCTTCGGGTAGTCTTGCCCTGGTCACCCTAAGGACTTAACCTTGCAAGCCTTTGAACTGAGTCAAGCGTGCAACCACATGTCTGTAATGGGACGGACCTAGTTGATTAAGTTGCTAATAACGTACCTGTGGGACCTCGGGGTGTCAACTATACCTTTTGTGTAGTTGTACGGGGGAGCGTACCGGGGCTGCGGCCAGGTACCCATCTAACGGTTGATTGGCCTAAACTTCGCCTTTGCTAAGGGAAGGGTTAGTGTGCAACAACCGAGGAGGCCCACTTGTGCTGTTAGAAGTTTTCGAAAGACTTTGGTACGGACACTCGCCTTTGTGGTGTTTGGCTGTATCTTGTGGGTAAAGTGCATAACCTCTACAGAGTGAAAAATCTATTCGAATAGCCGTGTCCGCGGCATTGGACATTGCTCGGGAATTACAGTCAAGGGTTAGACTTTCTTGAAAATAACTTGGACTTGAAAGGATGGGTTTGGTTTAATAATGATGTTGATAGAAATGTGGACTAGGAATGGGAAAGATGTTTATTTAACTCCTGGAAAAGTCATTGATCTTAAACCTGTTTCCACTGCTTTCGAATCTACTTATGTTACTTGTCAAATGCTGTTTTACTGCAATTATACCATGAGCTGATCATTTGTACTAAGCCATGCATGTAGTATATTAGTTTGCATTCTGTGCATGACTTGCTGAGTACTAAGTACTCACCCTTACCACAATACAACACCAGTTGAAAATGAATTCACACCAGCTTTGGAGGAGGAGATCCAAGAGGAACCGTCTAGCTAGGGAGCAAGCTCAGTCAGTTGCCTGTGGTATACTGGATGGCGCCACGAAGTTATCTTATTTTCCGCTGCTGTTATTTCTTTCTTATTAAGTTTTCGCCCTGCGTGGCATATATTTGTAACTTGACCTTAAGGTCGAGCAACCAGCTTGTTAACTAATTTAAGTACCTTATGATTTCGTTGAGTATGATTGTGATTGTCAGCGTATTCTACACCAAGGTACCCGCTCCCCCGCACTAAAAAGCGGTCAACTGATGGTCAGGGCATGCCTGGGCCCTCCACCATGGCAAGAGAAAGAGCCCAAAGGTGGACGCCCAGGGGACACGTATGACAGCACGCCACCGGGCGCCAATGAGGTGGTCGCCAATGACGCATGGCGTCTGAGCAAAGTCGCTGGCGCCACAGGTGGTCGCCAGCAGACACGTGGCGACAGCCAGCCGCTGGCGCCAGCAGGTGGTCGCCAATGACACGTGGCGACAGCGAGCCGCAGGCGCCACAGGTGGTCGCCAATGACACGTGGCGACAGTCTGGCCGGCTGGCGCCAGCAGGTGGTCGCCAATGACACGTGGCGTATAGGTTCGCCGCTTGGCGCCAAAGAAGGTGGTCGCCGGGACACGTGGCGACAAAGTTCGGCCGCTTGGCGCCAAAGAAGGTGGTCGCCAGTGACACGTGGCGCACCATCCCCGTGAGATGGTCCCGACGAGATCAAGGGTGTTTAATGCGACCGTGCGCATTAAATGCCGAAGCGTAGAGGCCGCAGTGTGGCGGCGCGCCTTCCCCATGCGCATCATAATTGCAGGAGACGTCACGGCGGCACCTCATCCCCTGACGAAACGAGCGGCGTTGGTGGGCGTGGAAGCCGAGGCAGGAGTGTAAACGGCTATGGCAAACATTTATTGAGGCGTCAGGACAGTGACAGGCGCATTAAATGCGCCCGTGGCAGTGTAATGAGTATATGGCTTGCAGTGTAAGCCTCCCAATCTATGTTTGTGGTATGTTCATCTATAGTATAATCTAACTTTTTCAACTCTTTTTAATTTAACACATGGCTAATTTGGTTATTATAACTCTTTTCAGGAAGAAGAAGATGAGGATGATGTTCAGAACATTCCATTTCCTAAAAGCGTGGTAGACAGCAACTAATTGTGAAGGTATGTTCTGTTGATCTGAAGAGTTATTGAATTGTTGCAGTGTTAGTTTTGTTGTACTAATCAAGAAACCATAGTTATTGAATTAAAAATTCCCTGTGTACTGAAAGGAACTGTTTCTGTTTATGTAGGCAAAACACAACGTTTGGCTGTTCTATTTCATTTACCAGGACTATGGTGAGGAATCGGAGTATGTCAAGTCGCACTAGATATAGTGTTTATGCTTTGTTCCGGGGCTTGCTAGGAGACATGGAAATTTTTAAGTGTGAGCCGAGGAGATAAGAGCAATTTGGACCTTTGAACTTTTATTTAATGTGTCGAGTCAGTTGTTTGTAATGCAAATCATCAAGTGCTGAGAATATATTTATTTCTGCATTATCTCGTTCAATGTTTGCATTCTTGTTGATGAGTCTATTGATGGCATTGCTTCCTCTGCTATCTGTTGGTCGTATGCTTTCGTTTACAGGTACCTGTTGAGGCAAATACTGCCATGAATGTGTGCAAAGGATAGGGCAAAGACAGTCATGACTCTTGCATCACCAGAATCAAAGCCTAAAGACTTCAATCGGCCTGGTCATATTTTCCTCTGAAGTACAGAGAGGGTGGTGTTCTGAAACGAGTTGGACACATTGAAGCATACGTATCATCTGACAAATCTCTCTAACATTGAGTCACTGCATGTGGGCCCTCCGACGCGTGGGCCCCACATGTCAGTGACTCAATGTCGGAGAGATTGACGTCCGAGGATCTCATTGCCTATTGATCTTGCTATGCTGGCTGGGTTACCTCCTCCTGTTGGAGTTCTCTGTGAGATTGTGGATGAGGATGGCTCCATGGCTCGCTTACCGAAACTGCGTGTGTATGCTAAAAGGGAGAATTTGAAGATTGTATCAATTGCTGACTTGATTAGGTGAGTTCTAGTACACAAACATGAGCTCTTGATACTTCACGTATTGTCACTAGGACATATATCAACAACTTTGGCATTTAATTAGTATTAGTTACAATACAATTGCCAAGCAAGCCTAACGAGCCAACGAGTCGCTCGTGAGCCAGCTCAGGCTCGGCATGTTGGTTGAGTGAGCTAATTAGTAGGCTCGGGCTCGACTCACTGTTGCATCGAGCTGGGCCGAGCCACACTGAGCCGAGCTGCGAGCCTCAAGCTTAATTTTCAGCCCTAGGGCAGCGAAGGCCGCACGGGCGGCGTGCACGCGAGGAGTGCATGGGAGCAGGTGGTGCCACCAGCATGTGCGTGAGAGGCACACTTCCGAGTTCTTTAACCTATTGTGTTTTTCGGGCGCAGCAAGTAACACACATGTTTGCCATGCCTTCCGCGATGGGCAAGAAGGCTATTGATCTTTTAATTATTATTTATTATTATTATTATTATTGAAACGGAGGGTAGTTTTAGAATGAGAAAAACACACGAAGATCGTTACCCACGTCCTCTTACCAATTGCGCTTTTTCATGCAAGTTTGCAGCTTTTGTCGGCCCATAACCGTAAAGAAGAAGGCCCATGAGACAGAAAAACAGGTGACACCCGGAACCCCGTCCTCACTGCCTGCGCTCATCAGGGTCTAGGTCACCCTACTTCGGCTACAATTCGAAGGACATGCTCTTTTTTTTTTCCTCTATTTTTTTTTGGGTGGATCCAATTTTCATTTTTCATGCAGACAATTCGCTTTATTTCTTAGATAGTTAAGCTAATTGTCTAGTAAAATTGCACACTTGTTTTAATATTTGGCTAAAGTATACCTCCCATAATACCGTGTACCTTTTGGCCCTTTGAATTTTGCTTCGAATATAGGCAATGGGTTCCATCGAGGTTCATCAAATTCCAAGACGTTGTTTGGAACGCATGAATTTTTTTTATACTTATGTGGAAATAGAACGGTTTCCTGTGAAGTTAGCGCATTCCAGGCACGGCTAGTTTCGTACGTAGTTCCTGAGAAGCCTGTATCTCGTAGCAATATAATCTCGTATTTCCTCCGATCACAAATAATTATCATTTTGAATATAAGTGTAATCAAATATTTTAAACTTCGATTGTAAATATTTTTTAAAATATTTAAATTGGTTACATGAAAATTTTATGTGTATATTTATTTTGAAAAGTACTTTCGTAATATTATAATTTTAATGGATTTTATAAATATTATAATATAAATTAATGATCAATACATAAAATAACAACTATTTATGATCGGAGAGAGTAGTATTCTGATGGGCTAGAAAGGGTGTAACCTAGACGGTCCTATTTATTTATGCCCAACCTCAAAAATTGATGGATGGAAATGGCATTTCTCCCTTCAATCGTTGATTTAGAGTACAGACTAGATGCCACATAACGTTCTTGCCTTCTTGAGTAGGCATCAAGTTTTGACATTTTTTTCCCCCACTTTGTCTTTGTGGGAATCCATGGACCCAACCTCAACACTAAAACCTGCAATTCGCCGGCATCCCACCACACCACCGTAACAAAAACAACACGAGAAATTTCGCCGTCAGCCATGAATGTCACATCGGTGGCCGTTGACCGCATGCAAGGCCATTTTCTCCGTTGGATGCCCACTCCATCTCGACCAGTGAAGGACTAGAAAATTTTTAATAAATGTGTACAGAAACACCATTAATTCCAATGTGACAGTAACTAACTCAAAACTTTTCTTACATTAATAGTATGTACTCGAGACTTGAATGTAAAGTGGCCAAGCTGTAGGCAACTAGACTTGCCATATTTCAGGAATAGCGACTATTTTACATTATATCTTTGGACTTTCTGATGAGCTAGCTGTAGGGTCACTATATACTAGTATAGCAATCAAAGAGGGGGTGAATGATTGCGTGAAAGCTAAAATTAAATTTTTGTTCTACTAAAAATTCACCACAATTCGGAATTAAATAATCGCTTCGTAATCAACAAAAAACAGATTGATATACATTTGGTAAATCGCTAATTCCCGGAGGTCCAGCCGTCGGATTAATCGGAAATTTTAACACAAGAAACTAGATTCCAATACGCATCTAACAAAAAAGGAATCAGCTAGATCGGACTTACGGATCAAAAGTTATAAGCTTAGCAATCTTGCTGTGACAGATTGTACTGAGAATAGATCTAACCTTAATTCCCGAAAATCCAACCGTCGGATTGATATGAAATTTAAACTGCAGAAACTAGATTCAATTTATAAATTAACCCAACAAGAATCAACTCAATCAGATTTATGGATCAAAAGTTATAAGCTTCGCAAGTTGACTATATCAATAATGACGAGAATTGATTAAACCTTAATTTCGTAATTAAACAAAATATACAAGGAATTAACCAATCAAACTTTTTAGATCACTAACTTGATGCCCTAGGAAGGTTTGAAATAGATCAAATCAAAATTATCATAGATAAAAAAGAATCAATCTAGAATCAAAATAAGCATGCAAACGAGGAGAGAGAAAAATATAACCAGATACGGTTCATGCGAGTTACTGTAGCGCGGAGTAATGTTTATAAGCGGCACTGTAGCGCGGGAGTCTTGCTTGCTTTGGGTGGATTGCTTCTGTCGCTAGGAGAAAAGGCAGCCGTGTTTCTTCTTTTCTCTTACCGATCAGCGCCGCCAGCTCACGCATGCACTGCTGCCGTGTGAAGCTCCGGAGAATCTTTTCTTTCCTCTCTGTGCGCCGTGTTTTTTTTCACCGAAGCGTCGCCACCGATTATATTTTTTTCGTCGTGCACTTGCGCCGCCGGCTCTACAAGAATTATTCTTTATTTATTTTTGTCTAGTCTGATTACAGTACTCTAAACAAAAAA
Source organism: Rhipidocladum racemiflorum (assembly GCA_036346355.1). Lineage (NCBI taxonomy): Eukaryota > Viridiplantae > Streptophyta > Magnoliopsida > Poales > Poaceae > Rhipidocladum > Rhipidocladum racemiflorum. The sequence goes on from CM070579.1 coordinate 75,363,517, forward strand.
GTACAAACCCTAACGCCCGACACACGAATAAACAGGAGACAACCTCTCCTATTTATAAGAAGTAAACCCTGAGGAATTCGTATGCATGTCCACTTGGCCCAACATGGCCTAATACATGCAAGCTACCCTAAACGATTACAACTGCACGCGTACGGCCCACCTGCCATACTCACGTGACTAACTAGCGTCCATATGCACGGTTCTCTAGCCCGAACGTCCTGCATGACATCCTCGACCACTAGGACCTCGATTCCTCTCTGAACCTAGCCCCGAACCTCAGTTTCTCTATGAACCTAGTTCTGGTCCCGTCATCGACCATGTTCGCCCTCAAGCAACACCTGAACATGATCAAACACAAAACAATATTTCAAGCACAAGTTCACGACTTGACTCAAGATCAATCCATGCAACCACTCACACTAGCTAACAGTGAAGAACACATTAACTAAAATCATCATTAAGCCAATTTTTCAGCACATGATTTCAAGCTAGCTAACAGTGAAGAACACAGTAACTAATGCATATTTTGCTTTTATTATAACATATTTCAGGAGTATTGATTATTTCACATTATTTCTTTGGACTTTTGATGAGATGGCTAACCCGTAGCGAAGAACATAGAAACTAATGCATATTTTGCTTCTATTATGAAAACAAGCAGGAATAGAGATTATCACTACAAACGTCCGGTCATCATCGCCACGAATGTCCAGTCATCAACTGAAAATATAATATGATAGCACGAACAATAAGAAGATAGTTTTTTTTTCCTCAACAAAAAATCATTAATCCACCGATTCTCATATTTGTCGGGGTGCCGAGACATACCCGTCACCTCTCTGGTTCCGCCCATGATCTGGACCAAAGTCAGTCCACTCTGAAGAGCAGGTACTACTGAAGATATCATTAGATCCTAGACTCAAATTTGTCCTCTGAACTTTTGACAGTGGCACTGCGCGCATCGCATGCAAATGAAATGTCATAGCCGAGCACTCATGAACTGATCGATGGCACTGGCGAAAAGGACTAGACCGGGCAGGCAACCCGGTCGTGCACTGCCCACGTTGACAGGGCAGCCATAGTGGGATGGCCCAATGAAAGCCCCCTCTTGGATGCAATCGGATGGCTTCTACACGTATGAATGCCCCAAGTCGTTACAAACAGTCACTGACAGACGGGTTTTACAATGTATTATACTAGTAGTATACGATAATAATATAAACCAAATTTAGTCATTAATTTGTTAACCGTATTTTTTTCTACTTTATACAACATCATGCCGATCCTCCCATTGGAATGCAAGGATTCCACGTGAATATTCGGCGGAGCTTCCAAACCCAAAAGAATTCCTCGAGCTGATCTGCATTCCAGAAAGGATCTAGATATCGAAAACTTGCTACTAAATCGGTCTCCGGTGAAGAAAATTTTCACCACGAAAGCCCTTTACCCTTCAGTGCCAATTCAAGATTTCATGTGGACCAGATGCAAATTTACCCCTCCTCTCCAACCGTACTCCAAAATAAGCATGGCAGGTGGAGTAATGATCATACCGTCCTCTGCTCATCAATACGTACTTATACAACATCATGCGACGGCCCCACATATATATATATATATCTCACAACTAGGGATGCAAATGGGCCGGCCCTAGGGTCATCTTTGACCCACTCTAGTTCATTTATTTACACTAAAACTTATAAAGTGGAGTAAAAATTAAGTTTTTAGTGTAAACAAATGAACTAAAGTGGGCCAAAGAAGACCCTAGGGTCGGCCCATTTGCATCCCTACTCACAACATAGGGAATATCTCGCGAAACGAAGGGTATGTACGTGTAATATACAAGTATATAATACCATTTATGTGGTATTTACATTTTTTTCAGAGGTGGTATGTGTTATGAATAGCACTTGTATTCATCATGAGGCCAATGGGCCAATATATATACATGTACATGAGGATATAAAGGGAAAGCATATATTAGGCAATATCTATACAAGGAATAACAGGATACTGTCTAACACCCCCCTCAAACTCATAGTGGATCAACAACACTGAGTTTGGAGAGGAAAAAATTATGATAAGCTCTAGTCTGTGTCTTCGTGAAGAAATCTGCTAACTGGAGCTCTGAAGGCACATACTGAAGAGCCACGACCTCGTCCTGTACCTGTGACCTCATATAAGAAGCATCAACTCCAATATGCTTGGTGAGTTCATGCTTCACTGGATCTCGAGCAATGCTGATAGCCCCTGTACTGTTAGATAAAAGAGGAGTCGATGTAGAAACAGAGACACCAAAATCCTCAAGCAACCACCGTAGCCATGTAACCTCTGCTGTCAAAAGAGCCATAGCCCGCAACTCACCAAGACTTAACGAGAAATCGTTGTCTGCTTTCTTAGTCTTCCAAGCAATGAGAGAACCACCAAGAAAAACACAAGAAGCGTAAAAGGGACCGACGATCGAGTGATCACTAGCCCATGTAGCATCAGTAGTATGCCTGGAGTCAGAAAGAGCCGGAGCGTGGAAAGAAAAGACGGCGAGAGATGGTTCCACGAAGATATCGTAGAACACGAAGAAGATGACTATAGTGGAGCCGAGTGGGAGCAAAACGAATCGACTCGGGATATGAACTGGATGAGAAATGTCAGGACGAGTGACACCAAGGTAAACAAGACTCCCAACAAGATGGCGATAGCGAGTAGGATCCTCAAGAGGTTCACCATCAGTAGGTCGAAGGTGAACATTGAGCTCCATAGGAGTCTCTACCAGACGCTCATCAGTAAGAGATGCACGATCAAGAAGATCCTGGATATATTTTTCTTGGGAGAGAAAGAAACCCTCAGAGGTGGAAGAAACCTCTATCCCAAGAAAGTATCGGAGAGGACCAAGATCGGACATGAGAAACTGCTCACTGAGACGGGCCTTTACAAAGGCAATATACTGAGAATCATCGCCAGTAATGATCATATCATCAACATACAGAAGAAGAAGAGTCCGACCACGAGAAGAGGTGTGAACAAAGAGCGTAGGGTCATGAGCACTAGCAAAAAAACCAGCGGCAGTGATCACAGAAGAAAAATGCTCAAACCAAGCACGAGGGGCTTGCTTGAGCCCATAAAGAGAGCGACGAAGCCGACAAACCATGCCCTCAGGAACAGAATACCCCGGTGGTGGCTGCATATAGACCTCCTCATGCAGCTCACCATTAAGAAAGGCATTCTTGACATCAAGCTGAGAGATGGACCACTCTCGAACGTACAACAAAGAAGAAGAGTGCGAACAGTGGTCATGTGAGCCACAGGGGCAAATGTCTCATCATAATCACGACCATGCTCCTGCTGAAAACCACGCGCCACAAGACGAGCCTTGTAGCGCTCAAGAGAACCATCAGAGCGAGTCTTAATCTTATAGACCCACTTGCAGGTAATGGGACGAACACGTGGAGGAAGTGGAACAAGATCCCATGTGCCCAGGGTTCACAAAACCGGCGAAAACCGCTCGAAAACCGCGGTTTTCGAGCGTACCGCTCCGGTTCGAGATGCAAAACCGCTCGGTAAACCGGTCTAATTAAAAAAGAATTAAAATTTTTTTAAAAAATTTGAAAAAATTTGTATGTTCGGTTTTTCGTGAAAAACCGCGGTTTTTCGCGTAAAACCGCTGAAAACCGTTTTCGAAGAGGTCGGGTTAGTTTTTCGTGAAACCCTAACGGTTTTTCGTAAAAACCGATCGGTTTACCGTGAAAAACCGAACGGATTTCAAATTTTTTCATTTTTTTTGGATTTTCCAACTCTTCGGTTTTTGACGGTTTTTTAGCGGTTTTTCGCTCGGTTTTTGCGAAAACCGTACCACGAAAACCGAACCGGTTTTCGCAGTACGGTTTTGTGAACCCTGCATGTGCCAGTGCGCTCAAGGGCAGCAATCTCCTCCGCCATCGCATGCTGCCATTCCTGATGAATGACAGCATCACGGTAAGAAGTCGGCTCGGCCAGAGCTGCACCAACAAAAGCAAAACGCTCAGGAGGCCGAATAGACTGTCGATCGCGAAGAGCATAACGAGGAGGAGACACTGAAGAAGATGGCTCATCAGAAGAAGAAGATGGCACATCAGAAGAGTCCTCAGCTGACGGACGACGAGTGTAGTGGAGAGGATATGGAGAAACAACATCTGAAGAAAGCTGTGTAGGAGAGGACGGTGGTGAAGAAACCGGCGATAAAGGAGACACCGATTGTGAAGGGAAAGTGGCAACTGGAGTGTCAGGAAAAGTCAGAAAAGACAGTGGCTCAACAAGGGAAGTAGGAGAGGAAGAAGGACGAGGATAGAAGGGACGAGACTCATCAAAAGTGACATCTCGTGATATCCGTATCCGTCGGCCAACAGGATCCCAACAACGATATCCCTTATGCTCAAGACTATATCAGAAAAACACACTCAACAGATCGAGCGATCGGCAGTGCGTTCACGGTGCAAGAAGAACATAGCACACACATCCAAAAGACGAAGTCCAGAATAATCGTGGGCATGCCACAAAGACGCTAATCGAATCCCACCCTTCAGAGCGTAAGAGGGTTGGATGTTGGTCAAGTATGCCGCATGATGGAAACGGCCTCACTTTAAAATGAGGTGGAACAACTAAGCAAGCATAAGAGCGCGAGCTGTCTCAAGGAGATGACGATGCTTGCGCCAAAGAACACCATTCTCGAGCATGAGCACCAGGACACTAAAATCGAGAAAGAGTGCCCTGTGGTGGCAAGAAAAGCTCAAGAGCGCGGACATATACTCCTCGCCGAGTCAAAGACGAAGAACACGAATGGGAGAATCAAACTGAGTGCGAATCATGGTGGCAAAAGTCTTATAGATGGATAAAACCTCACTACGAGAGGACATAAAATATATCCAAGTGTGGCGAGAAAAATCATCTATAAAAAGAATATAGTATCGATGACCCCCTTTTGAAACAAAAGGAACCGGACCCCACACATCAGAATGAACAAGATCAAAAGGACGCTGGGATATAGACTCACTAGAATGGTAGGGGAGTTGTAGCTGTTTGCCAAGCTTACAACCCGTACAGTATAAAGAAGCATCACCAGACACGGAGCCTAAAAGACCTCGACGAACTAAAGAAGACAGTCGTGAACCACAAAGGTGACCCAAACGGTGATGCCACTGAGCAAAAGTCCCGGTAGAAGAAGCAACGGATCTTTGGGCGATCGTGGAAACAGAGAGACTGGCCGAGGCAGCGGAAGGTAGATGAAGCCAGTCAAGCTCCCAAAGACGCTGAGAGTCATGGCGCCGAGGGTCAGTCCCAACTAGAACCCCCGTGCGGCGATCCTGAACACAACAAGAGTCAGAATCAAGAATAACGCGACAACCATGATCAGTAAGCTGGCCAGCGGATATGAGCTGCATGGTCAGTTTGGGAGCTTAAGAAACAGCAGGAACATGAAAAGAGGACGACAAAAGATTCCCTCGTCCTGCAACAGAAAGAGAGGTACCATCTGCGATCTGGACAGTGATAGGAGCAGCAAGAGGACTAATGGGATGAAGACTCGAAGGATCAGATGTCATATGAAAAGAAGCACCAGAGTCAAGGATCCATGGTGTGATACCTGATGAGGATGGTGGTTTCTCATTAGAAGACTGAGTAGCAGAACCAGCAGAACCTGTCGGTGTAGTGGCAGCCATGCGACGTAGTAGCATAAGAATCTCCTGAGTAGAGTCAGAACCAGAAGTCTGCTGAGGAGAGGTACCCAAGAGTCCAGGTCCTTTAGAAGGACGTCCACCTTGACGAGCAAGATCCTTCTTCTTCCTGTAGCAGAACTGTTCCACATGTCCATTCTTATGGCAGTAGGTGCAGTGAAGGCCTCCCCCCTTAGTGGCTGGAACTGAAGTAGACGACACTGCTTGAGGAGTAGAGCGAGGTGCCGCCAAAACCGAGGAAGTCACCAACAGCCTGCGCCACGAAGACGAAGTCTCCTCAAGATTTAATAGCTGCAAGGGCCTCCAACAGAGTCACACGAGGATGACGAGCAAGCGGTGAGCGCGAATCTGCTCGAACTTCGGCTCGAAGGCGTGTCGAGGAAGTCGTAGATGCGCGAAGCTCCAAATGAGAATGCCGGGCGCCGACAAAGATCGGGTGTCCGGCAAACCTCCTGGCCCGAGTGAATCAAGCCGACGCCACACCAAGACAATGCGCATAGAACTCATCCATCGTAGAATCGCCTTCTTTGAAGTGATCGCTCTGTCGAACAACAGCAAGGTACAAGGAGTCTCCAGCTGGCTCATAACGATCATGAAGATGTGCCAACATCGCCTGTGCTGAAGACAAAGCAACAATGTCTCCAGTAAGATGCACCTCCATGCTAGCAACCACAATAGCAGAGGCACGAGCATCTTCATCAATCCATGTCTTGTGGGCAGTAAACTGAGTCTGAAAAGACTCCACAGCATCGGCATAGTCATCAGAGATCTTCTGGCGAGCAGCATCATTGGTCTCCTTTGGAACAACAGGAGGAGCAGGACGAGGCGGACATGAAAGCTCGCCGGTGAGAAACTCCCACAAACGCTGACCACGCATGTGAAGACGCATATGGAGAACCCAGTCTCGATAATTGAGACCATCAAAAATGACTGGGCAGCGAGGAACAGAAACAGTTCCCGAAGATCCAGAAGACGACATTTTTTTTTTACTTCTGCCGAACAAACGTGAGACTTGGAAGCTTAGAACAATTCACGTGAACTTGAATCAAGCCAGAAGGAATTGAACCACGTGGTGAGCAAGACTAGAAGTGCCTTGTCCTCACGTGACTTCTGGACGGACGGACTTCAAGCTTTGGTTCTAAGTTCCGTGCCTGTCGCCCTCGGCCTCCAGACGAACCGGCGCGAAGCCCCGCCTTCTCCGCTCGGTCTCCCGCCGAGCCCGGCGACGCCACCGACCTCCGAGCGATGGTGGCAGAGACGCGTCGAGGAGCAGCGGAAGTTAGAAGGGAGGCATAGATGGCGAAGGCGCGAGTCCGGCAGCGCGCGGTCCTGTGGCAGGCAAGCGGCGGCACGAGATCTCCTCAGCCGCCAGACTCGGAGATCGGCCCGGGAGAGACGAGACCCACCGAGAAGAGGCGCGGCCGGCCTCCGACGGGCAAGTTGATCCGGCGGCCGGGCTTGGCGTAGGAGCCAATCTGGAGATCCGCCGAGGAGAGGCGCGGCCGGCCTCCGACGGGCGAGTTGATCCGGCGGCTATCGGGCTGACCACAGAGATCCGGACGGCGACGGGGCACCTGACTGCACACGGCAGCCGGAAGCGACGCTGTAGTGCCTCGGCGGCCGGGAGTAGTGCGCGAGGCGTGCGCGAAGAACAGGAGTAGACGGATGTGTAGAGGCGACGAGATAGCCACCGGAAGAGACGGCGCAAGTGCAACGCCAGAGGGAAAAGGTAAACCTAGATTGGCTCTGATACCATGTTATGAATAGCACTTGTATTCATCATGAGGCCAATGGGCCAATATATATACATGTACATGAGGATATAAAGGGAAAGCATATATTAGGCAATATCTATACAAGGAATAACAGGATACTGTCTAACAGTATGTACACTTTTTAGACATATTCTTTTTTATGTGCTTATACGAAGGTATTTGCAAAAGAGGCTAAAAACTATGTACTCTCTTGCAATTTTTTCATGTGAATCTCATTGGAATATCTTATAATTAGTATATGAGTGTATCCAAAGTGATAAAGGAGTATTTAAAGTTCGTTTGGGTGGTATTTCAGAGATGGGAGTAATTACTCCCGGGAGTAAAAAGTATTTTTCCTCATATATATATATATATTTAGTGAAAACCTTCTTACCGTGAAAACTTTGGAAAACTTACTTGTAAAAATTTTAAAATATTCTTAAAAAATTACCATACATAGAAGAGGTGAGGTTCTACAACCCTATAAAATTTAAAGACTAAACTCAATTTCATTTGAAAGATATAAAAAAGACAAATTCAGTATGAATAGTGATTTTTCACTGTTTAGCACTATTTATTTTGCAATTTGCTCTTTTCATATCTTTCAAATGCGATTGAATTTGGTCTTCAAATTTCACAGGGTTGTAGAACCTCACCTTCACTATGTATGGTAACTTTTTAAGAATTTTTTAAAACTTTTACACATGAATTTTACAGAGTTTTCACGGTAAAAGAGGTTTTCACTGGATTATATATATATATATATATATATATATATATATATATATATATATATAGGAAAATGGTTCCATACCCCTGGGAGTATGTACTCCCACTGCCAATGTACCGCTTAAATTATGTTATTATACCTCTTTATCCTTTTGAGTATACTCTAATACTGATTATAAGATACTCCAAAATAAATTCCACGAAAAAATTCAATAAAATCCACTATTTATAACATAATTTGTTTATATACTCTTTTTACATATGGAAAAGGGTATATAACAAAAAATAAATGACTCCCATAAAAAAATTTTATTCATACCGTATTGAAGTATCTTAGAATTATTATTGTAGTATACTGAAAATGATAAATAAGTATAATACGTTCGTTTAAGTGGTATACTGAAGGTGGGAGTACGTACTCCCAGGAGTACGAAAAAGGCATATATATATATATATATAAAAGAGAGAGAGAGAGAGAGTGGGGTGGGGGGGGGGGCTTGATGTGGCCGGATCGGATCCCCTATCTGGTGGTGGTTTACACCTTAATTATTATCATCATAACTCCGTAAACCTAATGGACGTACTTTAGCCTCCGATTGCAATGATGAGAGGGAGAAGGATTTGGATCTTGAGAGAATAATCATAAATTCCCCTGCCATGGCATTGAAGCTTTGCTTTACATCCAGGCTCGATCTACTTGGCGGATCGAGCTAGCTTGCGAGGACATCTCCGTCACGGCATATGGTGATGACATTAGCCCATCTTCAATAGTATCAAATCAGCTGGCTATAAGGGAGTCAATATATTTTTGCTTATGTGGAGGAGAGAAGTAAAGGAGAGAGACAAGAGCAGATTCTTAGGGCATCTGCAATGGTGTAGTCAACTACTAGCTATAAGAAGTACACATATCATCTATAGATAGCTAATAGACAACCTCTCCAAAGGACTATCTATAGAATTGTCTACAAAATTAAATATAGGCACATATGTAAGATGTGATAAATGCCTTGAAATCAGCTATAGCCCGACTATAAGTTAGTAGTCAGTCTATATCTCTTTTTTCCTTTTCTCTCATCCACTTAAGGAAAATACTGAGTTGGCACCCTTATAGCTAGCTGAAGTGGCACCATTGCAGATGCCCTTAACTAAGAGTCAGGATATAGTGTTTTTCAAGAAAAATAAAAGACAATTACTTGTGGACCCACATTTAATGTTGGAGAATATATTATAGCCAACCCATTAAAGAGCTTGTCTTTAAGCTAGCTATAAGTGATATAGAGCTTTTTTCATAGCCAGTAGTTAACTCTACCATTGGAGATGCTCTTATACGCTAACAACCTTTTCAATATACTCCATTCCTTTTTGAATAGATGATATTTTAGGATTTTATATTTCAACCCAGACGCTTATAGAAATAATCAAACAATCCTCTTTCATTAGCTCACTTTATCTCATATTAATAAATAACATTAGGAATAATGAATGATAAAAGCATGCAAAGGGAGAAAAAAAAGTTAAAAGTTGTCTTCAAAATTATAAAATGATATGTATTTAAGAATAAAATTTTAAAAAGTAGAATAACATGTATTCAGAAACAGAGAAAGTATTGTGTCTATATTTGACCCAGCTAATAAATTCCTTAATTTTCTTTTTCTTTCCTCCTTTCCTCCTTTCTTCCTCGCTCAACGAATGCCTCCGCGACAGCCTCCTCGCCTTGCTACGTCCTCTTTCCCCCTTCTCCGCCTACCTTCTCCTAGATTCGGTTGGGTCTGCGCCAGTAGCCCCCTAGATCCAGCCGGATATGAGTCATCGCCATTGAGCCGACCATGGCCATGACACGATGGTGGGGTGGTGGCGAATAGCTCGCGTGGTGATAGGGCGAGCATAGTGGGTGTGACTCCAAGCGCAATGTCACGCGTCAACCAGAGTGATATGTCGGCCACGGCAAGCGCAATGTTGCGATGGGTGATGAGTGTAATATTAGGACGGCCAGCACGAGCTCTAGTGTGGCATCAGCATCGGCCGGGAGGGCTAGCGGCGCGATGCTGGCAGGCGATGAGGGGCAGGGCACTGATGAGGCGAGCAAGCAGCACGCCAATGAGGGCATGCGCCGGGGCAGCCAGTGGCACACGGTGCGGGGTATGGATTTCGTGGAGGGCATTGGTTTAATGCTATGGATCAGGGTTCAACAAATCGATGAAAATTGCTCGATTTTCACAATTTTCTTCCATATCGACGCGGTCTGGCTTCTAAAACCGCTCGATAAACTGGTCTAATTCAAAAAAATCAAAATTTTGAAGAAATCGCTTCAAAAATTGATCACCAAGAAAAATCAACTAGTCCATCGATTTCCCATGAAAATTGATCAAATTTTCACGAAAATCGTCGATTTTATGATTTTTTTTCCCAAAAAATTTATTTTTAAAACTATACAATTTTTGACTTATTTTTAACTCGATTTTTGTTATTTTTAAAAATCAATTTTCGTACGATTTTCCACATAACAATAAATAAAACCCCTGCTATAGATACTAGTCTAATCCTCAATGCAAAATTTTGGTGGTTTCTTGTTATTGTGTTTTGTGGCAAAGCAATGTCTCACGCAGGATATTGCTGCCATCTTTCTTTTTTAATTCTCTCCCCACTTAGCACTAATTCTAGTTGACATGCTAATTAACGCGATAGACATTACTGACTAGGACCCATTTGGATTTCGGAGTGGCCTTAATGCACTAGAAAGTATAGAACTTTTGTGAGTGATTAAACAAGACTTCTTTTCCACAAAGATGAACATTAAGATCCCTCCACTTTTGCTTGCAAATCTAAGCGGCTTAAGGCAATCAGGCCAATTCGTTTCAGCTTTTGAATTATGGATTGTGAATTATAAGAGAAATTGTTTCTAATTATGGGTTTCTTACGTTTCTCTTCTGTCCCATCAAAATTCTCACCCTTCCTCCTTAACGGGTCCTTCGGATGGAGGAATCTGCGGTGGCCCATGTACACAACCTTTCGAGAGTTTTTTAGGTACTTGCTGTCCGTTTCCTCTAAGCAGTGGATGCAGGCTTTATATCCTTTGATAGACAGGCCCGAAAGGTTGCCAAGTGCAGGCCAGTCGTTGATTGTTACGAATAGCAATGCACGCAAAATGAAGTGCTCTCTCTTGTACTCATCCCATACACGTGCACCATCGTTCCACAATGTTAGCAGATCTTCAACCAACGGTTTGAGGTACACATCGATGTCGTTTCCAGGTTGCTTCGGGCCTTCGATAAGCAACGGCATCATAATGTATTTCCGCTTCATACACAACCAAGGAGGAAGGTTGTAGATACATAGGGTCACAGGCCAGAAATCGTGGATCGCTGCTCATCTCGCCATACGGGTTCATCCCATCTGTACTCAACCCAAACCTTATGTTCCTTGCATCCTCAAAGAAAGTCCGGGTATGTTCTATTGACTTTCCTCCACCGGGAGCCATCGCCAGGTGTCTTAGCCTTCCGTCGTCCTTACGGTCTTCTTTGTGCCAGCGCATCATCTGGGCATGCACTTTGTTCGCAAATAAACGCTTCAACCGGGGTATTATAGGGAAATACCACATCGCCTTAGCAGGGGGCCTCTTCTTCTTACACTGCCCCTCTAGCTCACCTGGGTCATCATGCCTGGTCTTATACCGAGAAGTTTTGCACACCGGACAAGCATCCAAATCCTCGTACTCATTGCGATAAAGGATACAATCGTTACGACATGCATGTATCTTACGTACCTCCAACCCCAAAGGGCGAGATAACTTGTTTGGCATCGCACGTAGTTTCGGCAAAGGTGTTCCTCTGGAAGTAACTTTTTCATGAGGCATAACAACTCGTCGAATCCCTTATCGAGACAATCCATTGGTCGCCTTCCATTGCATCGATTCTAGTGTAGTACGCAACTTTGTATGGCCCTGCTGGCGCTTTGGATACAACAATGTTTTGTGGTCCTCCCATAGGCGCTGAAATTTTCCGTAATGTCTTTCATCGATGTATTCTCCCTCTCCATCAAGCAAAGATCTGGTCTAGGTCATCATTGCCAAACTCCCCAAATGTATCTTCGTTAGAGCCGGGTTGGCCAGCGTCTAAGATATTGTTCTCCGCCTCTTCTTGTTCACCTTCTTCTTGTATAATCTCTTCTTCACCGTGCTTGGTCCAACAGGTATAATTTGACATGAAACCTCTTGCGAGCAAATGGAAGTGAATGTGATTGGAGTTTGACCACTCCTTCTCATTCTTGCAGTCTATGCATGGACAACATATGTAGCCTGACGTCGTGTATTCATCGGCTGCACGAAGAAAATCTTGCAAACCCTGCAAGAACTCAGGAGCGTCGGTCCATGTACATCCATCGCGGTCCATCTACATTATATTCTATCAAGGTAACTTTTAACTCATTTTTCGATAATGAATTATTGAACATTTCCCAAAATCCAAATCAAGACAACTATATTTTTAAAATGGCTTTATTTCATTAAATATTTTTAAAGGCACTATATTTCATTACATATTTTCCCATAAAATGATTATTTACTCCTAGATTAATACTCCGACAAGTTTCACGATGACTTTGCTCAAATTTTTAAACTTTTTTGAAAACTTTTCGCAAAAATTTTTGAAAAGTTTTCTCTAATATTTAACTCATTTTATATTTTCTATAAAGCCATTTATATTGCTGATATTATTTTTAATTCGCAAATGAATTTAAATTTCTTCTTTTTCCACATAACATGCAACATTCTTAATTTCCCCAACTATACATGCACCATTCTTAATTTCCCCAACTATACATGCACCATTCTTAATCTCACGCAGATCAAATGATCTTTGTCCGGCAGAGAGTGGGAGGTGGAAGACGTGTATATTGCGACATAGTCGGTTAAAGGCACAAGCCGATCGATAGTCTCACATCGCACCGGTTCGCCACACATACAATTCGAGCTAAATAATAATGCAAGCAAAATATAAACTTACACAAGTTTTTTCAACCTACAAAAAAAATTGGTCAATCATAGTCTAGATTCAAAATTGTGAACAAATTTAACGACATCTTTGCTCAAATTTTGAAAACTTTTGTCAAATGCACTATTCTTAATTTCTCCAACTACGTGCAACCAATTTTATGAAAACTTTTCTCAAATGCACCATTTTTAATTTCCCCAACTACGTGCAACCTAATTTGAGCTAGATCGATGGAACTAAAACATAAAATTGAGCTAGATCCAAACCTTAAATGCGAGCTATATTATAATCCAAGCAAATTATAAGCTTACACAATAAGTTTTTGTATCTTACTTCAATTGATCGAGCTTGATTTATACATTTATAATCCTTCAACGATTAATGGAAAAGATCAAATTTTCTTCATAATTTAAGCAAAGAAGAGGCCCCATTTAACACCAAGTGTAGTGAGGAATGATATTACTAACCTTAGGTATGTTGGTTGCGAGTAAAATGACAAAAATCGAATTTTGGCGGCACCTCCTCCTTCGAGCTCCTTGGCGATGAACTCCTGCTCATCTCTCGCGATCAAATGACTCGATGCCGCAGAGCGGGAGGACGAAGAGTTTAAATTGGTTGGACACTAGTCCGGTTCAAAGCACAAACCGGTACTAATATCCACCGCAACCGTAGCTACTAGATAGTACCGGTTCAGAATACAAACCAGATCGATGTGACTATCAAGATCTGCGGTTGGTACCTTTAACCCGTCATCGACGACCCGAGATAAATGTACACATATGATTTTCATGCATATAATATAAATATTTATAAAGATATTCATCTCGAATCATACTTTCATAATTTTTCTTCCGATTTTCTCACTGATTTTCACCGCCCAATCGAATGTTTCTCAAGCCATTGTTTTGAACGACAATGCATTGTGCCGTAATTTTTTCAACGTTTTTATGTTTTATAATTTTTTTAATATTTCAATTTAACGGTAAAGCGGCGGAGCTTCAAGAAGGGGGAGGTAAAACATTATATATTACATTAATAATTCATTACATAAAACATTACATATCATATTAATAATTCATAATATAAAACATTACATATTATATTAATTAATTACAATATATATAATATCCATAGCGGCGCACGGGTGGTGGGTGGCGCGATCACCCATACCACCACTCGTCATTGCCGGAAATGTCGTCGCCGAGTCGTCGTCAGCGGGGCGGTCATCGTCGTCGTCGTCGTGGATGACGTCTTCATCATCGTCATCCTCGTCCGACGACGTCGCGCTCCTCGAGCGAACCCAACCCTCCTCCTCCTCCTCCTCCTCCCGCTCCTCCTCCTCCTCCTCCTCCTCATGGTCCTCCTCCTCCTCATCCTCCTCCTCCTCCCGCTCCTCCTCGTCCTTCTCCCGAGGTGGTGATGATGGCGCGCCAGAGGGAGAAGAAGGAGAAGCTGCCATAGTTAAAAAATGGGCTTACTACTGATCATCAGTACATCTCCCTTTACAGTCGCTGACGGTTTTATAGGAGGCTGGATCGGAAAACAAGAATCCGGATGAACACGAATTAAGAGTTTCATCGTAAAGGCGCGCGGGGGATTGATCGGCGCGGGAGATGAAGCGCATTAGTACCGGTCAAATACAACAACCGGTGCTGATGCTCCATATCAGTACCGGTTGGTTACACCAACCGGTACTAAGCAAGACAGAGCCGAGGAGGTCGCTTAATCTTGGTTGGTTTAACCAACCTGCATCGATAACACGAACATCAAGCACGGTTGGTTACATCAACCGTGCTAAGAACCATCCACGGCTCTGTCTTTGCAAATGCGGGTTGGTGTAACCAACCGGATCGATGTGAGAGCATCGGCACCGGTTGGTAGTTACAACCAGATCGATGATCCCCCCGGACCTGTAGACCGTTGAACCGGGACTGATGTAAATGTTAGTCCCGGTTCATGCATAACCGGTACTATTGGGCCGGTATGGAAGGCCGGATCTGTAGTAGTGATCTCCCATTCTACAAGCAATCCATGCTATTTTTAAGCAGAAGTTGTGCAGAAGCTTAAACGAACGAAGCCTCGGATTAACTAAGTGTTCGGTTATGGTTAGTGCTGGTCTACTCAACTGTTTTCCTGGTGAGAGCATGCGTGCATGAGTATGTTTAGTTGGTGGACTGTGGTTAAATGGGATAGAATCATCCTTGCCTAGCGTTGTTCATCATTTCTTACGAACAGAATGATTTAATATCTAGAAGGAATACTCCTCAAAGTTATATTCCATCATCCAATAAGGATTAATTCAGTTGCAACCAAATAAAAGATGTCACAAATGTTTTAAAAAAGGACCAAAGTGGCAAAAATTGCAACATCTCTTAGCATACTTGTCAATACCATTTCGGATGACACACCGCTCTAGCTCTTGGAATGGTACATTCTAATACCAGCCCATACCAGCGTGCCATCCAAAGTTTAATATAATAATATATATTTATAATTGTGTGTGTATGTGTGTTTAGTTATATGTACAATAAATTTCAATTGTCATATTATACAAAATACCTAGTGCTCCCTCTGTCCCGCAATATAAGCCACTATTATTAGGAAGCGTCGTCCCACAATATAAACTATTGCGGAGACCAAAGTTGTAGCTATTGCAATATTTTCATCATATACCCCTACCTTAATGAGGTGTTTCCTACTATACACATCGTTGTTATCTCTCAACCTTTTCTCAATTTCACTCAAACTTTTCTCAATTTGACTTATATGACTTATATTTTTCCAGTGAGGGAATAACATACAGTTTAGTGAGTTTAATATAAAGTATTATCAATTATGTTAGTATGATCAGTATTGTCCTATATCAAAAGTAGTATGATCAGTATTGTCTAGTATCAAGTTATATGATATACATGGTACTCTATCATTCTAGTGACGAAATAGTATATTTCGACGGGTAAGAAACGGTATGAACAAGTTTGCTTTGGAGTGGCACTAGAGCAATTACATCGTGCTGAGTGGCATTTATGAGTGTCAATTCTCTGTAAAACTGGGGTCCCATCAACAAGTTAAAAAAGGGCTGGATGTAAACCTGACACGACCATAACTTTTCATTTTGATAACAAAATGGTCGAATTGAGCGGCACCAGAATTGGTCGAATCTAAGTTTCTCCCTATGTAACACCCCAAATTTTACATAATAGTGTTTAAGATTTTTCCAAAAAAATTTAGATTTTTAAAAAGATTTTTTTTCCTATTTTCATATTTACAAAATAATTTATTTGGGAAAAATTTGAAAGGACCGGAGATGTCGCCTAGAGGGGGGTGAATAGGCGGATTAAAAATTTGCAGCGAAATTAAACTTGGCCGAGCAGGTCAATCCGGAGTCTCCGGGTGTTTTATCCGGATACTTCGGCTTGTCCGGAGTGTCCGGTATTTTATCCGGATACTCCGGGTTAGGCGGCTCGGGAACGAAACTAAAACTACTCTATCTAGCACAAGATACTTCAACAAATTGATAGCAAGAACAACCTAGATCAAAACCTAGTGCGGATTTAAATTAAAGCGTTGCAACAAGCTAGATCTAAGCTCTACAAAGACAAATCCACACAAGCTAAGCTAGGAAGTAAAAGAGAAAGTGGGAGACGCGATTTTTCACCGAAGTTCGGATTCTTGAAGGGAATCCTACGTCTCCGTTGAGGTGGCTCGGTCGCACTTGAGTCGGGGTCTCTTTCAACCCGCTTTCCTCCCGGTGTTGCACAAATGCACTCGCTGGCTTCACTTCTTGTCTCTTCCCTTTCGGAGGCGAGACTCGCCTTCACAAACGACCGGGGCGCACCACAAGCGTCGGTTGCTCCCGGTGACTCCTAGCCGTCTAGGAGACCTTCAACCTCCAAGAGTAATAACACCACGGGAACTCGCTTGGAGGATGAACTAGTGCTCAAGGACTTGAATTGAATGCACCTAGCACTTTACTTCTTCCCCACCACACCAAATGAGATCAATCAACAAATCAAGAGGTGGGGAGAAGTGTGAGCTCTATTGAATGCTTAGAGAGGGTTAGGAATGGCTTGAATGCTGCTATTGTGACACTACGGAATGGTGTGACATTATTTAATGTGAATGTTAAGGTCAAAAGCTTTATGAAATATGGTATTGGAGGTTAAATCCCATTTAGAGCACTTAATGTGACATTATTTAATGTAAATGTTAAGGTCAAAACCTTTTGAAATATGCTGCTATTGTGACATTATTTAATGTGAATGTTAGGGTCAAAACCTCGACAAAAACAGAACAAACAGAGACAAACAAGCAAGTAAAACAGATAAGAAAGTAAAACTGAATGTAAAAAAAGCAAGAGACACGATGGTTTTTCACCGAGGTTCAAAGTAACACTCCTATGTCCCCGTTAGAGCACTTCACCAGAAGTATAGCTCCACCAACAGCTATTCATAATAACTTTGGTATTCATTGGGGTGATCCTTTCACCACTCCGGTGAGGTGAGTCCCAAACCTCTCACAATCAGTGGTGGCCTTCCACAAACACCTTTGGACAAGTCGCACCAAAACTCTCCAAAGCCGTTTAGGAACTCATGGTTCCAAGAGTAATAAACTATCCACAAGCTAAAAACTCTTGGTTCAATAGCACAACACTGTCTAGACTTAGCTTGGAGCAAGATTACTCTAGAATTTTTTATCAACAGTGAAATTTAGTCTCTTTGAAGGCTTTTGAGCTTAAGTATGCTAAAATGTCAAAGAGATGCAAATATTTTTCAGCTTATATAGCCCTCAAACAGAAAATAACCGTTACAGGCATTTACTAGCCGTTGGGCATTGTCAGAATGACAAACTAAATTAATCTAATATGCCACAGACTTAGATTAAAAAGATTTACAATATGATTAATGCACGACGAACCAATTTCAGAAGAAATCCCATTTACGCCTAACCGAAAAACTCAGTCCGTCGTACACGTGCTTTGAGCAATTTTTAGTCCGCCGTGAAACAATCAAAGCATCAATTGTGCCAGACCGAAAAAGATAGTCCGGCGTACAAGGGAAATTTACTGGAATTTTTCCTATGAACCAACTAACTATCAAAAAAGACTTCCAGCAATCTTTTTCTCCAGAAGGACTTGGTTTTGAGGGAAAAGAATGAAGTAACCTTTACTCCAAGCAATCTTGACAAATTTAGCCTAGAAACCAAGGTACTTACTCATGTATAGTCCCTCTTAATAGTACGGCTAAGCCAAAAAAATCCTAGCTACATGGCTTAAATCAACTCCCAAGCCAAAACTAGAAATAAGAGTTCTTAGCCTTTATCTTTAATCTGAAAACCTTCACTTCACAAAAGGTATTTTTCTTGATCATCAACACCAAAACCAATATAAAGCATAGTTAACGAATTTGGGGGCCTAGATGCTTTCAGATATTTAAAGAAAGCACATGGGTCGCCTTTCCTTGCTCAACATGTTCCTCTGCTCGTCTCTCGCTTTTGTGCTCTCGTTTGCCCGGAATGACGCAAAGTCCTGAAGCCATCCCCGACGTCGGTCGACACACACCGAAGTCCTGATCGGGCAGTAAAGAAGATGCGGTTAGAACATATGGGATGTAAATGTCTCATCCGAGGCTGTTTAAGGACTTAATCGTGTTCGCTATTGAACTGGGCCTAAACATACAACCACATATCTGGTATGGGGACAAACCTAGCTGATTAATTTGCAATGTCTTAACTTGAGTACTACAAGTTGGTGGTGCGAGTTCTGGGATAGACGAATAGATTCACACGGCGTAAGAGGGGCCCCTGAGTGTGGTGGATGGAATTCTTCACAATACTGGGTTTAGACAGAGCATTGTAAAGACTTTGTCGTGATATCTTTGCCACACACCAAAGAAGTGCGTTAATAGCTTGGCAACAAAAGATGCTCATATCTTGTGGGTAAAGCAGTACAACCTTTGCAGAGTGTATAAAACTATTCGAATAGCCATATGCACGGTCATGGATGTGCCTAGAAATTTCACATGAGATATAGATTTTTTATTAAAATGTTGGAAGGTGATATTATTAGGAAGTGAACGGGAAGTTCAATAGATATTTTGATGTCTAAAGTTAACACTGACGAGTTCAATAGTTTGATGATGGTTTAGATGGTGATGGGTGAAGTCTCGTCAATCTGTTGATGTTGTCTACCATTGGTTTGCCAGTTATATATATATATATATATATATATGGAGAGAGAGAGAGAGAGTCGACGATTGGAGAACGGGCTCCCGTCGAGCTTACTTGTTGAATGGGGGATCAACAGAGCCCCGTCGTACGGACCGAGGAGGTCGTTCGAGCGATGCTAGGTCGGGAGAAGGGGGACACGGTGTTTATCCTGGTTCGGGCCTCTCACTGCCGAGATAACAGCCCTACTCCAGTGTATTGTGTTCTATCTCTTCGTCCCTCCCCTGTTACAGATCTTCAGGGGGGTTTAAATACTACGACTAGTGGTACAAAGAAGGTAACTACCTCCTGGGATCACGCCATGTATCCATATTCGTGATCCACCGTTCTTGATTCGTGCGCTGTTTGAATTTCGGGTAAGATTTCCCTTGATCTTCGGCTGATTGGTTGTCTCCTTCCTTCCTCGTAGCGCTCGCCGGGTCCACCGACCAAACACCTGAGTAGGTCGTGGCCTCTACGAGCATGCTTGCTCGTGGGGGGCGTTTGGTATGGTCGCGAGTAAAGGTGCGCACGCGTATGCTCGGAGGAAGAGGAGGGATGCTCGTTTCATTCTCCCGAGCATCTTCTTTCAGTATCGCCTGGTCGGTGGGCTCAGCTTTTCACGGGGGTACCGTGGTCTTTTGCCAGACAGCCAATCCCCGACAGCTAGCCCCCGAGGTTCAAGCGGGGAACCCTCGGGCTTCCCCTTGAGCCTAAGAAGACTTGAAGGGGGGATTGAATTTCTTTTGGTCGTGGATTACGACCATCTTACGTCGGTTGACGACCTTTTTACCCGCCGCGTGCTTGCTCCGCGTGGGCGCGTCGTTTGGTTGTTCTGCGGTTCCTTCTCTGAGAAGCCTCCCTGTAACGGTACGGCAGTTTCTTGGAAAGTGCGTTTTCACCGGGCAGGTGTCGCTATGTGATAGGTGGTGATTTTTAACCTGTCCCTTCGCTGTCTTTTTAACCCTTTCTACCGGGAGAGGTCGGAGTTACACTGTGTTTCTTTGCTCGTCTTCAGCCAAAAAATCTTCTGCGAGCCCTAGCGCCCAAGAACCCTTTTCGCTCTTCTTCCTCCTTTGGCCATGGCGCGTTTCAAAGTTAGCCAGATGACCCGTAGGAGGCTCCAGGCGCTCACGGACGAGGGGTACATCGACCCAAGCTCGGGTCGAGTGCCTGGGAGCGACGCGGCGCCGGCGCCGCAGGAGGCGGAGATCGTCCTCTTGCAGTCAGATGTGCCAACGGGCTTCGCCTGCCCGAGAGCGACTTCCTTGCCTCCGTGCTTGCCTTTTGTGGGTGTGAAATCTCTCATCTCCACCCCAACTCCATTCTCGCCCTTGCGATCTTCTCCCACCTCTGCGAGGCGTTCGTGGGTGTGATGCCCACCGCCAGCCTTTTCTTCCATTTCTATTCTCCCTTTCGCTTGCCGTGAAGGTCCCGTCATTGCGTCTATCTTCGTCTTCGGCCCAACCGACCATACGAGTACCCTCTTGTTGCTTTGAAGGACTCGGTGTCGGGTTGGGCCGACCTTTGGTTTTACCAGAAGAAGGCGGAGGGGTCCCAGTTGGTTTACACTGGGGAGGCCACTCCGCCTACTGAGACGACGCGCCCGCCCGTGCAGTCTGAGGAAGAGCGGGTGCTCAGGACGATCAGCGAGCTTGCCCAGATGGGGCTCACTGGTCGGGACATTGCCCGGGATTTTACCTTCAACCGGGTGTCCCCCTTGAGGCGCCGCGAGCACCCTTTCTTCGAGGTGACCGGGTGGCACGACCTTACTCGTGAGGACAACGCAGGTATGTTCTTGGACCTCTTTCTCGAGCACTGTTGCTTCCTGGTGAATTGGCGCTACTTTTTCTTTTAACCCTTGGTCGTGTCGCAGCCCCGAGGATGGACTGGGTTGATGAGAGGGTCGCCGAGATGTTCGGCGCCCCAAAGGAGAAGGAGCTGACGCCCAATCGTCAGATCCCCAAGAACGTTTTTGACCGCGGCGATGCGGTAAGTACATCTGTTTGCTCCCGCCCGAGGGCATATTCTCCGAGCTCATTTCTCCCTGTTTCTGTTTGCAGGAGAAGGTCGCCCTCGAGCTCGCCGTGTCGAGCACCGCGTCGCTGCCGCAAGCTGATCCCCCGGCCAGGGGTTCCCGCAAGAGGTCGGCGGGTAGGACTCGTCAAGCGTCGGCCTCGCCTCCTCGCGCCAAGCGGTCGAAGCGCCGAGCTTTGACCAGGACTCCTCCCACGCGACACCTTGAGTACGCCGACCGCCGGGAGGTAAGCGAGCTTCGAATCTGGTTTGATGACTTCAAACGGAGGAGGCCGGAGCTGATGGGCCGACTGGAATAGCTCGCCGAGCAGGCGAAGAAGGCCGAGGAGGAGGAGGCCAGTCCCCCGAGCAAGGAGCAATCGGAGAGAAAAATCAAGGCTCTCAGGACCCGGCTCCCAGGTGGTCGAGGACCCCGAGGAGGAGGAAGAGGAGGAAGACGCGCCTATGCTCAGTCGGGAGGAGCAGGAGGTCGACTTCCCGATCAACCTCTGCATTGGAAGAGGTCGACATGGACGATGTCGACCCGTCGATGGCGCGAGCCAGCGACGCCGCGGAAGATCGCGTCACGGTCGTTGCCGAGGCCTACGAGGCCGCCGCGGGTAGGACGCCCGTGGCCCAAAGCGAGGAGACCGAGGAGGATGACGCTGCTCGCCGGGCGGAAGGTAGGCCCTGCTTGGTCCTCTTGTTTGATTTCTCCGTTTTTGTCTTGCGATTTTTTCCGGGCTAACCCCACTCCGTTTGGCGTGGGCGTGATAGCTCAGATGTTGCTCTTGGACTTTCGTCAAATGGCTGAGGAGATTATCGACTCTGCAGTTGACCGAGCTCGACCGCGTCTTCGACCAAGTAATGGCCGAGGCGGAGGAGGAGTCGGTGCCGGCTGCGCCCTCAGCGGAGTCCGAGCTTCCCTCGGCGGAGCCCGAGCTTCCCCCAGCGGATGTGGAACCTACTCCAGCCGCGGAGGAGCAAGAGCCACAGGGGGCCGAGGACCAGGAAGCCTTGGCCCTGGTCCCCTGCGAAGGGCCAAGCGCGAGCGAGGCCCAGACGACGGCCTCCGATGGTCGAGGGTTGGTGGCTCTCGACCCACAGCCCTTGGCCGTGAGTCAAGAAGAGGAGTGGTCGCTGTCGGCCAGCTGCCTCCAGCCGCGGACCAAGGGGGAGAAGTGGTGGTGATCGACCGGCCGCCCCTAGCCGGGGACCGAGGAGAAGAGGTGGTCGTCGATGACCAGATGCCTCCAGCCGCGGACCAGGGACAGGAGGTAGTCGTCCTCGACCAATTGTCTCGATCGCGAGCACCACCGCCTCGGCCGCGGAGGTGCAAGGGGCGGGAGTGGTCGTCCTCGACCAATCGCCCCTGGCCGCGGAGCGAGGGGCGGGCACGCTCGCAGTTGGCGTCCAGCCCCCGAGCGCAACGGTCGAACAGGAGGAAGGCGGCCATGAGCCGCCTGTCGTTGAGGAAGACCAACCTCAGGATGACCTGGGGTTGGTCGAAGGAGGAAACGCCGTTGCCCTCCCGGGAGCACCGGGTGCCCAGGAGGGGCATGATCTTGACGCGCCAGCTCGGGATCAGGATGATCCTGCGTGGGTCAACCCCTTTTTCCGAGCTGGCGCTACCGACCGCCAGCGGCTTCAAGACAAGCTGGTCAGCCGGGCTCTTCTGGTAAGTCCTTCGCTTCTATCTTTTTCCATAAGGCGAGCAATCTTCCGGAGGTTCTTTTTGACTTTCCTTCCTTTTTTGCTCGAAGTTTGCTGCGAAGGTTATGGAGGACATCGACGCCTTCGCAGTTCCTGCAGAAGAGTTCTGGGCGTACCATCGCGAGCAAGACGCCAAGATTGCCGATCTCGAGCGTCGGGTCTCCGAGGTGCGCGAGGCCGACCTGAAGGAGCTGGAGTCGGCGAAGAGCCTCATCGTCGGGCTTCGGGACCAGCTCTTTGAGAGCGAGACAGCGAAGACCACTTCGGAACAGAAGTGTGCCGACCTCGAAGAGGAACTGGTGAAGCTGCGGCAGGAGGTCCCCGACCTGCGCGGCGACCTTCAGCGAGCTCGAGAGCGCGAAGAGGCCTAGCTCAAGGAGGCGCAACGTCTTCGGGACAACGCGGCTGAAGGTTGCGCTGCTCGGCGGAAGGTTTTGGACCTGGAGGCAGAGGTCGACTCCCTTAAGGAGGAGCTTGCCGCCCTCCAGGCCGAGCATAGGACTTAGCTCTTCTTTTTTCCTTTTTAGCTCGTGCAAATCCTGTAGAAAAGAAAACAACCTTTTGGGTTAAATGAGCAAAATCGCAGATGTTTGGGTCCTTGCCTGTTTTTCTCGAGTCCGCTTTCAATGTATGCTCGCACGAACCCGGTTCTGCAGAAAAAAGACCAAGTCCCTGCATAAGAGCATATAATATGGGACGTTCCTATCATACGGAGCCCCTGCCGTGGACAAATGTCATGCCTCTACTATTGTGAGCACAAGTTTGTTCACGGGAAAGCCGAGGGATACTTTGATCGTAACGCTTTTTGAACGATTTAGATGAGCATTGTTACGTGCGCAGAGTAGACGGGCTTTAAGCCAACTATACGTACGGTTGCCATACCCGAGTGGTCGCTGTACCGGGCTTAAATGGGTGCTCGCGACCGACCACACATACAGCGAAGAGCTACTGTGGAAAGTGATCGGATGGGTGAGCACCCGGCCGGAGGCCAAGGGGAATGGTGTGTACATACTTGTTGGATAAGCTCGCCTGTGGTGCTGGTAGACGACGATGCTCGTTTGATAAAGCGAGGACAAAAATTAGAAGGAAAGAAAACGTTTTATAGGAAGAAACGCAGAGGGCGCGAGATAGGGGTACGCGTCTAAACGTAAAATTTACGTAGTTGATCAATGTTCCAGTCTTTGGCGAGCTCGACCATCCTCCATTGCGGCGAATAGCCCGGGTGTCTTGTGGACACGACCGTGTAGGGTCCCTCCCATCTTGGGGTCGACTTATTGGCTTTCGACAGTCTTGAAGTCTTCGTAAGACCATGTCACCAACTTGCGAGGACCTTGGTCTGATCGACTTGGCCGCGTGCCGACGAAGAGCCTGTAGGTAAATCGTAGACCGGAGCAGCGCCCGTTCGCGTGTTGCTTCGACGAGGTCTAGGTCGAGGAGGCGTTCATCCTCCTGATCGATGGAATCGATCAGTTGCACCCTTGGGGAACCTAGCACAATTTCGGCAGGCAAAATGGCCTCCGCACCGTAGACGAGTTGGAAAGGCGTTTCGCCTGTGGCCCGACTCGTCGTGGTGCGGACGGACCAAAGAACGGCGGGAAGCTCATCCACCCATCGCCGTCAGGCCGGGCCGAGGCTCTTGAAGACCCTCTTTTTTATGCCCTGAACTAACTGCCCATTTGCTCGTTCGGCTGCTCCGTTGCTCTGTGGATGTGCCACAGAGACGAAACAGACCTTGGTCCCGACCTCCTCGCAGTAACTTTGGAACAGTTCACTGGTGAACTGGGTCCCGTTGTCCGTGATGAGACGGTTGGGTATCCCGAACCGAGTTATCACATTGCTGCAGAGGAACTTCTTGGCCGCCTGGGCCGAGATGGTTGAGACGGGCTCGGCCTCTATCCACTTAGTGAAAGTGTTGATGGCCACGAGCAAATACTTGCAGCCCTTCTGATCTCGGGGAAAAGGTCCAAGGATATCGAGCCCCCAGGTCGAGAATGGCCACGAAAGCGGTATGGTTTGCAGGGCGTATGCCGGTTGACGGGCTTTGCGAGCATGGAACTGGCATGCTCGGCAGTTCGTTACGATTGACCGTGCATCTGTCAAGGCCGTAGGCCAGTAGTAACCCAATCGGAAGGCCTTGCTCACAAGCATTCTAAAAGACGAGTGAGCTCCGCACATTCCTTCATGGATATCACAAAGAAGGTATTGGCCTTCCTCCTGAGATACGCATCTGGAAAGGATTCCTAATGCGCCTTTTCGGTATAGGTCGCCTTCGATCAGTTTGTACTGAGAAGATCGCCTTGTTAGCCGGGAACGCTCGGCTTCTTCCTCGGGCAATGTCCCATGCGCAAGGTATTGGATAAATGGCGTCATCCAACTTGCACTTTGCTCGAGGAAGGAGACCCTACCGTCGGACTCTGGTGCCTCCTCTTCAGAGGGAATGGAGGGCTTGTATAGGTGCTCGACAAGCACCCCCGCCCGAGCGGTAGTTTGAGAGGAACCGACCTTAGACATTTGGTCGGCCAGGGAATTATCCTTCCTGGGGATGTAGATTACTTCGAAATTCTTGAAGTATTTCTCCATCTTCTTTACTTCGGCCAAGTACAGCACCATTGAGGTATCGGAACACTGATACACCTTGTTGACCTGGTTCATGACCAACTGTGAATCGCCCATCACAGTGAGCCGTTGGACTCCTAGCGATTTACATGCCCGAAGTCCGGCCAAGAGGCCTTCATACTCCGCCGCGTTGTTGGTCGCGGCGAAATGTAGTTGGATGGCGTACTGAAGTTGCTCTCCATCCGGGGAGACCAAGACGATGCCAGCCCCCGAGCGCTCGTATGCTCAGGATCCATCGAAATACAAGGTCCAGGAGTTTTCCCTTGAACCATTGGTTTCGCTGGCTGGTGGTGCTGGAGCCGACCATTCTGCCACGAAATCAGCCAGAACTTGTGATTTTATCACCGTGCGGGCTGAAAACATTATTTCGAATTCGGTGAGCTCCATTGCCCACTTGACTATGCGACCACTGGCGTCCTGGTTTTTCAGGATTTTCCTGAGCGGGAAGCTGGTCGGTACCACGATCTTGTGTGCTTGAAAGTAGTGGCGCAACTTCCTGGAGGCCATCGAAGCAGTCTGATGGTTACGGACCTCGGGGTAACGCTCCTTTGGTCCATGAAGTACTTCGCTGACATAATAGATAGGTCGTTGGGAACCATTTCTCTCTATTGCTAACACCGCGCTTACCGCCTGCGAGGTTGCCGCCAGGTATAGTAGCAATTCTTCCCCCGCTGCAAGCGTGACGAGGACGGGCGGCTTGGAAATGTACTGTTTTAGCTCTTTGAACTAGTGATCAGCTTCCTCCATCCACGCGAAGCCATCGTGTTTGCGGAGGGCTTTAAAGAAAGGTAGTCCTCGCTCCCCGGTAGGAAATGAGCGGCTTAAAGCGGCCATTCTCCCGGTCAGAGCTTGCACTTCCTTCACGCACGTGGGCGACCTCATGTTCTCAATGGCTTCGATTTTCTCCAGGTTTGCCCCGACGCCTTGTGGTCCGACCATGTAGCCGAGCACCTTGCCAGCTTTCACGCCGAACACGCATTTTTCTGGATTTAGCTTTATTTGATGCTTATTGAGGTTACATAAGGTTTCTTCCAAGTCAACGCGTGACCAAGCGCTCTTGCTTTTTACAACTATGTCATCGACATAGACTTCCAAATTTCGACCCACTTGGTCTCATAAAAGTTTTCTGCATGAGGCGCTGAAAGGTTGCTCCCGCATTTCTTAGACCGAAAGACATGGTCGTATAGCAGAAGGTACCGAACGGGGTGATGAAGGAAGTCTTCTCTTCATCTTCGCGCGACAGGCTGATCTGATGATAGCCTGAATAGGCGTCTAGGAAGCTCATGGTTTGCGATCCCGCCGTCGCGTCGACCAATTGGTCTATGCGAGGCAACAGATAGTTGTCTTTCGGGCATGCCGCGTTTAGACCTGTGTGATCGACGCACATGCGCCACTTGCCTCCTTTCTTCCTGACCAAGACTGGATTGGCTAGCCATTCGGAGTGTTCGACCTCCCTAATGAAGCCAGCTTTTAGGAGTTTGTCGAGTTCCTCCCGGATGATCGCTTGTTTCTCCGGGGAAAAACGTCTAAGTTTCTGTCGCACTGGTTTTTTTGTCAGGCTGATCTGCTAGCCTGTGCTCAATCACCTCCCTAGGGACCCCGGGCATGTCGGATGGTTCCCAGGCGAACGCATCCGAGCTCGCCCGGAGGAAGGTGATGAGCTCGAGTTCCTATTTGGGATCTAAGGAAGATCCCAAATGCACGACTTTAGCTGGTTCCGACTCGTTGAGCGGAACAGCCTTGGTCTCTCCTCTAGGTTGGAGGGCAAGTTTAGGTCGGGAATGTTTTGGCTCTTGGTCAGGGCCGCCAGTGGGTAACTGACCGACCATATCCAACACCCTTTCGTCGCAATTGAGTGCGGACTTGTGGTTCCCCTTTACGGTTATGACCCCGTTTGGTCCGGGAACCTTCAGGCTCTGATACGCGTGATGCGAAGCGGCCATGAACTTGGCCAAGGCCGGCCTACCGAGGATGGCGTTGTAGGCCGATTCGAAGTCTACCACCTCGAAGGTGATTAGCTCCGTTCTGAAGTTACTCGGGCCGCCGAAAGTCACGGGCAGGACGACCTGCACCAGAGGTTTGATCGAGGTGCCCGGGACTATGCCGAAGAAGGGTACGGCTACACTTTTGATTTTGGAACGAGGAATCTGCATCTCGTCCAAAACCTTAGCTGAAATAAGGTCCAAAGAGCTCCCGGAGTCTATGAGGACCCGACCGACGATAGTGTTGCTGATGGTGGGGTTCACAACCATCGGAAGCCTTTGTGGTTTGGTCATTCCAAGGGGACAATCGTCCTTGGAGAAGGTGAGGGACAACTTAGACCATTTGAGTTGCTGCACTGGAGGCTTACCTTGGGTGACATAGTGCACTTCCCTCGCAGCATCCTTTAAGTCCCGGCGAGATTTATAGGCAGAGGAGCCCCCGAAGATAACCGCGATGTGGTTCTGTGGTTCTTGATATTCCATGCCATCTTCGTTTTCTTCGACGGGCTGCTTCCCCTTGCCGTTTTCACCCGGCTCTGGAAGCGACGGCATGAGACCCCTGCCACCGTAAAACTGCTCCAGGCGGTAGGTCCATGTTCGGCAATTCCGTAGGTCATGCCCGTGTGCCTGGTGAAGCGGACAATAGAGGTCGCCCCGTTGATCTGCCTGGCTACCTCAGTCGCGAGGCTTGTGTGGTTGTCCTCTTCCCCGAGCGTTAAACCCCGTGGCTGCAGGCTGGGTTTGCTTTCGGTCATTCTTGTTCCACCGCGGCAACCATGCCCGGTGGGAGCTGCTTTTCTTCTTCTTCTTGATCTTCTTATCCACGGAGTTCGAGCCCTTTTTACTGGCGGAGGTTTCTAGCCCGGGCTGAGGCGGCAGCTTTCCTTCATCCAGCATTTTATTCCACTGGACGGCCTCATTCGCGTTGGCATACCGATCGGCCATTCGGAAGAGCTCGTTTGCCGTCAGATCCGGATGGATCTCCAGGTCCTGCGTGAAGCGCACGTCCCATACCCCGAACTTGAAAGCTCGGACGACAGCCTCGTCCGATATGTTCGGGATCGAGTTTCGGACCTGGATGAACCTCTGGACGAATTGTCGCAGGATTTCTCCGTCCGTCTGTATCAAGCGCTCCAGGTCGCGCTCCTTTCCCGGGCGGATGTAACAGCTCTGAAAATTTGCTCGGAGCGCGGTGCTGAGCTGCCCCAGGATCGTATGGAACCCTCCTTTTGGTTGAAGAGCCATGTGCGAGCAGCTCCGTCCAGAACCGTCGGCAGATAATTCGCCATCACCCCTTCATTGCCTCCGGCGGCGAGGATGGCGGTGGTATATATCGAGAGAAATTCATCCAGGTTCTGGGTCCCGTTGAACCTCTCGATGTGGCCGGGCTTGAACCTGTTCGGCCATGCGACATTCCGGAGAGAGCTCGTGAAGGCCTAGCAACCGAAGCTCGGGGTTTCGCGGTGAAACCCTCGGTCGTAGCGGCCTCCGCGCGTGTCTTCCGCCCAACGCCCCGTACGCGGGCCGAGTCGAGAGAAGACTTCATGCGACGGTCGTGCCGTTGACCGCTTGGTCGTGGAGCGTTCAGAACGCTCGTAATCCGGACGATTGTAGAGGTGTCGTTCCGAGGTCCCCCTGGAACTGTTTCGGGGCTTTTCCCGGATCAGGTTAGCGGCCTGGGGCGATCTCCGAGCATGGCTCTGAGATTCATCTCTGTGCGAGCGCACGGGGGAGCGTCTGTGATGGTCCCGGGAAACACTCCGGGCATCCCGGTCGTGGGGAGGATCCGAGACTTTCAGCTCAGCGACAAGCCTCTCCAGATCTTCGTCCACGACCTTGCCCACGGCCTCTAGGTCCACTTGCTCGGGGAAGCTGCGTAGGTCGCGCACGACCGCCGCCAAGGCCTGTAGCCGTTCTCGTTTCTGGTGAATTGGCGGCGGTGAGCTATGATGGCGTTCCGGAACGCGATCGGGGGTTCGGTACTCGCGAGAGTTCCTTTCCGCGGAAGCACGCCTCCCTTTCGCTTGGCGGCGTATGCTCGCGAGGGTCTTTCCCAAAGACGCCTCTAGGTGGAGTCTGGCCGCCTCATAGTGGTCGCGCTTAGCAGCGTCCGAGGATCGTACCTCGGGCTCGGCACGGCTCCCGGCCATGTTGACGTGACGAGAGTGAGATGAATGCGACGGGGACATCATCGTATCCCCTTGAGATGCAGTCTCTCGGTCGAACTCTAGGTCATCTGGTATATCCAGACCATCGTAGAGTCCGTCGTAGTCATCCTCGCGGTCTCCGAGGGCAATGTCTGGGGAACGGAGGATCTGCCCTCGCATCCCAGGGTCCGGGGAAGAGCTCCCGGACTCGGTGTGACCGATGGGATCGGTCACGCCGGCGCCGGCGTAGTACATGTCGTCGTCTTCGACGTCGTCGAAGGCACAAAGATTCCGAGTATCCCCCGAGTTCGGCATCCTCAAGGATCTTGATCCGTACGGAAATCAAGCTGTCGACGATTGGAGAACGGGCTCCCGTCGAGCTTACTTGTTGAATGGGGGATCAACAGAGCCCCGTCGTACGGACCGAGGAGGTCGTTCGAGCGATGTTAGGTCAGGAGAAGGGGGACACGGTGTTTATCCTGGTTCGGGCCTCTCACTGCCGAGATAACAGCCCTACTCCAGTGTATTGTGTTCTATCTCTTCGTCCCTCCCCTGTTACAGATCTTCAGGGGGGTTTAAATACTACGACTAGTGGTACAAAGAAGGTAAATACCTCCTGGGATCACGCCATGTATCCATATTCGTGATCCGCCGTCCTTGATTCGTGCGCTGTTTGAATTTCGGGTAAGATTTTCCTTGATCTTCAGCTGATTGGTTGTCTCCTTCCTTCCTCGTAGCGCTCGCCGGATCCACCGACCAAACACCTGAGTAGGTCGTGGCCTCTACGAGCATGCTTGCTCGTGGGGGGGGGGGCGTTTGGTATGGTCGCGAGTAAAGGTGCGCACGCGTATACTCGGAGGAAGAGGAGGGATGCTCGTTTCATTCTCCCGAGCATCTTCTTTCAGTATCGCCTGGTCGGTGGGCTCAGCTTTTCACGGGGGTACCGTGGTCTTTTGCCAGATAGCCAATCCCCGACAGAGAGAGAGAGAGGATTGCTAGTGTGCTATCGATAGCACAGCCGTGCTATAATGCCGTGTTTGCAAAATTTGAAGACGAAGCTGTTGATCCAAACCGTGCATTCTGTTCATCTCATTGAAATCTCACTACCCACCAAATTTTATATTTTTTAAACTTTTTCTCCTATTTATTTTGTATTTTTCAAAATACTCACGGCTATACGTCTTTATTGATCAGTTGTTGAGGAAGAACCAGTGAATACATAATTCTATGATGAGGACTACTATGAAGACCTCGTGAACTAGGATTCTATTTCCCCAAACGATTGCCTGTGGTATGTCGATTGGCCCAAATTATTTTATTTTCACTGTAAGATTTTATTTGTTTCTTAAACCTTTAAGGCATAGTTGTGTAAACCTTAACCATAAGGTCCGTTACTACTATTTAATACTAATATACTGCTTTCTTAATTAATTCGTTGAACAGAATGGTATTTCATCTATGTTACCACTATATGCACTAGTGTTATCCTGTACTAGTACAGAATATACATAGGGTTTTGAATTTGGTAATCTGGGTCCCGACACCAGCTGTCGGCATTGACACCGTAGATCGACAGACTCATGGTCAACTCTGTCATGGCATGCGCTAGCACCGTCAGCCTCACGCACAAGCTCACGGTTCATACCTGCGGGCAACAGTGGATATATGACAAAATTTAATTCAGGACAAGCCTAAATATGGCTAATTTGCCGCAAACAAATCGATTTCTGTATCATGCATGCGAAATTCATAACCATAGTAGATTTAGACTAAAATCAACTATGAAATTATATAGACAAAGAAAGCAAATTCATTCTATCAATTTGACTCGTCTGTTTCTTAGTCAGATAGACCTCCTTTTCGTATTTCATTCTCACATAATCAAATTCAGTATATAGAGATGTTATTTTGCAGTAAAAATTGACATATAAAATTTCACAGTTCATTCTCTCAAATTAACATATGACTCTCTCTCTTCCTCGTTCTCTCTCATAAAATATGATCTTATACATAAGATTAAAATTAGAAGTATAATGACTAGCTGGAAGATGGGGACTTACCGGCGCCGAAGGTGGGCTTGAGCGCCTACGCCACTGGCAGAACTATACCATATCCTAGCCTTCTTCTCGACCTTACGGTTCGGACGTAAGGCACGAGAGTACAGTTAAGGCCCACTTCAGACACATTACTCTCTAGAAACTTGTTTCAATTCCTACAAAATCGAAATGTAAATCAAGTGAAATTTAGCACGCAAAAAATTTACAATGAACAGTTCACCTACTTTTACGATTCAAACGGACGTCACCCACTTTTTAAAAGTTCTCTCTCAGATATGAATGCGTTACCGAGAAAACTTTTCCCCAGTTTCTTCAGCTAGCTGGGTGGAGTATCAAATCTGCACGGAGAAATAATTACCGCATGATTCAGAGGTACGCT
The DNA here is from genome assembly GCA_036346355.1 of Rhipidocladum racemiflorum. NCBI lineage: Eukaryota > Viridiplantae > Streptophyta > Magnoliopsida > Poales > Poaceae > Rhipidocladum > Rhipidocladum racemiflorum. The sequence goes on from CM070579.1 coordinate 75,395,801, forward strand.
TTAATAGTACAAATTTAACTGGGCTAACACCTATAGAAAGGTTGGCTCTATTTTATTCCTTCGTTCCGAGGAGTACAAGACCCAAGCTGCTGATGTGGACCAAACTCACTTCCTGGGAACAACTCCAAATGGAGGGGGGGAATACGAACTAGGTCTAGCTTTGCTGATCACTTCGGATGGACAGCGCTTGTGTTTGGCGTGGCGAGCATGAAAGCTCGTGCAAAACTCGGAGTGCTCAAACGCTGGTGGTCCGAATCACCCCGCACTGACCAAAATTCCACCATCAAAGACCGCTCCCGTCAACCTGCTCTCATCATCATCTTCTTCTTTTTTTTCTCGTAGGGGCCACGTAACGGGAGCGTATCCTCTGCAGTCATCTTCTCTGATTTTAGGTCACTGCACGTGGGTCCTACCGCGTGTGGGTCTCACCGTGTCAGTGACCTGCACGTGGGCCCTACCGCGTGTGGGTCCCACCGTGTCAATGACCCAAAGTCAGATAAGGTGACTGCAGAGGATCTCAATACCCACGTAATAGGGACACCGCGTACGGGGAATCACTTGGCCACACCACCATTTTCAAAGTCGAAACAAAGAGGATCCTTATTTGAATTAAAAAAAAGGGAGGATCCTCGCATGATCTGGACCGTCCGATCACGCACCGTTTCCATCCTGATTCAGGCTAGTGCTGGGGAAAACGAAAAGACGTTGGTGAGCATGTAAAGCCTCACAGAGGCGACGTGAACACACATGGCTCTCATGTAGCTACGCATTGGCATTACTTGTGGTGTTGATCGGTCGCCGCCGCACCGGCTGTGGATCGAAGGTGGTCGACTGGCCGGAACAGGTTCCTGAAACTTTTTACCGTCTGCTAGGCTGCTCGGTCGGTCCACCGGAACAGGAGAGAACACAGGCCTCGGTGGCCGTGCCCGTGTGTGCGCACCCAGAGGTACGTAGCGAGTTGGCGCGCAAACTCCTCTCTCTTTATACGCGGCGCGCGGCTGGTCGCTTTCTCTCGCCACGTCGTCAACCGCGCGCATGCCATGGATGCTGCGTCGTTGCTTTCGCTCGAGGACGCTTTTGCTTTGGCGACGCCTTCCTCGACGGCCCGCCCTGCACTCCATGTGACACACGCTTCTGTTTCGCCTACACCGTCAAACCCGCTCGCAGGTAGCGTTCAAATAGAAATTTTTGCGTTTTTTTTTTAATAGACTTTTGTTTCAAAATTATATGTAGATTTGGCCCTCATAAGTAGCTCCTGTGATCGAGGAGCCCGACAGGTCAACGGCTGTGCAAAAATTTCTGCCGAGTTCTCCTTCCGCGATACTAATCAACTCTGCTAATTAATCACTAATTTAATCCTATTTTAGTAATTAATCACTTAATAAAATCACTAATAAATCAAAATCACTAATTATTCTCGGTCCTTCCACGAGAAACAAACCGAAAGACGCCGCTAATCTCTACTGCAGCACCCAAGCGCAAAAAGTGCCTGCCTATTCTTTCTGCGCCTGTCACGCCTTCTGAGTTCACCAACGTGGCTAGTTTCGTAGATTCGAATAAAATAAAACTAAATTTGTTTAAAAAAAAAAAACGAATTTTAGAGGGCTTGGAAACCGACGGGATGGCGGAATATGCATCCAACGGCGGTTCGTTTCGCGTCAAAGAAAGACATTCCCAAGTGCGGACCCCCTCGGACGCCGCGCCGGCCGAGGCCGTCTTTCTCGAGTTTTCATCGCGTGTAAAAGCGAGGGACGCGCGCGGTAAATTAACCGTAGGCCGAGCAAGCTAAAGGAGGGCTGGACTGGGTAAGGAGTAAAAAGAAGCGGCGTACGTAAAAAGACGTCCCCTGTGCGTGCGCTCGCGAGCGAGCACTGATGAGCTTTAGATTAGGAGCTGCCCCGGCTTAGCTTTGCTTTCGCCTTTTCCCGGCTTTATAGTATAAGCCTAGGCCCCCTCCGGTTGCACGCCACTTTGGACGGGATCTTTGCTTATCCTCTCTACTTATTAGCCGGAGGTACTCCTGCCGTTGCCAAGGGAGGCCGATCGAGGAAGTTGAGCTACTAGCTAGGCAACTTGGAAGAGCTATTTGGAGTTTGGGCGCACACTTGTGTCTGTGTTCTCATCAGGCACCAGGTACGTACGCTAGCTGGCAGTTAATTCATCTAGTTTGTGTTGTATGAAACTTAGCGCTCTCTTGGATGTTGCTTAGCGGTCGGCTGTGCAGCCGCACTGCCGCAGTACTCGTCGACGCCTAGCTTCTTGGGTGTTCGCGGTTGTGACTTGTGACTTGTGAGCAACGCGGTAGTAGCTAGCTAGCTGCGTAGGATAAGACTACTGCTGTGCCAGTGCTCGTTCTGCTGCTGCTGCTGCACATTGGGCGTATATGCGCGCAGTTTGCTGGGTTGGCTTGGATGCCCGTTGATCTTCTCGTGTTCGTCCCTCTTTCTTTTGTGGCTTTGCGCTTCTTTCCTTTTGATGCGTCCCGGGTCGGGTCGGCGCTTTTGAGGAGAGCGAGCGAACGCGCTGCATGCCAGCCTGCTGGAGAGAGGAAACCGGCTTTTTTGCCCCCAAAGCAGCGTAGCCGTGGCGTGAAGCCAATCTCTCTCTCTCGATCGACACTGTCGAGATCTCAGTCACACATCATGCCATGTACGCACTACGCACACTCTTCTTCTTCTTCTCTCTCTCTCTCTCACACACACACACACTCTCTCTCTCTCTCTCTCTGCCGTCCATTAAATGCATGCGAACATTTTCTTGCAACTTCGCTTGAACTCATCATTGCCTCCTTGTTGCTTTCTCCTCGTCGTGTTCCATTTCCTGCCTCTGGATTACCCTTCTTGCCTTCGCAAAAGAGTACCATAAACTGATCCTATGTCCTTTCCCTTCCACGACATTGTCTGCACAGTACTCCCTCTTAATATTTGTCGTTTTGGATATAGTGATAGTCAAAGTTTCAAAATTTTGACTATCGATATATTTTTAAATATTTAAATTGGATACATGAAAATTATATGTGTAGACTTGTCTCGAGAAGTACTTTTATAATATTATAATTTTATTGGGTTTTATAAATATATTATAATAAAAATTGACGGTCAAAGTTGTGTTTTGAAACATTAACCAGGCAGTTCAAGATTTCTCTTTGCCAATAATAATAATAATCGACGAACGCAGTCGCAGCCTAAGTTTTCTACATGCACTGCACGGCGTAGTTTTGCTCTTTGTGGATTTTAATTGAACTTTGGGTAGATCATGCAAGAACTCAACTCGTGTGCACTTTATTTTAGGAGCTTTTGTTGTAGTAAACTGGATCCACATTAATGTGCTAGATACTACTGCTCATTGAAAATCAACGGAGAAATAACGACGACCACATAGACTACTATAAAGATTCGCTAGCATGTATGTGAAAAAGGAAAACAAAGAGGAATTCTGAAAATAAAAAGGAAAGCAACTCACTCTCTCTCTCTCTTTTGCCCATGACAACGGTTAAAAAACACACTTTCATGGGTCCGCACCAAAAGCTTTTTTTTTTTCTGCAGAGCATTTCTTCCTCTTCCTTGCCTTTTTCGCATCGATGAGGGACTGGGCTATTCCCAGTGCAAAGTGTCATACTCTAATATCTAAAAATATCACGTAGGATGAAAAGTATGATACTGCATTGAATAAATACTCTCTACAATGCATAGTATTATACTTATATGTTTAAAACAATTAATTGGTGTGATGTTGTGTCTATGAAAGTGGACCCAGTGCGTTAGATTCTGTGCCACAGCCTAATATATCGTGCAAAAGCGGTATTTTGCTGAAGATACAGCTTTCTTCTTCCTCCTATTTAATACTTTGCCACATCAACAAAAAAATCCTATGTGACATCTAATTAATGAGTATGATACTACCCATTAGAAATAGGCTAGAGACCTAGAGCGACCGAGTAACATTGTCCTAGCAGGCTACAACTGGTACCTGCACGTCACCGATCACCCATCCATCCATCGTCGTTGGCTGACCATCACCTGTATACCGCGTCACGCGGCGTGATGCAGCCCGAGGACGAGCGTGATACGCCCTCCGGCCGTGCTCGCCTCCTCCGGCCGGGCGCGCGCGGCGGCCGACCGATGTGACGGGTGGATTTTACGTGCGCGCGCGACGGCCGTTACCGGTTGCCCCGACGTGCTGCCTGTGCGGCCACGGCACGCCGGCCCCACCGCGTGCGTCAGCGCTACCATGCGGTACTGCTTGGAGATGCGCGCGCGTGCGAGGGTGAGCGCAGGGTTAACCAAACCGAAACCGAAAAAACCGATGGAAAACCGAAATTGGAAATTCGAAAATATCGAGCCAAAAATCGCTGGAAAATCGTTAGAAACCGAAGAGTTTCAAAACCGAGCATTTGAACAAAAAACATTCAAAACAAATTTAAAAAAAACGAAAACCATTCGATTTTCTCGAAAACCCATCGGTTTGCTCGAAAAACCGATCGGTTTGCTCGAAAAACCGATCGGCGAGTTGAACGTTTTGGGCGATCGGTTTTTTGAGCGGTTTTCGTCGGTTTTTTCGAAAAACCGCTCGGTTTTCACCGGTTTTCGATCGGTTTACATCGCATAAATGTTTTCAAATTTTTCAAATTTTTTGAATTATTTTTTTAATTGAACCGATTTACCGACCGGTTTAGGATTTCGAACCGGCTCGATACGGTCGAAAACCGCGGTTTTCATCGGTTTTGTGAACCCTGGGTGAGCGGCTCAGCTGGGGGTGCAATCAGGTCACTCCCGATGCAAATGATGTAATCCGTTTTTATATAGTGTTAAGTAGTATAGAATCAGAAGTAAAAAGTGAGCTAAAGAAGAAATAGAGTAGATCTGTCTATCATACAAGATACAGTATAATTGAGGAAATCAACGAAATTAGAGGATGATAATTGGTAGGGAGGGGATAAGAGAGGAGTGAAGAAATTAATTGGGCAGGGTAGGCTTGATTTTATATGATACGGTATATTTCGATACACCTTATAGAAACTATGCACTGAGAATACCTTTGTTGCATGCTCTTATGAACGAGTAACTCCTACACACTACTGGGGTAGTGATGCTACTTAGGGTTCACTTTTTTTTTTGTCAAATTTTGTTTGAATTTCGCAAAAACCGTCCTTACCGTTTCGGTTCGACGAAGAAAACCATTCAATTTACCACTCAAATTCAAAAAAATAAAATATTTGACAAAATCTATCCAAATTTTCTCAATAATTAATATTAATAGCCTTGCATACCTGATGTGCTGCACCGTCAATAATGGCCTCCTATCCCCTCCCCCGCCCGTTGGTCAGTCTTGCTCTATCGTGTGCGAGGGAGCGCACGTACGTACTCCTTCTGCGGCGGTACAGATTAGCCCCGAATAGTCCGAGTGGTATGAGCCAGGCTGTGCTGCGTCGTGCCGTAGCGAGCCATCGGTGGCACGCTGAACTTTTCCACTCGATTACAGTTGCCGCGCCGCGGTGGTCCTGTCCTGCGCGTACCACGGCGCGCCCCCCACGCCGCACCGTCGGCGCCATGCAATCATGCGCGCGTTTCGCCGGTTCAACCCCGCGCTTTGCCGTGCGCTACAGCTTTGTTGACCAGAAGAAACGGCTAGTGGCTAACCAACAGTCCCGTGGCACTGCTTATTTGCATGTGCCGGTACGAAGAAACACGCACGCTGTGCCCGCACTAACACCTCTCGTCGAGACGCATCGTCTGCTTGGGAAGTGCGAGGACTCTGGCGCCGACGCTTTGAAGGGACCTTGACCAGGAGCTCGGAATGAAATTTCGGTGTACAACACATGTGTGAAAAAGTACAAAAAGTAAAGAAAAAAATTCGGTTGAAAATTTTTAAAATTTCTAAAGCTTGTTTATTATCTGAAAATTTATCAGTCATCTTTCAGTAGCACTGTCCGAATTTTTTAAAATCCTCAAGCTTGATCATCATCTGGAAATCTTATGAGAATATTATGGAAATGTCAAGATCATCTACAAAAATTTTCAAAAGTTTCTAACGTGGTTTGTAATATTTTTCGTACATTTGAAATTTGTCGGTATGCCTTTTATCGGGACGTACCACTATTTAATTTTTTTAAAATTCCTCATGCATGATCATCATCTGGCATTTTTATGAGAACATTAGTAATGTGTCAGGATCATCAAAAAAAAATTAAAATTTTTTTGACATCGTTTGAACCATTTTTTTATTTACTTGAATTTTATTGAGATCTCTCTAAATCTTGCCAAGATCTCAGTAAATCTCGGCGAAATTTCAGTGGAAAAAAATACCGGATTTAAATTTTGCTTTTTAAATTTTGTTTGGATTTCGTCTGAAATAATGAAATTTTAGCGAAATTTTGATTTTCGAAAGGTGATGAGTTGTGAACTGGAAACGAAATTTGAAACTTGATGGAGATGGGCTAGGAGGAGCTGATAATGTCTTGTATCCGTGGAGTCATGGCTAGTACGTGCTGGAGATACAGCGAACCCGGTGAATTTTCCTGATGACCCTTTTCACGTTGGTCGTAGTCATCTATTAATGCTGCCGACAAATCGACGATTACAGGGTGATGTCCCCATCATCTGCTCTCAATGCTCGAAAGATTAACATGCCCGGGACTAAATGCCGGCTGTTACTCTGTCATCGGCAGCCGCGTGTCTAATTTCTACTCCGTACGAGCCCATCAGCGGTTTCACGACACGTCGACGGCGGGCGGTCCGATCCTGCCGAGGAAAAGGAGAGCCGGGCCCCATCCCCGTGCGCCCGCCATAGTGCCATGATGGTGCCTTTTGAGCAAGTAAAAAAGAGGGGACGCGACGTACAATGCCATCGCCGCCGCAGCCGGCGTGTAGCGGCTCGGCCCTGCACGGGCAGCGCGCACACAGCCGCCCGCCACACGGCGCACAGGGCACCCGCACTGCCACCACATGCGCGTACTGGCCTGGCGTACGCGCGCACAGCGGCAGCGGCGATAGGCTGGTGCGGTGGGTGGGCTAAGTTGGTGCGCCGTGTGCAGGCGTTCGTGCTTGGCTCATGGCTCGCCCAGCGCGGTCCCGCGACCTCGTGCGGCAGGCGGCGGCAGCAGCCGCTGCTCCCGCCTGCGCTGCCACTGCCTCTGCCCGTGGCTGTTCCGTGGCCCCCTGACCGCGCTGCGCGAATGCTCCGCTTTGTCCCTCCGGCGCCACACGCACCACACCCCCGCCTCGGCCCGCATGCCGACCCCGTGCCGAGCCGTGACCGCGCACCGCGCGTTTGGGAGGGTCCCACGGCCGCCGCGTTGGGTTACCGTTAACAATATCGAAAACGAAAAAATCGCTGGAAAAGCGAAATTTACAAATAAAAAATATTGAGTCAAAAATCGTTAAAAAATCATTAGGACCCGAAAGGTTAATGATTCAAATTTTTTTAAAAAATTTAAAAAAAAAAAAACAAGCCGGTGTTGACTAAAAATTGATCGATTTTGACTACGTATTGAAACCTGATGTGTTACCACATGTTTTTTTGACATAAAACGGGTTAGTTTTCATCGAAAATTTATCGATTTTGCGTCGCATAATTTTTTTAATTTTTAAAGTTAACTAATTTACCAATTAATTTTATATGCCGCCGTTCGATAAAAACAAAAACCACGAAAATCGATGGTTTTGTGAACCTAGGCGGGGCTCTGCTGGGGTTCTATTCTGCAATAGTGGAGTGCCTTCTTGTCGGGGTCACGCTTCCAAAGTGTAGCACGGCCACCGAGGCAGTTTTAGGACATTGCTGGTGGTAGTACTGCCGTAGTGGTGGCTTCTTGTTTAAGGCTAAACAAGATGTTTTCTTCAGCTGTTGGACCATCCTGGCGACTTAAATAATTAACCAGAGCCCCTAAAGTTTTTGCTTAGTATTTCAATGTAGAGGTACAGTAGTTTGAAACCCGGTAATTTCAGCTAAAACAGTTCACCTTCTGCAAAAATTTAGAATTTCTATGTGTAAAAAGGAGAGTTTTCAGAATTTGACACACTTTAAAATTCGCATTTCAGAATTTGACACTCTGGCTCACTGTCATACACACAGACGGTCCTACATATCATTCAAATGCTCTGAAAAGTTTACAAATTGAGTGTCAAATTCTGAAATAGATCGTCTAAAAAGGGGGCAAACATCTTTCTCGTACTTGAAAGTGTGGATATTCTATTGTTATGGATTTGTGTTGTCATAAGCAGCAATATGTATACTATGTTGGTGATTCATTGGCCGTATTAACATTTATGTTATAGTAAGAAATTTGAAAGATGATTTTATATATTTTCTCTCGGTAAAAATTGTACAAATATTGAAACAAACAAATGTGTAAGCAGTCATCATTTACCATTCATTCTTGTTTTAATATTTATGCAATTTTTAAAAAAAATATATATAGAAGCACATCTCAAGAAATTCTGTCATGCTTGAAAACAATAATATAATATTGAAGACGGTGTCACTCTAGAACTGCTATAGGGATGGATGTTTTCTTTGAAATCCGTATATACAAGGGAAATTTTCATATAACACCACAAGCTTCAATTAAAAGTCCGTCAAGCACTCAAAATTCTGAAACTAGATATTTGAACTTTGCAACCCAGTCAAATAACGCCTTAACATGGTTTTGTATAATGGTATTGCTCACATGACGTGATCGGTGAACGATTTTGCTACGTAGAATGACAAGTTGAGCAAGTTTAGGTGGATGACATGCGAAGCTCACAAGAGTTTCTCTTTTAAATCGAAATAGAAAGAAGGAGCTATAGGAGCTAACAACTATAGAAATATGATTGAGAGCTCGATAAAAAGAAAGTCTTACACGGACAATTTCACTATACAAAAACTTTGATCATGATCTTATTTCAATAAGACAAATATTTAGAATGTCAAATGTCTGATTTCATGTAACGTTCGTATAAACTTCCCATGTGCCATGCCGGAACTTGAAAGAAGAATACCATTGTTTTATATATCACTCTACTATTATACGCACATGTCGCAATCTACCGCTCATAATACTACCACGCACTACCGGCCAGCCACACGAACATGTGGTGCACTTTTCAATAAAAATTCCCATCTATCCCTCTGATGACACCATCGAAAGCTACTACGATGTGCCTCAATTAAACCACAGCCCATATGTTTTACCTACCGTAGCCCACCACCCCAATTATACGTCCCCCTGTTTTCTACGACGCCTATCACCTTTTTTTGTGAAAAGAACATAGGATTTCAACCACCAGCGCCCTGTTTTTACCGAGCTGCTTTCTGCAACGTACATGAATCTTAAAATATAAATAAATAGTTGACAAAAATTATTTTTTACTTTAAAATTTATGCAACTTATTGTTGGAAATTGGCCCATGGGTGGCCCACTTCCTTAATTCCATAGCATGCATGATTTAGTACCATATTGCCTAGCCAAGTGGAGGAAGGGCAATTTAAAAGGTGGAGTTTTTGCCACCTCTTAATTAATGTGACACTTGGCATGCATGATTTAGTACCATATTGCCTAGCCAAGTGGAGGAAGGGCAATTTAAAAGGTGGCATGAGGATTAATGTGACACTTGGCAATTTAAAAGGTGGAGTCTTTGCCACCTCTTATGTACCGTATTCGCGTGACTTGTGACTTTGCGACAAGCGACCGCGCCGCGTCGTTGTGTCTCCTGGCACTTTGAATTCACCTTTTATTTTGCTGAATCTTGCAATTATCTCTCTGTTCATTCTGTTTAAATGCGATTTAAACATTCTAGTAACTGCTGACATTATACAGTCAGTTACTAGTAACTGCTGACATTACGCAGTCAGTTACTGGTGTGAGTGTATATAAACACCTGGAGACGTCCAGGCTTGATACACTGAATATCTCCTCCATTTTTCCTTCTTCTCTCTGAACTCTGTACTGGTGTGTTGTGCTGTTGAACCACGCCGGCCTTCCTCCTCGACGTGCACCGTGAAGGAAGGTGAGCGGTATCTTCGAGCCATTGCCGCAGAGTTTACCTGCACGGGGCGGCAATAAGGTTTCTGGGCAGCGCATCTGCGCGACCGCTCCTGCGCTGCTTCATCGACTTCGACTTCGACTTCTTCCACAACCTCTTCTGCGTATCGTTCTGTCTTCATCAAGCCTAACTGTAAGTCAGTTAGTGGACGTTCGATTTAATCTTACTCTGTTTCTTGAGTTCATATGTTTGGAAGTACAATGTGTAGCCTGCTGTTAGATTTACTGTGTGCATCACTGTTTATCAGTAGTATTTGCCTCAATATAAAATCTGGAATAAAAATATTGCACATATTTCCAACACTTATAATTCATATAATGCATACCAACCCTACCACCACCAAAGTAACCAATATAGTCAGTGGCGGAAGCAAAGTGTACTACCCGGTGTCACAGGACACCGGGTCAAATTTTTTTTAGCATATATTAGTTTATATATGGTATATATGAACCCCCTTAATTCAGTTCTTGTGACGTTGGAAGGCAAATAACAAGTTACATGGTGAAACAGTGAATCCTGATCATTTTCCCTCTAGTTCCGCCCCTGACTATAGTTGCCCTCTTCATGCATCCCCCCCCCCCAATAGTCCTCTGTGACAAATTTTCAAAAAATAGCACCCTTCTCTATCGTAGAAGACTTGGGAAATAACATGTGTCATCTCCTGTGGTTCGGTAGCGCGGAAGGCACCGGCCTTCGCGGATGCGCGCGCGGCAAGGCTCACGTGGGCGTGGTGGGCACAACGCATGGGCGGGCAGTGCACACGAAGTGGCTGGCAGGGACAACACGCGTGCGAGCTGGACGGGGCAAAGCGAACGAGGCCCATGGCCTTCGAGGTGAGTGTCGTGGCGCGCGTGCGGGTGATGAGCCACGCGAGCGTGGGCCCAGGTGCGAGTGCGGGCGTGTGCACCGAGTCGCACGTGCGTGGGGCCGGAGGTGCGTTCCGTGCTGCCAATACGAGGAAAGTTTGCTTCTACGAAAACCGTGCGCGGAAGGTTCGATTCCACGCTTCCCATGCGCGGAACTCACCACCAACCGCGCTCCCGTGCTAGCCACTACCTTCCATGCTGTTAGACAGTGGGAGATGACATATGTTACTTTTCGAATCTTCATGGTGTTAAATGAGCCTATTTTTATAAATTTTATCCGGAATGCTATTTTTTTTAAAAAAAATGCACGAAAAAAATTTACTGCAGTGATCACTTGGCCACCACCAGCGCGTCCACTCCCAAACAGGTCAAACCTGCTGCAGTTGTTGCATCAGTGCTCCAATGGTTCTAATGCCTTTCTGTCCCACGCCTCATTAATTCTGGTAGTTTAGCCCGGTTGAAATGGGTGTTTTTACCCGCTTGGGCCGCCTTCGTCTTACAGTGGGGTTTCTTGGCTCGTTGCCTTGCTTGCTTTGTTTGTTGCCACCTTCTTGCTGCTGATCACGCAGAGGTCGTGTAACATTATATAGGCACCGCGCAGGCGTCCTACTGCGTTGTCGGGTAACGAACTCGCGCAGTGGTCGCAGCCGCTCACATGCTCGAGGTCCTGGACATGCCTCCGCCCCGGCACCAGCCGGCCGCCAAAGGAGGCGGCCACGGGCACGGGCACGGGCACGTGGGGCCGGTGAGGAAGCAGCCGCTGCAAAGCAGCGTGGCACAGCCCATGGCGGAGACGGCGGCGGCGGCGTCGGAGGGAGGAAAGAAGTGCGGTGGCGGTGGGAGGAGGCGCGGGGGGCGCGGGCGGGCCAGGGCGGGGGAGCCGCGGCCGGCGGTGGCTCCGGCGGCGGCGACTGCGGCGCGCGCAGTCATTGGGCCGCCGGTGCCGAGCAAGGGGCTGACGTTCTGCCGTCGGCCGGGGTTCGGGACGGTGGGCGCGCGCTGCGTCTTGAAGGCCAACCACTTCCTTGCCGAGCTCCCCGACAAAGACCTCACCCAGTACGACGTAAGTCCTTGCCATTTCGCTTCAAGAACTTGAGGACTAGCACAATTGAGATGTAAAAAGGTGAGACTTTTTCTTGGTTTTCGTGGCGTCTGTGCAGGTGAAGATCACGCCGGAGGTGAGCTCCCGGAGCGTGAACCGGGCCATCATGGCGGAGCTGGTCCGCCTCTACCGCGCGTCCGATCTTGGAATGCGCCTCCCGGCCTACGACGGCCGCAACAACCTCTACACCGCCGGGACCCTTCCGTTCGACGCGCGTGAGTTCGTCGTGCACCTCACCGACGACGACGACGGCACCGGCGTCCCCCCACGGTACGCACCTGCATTTCCTCGTGCGTACGTCTTTCTTGATGACTATGTCTTACCGGCGGGTTAGTGCTCCTGCAGCGAGAGGGAGTTCAGGGTCGCCATCAAGTTCGCCGCGCGCGCCGACCTCCACCACCTTCGGCAGTTCATCGCCGGGCGGCAGGCCGACGCGCCGCAGGAGGCCCTCCAGGTCCTCGACATCGTGCTCCGGGAGGTCGCCAACCAGAGGTATTTTACCGGCGCCTGCATTAATTGCAACGCACGCATTGCCCGTTGCGGCTTGGCTTCGTGCGTTCTTGGAGGGAACTGATGGTTTCGCCTGCGCCAATGCTTAGGTACGTGTCGATAGGGCGGTCGTTCTACTCGCCGGACATAAGGAAGCCGCAGCGGCTTGGGGACGGCCTGCAGTCGTGGTGTGGGTTCTACCAGAGCATCCGGCCGACTCAGATGGGCTTATCGCTTAACATTGGTGAGAGACGCGCTTCGCGCATGTGATTTCTCGCGTTGCCCTGTGCTTGGTGCTTACATGGTGATGTTGATGTCAGACATGTCGTCGACCGCGTTTATCGAGCCGCTGCCAGTGATCGAGTTCGTGGCCCAAATATTGGGGAAGGATGTCGTGTCAAGGCCACTGTCGGATGCAAACCGAATCAAGGTAAATTGTGCTGTCGGGAACAAGGAATCTAGGCTAGTACTACAGTGACATGTAACAGCTGCTACATTGTTGTTGGGAATAATTGATTATTTGATGCAAAGTTGATGTGCATGCAATGATTTACCACGCGTCTCACCGATATTTGTGTCCAGGGGCGCATGCCATTACGTCAATGAGACATGGCGTGGCAAATCGTCAAGTGCACATCAATTTTACGGCAAACAATCAAATCTCCTTGTTGCTATTGGTTATGGACAAGCTGGTTATGGCCTTGAGTGTTGTGCTTTGTCTAATGAAGTAATTTGTATGTGTAATTTGCTAATGCCAAGCAGATCAAGAAAGCTTTGCGGGGTGTGAAAGTTGAAGTCACTCACCGGGGAAATGTAAGGCGGAAGTACCGCATTTCAGGGCTGACAACTCAACCAACTCAAGAACTGATGTATGTTTAGATTGTAATTCGTTTTCCTTGGTCCTATGTACTACCAATTGGCAAATAACCTGCACCAAGCTGTTCGCCAAACATAAAAGCACGATACACCCTCATTCAAAGATGCATGATGGACCTCTAAATGCTCTTCGTTTGCTTTGATTTATCGGTTTCATCTAATCAGTTACTAGATTGAACCAAATTAAATACGCATATCTATTTTTCTGATGTTGGAAGCCTTAGTTACCAGACATGCTAAGCAATGTATTTGATTTTTTTGCTTGTTTGACAGTTTCCCAATTGATGATCAAATGAATATGAAATCTGTCGTAGAGTATTTCAAGGAAATGTATGGGTTTACAATTCAGCATCCCCACCTTCCCTGCCTTCAGGTGGGAAACCAAAAGAAGGCAAACTATCTACCAATGGAGGTAGGTATCAAAGCTCACCGATGTTAGCTGGTTAATTTTGTAATGTTATAACCTCAGTAAAGATCGTGATTTCGATACATTCCTCACTAGGCCTGCAAGATTGTTGAGGGTCAGAGATACACAAAGAGGTTGAATGAAAAGCAGATCACGTCACTGCTAAAGGTTACATGCCAAAGGCCTAGAGAACAGGAGATGGATATTCTACAGGTCCAGAGTGTTTCCTAATCATATAAAAAAGCGAGTTTTTAACACACACAAATTTACATATTGGGCAGGGCTAGATGTGCTAGGTTTTTGTTTCAACAAAACTGGCGGTCTTGTTGAAGTTGAACAAATCTGTGCATTGCAAGATATGCACGCAACATGCTCATTAATTGTCCTATCCCCGGGTCTTTGTTTTTATTTGCCTGTGGTCCATACATTCCATGCAATGGATCTTCAATAGCTAGCTAGTATTACATGCTACTAGGATTTTCCTGTATGGAAAAATTTTATTGACCAATGCTGTTGTTAAAATGGTTCAGATGACAAAGTGTTTGTTTTCAGACAGTTAATCAAAACGGATATGCGCAAGATCCTTATGCGAAGGAGTTTGGGATCAACATAAGTGAGAAGCTAACATCTGTTGAAGCCCGAGTCCTCCCTGCACCGTGGGTAGGATTAATCGTACACTGTTACTCATGTCAGTAGTTAGCTAATTGCTCTTTGCTAATAATTTGGATATGGAATTTTGTGGATTCCAGCTGAAATATCATGATGCTGGAAAAGAAAAGGAGTGCTTACCACAGGTTGGACAATGGAACATGGTGAACAAGGTTGGATTCTATTTTGCTGCAGTTGCACACCTCATGTCCTTGCAGATATCATGGTTTTGACCTAGCTACATTTACCACTTAAAAAAACTCATTTTGGCAGAAAGTTATCAATGGGTGCAAGGTGAGTCATTGGGCCTGTATAAACTTCTCAAGGAGTGTTCAAGAAACCACAGCTCGGGGATTCTGCCAGGAGTTGGCACAAATGTGTCAGATTTCGGGCATGGTAATATACCTCTCATTTCTGCTAATATTTTTTGCACAAGAGATAGGCCTTTGTGAAGTTAATTGCGTGTTCATCTTTTTGGTGTGCGGTCTGTTGTTGTTGCAGGAATTCAACGGTGAGCCTGTGATACCAATATATTCAGCTAGACCAGATCAAGTAGTGAAGGCACTTAAGCATGTGTATAATGTAGCATTAAACAAACTCAATGGTAAAGAACTAGAGCTTCTTTTGGCCATTCTCCCTGACAACAACGGTCCTTTATACGGTGAGTGCCATTATAATTACCTTGTATGTTTGAGAGGTGCTTCTATGTTTTTCTTTTTGAAAGTTGCACAGATATTAAAGCATGAATGAAGGGTAGATGGTGATTACTTACTCATTCGTTTGTTTCAATATTTGTGTAGCTTGTATTAGGAGGGAAAGCATAAAAGCACTACTCATATATTATATATTGTGTGAGACGAGTCATAACTTTATATTTGCAGGTGACATCAAACGTATATGTGAAACCGATTTGGGATTGATATCCCAATGTTGCTTAACCAAACATGTTTTCAAGATAAGCAAGCAATACTTGGCAAATGTGTCGCTTAAAATCAATGTTAAGGTACTTATTAACTCATCACCTTGCTTACACATCAAATGTAGTGTGGACCAGTAGGCTAACTTAGATTCCTGATAATTTTACATGATATGATTAAATTCAGATGGGAGGAAGAAACACCGTGCTCTTGGATGCGATAAGTTGGCGGATTCCGTTGGTCAGTGACATTCCAACTATTATATTTGGTGCAGATGTAACACACCCTGAAACTGGGGAGGATTCTAGTCCATCCATTGCTGCAGTAAGTCTGGGCATTACTCTGCTTCTTCCACATCAATATGCATTTCATTGTCATCGGATTATGCTTGTTCTTTTCCCTTTTTCTCTAATAAGCCAGATTATGCTCGTTCTTTTCCCTTTTTTTTTTTTCCTAATAAGCCGTTTGCAGGTTGTTGCTTCTCAAGACTGGCCAGAAGTTACAAAGTATGCTGGATTGGTATGTGCGCAGGCTCATCGGCAAGAGCTCATTCAGGACCTTTACAAGACATGGCATGATCCTCAGAGAGGCACTGTAACAGGAGGAATGATCAGGTATTTATCTAGGAACAATGTGCACTTCTCAAGTGGAAAGCTAATTAAATATTTTTTTTTAAATGATCTATGAACTTATTTCCTGCGCTGGTTTTATCATGCAGGGAGCTCTTAATATCCTTCAGGAAGGCCACCGGACAAAAGCCATTGAGAATAATTTTCTACAGGTACGCTAGTGCAAATATTAGCTATCAACTATGGTTTGTAGAGGACAATGGTAAAAGATTGTTATAACCAATTTAATGCCATGCGAACCTTCTACATCTCTACTATATAAAGTGAGAGTTTCTTCCCACGTCACATTAATTGCCCTGCTTAATTGCCCTACTTAATTGCCCTGCTTAATTGCCCTACGGAAGAAACGAAACGTTGCTTTAATTAGCCAGCTTTTGCAAGAAACGAAGCGTTAAAGATAGATGTTTGATCTTATGAAATAGTATTTTTTTTATTTTTTAATCTTTATTTTTCGTTATGAATTTTGTTTTTCGTAGCAACGCACGGGCATATAACTAGTGTACGATAATGTTTAGGTTAGCTATCTATTGTGCAGTACAAGAATAGCCGTTGTTACGGCTTCTTTATGTTCAGTCAAATTATATTATCTGTCAATTGTATTAATACTTTTATCTCATTCAGGGATGGCGTTAGTGAAGGCCAATTCTACCAAGTTCTCCTTTATGAGTTAGATGCTATTCGTAAGGTTGGATACACTTGTATATTCTTATATAGATCTTCTATAAGCACTTAGCGTTGCCTAACAAATGCTTTCTTCTAGGCATGTGCATCCCTGGAACCAAATTACCAGCCTCCTGTAACATTTGTCGTGGTTCAAAAGCGTCACCATACAAGACTGTTTGCAAACAATCACAAAGACAGAACTAGCACGGACAAAAGTGGAAATATTTTGCCTGGTAATCTATTCATGATCTCTACATCTTTAAGTTATGGGATCTATTGCAGATTATAATTTAACTAGTAAAGTGCTGTGCGTTGCAACGGGAAATCAAATATCATACATATTTTTCTTTTGCTTTACATGAGAATTTATCACACAGAAAACTCTAGGAAAATATTCCCGATAAAGTTTCTATCAATTCCAGATAGCGAATTTCTAATGACCCTATTACAACCAATGTCAACCTCAGTACTAAAATGACCCTATAAATAAAATATACAGAGGCCCTATAAACAACTGTATCTTGAACAAAGTACATAAGTTTGTTTGAGGGAGAAAACTCAATGCAAACCTCCAAACGGTATCAAATTCACCTTTTTACAACACATTAAAATACACTCTATTATTAAGAGTGGATATGAAGACTATCACTGTCTAACAATGATAGTTGCTTCAAATAATTGCTGAGATATGCAAATGTCCTAAAATATGAAGCAAACATACATGCAGATAAAAACCTCATGTATACAACCAACTGTAGAATCTAACCATGAGTTTAAATGGTCAGCCACAACTGAAGCCTATTAAAAAACAAGGACACCGCAGCAGGTAGAGTAGAAATGGCATAATTATGCAAATGGATAACAAAGACGGATTGTACGATAACAAAGATAACTACATTTCAAACCTAACTTCAAATGAAGATCAAATATAAATCACAAATATTTCTTTCATACTTTTATTCCTTCGGATTTCACGTTGTCAATTGTTTATCATGCCCGAGAGGAGGTGGACGGTCACCGTTAGGTAGTCACCAGGTGCCAGTAGGAGGACCCTCCCCCCGCATCCTGACTGAAACAGCCTACTGAGTGTAAGGTACATACATATTTAGCTATGTTTTGTCATCTAATAGCAGGCATTATACGGTAGTTTAGGAGTGGGTACAAACATAGCTTCACCATTTTCAATTTTAGTTGACAATGGTACACACTAAATGACCAATAGAATAAAATCTATTATAATATTAAAGTAGAGGCAAAAAAATCCACCACGTTCGCTCTCAAGGCTAGAAATTTCCACATTAATCGGAGGGAAAAAAAGATCTACACCATTGATCGTGGTGGGTCCAGATTATAACGGTCTATATTAAAAGAAAGAGTTTGTATATTGCATAATACAGGATCTAGATTATAACGGTCTAAATTAAAAGAAAGAGTTTGTATCATTTACATTACACAAATAGCTAAAAATTAGAAATTGGATTCCATACGATAACGGTTTAGTTTAAAAGAAAAGAGTCCAAAGATCTCTACGACTTATTTTGGTGGGACTAGATTATAACGGTGCATATTAATTTATGAGCGGTGCTTCTATGCTTTTCTTTCTAGTAAAAGTTGTACAAATCTTGAAGCAAACGAAGGGGTAAGTAATTACCATCTACCATTCATTCATGCTTTAATAGTTGTGCAACTTTTAAAAGGAAGAGCAGAGAAGCACCTCTCTTAATTTATATAGATATTAGAGTTATATAGAAAATACACAATTATAGAAAATATAGTTATATATCAAAGATAATTATATTATAATATCTAGCCGTGCAATTGCGCGGGTAAATTTACTAGTTCAGTATAACATAGAGTTCAAAGCAAGCTTGTCAAGGCGTCGCCTAGGCGCCGCCTAGGCGTCGAGTCGCCGGAGCCGCTCGCCTCGCCTGGCCGTCGGCTGAGGACAAGCGAAGGATCCGCCGCATCCGTAAGTCACCCTCCTCCTTCTCCTCCCTCTCCTTCCCCGCCCGCCGGTCGTGGTCCCCCTCCGCGCCGACCTCCTTCGCGCCGTGGCTCCCCTCCGCGCGACCTCCTCGCCTAGCCGTGGCTCCGCGCCGACCTCCTTTGCTGCTCTGGCCGGCCTCCTCCGTGCTGCTATGCTCGGCGACGGCATGAAGGGAAGGGAGGCAAGAGAGAGAGCGGGTGGAGAGAGGGCGGCGGCTGAGGAGAGTGAATGGAGAGAGGAGGGGAGGGTTAGGGTTTGAGGGGAAGGGTAGTGTTGTGTTGCCTAGGATGGAGTCGCAATGGGCTGGGCCTAAGCCAGAAGACTGGGCTGAGGAGAGAAAAGAATGGGTTGGGCTGCTGGCTGCTGTTGGCTTTATACATTGCTCACCTTCGCCTAATCCTCGCCTAGGCGTCCAGGCGATGGGCTGGCGCCTCGCCTTGCCTTGTCGCCTTGACAACCTTGGTTCAAAGATTGTTCCAGCTGAGCTCCGAGTTCTCTCAGAGAGCATGCGCACATGCCAATTTCATATATTTCCAGGAGGATCTTGACTTCAACAATGTAAAGAACAGGAAGCATGATGAAATGCTAGCAGCGCAATATGCCATAACCACCCTAATGTATTCCAACATTTTTGACCAAGATGAATTACTAAGTATCATCCTTTGGCTTACCCACATATAAATGGTGTAGCTTTAATTCCATGGTTTTTACATGAAATAACCTCTTTGAACTAACAGAAAGGAAATATCGAAGCTCAGTACTCACTTCAGATTAAGCTTACACACAGCCATCAACATGAATTGGTCCATGTTTACTTCTGAAAGTCACATCCAACATATATATAAAGAAAAAACAGATCAAAACAATGATCAATTGACAAAACTTTATGCAATCTGAAATACATTTTACATGAAGAAGCTTGGCACCTTTGGTAGGAGCAGCATTGTCATTGCCATGTGGAAGTACCTAAATTTTGTCTCCTTGCAGCCATCCGGTCTGTCTAACCAATAACAACAAAGTGAAAACTTGTAAATTAGCTTCCAACTGAATTTTAGCTAGAACATTAGCATCACGTGGCAAGAAATGCAAGAGGGAGCATAAATGATAAAAGGTAAAATTATAGCATAGTACATGCAGATAAAATTGTAGCATGGAACACAAAATAAAAGGAAATATATTGTCATTGAATGGAAAACAATGCAGATGCCTGCCTGCTATGCATTCATTATCAAAGAAAAAGCATATGAACACCTTTTAATATTATTTTCATGATAAATAGGGATGCAAATGGGCCGGCCCTAGGGTCATCTTTGACCCACTTTAGTTCATTTGTTTGCACTAAAACTTAAAAGTTGAACTAAAAATTAAGTTTTTAGTGCAAACAAATAAACTAGAATGGGTCAAAGAAGACCCTAGGGTCAGCCCATTTGTATCCCTAATGATAAATCTGGTACCGCTGCTTACAATTCTAATATGTAGCTTGATAAATCCTCAAGTTAACAATCTAAGGGCAGGGAAATTTTTTTACAATGTAAGTTATAAAGCAAACAACCCGAAGGCTTTGGAATAACTACTGCTTAATCATTCTGTAACAATTGACCTAGCCAGCAAACAGGAAGGTATAAATACAATTCCATAAAGAATAGATGAGCTGATAGCAATTGGGCACAACAATTTTACTACGCCGAAAAACCAATGTTCTTTCCAACTTCTTTTAGGAATCCTATTAGATCTGGCCAACATTCATAAACCACTTGAGCCTTGCATCCCGCTGAAAAAAATAGGGCTCCATCAATCCCACAATTAAGCATCTAAGGAAACTCCTAAAGTGTGTGGCTGTGTTGGGCACGGCCATGTCCATAATGCAGCAGCAGCCCAAGAGTCTCAAGCGAGGCATAAGGGATGAAAGCGGCTCAATGAGCCCAACCTCATGAATTCCTAGGCTTCCTCCCTCTCTAAGATCAAATTTTTTTGACCAAAAAGCCAATAAGTTCCTACCATGAACACTTAGAAGCAGAGAGAGAGAGAGAGAGAGAGAGAGAGAGAGAGAGAGAGATTAGATCCAGGCAGTGCCTTTTCCTTTGGCTAGCCATTGAAAAGATCCCATCTGGATGCACTGTTCTAGCACCCTGTATCTGCAATGCTACACTGAAACATTCATGGGTAATAATTCTACATGAAATTTGCACTATACAGCCATGAATCTTCGAAATGAATAGGAAACATTAGTCCCAATGTGGCTGCAGTTCAATCCAAAGTATTGGCATATGGAATTATGAAGCTTAATCACAGCCCAAAGGAAACAGAATTGCTTACCATGTTACTTGTTAGTTTGCTGGAGAGTTGGTGCATTCCATCTAGCAAGGTGTGAAGTTAGGACGCAACACCAATCAGTATCGGGCACTTCTTTGCTTCAGATAACCAAAAGGACAATCTAAAACTCTTATACTGCATAAGACTGACATGAATTTCAACCATGGAAAATGAAATACCTCAATGAAGGGACCCCTGTTAATCGGTCACCTGAGCTCCAATGTTGCTCCAATAGATGGCTGCACACCAATCTTTAAACAAATCAAAGAACCCATGAAGACTGCAGTAAACCAAAATATTTTTTTTTTCATTTGTCCATCCTCCTGAGCTCACCTCTATCACCTCATCTAGGATGTGGGAGAGGTGGCAGGACCAAGCTGATGAGGCATTTGTGGATAAGCGAGGAGCAACGGCACCAACAATCCGGATCCCAAGTCCCATCCATTCGATGTGCTCCACATTCACCCAGTCTGAGGCGCCATCTTTTGGAGGTTGCCGTCGCCTTGCCCACAACAGAGCATTGATCTGCGAGAAATCTGAAACCCAAAAAATGAGGTGCATAAAATAGTCCTTAAGCATTCCTCGATAGTGCAAACAATCTTGAAACAAGGAAAAAAATACAGATAGTGGTTAGCATAGAGAAATCACTGGCAGTGACGGAGACCAACTCTGTGGATCCGGGAGGTGAAACTGGTACCAATGGACACGAACATGACGTTCAGTAGTTTCTGGAATCCTGCTGCTGGGATAGATGCTTTCTGTGTCTTCCATTTGCGTCTTATTCTGCCTCCTATCCATATGATGGCATTCTGTTCATTCATCTTGTTGTACTCCGTCCTGAGCCCATCAGAGCCAAAGATTTGCTCTCGAACAGCTGTGAGCTCCTTGGGGGTCCTTGGAGGCAATGCATTCTACATCACATCACAGTACAGTGCAAAGTGCTTAGAGGCGGAACTGCCGGTGGGGCACAGGTGGGCTGAAGCCCCACCCGTGGCCCACCGGCCTCTTATACCGTTATACTTATACACTTGGATGGTGCCATCTTTTGCATGCAGAGGCTTTCTTTCACGTGGATTGTTGTCTCAACATTCAAACTTCAAAGCCATACCGCCTGGCGGATTGCCTTTTTTCACATGAGGCCGATCGAGGAGTCCAAAGTCTCTTTTAACTAGTCCTGAACTGTAGAAGACACGAGTACGCTGCGCCCTCCGTGTACGCGACTGCTCGCCTTCCGAGTACGCAACCGCTCATGTTCAGAATCTCTAATCTGGGCATTACAGGTATTGGAGCTTCTTATCTGGCCGATAATCTGCCCCCATACGTAGCCGCTCGCCCTCAGTGTCTGGGCGTCGCTGACCACGGAGGTCGGATGACACGTACATATACGACACCTTTTTAGTTTACAGATTAGTATATAGATTACTAGATTAGTAATTAGTTTACAGTTTATATGTGACTATTCTATGTTCGGGAAAAATTATATTATATATATATTAATATATTATATATATTAGTTTTAAAGGTCTCAATTTTAGCCTCTCTCGTTTCAATTTTCTGGATACGCCACTGAAAGTGCTCATGTCTTGTCGGGCGTTACTTAGGGTGTGTTTGGTTCGTGGGATGAGGTTAAATGGAATGGTCCTGTTCCATTTGGTTCCATTATTTCAGATGAACGGAATGGTTCAGTATCTAGAGGTAATATTCCTCAAATTTGTACCACTTGGTCTAGGATGGGACGGTTCCATTCAAGCAACCAAACACATAAATAACTTTTTTCTTGAACCATCTCATACATGTACCACTTGGTACAGACAACCAAACGCACCCTTAGTGATTAAGGATATACTCCCTTGCATATATATTGCCTTGTATAGGCTTTTTTTGTACCCTCATGTAACTATAAATTCTAGCCTATTATCTCATATTGAATACAAGTGCTATTCATAACATAATATCCTAACAAGATTAGGGTTAGGGTTTTCACCAGCATTGCACTTGTGCCAACCTAACCACCATCCCGTTCTTCCACGGTCGCTCCCCCTCGGGAGAAGAAATATGCACTCCCACGGGCGGCCACCTCATAGTTGCCGGCCTTCGATTTGTCGTCCACGACGGAGCCCTCATTTGCTGACGGTGACGAGTTCCACAAGGATGGCTTCCTCTTTTCGGCCTCTTCCGTCTACTGCGGGGTTTATGTTGCCCTCGTCCGAGACGTCGCTCTTGAAGGCGAAGGCATCGCCCTGGGCAGCCATGCGGTTGGCGCAGAGGCAGTACTTATTCTTGAGGTGGCGCAGCTCCTCGACGCCGATCCACGCCACCTCGTCCTCGATGTCGGCTCCACCGCACTACTTCTGCTCCGCTTCGGAGGAAGAGGCTATGTACGCGACGGTAGCTAGAGGATGCGGTGGCGATGCTATGGCGGAGAAGCATGGAGTGCAGTGGTAGGGTGAAAGATCGGGATGGCGATCAGAGAGGGGGTGAATGATCCCAAAATAAAATTTCTCCCACCTACTGGACAAATAACATCCAAATGAAACCTCTCTTGCAAAGTATAAAAATCCTGGAGCAAAAACTCTTTCCTGGGGTGGTACTGTCAAGCTCAAGAGCAGGGCACGAAAACAGTCTAAACTTAAAACCTAAAATGATGAATCTTTTGATCCAATGGTCCAAAATTCATGAAACTTAGTAGATAACCTCTTGAGGATGTCATGAACTTGTTCCAACAATCAATCGTAATGATTGACGTCAAAGTTCCGATCTTTAACCATTTGAAAAGGAAATGTGCCAAAAACACAAAAAGAGTAAATGTGTGGTCTAGGCTTACTTGTGGGATTTTGATGATCAAGATGGACTTAGATACCTTCCCACAAGTCACATCAAGCTAGAGGTCACAAAAAAACTCATCAAAACACGATCAATCAAGAGTTTATCAATGGAGGCATAAAAGATCGGTTTTTCGCAAAACTCGAAACAAGGATTACCTAGAGGATTGGGATATGATCTAAATGAAGACTCGTACAATCAATCTCTCATCCTTGGCAATAAAACCCAGAAGCAAATAGAAGGAGGGGAGGCAAATCCAACTTGCGGAATTTAATGCGAGAATGTAAATACTGAATTTAAATTGCGTAAAGTAAAGACATAATGTAAGTGCAGAATGTAAATTCAGAATTAAGAAAATATTTTGTATTTTATGGATAGAAGATTTACAAAGCCTCACAACATGTGGGCAGAGCTCATGAGAGCAATCAAAAACCTCTCTAAAACTTCAGGAAGGGGAGGCTACTCCTACCTCTCTATTTATAGTGTTCTAGGATCAATTCTCATCCTTGGATGTCTTGCTTCAATCCTAAACTAACTTCTAAGGGTCAAGATTTGATCCCACACTTTCACACATATGGGTACTTATCCACTCTTACACATGCTTTCTCAAAGCATCTTTAAGTGATCAGTTCAACAACCCTCTCAAAAACTAACTTGATCACTACTTTAGCTTTAAAGACCAACAACCCATTAGTCTACTAGACCCAAAAAGCATCAAGCTTAGCAGTCACTTTGTCCCCTTGCCTCCTTGGACTGCACCAGCTCCATCTCCGACCATCTTCCGGCGATCTCCAGCCATCTTGAATCTCCGGCAATCCTTGCGTAGTTCAGCCATCTCTCGCCTCACCATAGCCACCAATAAGAGTCCTACATCCATCAAAGACAAGAAAAACACATTACATAGCATTGCTCAAAAATAATATGCTTTAATCATCAAAGAACAAAGCTCAACAGAGCACAGAACATCTACGACGGACCTACTTCAGAATTGCCCTGTTTCCAACACAACAGAATCCTTCCCGATTTTTTGTGATTTTTTCTGTTGTTCAAATGAAAAACTTGTCAACATGAAAAATATGCGTATCGAAATTCTCTACATCTTTCATGTAGACCACAAAATTTTTTGAGCATGGGAAGACCTCTAAAAATACAAATTACCTCAAGGTCCGGCGCGAATGCACTTACCTTCCCGATTTTTTATGATTTTTTATGTTGCTCAAATGAAAAACTTATCAACATGAAAAAGATGCGTCTCGAAATTTTCTACAACTTTCATGCAGACCAAATAATTTTTCGAGCACAGAAAGACCTCCAAAAATGCAAATTATCGCTGGCTATCAAAGTCGGTCCGGTGCGAAAAGAACCGGTCCAGCGCAAATGTGATTTCCTCTATTTGCAAAACCACTTGATCCGGCGCAAACGTGATTTTTCACCCTTTGGTCAGCGAAAACGTGAAACTCTTTGTTTCCTGATCCAGCCCAAAAAAGATGATCCGGCGCAAATGTGTAGTCAATTCTAACTTGGTCCAGCGTAAATGTGAACTTCACAACATATGATCCTGCGCAAACATTAGTCATCCCTAACTTGGTCTGGCGCAAATGGGAAACTCTCTGTTACTTGGTTCCCTTGGTCCGCCGCAAACACTAAGGTCCACCACAACCTAACAAGCCGACACAAATCAAAATTCTTCCAAATTAAACTCCATTACAAATCCAAATTTAAATCAAACTCAAACCTGAGCAACCCAAGCTCAAGTCAAGTCAAATACTCCATTTCAAATCCGAACTTAAATCAAACTCAAACCTGAGCAACCCAACCTCCAAATATTCCTTCACAGAGAGAGATGGTGGGGGAACGATGGGTTTTGTACTGGGCAACAGCGAGGTGGCGAGTGTGACCCCATGGTGCAGGATGTGCACGGGCAGAATTTGGCGTGGGTGTTACTGGCTCTGGGGCCAACAGCTGAGCGCGGTAGAGGGAAATCGCAAAGCGGCGGGCTCTAGGGTAAGCATACTAGCGAGGCGGGCAGCGGATGCCTTTTGGGCCACATGTCGTCACAAATCCACTCAGAGGGGGGGGGGGGGAGGGAGAGAGGACGAACGAGCAAGAAAGTGGCGGCCCGCTGTCCTTCTACGGCGAGGTGGTGTGAGTGGGGAAAGAGGAGGACGAGGGAGAGGGAGGGCAAGGGATGGACAGAGGCACGACCGTCGTGGGTGTGGGTAGGGAGGGTGCTGCAGGTGGGGAGGAGGAGAAGCTGGTGGGAGGAGCTTTGGGCGATTCCAGCAACCGATGTTGGTTCATCTCAACCGTTTGAGCTAGATCTAATGGGTAAACTGAACTAAATTTAGAGGGAGGGGAGAGCGAACATACCGCCACGAACTCGCAATTAGTGTACATTCAAAAATCCTGTAGTAGATACTAGCAGGCTGTAAAATTTATCGGTGTTTTAGCTAAAGTTGTGTGTTAATAAAATGCTTCATTTGTTGATTTCTACACTAACACACATTTCATACTACACATTCAAAAGTAGAATTCCCTTGAATTATTGAGACATCGTTATTCGTTACAGGTGAGCTAATTTTAGGATGTTGTATTTACTTACGTTGTACCCTTGTTCTGTACCTGCTTACTAGTTGCTCGAAAACAGGAACTATTGTTGATTCAAAGATATGCCATCCAACGGAGTTTGATTTCTACCTCTGTAGCCATGCTGGAATTCAGGTAAGAATATCGTACTGGTCCGTATGGAATATACTAAATTTGCCGTTTATCTCATCCCGTGTCTCGTGATCAAGTATTCGAAGAGACCGCATGTTCTCTTTTCAACTAGCTACCACTGTACTTAGTGAAGGGCACATGCTAAAAGAATAAACTCGCTGATGCTATGGTCAATTCTTAAATCGTGTGATTGGACAACTATGGTACTTGGATCAGTGAAGTGTTTCACCCTGTTCTTATTTCTGAAATGGCTGGTTGTGCGAGTTTACCAGGGAACAAGCAGGCCAGCTCACTACCATGTCCTCTGGGATGAGAACAATTTCAGCGCGGACGAAATGCAGACGTTGACCAATAACCTCTGCTACACGTACGACATTACTACTATGCTTTAATGCTATATGCTTGCCCTCTCCGCTCTGCACTTCCCATCTTTTGAGACTAGTTATAGCCTGACTTGGCCTTGCATGTTGATGCAGCTACGCACGGTGCACACGCTCGGTTTCTGTCGGTATGGTTCTCTTCTGCACTGTCTGAAAAAAACACGCTCCAGCTCCCTACTTCTTGGTGTCCATATGCCGTCATACTCGCACAAATCTGACCTGCGATCTTGTGCTTTTGTCTGCTCCAACACAGTTCCGCCCGCGTACTACGCGCATCTGGCCGCGTTTCGAGCGCGGTTCTACATGGAGCCAGAGATGCCGGAGAACCTGCAGGCGTCCAAGAGCTCCGGCGGAACGAGCAGAAGCTCGGTGAAGCCTTTGCCTGCCGTGAAAGAGAGGGTGAAGAGGGTGATGTTCTACTGCTGACAAGGGAACCGCTTTAACCACTCACATCCTGTACCTAACGACGTAGAATTTAGCGGTGGAGATTACAGTAGCTCTCTCCGGGAAAGGAAGAGGAGAGCATCTGGATCCTGAACAATCTCTTGACTACCTCTGTAAAGTACTCAGAAACGACGCCCTGTATAATAATAGTTCTTGGATAAGACGGCATCCGGACTGAAAGAAGTGCCAGTAAGATGGTGATGAAGTATGCATTTCTTGTTCTAGGGTGATTCCCAGAGCACCAATGCTTACGTTCACCGCACACGGCTGCTGAATACGAAGTTTAGTGAAATTCAAAACGGAGGCCATGGATTCAAATCCAAGCGAGATTTCGGAATTCTCAGCTGAGATATAGGAATTCGGAACCTCCGAGATCCTAATTCTCGGTCAGGTAATTTTTTTAAAAAAAAATCAAAATGCTATAAGTATATATCCAAATCTCGGTAAGATCTCAGTTATTTTGGCTGAAATGTCGATGTTTTTTTTACCGGATTTTCGTTTTCCTTGACGGATTTGATTGAATCTAGGGTCAAGACCATCCACAAAAAAGTTCAACAAATTTTGACATGTTTTTTATACCATTTTTTGGTCAAAACAAATTGACCGAAATCTCGATGATTTTAGCTGAAATCTTGGATTTTTCGGTTGACAAACTGGATTTGAAATTTGGTTTTCGATTTTGTCCGTATTTTGTTTGAATTTCCGAGATCTCGTCGAGACTTTGGATTTTGGCTACATCCGAGATTTGTGAAATGCCCCAAAATTTCAAAGAAACTCAAAAGAATTGAAAATTTAAATCGGATTTTGATTTGAGAATTGGAATTCGGATATGGTTTTGAATTTGGATTTTGGGTTTGAGTTTGGGGGTTGAAACTTACCTGGGTTTCTCCGTCTTGACCGCTGGTCCACAGCGCCGCGTGCCCGATCCGTCGCGGCTGTCGCCTCGCGTGTCCTGCCTCGACGACCACGCTCACTTGCCATGGTCGCGTCCCGTCGCCGCGTCTTCTCCGTGTCCAGCACGCCCACGCTCTGCTCTCCTCACCGACCACGCGGTCACGCCACCCATCCCCGTGCCATGCCGCCACTCTCGCCCGCACCGCTACAAATACCCCTGAGCTCTTCCTTCTCCCTCGTCCCTCCCCTCTTCCCGGGGTGAATCCCTGTCGCCCCCTCTCCTTCTTCCTCGCCTCCGGCCGTCGCACTCGCTCGCCGCCCTTACCCCCAAGCCGCCGCCACGCCCCGGTCACCCAAACCCTAGCCGCCCTGCTCTCTTCCTCTCCTCCGGTGGACCCCCCTCCGCCCTCTCTTTCCCCCGCCGAGCCCCTCTCCTTCCATGGCGGGCCGCCGCTCGCTCTCCACCCACGCCGCCACTCACCAAGGCCGCCGCTCGGCTCACCCTAGCCCTCTCCCCTTTTTGTTTGTTGTCGTCACAAGGCCGCCACTGCCTGCGCAAGCCCTCTCTGAGCCTTTTTGGGCTGAATTCAACCGGCCTATTTCAACCTGGCTCATTCCTTTTCTTTTTTGTTTTTAATTCATTTTTCCTTTTTCGGAATTCCTTTTTGCAAATTTGAAAATTTCGAGAAAATCCAGAAAATTCCCGAAATTGCCCAAAAGCCCAAAAATACACCATCTTGATCGCCTCGAGCCACTGAGTCCAAAAACGGCCTCCGCCCTGCCATGTGAAGCTCTCAAAATTCTCAAAATGCCCAAATTGCCCACAATTCCCCTCCGGTCCTTTCCGTTTTCCGTTTTCATTCGTCGTTTTTGTTTGTTTATCATTTATTTACCGTTTTTCGTTGTTTGCGCTAGATCCGACGTTCACACTGTACTCGAAGCCCGAGCAGTTCCTGGAGCAGGAGCTGAACCAGACAAGAGCCGAGTACGACTACAATGACTACGCCCTAGGCGACCCCTCAGCCCAGCAAGGCAAGCTGCATGCCCTTGATCATGTTGAACCTAATTGTTTCTAATATTACAGTATTTAATTTCTATCGCATTACTTTAATCGTATGTTGAAATACTGAAAACCAATAGTTTAGAATGACATGCAACTTAGTTATACCTAGTTTCGCGATTAGCCTCCTTGGCACTGTTGAACCCTATTAAACCTTGAATAACCTTAGTCAATGATCATACAGGCCATAGTAATTATTTAATTATATTAGTTTCACTCAAAATCTTTAAACGAGGAATAAAATGTTGGCGAGCAGTTGGCTCGGAGTATTCAAATGTGCTACGGTCAGGGGGACACTATTGGACTAGCCACGAGGTGGATGTGAGTCTGATCCCTGACCGATGACGTAAGCCATGTGTGGTTCAGTGGCTGGTACAGCTGGTACCAGATTGGTTTGTGGATGGTTCGATGGCGTGGTTGTTGGCAATATAATATTAAACCCCCTTGAGCAAAGTAAATAACTTAAGATCCCGCTCAAGCACAAGTTGGGACCGGTCAATTCAGTTGAATCGCTTCCCAACATAGTTTAGTACATTGTTCATCCCTTGGGAATACCTACATGATTGGTGGTACCATTCTCAGAAGGAGAAAGAGGAGCAATCATTCCCTACTGGGAATGACTGGTGGGTTTGGTGGAACGAGAATGGGCTTGTGTAGCGCCATTCGTCGGTTCTCACAACGATAGGTTACTCTCTCAGTATTGGAATGCGGCTCCTGCATTGGCCAGTGGGGTCCCAAGAACGGTAGGGTCCGAGTACCTATTGGGCAGGAGCTACCATGGGGATGTTCAATCAAAAGGTTGTGATGGTCTCGGCCCGGCCGCATGCATTTAATTTGCATGTAAGTCACGTGTGGCATTAACGGTCGTAGACGTCTTGTGGGTAAAGCTGAGCAACACTTCAGAGTCAAATTAGTAGTATTCGAATACGCCGTGCTTCCGATTAATGAAGCTAAGTTTGATTTGGGGTGACTCCCATAACCGAGCTCAAGTAGACTTTGAAAGTTTTGAGAATGTGGCATAATGGTGGCAACTTCGTGTAACCCCCCCCCCCCCGGCGTGGTTACTATTATTTATGGTTTGTATTTCAAATGTAAAATGATATTACAAATAAAAGTGCATCCACAATTACTTAAACCCAGTACCAATCATTTGTTAATCCCTTGTATATAGTATTCATCATTCTCCTGTGTGACTTGTTGAGTACGGTTGTGTACTCACCCTTGTTAACCCAACACTTTCAGAGATCCAAGAAGCTGGCGTTTACCAGGAGTTCGTAGATGGCGAGTTGGTTTGGTTTTAAGGTCTTAGTCTTTTGCTCAGGTCTGCCTGTGCGGTGTTTTGGATGTAACCTATCTGGGGCCCTGCTGCGCCTACTTCTGTAAAAATTTGGTCGTTAGGCCTTATGTTTTATCAAAACAGTTGAATTCGTTCTTTGTCTGGCAATGTGCACTTGGTTTTCTGACAGCTAATCATCCTGGTAGCTGTTAGGGTATTTAAACGTGCCACCTAAAAAGACGGTCCGTTACAATTTCTATCAAAACGAAATTTTGAACATTGACAGAGGCTTACTGTCGACGGTTGGTGCCGTCGGCAATGATATTTGTGATTAGTGGGGATTCGTGCGAGATCATAGCTAGATGGTAACACAGGATGTGAGGGCGATTTTTAGACAGGTTCGGACTCTCTCGGTGGAAATAATACCCTAGTCCTGTGTTCTTGTTGGTATGAGTTTATCTTCTCTTTCTTTTTTTTCTCCCTCCTTTACAAGGTTGTCCCCTCCCGCCTTATATACTGGGGGGAGGACACATTACAAAGGGGTGCCACCTGGCATCGGACCAGGGGGACTCATGAGTATCTTATTTGTCTCTGTCTACCGAACCCAACTATCACCAAAAGATTTGGTCGTCTCTTTCCCGACCTGCGCCTGCTGATCCGCCAGGGTCTGGTGGCTGCAGGCTGCAGGCTTTACTTTAGGCGGGGTTGTCCTGACGCGAAATGAAGCTTCGTCGGGGAGGTAACCAGCCGGCTTGGAGAAGAAGTTGGGCCCTGGCCATGGGCTCTTTGTGGCGCTCCCGAACTTCAGGCCCGGAGCACCGCCCTAGCCCAGTCGACCATGGGCTTCTCTGCGGGACCCCGGTCTCGGATATCCCACAACAGCCCCCAAGTGCTTTAAGATCGGATTTCCTCATCCTGTCATATCAAAAACATTTCTGTAGGTAAGGAGATCATAAAGGACTTATTAGTTTTCGGTATTATTGTCAACGTTTCCCGGCTCATGTCCGAGTAGCGTCTGTGCCCGTTTATTTGACCCTCATGGGGTATACCGAGGAATGGGTCGGCTCGTGGCCGAGTGGTACCCGCACCCGTTTACAGTGTGCGGCAATTGGCTCATAAAGCACAATTGACCCTCTTGGGGCATACCTAAGGTCGATCGGCTCGTGGCCTCGTGGCTCGGGGCCGAGTGGTACCCGCACCCGTTTACGGTGTGTGGCAATTGGCTCATAAAGCACAATTGACCCTCTTGGGGCATACCTAAGGTCGATCGGCTCGTGGCCGAGTGGTACCCGCATCCGTTTACGGTGTGCGGCAATTGGCTCATAAAGCACAATTGACCCTCTTGGGGCATACCTTGGTCGATTGGCTCGGGGCCGAGTGGTACCCGCACCCGTTTACGGTGTGCGGCAATTGGCTCATAAAGCACAATTGACCCTCTTGGGGCATACCTTGGTCGATCGGCTCGTGGCCGAGTGGTACCCGCACCCATTTACGGTGTGTGGCAATTGGCTCATAAAGCACAATTGACCCTCTTGGGGCATACCTTGGTCATTCAGAGTAATGCCCGTGCCCGCTTACGGTGCACAGCTTTAGACTCTCATGGAGCGCATTCTCAAGACCGTTTTGGTTAAATTCTTCGGCGGTACCCAATCACGCCAAGCAGCAATGACCAGCAATTGACCCCAAATTATGGGGCGTATCGCTAGAGGATGTTCCGAAAGTGCCCAGTCCCAATCTTCCGTGGCGACCGGCGTTCAGGCCCATCGTGGGACGCACTCTATCCCAAATCTCGAACCAGACTTGACACCTGATCGCGACTTGCGCGACACAGCAAACGGCCCATCGTGGGGCATGCCCTAGATCTGGCCCAGCATTACGTACGGGAGCCTTTACTGCCTTCCCGCCGCGAGGCGAAAACCAAGCCTCACCTCTTATAAACGAAGAAACCCTTGTTGGGGGAAAGACACCTTTGCCCCTCCACCAACACAGCTGAGAAATCTTTGAATCTCCTTAGGCGATCTTGGTAGCCTAGGGTTTGCGGTTTCGCGCCTAAAACTTCTCCCCAGAAGCCCCACTCCGCCAAGATGTCTTCTTCTTCATCGTCGGAGGAGAGCTCGGGTCTGGCGGCCGCAGGATGGGAGGCCTCCGTGTCTACGGAGGCCAGCACCACTCGGAGGGGGGCCCGAGTCAACGCCAACCTTCGGGGCTGGTGCCGGTTCGGAAGATGGAGCTCCGGAATCTTGCTCCCCGGGGCTAACAGCAGTTGATGGCCAAGCTGGGGAGGGAGCAGGAGCCTCCTCCACTGATGTTTTTTTCCCTCTTTGAAGATCCCTGCTCCTCAGCCGAAGAATCAGCCGTCCGCTTGGTCGGAATGTTCCTCAGCCGAGAAAGGCCGACAGCCGGAGCGTCAGAAATGAAGGCTTCACGCTCCTGAAAAGTGAACGGTCACATATTGTCAGAATCGCAAATCAGACAAAAACTATGAAGCGACTTCTCAGGAGTGAGGAATACTCACACGAGGAGGAGCCTTCTGCGCCGAAAACTTGCCTGGACAACCTCTATTGGTGATCTCGGTGCCCGGAGCAAAGAAATCAATCACCCGCGCCGCCAAGACATCTCTCGGAAGGGGCGCGTTCGTCTCCCGGGTGGGATCCTGAGTCCCACTATACCGGAACCCCAAATGGATTCGCTCCTTCAAGGGTTGCAACCGACGCTTGGCGAAGCTGATGGAAGCCCTGGTTTTTTAGACCATCGACCAGTGCCAGAAGCTCGGTGACTTGGTCCAATCCGCGGCCCTTTGGGGGATCGCTCCAGCATCGAAAGACTGTAGGAGCACGGCCGGCGAAGGGAGCGAGAAAAGGATCAACGTTGGTGCAATAGAACCACTCCCGCTTCCAACCTTTGAGGGAAGTTTTGAGGGGGATGGTGAAGTAATGTTTCTTCAGGCCCTCCCGCAGTTGGAGTCCGGCTCCCCCAATTGTACTGGGAGCGTTCCGAGTTGGATGAGGTTTAAGCAGGAAAAGGGAGCGGAATAAGTCAAAATGAGGACGGATCCCAAGATACGCCTCGCAGAGTTGGACAAATATGGCGATTTGAAGAATGGAGTTGGGATTTAGGTTGATCAATTCGATCCCGTAAAAATGAAGAAGCCCCCGAAAGAAAGCGCTCCCAGGAACACTAAACCCCCGCCAAAAGAAGGATTCGAAGACCACAATTTCATTAGCCCGAGGAGTGGGGGAGCTTGTCGCCGCCGGCGTTCTTCCACCTCTCGAACTGATCTCCGCCCGGCCCGCAGCAGGTGAAGCCTACCCCACTCCTCGGGCTAATGAAATTGTGGTCTTCGAATCTTCTGGTGATAGTTGGGTTCGACAGACAGAGACAAATAAGATACTCATGAGTCCTCGAGCTAATGAAATTGTGGACAACCCTGTAAAGGAGGGAGAAAGAAAAAGAAAGAGAAGAGAAACTCATACCAACAAGAACACAGGACTAGGGTATTATCTCCACCGAGAGAGCCCGAACCTGTCTAAAAATCGCCCTTGCATCCTGTGTTACCATCTAGCTCTGATCTCGCACGAATCCTCACGAATCACAAATCTCATTGCCGACGGCACCAACCGTCGACACTTACCTCGAAAAAAAAGTTTCTAGGGTTGGAGGTGAGTATCCGACAATTTTTTGTTTTCATGCATTGGCAGGATAAATACCAAGAAACATTTTACAAAATATACACACAAAAAAATAGACATAAGAAAGACCGTTGTCTGCGATGGCTGGTTGGCTCTAGGAGGCTAGGACTCAAGAAATAAGCTAATCAACAGTTTCAAGAACCCTTTGCAGGCAGCAACTAAGGTAAGCACTAAGCAGCATCAACATGCAGTCTGGAGTCAGAAATGAAGCTACTCATACTCTCTGTCTGGAGTCAAATGGAGTACAACGACACGGCTTGACAACGCCTTTTTTTTGTCGTGTCACAACCGAATTTTTTTGTATCTGAAGCAGCTCCCAAAAAAACTGAACTTAATAATACGCAGTACCGGCTAGTTACATCTCTCGTATTAGTTTTTCTGGCGGGAGAATGGATCATTTACCCATTTTAATTAGTGTAATTGGTTATTTGCTCTATACATATCATTAACGTGTAGCTCTAGAACTTACATGTTAGTGAGATATTAAATGACAAATGATCAATGATACAAGTAAATAAGAGCAAATCATCAATTATTACTTCTCTGGCACACCGTTATTGTGTTTTTGCTCCGCAATTTCAATGGAACATAGATGCTGGAGACATACAAAGATAAGCATAAAAATTGATAAAATGCAAAGGAAAATAGAAAAGAAATGAAAGATTGCCTAGAAACCGCTGGAACCAACTGATATCCACTTAGGCCCTGTTTGGCAGAGCTTCAAATACCAGCTCCACCTTAGATCTGAAATTTGTAGGTTAAAATAAAATGAATTAAGTTTATATTTTTATTCTAAAATGTAAACAAGATGACCATAGCTCTAGCTTCACGAATCTGATGGAGCTGGAGCTCTGCCAAACACCCCCTTACTGTCAACGCTCTGCGAGCCTGGGATTTTGCCTAGGATTACTTGAGGCAAACGGGTGCGAATTTTTTTAAAATTTTTAGGATGTTGAGTTAAATTAGTTTACTAACTACAACCTCCAGTCCTCAAAAAGCTGACGTTTTGGACATAGTGATGGTCAAACATTCGAAACTTTAACTATTGATATATTTTTAAATATTTAAATTGGATACATGAAAATTATATATGTAGACTTGTCTCGAGAAGCACTTTTATAATATTATAATTTTATTGAGTTTTATAAATATATTATAATAAAAATTAGTGGTCAAAGTTGTATTTTGAAGACTATATCGATGTCCAAAATATCATCTTTTTAAAGACTAGGGGAGTAGTTCAAACAAGTTTGAACTAAAATCCAAACTAGGGTTTCTTTTTTTTTATGATAGTTTGATTATAGGTATGTGCTGATTATATATATAAATCAGCGAAGCACGTAATCTAAATTCGTTCAAAATCTTAGAATTCAAGTATTTTTTTTCAAAGATATGTGTTTCATTTGAATTGTTATACTTGCGTATATACCCTAAAGCTGAAGTTTTTGAAAAAATATACCCAAATTTGGTTTGAATTCATGTATTTGAAATTATAGTACCCAGCATCATGATGCCGCATTTGGGCGTCCTGTAAACAATCTGAAAAACGGCCAACATCACACGCTGTGATTATAAGATTACTAATGATCTAAACATTGAGTAGAACTAGAAGTTTAGAAATCTGTCCATTGTTAGCAATATCAAGGTGCATATTAGGTACATTCATATGCAATAGAAATAGGGAGTGGATTTTTTTTTAAAATAATATTATATTAATAAAATTTTATAGAAATAATATGTTGGTTAAAAAATAACAAAAGTACCCCTCTATCGTCATTTCAAATGGCGACAATGGGAAACCAAACGGTTACATCTCTATCGACAGAGGGCAAAAGCCGAACATCTGGCTCTTTGTCGCCAATTGAAATGGTGATAGAGAGGTTTTAAGCCTCATGACGCTCTGGCCAAAGGCCATTTTTGACCAAGCGAACCGAGCGAGCAAAACAGAAAGAAAGAAAAAGAAGAGGAAGAGGGGAAAAAGATGAAAAGGGAGAGGAGGGGAAGAGGAGGAAGAAAAACATCGCGATTTTTGTTCGTAATTTTTTTTTGTTCATTTGAATTAAAATTTACAAATACGATTTAGTGAGTAGATTAATTAGATTGTAAGTAATTAGCTACGTAAAGTAGCACTTGTTATTTATATAGACGACTTATCGACTAAACTAATTAGATTTGTAAATAATTAGTTGTGTACAATAACAATATTTTTTTAGATATACAATTTAGCGACCAAATTAATTAGGTTTGTAAGTAGTTATCTGTGTAGAATAGCAATAGTTTTTTCAGATACACGATTTAGCGATCAGATTAATTAGGTTTGTAAGTAGTTAGCTGTGTAGAATAGCAATGCTTTTTCTAGATACACGATTTAGCGACCAGATTAATTAGCTGTGTAGAGTAGCAATAGTTTTTTTTACATACATGATTTGGTGACCAGATTAATTAGGTTTGTAAGTAATTAGCTGTGTAGAACAATAATAATTTTTTTAGATACATGATTGAGCGATCAGATTAATTAGCTATGTAGAATAGTAATGCTTTTTTAGATACACGATTTAGCGACCAAATTAATTAGGTTTGTAAGTATTTAGCTGTGTAGAATAGCAATAATTTTTTTAGATACACGATTTTGCGATAAAATTAATTAGGTTTGAAAGTAGTTAGCTGTGTAGAATAGCAATACTTTTTTTAGATACACAATTTAGCGACCAGATTAATTAGCTATGCAGAGTAGCAATAGTTTTTTTATATACATGACTTGGTGACCAGATTAATTAGGTTTTTAAGTAATTAGCTGTGTAGAATAGCAACAATTTTTCAAATACACGATTTAGCGACCGGATTAATTAGCTGTGTAGAGTAGCAATAGTTTTATTACATACATGACTTGGCGACCAGATTAATTAAATTCATAATTAATTAGCTGCATGATAGTTCTTAGTTCAAAAAAATAAATTTATATATGCCTACAGCATTTGTTTGAAGTAGTGTAGAGTACGTCATCGTGATACATAGGTATAGCGGTATTAAGAATTTCGTGACATGCTTGACAGGTATAGATGAACGAGTGCAATTTAAAATATACTACGGAGAAGGGGTTCTGCAGATGGGTGCACAAAGGGTGGAACTAAGTCATTTTCGAAAGTGTCGTGGCTAGCTTGTCACATGCAAGGGAGCGTTCATGGAGCACAATTACAAGATGATTGTACCAAATGTTTGCCAAGGGCCGTTGATGATCAAAGCGCGACCCACTACGGCAACTCATTCCACTTTGACGACGCTATTATCGATGAGTGGTTGACGGACCCCCACCAGCAGACGCCAGGTGTCGTCTTTGGTCCGTTGTAGCTCACCGATGCGCCCGGCCCGAGTCAGCCGTCACAGGCCACCTTCGCTACTCCAACAGCACCAGTACAACCTGCTAGGAGTACTCGTGGACTGTCCTCTGACCACTTGACGTATCCATCCGGACATGTTTAGCGTTGTAGGAGGCCTGGGACCACACGATGGGTCGCACCGCACAGGGACGCCAGCTAGTTTTTTTACTTTCATACCTGATGTACTAATTGGATATGATCTATTAGTGAAAAATTAGTTCGATTTCTTCTGTTTTGATGATTAGATTCCTGTTCGAATTGTCTATTTCTTGATAGATCCACTTTCTTTCCACTTCTTTGTCAGGCTAATATGACAACACGCTGCTCCGCTTTCTCAAAGCGAAGTGACAAAACAATGCATTTTGCTTTGTCAGACCGATTTGATAATACACTGGTACTTGCTTTTACATATCAAATTGATAATACACGACATATCAGCTTTTTCAATGTGATTTGACAACACGCAGACAATAGCTGTGTCCTACCGATTGGACAATACGCAACATCAGCTTTCTCAGAGTAAAGTGACAACACATTAACTACTCCTTTATCAGCTCGATTTGACAACACACTCCATGTGGGTACCGTATGGTTACTCATTCGAGCCTTCCGAATAGGGTATACGACAACCAGCATGACTTCTTTACAAATCCAAAAGGCGCAAGTACCTTAGTTGTAGTTTCCGTTCATAGTTCGTCCATGTCGTCGCGCCATGTCTCTTTTCACATTTTCTATGTTATGTTATGTTCACGATATCATGCTATGTACCCTTATATATTTATGCATGTTTTGTTATTGTTTTCTATATTATACTATGCCATTTTTACGAGCCATGTACTCTCTGCCTTCGTTCCATTTATACCAACATTAAACATCATTTCTATGAATTTTTCCTTATTAATTTCTCTACATCTTGTTATTTTATACTTAACAAACATCCCTCCCAAATTTCTGTCAAATTTTGTTAACGCGTATATTATTTCTGTATTTTTTAAAACCTAGTCTACGCTGCCCTGTTTTCGGTACACTTATTTACTGATTTTTTTATTTTTTATTTAACAAACATCAAATTACTTCCCTTTTCTTTCTCTCTCCCTCTTAACTACGATATATCAGCTTTTTCAGTACGATTTGACAAAACGTTGCAACCAGCTTTCCCATGGCGATTTAACGAAACTCTGCTCCGCTTTCTCATGGCGATTTGACAACACGCTGCTAGCAGCTTTGTCAGCCCGATTTGACAATGCACTGGAAGCTACCTTTTCAAACTAAAATAGACAATACATTGTCATATATACTTTGTCAGACTTTACCAGCAAAAACACACGTGTCGGCAATGTCCATTTTTCCTTCCTTACCAGCTTGTGGGAGGAAGCAGGCAATAGGACCTTCAAGTACTTTGGCCACGGTTCGCGCGCCACGGTTGCTAGCCGACTCCATGACAACTAGGGGCGTAGTTGAAGGTGGGAAAGTTGCCTGCTTTGTTTGTGCTTGTCCCTCTGTCTTCTTCCCTATTTCAATACCAGGCTATCTGTTGGACTCCTCACGTTTACCGCTCTCTTTTATTCACGTTTACACGTTCTTGATTTCTTGAAAGTAACAGCTTTGTTATTTTCTACTTAATAAACCTCTACCGAATTTCTGTCAAATTTTTTTAACACATATATTATTTCTATATTTTTTTTGTAAAACTTAGGCTGCACTGCCTTATTTTCGGTACACTTGTTTTTTGATTTTTTTTAACAAACATCAAATTGCTTCCCCCCGCCCGTTTTCTCTTTCCCTCTAGTTTTTTTTTTTTGCTGCCATGCTCTCTGTCGCCGTTTCGAATGGCGATAGAGAGGTAATTATTTGTACTTACCCCTCTGTCGCTATTTTAAATGGCTACAGAGGTGTAGTTTTGTTATTATTTTAACCAGCATATTATTCCTGTAAATTTTTATTAAAATAAAATGGCTACAGAGGGGTAATTTTGTTATTATTTTAACAAGCATATTATTTATGTAAATTTTTATTAAAATAATATTATTTAAAAAAACCTTCCCCTCGTTGCCATTTCAAATGGCTACAGAGGTATATTTTTGTTATTTTTTTTAACCAGGATATTATTTATGTAAATAATCAATAGGCAATACTATATACTATTGGCTTGGGTGACTAACCTTCCTTCTTCATTTGGAGAAATGTATGCCATTTCCTTGCAGGAGTTAAATAAACCTTAATTTGAAGTCTCGCTGAAAATGTTCTGCGTTCTGCGTGAACATAAACTGCTCCAAGCAAAATTAAGAACTTCGATAGAAGAGGATTCAATGGCGCAGCAAACAAAATCAATGAGACTAAACCAGCTCCGGTAAGCAAAACTTTGAATCGTTATCTGTGATCATCTCCTGCAACGCACCACCTGAAAATAAGTGTTGCTTATTCATTGAGGATCAGATTAACTAACTGCAGAAGTCTGAGCACTTGAGTTTCTGGTGTTCTATCAATTTTGGTTCATTGGCTTCTAGGAGGTAAAAACCAGGTGGAATTCTGAACACTGATATTCAATAAAATTGCAACTGAGCTGAGTTACGCAACGAAATTGATCATGCTTTTTTGGTTAACTTAATGCAATTCACTCAGACCAATGGACGTTTCAATCATTCCTATGTTGAAGCATTAGAAGATGTGTTGGTGCTAAACTACCATCCTCCTTAACCCTTCACCTCAATTAAGCTGCATCCTGCAGTCTTCTTGACAGTGGGCTGTGTCATCTTGCTCCTTACTCTTATCGCGTCCTCCCATCGACTTGCTGTTGCATATACATTAGACATGAGCAAATTAACATCAAGAATTTGGTAATCTTGCTCGTCAATTCGTTTGGTCAACCGTTCACTCATTTCGACATTGCCATGAGCCTTGCAAGCAGTGAGGAGTGCACCAAACAGTGGCATAGCGTCCCTGTCAATTGGCATGTCACTGATCAACTTCTCAGCTTCATCAAGTAGACCAGCACGACCTAGAAGATTGACAAGGCAACTATAATGTTCAACCCTCGGTTCTATCCAATAAACCTCCTTCATTGTTCGGAACTGCTTCCGCCCTTCATCAACCAAGCCACCATGGCAACATGCAGTCAGCACCCCGATGAAGGTAATGCTGTCAGGCTTAACTTTGCATCTCTGCATATCTTCAAACAATTCGAGAGCTCTACCTGCCTGACCATTTGTGGCCAGACCGCAGATGATGGCAGTCCAGGCCATGGTGTCTCTGCCTTGCATTCGTTCAAAGACCTCCAGTGACTTCTCCACATGCCCGCACTTGGCGTACATGTCAATCAACGATGTGCCAAGAACTGCATCAATCTTCATCTTCCTACCTTCAGCATATTGGTGGATCCATTCACCTTGATCAAGAGCACCAAGATTGGCACAGCATGTCAGGAGAGTGACAACAGTGAACCTGTCTGGTTCAACCCGTTGCATCTGCATGTCTCGAAACAATGACAGAGCCTCCTCGAAGCATCCATGTTGCACACATGCATTGATCATTGCAGTCCACAGAATTAGATCCTTCTCTGTGCACTGGTAGAAGAGTACTCTCGCCTTGTCCAGCTGCCCGGCAAGGGCATACCCCGACACAAGTATAGTCCAAGAAATGATGTTCCTCGCCGGCATCTGCTCGAACAATGCCACAGCCTCTTCCAAGCAACCATTCTTCGTGTACATATCCAGCAGCGCATTCGCAAGTGGGAGGCTGAACCCGAAGACTGCATCCATGTAGTCATGAATCCTCCTTCCCAAGCTCAGGTCCCCTGCTCTGGAGCTTGCAGTCACCGCGCTCACCAACGTTGCCCTGTCGGGTGCGAGACCGCTTCTCTCCATCTCCTCAGCCAAAGCAACTGCTGCTGCGTATCGCCCGCACCTGACGTAACACCTGATCATCATATTCCACAGCACCAGCGCCCTATGTGGCATTTCGTCGAACAACTTCCGCGCGACATCCGCACGGCCCAGCATCGTGTACATCTCCATCAGCGAGCTCGCGGTGTACGGGTCCCAACTGAAGCCGGACTTCACGGCGGCCCCGTGCGCCTTGCGGCCCTCGACCGACAGCTTGAGCACCCCGACGGCCTTGAGCACGAACGGGTAGGTGAAGCTGTCGGCGACGAGGCCGCGGGCGCGGAGGTCGTAGTACACCGCCATGACGCGCGCGAAGCTGCCGCGCCTCGCGAGGGTCCTGATCAGCAGGTTGCAGTCGCGCAGTGGCATGCCGTGGTGGCACGCCGTCACCATCCTGGGCGTGTGGCGGCGACGCGGGACGCGTGGAGGCGCGCGCGGCCCGGCCAAGATGGTTGAAATCTTTTTAGGTGCCGTATAGGTGTAGACAGCGGTAAGCGATAAGAAGGCTTGGGAATTGGGAGGGGCGGCGAGTTGAGAGATGGGCAAGGGGGTGGCCGTGGTGGTGGGAGGGAGCGTGGCGGGGCTGGCGTGCGCGCACGCGGTGGTGGAGGCGGGGTGGGAGGCGGTGGTGGTGGAGAAGGCTGCGGCGCCGGCGGCAGGAGGCGGCACGGGCGCCGGGCTGGGGCTCGACGCGCAGTCTATGGAGACTCTCTCCCGCTGGCTCCCCAAGTGGGGCCTTGAAGCGGCCACGCTATCGCTCGCCGTCGACTTGGTAAGCCCGCCGTACTCGCCGGTTGCCCACTCTCGTCGGGAGCCAGTGATCTATTGCAGATCTGGCTTCCTTCCTTGCCTTTGTCAACGTGTGCTTCTGTTGCCACCGCAGAATCGTGCAACGGACAGCGAGACGAAGGCGGCGCGGACGCTGACGAGGGACGAGGGCTTCAACTTCCGCGCAGCGCACTGGGGCGACCTGCACCGGCGGCTGCACGAGGAGCTGCCGGCCGCGGTGACCGTGCTCTGGGGGCACCAGTTCCTGTCGTTCGAGGTGTCAGATGATGGTGAGCGCGGTGTCGTCGCGACGGCTCGCGTGCTCCGGACTGGGGAAACGGTGGAGGTCGCCGGGGATTTGATCGTGGCGGCAGATGGCTGCACGTCGTCGATCCGCCGGCGCTTCCTCCCTGACCTCAAGCTGAGGTCTGTTACAACAAACTAGTCTCACAATTGTGTACTATTCTGTTTTGTTTTAAATAAAAATGGCAAGAATATTTAATTATAAAGAAAACAACATCGAGTTATAAACACATACCTATACACACACAAGCTACAACAGCATCACGGCTCTGTGAACCCCCGCGCTTGAACGCGGGTGGCTAGCCCCCAACTGCGCCTCAGCCAATCGAGGTAGGCTCGGTGCTCGTGCACTATTGTGTTAAAGAGTTGGAATGCTAAACATTTAAGTGCATGAATTTTTTTTACCCGGAGTACAAATAGAGATGGGTATCGAGCCGGGCTTTTTCGGACCGGCACGGGGCACAGTCGGCATGACCCGGTCCAACGCCTGACCCGGCATGTTGTCGAATGGGCTGTACCAACATGGAATGGTTGCCCTGGTCGTGCCGGGCTTGCCAACCGGGCACGACGGTCGTCACGCTCGAATGGGCCGTGCTCAGGTAGCACAGCACGGCTCGCCCTGCGTGTGGCACGTCGACGCGGTGACAACACATCCCACGTGCTAGGCGGCAGGGCCCGTGGCCGCATTCGCGGCCGCGCTGATGGAGGAGGAAGGGGAGACAGCAGCCGAAGGGGGAAGTGAAGAGGACGAGGAAGGGGGAAGGGGAGGCCATGGGAGAAGGAAGGCCGTGGGTGAAGGGGGAGGGAGGTGACGTCGACGCCGAGGGAGGCGGAGGCGGTGGGAGGTAGAGGGAGGCGGTGGGCGTGATCGGAGGGGGAGGGGGAGGCCGTAGAGGAAGAGGCGAGGGGGTGGTCGGGCAAGGAGATTGGAAAGGAAAAGGAAAAAGAAAGGGAAGGAAAAAAAGAAATGAAAAAATAAACAAAGAAAAAGGGAAGGAAAAGAAAGAAAGGAGTGAAAGAAGGAGAAGGGGAAAGAAAGCAAGAAACGAAAAAGAGAAGAGAAAAATAAAAGAGAAAAGGGGGTGAAGCTAGATTTTCGGCGACAAACTCGATTTCTATCCGCATGCAGTCTAGGAGTTACCCACGATGAATTTATGTGTTCTTAACACTCATGATTAAGAGATATTGAGAGAGCTGAGAGAGAGAGAGAGAGAGAGAGAGAGAGAGAGAGAGAGCTAAGAGGATTGATAGAGACAGGCGACACAGGGGAGAGAGCTAAGAGAGATTAAGAGAGGCGGGGGAGAGAGAGCAGCGTCTTACAAGGAAGGTATAAGTCTTTGTATTAAGGAGCATCGTGTACTCACGCAAGCACTACAATGTCACTATGTACTGTTCAAGAATGAATAAAATTTAGTTTTTTTTTTCTCAAATTTTTTTGTTCACTACCTAAGCATCTCGTGTCTTCAGCTCCTTTCCTCTCGACATAATAGTGCAAATAGACAGGGTCTGAGCCGACACAACACGAATTATAAATGGACCATACCTAGGCTGGGCCGGGCCGTGATGGCATGACATGGTTGAGGCATGCAGCCCGACGGGCCAGTGTCGTGTTGGCCCGGCCCGATACGACACCCACCTCTAAGTACGATACAATTGTTGCAGCAGCTCAATCTCAAATTCTAATTGTTGCAGCAGCTCAATCTCAAATTCTAATTGTTGCAGTCGTCCGATCAAAACACTACTGTGGTTAGCAATTCTGATAAAAATTATGCTGCAACATTCTTATGTGAGTACTGCAACATTTTATTGTGTTGCCTTTACAATATTTTTGTTGTGTTGACATAACAAGTATCTGATTGGTAATCGTGTCTCCTAGGAGGAGATGATCAAAATTAGTTCATCGCTGACAGTTTTATTTCTTGTTTTTTTTTGGTCCAATACAGGTACTCCGGGTACTATGCATGGCGAGGCGTGTTCGACTTCACCGAAAAGGAGAGCTCCGACATCATCACCGGCATTCGGAGAGCCTACCCGGAGCTTGGCAACTGCCTCTACTTTGATCTGGCCTGCAGGACTCACGCCGTGCTCTACGAGCTGCCCAACAAGAGGCTCAACTGGCTTTGGTATATTAATGGCCCGGAGCCGGAGCTCACGGTAATGGTCATCCCTTGTTGAGTCATCAGTACACTGGCAAAAAAAAAGGCTCGTTAGGCTAGAAT
Organism: Rhipidocladum racemiflorum; assembly: GCA_036346355.1. NCBI lineage: Eukaryota > Viridiplantae > Streptophyta > Magnoliopsida > Poales > Poaceae > Rhipidocladum > Rhipidocladum racemiflorum. Next base: position 75,440,551 of record CM070579.1, read on the forward strand.
TAAAATTTCTTTGATTACAGTTTTTAATAGGTTCAAAATTAAAATAAGATTATTTTGAATGAAAAAAAGTTACGACTCGTTAGCTCGAATTTGAAATAACCACTTAGATAGTAAATAAAATGATTTTACTTGAATTATATTAAGTTTGATGGCTAGCCCTACACTCATCAGTACTGTATTACTCTCGAAGTGTTCCTTACTTCCGATGTGATTGATCTGTGTAGGGGAGCTCGGTGACGATGAAGGTGAGCGACGTCATGGTGGCGCGGATGCAAGAAGAGGCCAAGCGCGTCTGGGTCCCCGAGCTGGCGCGGCTGATTAGGGAGACAGCGCAGCCATTCGTGAACGTGATCTACGACGCGGACCCGCTGCCCCGGCTGTCGTGGGCTGGTGGCCGCGTGGCGCTGGTAGGTGACGCGGCGCACCCGACCACCCCACACGGGTTGCGGAGCACCAACATGTCCATTGCCGACGCGCTCGTGCTCGGGCGATGCCTCGGGAGGTGGGGATCGCCGGCGCGCGCGCTGGCCGAGTACGAGGCGACGCGGCTGCCGGTCGTGGCGGCGCAGGTGCTACGCGCGCGCAGGCTCGGGCGGCTCAAGCAGGGCCTGCCGACGGATGAGGAGGTGGAGGGTTTTGACCCGAGGACGGCGACGACGGAGGAGGTTTTGCAGCTGCGGCAGAGGAGCATGCCGTATTTTGATGGCGCACCGACCGTCGACGGCTGCAGTTCGTGATTTGCATGTGGAATGCCGGTTTATGTTGTATTAGCTGTAGTTTTGAGTTTTAACATGGAACATTGATATCTCAAGTTATCGATCGCTACGGAAGATTGGACAGGAATTCGTAGTTCTTTGCTGTTTCCTTCGAGAACACAATTTCTTTGCTGTTTAACTCGGAGTAGTTCCTAGTTATATTTCATCCCTGCTGGAAGAAGTTTGAGGGCCCTGCTTTGATGTGTAATACTGCAACAATTCCGATTTGGTATGTTCGGCATTTATAGCTCATTTTCATTTTCAAGGTAAAGACGAATATTTTGCCACCGTGAAAGATTTCCACTCCGTGAAATACCACACGGAGGTTTTCCTTCGTAATATGTCATCCAATTCAAAGAAATAGTCATGGTTTACCACTCTTTTTGTATGTAGCATATTTTAATTATTTTTAGCTGAATTTTGTATGTGAAAAGAGTTCTTTACCTTTTTCCCGCTATCTTCTTCCTCCCCCAACTTCCATTCTCTTCCCCTGAAAAAACCTCCATCCCTTGTACTCAACCTGCCATGGCCGTAAGCGCCTTCAACTTCATCACCACAAAGATCAGCGTTTGACATCAATTTGACTCCCATCTCACACAAAGAAACAGACTGAAAAAAAAAGACATTAAGAAACTATCGGATCGATTGCAATCAAAACGTACTAAATTGCAAGCCATAGGGCGCTTGACGGTTGATGTCACTATTGTGGACGCTGAAGCTAAAAATGAGGACCGTAGCGATGAGCATACAGATGCAGCACACCCTACTCAGGCAGCAGCATATCTCATCTCCGTCGTTGCCCAAGAAAGGAAAAGGCGGCCACGGGTGGGGTTGAGGGGTGACAACCCGTAAATGGCACAAAGGCTTGGTTTGGTCCCCCCCCCCACTGACCCGTGGCCGCCCGCCGGTGCCAAGATTGCGGCTGATGGGCACATGGCGGAATCGTGGGCGCGGAGTCAAATGTAGGAGGCCGCCATGGTTGTGGGAGGAGAAAAGGATAGATGTTAGGGAGGAAGATAACGAGGAAGAAGAGCAAATGAATTTTTTTCACATACCAATTTCAGCTTTTTATTGATAAATGTTATAATATGAAAAAGAGTGGCAAGTTCTAACCATTCCAATGAATTGGATGGTATATCATGAATGGCAATCTTTCTGCGGCATTTCACGAAGCGGCGATCTATGCTATGACAAATAATTCATTTTTGTTTTTTAATGTGTTAGAAAAAAAATGAAAAAAATTCTAATTTTGAACAAACCCGTTAGGAGTGGTCATTTTTACGCCGAACCAATAAAACTAAATCGAATTAACCAAAATTATTGGTAAATTTGGTTTACGATGATAAGCTCGGTTTTAAATTTTGTGATATTCAATATTCAGTATTAGGTTGATCGTTAAATGTTAACATTGTAGAAACCATATAAGCCTAAATGTTGATTGATATATTATATTCCCTAGTAGGTAGGGGTCCGGGCTCCTAGCCTTTTGCGAAGGCCTAGCTCCTAGATTCCCAACTCTCCACTTCCCTAAGCGCTACCATGTTCCCCTAGGCACTAGGCTCTACCCTCTAGTCTAGCCGCACCTGAAATAAATTTACAAGAAATCTGGCCATTATCAATCCTTAAACATTTCTAGAAACCACACCTGATTAGTATCGCAGTGCTCGTCAATCATTTCATCCCCTATAATATCGACAAGTCCACTTGTTTGGTCGTTAGATCAGAGGGCGCAAGAGTCTTTTTCTGTCTTGAGGGTTTATTTGAAATCCAAATCGAAATGCCTCGACTTGAAAAAAAAATACACCCCTTGGCAGGGCAACGCAAAATGGATTTGCATAGAAGGGTACATTCTTTTATTTTAGATAGAAGAAATATTTCTTCTATTTAAAATAAAAGATTTTTGCTAATTTATTGTACAGTACACCTATTTTTCTATAGAAGTGAATGGCCCCTTAGTTAGCTAGTCTATTTTTCTATAGAAGTGAATGGCCTCTTAGTTAGCTAGTCTGATCAATCGGGAAATAGATATCATGGACTCAATTGAACAAAGGTGGCACCGGAATGAATAGCCCACTTTTTTCGGGCAAAAATGAATAGGACTAATCAACTTGAGTTACTGAGCACCTTCACTCCTCGACTCGACTCGAGATTTTGCTTCTACTTTTCTCCTGTTTTGATTTATTAGCTTTTTAGGGAAAGAAGAGGGTCTCAAATATAACTATATCTTCAAGTGCCGTTGGATTAGATCTTTCGCTTTGACAAATTTTGACCTAGCAAAAAGGACTCTAAGACCATCTCCAACGCTTTCCCGGGAGGCATTCCCGTTCCCGTCGCCATGGGAAAGCGCAGGAGAGAGAGCGTTCTCACGCCCTCCAACGGCGTCCCTCCGGAGCCGATCGAAGCCTGGGATAGGAGAGAGGATCCCTCTCCCGCGGGCGTCGGTCCCCATTCCCCTCACGGCATCCCGCGGCTGGTCCAGTCAACTGCCGAGGTTTGGCGCGCCGGTGCGGAGCGGGCGGATAGCACCACGGGCGGGCGGAGCGAGGAGCGGACGGGGTCGACCTCCTCACCGGCAGGACAGGAGGAGCCGCAACGGGTGGTGGACGGCATCATCAGGTAAGACCATCTCTGAACCACAGTGTTTTGTAGATTTGAAACCAAAATTCGAACTTGTATGAATGGATTCATTGGGGAATAGAGTAGAATGGATGCACGACTGAATGGATTCATTGGGGAATAGAGTTGAAAATCCGAGCTGGCGGTGCAAATCCGAACTAATTGTTTGAGGATTGGTTCATTCGTTGGGGAATAGACATGCAACCATTTGTAATTCATCTTCCTGAACGTGTTAGCCTGAACTTGCATACCAGTTAGCCTGAACGTGCAGACCAGTTTTTAAGGATTGAAATATGAACTGCTCTATTGAGATTGAAATCCAAACAAATTTCTGTAATTATAGTCTGAAATGCGAAGTTGTTATTGAGACTGAAATTAGCCTGAGGTTGCAGACCAGTTATTGAGATTGAATGTGATGATCTGTTGGTATTGTCGAAGACAACTTTCACCCTGAAATTTCAGTCTATTGATCTGTTCTGCAACATGTGTTGGTATTGTCCAACTGCTGTTTGTCGGACTGGCTTGTTTCTCTGAACCAAGCTCCATATATGTGTGCAAATCAAAATAATGAATGTGTGCAGACTTTGTCTATCTCTGAACCAAGCTCCATATATGTGTGTAGTATACAGTTAGGATAATGATCTGGGTGCATATAGAGATAGTAGTATGTCCTCTTGGGGAATAGGTGGCAAACCGAAATAATGAATGTTAAGCTGTACGAACTTTAAGCTTAGTTTCCTGGAGATCGCAATTGCATCCATCAATTCAGCCTGAGCATAATGTCTGTAGACTACTTAGAGCAATAGGTGGCAAACCGAAACAACTGATTGTATCCAGTCTGTTCTATTCAATGGATGCATCATGGTTGAGCATCATAACGAATGGATGTTTTATGTGGTATTGTGGAGTCATTTTCATTGGTTCGAATGTACTATGATTTCTGTATATCATAACCTGTCCATAGTACACGTAAATGCGTCTTTGTTTTAGATGGAGACCGAGACCCTGCGAGACGTCATCTCCAAGCTGCGAGATATGCTGGAGGACAAGGCGGAGCATCTACGGAAGCTCGCACGAGACAACTTTGGTCCTACTGATGCCATTTGGGCCATTGACATTAACACGACACTTCTTCAGGTCGAGGCCATAGCTGACAGCTTGGAGCAGATGTCCTTGGACACGGTAGCTTATGGGACTGGACCTCATGCCGCACTGATGGATGATAGTGCACTTGATGAGGGCGTTGATCCGAACGACATCATGCCTGTAGACTACGAGGGCGTTGGTCCGGACGACATCGTGCCTGCAGACTACGAGACCTCTTCAGGCTCTCTTCTTAGCGATTGGTCCATCGAGTCCGATCGTTCGGGGCACCTAGTTTAGATGTTCACATCAGACTAATGTTTAAGTTGTAATGTATTTTGGACCATGCTGCTATCAACTTCTATTCCGAACCCTTCTAATAATAAATGTGATGTATGTTGCATGCTACTTCCATTTCATGCTATCAATTTCTAATGTATGTTGCATGCTATCAACTTCCATTCATGCTCCCTGTATAATCTAGATCATGTTCACCATTTATAATCTGTGTAATGGTATTATGCTATATAATGGGTCCATGTCAGGAATATGCTTGTATATGGAGTGTGGTATTGAGTGTAGGTACTTATGAAATATTTCAGGTGACCTTAATCTAAATAACGTGATGTCAATGTTCAGGGAGGACGTCATGGACCCATTCTTCGCAACAATGATGGAGGATCAGTCCGGGCAGATATCATGGCCCCCGTCACCTCAACAATTGATGAGCACGAATGATGAAGGTAGTATCCCCCCTGCAACAGAGGTGAATGCACCCAATGCTCCTAGTAAGGAAGGACGTCGAGCTCAGGCGTTGGGAACAAAGAAGGGGAAGAAAGCAATGTCCAGGACAGAGAGGATGAAATGGACCGTTCACGAGGATGAGGTCCTCGTGTCGGCCTGGCTGAATGTGAGCCAGGACCCCATTGTGGGCAAGGACCAAGCATCAGAAACATACTAGGCTCGCATTGCCGAATATTTCAATACTCACAAGAAAGAGCATGTGACCGAGAGATCCATCAAGGGAATGGTGAACCACTGGGCTTTGATCAATGAGTCGGTAGGCAAATATGCCGGGTATCTTTCTCAGATAGACGGTTTGCATCAGAGTGGTACCACCGAGCGTGACAGGGTACGTAGCATATACATATCTTAAAATGTTACATGCTACCACTCATTCCTGTTGCTAATGAAGTGTTTTTCTGTGTTGTGCATGTCCGTTCGATGGACAGATGGCTAATGCAGCGAGGATGTACCAGGACGTCGATGGTAAGGCCTTCGCCTTTCCACACTGTTGGGTGATCCTGGCTGAGCACCCAAAGTGGGCTACGCACATGGGCAACAAGAGGCAGAAGACTATGCGCGAAGGACCACATGGTGCGAGTCCGGGAGGGTCGAACAACACTCCAGAACAGTTCGACCCATTTGGTTCAGGCGACGAGTCCACTAGACCCACTGGCCGGGAGGCGGCAAGGAAGAGGGGCAGTACCTCGAGTGCATCATCAGTGGGTCTGTACACGGAGCAGTTCGACCGAATCGGCTAAGCCAAAGAAGCTATGGTAGAGATCAAGCGTCGACAATTGCACTTGATGGAGTTGGCGGAGGACGAGTGTAATATCCCGAGTATTTCTATACTCGAGTCACTGTACATTTGTACTCAAACACTGTTCAATAATACACTGTTCTTGTGTGTTTCTGTATCTTGAGCGATTGTACTCGTTCGGGATCTAAAAGAACCCTTCAACTTATTTAGCGTCACTCAAAATCAATTTCCCATTTGATCGCCGACAAGTGTTTTCGGTGATTGAATTCAGTTTTCGAGCTCTTGCGAAAGTATCTTGTACGTCGACTTAAATGTTCTCTTCTCTGTCCTTCTAAAGTACAAGTTGCCTAGTTTAGTGGGGAACTTAAAAATCTTCAAAAGGAGTTAAGGATCCGTTTAATCGGAGCTTGTAAACTTTGATCGCGGTCACATTTAAACTACCCGACTCAATTAATTTCACTCTCATGAGTAATTGCAAATTGAGTTGAATAAGTGTCAAAGTTACCCTAATAGCTTCCAAACTACTTTGGAATAATTAGTGATCAACTTTGGAAGCTTTAACCTTCAAGGTTTGTCACTTGACCAAAATACCCTTGTAAGTGCATAGTGTTTTAAGCATGTGCTCAAGCAAACCAACAGCCAACACTCATTTCCTCCATCCTCATGTCCCAAGCAAGGGAGAAGGAGAAAGAGAAGAAGAAGGCCACCCAAATCCGCGGATTAAGGCGATTCAACCGACGGAAATCGAATCGGAGGTCGGATTTGGCGTCCTCATCGCGTTCCCCATCTTCTCAACCCCTTCAAGTGAGTATTCCATCGAGATTCATCGATGTCTCTTGGAGTTCCCGTGGTGCTTTGGCGTCGACCGATTTCTTGACTCCCGGGTCGATCCTCTTGCCGTAGCTACGACTCTTTTCTCCTGTAGCTTCGCATTTCATCAAGTTTTCCCAAACCCTAGCCTAGGCCATGTCTAGGTACCATGTGTTCAACGCATCGCATAGTAATTCTGCTTTAAAATCTAGACTCAGGTCGTCGTTAGGTCCGTTTAACTCTATAGTCGACCTGGCTTTTAGCCATCTTCAAAATCGAGCATGCTCTCACTAGGTCTTCGGTTTGTCGGAGTTCTAGTGAGGTAGAGCATGTATAGATTTTTCCCATAGCACTTCTGGTAGCTAGAGCCGCTATCAGAAGAATCGCAATTCAATTCTGATAAGCCGGATTTTATTTTATTTAATTAGGTGTTAAGTGTTTTCACAAAATACTAGGAGTCCGTAGCTTGAATCGACGATTCTATTAGCTCTTCTGATAGCCGTAGTCGCGATCAGAAGAGTCAGAATTCAATTTGTCGCATCCTACACAAAGTTGTCAGCTCTAGGTCACTCTATTTGCGAAAAATCGTAGAGGTCCGATGACCAAATGGATAGCCCCTATAGCTTTCTAGCTAGTAGAAACCAGATAAAAAAATACGGAGTTTAGTTTTGACCATTTTGCGACATACTTTCTCGCTCTAGGTCTCAATTGGTTGAATAAAATCCTAGAGCTCAGAGCACGAATCGACTTCACCATTAGTCTTCTTAGAGGCTAAAGCAGTGGCTAAAAATGCTAGATTTGCATTTTAGCACTTCGCATTTTATTTTAATAATTAGAGGCCCAAAGCCGTTCTTGGCTTTTCGCTTGATTCGCCTCGTTTAAGGTCCCTAAGGTTGAAAGCATGCTTCACGTGTGCTTTAGATCCCATTTTGGCCCTTTTAGGACTTTTGTCGTGCCGGGTAAATACTGGGAGTTACGCGGACGTTTGATCAAAAGTCCGAGTAGGTTAAGTCAATTTTGGCGGTGATTGGCTCCGATAAGTCATTATTACCTCCAAGTGTCTAGCTGCGGGTCCAGAACGAAGTTTCACGACATTCTTGGTCAAAACGACCTTTTGACGGTTTTGATCGTTTTTGGTCGTTAACGGTCGTTTTGATCGTTTTGGCCGTTTTTGCGAATTCGATGCAAATTGCTAATCTACCGAGCGTTTTAGTTAGGTGTTGAGTGTTCGAACCCGTATCGGGAACCCACACGCGGATTCGATCGCGTTTGGACTCAATACGGACTCAAAACGGTTTTGTTGGAAATTACTCCGCGGTTTTTCATTTTGATTCAATTTTGGTCAATTTCATTAGGAATTGCTTTGCAACCGATCCAACTAAGTCCTAAATATCTTGCTTTAGCTTGTTGCGTTGTCGGAAACCTGTTTTGCGCAAAAATCCGCAAAATTGGCCGTTTAACGGATTTCCGACAAAACGATCGTTTTTGCTTCGGCAAATTTGTCGCTTTTAGGGCCGAAAGGTTTTTCTTCGATCTTTCGAGCGTTTTAGCACCTAGTTATGTACCTGAGGCCATATTGAGGCTCCACATGCAAATTTAATTGCATTTGTCTTCAATTTACGTATTTTTATTCACGTAGGTAAAGAATACGCCTTATTCGTCGTTTTAGCTCCCGGTTGATCATTTCAACTTCAAACAAGTTCCAATAAGTCCCATTAGGTATGTTATACCTATTTTTAGGTATTTCACTAAGTTTAGTTGGGTTTTACTTCATTTTGCACGTTTTAATCCATTTTGGCACTTGTTGTGAAATGGACATAATAGGTCATAGTTTCACATTTTCTTCGTTTTCTTCATTTCTTTCTCCTTTAAATATTTAAGTGGGTCTTATTTGATGTTTAGTTGGCATTTGTGCATTTAAATCTTGCTTTTGCTAAGTTGTATTTCTTTTGTCGTTTTTGTTGCTTTGGCCAGATTAGAGGCTAGCGAGTCGAAGCCTCGAACGACCGAACATCATCCGGACATCACCGAAGTGCAACAACAAGGCAAGCACCTCCTTTGACAATCTTGAAACCTATATTTCAAGATGTTTACTTTGATTTCTCAAAATATATTCATTGTTTATATTAAGTAAAGTGCTAGTTTGTGTGAATGGTAGATATAAAATGATTTGGTGGTTTTTCCTCAATTAAATTCCCGAGTTCATTGATAGCCTTAGTAGGGTTGGACAATTAATAAAATGTCACTTGGGTATAAACGACTTATTAAATGCATATTCTTATACTCTTCAATAGAGATGAGCAAAGTAAGTCTTTTAACAAATTCTCAAAACTTATGATAATTATGGCGGTTTTGGAAATGTTTTGGAAATGTGACTTGTAAAGGTAATTTGATAAAAATGTGCAGTGTCTAGTTGGTAATTAGACTTGGCGGGAGGTATAATATGTGCTAGTTAAACATGGTGGCGATTGGTTGGCGAGTTAAGTGGAGTTCCCGCTTGAGTCACTAGGCAAAAATATAAGGACCGAACTTGTGACGGTTTTTGAATGAACACCGTGCAACCGCGCAATGCTTTGGGATGGGCAGCTTTGTTTTAGTACCTGAAGTGTGAGGGATAGCCATGCCTGTTGGTAGGCCGAAGTGTGGACCTTTTCCGTGTTGAGCGATCGGCGCGGTGTGTGTGTCCTCACGACCGCCGTATGCACCTTCGTGAGTGCGCTTGTACTTATGCAGCGGCGAGGAATCGCTCGATTCATGTTTGATTGATACAACGGTGTACGCCTTGCTATGGGATAATGCCGCGGCAAAAACTCGCCGTCGTCACGATGGATATTCCGTGGCCGCTGAGTGGTGGTTGGCCTCTTATCGCCATAGTAGTGGGTTTATCGTCGCCGGTCTTTGGGGTGTGGCTAAAGCCTCAACGATGGGAAAGAATAGATCATTCTTGTATATCGGATACCTCGTGTATCGCGTGTACCCTGGATGACAGGGATGCAAGTCTGAGTTGTGTTTGGGTAAAGTGCGCAAACTCTGCAGAGTATCAAATAATTCTAATCTATTAGCCGTGCTCACGGTTATGAGCAAATCTTCTTTAATCATATCAAGTATAGAAATTTTGTTTTTTTTTGAAAATGAAATATTATCTATGATTCTATATAAATTATGTGGTTGAATACGGTAATTTATGGATTTGTTGATATGTGGATATGATACTTGTAGGATTTATGAATATGTATGGATGTCGATTCGTATCCCGGTGCGACCATGGATGGTGGCATTTGTGGAGCTCGATTGTTATTTATCTTGTAAATATGTTTTATTCAAAGCTATTTGTCTTTCAAATTATGTATTACATTTCGATGAATCGCTTCAAATCCTGCTGCAATAGACTTAGTGTAGTAGCCATTTCAATCGTATCGGCCTGCATATTAATTATAATTGCATACACTAAAGTCTTGCGAGTACATACGTGTACTCACCGATTGTCGCTAACCCTTTTTCCACAGAGGAAGGTAATGATGATGTCCTGGGATGATGGCGAGCCCCTTTTCATGCGAGTGTTGCGGCCAGAGGTCTTCCCTCGATCGATGCTTTGTGGGGTGGTCGGGCCAGTGCTTATTTGGATGTCTTTTGTTTGTTTGTCATTTGTACTTCTTTTGGATTACGTAATACACTTGTATAAGATTTATACCTAGTTATGTAAATTAAATTAGTTTATCTTTCGTGCATTGATACTCGGGTTGTGGGTGCGCGATCTTGGAGCTCTTGATCCAGGGATCGATGTCGAGATGCGTCTGAGCACCGGTCCGGCTAAGTGTTCGATCCCGTCGATCGAATTTTTAGATTCGGATTTTCGGTGTCGAGGCTTCCTGTTGCTATACGGTGCTATACGCTACAGTAGACGGCGTACAGTACGGTATAGGAAGAGGGGGTGCTCACAACGAGAGGATTATGAACATTGATTTGAACAACATGACCGGGCCAACTCGTGAGTATTATCGGAAGCGACAGGAGGAAATTTTGAAAAAGATGGCATCAGACCTTCCTTGATTGTTGTTGTGTGCCTTGCCTTCAATTGGTTTAGCTGTTATTTTCTGTATGGACCTTGTTATTATGTGTTGGAACCCTCTTATTATGTGCATCGATCGTCATATGTTGTGTATGGACCTTGTCATTATGTGTTTGGACCCTCTTATTATGTGCATGGAAAATCATATTTTGTGTCTTACCCTGATATTGTGTGTATGGATGCTCATATTTTTGGTCTTACCCTGATACTGTGTGTATGGATGCTCATATTTTTGGTCTTACCCTCATATTGTCTGTATGGATGCTCATATTTGTGTCTTACCCTGATATTGTGTGTATGGATGCTCATATTTTGTGTCTTACCCTGTTAGGGAATTTGGATATGCATAACATCTAAACATGTTGACATTATGAAACCTTGCATGCATTGCAGAAAGGTAAGTACGATACATAAGATAGTCCATGATACAGAAACTCATAATACTACTCGCCGTGGCGGGCCCAAAGGTGTTCGACCAGGTCAGCCTGTAACCGATGGTGCAGTTCGCGGTCCCTTCGCCTTTGCGTTGCTTCGATGCAGTGCAAGACCGACCCTCCGGGTGACGTCCTAGTCAAGACAGGGGTACCCATATAGTCAAAATACTCATCCTGTGGTGGACCGTCCCTCTCATCCTCGATAACCATGTTATGCAAAATGATGCGGGCAGTCATTATGTACCAGAGTGTCCTCTGGTTCCAGGAACGACCGGGACCCCGTACAATAGCAAACCTAGCCTGGAGCACTCCGAAAGCCCTCTCGACGTCCTTCCGTGCTGCGGCATGTATCTTCAAGAAATATATCCTCTTGTTTCCCATTGGGGCAGGAATGACCTTCACGAAAGTGGCCCACTCAGGATATATGCCATCGGCGAGGTAGTATCCCATATTGTATTGGTTCCCATTTACATAGTAGTTGACCTCCGGAGTTGAACCATCGTTGTCCCTGCTAAATATGTTAGAACGATGTAGCACATTAATATCGTTCAAACTACCGGGCATCCCGAAGAAAGCATGCCAGATCCATAGGTCGTACGAAGCCACAACCTCCAAGACTATGGAAGGCCTGCGGGTATGCCCTGTGAAACCCCCCTGCCATGCTTTCGGGCAGTTCTTCCAAGTCCAGTGCATGCAGTCGATGCTACCAAGCATCCCTGGGAAACCTCTCTGCTCACCAACTTGTAGGAGTCTAACCGTGTCAGCAGCGTTGGGAGAACAGAGATATTGAACGCCGAACACCTCCATCACCGCCTTCACAAACTTCTTTAGAGCTTCAAGCGCGGTACTTTCCCCGATCCTCACGTACTCGTCCACAGCATCGGCAGGGACACCGTACACAACTTGCCGGATTGCTGCAGTCATCTTTTGTAGAGGGTGCAAGCTGAGCTTCCCGGTGGCATCCCTTCTTTGCTTGAACCAATTGTCGTGTGCTTCGACAGCTTTGGCTATGCGTACAAAGAGGGACCGGCTCATCCTAAACCTGCGTACCACGAAATCATTCATTCTTCGAAAATAACACACATCATGAATGCTTCATCGTTTTTGCTAACATATCGCTAAGAAAACACACCTCCGCCTGAACAATGTGTGCCCGTACACAGGGGAAGTCGCGAAGTAATCAGCATGGAGCCTAGCCGCTCCTTCACGGTGACCTCTGTTCGTAACCGCATGTCCGGGAACCGAGCCCCTACGACGGGGCATGTTTTTCGCGGCCTCCTCCTCCTCCTCTGCTTCAGCCATGAGAAGCAAAACCTCGTCCTCATCAGTTGACGACGACGAGTACTCCTGACTAATTTGATTCACAGACATCATGAACCTGTTGAAAGAGGTTGGCAATGTGTTTTGGGGGTGGGCAACCAGATGCATGGAACCCCATCATATATAGAATTGCAAGGATGGTTGGGAGGGGATAAGAAAAAGTTAGTTACACTTTTGGGAAGGGAAGGGAATGAGGAAGGGATGCTGTTAGAGTCATTTGCTGGGAAGGGAAGGGAATGTGGGAAGAGAATCCCTTCAGGGGTTGGGAAAGGAATGAAACGCTAGGAAACGGTTGGAGATGGTTTCCCCAACAATATACATTTCCCTAATTCTACCGAAATAACCTAGTAAATAAATGGAATGCCGGCCCCCCGTGCCCAGCAACCAGAGACCGCTCTGTAGTCTGTACTGTCCCCTAAAATTCCCCAAATCCGCACCAACCTCTTCCCGCAGCGGCCGCCCACCGCCGCCCTACCCCGTCGTCACGCCACCGCTTTTCCCTAGTCGCTGCCCGCGCATCCCGCGCATTCCTGCCCCTCTGCGTACGGCGGCCGTCCGGCCCAGCCTGGCCGCTCCTCCACCCAGGCGACGGCTGACGAATCCTTACGCGAAACCGCCGCTCCCTCACCGAGCGCCCCAGCAAGCCACCTAGGTATGTTGACACCTTCCCTCTTTGCTTCGTCTAGCTGTTTGTTGCAACCGTGGTAGTAGCACTAGCAGCTAGCAAGTGTTCCGCTACCTGATCACTTAGCCTCTTCTATCTGGTTCAACCGCCGGCTGCTGTACTGCGTGATACTTTGAACGCACGGTGCCATCTGCCGCAACCATAGTAGCAACCACAGTAGCAGTAGCAGCTAACAGGTTAGGATGCATGTAGTGTAGTATATGTGGTGTTTAGCACGAACGCGTAGCGTTGCATGTGTGCTGCTGAGTTATATGCGACTGTTCGGATTGCATAACAGAACTGCCTGCAATATTGATTTGTATGCTTGATTTTTCTATTCTAGTGAAATTCAGGTGTCAAACTTCTGCCACATTCATGATTTTTTTTTGTTTCCTATTCCAACGATCTAGTAGCATATGTTGTTCTTCTGGAATTGAAGATGTCGAGTGTTATCCTTTTTTGTCTCATTCTTTTTGGATTCTTGATTATTGCAGCCCTTCGTTGCGCAGATAAAGTTGATTTTTCCCTTGTAAGTTGAGGTTTGGAACTTCTGGATGGAGTATTCATCAAGTGAAGACGATGAACTGGTTGAAGATTTCATGGATGTTCAGGATGATACAGGCACCGACAATATTTATCAAGAAACTGGTGTGATGACAATTCATTGCATTGATCCTTCTGAGGGATCCGTGCCACCTGTTGGAAATGAGCTGCTGATGGCAGCTGATGGGTTGAGCAAAAATGGTGAACCACGCATGGGCATGGAATTTGAATCTGATGCAGCTGCACGGGCGTTCTACAATGCATATGCACTACGCCTTGGGTTTGGCATTCGTGTTGCTCGATCTCGTAGTGAGCGGAGAAAGGGTGTTGAGGTACTCGTCATGAAACGTTTTGTGTGCATGAAAGAGGGACATCACAAGAAGAAGGCTGTTGAGTCTAGCAACAAGAAAAAGAGGAAGCGCCTCTCTATACGGGATGGCTGCCCAGCAATGATGGAGGTAGTACGGAGGGGCCAGGAGAAGTGGGTCATCACAAAGTTGGTACTGGATCACACTCATGTTATTGTTAGCCCAGACAAGGCACGGGAGGTCCAGCTTCGCCGCCTCTCCGGGACGGAGCATGAGAACCAATTGCGGGAGGTGCGGAGTAATGTGTTTGGAGACACAGGTGCACAAGGCCTCTTAAACTACTTCCAGAGAATGCAATCGGTGAACTCTGCCTTTTTCTACTCCATACAAGTTGACTTTAGGAACTGTGTAAGCAATGCAGTTTGGGTTGATGCAAGAGCTAGAATGGCATACACATACTTCGGGGATGCTGTTTACTTCGACACCACTTATAGTCAAAATGAGAATATGTTGCCCTTTGCAGCTTTCACAGGTGTGAATCACCATGGTGATACTGTTGTTTTTGGTTGTGCACTGGTTTTGGATAGGACAGAATCTTCATATGCTTGGCTTTTTGAGACATGGCTGACAGCAATGGATAAACGATTGCCATTTTCCTTAACTACCAATGAAGGCAAAGCAATGACAGCAGCAGTTGCGAAAGTATTTCCTCAATGTTTCCATCGTCTTTGTAGATGGCGGATTTTGTCTCGATGCAAGAAGAAATTGTCTGATGTATACATGAGATTTCCTGGGCTCCATGATGAGCTAAAAAGATGCGTCAACGAATGTGATACCATGCCTGTTTTTGACATGTTCTGGGGCTCTATTCTTGACAAGTATGACCTGAGGGAGAACACTTGGTTGCAATCACTATTTGAAGCAAGACACAAATGGGTTCCTGCATACCTGACAAGCTCCTTCTTTGCAGAGTTGTCGTTGACTCACAGAGTAGAAACAATCAGTAGGTTTTATAGGAGTAATTTCAGTACAAGAGTTCCTCTCCATGCTTTTATCACTAGATTTGATCAACACATAGACAGTTTGTATATAAATGAAGCCCAGAAAGATCTTGCTTCGTTTCCTGAACAAACCCTAAAAACCAATACGGTCTTGGAAAAACAAGCGTGGAGCATCTACACCAAGGCTGCATTTGAAATATTCCAAACGGAGTTGCTCGAAGCGGTGCAATATTATGCTGTTAAGGTTCAGGATGGACCATACATCAAGTACTATGTTGACAGAGAAGGTGATCCTCCTACCAGGCACACTGTTCTCTACAATGTTGCCGAGAAGAAGGCTTGGTGTGATTGCTGCAGGTTTGCCTTCTCGGCGATATTGTGCAGGCATGTGCTTGGAGTGTTCATCTTAGCTGGTGTCATCGTGCTTCCAGAGCCATGCATCACAAAGCGATGGACAAAGAAGGCAAAGACGGGGCCAGAGCTAGTGGGGCGTAATCCTGAAGGTGAAAACTGCCACACAGCTTCCGCGACTCTAAGATATACTGATCTTATACGCGATGCGATGAAGTGTGCAGAGAAGGGAGCTGTATCAGCAGGGTCCTTCAGAGTTGCAAAGGAAGTACTGCGCAAAGCCTTCATGGAAATCAAGTGCCTCAGAGAGAAGCTGACCGAGGGTGGGCCGCAGCAAGTTTGCAACAGATAGCACTGGTCTCGGAAGGCATTTGCGAGATTGTTTTGAGCGTTTTTACCAAAGGATGAAAATTTTTACCTGCTTGCTAGTCTGTCTTGCGAAGGATCAATCGGTTTAGTCGTGTAAGTCCAATCCTGCTAATCGAGTTGTACATTTCAATACTCCGTGACTTTCTGCGAGTCACATTGTAATTTTTGATTGCCTGAGTGCCGGCAGCCGCTGCTGATGATTCCACAAAGGCTGGTTATGAATGTGATGAATCCCCATGTTCGTAGGATTTTTCTTTCTTACACAAATTTTTTTATTTAATGTTTTTTTAGACCATTTTATTTATGTTTTTTGAAAAACATTTTAGGTAGTTTCTTTCTTGTGTATTGCAGAACAGTACTTTCACAATGAGCCTATTATGGTCGACTGAATGATTTAGGCGCTGCTTATTTGTTTTTTTTACTGGCTTAAAAAGTTAAAAAAGCTAAAACTTAAACAAATAGATGGTTTTTTATCTGTTTTTTTTAAAAAAAGATAACAAGTCTTTGTATAACTAAAAGATAAAAATAACCAAAAAGATGTTTTTTGGTTTATTGAGAGTTAATTTTAGTTTAATGCTACTGAAGTTAAAAGTAATACCACGTATAAATGCCTATTATTTTTAAACTATTTAAGTTTAAAAAGTTGTATTTAAGCTATAAACTAAAAACCTAAGTCTAAATAAACATCAGCTTGATGCAAAAACTAAGAAACTAAAGGCCATTTGGAAGCACAAGGAATCTTGCAAGAAATTTATTGGAAACTTAAATTTTCTCCATGCACTATTTTTAGAGATTTTTCTTGTAGTACTAAACTGCATCGCATATGGCTAGAAATTGAACAGGGCCCACATCACCTTTATTAGACGACAAAAAAGGAGAAAATATAATCTCCTGGCCCGAATTTTAACACGCGCTCAAAAACCAAACAAAATAAAAGGCAAACAAAAACCAAACGTAAAGAGAGAAAAAAAATTCCAACACAAATCAAACCGCACCAATGGCCACATCCCTCTGCTCCCGCCTCCTCATCCTCTCACCCGCGGCCACCACCGCGGCGGCCGCCGCCGCCGCCGCCGTCAGCTCTCTCAGGCTACGGAAACCCGCCACGACACTCCCCTTATCCTCCCGGAGGCGGAGGCGGCGCCTCGCGGCACAGGCGGCGCCTAGCAGCGGCGCGGCGGCCGCGGCGGAGGAGACGGGGGAGGGGATGGACGGCGGGCTGCCGCCTGCCGAGGCGGAGCGGCTGGTGGAGTTCCTGAGGGCTGACCTGCTGCACCTATTCGACGACGTCGGCATCGACCGCTCCGCGTACGACGACCGCGTCCGCTTCCGCGACCCCATCACCAGCCACGACACCATCGACGGCTACCTCTTTAACATCCGCCTCCTCAAGCTCCTCTTCCGCCCGGACCTCTACCTGCACCACGTCAAGCAGGTTAGCGCCTCTTGATGCTTGGCATTGCCCAATTTTGTTGTAACAATCTGCGGCAAGAGCGTGCGTGTTGCATTGCGAATTTGTGACAGATTCTGTGAGTCCGTGTGCATTGCGAAGTTCTGACAAGTTCTGTGAGTTTGGTTTAGACAGGGCCCTACGAGATCACCACGAGGTGGACCATGATCATGAAGTTTATTCTTTTGCCGTGGAAGCCGGAGCTGGTCTTCACCGGATTGTCGATCATGGGCGTCAACCCACAAAATCTCAAGTTCTGCAGCCATGTGGTTAGCATTCTTGCTTGTCACTACATCTTGGAATGTATGTTTTTTTTTTCCTTTGAATGCACAATTGGAATTTGCAGCTGAAGAAATACAATAAGCGGTGTGGTTCTTGTATCCATCTATGGAGTCTAGTATGGACTTGGAGGCCTCTAGTGTTTGCACTTTGCAGTATTCAAGACCATCAAGATGAAGAATATATGTTAAACGTGCCCAACTTAGAGGTTAAAGAGTACAGAGAGTAATGCCAAGATCATTAGTTAGCAGTCAATTGGGGATTAGTTAGTGCAATCATTTCCTTACCAGCGGATCGAACCGAAGCAAATAGTGAACTCTTCGATCAAGTTGTTCTCTGATGAAGTGTCAGTCAATTTTCGCTTACTCAGTTTCCTTGCGTCGCATACTCATTATCAGCTATGTCAAATAACGGTTTTGCTGTGACAATGGATCACAGGAGAACCTTCTTCCTATGATACAATGCTTCATGTTCAGCCTGAGCCAAAGCTCACAGCTCTGCACTTAGCTAGTTAGCTTCCATACTTGACCAAGTTACAACTTACAACACCCTCTGTAGTTGGCAGTTGCTGTTATATGCCATAGCATTCTTTATCTTTTGGTTTAGTGTGCGTTTGTGTAAACCAAAACTTTAAGAAACTATGCTTTCTTAGCATCACACTGTTTCTACTTAAACCACAGTGGTATGGAAGTACTGCAGAGTGTTGTAGAGGTTTTGCCCACTTTTGTAGCATGTGTAATATGTGGATGAGAAAAATACTGACGTGATACTTCCCACAATCAAGTATTGTACTTCTATCGAATCTCGACTATTATTTACAGTGATTTTCTTTCCATTTAGAAGCTAGAACATTCAACAACACAGTAATTCTACGCAAGTTATCATTAAATAACAAACACTATTGTAATTTCCTGATATGCTGAAGTGCAGGATATATGGGATTCAATACAGAACAACGAATATTTTTCTTTTGAAGGATTATGGGATGTTTTCAAGCAGGTAATTTGTCATCAATCTACTTTGTTTCATGTCATATAAACCTTTCAACTTGAGCTTTTGATTTTGCACAGCTACGGATTTACAAGACCCCAGATATAGAAACACCAAATTACCTGATTCTGAAAAGGACTGCAAATTATGAGGTATTAATTCACTGTATTTTTTTTTTTTTCCGGAGAACCCAATTCATTGTAGATTTGAAGTAACAACACTGCATGGTCTCATAATCCATTCTTCGTATGAAGTATCACTGACAAGTTTCCTAAATTATTTTACACAACTTCTGTTTATAATGGAATCTTGCCAGTGTGCTCTTTCACTTATAGGGCAGTAGTCTGTAAAACAGCTAATTTGTAATTATTACCTCTTCACAGATTTTTTTGAGGTCAAATATTTGAGAATAAATATTTTGCAGGTCAGGATCTATTCACCATTCTTAATAGTCGAAGCACAAGGAGATAAACTAACAGGATCATCAGGTTTTAACAATGTTACTGGGTGAGTTATTGTGGGCCCCCGGATCGGCTATCCGGAGTCCTCTGTGTATTTCTGTACTAGTCCCAGATCAGTAGCTAGTACACACAGTTAAAAGTGATGAATCAACAACCATATCACGAATACAAATAACTAAATCAGACTAATACCAAATAAAAGCAAAGACCTTATGGTCAAGGTTTACCATTACGGCCTGAACAGGCTGAACAACTTGAACAACTGCAGCGGAAGACGAAAACGCCAATGCGACCCATCCAATTGCCCACAGGCAATCGAGTGGAGAACGCACCCTAGTCGTTGGAAATCTAGAACAGCTTCTTTCACTTCTGAGAGAGGATTAGAATGAAGCACGTGAGTACATAAAATACTCAGCAAATCTGGGAAATTATGCATAATGAAGGCTATTCAAAGATGGCTTAATATGGTTCTTTTGCACAAAGCCAAGTTTCAACAAAATATACTTGATAATAATTTTCACAAAGCATAATTGAGCAATTCTTTTTAATAATTGAATTATGTAATATTGTAGTGAAGGTTCTAACCACCACTCACTAATATACAGGCTCTATCCGCTACATCCCAACAAAATCAGGGTTCCATCCAATCACATGGCTCTGTCCGCCATGGTTCACAAATAATCAGGTTCTTTCCACCTACCTGGCTTTAACCGCCAGAAGCACACCCGAGAGTTCTAACCGCTCCCGGATCCCAAAACAAAACATTGTTTAGTTGGAAATCAAAACCCAAAGTCTACCAGTATGAAAGCATTCTTCGCTTTGCCTTTGACCGTAGGCACGGCTATTCGAATAGTTTTAACTCTGCAGAGGTGTACAACTTTACCCACAAGACACGATCATCTCCTAATGCCAAGCTATTAGCACACTTCCTATGGTGTGCCGGCAGAGAGATCGTGACAAGGCCGTTACAATGTATCTACCTAGCTAGACCCACCCGCTGAGGTTTCACCGCTGTTAGAGTTCTCTCACCCAAGATCTGAAGCCCCTCTTGCGCCGTGTGAGAAAAACAACAACAACAACAACAATGCCTCCGTCCGGCTCTCACACAACAACCGAGTGGTGAGTCTAAACTAGGCTTCTACAAATTAGTGGGCCAGATCGTACCATTATAGACATGTGGTAGTACGATTATGCTTAGAATGGAGACAGTCATAAGCGTCGGTCCTTAATTGACTTGGGGCGGTACTTGCACAAAAGAACCAAGGCTTGGTCCGCTTCCACCCGACATTCCATGCTGCCCAAGTCGAAATCATTTTTCATTTTATTTTTAATTTTGTAAACCATTGGCAATACTCCTTCCTATAACTTCCAATACAAGTTTTCAAGAGATAATTGAAAGTCCCACCCATAGGTGAATATTGACCGTTTGCGAGTCTAAGCATTTCTACCGTACTATTCTATTCCACCAATAGTTTATTTTTATAAAATACAAATCCTTGGGGTTGATTACAATCCTTATAATCAACTGCGTATTCTCCAATAATCCCTCTATTGCCATAACTCTACAATCATAAGCATAATCCAATTCGATATAGTATCCACCAAGTAGGAAGTACATCATGGTACTATTATAACTCCAAAATCTTATAGAACTACAATCATATTTGTATAGGAAATCTTTCCCTTGAACTCTAACTTGTATTATTGATTTATCCACCAATCATACGGCGATCAATCTTATCATCCACTAAGAATATTTCACAAGGTCATCTACTAAACCACCGAAAATACTTCACGATATCACACCTCTAAACATCTAGAATACAATCCACCGATATTACTTCATAATATCATATGACTAATCCTTCACATCATCACCTCTAGATCATCGACTTTAATCCATCAAGAATACGGAATATTATCATTTACTAAACCACCAAATATTCTGAATCATTCACTATTCTCCATAAATGATTAGTACATATCTATATCTTCATAATCATCTGTTTCTTAATCAATCATAAGAATAAACCCCAACAAACACTAATAATCCAACTAACTCGATCCTCACCTCCTACTAGTTTATCAACCCAAGAATCCAAGTCGACATATTATTTACTTGCAATGATACATTTAATCCACCCCGAATACTTTACAATCCCATACATCTTCCAAAATCTCCCACGACTATATTGTTTAAATTGAGAACTACTATCACTGTCCATCTCCTTAGTATTTCAACGATCATCATTCAAAGATCAATTTCATATTAACAACCCCCACATTATCACTACTATTCACCCATCTCCAATTACATTCCATACTATGGGTTCTATTCAAACTATCCTCCAAATAGTCATTTTCCTAATTGAAGGGTATTTTATTAAAAATATTTATTATGGTGGATCACTGTTCTAGGGCGACAAAGGGTTACGGATAGCAATTTCAAGGAGGTATAAACAACAGGTATAACTAACAACCTAACGTTTGACATCATCATTTTATATAAATAGCAATGCAAATTGTAAAACATGGTAAAACATTGATAAAACATGGGATCAACGTGCATCAAGGAGACTTGCCTCGGTCACAGCGAGGACGTTGAACTCTTGAAGTCCGGCGACGGGGTCGGCGGTCGCGGCGGGATCGTCGACTACACGCAAATCGAGGCAATAAATAAATAAAAGAAAATAAATAAAATCCAAAAATTACAAAAGTAGTACTGGCAGGTAGATCTTGATTTTAGATGAATTTAGAAATTTGAATGGAGTCAAACGAAGTTCGAATGAGAAAGTTATGAGCTTCCGAAGTTTGAATTTCGAATAAATTGGAAAACCGGGAATATTCTCGGAATATTCCTCTGTGGTTTGACTGGTCAACTGTTGGCTTTGACTGGAAATGGCTAGTGTCTATGGCAAATGGGCCCCATTGTCATTGCCTTAGAGCTTCTTCCCCAATGGTGCTAGCCATGAAACAGAGAAGGTCAAGCATCTCTAGATGCCACCCATGGAGAGCATGATGGGGGTCAATGCATGGGGGAAAAGGAAGGGGAAGGGGTGGTGGGCGGCGGCCTGGCCGGCGACGGCCGGAGGCGGCGGGGCCGCGAAGGCGACGGCGGAGGCGGCGGCCGGCAGCCGGCGGCCAGTGGCGAGCGGCGAGCTGGCGGCGGCGAGCCCGGTGAGCTTCGGTGGCGCGAGCCCAGAGGCGGCCTTGGCGACGGCGGGCACATGGAGGCAGCGTGGCGGGCTGGCCGGTGGTGGCCACGGGCGGCGAAGGCCATGAACCGGCAGCGAGGAAAGCGACGGCCGGAGGGCAGCTGACGGCGCCACGCGAGGCTGCACGACAAGACGAACAGAGAGCCCCCAAACACTCCCAAATTCCAATTTTTCTCCAAAAATTTGAATGTGGCACTACCCATTGACTGAAGAATCAACTAGATAACATGTAGAGGGACTCAAGATTGCAAAGAATTGAATTCAAACTCACCGGAGAGGAAGAATTCGGTGATGAACTCGAGTTCGGCCGAATTGACGAGAGCTCGAAATTGATCTCCCACACTTGATGAAACCTACAACCGATTCTTGGGTTAGAATCTAGACACCCACACGATCACAAGGAAACAAGCGGCATGAGGATTGACCCACCGGAGAGGGAGAAACGAGGAGGAACACGAAGAACGCGAAAACCCGGCGTTCTTCGCGGTTTTCTCAATCTCACGGACGACTGGATGGAGTAGAGGGAAAGGGGAGCACACTCCCGGAACCGGGACTCTTATACGGAGTGATGAGAGGTGGAATCGCGTCGATTGGAGTTGAAACGGAGAAGTAATTAGCAATAAGGTGGATTTCGGTTTTTTGGAAACTGCGCATAATCCGGCGAGATTTGGGCTTAATGACCACCGGGAATGGAAGGGTCTCGCCGGTACGGATCCAACGGACCCGGCCGTGATTGATTTGATGCAATAGGGAGGGAGTTATGAGGGTTTAATTGGGAGGAGCCATGAATGGAATGCTCCATGGGAGCTCTCTGGAGGTTTCAATCGTGAGGTAGAAGATGACCATGTAGCACATGCCACGTGGCGCCCTCTCATTGGTTCTCCTTTACGCGAATGATCCGCCCTAGAGATAAATAAGGAAAAAATGGTCTAAAAATTCCGGAAAAATTCCTAGAGCCATTTTAGAATATTTGGGACCCAATAAAATTGATTCCGCTGAATTTGGATAATTTTTGTGGAATTGAATATTCGAGCGCGGATCGCAGGCATTAAACAAAAGCCGCGCGAAATAAAATAGGAACGGAGGTCCAAAAATCCGGGGAATGATTCCTAAAATCGTTTTGGAATATTTGGAACCTTTTAGAAGTGGTTCGGGGATTTTTGGAGCACTTTTGGACTTGGGTGAAATTTCGGGTACCGGCGGAAACTGGAAAATCGATTTTTCGACCGGAGGGGAATTAAATCCCGATTTTGGAGGAGAATGGATGCCAGGTTAATATAAACACCAAAGAAACTCCAAGTTTTGAATTTAACTTATTTAAATTAGGTTTTTCTCCAGAAAGCGAAAACTAGGGTGTTACAGTTATTTACCCATTAGTGTAAACATTAACCCCATACATGGTAATACTGAAAGTTCTTGTACCTGTAGGTATATATTTGGCAAGAATGAATCCTCCGAAAAGATTCCAATGACTACACCTGTCTTCACTCAGACTTCTGATGACAAACTCTCAGATGTATCAATCCAGATAGTTCTGCCAATGAACAAAGACTTGAACAGGTATCCTGTGCAATGCGTGATTTCAATTATTGAGAACATGCTTTTAAGCTTTGGTTTTGGACAGCTTCTCAAAGATAAACTAAGTAGGGTCTTTCACAAATCACAACAATTTCTATGGTTTTACTTTTGCTTCTAACAGTACTCTTGTTCAATAAGTTTACCAGCTCCAAATACGGAAGAAGTTACGTTGCGCAAGGTAGAAGGAGGCATTGCTGCAGTGAAAAAATTCAGTTGGCGACCAAAAGAGGAAATTGTGCTCCAGAAAGAGAAGGAGCTACGCTCCCAGCTACTCAAAGATGGATTGAAGCCTCAAGAAGGCTGTCTGCTTGCACGTTACAATGATCCTAGGACACAGAGCTTTGTAATGGTATGTTTCCTTTTGTGCTATCCCCTTTTAGTTTAACCTGCTATGTGAAATTTTGAATCAGTCCGACTTTAATGATAATATGACAACTAGATAGCTTTGTTTTAGGAAATCAAGGGTAGCAAATTGCATAGTTTATCCATCTTTGCTGATGTAATTGTACTTTCAGTCATTACTGAAACTCTGTTTATTCTTCCTGATCCAAAGAGGAACGAGGTGCTTATATGGCTAAACGACTTCACGCTGGAGTAGTAGTTCTCTGTACATTGTACAACAGATCTCTGGAACATCAGATACTGTATGTTGGGGCTTACAGAGCATCATAGAAAGGTAAATTTGTTCTTCGCAAAACTTTACCGGCTTTGTAGTTTTGTAAAGCTGCTTATTGTTTACATGTTAAAGAAATACAAACACTAGTTACTAGATATTTAAATGTGTCCTGCAACATAATTGATGGCTGCAATCTATCATGCATTCATGCCTCTTTGCTCTGGCAAAGCACCATGTTTTTCTTGCTGCTGCATTCTCACTTTTCTTTTATATTTGATTTTGGGTTCTAACGCAGGAGAAATTACGTACTGACGTGGGTGGATGTAGTGAATAGAAAATGTAAATTCCGAAAGGTAATATGCTACATGGTAAAATTGTAGGTCATATGATTCTGCTTGTACGCCAAAACTGAATTGAAAAAAGGAAACTGTTTAAAATGAAAATACAAGAAAGTCTATATCTTGGCCAATATTTTTTCAGGTTTGTACAATTGGACTCGGTTGCCACATTCTGGGTTCACTGATCTGTCTTGGGCCAACTTTGTCCAAGACAACCCGACTTTAGAGTCTAGACTCTAGATATAAGGCCAAACTGATTGTGCTCAAGTCTAACCAGAATATAGCACTTGGTTCATTGAGCTCAGGTGATTTATTATACTAGTGATGCACAGTTGGAAAGTGTGTGTAACAAATGGCCCATTTTTAAAGTGAAGATGTATGTTTGCAAAATCTAAGAAATACAGAATAGTTAATTATAGAATACATGTCCCTTTTTTAGTTCTGACTGATCACCAAACTCATCATCCAAATGAATTTTCAATAGTCTCTTAATTATGATCTGATCAAACCATGATTGGTCCATGCAAGCCCCACGAATACATGTAAATCCAGTATGTGCCCAATAGATGCAATAGATGCCGAAAGTTGGTAGGTCTGTATCTTTGTTAAGCTGTCCTGCCTGTCCTGGCATGCATACAACACAGCATAGTACTAGCAGTGGTTGGTGAGAACCAGCGATATCTCTAGAACCGTTCATGATTCATTACCTTTACACTTGCTAGCTATACAAAGTGTTTAAGAAAACCTCCTGGGTAGAGCTGGAAGATCTGGGGTTTAAGAAACCTTGAAAGGCCAACTTCTGGACTTCGGAAAAGGCCAACTTCTGGACTTCGCACTTTTCAATGCGAGCACCTTCATCATCCTTGGCGATGGCCAAAAGGCCAACTTCTGGACTTCCAGCTGGTTGCAAGGAATGGCGCCGATGAACATCGCTCCCGCTTGCTTCCAGCTAGTGAAGAGAAAAACAAACACAGTTTGCCAAGAATTAACCGATAATAATTGGATGGCCCCTCTCAGGATAATATCAACCCAGCAACAGCTCGGCCAATTCATCACCCTCTGGTGCTTGATCCAAGAGGTCCAGTTGCAACAAAACACCCCGGACAAAATCACTTGGAGATGGACCGCCGACGGGACTTACTCGGCAAAGTCGGCCTATAGGGCGCAATTCATTGGATCCCAACCTGACACCAGCTGCAGAGCCGTCTGGGCGGCAAGAGCGGAGAACAAATGCAAGATCTTCACTTGGCTGCTACTTCGGAAAAGCATCCTAACGGCTGATAATTTAGCGCGAAGAGGGTGGTCGTGCAATGATCGCTGCAGCCTCTGCCACATCGACGCGGAGACTGCATCCCACCTCATGCTCAACTGTACCTTCGCTAAGCAGTTCTGGAGCCTGTTCTTCATGTGTTTGGGTTACACCCCGCCGGCCAACCTGTGAGACCCTGGATCAGCTATCCGAAATCTCCTGTGTATTTCTGTACTAGTCCCAGATCAGTAGCTAGTACACACAGTCAACCGTGATACATCATTGCCGAACATAACGAAATTGTAACATAACTATAAAGTATTAGCCACATGGCTACTTATTACAATACTCGGTCACACGACCAGAGTCACAGCAGCGGAAACAAAACGATAAGAAGCGAAACCCAACGAACACCACAGGCGACGACAAGACATGCGACTAGTTCTTCTAGCGATCTTCCTCGAACTCATCGGCGTAGAACTCACCGTCTTCAACGGCGTCCTGCTAGTTCTCTGCTAACAATAGTTTAGGTAGTACGTGAGTACAAAAGTACTCAGCAAGTCTGGGAAATTATGCACATGTAGGGCTTTCCAAGGAAGGCTCAATATGGTTCTTTTGCAGAAAGCCAAGTTTCAACAAACCATACTTATTAATAAGTTTCACAAAGCATATTTTGGCAATTCTTTTTAACAATTGAATTATGTAATATTTCAGTGAGGGTTCTATCCACCATTACTAGTATAAGGGCTCTATCCGCCACAATTTAAAAGATCAAGATTGTCCACACGTGACACTATCCGTCATGACATAAAAACAGGTTCCATCTGCCTGGTTGGCTCAATCTGTCAATTAAACATCTGAGAGTTCTAACCACTCCCGAATCCCAAAACATCATTTATTTTTCAAAACCAAAACCAAGGTCTACCAATATGAAAGCATTCTTTGCTTTGCCCTTGACCGTAGGCACGTCTATTCGAATAGTTTTAACTCTGCAGAGGTGTACAGCTTTGCCCACAAGACATGACCATCTCTTTAATGCCATGCAATTAACACATTTCCTTTGGTGTGTCGGCAGAGAGATCATGACAAGGCCTTTACAATGTATACGCCTAACCCGACCCACCCACTGAGGTTTCACCGCTGTTAGGGTTCTATCCACCCAGTACAGAAGCCCTCTTTTGCGCCGTGTGAGAAAAACAGTATTGCCTCTATCCGGCACTCACATTCCACCATTTGGTGAGTCTAAGTTAGGTTTCTACAAATTATTTAGCCAAGTCGTACCATTATACACATGTGGTAGTATGATTATGCTCAGAATGGACAGTCATAAGCGTCGGTCCTTAATTGACTTGGGGCGGTACTTACACATTGGAAACTAGTGCTCAATCCGCACCCACCCGACATTCCAATCCGCCCAAGTCCAAATCCTTTTTTATTTTGTTTTTATTTTATAAAAACAGTACCATATACTTTGTAGTAATTTTCAAATCACACTTTAAATCATAACTTTTGTATAATCCCACCCATGGGTCATTTTCATCAATTCAGGTACTAAGCATATCTACCGTGCTAACCAACAAAAGTCACAATATAAGACATACATGACATAGCAAAGAGTCCTAGGTTACAATTAAGCATGGATAACAATAATCAAGGAGGTAATCGCAATTGGGATTAACTAATCATTTATATTTGACATACGATGATGAAGATAGCGATGCATGGTTATAAAGCATTGTAAAAGCATTTGCAAACATGGGATCAAATGCGTCAAGGGATTTGCCTTCAGTCGCAGCGAGGAGGTCGAACTCTTGAAGTACGGCGGCGGGGTCGGCGGGATCCTCGGCTACGCGCAAAACGGTACAACCAATAAATAACAATAAAATAAATAAAAACCAAAAATTACAAAACCTATACTGGCAGGTAGATCTTGAATTTAGATAAATTTAGGAATTTGAACGGAGTCAATCGGAGTTCGGACGGAAAAGTTATGAGCGTCCGAAATTTGAAAATCTGGAAAATGGAAAAACGAGGGAATATTCCAGAGCATCTTCTTTTTCTGAATTTTGGAATTGATTGGCTCTATGGAGGGTGGGCCATCCCTGTCATACTCATGGGGCTTCTTCCCCAAGGCTCCTTGCCATGGCCAAGAATAGAGGACAAGGGGGAGCTCGTGCCGGCGAGAGCAGTGGCCGGCGTGGTCGAGTGGCGGCATGGCGCATGGCGCGAAAGCCGGGCCTTCAAGCGAGATGGAAGCGGGGCCGGCACAAGCGGCGCCACGCTACGGGGCAGCGGCGGCAGCGGCGATCGTCAGCGGGCGGCATGAGCGAGGCAGTATGGCGGAGGTGGCCCGCCGGGAGAAGCGGTGACGGCGACGGTGCAGACGGCACTGGCCGAGAACAGAGAAACCCCGAAAACCCCCAAAATTCGAAATTTCCACAAAATTTGAATGTGACCTTAACAACTAATTGGTGAATCATCTAAAGGACATCCTAAAGAGCTTAGAATGGCGAGGAATTGAAGAATAGCTCACCGGAGGCGACAAATTTGGCGACGAACGGCGGTTCGGCCGAAGTGACAAAAACTCGAAATTCGTCTTCAAAACTTGAGGAAACCTAAAATTGGTTGATGAGTTAGAATCTAGACATCCATACGAACACGAGGGAACGAATGGAATTAGATTCGGCTCACCGGAGAAGAAGATATGAGGATGAACACGAAGAACACGAAAAACGGCGTTCTTCGTCGGTTTTCTCGATCTAGCGGACGAACGGCAAGGAGAGGCTAAAGGAGAGTGCTACCACCGGGAAGAGCACTCCAACACGGATATTTGAGAGGTGGTGTTGCGCCGTTTGGAGTTGAAACGGCCGAGTTATGGCCATAATGGTGGATTTCGGTTTTGGAAGGATTGAGCCGTTTCCGGCGAAAGTCCGGGCTGAAGATCATGGGGGATGGAAAGGTTTCGTCGCTACGAATCCAACGGATCTGGCCGTTCGCGATTTGGAGCATTGATTGGAAAGTTATGGTGGTTTGAATCATGGAGCTCATGCTCTGTACGTTCCAATCCAAGGTTGAAGAAGCATAAATAGTGCCTGCCACGTGTCACTCCCTCATTGGCCGATGATTACGCAAACGCAACGCCCTAGAGAAAAATTAGCAAAAATGATCTAAAAATTCCGGAAAAATTCCTAGAACCATTAGGGAATATTTGGAATCCAATAAAATTGGTTTCACTGAATTATGATGAAATTTGGAATTTAGAATATTCTGGGACGAATAGCAGGCATTAAACGAAAGCCGCGCGAGATAAAATGCCAGAGAGCCTCCAAAAATCTTGGAAAAAATCCCAAAATGTTTTTAGAATATTTGGGACCTAATGCAATAGGTTCTGGGATTTTTGGAGCATTTTTGAACTCGGGCGAATTTCGGGTGCGGACTGGAATCTGGAAATTTGATTTTTCGGACGAAGGAGAATTGAAATCCAATTTTGGACGGATAGGAATGCCAAGTTAAATTAAACACCAAGGAAACTCCAACTTTTGAATTTAATTAATTTAAATTAGACTCTTCCAGAAAGCCGAAATTGAGGATGTTACACAACCATCTCCAATCGGCACAGCACTCCATCGTCGACTGGTGGCAGCTCCTGCGAACAAAAACGGCGCGTGTTTCACGACGCGCGCTTGACGGGGCTTTGATCTATGGCTTCTGGAGCATCTGGAGAGAACGCAACGCTCGCATCTTCAATGGCTCGCCTAGCATCGTCCTCACCGTCGTCCGGATAGCCCAGCAAGAACGATCGACCTTCGAGTCTGCCACAAGACAGGAGCCCTGACAGCCTCCTCAAAACGACGCTTAGTTGGTCTCAGATCACCTCGTCCGGCCGCTCCCTAGCGTATAAATCCAGGACCGTTGTTTGTTTGTTTTTTCCCTCGTTAGTTTTTAGTCTTTTGTCTCTGGTGCCTGTGGCACGCCTTGCTCTATTTTCTCCAGTGTCTGAATGTTTCCGTTTTGCTGTTCTCATTTCTTCTTAATTGAATGGCAGAGTCCTGCCGATTATTTCGAAGAAAAAAAAGAAACCTTGAAAGGTAATACTTGAAATCGATACTTCTAAAACGGTGATGGATAATCTTTTTTGTATTTGAGGGATAACTGAAGGGGAGTCCCGTACCTACACATGTATGAAACAAGAGTTCACAATATTACAAACTGTCTAGGAAGGGAGTATCTTGCAGCACCACTATTACCAAAGTGGATAATTATATTACCTACTTTAAATACTTTACCAAAGTAAGTGGGATCAATTGTGGAAAAGATTTTTCAAGAAGATGTGATAAGATGGTAATGGAAACTAAAACTTGAGCTAACAAGATGCTCTTGATGATTGCAGTGATCTATTCGTTCTGTTTGTTGCTTCCTGAATTTTTTCTTTGTTGGACAAGATGGATAGTTAAAAGGCCGCTTTAAGAGCTATACAATGCAGTACGTGATAACTAACTTTGATGGTATACTTACTAGTTAGTTCATGTCTTGTTCATCCATCTTTTGCTTCTGAACGGCCAAGAGGCAATTGCACACACATTACGGCATGACCTTGAGCACTACAGCCCTAAATGCGTGTAGCATGAATAGAACTGGCCAGGCTTCTACGTACGTGAGCTCACTAGGTCAACAGCGCTGTTTCAAAAAAGGCTTTAGCTTCAAATTCTTTCCTATATGTATTCTGAATATTGTCATGTCCTTGTATCTTCTATTTATTTTTTTTGAAAGAAAAGGCAGGAGCTCTGCCGCATTAATTAAGGTAGGGAAGAACGAGCTCTGCCGCATTAATTAAGGTAGGGAAGAACGAACAAACACAGAAACAGGAAACAAGTCCAGACCAAAAGAGGAAAGTGGAGGGAAGCCGACGAAGCGGCGGACAAAAGAACAAACAGGCCGACTACTCTGAAGACCTAGACCTCGTTGCTAGCTTAAAACTAGAAATATGACTAAGAGTTTTCTGAACAACTGTCAACACCGGAGAGTAACAATTGTTGAAGATGCGAGCATTTCTTTCTTTCCAGATGTTACAAAAAGCAAAGATCAACGATCCAGTCAAGTTCTTGCGCCGTCCCTTGGGTAGAGCACTAAGTACGTTTTGCCACCAGGAGGAAATGGACAAGTCCGCCCCCATATCCGGCTGCGGCAAAGGCGGGATCTGCAACTTGCTGAACAAAGAAGACCAAGTTTGCTTTGCGAAAGGGGAAGTTAACATAAGATGTAAAGCTTCGTCTTCCCCTATGCCGCAAAGACAACAAACCGGAGTGGAAGGCCAATCTCTTAGGGCCAGGTTATCTGCAGTTTGAAGCCTGTTTTGGAGGAGTAACCAGGCGAAGAATCTGCATTTGTTCTGCGTTTTAGCCTTCCAGATTAGCGAATAGTTATGATCAGTCAATGACCCTAAGAACTGCGCCCTGTATGCCGACTTTGTTGAGTAAAGACCGTCCTCGGTCCAACGCCAGGTGATCTTATCCTGGATATCTGGTTGCAGTTGAATCTCCTGCAGAATACTCCAAAGGGAGAGGAATTCCTGTAGCTGCTGTCCTGTCGAAATTCTTCTGAGCTGAATCATTCAATTGTTATTTGCCATTTCCTGTTTCATCGTGTTATTTTTCCTACGGACAAGGCGGAAACATTGTGATGCTAAGTTCATCGGTGCAGAACCAAAAAGCCAGTTGGAAGTTCAGAATCTGGTTGTCTCCCCATTCGCTAAAAGGATAGAAGTACTCGCATTGAAAAGGGCCATGTCCACCTCGTTACACGGAATCCCCATGCCCTTCCACAGTCTTGTTGGTTCCCTCCAGAGGTACCACAACCAGCGTAATCTGAGTGCCCTGCTGAAGTTATCAAACTGTTTGATGCCCAATCCACCTAGAACTTTGGGCCTGCAAGTTTTTTTCCAGTTAACAAGGTAGTGACCACCTTTACATTCCAGATCCCCTCTCCATAGGAAGTTTCTCCGAAGCCTGTCAATCTTCTTAAAGGCCCAAGCGGACGGTGGGTACATGGTTAGGTGATACGTTGGTAGAGCCGAGAGTACCGCGTCCACCAGAATGAGCCTTCCAGCCTTATAAAGGAGAGAGGCTTTCCAACCTGCTAGCCTGTATGCAACCTTATCAATTAAGAGTTGCAAGTTAGAACGCTAGAGAGCTGTGGGCCGAATTGGTAGTCCCAGGTACCTCGAAGGAAAAGCTTTTAAGATATAAAGAAAAAGAAATGCAGATAGAGAAACATTAAACAACTTTGACTTGAATACGAAGAAACCTGAATTAAGTGTTTCTTCCTACAATCCTACCTAGGATACCTCTTTTCACCTGGTTAAACCTTATTGAATCATACGAACTACATTGATCATAGTGCAGTCTTTGTTTGGTCATTTTCTTTCCGAAGAGATATGGGAAAGAAGAAGAACAAAAAAAAAAGTTAATTAACTGACATCATGATTCTAAAAAAACTAGTATGATAAAATTTGCAAATTTCTCAAGAAATTAACAAAAAGACGATGACGTTAGTTTATGTTTTAAATTGCAGCACATGCTTCATGGTGCATACACTACTACAGATCCGGCCTTCCATACCGGCCCAATAGTACCGGTTATGCATGAACCGGGACTAACATTTACATCAGTCCCGGTTCAACGGTCTACGTGTCCGGGGATCATCGACGGTTGTAACTACCAACCGGGTCTTGATGCTCTCACATCGATACCGGTTGGTTACACCAACCCGTACTAAGCAAAGACAGAGCCGTGGATGGTTCTTAGCACCGGTTGATGTAACCAACCAGATCGATGTTCGTGTTATCGATGCAGGTTGGTTAAACCAACCAAGACTAAGCGGCCTCCTCGGCTCTGTGTCGCTTAGTACGGGTTGGTGTAACCAACCGCAGACGATATGGAGCATCAAGACCGGTTGTTGTATTTGACCGGTACTAATGCGCTTCATCTCCCGCCCGATCAATCCCCACGCGCCTTTACGATGAAACTCTTAATTCGTGTTCATCCGGATTCTTGTTTTCCGATCCGACCTCCTATAAAACCGTCACGATCAGAAGGGAGACGTCTTGATGATCATAGTAAGCCCATTTTTAACTATGGCAGCTTCTCCTTCTTCTCCCTCTGGCGCGCCATCATCACCGCCTCGGGAGAAGGACGAGGAGGAGCGGGAGGAGGAGGAGGATGAGGAGGAGGAGGAGGACCATGAGGAGGAGGAGGAGGAGGCGGAGCGGGAGGAGGAGGAGGAGGAGGAGGAGGAGGAGGAGGAGGGTTGGGTTCGCTCGAGGAGCGCGACGTCGTAGGACGAGGAGGACGATGATGAAGACGTCATCCACGACGGCGACGACCGCTTCGACGACGACTCGGCGACGGCGACGACCCCGGCGGCGATTTACGAGTGGTGGTATGGGTGATCGCGCCACCCACCACCAGGCGCCGCTATGGATATTATATATATTGTAATTAATTAATATAATATGTAATGTTTTATATTATGAATTATTAATATGATATGTAATGTTTTATGTAATGAATTATTAATATAATATATAATGTTTTACCTCCCCTTCTTGAAGCTCCGCCGCCTTTACCGTTAAATTGAAATATTAAAAAATTATAAAACATAAAAAACGTTGAAAAAATTACGGCACAATGCATTGTCGTTCAAAACAATGGCTTCGAGAAACATTCGATTGACAGGTGAAAATCGAGGAGAAAATCGGAAGAAAAATTATGAAAGTATGATTCGAGATGAATATCTTTATAAATATTTATATTATATGCATGAAAATCATATGTGTACATTTATCTCAAAATTAAATCGATGCAGGTTAAAGGTACCAAGATCTTGATAGTCACATCAAGATCGGTTTGTATTACGAACCAGGTACTATCTAGTAGCTACTGATTTGCAGGTGGATATTAGTACCGGTTTGTGCTTTGAACCGGGACTAGTGTCCAACCAATTTAAACTCTTCGTCCTCCCGCTCTCTGCATCGAGTCATTTGATCGCGAGAGATGAACAGGAGTTCATCGCCAAGGAGCTCGAAGGAGGAGGTGCTGCCAAAAATTCGATTTTTTTGTCATTTTACTCGCAACCAACATACCTAAGGTTAGTAATATCATTCCTCACTACACTTGGTGTTAAATGGGGCCTCTTCTTTGCTTAAATTATGAAGAAAATTTGATCTTTTCCATTAATCGTTGAAGGATTATAAATGTATAAATCAAGCTCGATCAATTGAAGTAAGATACAAAAACTTATTGTGTAAGCTTATAATTTGCTTGGATTATAATATAGCTCGCATTTAAGGTTTGGATCTAGCTCAATTTTATGTTTTAGTTCCATCGATCTAGCTCAAATTAGGTTGCACGTAGTTGGGACATTAAAAATGGTGCATTTGAGAAAAGTTTTCATAAAATTGGTTGCACGTAGTTGGGGAAATTAAGAATAGTGCATTTGACAAAAGTTTTCAAAATTTGAGCAAAGATGTCGTTAAATTTGTTCACAATTTTGAATCTAGACTATGATTGGCCAATTTTTTTTGTAGGTTGAAAAAACTTGTGTAAGTTTATATTTTGCTTGCATTATTATTTAGCTCGAATTGTATGTGGCGAACGGCATCGATGTGAGACTATCGCACGGCTTGTGCCTTCAACCGGACTATGTAGCAATATACACGTCTTCCACCTCCCACTCTCTGCCAGACCAAGATCATTTGATCTGCCGGCGAGATTAAGAATGGTGCATGTATAGTTGGGGAAATTAAGAATGGTGCATGTATAGTTGGGGAAATTAAGAATGTTGCATGTTATGTGGAAAAAGAAGAAATTTAAATTCATTTGCGAATTAAAAATAATATCAGCAATATAAATGGCTTTATAGAAAATATAAAATGAGTTAAATATTAGAGAAAACTTTTCAAAAATTTTGCGAAAAAGTTTTCAAAAAAAGTTTTAAAAATTTGAGCAAAGCTGTCGTGAAACTTGTCGGGTATGAATACCGGAGTAAATAATCATTTTATGGGAAAATACGTAATGAAATATAGTGCCTTTAAAAATATTTAATGAAATAAAGCCATTTTAAAAATATAGTTGTCTTGATTTGGATTTTGGGAAATGTTCAATAATTCATTATCGAAAAATGAGTTAAAAGTTACCTTGATCGAATATAATGTAGATGGACCGGCGATGGATTTAAATGTACCGACGCTCCCTGAGTTCTTGCGGGTTTGCAAGATTTTCTTCGTGCAAAGATGAATACACGACGTCAGGCTACATATGTTGTCCATGCATAGATCGCAAGAATGAGAAGGAGTGGTCAAACTCGGTCACATTCACTTCCATTTGCTCGCAAGAGGTTTCATGTCAAATTATACTGTTGGACCAAGCACGGTGAAGAAGAGATTATACAAGAAGAAGGTGAACAAGAAGAGGCGGAGAACAATATCTTAGACGCTGCCAACCCGGCTCTAACGAAGATACATTTGGGGAGTTTGGCAATGATGACCTAGACCAGATCTCGCTTGATGGAGAGGGAGAATACATCGATGAAAGACATTACGGAAAATTTCGGCGCCTATGGGAGGACCACAAAACATTGTTGTATCCAAAGCGCCAACAGGGCCATACAAAGTTGCGTACTACACTAGAACTGATGCAATGGAAGGCGACCAATGGATTGTCCGATAAGGGATTCGACGAGTTGTTATGCCTCATGAAAAAGTTACTTCCAGAGGGGAACACATCGCCCGAAACTACGCACGATGCCAAACAAGTTATACGCCCTTTGGGGTTGGAGGTACAGAAGATACATGCATGTCGTAACGATTGTATCCTTTATCGCAATGAGTACGAGGATTTGGATGCTTGTCCGGTGTGCAAAACTTCTCGGTATAAGACCAGGCATGATGACCCAGGTGAGGTAGAGGGGCAGTGTAAGAAGAAGAGCCCCCCTGCTAAGGCGATGTGGTATTTCCCTATAATACCCCGGTTGAAGCGTTTATTTGCGAACAAAGTGCATGCCCAGATGATGCGCTGGCACAAAGAAGACCGTAAGGACGACGGAAGGCTAAGACACCCTGCTGATGGCTCCCAGTGGAGGAAAGTCAATAGAACATACCCGAACTTTCTTTGAGGATGCAAGGAACATAAGGTTTGGGTTGAGTACAGATGGGATGAACCCGTATGGCGAGATGAGCGGCGATCCACGATGCTTGGCCTGTGACCCTATGTATCTACAACCTTCCTCCTTGGTTGTGTATGAAGCGGAAATACATTATGATGCCGTTGCTTATCGAAGGCCCGAAGCTACCTGGAAAGCGACATCGATGTGTACCTCAAACCGTTGGTTGAAGATCTGCTAACATTGTGGAACGATGGTGCACGTGTATGGGATGAGTACAAGAGAGAGCACTTCATTTTGGCGTGCATTGCTATTCGTAACCATCAACGATTGGCCTGCACTTGGCAACCTTTCGGGCATGTCTATCAAAGGATATAAAGCTCGCATCCATCGCTTAGAGGAAACGGACAGCAAGTACCTAAAAACTCTCGAAAGGTTGTGTACATGGGCCACGCATGATTCCTCCATCCGAAGGACCCGTTAAGGAGGAAGGGTGAGAATTTTGATGGGACAAGAGAAAGCGTAAGAAACCCTGCATCGCAGTGGGGCTCTTGTATTTTCTTTGGTGAAGGATCTGAAAGTAGTATTTAGAAAAGGTGCAGGTAGCAAACCTATCCCGAGAGAACAAGGTCACACGAAGACCATTTGGAAGAAGAAGTCAATATTTTGGGACTTACCTTACTGGAAAGACTTAGAGGTCCGTCACTCACTAGACTTCATGCATATCACAAAGAATGTCTGCGTGAACCTGCTAGGCTTCCTAGATATGTATGGCAAATCAAAAGATACACTTCAAGCACGACAGGACCTACAATCTGGGAATCAGAACGACCTACATCAGGAAATGAGAGCGAGAAGGACGAGCATTACCTCCACCCCGCTAGCTACACTGAGCAAGGAAGAGAAAAAAATATGATTAAGTTCTTGAACAGTGTGAAGGTCCCTTCGGATACTCCTCGAACATAAGGAGACTCATAAACATAAAAGAGAATAAAATTGTACACACAAAATCCCATGATTGTCACGTGTTGATGACACTGATTGCTCGGTGGCGGTGCGAGGTATTCTCACGGACCGGGTACGAGGGACAATCATAAAGTTGTGCTTTCGTTCTTCAACGCGGTGTCGCAGAAGGTCATCGAGCCAAATAAGTTATCTAATCTGCATGATGACATGGTCATTAGTGCAGTTAGCCTTGAGATGATCTTTCCTCCATCATTTTTTGATATTATGGTCCATCTCATGGTCCACATTGTTAAAGAGATAGAAATTCTCGGACCCGTGTTCCTCCACAATATGTTCCCTTTCGAGAGGTACATGGGCATCCTAAAGAAGTATGTTCGTAACCGGTCTCGCCCAGAAGGCTACATTGCGCAGGGTGTTGGCACAGAGGAGGTCATTGAGTTTTGTGTTAATTACATTGATGATCTGAATCCGATCGGCGTTCCTGTATCACGCCATGAGGGGAGGCTCCGGGGAAAAGGGACTTTAGAGAGAAAAGAATCCTATAGCGACGATCTACTTTCATTTAAACAAGCACATTTCACAGTATTGAAACAAGCAACTGTAGTGGCTCCGTATATGTATGCTCACGAGATGAGTCTACGTGCCCAATACCCAGAGAAGTCAGATAAGTGGATCGCAGTCGAGCAAATGGATCATTTCGGCGGTTGGTTACAAAAGCAACTGCTGGGCAACCAGACAGATGATGAACAGTTGAAACTCTTGGCTCGGGGACCGTCCACGACAATCGTATCATTCCAAGGGTATGAGATAAATGGGTACACATTTTACACGATAGCCCAGGATAGCAAGAGCACCAACCAAAACAGCGGCGTCAGTATAGATGCCTTGGACAAAAATAGAAAGCTGGATCCCTACTATGGTTTCATACAGAGATCTGGGAGCTCGAGTACGGACCTTTAAAAGTCCCTCTGCTTTCGTGCCAATGGGTCAAACTAGCAGTGCGGCAGATCGATGAGTACGGTATGACAACTGTGGACCTCAAGCAAGTGGCCTATAGGGACGAACCGTTCGTGCTTGCTAATGATGTGACACAGTATTCTATGTGATGGACATGGACAAAGAAACCGAAAAAGCGAAGGACAAGCCTACTAAAAGGAAGAGGCGACATGACAAATCTACCGAAAACATAAATTAGAATGAGAATACTAGCGTGGCGATCAACCAAGGCGCCACGTGGTTCTTTCTGTAAAAGAAGGATTGTCGGAGTTGAGGGCGTCACGGACGAAGAAGAGTATAATCAGTTCTACGAGCTGCCTCCTTTCACGATGGGCGTAGACATTAGTGCCACTGAATGATACAGAGCAATCTCCTTACGCACGCCGCGATCATAATGAAGGATCGCTTGTAAAAACAAAGTATGTTAGCAAATAAGTCCAACCTTGTTGTATAGTCCGTTGTTACAAGTTATAGTCTATCAGCGATGGATGCTTAGTTTTCTTTTTCATGTTAAATCTAGTCTCTTGTGTTCCCATGCTTTGTGATATGCATGTAACAAGGTGAAAATTTGAATTGGCATTATAAGAGTGAAAAAATTACTTCATTTTATTTTTATATTTATAATTCATAAACTAATATTCTAAAGAAAATATAGATTTTCAATATTATTGTTGAATTGTAGAAACTATAAAAGGAATTTATAAATGACTATTAATCTTTTTTAAAAAAATCATTTTAGTGTGGAATAACAGAATAAGTATAATTTATTACTTTTTATTAAGCAAAGAAGCAATAATTGATTTTTCTTTCATTTTATTCTAAAGAGATTTTGAATTTAATTCTAATCAAGACGGTTGGTGTATTTAACCAAGATCGATGTGATATAATCGATCTGGGGTTGGATACACCCACCTGCATCGATAGCCAACCTAGGTTTTCCTTCGTGAGTCATATGTGGAACGATCGGTCCGGTTGGTGTATCTAACAGATCGATATGTATATCAATCCGGTTGGTTAAACCAACCGGACCGACGGGCCCCTATAAACCTCGCCGCCGCCATTTCTTCCCCACTTTGGTACTCCTCCCGCCCGATGATTACTCCCATTTCCGACCGCCGCTTCTCCGACGACGCCGTCTGCCTCGCTCGGCCGCGCCGTCCGAGCTTCGTTTCTCCGACGACGCCGCCTCCGGAGCTCGCTCGATCAGCGCCCCGAGCTCGCTCTCCGACGACGCCGCCCCGGAAGCTCGATCAAGCGCCGCCCCGAGTTTCGCTCCGACGACGCCGCCCTCCGGAAGCTCGCCCGATCAAGCTGCCCCGAGCTCGTTTCTCCGACGACGCCGCTCCGGCTTCGCCGATCAAGGCTGCCCCGAGCTCGTGCCTCCGACGACGCCGCCCTCCGGAGCTCGCCGACCACGCCGCCCCGAGCTCGCCCTCCGACGACGCCACCCTCCCGAGCTCGCCTGACCGCTGCCCCGAGCTCGTGCTCCGACGACGACGCCGCCCTCCGAGCTCGCCCGAGCGCGCCGTCCGAGCTTCGCCCGACCGCGCCGACGCGCCGCCTCCGGCTTCGCCGACCGCGCCGCCGTCCGTAGCTCGCCCGACCGCGCCGTCCGTGGAGGTTGTGATCTTGTTCACGAATATTGAATGAATGTCGTGTCTCTGTGATAGGTTATGTGGAGTCAAAAATAATTCTATGTTGCTAGTATAGTAATCGCATAAACAAATAAGGTAGTTCTTTCATTTACGCTACTTCATAGTTGTTGAGATAGAGCTTGTTGAGATAGAGCACGGATTGGATGCTATCAATTTTATAAATGAAGCACAAGCTACAATTCCGTTTTCTATTGTACATGATATTGAGTTTATTGAGAGATGCTATCAATTTTGCATGGTGCATCTGTTACGTGTTCTCCTTTATAAATGGAACACAAACTACATAATGTCATGGCTAATCCAAGCAAACTTGTCTTTTATAGTGGGTATTCATGTTACACATACGCTTGGTTTGATACTACTTAATTGTTCATTTACTCGTAATCCCTAACTCATATTTTGTAAAACAAGAGTTAACATAGAGTAAAACAAAAATATCTAAAGAGGGAACCACTCAACTCGTGCCGCTTGCTCTTATATGGATCACATACTTCATCATACAACTAGCAATACGTACAAAGAAAAACAAGCCCTAGCTAGTTGTCATTTGGCGTACATTGACATATAAGTCAAGGATATATCTACCCTACGCACATGAGTATGGAGTTGGTCTAATCAACATTTGTTCCTCGTCGGCTTCCACGCCGTTACTTTTCAGTACCTTCTTCTAGCCTAAGAAACAACGATGGACGGCGAAGGATTTGATCAGGAAGAATTTATGACAAATTTGATTGCGGGAGATGGTGGTTATGAGGCCGCAGAGCACGATGAGGCCACGGAGGTAACAATCAATCACGTTAATGATTGTCGATTTCACTATCATGCTAAGCCAACATTTTGACCCGTTCATGATTGTACCATGCTTTCAGACCGATCAACCAAGCGTGCAATCACAACAGCGAGGTCCAACCAAGAAGCCGAAGGCAAGATATGTTGTCACCGAAGTCAACAAGAACGGCCAACCTCGTAAAACCCTTGACGGTGATTGGGCGTTCAATTCGGCATGCGGCGTCCACGTTAGGGACCACGTGCCCATTAGCATAGCAAAATGGGATCGGGTTCTGAAGATCTGAAAAACATGCTTTGGAACGATGTCGAGAGACATTCACCTTCCCCAAGGGACCGAAGAGAAGGTGAAGAGTTACACTCTCAAGAAGATGGCCATCGCATTCCAAACTTATAAAAGAAGTTGAACATAGAGTATATCAAGGAGAATCGAACGCCCGACTTCAACAAGTTCTCGAAGTTGCAAGATCACCGGGAAGCGTTAAGTGAACTACAAGACTTCGGAGGAAGGTCAAAGTTTGAGTGAGAAGAACAAGCTGAATGCACAGAAGAAGAATTACCACCACCGACTCGGCCCTGGTGGTTACCGCCAAGCAATACCCAAATGGGAGAAGAGGGAGCATGACACGCTAGCAAAGGGTGTCACACTCGCAACAATGGAATGGCCTGACAGAGCAAAGCATTGGTTCTATGCTCACGGTGGCCTCGATGATAACGGCAATGCGGTGTTTGGGGAGAGTCTTTGAGAGATGTGGCGAAGGCTTGTGCGATCCATCGAGGAGACTTCCCAAGGTAACCGTGCCAAACAGGGAGAATGACGAGCTAACAAGGGCTCTACAAAACCCAGAGCACCCTGGGCGTACACGAGGCGTTGGCGTCGTCCCTTGGAAGGTTGGTTTCGCTCAGACGCCGAGACCTATAGGAGTCGAATGAGAAGCAAGGCTCGACATGCGAGAACAACTTAGTGCGCTTGAAGAACGCATGACTCAAATAGAGGAACAATTAGCCCAGAGCCAACAACGGGAGACGTGCCAAGAACCTCCCAGAATCCTAACATCATCACCCCACCGGGCAATGAGCATTTGCGCTTCGGTGAGCTGCCAAAGCGGACTTGGACAGTACCCGTAGATGACATCGAGCCAGACACCTTGTGAGCTGCATGTCGGGCGCAAAACCTCTCCTTGAAGGCGGCGCATGGCATGGTTCACCCAGTGGAGCCGGGCAGCTCATCCATGGCCAACAGATACCGTCAAACTACTCCAAGGTCTCGGTGGAGGAGGTTTGCCCAGTACGAGGACCTTGAGCTCGAAATTCCCGGAGGTGACGGAGTCTGAAGCTAGGAGAGGCGGTACACACTTTCATCCTATGGCGCAAGCGGCACATAATTTTTCGAGATAACATGGATGTGTCCTCTCTGCGAAGAAGCCCGACTCCTACACCACTTCCCGCACACCCAAGCCCAAGAAGAAGCCCGACTCCTACACCACCTCGCGCACATAAGCCCTACGAGAAGCCCATCTCCTCCCAAGAAGGCGCCGACTCCTACACCACCTCCCGCGCACATATGCCCTACGAGAAGCCCGTCTCCTCCCAAGAATGCGCCAACTTCTACACCACCTCCCGTGCACTTAAGACCCACAAGAAGACCGTCTCCTCCCAAGAAGGCGCCGACCAAAGGAAACAAGCCAGCTCAGCCAGCAGCTCCCAAGAAGACGTCCTCCACCCAATCCAAGAAGTTGCGTCCACTTTCGAAGCTGGCGTACGATATGACCGACGAGGAGACCAATAAGATTGTACAAGGTGAGGTAACTGAATTTTTTAGACCCAAGTCACCAAAGAAGAAGGTTCAACCTGGCACGAAAGAATTTCACAAAGGCTTGAGGACTATTACAAATTTGAAGGATAAAAAAGAAATGCCTCGCCAATCAAACTACGAGCGCACATTGCGAAAGGAATGCCACAAGGAGTGGGCAGCTGAGGAGAAGGAGAAGGAGAAGGCTAAGGCGATGCTACAATTCTTTGATGAAACTGGCCTTGACCCAAATCAAATATTAGGCTCAGCAGAGATTGAGTATGCCCAAGTAAGATGGCCATTTACATTGGGTGGATCATTGGTCAGGCGTGAGGAGCTGCTCCAGCTAACGACAAAGATGCGGCAATTCCATGAATGGTACTTGGAAGCGACCAAGCATGGTCTCTGATTGTTTCTTTGTCAAGTACAAGGATCAAGATTTTTATCACGGTGACGGTGAATTTTTTTATCGAATGGCACGTCATGTATGATCTATACCAGACAGACGCCC
Organism: Rhipidocladum racemiflorum; assembly: GCA_036346355.1. NCBI lineage: Eukaryota > Viridiplantae > Streptophyta > Magnoliopsida > Poales > Poaceae > Rhipidocladum > Rhipidocladum racemiflorum. The sequence continues at coordinate 75,483,457 of CM070579.1, forward strand.
TCAGCGCGTCCTTGGTGGGTTGCTGGACTCTGTAAGTGTCTTATTTACAAAAAAACCATCGTGCGTGCCCTTGTAGAGTACGGACCTTGTAAGCCTAACTAATTTCTTCTTGTGTAGCATGGAGATACAAAGATGCCGAAGGGATCAAATTTTTGACATAGGATTCATGGACCCATTAGTTATCAACGAGACAACCGTTAGATACAGCCCAAGCGAAACACAGACTAACGTATACAATGCGCTAATGGGACATCAATATAAGTCAAGGATATATCTACCCTACGCACATGAGTATGTGTTTTAAATCGCCTTGTTCTACTCCTTTTTCATAACACTATGTTAGAACTAATTAGTTATCTATGTTGACATATGTACGATTTTCACTTTGGATTCTTATTATGATCGATCTAGATCATAGTCGGATCACAATTATGGACTCGAGAAGGAAACGGTTCAAGCGTATCAAACCTTCATCGATTTGCTCGACCGGTATTAATTCTTGTTCCTTTCATTATTGTATTACTTCTATTTCCTTCCATTTGAAATAAATTCTAATCATGTACAATTGGTAATCACATGTGTAGTGCATTCGCACGCAGTTCGTGCTAAAAATAGGGCGCATTCAAGGAGAAATTTGAAATTACAACGACCTCTCAAGCACGTATATCATAATGCTAGCTTTTTGGTTAGTTAAGTTAATTTCCTTGCATTCATTTCACGCTTTCAACTTTTTCAACCGCAGATCTTGAGTCGATCGGCGGGCAACAATTTATGCGGTTACTATGTATGTGAATTTTGCACACCCAAACCGGAGCCGACCGCATGCTAAAAGGCGATAAGGGGTGAGTAAATATAATTACTACCTTTAACGATGTATATTACTCCTTACATCTTGTACAAATTCAAGGATTGATTTGTTAATGACTTAACGGCAGAGTGCCTCAATATTTGGCGGAACAAGGTTCGAACTCTCGGCGCAGTGCGAGCAATTCAAGAACAACTCGTTGGCTTCATTTACGATGAGGTTGTAAATGCAAAAGGCGAGTTCCACGAACCAAATTTTAACAGGTGGGGCCCTTCGATAAGGACCGGTGAACTGTCATTCTCGACATCTACGGCTAGCAAGAGCGATGCACGTAAAAAATCCCAATGAACAGAAGGAAAAGAAATACTGGAGTTGTAATTAAAGTTGTGTACATATTGTAGTACATTATATGTAATTAAATTTGTTAATGAATGTACAGTGATTTTATTATCAGGCAAATGTGCATGATTAAATTATATGTGTTTTAATTCGTTGTGATTTAACACACACATGAAGTCACCGTGATTTGATTATATATATTGTAGTATATTATATATAATAGCCAGTATTGGACACACACATATTTACATATATATTATATACAACCCATCGATCGGTTAGATAAAACAACCGGTACTGATGAGGGAATCATCAGAACCGGTTGGAGACACCAACCGGTACTAATAAGGTCCACAGGGTCTCACGATGCGCTACCACGTGTGACTACCAACCTGCATCGATACGCTATCGATCGGGTGAGAGAACCGGGACTGATGCCCTTGAGCATCAGTCCCGGATGGCCTGTACCGGTTCAAAAACCGGTACTAAAGGCTCTTTTAAACCGGCACTAAAGGCCCTTTCCGTAGTAGTGATAGTACATAAATAATCAAGGTGGTCTGCCATCATCTGATTCAATTGCGACTCAGTCAATCGCAGCACTTTAGTCGTGCTATGACTATGGTTCCTTGATTAATATCTCATAATCTATATATCACATGAGATCACTACTTTGAAAACAAACCAGAAACAGTACATCAGAGATGCCTTCCACGAAAGTGTTGCAACTTGCCTGCTTCATATCACCTAAATTATTCCTCATTTGATAAGATTAGGCGCGTATGGATCAGGATGTTTTAGTCGTAACTATGACAATTCACGCTAGTATTTCGGTTGTTTCTCCCAAGTCAAACGTTGGAAACACAAATCAATCTACTTCAAAATTAATGTAGGTACACGACACATAGCTAAAGCCTAAAGTGGCAGCAGGACTTAGCTTGCGTGTGCGTGAGTTGCAATTATGACTGAAACAACCCGATTTCCCTTATTTCGTGTAAAACAAGTAATGTCTGTTGTGATTTTAAAAGGTTTTAAGGGCCAGACAAGTCAAGAAGTTGGTAGCAAGACTCAAAGAGTATATATGCCTATTCACTTTATTTCGACAAAAAACTAGAGAATGGTATACCATCTTAACCTCTTTTTCTCTCTCGCTCACTCTCACTTCCCTGCATCAACGGTCGATGGCGATGGCGCCGTCACTGTTGATAGGTTACCCTCTCCCCTCGGCTCTAGAGTGAGGCCGGAGTAGTGTTGGTGCTGTGGTGGGCGATGGGCGGCGAGGCGAGGGGTGGCCGCAGCGATGGGGCAAGGCGGCAAGGTCGCCGTCGGCACAAAGGAGGTGCGTGGAGCTGCAACCGAGTGGACGGCGACGAAGGAGGGAGATAACAGAGATGAGAAAGAATAAGGAGGGGGTGAGGGAAGAGTAGGACAGAGTAGCTGAAGCTATACAGTCGGAATATAGCGTCCGCTATATTGAGTTGCATGCTCAGCCAGTTCACCTAAAAGCTTAAGTTAATGAGGAAAGACGGGCAATTCACTTATACTTCAACACTCCCCCTCACGTGTAGGCTCCCTCAGGGATATCATATTGATTTACATGCACCAACCAGTTCACCCAAAAGCTTAAGCTGATGAGGAAAGATGAGTAATTCACTTATACTTCAACACGCTAATCCCTTATTTTAAGTTGTGATTCAGGTATTACGCTCTACGGAAATGTATGAATCATTTCTGCGAGGAGACATGCTTTGATTTCTTAAGAAATAAGGATTACGAAATTATATATAGTGTTGCTTTGATTTCTTAAGAAATAAGGATTACGAAATTATATATAGTGTTTTTATATATGATCAGCTATGACTTTTAAGACAGATTTTGTCTAGTGGGACCGTGGGAATATTTAATAATAATGATCATTAGTTGACTGATTTTGTCCTACCATGATCAGGATTCAAAATTTTGTTTTAGGATGAATTCTCATCACCCACCAAAATCCGAAATTTCGCCGAGATCTCGTTATTTCGGACGAAATCCAAACAAAATACAAAAACCAAATTTTGAATTCGTTTTTTTTTCTACCAATATTTTTGAGATCTCGGTGAAAAAAACCAAAATTTCGGTTGTTTTAACCGAGATCTCGGTCCATTTAATACGTTGTAAAAAGTGTACAAAATTTGTTAATTTTTTTTTATTTTTTTGTGTATGCTTCTGACATATCATTAATGGTTCCATGAAAATTGTAGATGATGATCAAGCTTGAATTTTTTTTAAAATTTTATATAGTGCAAAGTACTGTAAAATGGTATCCCGAGGCTAGAAAAAAAATGGGAAAATTTTTGAAAAAATCATGAAAGAATTTCACTCACAAAAGCAATTTGGATTAAGGAGAAATTCATATAGTGCATGTGATATGTAATTTCTTGATCAGTACGTCATATGGATATGTATGTTCATAAAGCAACAGGAGTACGTTATGAACTTAGTTCAATGGATTCATTGATAGTTACAACTCCTTTCAAGAACACAAGTAAATAATAAAATTGATATTGACCCGGGCAAAAACTATTTAGTATAAAATACTTTGATAGTATGTATATGAAGAAATAGAAACATTCATGCAATTTATGCATATACTACATGTAACACGCAATCAGAAATGTATATATACCTGTGCAAAGCAATCTATTTCAACCAAAGAACAATATAAACTAATTTTATAACTAAATCCATTTAAAAATTTCACCCAAGCAAGTAAGTTCTTGAATTATATAATTCAACATTGTTAGGCAATTTATGATATAAAAATCTTCTTGCTCCCAGAATACCACATACACATTGCTCATTTTAAAGAAAAAAATAAGAACTTAGCAATTTTAATCTTATAGTGGTAAAAAATCATCAAATTATTTTGAAATTTTGGTCAGACATAAAAAACAACGTGAAGAATCCAATCCGATTAAAATTTGGTAAAAAAAAAACCGAGATTTCGGTCCAATTCATCGAAATTTCGTCGAAATTTTAGGTTACTGTAGCATTTTAAATTTTTTTAGGTTTTTTAATTTCGCCGGGATTAGGGAACTCGAAGGGGTCCGAAATATGAAATTTCACGGGATTTCGGCGAGTTTTTGAACCTCGACCGTGATCACATATATACACTATTGTGGATTTAAGGAAAATTAAAATGAAAGCTCTTCAATGAATAGAGTTATTCTGAGACCGGAAAACCATGTTGCAGACAACCAGATACACATGTTGTAATCAAGAATTCTAGTTACGAAAAGGTCATGATGTGATGCTAGCTTCAGTGCCATTAGTGAATGAAACAACCCTCAAAAATTCAAAATGAATTTAGTTGGTTTTGTTTGATTTTTGCGTTTGAATTTGATTTTGGATTTGGAATCGAGTTTGAATTCCTTACCTTGTTGGGCCGGATTCCTCTCCTTTGTGGGCCTTCCGGCCTGCTCTCGTGCGGCCTGCTCCCGCCGGCCCGGCCCAGCTCGGCCGCCTCCTCCGGCGCCGTTCGGCGCTGCGCCGCCGCCAGCGCCGTGCCAGCGCGCGCTCGCCGGCCAGCGCCGCTGCCGCCTCCTCGCGCGCGCTGGCCGATCGCCCGACCGCTCGCCGCTGCTGGCCGCTGCCGCCGCGCCGCCGCTCGATCGCTGCTCCTCGCTCGCCCTATAAAAGCCGCTCCTCCCCGCCATCCCAACTCGCCCGCTCCTCTCCTCTGTGGTGAGCTCTCCTTCCCCTTGCCCTCTCGCCTCGCCTCCGGGCCAGCCGCGCCGCCACAAAACCCCGCCGCCTCCCATGTGCCCTCGCCTGTTTCCCTAACCCTAGCCCGCCCCTGCCCTCACCGACGGGTGGGCCCTCGCCCCCTCTCTCCCTCCCCACTTTGCCGTGGCCCCGCCTTCCATGCCGTCTTTGGCCGGCCAGCCACCTTGCCGCAGCGCATGATGAGCGGCCCACTCGCGAAAGCCAAGCCCACACTGTTTTAAAACAGTGTTTTGATTTTCGATTTATTAATTCAATTAATAAATCCAAAATCCGTTTTAATTCCAAAAATAGCCCGAAAAATCCCAAAAAAATCCCGGAAAAACCCAGAGCTCCACCAAATACTTTTCCCGAACCGTTTCGATCCCCTGAGTCCAGAAATGCTGTCCGTTCTCAAATCCGAAACTCCAAAAATTCCCAAATCCCAGTTTTACCCTCCGTTCTCTTCCGACTCGGTTCCGGTTTTCCGTTTCAGTTTCCGTTTTCTTTTTCCGGTTATTGTTTTGTCGTTTATTTATGTTGGTTGTCTTTCCGCGCTAGATTCGACCGTTGAGACGCCAGCAGAGCCGGAGCAGTCCCTGGAGTCGGAGCAGTTCCCGGAGCAGACGTCGGACCAGACGGGAGCGCAGTACGACTACGTCTTCGACGACTCATCCGATCCAGCTGCCGCGCAAGGCAAGCCGTACACCCTTGATCATGTTGATCCTATCATGCCATGCTATAGTAGTAATTATTTTATATCGCATTATTTTACTGTATATTGAACTAATGAAATCCAGTATTTTAGAATGACATGATGCTTAGATAATGCCGAATTGCTCATGGAACTACCTTGAAATTGTTGAATCCAGTTAAATCCTTTGGAACCCTAGTTAATTGCTTATTGCCATGAATAGGTTAGATAATACTGCTAGGATAGTTCAAAACCTGGATTTAAAGAAAATGCTGCCGAATCTCTGATTCGGATGTTTATAAAAGTGCTGCAGTCAGGGGGACAGTATCGGATAAATCCCGGAGTGGATGAGGTTCCGATCCCCGGCTGGTGATTAATGCCTTGGTTGGTCTGGTGGCCGGTACTGTGAGTACCGGGTCGAGTTTGTGGATGGAAAGGCTGGTCTTTGGCAAAAAGTGTAAGGTTAATAATCCCCTTGAGCAAAGTAAATAACTTAGTTTTCGCTCAACCACAGGTCGGACTGGTCAGTGGACCCGTATCCGACATAGCTCAGTAAGTTAATCATTCCCGAGATAATAATTGGACTGTTTGGTGGAACTATTCTCCGGAGAGAATAGGGACCGGGCCTTCCCGGCAGGGAAGTGGACCGGAGGGGTGGAACGGGAATTGTTCGTCGTGACATTCCTGGTTCTCACAACTGTAGATGCTAATGGGGACCGTGAGTCCAAGGTAGCTGATATTTATCGGTTAACAACTAAATAATGGGATTGATTAAACGAAATGCTGTGATAATCTAAACTGGGCCACATGCATTTAAGTTGCATGAAACTCGCGATTGGCATAAAGGTTATAGATATCTTGTGGGTAAAGCTGAGCCGCTCTGCAGAGTTAATCTTAATTGTAATCGATTACGCCGTACTTCCGGTTAATGAAGTTAAGTTGGAATCGGGGTTGAAACCCGTAACTAAGCTCAAGTTACTGTTTGGAATTGGATAAATGTGATTAGTGTTGTTAAACTTGTGAAATTCAAATTACTTATTTATGGTTTGTGCTTCAAATGTAAAATGAATTGTGAAATAAAACTGCATCCAAATACTTAACCCTACTGCCATCCCTTGATTACCCCTACATATAGTATTCAGTGGTTCCGTACGACTTGTTGAGTACTCTGTACTCACCCTTGCAAACCCCCGCCCTTTCAGAGTTCGAAGATGCCGGAGCCTACCAGGAGATCGTAGATGGCGATTTAGTCTGGTTCTAGGTCTTTGTCTTCGCTCAGGCCCTGCCTGTGGTTTCCTTCTTTTGGTAGTGTAAGTCTAGAAGCTTGGACGCTTCCTTTGTAAAATCCGATCGTTAGGCCGGCTATATTGAATAAAAAGTGTTGATTTGGCTTTTGCCAGGTAATTTTACTCTTATTTTCCAACAGTTAGTATTTCTGGGTAACTGTTGTGAGTTTTCGCACTGCCCCTAAAATGGCGGTCCGTCACAGTGAAAGCAGCTCTTCGACAGATAGCTTCAATTCCTTCCGTGACACGCGCACGCATATTCTTCGTTGTCCACCGAATGCTAGTACAATAAACCGTTGATGACCTAAGAGTGTTTTGACCTAGCTCGTGGTAAGATTTATTACCACCGTAGACTTCAGACGTGTTAAAATGTGACTTAAACTAGAGAAATTTTATGGTGTAGTGGGATTGTAACTTAAGTAGTCGCCTATCGGACGTTAGATCTTGATACGAGGGTACATTCTGCACTCTTTCATGATACTGTTTCACTGAAGAAAACGCAGTAGTTTAACTTGCAGTCACAGTAGCGACTGCAACCGATCCCGGTCCCTATGATTGTAAATACGATCTGAATCGGAATGGTCTAACAAGATCCACCCAAAGAACCTAACAATATAGATCATGATCTTGACAACAATGGTTCCAAGTAAGTTGCTACTGCATGGCTGATGACTGGGGCGACTTGATTATCTCAGGGGTCGGGGGAAACGGAATTGTTACTTTTCTGTCGCTCGCACAGTCGCACACACGTCTACGTGCTCTCCCGCCGCAAGCCGGTCTCCATGTGACACCGCAATCTATGCACGGGAGCTAGCTTATTTAGGATCAAAACTTTTAGGATGCATTTGAAACTTTTCGAGAGGTTAATAAAAAAAAAATTACACTTTATAACTTAAAATTTTTCATTTTAATTTTTTTCGAGTTGAAATTTTGCGATTCGAAATTTTTCGTTAAAATTTTTCGACTTGAATTTTAAATCGAAACTTTTCGAACCAAAAGTGTTTGAATCAAAACTTTTTGAACCGAAAGCTTTTGCATTGGAAGTTTTATGAGTTGAAACTTTTTCGATTTGAAAATTTTCATGTTGAAACTTTTTGATTTGAAATTGTTTGATTTAAAATTTTTCGTGTTGAAATTTTTCTATTTGAAACTTCCTAATTTGAATTTTTTCGATTTAATTTTATTTACTTTTCAATTTTGAGTTGAATTTTTTCGAGTTGAAACTTCCTATTTAATTTTTTTAAAGTTAAAATGTTCTAATTTTAAATTTTGTGTTAGAAAGGGAATAATGGGAGTGGGGAAGTGAGTAGAGAAAATAGAAGGGGGAGATGGGTGGATGGAGTAGGTGACACATGTCTTTCTAGAAAGATGACCTTAAATTTATTAGTTTGAGGTTAACCTCAAAATAGTCATCCTCCAGGAGAAATACGGAAGTTGCTGGACAACGGCAACGAAGGAAGCAACATGTACTATGTGAAAAGAGATCCAATGCAGTCGTGTAACGACTACAATTTTGTAACGACTACAATTTTAGCAGTTATAGATTGACCGTTGGATAAAAAAGATAGCACAGATCTTCCATAATGCTGCAACAATGTGCTGTAGCTGACCACTGTTCTACCATCTAATTAATTGTTTCGATCGAAGGTGCTGATAAAGGGTAACCGCTTAAGTTGCGGTTCTCTTGCAACTGCACAGGAACTCAATCTGTACCGTGTCTGAACCAAAAGCAGACCATGCACATCGTAGTAGGGATGAAAACGGTACGGAAACGGTCGGTAAATGACTGTTCCGTTTCCGTTTCCACATTTTTTACCGGTAACGGAAACGAAATCGGAAACCCCGGAAACGGATACGGACACGGATAGTGACGGAAACGAAATCGGAACGGAACGGAACGGATACGGAAACGAAAGCGAAAAATTCCACAAGAACATAGTAAAAAATTACAATATACATGACCACAAGAACAATATAGCCCATTCCACCTCTAAGGTGGACACAAGAATAGTGCTATGTTCACTGATATCACTAGAAAATTTTTCTCAAGTTTGTCAGCTAATAGCACATTATTTGTCTTCCATATCAGATCATCATGTCCTCATCCATATAATTATCATTGAAATCCTATTGCTCCACCAACTACAAAGGTTTAGCACCCTAAAATTTGTATATTATTATTCGATGTTCATTTATGATTTTTTGAGATTTATCTTGGATTTTCTGGAGTTTATAAATACTATTTTGCATTTTTTAGATTTATAAAACTAATTTATTTAAAAAAAATTATGCTGAAAATAATTTTTCTAGGTTCAAAATATTCCAAAGTATTTTTGAGAATTTTTGTGGAATTTTTGAACTCTATTTAGTATTTTATATAAAACCATTTGTATTTATGAAATTATTTTAATTCGAAAATAAATATAAGCTCTCTTCTCATTTTTGGGCCAAGCCCATTTCCCTTTCCGGCCCGTTTCCGTTTTTAGTTTCCGGTTTCACTTATACGGAATTTCCGTTACGTTTCCGCTTTCGCACGGAATTGGCTCTCCGCTTTAGCCGCTTCCGACAAAAATTTTCGCTTCGCTTCGCATCGATATTTTCCGTTTCCGTTTCCGAAAAAGAGCTTCCGTTTCCGTTTTTCTTCGGAACGGTCGGGAACTTTCCGTTCCGTTTTCACCCCTACATCGTAGTACCGGCCAGCACGACCGTGCATGCCTGTACGTCTATTACTGTAGCAAGACATATATACCCCAGTAACAGTGATAATGCGATCGATGTGACCAGCAGGCCGTGCACCAGTATGCATGCATGTCTGCATTGCGTAACGTGCACGCACCCTCCCTAATATCACTTCTATTACGTGCGGAAGAATTGCCGGCCTGAGAGGCCGGCCACGTCGCCCTTGGCCGATTTGCATAGTAATCCTCCCGCTTTCTCTAAATTACGGATTTGTCTTTATAAATTACAAAAAGGTCCTTTGTAATTTTTTTTGAGTATAAAAATATTTTTCCATATTGCGTTTAGGTCCCTGATTCATTACTTTGCAGCAAAGACCTCCTTTTAAATACATATCACGGGTTAGCCCTTTTCTAATTTTTCGGGATAGCGAACAGGTCCAAAAAAATAGCAATCGGGTCCCTGTTTCTTACGTTTAGGTCCTTTCTTCGTTTTTGTCCGGAAAAATATTTTCGTGGTTCGTTTTTTCTTTGGACCCTAGGAAAAATATTTTCGTGTTCCGTTTTTTCTCCGGTGCCCGGAAAAAATGTTTTCGTGATCCTCTTTTCTCGGAAAAAAAAACTTCCCTTCTCCGTTTTTACCGAAAAAATGTTTCCGTGATCCGTTTTTTTCTCGAACCCGAAAAAAATATTTTCGTGGTCCATTTTTCTCCGTTTTTGTCGGAAAAAAAAATTTCGTGGTCCGTTTTTTCTCCGGTTCCCGAAAAAAATATTTTCGTGGTCCGTTTTTCTCAGAAAAAATAGACTAAACGGTGCGGCGTTAGACGCATATTTTCCCTAGTATAATAATAACTACTGTCAACACTACACCCCTTGCTAACATCTACAACAAAATTAATGTTTCCATTCAAGGTTAATTAAGAGGGCTGAGCCGCCTTGCTCGGATGGCACGAGAGTAGTAGAAACTCCCGACTGATAAGTTCACAATCGAACTTCTCGTACATCATTTTAATAATTAAAATGGGTATACAGGTGTACGCGTTTAGATCTTGTTTAGAAGGCCTATTTCCGGCCGTGATTCATGGGATGCATCAGGATTTTAGCCTAAAATGTGTAGAAGATGCGTAGAAGATATGTGCACGTGTGTAGAAGATGTGTGCACGTGTGTATGTTATATAAGTGCAGTGTGTAAGAGTTATATAGGCATGTCTTGTACCCTTTTAAAAAAGGGTTTGATAAGTTTCATCCGGATGTTTTCTTTAGCAACCATTATCCAAATTCCTGGCTATTGGATTTGCTTTCAGATTTAAAAAAATTAAGGTGATTAAGCGGCCATGCATCCGTGGTCCAGCTGAAGATGGAGCGGAAATGGCACAGAGTCCAGTGGCTTAAGCATGCATGCACATACATTTATCTGACCTCGTGTACTATCTTCCTTTTGCTCCCCAGGGCAGGGGATGTCTCGAGTCCAATTAGAGCCTCCCTTAATTTTCTTGACTAGCTAGCTAGTTATATCTCCATCTCCCTGCTCCTTAACTAGCAATGGTATCTCCATATAGGGGGTGTTCATAAAAGCCCGAGAAAGTTCAACGTGTTGCTGGTGCATTTGGAGGTATGCGAGGTAGCAGCACTGGCTGATTAGCAACCAATTAAGCAGGCGAAATAGTATTAGCAAGATGCAGCAGCATAGTCAAGTGGGAGAAGGAATTCAGGGGAGAAGATTATCGATGCACTGGGCATGCGTTGCAGATGATCGGTGCAGGGATGCAGCCAGACGGACAATCCTTGGATCCTTGCCTTACCCATCCCTTCTACCTGGGAGATGCTGTGAATTTTCGGAATTACAAATTTCAGGGCGTTTGGTGAGTATGTTTCCTTGTTGTGACAAGTGGTAGTACCTCTTGTGTCCCCAACTTTCTTTTTCACTCAAAGGCTCTCTTGTCGTGACACTTGCGGCATACCCTTTATGTTACTTTCCTTCCTTATTCATTTCCCCTCAAACTCGAAATAGTTTTTTTGTTTTTCAAATTTTTTTCTTAAGTTTTTGAATAAGAAGTATTTTTTAGCGACTTTTGAAAGTTTTTGAATTGAAACTTTTCAAACAACAAGTTTTTGTATCGAAAGTTTTTAATTCAAAAGCTTTTGGAGTTGAAACTTTTCAATTGAGAATTTTTTATTTCAAAACTTTCAAGTTGAAATTCTTTGATTTAAATTTTTTTAGTTGAAATTTCCTATTTAAAATTTTCAAAGTTACAATTTTCTAATTTTAATTTTTGGGTTAGAGAAAGAGGAAGAGAGGCGAGGGAAAGAGGAAAAATGGAGGTGAATGGGGCAAGGTTTGAAATCTCGCCGAAATTTCGCGAAATCTCGGATTTCAGACCCCGGAGATTATAATCCCAGATCCATTGATCCTCCATGAACGACGGCCAAGGTGATTGTCGGCGTATTCTACACCAGGGTGCCCACTACGCTCTAGTAAGAGCCGTTAGCGGACACGTGACGTCCAGACCACCCCGCTAGCAGTCAGGACAGGACGTCCTCCAGCGGATAGGTGGCAGCTAGGCCACGACGAGGAAGAGGCTTGGTGATCGCCACGGCAGTGGCGACCAGGCCATACCGGGCGGATACCAGGTGATCGCGGGCAGTGAGTGGCGACCAGGCCACGACGCCGAGGACGGCTTAGTGATCGCCACGGCAGTGTGGCGACCAGGCCATTGTGGCGGCAATGTGATCGCCGGCAGTGAGTGGCGACGAGCCACGCCCGGCGGTCAGTATGTGATCGCGGCGAGCGAGTGGCGACCAGCCACGCCGCCGTGATCGGTAATGTGACCGCCGGCAGGCAGGTGGCGACCAGGCCACGCCGCTGACGCTCAGTTCCCGAGGCCACTCCGTGGCCAGTGCGGCCACCCAGAAGGTCAAAGACATTTAATGCGCGCCGTGCGTATTAAATGGGGGTAATGACGGCTACATTATGGCGGCGCATGTTCCCAACGCACGCCATCAATGCAAAAGGCGTCATGATGCAATTTCCAACCCCGGCAGAGCGGGCGGAGTCGGCAGGCGCGGGGCCCGAAGCAAGGGAGAGGACGGCTGTGTCAGGGCATTAAGTGTGCTGCAAGAACAGTGACATGTGCATTAAATGCGCTACGGCAGTGTATTCAATACGCTGCACTACTGTAAGCCCCCCCGGTGCGCCCCAGCCCAAGTATAAAAGGGGGTCGGGGTGCATGGGAGGGGGGGTTCGATCTTTTTCGGTTGGCCCTTTTCAGATTGGATGAATGTAGTGTCCACCAAGAACATATCCAAGAACAACGCAAGCAGGACTAGGGCTATTACTCGTAAGGAGGGCCCGAACCTGGGAAAACCGAGTCTCTCTCTCTCTTGTGAGCTTCGTTCGTTCTGTTCGCAACGCCTTTCGAGCAATCCGCCACGAAAGCCCCTGATTCGGACTTCCTACACCCCCTTTCGCGAGGGGTCTGTTAGCTCATACGCTGACAGTGGCGCGCCAGGTAGGGGGCATAGTGGCTGGATTGTTCTTCCTTCTTTCATCTTCTTGCGAAGCTTGCAAGAAGCTTCGACGGTCATTGGCATGGCGGCTTCTCGTTCCAAGCACGGCGACCTACACGAGGAGAGCAGCGCCCGCAGCCGTTCCCGGCGCTCGCCCAGGGCGTTGGGCGCCCCGGGCTCCTCCGCCCGGGGAGGGGGGCTTGGTGCTTCCGCGCAGGGAGGTCAGCCCGTCCGACGGCGTCTCCTGATGGGAGACGACACCCCAGCACGGAACCTTCACGCGGCCCAGCTGCTCCTCGATCATCCCCCGGTTGCGCTAGGGGGCGAAACCCCGGCTGCTCCATGGCTGCGGGACATCGATCGCCTAGTGGATGCCGCCCAACAGCAGGTGGAGGCGGCAAATCAGCTGGGGGCTTCCGGCGTTGGGCGGCAAGGCATGCGCGCAACCGACGCTCAAGCCTCTAGTCGCACGGCCACAACTTTCCCCGGTCGCAAGGGCCGAGGTAAAGGAAAGGGTGCACAAGTTGCGGCCCCCTCGGGTACAGGGGGACGCACATGTACACACACTTCTTCCCGTGGTTCCCCTAAGCTGGCGGGGGGCCACGGGGATCTGAGGGCCCGCCTAGACGAAAGGAGGTCCCAGCGCGGCAGTGACTTGCGCGACGTCCTCGGAGGGCGTCGTGCGCACGTGCAACGCCGCATGGACCGCCCGATGTCTAGTGGTCGGGGGGAGACCTCGCTCCCTGGTTCCAGGGAGAGCGTAGACTCGCACTCCTCGACTCCATCTCGGGGCCGAGGGGCGAGCGAGCAGCGCTGCTCCCCCTACAACGTTGGATGCCAGGCGTTTTCCCTCCGCCTACGCCAAGCTGCGTGGCCGGAGAGATTCCGTCCCGCGTCCATCGAGAAGTACGACGGCACCACCAACCCGGAGGAGTTCCTGCAGATCTATACCACGGTGGTGCGCGCCGCGGGAGGGTCCGAGAAGATCATGGCCAACTACCTCCCGACATCGCTGACGGGCTCCGCCCGCTCCTGGCTGTTGAACCTCCTTCGAGGCTCCGTGCGCTCGTGGGAGGAATTATGCGACATCTTCGTCGCTAACTTTCAGGGCTCCTACACTCAGCCGGGTGTGGAGGACGACCTTCACACCCTGGAACAGACAAAGGGGGAGTCCCTGAGGGAGTTCATTTGGCGGTTCAGCCACTGCCGAAACACGATCCCCCGGATCTCCGAGCAGTCGGTGATTATCGCCTTTCGGAGGGGGGTCAGGGATCAGAAGATGCGGGAGAAGATGGCTACCCGCACCATTTCGACTACATCCGAGCTGTTCTCCCTGGCACACAAGTGCGCCAGGGCAGCGGAGGCCCGAGAGCGCACGGTGGGGCCGTCCGGCCACAGCGAGGCGGGAACCTCAGAGGCTTCTGAGCACAAGAAGAAGAAGAAGCGCAAGGAAGTCGGTGCTGGGGAGGTCCTAGTCGCCGAGCCGGAGGGCAAGCCCCAGAAGCGCGACCGCCGCGACAGGAGGGGTGATCGCCGAGGCCCGCGAGGTGATCGCGAGGATCGCCGATCCCCCCACCAAGAAGACGACGGAGGCAGACCATATTGCCCCATCCACAGGACCAATGGGCATGACCTAGCGGATTGCCAGGTCATGTCCAAACTGGTGGAGCAGCGGCTTAAGGAGCGCCGCGAAGATGATCACGACGACGCGGATGAAGACCCCGCTCCGCTGGCCTTCCAGCAAGCGGAGCACACGGTGGCTTTCATCCAAGGGGGCTCCGCCACCTACTCTTCAAACTCGCAGTACAAGCGAGAGGTGAGAGAAGTGTGCGCCACCGTACCAACTACCGGGGCGAGCAGGCTACTAAAATGGTCGGAAGAGCCGATCACCTTCAGTCAGGCCGACCACCCGGAGAGCACTTCAGGCCCGGGCCATCTCCCGATCGTGGTTTGTCCCACAGTCCGGAATGCGAGACTCGGGCGAGTGCTTGTCGATGGAGGGAGCTCCATCAACCTCATGTCTGTAGGGGCGTTCAAGGCACTCCAAATTCCTTATGAGGAGTTGCGTTCGGCCCCTCCTTTCTACGGAGTTGCCCCTGGAGTGGGCTTGATGTCCCTGGGGCAGGTCCAGTTGCATGTCACGTTCGGAAGTGTGGACAACTTCCGGACTGAAAAAATCAACTTCGAGATCGCGGACTTCGACCTTCCCTACAATGCTTTGCTTGGCCGACCAGCTCTGGTCAAGTTCATGGCGGCCACGCATTACGCATACATGATGATGAAGATCCCTAGACCTAGAGGCCCGATTACCGTGAAGGTGGATCGGCTGGAAGCCCTGCGCCTAAGCAAGCAGGTGCGGGACCTGGCCGGCACCACCTGCTCGGCTCGAGATGAGGACGATTGCCCAGAGCTCCCCCCGGTCAGGGCCCGCGCCTCACCTGGTTCCTCGGGTGAGGTGAAGGTGGTCCCCGTGGGTGAGGCCGGCTCTGGGAAGATCATGAAGATCGGCGCCATCCTCAGCGCCCAATAGGAAGACGTGCTCGTCATCTTCCTCCGGTCTAATCTAGATGTGTTCACCTAGGAACCATCTGAAATGACCGGGGTCCCCAGGGAGGTGATCGAGCACCGATTGGCGACGCTCCCTGGAGTGCACCCAGTCCGGCAGAAGGCCCGGAGGCAGGCACCAGAGCGACCGAATGCCATTCGGGATGAGGTAGAGAAACTGCTGCAGGCGAGGATTGTACGGGAGGCCGCCTACCCCGTGTGGCTGGCCAACCCTGTACTTGTCAAGAAGTCGAACGGGACATGGCGGATGCACATCGACCTCACCGACCTCAACAAAGCCTGCCCCAAGGACCCGTACCCTCTACCGCGGATAGACATCGTCGTCGATTCCACGGCAGGGTGCGAGGTCTTGTGCTTCCTAGACGCCTACTCCGGCTACCACCAGATCAGCATGGCGCGGGAAGATGAAGAGAAGACGGCTTTTGTGACCCCTCTAGGCGTGTACTGCTATATCCGAATGCCTTTTGGGTTGAAGAACGCTGGCTCAACCTACCAGCGGGCTATGCACACTGTATTCCGATCGCAAATTGGGAGAAATCTTGAAGTATATGTTGATGATTTGGTAGTAAAGACCAAAAAGACTGCTAGGCTTATCGAGGATTTAGAAGAAACTTTCTCCCACCTCCGGCAGTATTGTTTGAAGCTGAATCCTGAGAAGTGCGTGTTCGGTGTGTCATCTGGAAAGCTGCTTGGGTTCCTCGTTTCCAATCGAGGAATCGAGGTCAAGCCGGAAAAGATCGCGGCCATCGAGCGCATGCAACCACCCACCAGACTCAAGCAAGTTCAGTGCTTAGCTGGCCGCCTTGCCTCTCTCGGGCGGTTTATAGCCTGGCTGGGGGAAAAGAGCCTCCCCTTCTTCAAGCTGCTAAAGAAGACCAACTCTTTCGAGTGGACCGCAGAAGTGCAGCAAGCACTTGAAGAATTGAAGCAATACCTCTCCTCCCCTCCGGTCCTGGTCACCCCCGAGCCGGGCGAGCCGCTACTGTTATATGTGGCGGCCAGTCCGACGGTTGTGAGCGCAACACTGGTGGCGGAGCGTGAAGGGGTCCAGCGGCCAGTTTACTACGTTAGCAAGGTGCTACATGATGCATAAACAAGGTACCCGCAGGCTCAGAAGATGGTATATGCCGTGCTGGTGGCGTCCCGGAAGTTGCGGCATTATTTCCAAGGAAGGGAGATCACGGTGGTGTCCGCCTATCCCTTGCGCGAGATTCTCCACAACCGCGAAGCTGAAGGCCGCATTGCCAAGTGGTCTGTGGAGCTGGGAGAGTTCGGCCTCAAGTTTGCCCCCCGCACGGCGATCAAGAGTCAAAGGCTGGCGGAATTCGTTGTTGAGTGGACTCCTGCCGAGTTCGAGACTGAGGAAACCCCCGTGCCCTCCCGCTGGACACTCTACTTCGACGACTCCTTCAGGCTCGAGGGTGCAGGGGCTGGGGTCCTCCTGGTTTCCCCAACCGGGGACCTCCTCAAGTATGTGGTCATCCTGGACTTCAAGGCCACCAACAACGTTGCCGAGTACGAAGGCTTGCTGGCGGGGCTTCGTGCCACCGCAGCTATCGGAGTTCGGCGTCTACAAGTCAAGGGCGACTCGCTGCTGGTCGTCAATCAAGCGAGAAAGGAGTTCTCCTACTCTGATCCCGTCATGACGGAGTACTTAGCGGAGGTCAGAAGGATGGAGCGACACTTCGACGGGCTGGGGTATACCCATATCCCCCGGCGCGACAATTACTTGGCGGACGAGCTTGCGCAGCTCGCCTCGACAAGATCCCCTGTTCCGGTCGGAGTCTTTGAAGAAAGGCTTCCGCGACCGTCCATCGCAGCCCCCGTTTCTGGTGGGGACGATGGTGACGCTGCTTCAGCCCTTATTCTGGAAGGGAAAGAAGTACCGACGGAAACGCTAGGCCAGGCGGAGTACCCGGACAACCACCCTGTGGTCGCCACACTTGACCGGGAAGGCACATGGATGGATCCGATCCTGGTCTACCTGCAGGATCAAGTGTGCCCCGACGATGATGCGTCAGCAGAGAAGATAGCACGAAAGGCCAAGTGTTATACCCTGGTGGGCGGGGACCTTTACCGCCGTGGTAGGAACGGAGTTCTTCTGAAGTGCATCACTCGAGAAGAGGGGAGCAATCTGCTCTCTGATATCCATGGAGGCGTGTGCGGGAGCCATATGTCCAGTCGAACGATGGTGGGGAAAGCTTTCCGCCAAGGGTTCTATTGGCCAACCGCCCTCCAGGATGCTTGCGAGCTGGTGAGGAAGTGCGAGGCGTGCCAGTTCCACGCCAAGCAGATCCACCGAATAGCCCAAGCTCTGCAAACCATCCCGCTCTCATGGCCCTTCGCAGTCTGGGGGCTGGATATCCTGGGCCCGTTCCCGCGGGCCACAGGAGGCTACACCCATCTGTTCGTCGCCATCGACAAGTTTACCAAATGGGTGGAAGCCGAAGCAGTAAGGGCGATTACAGGCGCCGCTGCGATCAAATTCATGCAAGGAATCTTCGCCCACTTCAGGGTCGCCAACCGCATCATCACCGACAATGGCACGCAATTCACCAGCGCCGCCTTCCTTGGTTTTTGCGAAGAAATGGGCACCAAGGTTTGTTTTGCCTCGGTGGCCCACCCAAGGAGTAGTGGCTAGGTTGAGCGGGCCAACGCGCTGGTGCTGAAGGGCCTCAAGACTAGGGCGTTTGATCGACTCCACAAGCGCGGAGCCCGGTGGACTGAAGAGCTCCCGGCGGTGCTGTGGTCACTTCGTACCACCCCCAGCCGGGCCACCGGGGAAACTCCCTTTTTTTTGTCTACGGTGCGGAGGCGGTCCTACCCTCAGAGCTGGCCTTAGGGTCACCACGTGTGGCGGCGTTCACCGAGGGAGCCCAGGAAGATCTGCGTCGAGAGGACGTCAACCTTCTAGAAGAAGTGCGGGATCGCGCGGCCCTGCGCGCCGCCCGATACCAGCAGAGCCTCAGGCGGTACCACGCCGCCCGGGTTAGCGAGAGAACACTAGCAGTTGGCGACCTGGCCTTGCGCAGAGTTCAGACGCATGCCTGGTTGCACAAACTATCTCCCCAGTGGGAGGGCCCCTTTAAGGTGGTCTCAGTCTCTCGCCCCGGGGCGGTCAGGTTGGCCACTGAGGACGGGGAGGAGTTGGCGAACTCGCAAAACATAGAGCTTCTGCGCAAGTTCTATCCCTAGGAAGGCTGTAAGTACAGAGCTACGCGCCTCGACCAGCCAAGTTGAGCCCTCCTCTCCGAAGCTGGTCGGAGGAAGCCTCTGTCTAATCCAATGTCTAGTTTTCTAATCAAAAGCAGTTGTCACCTTTGTTCTCTTTTTTTCTGGCTTGCGCCCTGACGGGCTGTGTCCGCATAATCGCCCTCAGTACATTAAGGCTCTCTGAGTTCTCGACGGTAAAGGTTGGCCCACTAGGTGAGCGTGGTGTACATGGATAGGGGTTCGGATGGCTGGTTTGACACGGTTTTCAACACGGTCATGACGCTCAGGGTGTCCCCGTGAGAACCGGCGATTCAAACACCACTACCGAAAGCCTACTACCCTGCCGCACCTCGCCCAGTATTTGGCCCCAAGAGACCGTGAGAGTGGTTAATTTCACAGGGCCCTAAGGTCCTGAGATAGCGACATTCCGGCATGAGGGATCCGAGCCCTGTACTCCGGCTAACGCTTAACGCGCTCTGTTGTCTTTTTGTTCGCCCAAAACCAGCATAGTGGGGACGCGAGCAGGCACCGTCGAAAGCAGGACGCAACATGGAGGTGCTCTCGGCTTCCGCGCGAAGCCACTCGCCCTTCTCCTCGTCGCGCTCTCGGGTGATCGCCTCGACGAGGAGAGCTCCTCGCTCCCTCTCCTGTTGCAGGTCCCGCTCCGACCTCTCCACCCGGCCGCGCCAGTCCTGCACCTCTGTGCGGAGGCGGCTGTTCTCCGCGATGGCCTCCCTCAGCCTCTCCTTGCTCGTCGCGAGGCGGCCGCTCACGCTGGAGTGAAGTTCGCTGAGGGCGGCCAGCAGAGCATCTGCATCCGCTGAGGGGATGGAGACGCTGGGGACCTCCGGAGTGGGCGGCAAGCCCATCCCGCCTCCGGACGGTAGGGCAGCCGCCCCGGCGGCGGCCACCTGGTGGTCGCCTGGGCCGCCTTGGTGCTCATCCGCCGCCGCAGATCGCTGGCTGCCGCGGGCGCTGGTCGCCACCGGGCACTCAAGTAGACGCTTCAAGGTAAAAGAGAGGTAAGCCACTCAGGTTAAAGGAACTTGACAGGTGTCTTTGTGTCTGCTTATGCGTGCGCGAGAAGGCCTTCGAAACGAGGTGTGGACGGGTGAGCCGTAGTCTCGCGCGCCGCACTAGCGAACGCCTGCGCCGGGCGGCGGCGAGGAAGGACCGGTGCCGACGGCGCGGGCGAGGTGGATCGACCGGCGCCGGCGCAACGGAAGGAGAATCGGTGCCGGGCGGCGGCGGATCACCTGCGCCGGGCGGCAATGGAAGGAGAACCGGTGCCGCGCG
Organism: Rhipidocladum racemiflorum; assembly: GCA_036346355.1. Taxonomy (NCBI): domain Eukaryota; kingdom Viridiplantae; phylum Streptophyta; class Magnoliopsida; order Poales; family Poaceae; genus Rhipidocladum; species Rhipidocladum racemiflorum. The sequence continues at coordinate 75,503,578 of CM070579.1, forward strand.
GGGCGGCGAGGCGGATCGACCTGCGCCGGGCGGCGACGAGGGAGGACCGGTGCCGGCGGGCGGCGCGGCGAGGCGGCCGACCTGCGCTGGTGGCGGCGGAGGGTCGACCCGCGCCGGCGGTGGCGGAGAAAGGACCGGTGCCGGCGGAGCTATTGTCGGGGCGGCGCCGGTCGAAGTGGAAGTTGCGGCCGCCGTAGAGCTCCCCGCTCCGGTCGTGGTCGCGGTGCCCCATGGCGCGATGCGAACCCTCCTGGGACTTGCGCCAGAGGCATCGTCGTCGGCAGGGCGCTTGCCCCTCCTCTGGTCGCCAGCTGGAGAAGGGTCCCGGATCGTCAACGCCACTTGGCGTGGGGTGTTCACCAGCCCCAGGGCGTCCATGGTGGGCATGGCGCGGGTGATCGCCACGCGTTCCCGGGGCTCCACTTGGCAGAGTGAGAGCGCGCCCGCAGGGAAAGGCGGGACGTTGCTGGAGGCGCCCAGCAAGCCCATCCAGGATTCGAGCTTGGCGAGGGACAAGTCCCCTGCGGCTGAAGAAGTGAGAGCAAGGGAAAGTCATTGTTAGTTTGGCGACGGTTGCAAAAAGCACCAGAAAGAAAGAGAGACAAGCAACTTACCTCCGAGAGCTGTCCTGGTCATGTCGTCGGAGCCCGTGTACTGCCAGGCAGGGCGGGCACGACGGCGCAGAGGGCTGATTCTCCGGACGATGTAGTCCCGGAAAACCATGCCTCCCGTCAGGCCCGCTATTCGCAGCTGGTCCACGCGGGCCAGCATCGCCTGGAGCTCGGGTGTCTCGTCGACATGAGCTCCCCAGGTGGGTGTCGACCGCCCGGCGATCGGTAACTCCAGGACTTCTACGCCGCTGTCGTCCTCGACGTAGAACCACTCATTGCGCCAAGCCCTCCAGTTAGAACGGAGGTCCAGCGGAATGTAGCGGGAAGCCGCACCGTCCCGAAGGCGAAGGTGGCAGGAGCCTGCCGTGGTGGAAAGGTCCTTGGCCGCACGCAAGGAGTAGAAGAAGTGGAAGAGAGGAAGATTGGGGGCCACTCCCATGAACATCTCGCAGAAGTGGACAAAGACAGCAAGAAGGATGATGGAGTTGGGAGGAATATGAATATTGTGGATGGAGTAGAAGTTGAGGACGGCGAGGTAGAAGTCGGAAATCGGCGGGAGGAGACTCGCCAGCATCCCCCATCCGAAGAAGATTACTTCACCCGGGCGACAGCCGGGCGCGGCGGTTTCGGCGCGAGTACGGACGGTGCCACCGGCGACGTACCGGGCGAACCTCTTGGTGTCGATCTCCTCGACGGTCGATGGAGGAAGCAGGGGTGCTGGTGGCGCCATGTAGGCGGAGGAGCAGTTCGCGAGGAGCAGAGGCGAGGAAGCAGTTTGCTAGAGGCAAAGGCGAGGGAGCAGTACGCAGGAAGCAGGGACTAAGGAAAGAACGAACCGTCTCCCCCCGAGTCACCTTTATATATGTGCATGAAGGAGTGCTTCGGTGCGGGACCCGAGGGGATGTGGCGGTTCGAATGGCGGGATTACTGAGGGGGCGCGGCGGTTCGTTGGCGGGAAACCCAAAAGAATCAGAAGAGGCACGATGCAGGCGAAGGCGGCCAGACGTTTCCACCTCGATGCCCGGAAACGGCGGCGGCATTTAAAAAGCCACCGCGTTACGTGGGCATTTATAGTGGACCTACCCAGGAGACTGAACCGCTTCCGTCCCTAGGAAGATAAAAAGGGCGCTCCAGGGTGGGTCTAGGGGCTACTGTCGGCGTATTCTACACCAGGGTGCCCACTACGCTCTAGTAAGAGCCGCTAGCGGACACGTGACGTCCAGACCACCCCGCTAGCAGTCAGGACAGGACGTCCTCCAGCGGATAGGTGGCAGCTAGGCCACGACGCTGGAGGACAGCTTAGTGATCGCCAGTGGGCAGGTGGCGACCAGGCCACGCCGCTTGTTCATCATATGAAACTTTTATGAAAATATTAATGATGCATCAAGACCATACACACAAATTTTCAAAAAAAATTTAATGTGATCTGAACTATTTTTCGGTTAGTTGAAATGTACCGGTCAACCATCAGTAGCACTGTCCGAATTTTTAAAAATTCATCAAGCTTGTTCATCATCTGAAAATTTTATGGGAAAATTATGGATGTGTCAGGATTTGCTGGTCTGTCTTTTATCAAGACAATAGCACTATGAGAATTTTAAAAATTTCCTCATGCTTGACCATCAAATGAAACTTTTATAAAAACATTAGTGATGCATCAAGACCATAAACACAAATTTTCAAAAAAATTAACGTGGTTTCAACTATTTTTCATTCAGTTGAAATTTAACGGTCAACCTTCAGTAGCACTGTCCGAATCTTTGTAAATTCCTCAAACTTGTTCATCATCTAAAAATTTTATGGGAATATTATGTATTTTTCAGGACCGTTATTTTTTTTAAAAAAAAAATTTCTAAAGTGGTTTGCACTATTTTCTATTCATTTGAAATTTGTCGGCCAGCCCTGTATAAGGACAGTAGTATTGTTAGAATTTTAAAAAATTCCTCAGGCTTGATCATCATCTGAAATTTGTATAGAAATATTAATGATGTGTCAGGACCATCGAAAAAAAGTTCAAAATTGTTTAACATCGTTTGAACCATTTTTCGTTCAATTGAATTTACTGAGGTTTCGGCAATTTTAAACGAAATTTTGGGTTTTTGGACAAAATTTCGTAAATCTCGGTCCAAAATATGGTTTGAATTTTGATTTTTGAATTTAATCCAGATTTCATCCGAAATAACAATATTTCATCAAAATTTCGGATTTTGCAGGGTGACGAGATGTGAATCGAAAACGAAATTTGGAACCTTAGCACGCTCCACAAAATCGGTTGAAATTCATCGATTTTTGCGATTTTCGACCTTACCGAGCCGGTTCGACAAATAAAACGAGTCAGTAAGGCTGTTAAATTCAAAAAAAAATATATTAAAAATCGAAACTTTTCGAAAAATTTATGCGACCCAAAACCGATCGGTTTTCAATCAAAACCGTGTGGCAGTGCGTTAGGCTTCATCGCGTGGTCAAAACCGATCGGTTTTTCGATTTTTTTGAATTTTTTTTTCCAGAAATTTTGAATTCTTAACCGTTCGATTTTTTATGATTTTACTGTGATTTTTGGCTCGATATTTTTAAATTTCGGTTTTTTCGGTTTTGATATTGTTAACCCTGACCACAGATACAATAATGCGATCTAGATGTAACGGGTGTCATAGAACTTTTTATCGTTGCTCAAATGGATAACAAAACTTGATTAAGTGACTCATCGCTGGTAAAAAACTCGACGATGTACATTCACGAGTGCAACACGAGCGGCTGTCACAGGCCGTAGGATCTAGATGGATAATACAAATTGCTCCAAGTCCATGGGTTCTTCGCACTATTCATATACTAGGAAATTGAGCGCGGCGGCACGTCGCGCACGTGAACGAAAAAAAAAAATTTAATTCGAAAAAACCTGAAAATGTTTTCGTAGAAAAAACGGACCACGAGAACACTTTAAAACATTTTTTCCATGCTCTGAAGGAAAAATGACCACAAAAACATTTTTTTCGGGAAAAACGGAGAAACGAAAATATTTTTTCCATGCTCCGGAGGAAAAACGGACCACCAAAACATTTTCCGGTTTTTTTTAGGAAAAACGGAGAAACGAAAACATTTTTTCCATGCTCAGAAGGAAAAACGGACCACAAATACAATTTTTCTGTTTTTTAAGGAAAAACGGCCAACGAAAATATTTTTTTCATGCTCCGAAGGGAAAACGGACTACAATAATATTTTTTCCGGGCAAAACGGAGAAACAAAAACATTTTGTCCATGCTCCGGAGGAAAAAACAGACCACGAAAACATTTTTTTCGAGCAAAACGGAGAAAGGACCTGAACAAAAAGTGCACGGACCTATTTGTTATGATTTTGAACCTGTTCGCTATTTTGAAAAACTATAAAATGGCTCGTTTACAATTCGTATTTAACGGGAGGTTTTTTTATGTAAAACGGCGAATGAGGGTCTTATACGTGAACCGGGGAAAAAATTTCCCTCTCACAAAAATTGCAAAGGACCTATCCGTAATTTCAAGAACCGGAGGAGCTTTTTCGCAAAAAGAGGAGAGAGAGGGGGTGGGACAGGTGGAGGGGCTCTCTGAGGAGTGTTTCTCCCGAACGTAATGGAGGTAGTATTTGTGTGATCTTACAGCCTCATCATCTGCTTGTGATTGATGGATGTTTGGCATGTGGTTGGTTCGCCATCTTTGCTCAGCGTCTCCCAAATCCCAACCGCTACCGACGGTAAGCTAGTCAAAGTCCCTAGCTGGTTTCTAGGGCTTGAAGGGATAACGACGGCTACTCGTGCTTCATCGACACGAAAGCATCGACGGCTTCTCCGCCTGTACCGGTTCATGCTGTTAGACAACCTCGCTATCGAATAGTCCGGGGTTGCCTAATAGATCTCAAGTGGAGAATAGACAGGGAGAAAGAGAGACACAATATGAGGAGGAACAGGCTGCTTTGTCTGTATGCTTGTACAATGGGGTGACCCCTCCTCCTATATATAGCGGATTACTGCTTAGAGATAAGGAAGAGTCCATATCGGATCACGAATCCGTTTCTTAGCGAGGATCTGAATCCGTTTCCTAACACTCCCCCTTGGACTCTTCAACTGCGAGATGCATATGCCTCATTAAAACTCCATAAAAACCCGATTGGGAAAAATAATTGGAGAAAGAGTACATAGCACAGCTGGCGTATGCAGGTTGCCTCATCAAAAAACCTTATGTAAAGAAAGCTTCAATGAAAAACTTGCTTAAGGAAAAGTACAATCCACCCAAACTTCAATGTTAATCTTCAAGATTTACGTTGGGTACTCAAACTTCATGTTTGAGATTTATGTAGGAGTATGTGAAAAATCTCACAAAAATATGCACTTCTCTAAGCCTCATCATCAGATTCCTCTAATACATCTTTCAAAGGAAGATCAGGGAGTGACAGTGAATAAATCTGTGAGATTTTCACATGACTTAGTATCACGATATCTTTATCTCGTTCATCTTATGCATTTCATGAGGCATAAAGAACTTGGGGTTGATATGCTTTGTAAGGTTACTCTTCACATATCCATTTGTACTTGTGCAACACAAGTGCATTATCTTCATAGATAATAGTGGGGGGTTTGTTCCATGTTAGGACCACATGACTTGGATGTAGTGAACCATTCTTGAGAAGCCATGCACATTCTGAGATGCTTCATATAAGGCAATTATTTACGAGTGGTTTGTCGGCGTCGAGACAAAGAAATACCTTAGAGCGACTTCCAGAAATTGCCGTTCCTCATAAAGGAAAAACATACCAGGTTGTGACTTGCGGTATCACGGGTCCGATAGGTACCAGCATCGGCGTAACCAACTAAATTCAATTCATTGTTTCTTACGTAAAACAAGCCGAGTCTTTGCTTCATTGAAGGTAACGGAAGATGTCCTTCACCCCTTTCCAATGCCTTTTGGTGGGTTACGCTTGTACCGTGCTAGCAAATTCAATGAGCGCCAATGTTCGGTCTAGTGCTATTCGCAAAGGTACATGAGGCTCCAATTGCACTCAAGTATGGGAATTCAGCTCCGGGACTTCTCCCCCTCTTCTTTAGGCCTGTATGGGTCTAGGTCTGTGGAGGTGACCTTGACCATTGGGGTCTTTGCGGGTATGCCTTTCCAAAGCCACATCTTTCCAACACTTCTGCGTGTAGGATGCTTGGTGTACCAAGATTCGCCTTGGACATGTTCAAGAAATTGCAAGCCTAAACAGAACTTGGTTTTACCCAAGTCTTTCATTTCAAACTCATTTCAAGTATGTGCATGCTTCTTCAATTTCCTCATCAGTCCCAATGATGTTCAAGTCATCTACATGAAGCGGAGATTATACAAAATCATTAGTGGATGTTGTATAAATACACATGGACAATCTTACATTTGTTCGTGCTTGGCCTTTCTTGCAGAGAAAGTCACTCAAGCGATTGTACCACATTCTTCTATTTGTTTTAGCCCATACGGTGATTTCTCCAATTTCACCTTTGTATAGGTTTCTGTTTGCTCTGTCTTAGTTCGGGATAGGGATACCTTAGGTACTTTCATGTATATCTCGAATCCAAGTTTCCATACAAGTATCTTTGTGACAACATCCATTAGCTTCATTTTCAACTTCAAGTTGACTGCCATTGGAGATCAAGTATCTAAAAAGGTAATTCCACCCATGACAGGAGAATAGGTTTCTTCATAATCAACCCTAGGGCGTTGGTGAAACCTTGAACAACAAACCTTGCAATGGTTGTTGCTCTTTTCATAGATTCTCCTATTATTACAAAATTTATAGCCATCTCGTCATGGTGTGCTTCATGCACTTCTACTTGCCCTTCATTGCTATTTCCCATTCAGAGCAAGTTCCTTTAGTTTTCTCCGCCAATGTGTGCGCACACATTATTTCGGACTTCTTCCAATGGAAGATTCAAATATGGAATTGCCTTTTCGAGGCTTCTTTCAGTGCAGGTCTCAGCTGGCTCCCCTTCTTGCTTTGGGGCATTTTTGTGATTGGCTATGGTAAGTCCTCTTGCCCCATTTTTCCCAGGCGTCTCGGGTACTTTGGGTTTGAGAAGCCAGATTTCTGTTCTTTTTCTTTGAGGCCTCTGAGCAGGATGAGGATACATACGCTTTCTTTGGTATTTCCACCCTCTACGGTGCATTTCTTCTTTGGTATATGCGACTTAACCAGCTCTTGAGATCACAAAATGATCGAGGCGGTTCATTTGCTAAGTCACCGTCGATTGTCTTCTTGACTTCATGATTTGCTTCATTAGTGCGAGGTCATGCAGGGATCCCAATGGAATGCCATATGATTTCTCGGCATTTTTCATCCAATGGTTCATTTCCTCCCCCTAATGACGGGAAAGCGATCCTCGTCAAAAAAATGCAATCAGCGAATTGGGCTGTATGCAAATCTCGATCGTGGAGTTCCAAATACGATTATGGATGCATTCTCATAACCAACGTATATCGGACTTGCGGAGAGGGCCCATTGCAGTTATTTGTGGGGGTGGTATAGGTACATATACCATTCATTCAAATCTTGGAGGATGACCCATTGCACTAGTTGCATAGTTGAATGGATGTTGTAGGCCGGCGGTCTATAATTGATGAGTCTTCTTTGCGTGCGAGTTTGCGTGTCCCCAATAAGTGTTGGGCAGAGTTACAACTCTGCAAGAAGCTGATGCAGTAATGAACTTAATCCTCTTTATTAGTGCTTGGCTAGCCCATTTGCGTATGGGCGTGCAGTGCAGTGCTCAGCGATTATTCACGTTCTTTGTGCAATAATCATCAAATGCCTTGAAGTGAATTCACGGCATTGTCCATTGAATGGACTTCCGCGATGATCGAGGAAAAGCATTCTTAATTACGATGATCTGAGATCAGTTTCTTGAGATATGATTCCTTGTTGACGGCAAACATGTATCGACCATTTTAGAGGAAGCATCAATGAAGCACCATAAATGCTCAAAGCTTGGCCACGACAAGGGCTGAATCGGAACCGCATAATATCACGAATCGTTCGAGGAATGCAGGGATTTCATGTTGCACTTTCATAGGAGGTCTAGTTATTAATTTCCGTTGGCACATGCATGGCACACAAAATCTTCATGATTCGGGAAATTCTTAACATTAATGCCATGACCTTGTGAGTTGTTAACTATATTTTCATCAATCTCAGACCAGAGGATGACCTAATCTACAATGCCATAAAGCAAATAATTCAGAGCTTCTAAAAGGCAGTCTTCAAAAGTATACCTGCGTGTGCATTGATTTTATTAGTGTAGTATTCCAGTTCATCGAGGGATATTTTTCTAATACCATTTTCATACTCAGCGTGCTTCATAATGCACAAATGCTATTTGCCATTTTCTTCATTGGTTTCTCGTGAAACCCATTGGTGCGGATATCCTTGAAACTTTAAGAGAGTGCGGGTTGATTCGAGGGTACAAGAGGGCTTCTTCAATTACCAAAGTTGTACCCATTGGCAATATAATTGTGGCTCTTCTGAGCCTATTATATCGTATCGCTCTGCGATAGTCGTAATCCTTCAGCGTTCTTCGTGATAAATGCAGGAAGTATTTACGACTCTCTTAAGATGGTATTTGTTGTGCCACTATCAACAATGCATATTTCCTCCATTGAAAGCTACACGATTTCTAGATGAAAGAAAATAATTCTAATCATATAGTGGCAAAGTGATTCAAATATTGCTTACAAATAAAGAATCTTGGAATAAAGAATAAATTGCAATTCGATTCATGAGAAAGAAAATGTATGCTCTTGAGAGCTTACAATTCATTACTCAAAATTCATTAACAACCAGCTGTTCTATAGCACGCAAACTTGATGAACCCAATCTTCTTTGTGCTTGGAGGCAAGATGGTGGGCTGAGTTTCTCGAGCTGCTTACGAAGCCGCGGTCGTAGCAGGTGTACTCACCTCAAACCATGTATTCATTATTCATAGTGGTGAAAAGTGATACAGGAGTACAAAATTGATCGTTTTGCTCGGCAATAGTTTGCGTGTCCTTGAGGACCTAAGCCGGTGGCAGCTTGGAGCTTCTTGCTCATAAGTATGATCTTCAAACTGATGCCCATGTGAGATAGTTACGACCTTTGAATTGATTCTTCCAAACTCACATTGAATAATGCAGTATTTGCATATTCAAAGATTCTTTTCATTAGATTGCCCGTGTAATCTAATAAAGGAGTGATTGCAAGATTCATAATTGCATAATTAAATTCTCATGAATTTCCGATATAAACTAAAAGAAAGCAATAATTTCAAGATTCATAAATACAAGATTCATAGATCGAGATTCATAAGTGCGAGATTCATATATACAGATTCATAAATATTCAAGGAATAAACAATAATTGCACAATTCATTAAATTCATAAATCACGGAAATAAATTCTCGAAATTTCCGAATTTTTTCTTAGTATTTGGCAATTTTATTAGATTATCTGACAATTTTCAGCATCACTTGATGTGAGAAAATAAATTGCAACATAGAATTAAACATGGCATAAGTCTAATTACAACTTATATAATTCTTGTTGGTGGGAACAAAAGCAGTAATGAATATCTCATGTCGAATTTGACTCTTGGCGAGTCAGCCTGCCCTAGGGCTCACATGAGGGAGGGAGCACTTCCGTTTAGTGCCAATTAAAGAACCAAGCCTCATGTGTGTTTTCCTGAGACACCAATTGTCTCATATCTGTTTATTCATTACCAAAATCAAATCAACCACTCATGTTCTCATTTTTATGCCATATGAAATATTCGGAATTTTCCTAGCGATTTTCATAATTTACGCTAATTTCCAAGCAATTTTGAGAATTACTTTAGCGAGATTTGAATTTCATCAAATATCAACATGACATAATCCATAAATTCATAAAGTCGGAAAATAAATTCTCGGGGAATTTCCGATATTCTAAATAGAGCAATTATTGCAAATATTCATGCAAATATTCATATATTGAAAATAAGGCTAAGTAAAATTAAAAGCAGAGCCAATAAATTTTCTGTGGATTTTCTAAATATTTTCATATTTTTACGGCAATTTTCCAGAATTTCTAGCAATTTTCTGAATTTCTATTCAATTTCTCAGAAAAGAAAACCAATAAACATAAGAAAAAGGGGGCAAGGGAGTAAAATCACCCTCACAGTGCCTTGAACCTGGATTCAATTCGGTTTTGGATTCTTTGCTTTCGGGCCCGCATGGTCTAGTTGAATTATTCAATGGACTTCATGTCCAAAAGTACATATCAAGCTTCATCTTCTGGACTTCATGTCAAGCGGAAGGCAGCGTGGAGCGGACAATGGCCGTTGTGGCAAGTCAAGGTAGGCGCCCGGTATGGCGAAACCGGCTTCGCGGCGGTTCGGCGTTCGCATTGTGTAATCGTTGATGGCGAAGCGAGGTGCTTCGGTGATCGGTTCCACACGATGCGGCTACGAGCGTGGCGAGTCTGGATTTGGCAGTTAGCTTCGTCCGTGAATTACGTCGTCGTTGGCCGTGCTTGAGCAGCAATGGCGGCCGAGCCATCTGTTGTTTCTGAGCGGTGGCTTCATGCTCTGATTGATAATCTATAATGGATCTGGTACGGTAGCTTCATGCCATGGTCCCTTAGCTTCGTGCAAGGTATTGTAATTCGTGCAAGGTATAACACGTGTTAGCCCCATATGGCATTCAAGCCACCAAGTCGATCGGACTCTTTCCTATGCATTAGACTTATGTAGGTATGTAGTTGAGACTTCAATCTGAAGTTCATGTCCTCAACAAAGCTGGACTTCAAGTCGAACATTGAGATCCATCCATCTCTGCGCAAGAGCCATTCCGGTAGCGATCTTTGAGGAAGGCTTGGTCGAGGGCGGCGAACCAATTGGCGGCGGCCCGTGACGGACCAGCCCGGCGGCGGTGGACCAGGCAGGGGTGGTGGCCGCTTCGTTCTGGCCGTGTGCTCCCGTGCATTGCTTTCAAGAACGGATTGAGGTGCGGACTTCATGTCCATGAGTTGGACTTCATGTCGAGGAAAAGGAAAACGGCGCCTGATGGTCACTCTGGCGGCCAGCTGTGCAGTGATTACGGCGGCCTCGTGCACTTTCGAGTCTTCTTGGCATGCTGGCCCGGGAGTGCGAGGTCTTGGCGTGGTGACCACGGCCGTCGTGCCCGGTGATGTTTCACGGCGGCGTGACTATCGAGATTGTAACCGTGCTACATGCGAAAAATTCAGGTGTACTTGTAGCACATACATATTGGTAAATCTGATGAATCACCGTAGCTTCATGCTACAATCTTTCTCACCTTTCAATATTTCTCCGGTAGAGCCGTGCTTTGATAGCGTGTTAGACAACCTCGCTTCTCGAATAGTCAGGGAGTTGCCTAATAGATCTCAAGTGGAGAATAGGCCAGAGAAAGAGAGACACAATATGAGGAGGAGCAGGCTGCTTTATTATTCTGTATGCTTACGTGCAATGGGGTGACCCCACCTCCCTATATAAGCGGTTAGCTTAGAGATAAGGAAGAGTCCATATCGGATACGAATCCGTTTCTTAACAGGATACGAATCCGTTTCCTAACACATGCTTCCATGCATGCTTGACGTGGCCATTCCATTTTCTTCTATAATTGTTTGACTAGTGTCTACTAATCCATTTTCTTCTAATCCATCAGCAATTCACGGTCTAGGGTCTACTAATCCATTTTCTTCTATAAATGTTTGACTAGGGGAACAACCTAAAAAACAACACACATCACTGTCTAGCGTCTACTAAGAGCATCTCCAGCCAGGGCCGTTCCTGGACCGGTGCAATAGGTGCTGTCGCCTAGGGCCCACGATGGGGAGAGCCCCGGCCGGCCGGCCCAGTCCATGTAAGTATACAACAAATCTGCACATATATGATCATCAGATCATGGAGTCATCAGATTCAACGAACGGCATTACTCTCTTCCAGCTCGAGCCGTCACGTGATTGCCGCGAACTAGCAATCTATTCCCCAATCCTCGTTCGTCTCAGTCCTTTGACTCATCGTGACGAAATGTTTGTGTCATCTTTGCAACTGAAGAAATGTTTTGATTATATACTTAACATATGCCTTTGCAATTAATAGATAAAAATAATTTTATATTGCTGAAATCAAGGGCCCCATTTCTCGACTTGCACTAGGGCCCCTGAAATATGGGGAACGGCCCTACTCCAGCAAGGGCCCCTAAAATAGGGCTCTTATTTTAGATTTAGGGACTCATCTTATTTTTTGGGGATTTGCTTTCAGAGCACAAGTCCAGCAGCAGCCGCTAAATCTCAACCCCTATTTTACTTTTTCTTCTATTTTGACATATCCGCTATGTATAATCTTCATTTGACACCACTAAAATTCAATCAAAAATATTTGTAATACATAAAACATAAGCATATTAACATGATAAATAGAGACTCCGAACAATGAATCAAACTACGAAGCGCTGTGAATTGCCCACAAATGCTCAATAAGATCATCTCGAAGCCTCTCATGTATTTTCCTGTCTTCAATCTCCTGGTGTATTTAGGGGTCTCCTAATTTTAGGGGCTTAAGTTGTGGCCTCCTAATTTTGTGGCTAGAGAGGCAAATTTAGGGGCCTCCTAATTTTAGGGGTCTGAGTTGGGGCTCTGCTGGATCTGTTTTTTTAATACACTCTCTATTTTACGGTTTTAGGGCTGGTTTAGGGGCTCTGCTGGAGATGCTCTAAGCCGGCCTGGTTAGCGACCTCAGAGTTTTCACAGTCCTTACAAGTTACTCCCTCCGTTTATATTTATAACATTTGTTTTTTAAATGATCTCATCTATGAATATAAGGCTTGTATATAGATTTAATAAGATCCTTCCTTCTATACCTTTATTTATTCTCTCTTAACCATATGCATTTATTCATTACCACTCACACCAAATATATTTGTCATCTTCCAAGATAATTAAGTATATCTGTTATCTTCTAAGACAATTAAGGATGGTAAAAAGTCTCCAGCGACTATGGTACGTAGCGGCAGGATGTTTAATTTTATTTGAGTAGTGTAGCGCCGGAAATTGATCAGTATTCCCTTCAAAACGAGAGTAAGGCGGGTTTTTTAAAAATAAAAAGAAATCTACTATGTATTTTTAGAGCACATTTCGCTCTCTATTTAGTAATACAGCAGCTTGTTAGCGATTACCGTATATGTAGTACCGCGGGGAATTTTTCGGAAATTTCGCTTTCTGAGATGAACACAGTGGAAATGCCATTTCTTATGCTTTAGCTCGCAAATTGAACCATGTGTTCCACCCAAATCTATTGGCCCTTTTGCCAACATTTTGATTTGTCCGCTCTCCAAATAGCATGCAAGATGGTGTGGAATAGAATTAACTAGATAGATTCGCGCGCGTTGCCGCGCCGTGCGAAATTTGATCCAATTTTTTTTCTGAAAAATAACCAACGTAAAGATCTAAATACAATTCAATTTTTTTAGAGGGACTTTTGGCGAAGAGGACGACGTGGCCGGCTAGCTGCTACGTAAATCTTGTAGGCATAATAGATATATTTTCACAGGAAAAACGGAGAAAGGATCTTTTGGCGAGTTTAGCATTACACACGTTCATCGGTAAATAATACATGTTTTGAAAAATACTATAGATCGAGTTGCAAAAAAAAAATAGATACAGTTCTACATATATTTCTTATTCCAGAAAATATTAGAAATCGAGGTAACAAAAAAAAATAAAGAGATAGAATTGTACACATGTTTCTTTTAACGAATTTGGTTAACACTCTATTATTACCCGGTCAACCTTCTTTTATCGAGTTTAACACTCTATGTGTCAACCGGGTAATAATACATATTCCGAAAATTATTAGAGATGTTAACCTTCTTTTGTCGAATTTAGCTCTTTATCTGTTCATTGAGTAATAATACATGTTTCAGAAAATATTACAAATCGAGTTGGGGAAAAGAGTCTAGAGATTAGAGATCGATTTGGAAAAAAAACTCTAGCGATAGAGCTATACACGTATTTGTGTTGACGAAAATATTTTCCTCGGGAAAAACAGAGAGAGGACCATGTTTCAGAAATTATTAGAGATGCCAACCTTCTTTTGTCGAGTTTAACAATCTACGCGTTCACCGAGTAACAATACATGTTTCGAAAAATATTGGAGATCGAGTTGGGGAAAGAAATCTAGAGATCAGAGATCGAGTTGGGAAAAAAGGCTTGCGATAGAGTTGTACACAAAATTCTGCTGACGAAAACATTTTTTTCGGGAAAAACGGAGAAATGACCTGAACGTAAGAAACGAGGACATGTTTGTTATCTTTTTGGACCTGATAGCTATGCTGAAAAATTAGAAAAAGGCTCGATCAAAATTTGTATTTATCGGAGGTTTTTTCCATAAAGTAACGAATGAGGGACCTGACCGCAATTCGGAAAAGTTTTCGTGCCCTCACAAAAAATCGTAGAGGACCTCTTTATAAATTATAGGGACCTATCCTTAATTTAAAAAAAATGGAGGGACTTTTTGCAAAATGAAGGGGGCTGACGTGGAGGCCTTAGTTGGCCTCCAATCTTAAACCTTATAAGGGTGTTAATACGTAGGATTGGCACATACATGATATTTTGAATATAATTGAAACATGTATCCATGGTAGCCTTGTCATTAATTAGCTCATTTGTACATGTTGAGTATGAATGTATTGCGTGCAAATCATGCTATAGCCTTGTGTGAGCTGTCAGTGTATTGGAGTTATTACTACATTAGATTAGAGGCAACGTATGAGTGCACTTTTGTTTTTGCTTTTAATTCTAGATTCTGCCTCATAAGTTGAATAAAAAAACACCTTGATTCTAAGAATGATTGTCACAATCTAATCCACTCATTGATTCATATACACTAAAATCTACAATCCATTATATATATATATTTTTGGATTCTAATTTTTGAAGAATCAATTTCTCTATAACTACCGTCCAAAATTAACTTTTAGAGAATCTAAAGCAAAAACTAAGAGGCCCTCGGTCAATCAATAAACATATGCACAAACTCGCTCGAGTCCATCCGATCCAAAATCGGCAGCTGAAATCGCACGCGAGAGCTCCCCCGTCCCACCTGCACCCTTTTGCGATTCGGCCCCTGCGCGCTGGAGCGTGAATTTGCGAAAACCCCTCGCGCACTCGTTATCCCCAGCGGCGCGCACTCGAGAATCCGGTGAGCATTGAGCGCAAGCGGGGCTCCGCAATAGGGATGGAACTGGTACGGATATTTTTCGACCGACCGACCGACCGAATTGATTTGGATGATGATTTGAATAGTTTCACAGATATCCAGTTGATTTCTCGGATAAGGATATGGATACAGATAATTTACATGGATACGGATACGGATATGGAACACTGATTATCCGATTGATACGGAATATCCGAGTTTTTGTTCGGATAATATCCGAATATGACATACGGATATTATCCGAATAACACGTTTCAGAATAACACTAACAATTTAACATGTTTCACTGTTTTAGAGACTGGGGTCTGCATTGGATGACAAGATATAATGTGTTCATGTGTGCTAGATGCTAATTTGAAGATATTTGGGTAAAGGTGGTACAGAAATTGGCAAGTGGCGTGTTAGGAGGGCTACTTAGGATCCAGCAGCATATGCCAGCTGCAAATCATTTGGTTCAATTATTGCAATGGGGTACATTATTACTCACAGAGTCACATGTATGACAAGCTAGGGATAAAAAGGCAAAAAAAAAGACATACAAATATATTTTTTTTGGAATTTTGAATTTAAATTTGGACCGATTTTGGAGAAAAAAATTGAAATTGGATTTTAAAATATCCGACTAATATTATTCGTATCCATGTTGATTCCGATCCGTATTCGATCTGTATTCGTAACCGATATTATCCTGTATAATTCGTATTCGATTCTGTATTCGACACTATTCGTATTCGATTCTGTCATGGTTCTGATTTTTCTTACGTGTGGTCATGGGGGTAAGCAGGTAAATTTACTCCCCAATTTTTTTCCCCCACCCTTTTTCCTCTCTCCCTCCCCACTCATCTCTCTCTCCCCTCCCCATTTTTTTTCCCCAGCCCGAAACCCCACCCCCACTCCCCTCACCCGACGCCCTCTCCCTCCCTCTCGGTGGCTCCCACCCCAGGTAGGCCTGCTTGCCGCAGCCCTGCTCCCGCCCGGTTCGCCGAGTCCCCGGCTTCCCTCTGTAGGCGGACGCTTGCCACCTGCTCGGCCAGGCCCTGGCCCCCTCCACCCGGCCATCCCCTCCTCCCTCCACCGGCCGCCCGCGCCCGGCTCCCATTGGCGCTTGGCCTCACCTCCTCCGGCCGGCGCCCCCTCCTCCAGGTAGTACGGCGACTCCTCCCCTCCTCTCTCCCTTCTCTTCCCTTCCTTCCCTCTCCCCCTCTCTCCCTAGCCATGCATGCCAGGGGCTTGATGACATGGCTCGGAGGGGGGTGTTCCTGCATGTACGGTGTTTGCTGGAATGACTAGGAGGTGGATGTTCGTGCATGCTAGGTGTTTGATGAATGGGCTAGGGTTTGTGAGGAATTTGGGGATTTAGCCCGAATTGATGCTTGTATGTTCTTGAGTTGGGCATGATGATAATTGCGTTAGCAGGTTCAATACATAGTAGATTGTTTTTGGTTACATGCTAAGCATTATGGAAGGATTGGAGTATAAATGGATGTCTGCGGTTTGGCTAATGGTTTCATTGCATAGAAAATGTTGAAGCTTGGCGCTATAACCCAAGGGTGAGTTACTGTCCTTGAGTCGATTGTTGTTGAAGGTGTTATTAAAGTGTCATGCAAGTTGAGGGTGTCGTGTGTTCCCGATTGAAATGCTTAGGATTATGCTTGGGGTCTTTACGCTTTCATTAGTGGGGTGGAGTACCAATTAAGAAACTTAGTGGGTGATGAGCAATTAAACCACCACTATAAAGCTACGATCTAAATAGTGTTGAGCCAATCCTAGTGTTGTTTAGCCTTTATTGGGGAGTTTCGCAATTGTATTCCTTTTTGGTTGTCGAATGCTTGCTTATTGTTTTCAATTATCATTGCATGTCGCCGGCATACATCTCATTCCTATGCATTTGTGAGCGTGTAGAAACGATCCATGGCGGCGGCGTGGCGGTGGTTGAGGAGTTGCCGAGGGCAAATCCGTTGCCCGATCCAGCCAGAAGAACAAGGCAAGCACCTAAGCATCTTGAACCCTTATATGATTCTATTTTTGAGAATAAATTGCTAAATTGTGAGTTACGTTTGCATTAGGAGTTAATTGTGGGATAGGACTAGATCCCATTTGCTGCACATACACCCATTGATAATTGTTAATCACTTCCTTGAAGCTAACACGGAGTAATATAGTCGGCGCTTAGTCTTGCTTAGAGGTCGGGGTTCGGGCCAAGTGGCGGAGGAGTTCTGTCACTTGCGGTTGTTATTATTATACACACGCTACATTATGTTGGCTTGGGTTTGGGAAAGGTTTGAAAAGAAAATGAATTGTGGACCGGGCGGGAGTTGGTTCATTTGGGTATGGAGACTCAAATGTGGCCCGTCTGGAGTCGAGTCAGGAACGATTCGATGGTTGCCCTTTGATTGAGCACACCCGGTTGGTACATGCCCGATTATGGTACTGGGTAAGCCACTCTTTCTCTCATACGGAATCGATGGACCGTAACTTCGTAGTTGGGCGTGGTTGAGGCGAGGCAAGCCGACTCTCGGCGCCAAGCGGGCTTAGAGGGTTTGCTCGAGGGTGCTAGGTTTCGACCCCTGAGGAGGCCTTCGCGATTGGGTATGATTGGGAGGGGTTGACACTAGGCCCTTGTGGTAAGTGTCGTGCGATCAATGCTTCCTGCCAGGGTTAATTAAGCGATTCGGTGCGCTCTCGGATATGAGCAAGCTCTTTCATCGCACGATCACGTAGTAAACAACTTAAACTTGTGGTTCGCCCGTTGGGCTTGAGCTTTAAAATGGTTATGTATTGCTCTACATTAATTGTTGTTAATTCGAGTCTCACACTAGAAGTAAGTCACGGTCTTCTTTGCTTTAAACTTGTAATTGATTAGATTGTCGCGTTTATACTACAAATGTTAATGCTTTTCCGCACTTTTACCTTAAGCTTTCTCCTCGCTACAACTAAATGCATAATCCTTTGGAGTCGGTCATATATGGACCCCGGGTAAGACTTGCGAGTACCTTTTGTACTCATGTACGCCGTAGTTTTGGTGAGGATCGAGGATGGCGGGTGTGAGTTCTGCCCATCTTGCCTCTCGGTGACCGGGCGGGGCACCGAGTAGAGGCTTAGCGTTATCGCTGCGCTCGGAAGTGTTAGGTGGCGGGACACTTCGGGTAGTCTTATTTTGCTATGTGTTGCGATTTGATTCACTTTTGTTGTATAGTTAGTCTTCTACTTTATGCCTCAAATCGTTGTTCTAGTCTATGTCGATTGTCAGTGGATTCTCTCTGCTTGTGAATGTGTTGTTGCCGTGGTTGTTGCATTACTTTTGCATATCTATATCAAGCTGCTTGTGTTTTCTTATGTCTGTGAGTGGATGTCGTAGGATCTAGAAAGGTCATGCGAAATTTTACGATTTTGAGTCTTGGTCCTTTTTCCGTTCTTGCCTAGTTTAGAGTCTTGGCGTTGTTTTGATCTTCGGTTTGGTGATTTGTCGAGTTTGTCTTTGTGCCGTTTGTGTTCGCTCGCGTGTCGGTTCGAAAGTTTGGAGTTCGTTGCCCCCTTTATGCAAATTAAATTGATATCGGATTGTTTTCCGGTATCGGTGATCTGGGCGTGTTTGGGTCCGCATACCGGGGAATAAGGGGTTGTTGTCGTCGTTTGGGCGTTCGTAAGGTTGTCTCCATTGGGCTTGGGTATTAGCATCAGGGGATCACCTCGGTGATTGGTTGCTAGGATCCAAATCCGATGGGAGAGCTGTTCATCCAACGACTTCGAGGGCGATCACAGGCGGCTCACGACAAGTTGGTATCGAGCAAGGTATAAGACGAACATAAACTTGGCGACCACTTAGGTGATTGATTAGGACTTGCATGATGCATTAGGTAGAGCTTGAAATGCGATTACCGCCTAGGTATATATTTAGGAGAATTCGTAAAATGGTGGCGTGGGAGAAAGCGATTACGTTGGAATCGTGCATCCATATTATGCATATGAGGTTCATGTCATGTCATGCATGCATATGTTTACCAGGTCATTTTGCATCTTATTTTGTGCTTTTGTGTAAGATGGGCTTGTAGGGCTCCAGCGCGGGATGCTGCAGTCCTGACTAGGTCAGAGATTAGGGTTTTTGAAAATCTTGAAGACTACTTTCTCTTGTGGAGTCTAACACCTTGTGTCGTCTGTCGTTGGTAGAATGAGGACCAAGTGGGGCTTCCACCTCTGGGGGTGAGGGTGGTCTTGGCGGCGCGGCCGAGGAGGTCTTTGTTCCGCCTCTCTCCAATGTGTTGGACATTCTGCGCGGACCGAGCAGCACCGAGGGCGACCAACCGGATCCTGGAGATGCTAGTCCAGAGGCCACGGTGGACGCGATGATGAAGGCGAGTCGGCCCACCGGCTATCTCGACTTCTGCACCGCGCGGCCACCGGTCTTCTCACGGGCCACCGATCCGTTTGGAGGCCGGCGATTGAAGCTGCGCCGCGATAGAGCAGAATTTGCTCTTGCTCGGCGGGGAGAGCTCCGGAAGGCTCGCCGGCGGCGCGGCGGCTCAGGGCCTGCTTTGGTGGGTGGGCCAATTTGCGGTGATGACCTGCCGGGCACCAGTTGAGGCTGAGTTCCGTGAGGCGTTCGGGCGTACCACATCGAGAGGGCCTCATGGACATGAAGAAGCGGCTGATTTCTCACCCTCAGCGGCTCGGCAAGTCGGTGGTTGACTACTCGCAAGAGTTCAACTACCTCGCGTCGCGAGAGGAGGTTGACGACCGAGAAGAAGCAAGGTCGGTTTGGCGAGTGGGTTTGGCCCGAAGATGCGGGGCCAGGCTATCCGTCTGCGACCGGCGGCTACAATGACCTGGTGAGCGCGATCAACTGTTGAGCTCAAGATGCACGGGCTCATCAGGAGGAGAAGAAGAGGAAGCGGGCGACAAGTACTCGTGGCGGCTCGCGGCCAGCTCAGGCGATCACGTATCGGCCCGCCAGGCCGTCTGCTCAGCCGTCTCGATCGATCGTCGGCCCGGCCGTCGGTTACACGCTCCGGCCCGACCACCACTCATGCCGGCCACGGCGGCAGCCAGCGGTCGAGTCCCGGTCAGTGCCGTGCTACAATTGCGGGCCAGCGCGGGCCACTTCATCAGGACTGCCCCTTCAGCGTCGCAGCCACCGGCGCTGCCGGCTCCACGAGCGCGGCAGCACCTGCCCACTACCTACGTCGGCGAGCGCGTCACCTTAAGGCCGAAGCGGTTCTGAGCTCGCGTGCTGGTTAAATGCACGTTTCTTGTTGAGGGCATGAGGCTAGAGTGTTGTTTGATTGAGGGCCTCCCATTCTTTTATCCGTGCGAAGGGTTTGCGAGCGGCATCGGATGAGAGGTCGGTAGATGTCACCTCCTTCGATTGAGGCACCGAGGGTCGAAGATCACGTGATCGGCAGATAGTTGAGGAAAGCGATGGTTCAGATTCGGGGATTCGTTCAGCTGTCAAACTTCTGCTTCTAGACCTTCGAGGATAGATGTCATCACCGGGATGAGTTGGGTGACCTGACAATGAGTTTTTGGATTCTGTAGTCGTACCTGTCACTCGAATCAGAGGCGTGACTCACTCTACTTCTTAATGAGAACAAGGCCACCTTGTGTTCAGAATGGGATAGAAGTTGAAGAGCTGGACTCGATTCCGTGGTGTCACGAGTTTCGATGTGTTCCCAGCGGAACTACGAGGGGATGCCACGATCGGGATATCGAGTTTGTCGTCGAGCTTGGCCAGGGGACGCTCAGGTTTCCAAGCGGCCATCACCGAATGCCACCCAATGAGCTAGCCGGCTGAAGACTTCGGTTGAAGGGCTGATGGACAAAGGTTCATTCGTCGAGGCTCCTCACCTTGGGGTTGCTCGGCTCTGTTTGTGACCAAGAAGGATGGTTCTCTGCGCCTCTGCGTTGATTACCGTCCCTGAATCACGATCCGCAGTCAAGAACAAGTACCCATTGCCCCGGATCGACCTCTGTTTGATCGGTGGCCCGGTGCGAGTATTTTCCAAGATTGATTTGAGACTCGGCTACCATCAGTTAAGATCGGGCCGAAGGACATTCATTGCTTTCTCTCCACGAATCACGGGCTCTACGAGTATCCGTGATGTCGTTCGGCCTCACCGAGCGGCCGGCGTACTTTATGTACACGATGAACTCCATATTCATGGAAGAGCTGGATTCGTTTTGTCGTCATCTTCATTGGCGACATTTTGATATATTCAGCCCGGTGAAGAAAACACGCCGAGGCACCTTCGCATTGTTCTCGGGCGACTCGGGGAGCATACGCTTTGTATGCATTCGGCAAGTCACGAAGTGCGAGTTTGAGGAAGTGTCATTCTTGGGACCGTCCTTTACGAGCGGCGTGGCTTGATTGACGAGCAAGGTGCAAGGATGTACTCAATTGGGAGCAGCCCAAGGCGGTCCCGAACATCCATGATTTTCTTGAAAGGTATTATCGCCCGCTTCATCAAGACTTTTCAAGGATTGCGAAGCGATGGCCGAGCTGCTCAGAAAGGAGTTGAATTCGGATGGTCGTAATGTGAGGCGCCTTTGAGACTCACGAAACAGCGTCGACTACGGCTCCTGTCCTCACTCAGGTAGGATATCCGCAGTCCTTTTGAGGAATTGTATTGCGATCGTCGGGCATCGGGCTGGTTGTGTGCTCATGCAAGAAGGCCGGGTCGTTGCCCTCGCATCTCGGCGATTGAAGCATCACGAGAGCACTACCCCACCCACGATTTGGAGCTTACGTGATGGTGCATGCCTTGAAGATCTGGCGCCACTATCTCTGGGGAACAAGTGCAATATTTATCTGATCATAAAAGTCTCAAGTACATCTTCACCCAAGCGAGATCTGAACATGAGGCAATGGCGGAGATGGCTTGAGTTGATCAAAGATTACGATCTGGAGGTGCATTACCACCCGGGAAAGCGAATGTGGTATTGGCGGCGATTGAGTCGTAAGGCCCAATGCAAGCGCTTTACTCTCCGGTCCCAGTGTCTCCCTACTGTGCGAATTCCGAGGAGACTCGGCTTGGAGATGGGCGGCGAGGGGTTCATAGCTAATCTCGAGTTGAGATCTACATTGCTCGTCAGATTCGAAGAGACGCAGACAAAGGATGAAGAAGTTGCCCAAATCCGGGATAAATTGAAATTGGGGCAAGCTACTGAGTTTCGCCTAGATGATCGGGGAACCTTGTGGTTCGGAGACGCATAGTTGTCACGATGACCAGGAGTTGAAGCGAAGGATTCTTGATGATGGCGCATAACTCCTTGCTTACCATTCACCGGGGCGGCAACAAGATGTATCAAGACCTGGGCGGTTTTGGTGGACTCGTATGAAGCGCGAGTCGCTCGCTATGTCGAGTCACGGCGTGCAAGAGAGTGAAGGCGAACACCTCAAGCGGCCGGTACCCTTCAACCTCTTCCTATTCCGGTTTGGAAGTGGGAGGATGTCACCATGGACCGTTCACGGCACTGCGAAACCACTTCCTCGAGTCATGACTCGATTTGGGTAATCGTGGGTCATTGACGAAGTCTGCGCACTTCTTGGCCCGTTTGCACCAAGTATCAGCGTCAAGAAGTATGCAGACTTGTATGTCTCGGATCGTAAGTGCAGCGGAGTGCTTAAGCGGATAGTTTAGACCAGAGGCTCTCAGTTCACTTCCCAGTGCAGGCTTTGCATGAGGCCTTGGGCGCGAAAGGCCTGCTCTGATTGACATACCACCCTCGGTGACGGTCAGAGAGGAAGAATTCAGATCCTCGAGGACATGTTTGAAGGCTTGTATCTTGTCCTATGGAAAAAGTGGGAAGAGTGTCTTCCGTGCGCAGGGTTTCGTACAACAACGGCTACCAAACCCGGTATCAGATGTCTCCATGTGGCGCTTTATAGGTCGCGGTTGTCGGCGCCCTAGGCCCAGTCGAGAAAGTGGGGAACGCTCCTGATTGGGCCTGAGTTGGTTATGGAGGCGGAAGACAAGGTCGAGGACTATCCAAGAAAATCGAGATAAGCGCGATCGCGAGCGGAAGAGTTCTGGCGATCGCCGTAGGAGACCCCTCTCGCCGACCTTTGGCGACTTCGCCTATTTGAAGGTATCTCCTCTCCGTGGCACCGTCGATTCGGAGTTAAAGGAAAGCTGGCACCTCGCTTCGTAGGGCCGTTCAAGATCCTTGGAAAGCGCGGCCAAGTAGCATATCGGCTAGAAACTTCCTCCTTCGCTCGGAATGGTCCACGGCGTGTTTCACGTCTCCCAGTGAAGAAGTGTCTCCGTACTCGTTCGAGTCTCTCGAGGTAGAAGACCTCGGTCGCGCTGAGCGGATCTGTCTTCGCGAGCGTCCTATCCGAGGTTACGGAAGAATCGGGCGCATAAGACCGAAGGAAAACTCTCAAGTTCTATAAGGTTCGATTAGACAATCTGCGAGGATGAAGCGACTTGGGGCGGGAAGACCATTTGGAAAATGAGTATCGAGTTCTTCCAAATTATGTAAGTATTTCAACTGTCTACTTATAGTCATGGTCTATGTAAGTTCCTTTCCAACTATGTAATGCATTTCGAATCTAGGCGAGATTCCCCTAAGAGGAGGATTTGTCATGGTTGATTTTTCTCTTACGTGTGGTCATGGGGAGTAGCGGTAAATTTACTCCCAATTTTTCCCCCACCCTTTTCCTCTCTCCTCCCACTCATCTCTCTCCCTCTCCCATTTTTTCCCAGGCCAGAAACCCCACCCCACTCCCTCACAGACGCCCTCTCCCTCCCTCTCGGTGGCTCCGCCCCGACCAGGCCACTGCTTGTGCCGCCCACTCCCCGCCGGTTTCGCCGCGTCCCCGGCTTCCCTCGGCCAGCGGCGCCGCCACCTGCTCGGCGGCCCCTGCGCCACCCCCACCACGGCCATCCCCTCCTCCCTCCACCGGCGCCCGAGCCTCCCATTTCGCGCCCCTTGGCGCCACCTCCTCCGTGGCGCCCCCTCCTCCGTGGTCTGGCCAGCGGCCAGCCCCCTCCCCTTCCTCTCCCTTCTCTTCCCTTCCTTCCCTCTCCCCCCTCTCTCCCCTAGCCATGCATGAAAGGTGCTTGATGAAATGGCTAGGAGGTGGTGTTCATGCATGTAAGGTGTTTGATGGAATGACTAGGAGGTGGATGTTCTTGCATGCTAGGTGTTTGATGAATGGGCTAGGGTTTGTGAGGAATTTGGGGATTTAGCGAATTGATGCTTGTATGTTCTTGAGTTGGGCATGATGATAATTGCGTTAGCAAGGTTCAATACATGGTAGATTGTTTTTGGTTACATGCTAAGCATTATGGAAGGATTGGAGTATAAATGGATGTACGGCGGTTTGGCTAATGGTTTCATTGCATAGAAAATGTTGAAGCTTGACGCTATAACCCAAGGGTGAGTTACTGTCCTTAGTCGGTGTTGCGAAGGTGTTATTAAAGTGTCATGCAAGTTGAGGGGTGTCGTGTGTTCCCGATTGAAATGCTTAGGAGTATGCTTGGGGTCTTTACGCTTTCATTCGTAGAGGTGGGTACCAATTAAGAAACTTAGTGGGTGATGAGCAATTAAACCACCAGCTATAAAGCTTAAGTCTAAATAGTGTTGAGCCAATCCTAGTGTTGTTTAGCCTTTATTGGGGAGTTTAGCAATTGTATTCCTTTTTTGGTTGTCGAATGCTTGCTTATTGTTTTTCAATTATCATTGCATGTCATCGGCATACATCTCATTCCCTATGCATTTGTGAGCGTGTAGAAAACGATCCTGACGAGCGTGGCCGTGGTTGAGGGAGAGTGCCAGGGCAAATCGGCGCCGATCCACCAATGGAAAAACAAGGCAAGCACCTAAGCATCTTGAACCCTTATATGATTCTATTTTTGAGAATAAATTGCTAAATTGTGATTCGTTTTGCATTAAAGGGTTAATTGTGGGATAGGACTAGATCCCATTTCTTTGACACCCCATTGATAATTGTTAATCACTTCCTTGAAGCTAACAGGAGTAATATAATTGAGTCAGCTTAGTCTTGCTTAGAGGTCGGGAGTTCGGGCCAAGTGACCGGAGGGTTCTGTCACTTTGCCGGTTATTATTATACACACGCTACATTATGTTGGCTTGGGTTTGGGAAAGGTTTTGAAAGAAAATGAATTGTGGACGGGCGGGAGTTGGTTCATTTAGGGTATGGAGACTCAAATGTGTAGCCCCGTACAGTCGATTAGGAACCGGTCGATGGTTGCCCTTTGATTGAGCACACCGGTTGGTCGCATGCCCGATTATGGTACGGTAAGCCACTCTTTCTCTCACGGAATCGATGGACCGTAACTTCTGGTTGGGCGTGGTTGAGGCGAGCTTAAACCCGACTCGGCGCCAAGCGGGCTTAGAAGTGCTTTCGAGGGTGCTAGGTTTTCGGGCCCACAGGAGGGCGCCGGCCGATGGGTGGGTATGATTGGGAGGGTTGACACTAGGCCCTTGTGGTAAGTGTCGATGCGATCAATGCTTCCTGCGAGGGTTAATTAAAGCGATTGAATTGCAGCGCTCGGCGGATATGAGCAAGCTCTTTCATCGCCTGATCACGTAGTAAACAACTTAAACTTGTGGTTGTAGTTGGGCTTGAGCTTTAAAATGGTTATGTATTGCTCTACATTAATTGTTGTTAATTTCGAGTCTCACACTAAGTAAGTGCGGTCTTTAAGCGCTTTAAACTTGTAATTGATTAGATTGTCGCGTTTATACTACAAATGTTAATGCTTTCCGCACTTTTACCTTAAGCTTTCTCCTCGCTACAACTAAATGCATAATCCTTTAGAGTCGGTCATATATGGACCCAGGGTAAGACTTGAGTACCTTTTGTACTCATGCTACGCCCGTGGTTTTTCGGTGAGGATCGGATGGCGGGTGTGAGTTACTGCCCATACGCCTCTCGGTGACAGGCCGGGGCAGTAGTAGAAGCCAGCGTTATCGCTGCCTTCGGAAGTGTTCAGTGCGGGACACTTAGGAGTAGTCTATTTTGCTATGTGTTGCGATTTGATTCACTTTTGTTGTATAGTTAGTCTTCTACTTTATGCCTCGTCGTTGTTCTAGTCTATATCGTTGTCAGTGGATTCTCTGCTTGTGAATGTGTTGTTGCCGTGGTTGTTGCATTACTTTTGCATATCTATATATCAGCTATTCTTGTGTTTTCTTGTCTGCTTTGAGTGGATGTCAGTAGGATCTAGAAAGGTCATGCGAAATTTTCGATTTTGAGTCTTGGTCCTTTTCCGTTCTTGCCTAGTTTAGAGTCTTGGCGTTGTTTTGATCTTCGGTTTGGTGGTTGTCGAGTTTGTCTTTGTGCCGTTTTGTGTTCCTTTCGCGTGTCGGTTCGAAAGTTCGGGTTACGTTGCCCCTTTATGCAAATTAAATTGATATCGGATTGTTTTCCGGTATCACGGTGATCTGGCGTGTTGGGTCGCATAGAGGAATCCGAGGTTGTTGTCGAGTCGTTTGGACGTTCGTAAGGTTGTCTCCATTGGGCTTGGGTATTAGCATCAGGATCACCTCCGGTGATTGGTTGCTAGGATCCAAATCCGATGGGAGCAACTGTTCATCCAACGACTCGAGGACGATCTGGGCGGCTCCCTGACAGATTCTGTATTCGATAAAAAATACGGATACGGATATAAATATGACGATATTCGACCGTATCCGATCCGATCACATCCCTACTCCGCAATGACCTTTGTCGCCGCCATCCAAGCCTGGTGTGTGCCCCTGCCTCGCCGGTGCACACCTCCTCGCCGCCACAACCGCTCCGCCCGCGCCGGAGATGTGCTCGCAAAGACCACTGGTTGTTTGCCTCTTTTTTTTTTTTTTCCAATTTCATCCTATTGTAGTTCATACATGCTTTGTTGAATCAGAAAACGATGTCGGTTTGCCATTACTCTGCTGTTTTGGAGAATCGAACTCTTCTGGGAAGGAAAGTTTTGATACGATTTTAATGGTCAATAATGAACCGAGAATGTCACGCACGTGCTTCCATCTTTGTTGTATTCCATGGAGAAGAGCAAAGAAATATAGTTTTTTTTTCCTCAAAAACTTCGCTGCTTCTGATGCTGGCCTTTTCCGTCCAGCCCGGCAGCTACCAATTTCGTTAGCGGTGGCCGCGTTTTAGACCTAGATGCGCGGGAGGAGAAGGGGGGCGGCCGTGGCGGCGGCTGAAATGCGTTGAACTTTAGCTCTCGTTCGATTTGGGAGGAGTAGACGCCATTGGAAGGATGGCATCGATGGGAACGACGGGCAGGGGAGGACGAACGCGTCGGGGTGGTTTCGCAAAAGTTTCGGTGTAGGCGCGGGGCAAATCGCAAAGGGTGTAGGTGGGGAGCTCCCGCGTGCGATATCGGCCGCCGATTTCGGATCGGATGGATAAGAGCAAGTTTGTGCGTATGTTCATAGATCACGTAGGGCGTAGCCAGCAGGGGGGCTCCGTTAGGCTGGAGCCCCCCTCCAACCGCTAGACATTAAGTATTTTTTAGTATCTGTGTTTAATTTTTTAGTTTTTTTACGATACACTAAATTTAATATAGATCGTTTATTTTTTTATCCAATGAATTAGATTAGCTACTATTTATGTATACTTCTTCCTCCGGTAGTAGAGTAGTAGAATTTCCTCGACAAATCAATGGTTTGATTTGATTTCTACTACCTATTATATACTATCAGTATAATGTATTACAAATCTTCTCTAATTTTTGGCATAGCAACAACGAATGCACACGTGCTCGGGCATAGCATAAGGAAGAAAAAGCTTTATTAGGTGGATGAGCTGCTTCATATAGCATGTGGCTTGGTGGACCACAGCTTATTGGAGGTCTAATTTGACAATTAGTGATTTTGCTTGCTACTTTTACAACTAGACTTGAATCCTAGACGCACGTAAAGACCATAGAGCAAGGGAGAGAGGGCGCGGTTCAACGTCTCTCCTTCACAAGGACATGGCAGCCCATCAAGTCAAGGGTGCTTGACGCGTGTCGCGGAGAGCAAATGTCGGGAAGTCAACGAGGGCACGAGTGTGTGGCGATGGTTAGGGAAGATAGTGCATCGTACTTGACCGGCTAAGTGGACAGACTAAAACAATAAATAGACTGTGTGAGCATTTCTTCTGATTTATGATTTTGTTTGTCAATTGCAACTATATAATGTGTTGAATAGAGATAATAGCCGATTTAGTTGATTGATTGGTGTTAACTTGTTTATATATTTAAAAATGTTTGATAAGTGAATGTTGTATAAGAATTTATCAAATAATAAGGTATTATTAGTAACACTTGAACCGATAAAAATACAACACAAGCTATTTAATATGTTTATTTTAATCTAGCTTAACTCTTCGAGCCTACCCTCTATTCTATTTCTGGCTTCGCCACTGAGTGCACCCGATATGCTGCCTAGGTTAGAGTGCTTACCAAGGCATGTTACAATAAGACCACATCAGCTAACTCTTAGTTTCTACATGTCAATTTTAGTTTACGTGAAAGAGTGATAAAAGAGGAGAGAGAAGATAGCTGGCTCTTATTTAGTAACCAACTTTCTGCGAAATCATAGGTAGATCATTTATGTACAAAAGAGAAGAGATAGTTATTACACAACATCTAGAGACAACTTTTAGAGACAGTTAACGTACAAGCTGACTTTTAACTTACTATTAGTCTGTAGTGGGCTTTACTATTGTACTTGCTCTTAGCCTTATTCAGGAAAAAGTTCTCTTCCTGCTAAAAATTTCCATCGTTGACAAGTGTTCCCAACCCTCAATCAGCCAAACACACTTTGCGATAGGTAATACCCCTGTTTGTTAGTGTGAAGGCCTATGTGGCTTAGATAGAGCAGGGTGAGGTTAGTCACACATTGCTCATCTAAAGTGAGTTGTAGACTCGTAATAGCATATAATACTTGTTGAGTTCAAACATAGCACTTCGAGGTTAATCCTTTTACATTAAGCGATGATCAAAATGTAAGTGGGGTGCTATACAAGGTTTAAACTTTTGTTTTCAGACCCTATCTCGGAGGTGGACAAAATCTAAAATTTTGGCGAAATCTCGGTGTTTCAGACGAAATTCGGATGAAATTCAAAAAGGCAAATTTCAAATCAAGTCTTTTAACACCCAAAAAACCAAAATTTTGGCCTGTTTGACCGAGATCTCGGCGAAAAACACCGACATTTCAGTCTATTTGAATCTGTTCTTGCTGACCAGAGCTGGGCGGATTTGCACTGAACTTGGCATGTCTTTAATGTCTAAGATCCTTTTGATGACTAAAGCTAGTGAGGGTGCGGGGAATAAAGCGAGAAACGAGGACTGAAGCTAACGCTGGCGCTGGGAACAAGGAGTGCACACAAGCATGGGGAACGAAGCGGGAAAAGCTAGCGTGGGCGCTGCGAGCAAAACAGTGCGTTGGCTAGACTGCACTTCATCAATTGCTATCATTTCTTCACTCTAACCTTTCCAACCTCTACGTTCTTCGTTACTTGCCTCTCCCATCTGCTTATCATTTGTGTTGTCCATTGAAGAGTTATTCTACCTCTTTGAATCTCTGCTTTACCGGTGGTTGTGGAGCGCGACGAGGAAGGCTAGATCAACCACTGGCGGGGTCGGGTAGGGTCGGATAAGCCATTGGCTGCGACGGGGTAGACTAGATCAGCCACCAGCGGCGGCGGCCCAAAATTTCTTAAGTTGATAATGCATGCATCTCATGCTCATGTCATTTATGTTAGTGACATAATCTTCACTCATTTAAAACTTCATAAGTGATTGCATCATTTTACTTGAATGAGTATGGAATTCATGCCATTCCAAAACTTCTATTCACCTACACCAATATATCCTTTACCCATAGTCAATGACATGTGGACCATGTCAACATGAGAGAAAAGTGGGCTGCACCTACCACTTTGCCTTTTTCTCACTTTTCTCACTTCTACCCACTCAATGACATGTGAGTCATGCTTGTAAGTGAGACAGAGTGGGCTGCACTTCCCATCATATATTCTCACTTTATTCACCTCTACCCACTCCCCCACCCACTCTATGACATGTGGAACCTTGCCCCACATGCAAGGGATGAAGTGGGCAACTATATAAGCATGCTTCACCTTGATTTCTCCTCCCTACTCACTTCATTTGCTGCTCACCAAGTTTGAAATTCAGCGAGGAAGGAGAGCAAGAACTCCTCCCCACCCTTCTCCATTCATCCCCTCAAAATCTCTCCAAAATTTGGGATTTAACTTGTGCATGTCACACCAAATTAAAGCCAAGATCAAGAGCTTCAAATCCATCCGAATGGATTTTTGATGCACGAAGTCTTGGGTAAGTTCTAAGCAATTCTTCATTTTTCCTTTTGCTGAAATTTGGTCACTTGGAGCTCATTCCATTCTTTTTCATGAACTTCGTCTCCAAGTCTTCGATCGGGTTATGCATGTTGGTTTGCTAGCTTGAGGAGTAGGAGGAGGAGTTGCTCCAAGTTCAAGGAAGCGATGGCATTGTCCATACGAGCGAGGAGGAGGAGACTGTGAAATCTTGTGCTGAAAAATTGGCTTAAGAATTGAATTTGCAAAATGTGTTTGTGCATGTGTTTAACAAATTAACAAGAAACAGTGTTTCTTTTCATGCGCCGAACCAAATTCTCGAAAACAGTAAGTTTCCCATATGCGTCGAACCAATTTTATGTTTGCGTCGAACCAAATCTTTTGTCCGTCATAAACATGCGTTTGGAGACATTTGCGCCGAACAAACTTTGGGCAAAAACAATATGTTTCTATTTTACGTCGGACCATACACGCCGGACCAAATTTTTAGTCTAGCGTGAACGGTATTTTGGATATTGTACTCACATCAGCGCTGGATCAAAATAGACTTCGTTTTCCTTTGGCGCCGGACTCATGTTTTTGCATCTACGCCGGACCAAACATTTAGTCCGTCGTGAACAGCGATTTGAAGGTTTCTTTTTCATGTGTACGCCGGACTGATTTTTGTTTTGTCTGTCGTGAATATGTTTTGTGCCGAACCAAGTTTCACAAAAACAGAAGTTCTTCCATGTACATCGGACCAAAGTTTTGGTCCATCGTGAACGCATTTTTGAGTGTTGTCTTTGCATGTACACCGGACCAAAAAGTTTGGTCCGTAGTGAACGTGTTTTTGAACATGTTTTCTCTGAATTGAACCGAGACTTTCGTATGTACGCCGGACCAAATATTTGGTCCGTCGTGAGTTGCGCCGGACCGGTGTTTGGTCCGGCGTGAATGGATTTTCTAGAGTTTCACATTGCATTTGCGCCGGATAGGAGTTTGGTCCAGTGTGTACGTGTTTGGCTCGGTTTGGATGTTTTGCAAGAATTGGAATTGTGTTTGATTGTATGCAATGCTCGTGTGAGTAGTTGCATGGACTAATGTTGAGTCAAGTCGCGGACTTGTGCTCGGAATCGTTTTGTGGTTTGTTCATGTGCAGGTATTGCTCGAAGGCGAACGTGGTCGATGACGGGACCGGAACTAGGTTCATGGAGGAACTGAGGTTCAGAACTAGGTTCAGGGAGGAACTGATGTCTTGGTGGTCAAGGATGTCATGCGGGACATTCGGGCTAAGAGAATGGTGCACATGAAGAATGGTTAGTCACGTGAGTATGACATGGTGGCCATACGCGTGCAAGAGTTGTTAGTCACGTGACTATGGATGGGTTGCCATATGCGTGCAAGAGTTGTACTCGGCCAGGTTGGGCCAAGTAGAGGTTGTGTTGAATACTTACTCCTTCTAGGATTAAGAGTGGGACTCCTTCTAGGATTAGGAGTAGGAATTGTATTCAGGACTCTATGTGTTTGCTCTGTATAAATAGCGGGAGGCGCCTCCTGTTTATGAAATCAAGCATAGAGCAGAGTTTTAGGGTTGTACTCTTTTGTTTTGAGTACTTTAGAGAAAAAGAAATAAAGATCAATTCTTACAGATCCTTGCGTGCTACAGTAACCATGTTGCTACAGTGTTCTCTGTTTTGTTCTTGTTTGCATGCTTGTTCTGGTTCTAGATTTGTTTTTGTTCTTTGAGTTTCATCTTGATTTGATATATCAAAAATCTTTCTAGGGTATTGATAAGTATGTCAACTCTGAAATTTTTGTTCCAAGCAATTGCCACAAGCCCACAGGCTTAGTATGGTGTAGTTGTATCGGAAAACTATCATTTGCGTTCATGGATGTTATTGTTGCTCAATGGCCTTCGTATTTTGTTGTCTTATGGAAATGATGCATATTTCCTTGCTGCATACATGTAGAATCTTATATGTGTACCTTGATGTCCGGATTTACGCGTTATTGTTGCTCTATTGCTTCTTGTTGCTAACTTTGGTTTGGCAACAGGATGGCGGGAGCTATCACTCGTTTGCAAACTCAGCGTGAGGCGAGGCCGCATTCTGCGGGCTCCCAAGCAGCTGAGGGACAAGCTCAGGGTGTCGTTCATGATCACCCAGAGTCCTCACAAAGA
This sequence comes from Rhipidocladum racemiflorum, assembly GCA_036346355.1. Taxonomy (NCBI): domain Eukaryota; kingdom Viridiplantae; phylum Streptophyta; class Magnoliopsida; order Poales; family Poaceae; genus Rhipidocladum; species Rhipidocladum racemiflorum. The sequence continues at coordinate 75,535,894 of CM070579.1, forward strand.
CAAAATCAGCACCATCCTCGTGCGGAGGAGGAACTTCCACCACCTCCGACGATGGCTAAAGTTCTTGCGTTAATTGAGCAAAACAGGCAAGATCAAACCTTGATCTTGCAACAAATTGCTCGCTACACGGTTGCTGGCTCGGGACCTTTCCGAGGTGCTGGATGGGTAGGACATCATGCAACGGGAGGGCTCAGCGAGTTTCTTCGCACGCAGCCACCGCTATTCTCTCGTGCCGAGGATCCACTCGAAGCGGATGACTGGCTTTGGACCATTGAGCGCAAGCTTGCTATCGCTCAATGTCCAAACCATGAAAAGGTCCTCTATGCTTCTCATCAACTCGATGGAGCAGCGTGTGCATGGTGGGACAGTTTCACTGCCATGCAGCCCACTGATCACATCATCACGTGGGCAGAGTTTCACGCGGCCTTCCGTGAAGCTCATGTTCCCGCGGGCGTCATGGCCATCAAGAAGCGTGAATTCCTCGCGTTGAAGCAGGGTGGCAAGTCCGTCATGGAGTACCTTCACGAGTTCAATTATTTGGCTCGATGCGCTTTGGATGATGTATCCACTGATGAGCGCAAGCAAGAGCGCTCCATGGAGGGACTTTTTGAGGAGTTGCAGCTGGAGCTCGCTGCCCATAACTTCCGAAACTTCCAACACTTGGTCAACAAAGCCATAGTGGTGGAAGAGAAGTGGGGAAAGCTGGAGGAATCGCGAAAGCGCAAGCGGGCTGCACAAATTTCAGCAAGCAGCAGCTCGCAACCACTGTGCGTTACGTGCCCTCAACCTTCAAACTTTCAAGCTCCAACACCTCCAAGACCTCTAGTATTTGTTGCTCGTCCACCGCAACCAAACTTTCCACCAAACACCGGTGGAAATCAGCAAGGAGGCAGCACTCAATTCCGCTCGACTCTTGTGTGCCCCATTTAACCAGCCGTAGTCCCCTCGCCTACATGTGCTCGATCATTTCAACCGCCCAAGAGGGAAAAATACAGAGGGAGAAGAGTGAGAAGATGAGTTAAGGTTAAGTTTTCAAAGCCGACTTAGGGGTAGTTAGGTATTTAGGTTACTAATTATGAGAACTTGTTATAAAAATTATATATCAAGTTGAGAATTTCTAGAGGAGGTACATTTCTTTCGCATACAAGTTATGTATTATTTTTTTGATTAGTGTTTAATTACTGCAATGGTTAGTTATATTACTAATTAGGAGAAGTTATAGTTAGAAAAGCTGTAGATCAAATTTAGAATTTCTAGTAGAGATAAGTTTTTATCGCATGCAAGTTATGTAATTATTTTATTAGCATTTAATTAGTGTAATGGTTATTTAATAGGTGTTTGTATGCAGAATGGTTATTTTGTAGGTGTTTGTATGTTAAGTATACATATTAGTTCATTTGCATGCACATTTATTTTTGTGTGAGTGTTGATTAGTATATCATTAATGACGAATTGGTGGAATGATAATTTTGATTGTGCTATTTATTTTGCATGCACATGGTAGTTGACATGTGTGTGCACTTGAAATATTCATATTAGTCATGATAATTACCTCCGTAATATCGAATTAGTTACATGGACAAACTACTCCATCCGGTCACAAATAGTTGTCGTTTTGGATATCGATATGGTCTTCAAAATACGACGTTGACCACCAATTTTTTATTATAATATATTTATAGAACTCAATAAAATGAATCCATCTAGCACTTCAACGTCTACTCGTAACGCGTGCAAATAGCAACAAATGAATAAAACAGTAGACAAAAAAGTGTCCAAACATCCAAATAAAGTTCACAAACAGAGAGAGCATAATTTTATGAATTTTTAGAAACTGGAATCGTCAAATTCGGAGTTTAAACGTGAAAGTTATAGCATTTTGAAGTATAAATAATCAATTAAATAATATTACAGAGAAGAACATTAGTACAAAAATTAAATAAAATTCATCATTAGGTAGATCTCAATTTTATACAAATTTAGAAATTTGAATCACTCAAATCGGAGTTAAAACGCAAAAGTTATAAGCGTTTGAAGTTTGAATCAAATCCTGAAATCAATGTTCGAATTAATAAATCATTTTCTTTTTCGGAAATTAATTTATTGCGTCAGCAGGGACACGTGTCAGCCTCTGATTGGACGGCTGACGTCAGCCGGTTCACGGGCTCAGCCCACGGCTCGGCTCGGTTCCACCGTGGACCTGGTCCACGGCCACGGTTCTCGACAGTGGGACCCACGGGTAGCGTCATTCTTGGCGTCGGCGAGGACTCGGCCCATTCTTTGGCGGTGGGACCCACTGGTAGCGTCATTCTTGGCGTCACCGCCGACGGCCGGGGTGGCCGGCGGTGGGCCCCATGGCGTCGGCGTGGCGTCATGGTGCGGTTTGGCGTCGGCCCGACACTGGCGGCGTGTCAGTGACCCACGCCCACGCATGGGCTGACCGCGGCGGTCAAGCTTCCCGCTACGTGGCGCAATCCGGGCCGTTGGTTTGAAATCCGACGGCTTGGATTGGATGTGGGTTTCACGCGTTTGGGTGAACGCGTCGAATCTGGATCGTTGGATCTAGATCCAGTGGTTGAGATCCAATCTAACGCGTATAACGCTAACCGTACGATCTAGATCTAACGGCTGAGATTGGATCTGGGGTTTGGAACGGGATCTCACCGGCGGGTGACGTGGCACGATCTAGCCCGTGCGATGGAGATCCGACGGTCCACGGAGCTCGGAGTCGGCGATGGCGACGCGGCGGAGCTGGCTGCCCGGAGCTGGGGACGGCGACCAACGGCGCGGCGTTGCGGGGCTCCTCCGGCGTGAAGACTTGCACTCCCGAACGCGTCTTGACGCGAGGAACTCGGATCTGGGCTCAACGGCGGCCGAGGACGACGGAGACGGCGGCAAACGGCAAGGAGGCGCGGCGGAGACCTAAACCAACTACGGCGAGCTCGCGCGGGCAACCGGCGGCGACTCGGGCGGCGTGAGCTAGGGCTACGGGTGCGCAATGAAGTCAGCTATCCGACACGGGTGGCGGCGCATTAAATAGGCCCTCGACGTCCGTGATACGCGCGGAAAACGAGGCCCCACGCACGGGCGGCGGCGGAATCCGGCGGCGATACGGAGAGGGTGACGTGGACGCACGCGAGCCGTTGGATCTTGATCCAACGGTTGGGTGGCTTGGGCTCGGGTCCGGCTCGGCGACCTGGCTGGTTCGGTCGGGGTTGGGCTCGGGCGACGTGGCGCGTTCGTGGCCGTTGGATCTTGATCCAACGGTCACGTGGCTAGGGTTCAGCCGAGTGGGTTCGGCTCGACCACGTGGCTCGGGTCGGACTCGAACTCGAGTCTAACTCGGGCTCGGTCGGTTGAACAGTACTCGACCCGGTTGATTTTTCCAGCGATTTAATAATTCGATTAATTCTCAGAAATTCATTTAATTCATTAAATATAGTAAAATACTCAAACAAATTCCAGAAAAATTCTGGAAAATATTTTAGGGCATTTGGGACTCAAATAAAATATTTCCAACAAATTTTTATTTGCAAAGTTAAATTCTTTAATTATTTCAAAGTGGAATAAATTCAAATAAATTCCAAATAAATTCCAGAAAATTCCAAAAATTCACCAAAGTGCCAAATCACACATGAATTTAAGAAAAGCAAATTTTTGGGGTGTTACAAACCTCCCCTCCTTAACAGAATCTCGTCCCCGAGATTCAGGGCTTTCTAAAGAAATAGGTTCAGAAACTCTTTCTTCAAATCCTCTTCGCGCTCCCAAGTTGATTCACTCTCTGCATGGTTGCTCCATTGAACTCTGCAGAAACGGGTTGACTTGTTTCTCGTCTCTCGATCCATTGTGTCCAGAATCTTCACGGGGTGCTCCTTGTAAGTCAGATCCTCTTGTAACTCGATCGATTCAAGCGGTGTTTGTTCCTCAGGTACTCGGAGACACTTCTTCAGCTGGGACACGTGGAACACGTCATGCACTCCTGCTAGTGATTGCGGTAACTCTAGCTGATAAGCAACTTCACCTCTGCGGCTGAGAACCTTGAATGGTCCAACATATCTCGGCGCGAGTTTTCCTTTGGTATGGAATCTCTTAACTCCTCTGAGCGGTGTGACTCTGAGATACACGAAATCCTCTGGTTCAAAACTCAGGTCTCGGCGACGGTTGTCAGCATAACTCTTCTGTCGTGATTGGGCTATCTTTAATCTCTCCCTGATCATGGCAATATGTCCTTCGGCTTCTTGAAGAATATCTGGTCCAAAGACACGGCTTTCACCTGTCTCATTCCAGTTCAACGGTGTCCGACAGGGTCGACCATACAGTGCCTCAAAAGGTGACATCTGTAGGCTTGCCTGATAACTGTTATTGTAACTGAACTCGGCATACGGCAGACTTTTATCCCAAGAGGTAGCATGAGCCAATGCGCAAGCTCGTAGCATGTCCTCTAGAATCTGATTAACTCTTTCTGTTTGCCCATCCGTCTGCGGATGATAAGCTGTACTGAAGTTCAAACGGGTTCCCATGGCTTCATGTAGCTTATTCCAGAATCTCGAGGTAAACTGGGTACCTCTGTCCGATACAATCTTCTTCGGCACTCCGTGCGAACAAACGATCCTGGTCATGTACAACTCTGCTAACTTATCTCCCGAATAGGTGGTCTTCATGGGAATGAAATGGGCGACCTTAGTCAAGCGGTCCACTATAACCCATATGGAATCATATCCTCCTTGAGTTTTCGGCAAATCGGTAATGAAGTCCATTCCGATCTCCTCCCACTTCTACTCAGGTATCTTCAACGGCTGTAGCAATCCTGCTGGTCTCTGAAGCATTGCCTTGACTCTCTGGCATATGTCGCACAGCGCAACATGCTCGGCGACTTCACTTTTCATGTTCGCCACCAGAAATCTTCTTTCAAATCCTGATACATCTTGGCACTTCGGGATGAATGGAATACTTTGAATCATGGGCTTCTTCTAAAATCAATCGCTTGACTCCTTCTTGTTCGGCACACAAATGCGACCCTTCATCCATATCGTGCCCTGCTCATCCAACTTGAAGTCCTCTGCCTTGCCTTCATCCATGTTGGACTTAATCCTTCGGATCTTGTCATCATCCTTCTGTCCTTCTCGGATCTGATCTTCTAGGGTAGGCTTCACTTCCAATGCGGCCAAGAATCCTTCTGGTACGACCTCAATCTGCATTCTCTGGAGATCCTCACATAGCTCATCCTGACTTGTGGCTAGCAATATGTTCACAGTATGGCTTTTCCGACTCAGAGCATCGGCCACCACGTTGGCCTTTCCTGGATGGTAATGGATCCCAACATTATAGTCCTTGATTAACTCTAACCATCTCCTCTGCCTCATGTTCAGGTCTGATTGGGTGAAGATGTACTTAAGACTCTTATGGTCCGTGTATACTTCACATCTGTTTCCAATCAAATAGTAACGCCATAATTTCAAGACATGCACTACGGCAGCTAGCTCTAGGTCATGTGTCGGATAATTCTCCTCATGTGGCCTCAACTGCCTTGATGCATAAGCGACGACCTTCCCATTCTGCATCAGCACACATCCAAGTCCTTGGCGCGATGCGTCACAATAAATATCAAAGCTTTGATTAACATCCGGTAGAACTAACACCGGTGCTGATGTCAATCGCTTCTTCAGTTCTTGAAAACCTTTCTCGCACTCTGGCGTCCATGCAAACTTCTTTTCCTTTTTCAGCAATTGCGTAAGAGGTTTCGCAATTGTCGAAAAGCCTTCAATGAAACGGCGGTAGTAACCTGCCATTCCCAGGAAACTCCAGATCTGGGTCACGGTCTTCGGCTGTTCCCAATGTAACACAGCTTCTACCTTGCTTGGATCAACGGCGACTCCTTCCGCGGTCATTACATGTCCGAGGAACTCCACCTTGTCCTTCCAAAAATCACACTTGCTGAACTTGGCGAAAAGTTGCTGTTCCCTTAGCTTTTCCAAAACTTGCCTCAAGTGCTCTGCATGTTCATCCTCTGTCTTGGAGTAGATTAGGATATCATCTATGAACACAACAATAAACTTGTCCAAATACTCCATGAACACCTTATTCATCATATTCATGAAATATGCTAGCGCATTCGTCATACCAAAGGACATAACAGTAAACTCATAATGTCCGTATCTTGACGAGAATGCAGTCTTCGGAATATCCTCTGATCGGATCTTCAACTGATGGTATCCCGATCTTAGATCAATCTTGGAGAAAACTCCGGCTCCTCTCAGCTGATCAAACAAATCATCGATCCTCGGTAGCGGGTACTTATTCTTCACGGTGACTTCATTGAGTGCACGGTAGTCAATGCACATCCTGAAACTCCCGTCTTTCTTCTTGACGAACAAAACTGGCGCTCCCCACGGCGACGAACTCGGTCTGATAAATCCTTTCTCCATTAACTCTTCAAGCTGTTTCTTCATCTCTACCAATTCCTCGGTGGACATCCGATAAGGTCTCTTTGCTATCGGTGCTATACCAGGTACAAGCTCTATCACAAACTCTATGTCCCGGTCTGGCGGCATACCAGGTAAATCTTCAGGAAAAACATCTGGATACTCATTTACCACTGAAACATCTTCTATGCTGATTGCCTTGGTACTGTTAACCATCAACTGACCATTTCTAATGGCGGTAGCTTGAAATTCCACTTTCTTCCCACACGGGCTCTCAACTGAGATAGTCCTTCGTCCACAATCTAATACGGCCTTGTGCTTGGATAACCAATCCATTCCCAAGATAACATCTAAGGTCTGGGTTTCCAAAATAATAAGGTTCGCTAGGAACTCTATCCCATCTATTAGTATTCTCACCCCAGAACATCCTACTTTCGTTCGGAGTTCGGAACCAGGGGTTTGAACTAAAAGCATGCATTTAAGTCTTGCTATCTCCAAATCATTTTTAGCAGCAAAGCCTTGAGAAACAAACGAATGTGAAGCTCCAGAATCAAACAAAACTGTTGCAGGTACTGAGTTAACAAGTAACTTACCCAGTACGATGTCCGTGGCATTCTGCAGTGCATCTGCGGTGACATGATTGACTCGGCCTCTCACCACGGTCTGAGGTGCTGCTCCTGGTGCTGGCGTCCTAGCTGGTGTGAATCCCAGATTGAAGCGAACTGGGGTCACTCCTGTTGTCTTCTTAGGACAATTGTTGGCAAAGTGCCCTGGCTCGTTGCAGTTGTAGCAACGTCTCACTGTTCCTTATTGACTGCTTGAAGCGGCGTTTCTGGCTAGTGCTGGGGTCTGATAGTTTTGATTGACGGGTCTTGGTGCTGGTGACGGTGTCCTTGTTGTATTCTGCGGCTGGAATCTGAAAAACTGATTTGGCGCAACCCTCAAGCGTTGCTGCGCTCCCTAACGCGATCACGATCTTTGTATCTGCGCTTCTGTTCTCATCCAGTTCCTTGCGCTTTGTCCTCAAGAATAAGCGCCTTATTCACAAGCTCCTGGAAATGCGGAAAGGTGTGGGTGATCACCCCACTGTAGTCCTGAGTTAAGTCCCTTCATGAAGCGAGACTGCGGCTTTATCTGTCGCTACGTCTTGGTGCGTAACGTGCAAGCCGTGTGAACTTGTTCGAGTATTCGACCCGGCTGATTACCTTGCTTGATGCTCTGAACTCCTCCTTCTTGAGGTCCATGATTCCTTCCAGACGTGATACCGATTTAAATGCGGTGTGAACTCTTCCCAAGTGATATCCTGAGGTTCTCTGCGTGGCACGAAGTTCTCCCACCATTCGTAATTGTTCCTTCCAACTGATGAGAAGCGTAGAGTACCTTCTCATTTCCCATGCATTGAGCAATGTGTAGCTTCCTCCAATTGACCTTAACCAGTCATCGGCCTCCAACGGATTGGCATTCCCAGAGAAAGTGGGTGGATGAGTCTTCATAAACTCTGACAGTCTTGTATTCTGGCGTTGTCCTTGATTGACTTGATTAGCGGTGGCCTGAGCAGTGACGTGTTGCATCTGTTGCATCATAGCATGCATCAGCGAGTCTGAGCGATGAAGAAATGCTCCAAAATTCTGCATGTCCACTGGCGGTGCTGGTGCTCCATCATTGGGGTTTTCAGCTGGGCGAGAACCACTGCCATTGCCTCCAAGGTTTCCGCGGGTGTTCACCATCTGTCGATTGCTCCAAGGTTTAGAGATGAGAGGGAACAAGAATAGACAAGTAGTAGGGAACTTATGGGGGAAAAGTGTAACTCAAAATCCAACTTTATTAATAATAATAGTAATAAATTGGTATGGTTTCTTACAATGCCTAAGGGCCTTGCAACACATACTGCACACTCAGCAATCAATGAAATCCAATGCCTCTAAAGGGTGACTCTTATTCTATAACGCGACTCGACGAAGGAGTCTCACTACAACACCTATGCTCACTCATCGAGAAAACCTCCACGGCCTGGGTACGGGTGCTGCGGCATAGGCGCGAAACGATCGCCATGCCCTGCAACTGTGTCAACTGTGGTAGTCGAAGAAGCGGTGTCCTCCTCAAGCTCTGGCTCTTCCGGATCTGGCTCGTGTAGCTCGAGTACTGGCTCCGGCTCTGGTGCGTACAACGCCGTCTCTAACTCTCCAATCCTGTGCAGAAGATGTGACACATACTCCTGAGTCTCCCGCCATCTGTTCTTCTCTGCAGTGATCTCCTTGCAGGCCTTCTGTAGCTCCTTGCTCGTATCATCAAGTACATCCTCCTGGGCGACAACAAGTCGTGCCAATTGTGTGATCACGGCGTTCTCATCCTGAATCATCTTCGGGTCGAGAAGGTTATTGCTGCGCGGATGATAACGGAACACCATGCCCTCTAACTCTCTGGCGTAGATGCGGGCAATGTGCCGCATTACTCGTCGCGACACCTCCTGGATACCCATCTGCATTGTAGACCTCTTGGCAGTGCAATGTATCGGGCGATTGCCCGGGTCCTTCTTCCTGGCAGGTACCACAATCTTCATGTCACAAGCCTTGATCAATCCTGCTTGTCTGATTACGTCCATTTGGTAATTCGGCTTCTCAAAACCTCCGAGAGTCTGCAGCATACACCAAAGTTCTGCGGCGTGACCAACCTCAAGATCGACGTAGTTGATCTCTCCTTCCATCTGTCAAAGGATACTTACGTAAGATCGCAGCACTTTAAAAACCAATGTGGAAGACAAAAAGAACTCAGCAAGGGGTATGAACAAGAATGAAAGGGGTAAGTCGAGAATTCATTCATTATCTTGGCAAATTTTACCTTTAGAAAATAGGTTTTATCCTCACTACGACCATTCTAACTATGGGTTGAGCCTACAGTCAGTATGGCTCTGATACCACCTCTGTCGGGACCCGAATCTGCAAATCCGGACCCTCTGTGTATTCAGCACTAGTCCAGGAATGCGCTAGTGCACACAGTCTCAACATTGGTAAATATCACAATCATACCACTCGATACTAATAAAGTACTTTAATTAGGTAACCAAACTGGTTGCTTGACCTTATGGTCAAGTTACAAATATACGCCACGCAGGGCGAAACTTATTAAGAGAGAAATAATAGCAGCGGAAAAATAAGATAACATCGTGGCGCCATCCAGTATACCACAGGCAACTGACTGGGACTCGATTCCTAGTTAGACGGTTCCTCTGAAAGCTCCTCCTCCGAAGCTGGTGTAGACTCTTCTTCAACTGGTGTTGTATTGTGGCAAGGGTGAGTACTTGGTACTCAGCAAGTCATGCACAGAATGCAAACTAATATACTACATGCATGGCTTAGTACAAAGGAATAGCTCAGGGTATAATTGCAGTAAAACAGCATTTGACAAGTAGCATAAGTAGATTCGAAAGCAATAGAAACAAGTATAAGATCAATAACTTTTCCAGGAGTTTAATCAACATCTTTTCCATTCCTAAACCACATTTCCATCAACATCTTTATTTAAACCAAACCCAACCTTTCAAGTCCAAGTTATTTTCAAGAAAGTCTAACCCTTGACTGTAATTCCCGAGCGATGTCCAATACCGCGGACACGGCTATTCGAATAGATTTTACACTCTGCAGAGGTTATGCACTTTACCCACAAGATACAGTCAAACACCACAAAGGCGAGTTCCCGTAACAAAGTCTTTCGGAAACTTCTAACAGCACAAGTGGTCCTCTCCGGTGTTGCACACTAACCCTTCCCTTAGCAAAGGCGAAGTTTAGGTCAAGCCACCGTTAGATGGGTACCTGGCCTCAGTGTAACACCCCAAAATTTTGCTTTCCTTGAATTCATGTGTGATTTGGCACTTTGATGAATTTTTGGAATTTTCTGGAATTTATTTGGATTTATTTGGGATTTATTTGAATTTATTCCATTTTGAAATAATTGAAGAATTTAATTTTGCAAATAAATTTTTGTTGGAAATATTTTATTTGAGTCCAAAATGATCCAAAGTATTTTCGAATTTTTACGGAATTTTTACGAGTCATTTGCTATTTTTAATGAATTAAATGAATTACTAGGAATTATTTTAAATATTAAATCGCTGGAAAATCAAACTCGGGTCAAAATCTTGTTCATCAGCCAGAGCCGAGTCAGGACTGCGTGTTGAGTCAGGCGAAACCACGTGACTCGGCCGAACCGCTCCTAACCTAATCAATCCCAGTTGGATCAAGATCCAGCGAATTTGAGATCCATGCCCGAGGCCAGTAGTATCGGCCGGATCGATCGCGCCCGTGCGATCGGGGCCGTTAATCGCGCCACGTGGGCCGAGCTGCGATTGCGTCGTCTCCGTCAGTCGAGCCGGACTCCGGCCGATGAAGCGCCGTGGCCAAACTAGGGATTCATGCCCTGAGCACGCCTCGGGCTATTTAATGCCGGATCGCACCGAGGATCGCCATCCCACGCCCGGTCCGAAACCCTAGCTCACGTAGCTAGGATCCCCACCGTCTGTTGCTATTGCTCGCCGGAGTTGGTAAGCACTCAGCCCATGGTTCGCGCCGTTCATGCACCGTCGCCATCCACTCCAGCCAAGCGTTGACCCGGAATCGATCCCGCGTCAAGGCGCACCCGTGCCTACCATCCACTTCGCTTGGAGAACCTGCCCGGCGCCGTTAGGCGTGTCATAAGCCGATCATCGGCTCAGGCGTATGCCCGCGCGCCATTCGTCGCCGAGCCATCTCGGCCCGTCCGATCAAGATCGCGCGATCGAGATCTTGCCACGTCATCGCATGCGGTGAGGTTTTGAATTCACGATCTCTAGATCAATCTCAACCATTGGATCCTAAATCCAGCGGTCGGTTAACGCGTTCACCTGGCCAAGCGTAACACGAATCAATGCGGCGTTGATTTTCAAATCAGCGGTCTAGATCTAGCCACGTGGCGGCCAGCCGCGCGATGTGTGATGCGTGATCGGCGCGCGTGAGCGTGTCTCACGACCTGCAGGCCCGCATGTCGGCCAGCCAAAAGCTACACCATGGCGTGCGATAGCGTCATGGCCGAACCAGCTGTCGTGTCGCCCGATGTCTTTGGCGTCGACAATGGCGTCACCAGTGGACCACATATGGATCTCGTGGAAGTAGTGGGCCAAGGAGTCCACCAGTGGACGGCCCGCGTGGACCAAGTCCATGGGCCGGTGACGTCGACCAATGTCGAGGTGACACGTGTCCATCTTTGGCGCAATAATAATTAATTTCGAAAAAGAAAATGATTTATTAATTCGAAATATTGATTCAAAATTTAGAATTCAAACTTCAAGCGCTTATAACTTCGGCGTTTCAACTCCGATTTAGTGATTCAAATTTCTAAATTTGTATAAAATTGAGATCTACCTAAATATAAATTTTATTTAATTTTTGGACTAAAGTTTTTCTCTGAAATATTATTTAATTGATTATTTAAACTTTAATAAATCATAACTTTTGCATTTAACTCCAAATTTGTGATTCAGTTTCTAAAAATCCAGAAAATTACGTTCTCTCTGTTTTATGGATTTTATTTGGAGTTTGGATCTTTGCCTAGTGTTTATTTGTGTATTTGCTATTTGCAACTTTGCAGTAGAGCGTTGAAGTGCGGGAAGGATTCGAAGGAGAAGTGTTGACTTTCGGGATCAACTCAAGACCAAGAACAAGTACTTTTTGAAGGCAAGTTGTGCTTTGACCATGTTGATCCTATTTGAAAATCTATTTTGATTTAAACTATTGCATGCTAGTTCAATTAGAAAGATACTTTGTTTAAACATGGGGGTTAGATAAATACCAATTTGCTATATGACACCTTGATTACTTAAGTATGTGCCATGACCCTTTGTCACCCTAGTTGTGGTTTTACTAGTTGGACATTATTAAATTGCCAACATGGGTTTAGAGCCAGTTTGTAGTATCTTTGCCTTAGACACCTTTCGTGCTCATGACATGATTTTGGACAATCAAATGCTAATATGGACTTAATGATATATTGAACCTGTTTTGGAAAAGTATCATGTGATGTTGATGGCACGTGGTGCATGGTAATCAAGCGGGAGGTTTGATAAGCGATTTTCGGCCAGGGCATGTGGCAGATGTCAATTGGGCAGGTTGTGGCATTGGGAGTGATGATTTGGTTTTGGGTAGTCTTGCCTGGTCACTCTAAGGACTTAACCTTGCAAGCCTTTAGGCTGGGTCATACTTGCAACCACATGGTTTGGAATGGGACGGCCTAGTTGACTAAGTCGCTAAGGACTCACTTGTGGAGCCTCGGGGTGTCGATTACCGTTTGTGTGATTATGCGGGGGGCGTGTCGTGGTGTGGCAGTGCCCATCTAACGGTGTGTTGGTCCCATACTTCGCCTTGGCTAAGGGAAGGGATGGTGTAGAGCACGTCTAGGAGAGGACCACTGTGTTGTTTGAGGCTTAGAAAGGCTTTATTCTGAGGAACTGCCTTTGTGGTGTTTATTGTATCTTGTGGGTAAAGTGCATAACCTCTGTGAGTGTAGAATCTATTTGAATAGCCGAGTCCGCACGTCTTGGACAATGCTCGGGAATTACAGTCAAGGGTAGACTTTACGAAAATAACTTGGTTTTGAAAAGATGGGTTGGTTTAACAAGGAAGATGATGGAATTATGGTTTAGGTTGGGAAAAATGTTTGTTAAACTTCTTGAAAAGTTATTTATGCTTTACTCATTTCTCTTTGCTTCCGAATCTACTTATATTACTTTTCAAATGTTATTTCTTTGCAAAAATACCTTGTGCTATTCCTTTGTACCAAGCCATGCATATAGTATATTAGCTGCGTGCATTGCATGACTTCTTGAGTACCAAGTACTCACCCTTGCCTCAACACAATATCGAGTTGAAGAGGAAATTCGCCCGGCTTTGGAGGAGGAACTCCAAGAGACCGTCTACTTAGGGATCTGAGCCCGATCAGTTACTGTGGTATCTTTGGATGGCGCCCGCAGTTTATTTGATTTTCATTTGCTATTATTTCTCTCTGAATAAGTTTAAGCCTTCGAGGCATACATTTGTAACTTGACCATAAGGTCAAGTAACCCGATTTAGTTATTTAAATAAAGTACTTTGATAGTATCGATTGGTATGATTGTGATATATACCGATGTTCGAGTATGTGCACTAAGCGGCGTTCTGGACTAGTCTTTGAATACGAGAGTCGGGATTTGCAAATTCGGGGTCCCGGCAGAGGTAGTATCGAGCCATACTTAGTGTGAAGCTCAACCTAAGCTAGAATGGTAAGTAGTGAGGATAAAACCTATTTTCTAAAGCTAAAAATTTGTGAAGATAAGAAAATGACATCTCGACTTATCCCCTTCTCTCTTTTCTTGTCTCTTCTGAAATTTTCCCCTTACCTTGTCACAATTTAAAAATTCCGAGTTCTTACGTAAAGCACTCTTGTAGCGGATGGCGGGAAGCTCAAGAGTATAGCACACCTTCTCACGAAAGTTAGCGAGTTGGAGATGACTTTATGCGGACGGACCGAGGCGATGCTCGAGCTACGAGCGAGATCGGAGGAGTCGAGATCTCGATGAGGACCCGCTTCTTCGACTACCACGAGAGGACACGATTCTTTGGACATGGCGTCGTTTGGCGCTTTGTACCCGACACCGTACCAGGCCGTGGAGAGTTTTCTCGATGAGTGAGCATAGGTTCTATAGTGAGACTCCTTCGGCGAAAGTCGAGTCATAGAGTAAGAAGTCACCCTTTAGGCGTTAGACTCGAGTTAGTTCGATTTGGATTTTCATTGTTTCTTTGAGTGTGCGGTATGTGTTGCAAGGCCCTTAGGCATTATGTAAGCAGCCATACCAAGTTATTAATAATAAAGTTGGACCTTAAGGCTACACCTTTAAGCCCCGCATAGGTTCCATATTACTTGTCTATTCTTGTTTCCCTCTCATCTCTAAACCTAGAGCAAATCGGCAGATGGTGAACACCGTGGGAACTTTGGAAGCAATGGGAGTGGTTCGCCCGAAAACCCCAATGATGGAGCACAGCACCACCTGATTGATATCACGAGTTTTGGGCCTTTCTTGCTGCCCGGACTTCGAGTTGATGCATGCTATGATGCAACAAATGCAGCACGTCCTTTGCTCAGGCCACTTTGCTAATCAAGTTAATCGGGGCCACGTGAATACAAAGCTGTCGAGTTCATGAGAACTCACCCACCCACTTTCTCTGGAATGCCAATCCATTGGAGGCCGATGATTGGTTAAGATCAATTGAGAGGAAGCTACACATGGCTCAATGCATAGGGAATGAGAAGGTACTCTCGCTTCTCATCAATTTGGAAGGAACAGCCGCAGAATGGTGGGAGAACCGTGCCCTTGCAGAGAACCCTCAAGATATCACTTGGGAAGAGTTCACGGTGCATTAGAGCCGTTATCACGTGCACGAAGGAATCATGGACCTTAAGAAGGGAGGAGTTGAGCCTTTGAAGCAAGGTAATCGGCCCGGTGGTGACTACTGAACAAGTTCACCCGGCTAACGCTCACGCTTTGAGGATGTAGCGACAGGATAAATCCAGGCAGTCTCGTTTTATGAAGGGACTTAACTCGGGATTACAAGTAGGGTTGATCACCCACACCTTTCAGATTTCCAAGAATTGGTGAATAAGGCGCTTATTCTTGAGGACAAAGCGCAAGGAGGCTGGATGAGAGCGAGGCGTAGGATGCAGCCAAGGATCACGCCAGAGAAGCATAGGCGCTGAGAGTTGCACCAAATCAATTCTTGATTCAACCACGAGAATACAGCGGGGACACCATCCCGGCACCAAGACACCTTAATCGAACTACCAAACCCGGCCCACTTCGCTAAAGCTACCCAGGCGTCGGCAAGGCAGTGAGGCGGTATTACAAGCTACTGTGAGCAGGACACTTTGCCATGATTGTCCAAAGAAGGCGGCGAGGAAGCGACCCGGTTCGCTTCAATCTAGGAACCACCCGGCTAGGGCGCCCGGCGCAGAGAGCCACACCCCAGGACCGTGGTGAGAGGCCGAGTCAACCATGTCACCGCCGGATACCTTTGCTGAGAATGCTCACGGACGTCGTCTTGGGTAAGTTACTAGTTAACTCGATACACCTGTGATTTGTTTGACTACGGAGCTCCGCATTCGTTTGTTTAGCAAGGCTTTGCTGCTAGAAATGACTTGAGAATTGCAAGACTTAAGTGCATGCTTTTAGGTTCAAACCCTGGTTCGAACTCGAGCGGAGTAGGATGTTCGGGGTGAGAATACTAATAGATGGAATAGAGTTCCTATGCAAACCTTATAATTTTGGAGACCGGACCTTAGATGTTATATTGGGAATGGATTGGTTATCCAAGCACAAAATTTTGTATTGGATTGTGGGCGAAAGGACTATCTCCGTTGAGAGCCCGTGTGGGAAGAAAGTGGAATTTCAAGCCACTGTGATTAGAGATGGGCGATTGATGGATTACTTGATGCCAAGGCAATCGGCATAGAGGATGTCCCGAGTGGTGAATGAGTACCCGATGTTTTCTAGAAGATCTACAGTATGCCGCCAGACAGGGACATAGAGTTTGTGATAGAGCTTGTACAGTACAGCACCGATAGCAAAGAGACCCTATCGGATGTCTGGGAGTTGGTAGAAATGAAGAAAGCAGACTAGAGGAGTTAATGGAGAAAGGATTTATCGAGACCAAGTTAGTCACCGTAGAGGAGCACAGTTTTTGTTTGTCAAGAAGAAGGGCGGGAGTTTCGGGATGTGCATTGACTACAGTGCACTCAATGAAGTCACCGTGAAGAATAAGTATCCGCTACCAGGGATTGATGATTTGTTTGATGGTTAAGAGGCGGAGTTTTCTCCAAGATTGATCGAGATCGGGATACCATCGATTGAAGATCCGATCGGAAGATATTCCGAAGGCGCATTCGTCAAGATATGGACATTCACGAGTTTCTGATTATGTCCTTTGGGCTGGCGAATCGCGGCTTATTTCATGAATATGATGAATAAGGTGTTCATGGAATATTTGGACAAGTTTGTAAGTCGTGTTCATAGACGATATCCTAATCTACTCCAAGGCAGGAGGATGAACATCAGAACACTTAAGGAGAGTTTTGGAAAAGGCGAGGAGCGACAACTTTTAGCCAAGTTCAGCAAGTGTGATTTTGGAAGGACAAGGTGGAGTTTCTTGGACATGTAATGGCTGCGAGGAGTCGTAGTAGATCCAAGCAAAGTAGAAGGCGTGTTACATTGGGAGCAGTAGGTAATTGTGACCCAGTTGGAGTTTCCTTGGAATGGCGGGATACTACCGCCGTTTCATTGAAGGCTTTGACAATCGCGAAACCTCTTCGCAATTCTTTGAAGAAGGAAAAAAGTTTGCATGGGCCGGGAATGTGAGAAAGGATTCGGGGTGAAGAAGCGATTGACGCCAGCAGGTGTTAGTTCTCTGGGATGTTGCTCAAAGCCCGATATTTATTGTAGCGCATCGCGCCAAGGACTTGGATGTGCGTCTTGTCAGAGCGGAAGGTACGTCGCTTATGCATCAAAGGCGAGTTGAGGCCGCATGAGAAAATTATCCGACACATGACCTAGAGTTAGCGCCGTAGTGCATGCCTTGAAGATATGGCGTCACTATCGATTGGAAGCAGATGTGAAGTATATCACGGATCATAAGAGCCTTAAGTACATATTCACCCGATCGGATACGAATATGAGGCGAGAGAAATGGTTAGAGTTGATCAAGGACTATAATGTTGGAATCCATTACCATCCGGGAAGGCCAGCGTAGTAGCCGATGCCCTGAGTCGGAAAAGCCATACCGTGAGTGCGTTGCTAGCCACAAGTCGAGGATGAGTTATGTAAGGATTTTCAGAAAATGAGGATTGAGGTTGTACCTAAGCGGATTCTTGGCCGCATTGGAAGTAAAGCCTACTTTAGAGGACCGGATCAGAGAAGGACGAGAAGGATGATGACAAGATCCGGCGGGGATTAAGTCCATCAAGGAGGAAGGCAAGGCAGAGAGGACTTCAAGTTGGATGAGCAAGGCACGTTGTGGATGAGGATCGGATTTGTGTGCCTAACAAAAGGAGTTAAAGCAAGCTGATTTTGGAAGAAGCCCATGACTCAAGTACTCAATTCATCTGAGGCGCCAAGATGTCGAGGATCGAAGAGAGATGCACGGTGGCGAGTATGAAGCGTGAAGTTGCCGAGGCAGGTTGCATTGTCTGCGGCGTATGCAGAAGTCAAGGCAATGCATCGAGAGACCGGCGGGATTGCTACAACGCTGAAGATACTGAGTGGAAGTGGGAGGAAATCGGAATGGATTTCATTACCGGTTTCTGCCCGAAGACTCAAGGAGGTTATGACTCCATATGGGTTATAGTGGATCGCTTGACTAAAGTAGCCCATTTATCCCGTGAAGACCACTTACTCGGGAGATAAATTAGCGAGTTGTACATGATCGGGATCGTTTGTTTTGCGGAGTGCCAAAGAGGATTGTATCGGACGGAGGTACCCAATTTACCTCAAGGTTTTGGAATAAGTTGCATGAAGCCATGGGAACCGTTTGAACCGATCTGACTTATCATCCTGAGGCGGATGGGCAGAAGAAAGAGTCAACGGTCCGGAGGATATGTTGAGAGCTTGTGCATTGGCTTATGCTACCTCTTGGGATAAGAGTTTAGTATCAAGGGATTCGATTACAACAATAGTTATCGGCTGAGTTCTGAGATGTCACCTTTTGAGAGCCTTTGTATGGTCGACCACTGTCGGACGCCATTGAATGGAATGAGACCGGCGCCAGTGTCTTTGGGCGATATTCTTCAAAAATTTGAAGAAACGGTCGCTATGATTAGGGAAAGGTTGAAGATAGCCCAATCACGACAAAAGAGTTATCTTGACAATCGTCGCCGAGATTTGAGTTTTTGAACGAGAAGACTTTGTATACCTCCGATTCGCCTCTCGGGGAGTTAAGAGGTTCCATGCCAAAGGGAAACTTGCACCCGTTATGTTGGACCATTTAAGATTTTGAGCATGGAGCGAAGTTGCTTATCAGTGGAGTTGCCCTGATCGTTAACGAAGTACATGATGTATTCCATGTGTCCCGAGTTGAAGAAGTGTCTTGAGTTAGGAGGAACAGACCTTTGTTAGAATCAATTGAGTTGCAAGAGGACTTGACTTATAAGGAGTATCGTGAGGATTCTAGACACAATGGATCGAGAAACTAGAAACAAGTCAGCTTCGTTTGCAGCAGAGTTCGATGGAGCAACCATGCAGACGAAGCGACTTAGGGCTTGAGAGGATTTGAAGGAAGAATTTCCAAACCTATTCCTTTAGTGAGCCCTGAATCTCGGGGACGAGATTCTATTAAGGGGGGGAGGTTTGTAACACCCCAAAATTTTGCTTTCCTTGAATTCATGTGTGATTTGGCACTTTGATGAATTTTGGAATTTTTACGGAATTTATTTGGATTTATTTGGGATTTATTTGAATTTATTCCATTTTGAAATAATTGAAGAATTTAATTTTGCAAATAAATTTTTGTTGGAAAATATTTTATTTGAGTCCAAAATGATCCAAAGTATTTTTGAATTTTACGGAATTTTTACGAGTCATTTGCTATTTTTAATGAATTAAATGAATTACTAGGAATTATTTTAAATATTAAATCATTTGGAAAATCAAACTCGGGTCAAATCTTGTTCATCCGTGGCAGGAAGTCAGACTCGTGTTAGTCAGGCAGAAACCACGTGACTCGGCCAAGAACCGCTCCTAACCTAATCAATCCCAGCCCAGTTGGATCAAGATCCAGCGGTGAGATCCGCCCAAACCCGGCGGCCGTATCGGCCGGATCGTCCAGCGCCCGTCGATCGGGAGCCGTTAATCGCGCCACGTGGGCGGCTGCGATGCGTCGTCTCCGTCGGTCGGCCCGGACTCCGCCCGGTGAAGCCGCCGTGGCCAGACTGAGTTCATGCTGAAACACGCCTCGGGGGCTATTTAATGCCGGATCGCACCGAGATCGCCATCACGCCCGGTCCGAAAACCTAGCTCACGCCGCTAGGATCCCCACCGTCTCGCTGCTATTGCTCGTCGGAGTTGGTAAAGCACTCGCGCGGTTTAGCCCGATTTATACCGTCGCCATCCTCCGTAAGCGTTGACGAGATCGGATCCCTTGCGTCAGCGCACCGTGCCTACCATCCGCCGGCGGAGAGCCTGCGGCGCCGTTAGGCGTGTCATAAATCATCAGCTCGCGCAAGCGCCGCCGCGCCGTGCCGTCGCCGAGCCATCTGTTGCCGTCCGATCAAGATCGCGATCGAGATCTTGCCCGCGTCATCGCGCGGTGAGGTTTAGATTACGATCTCTAGATCCAATCTCAACCATTGGATCTAAATCCAACAGATCGAGATTAACGCGTTCACCCCAAGCGGCGTAACACGAGATCAATGGCGGTTGATTTTCAAATCAGCGGTCTAGATCTAGCCACGTGGCGAAAGGCCAACCGCCGCGATCGGTAGCGGTCGGCGCCCGCGCATGAGCGTGTCTACGACACCGCGGCCGCGTATGTCGGCCCGGCCAAAGCTACACCATGGCGTCACGATGGCGTCATGGCGAACCCGCTGTCGTAATTTGTCCCGGCCGGTGTCTTTGGCGTCGACAATGGCGTCACCGAGTGGACCACATGTCGATCTCTCGTGGAAGCCGTGGGCCAGAGTCCACCGTGGACCCGGCGGCGTGGACCAAGTCCATGGACCGGTGGCGTCGAGCCAATCGAGGGTGACGTGTCCATCTTGACCAATAATTAATTTCGAAAAAGAAAATGATTTATTAATTCGAAATATTGATTCAAAATTTAGATTCAAACTGCGCTTATAACTTTCGGCGTTTCAACTCGGAATTTGAGTGATTCAAATTTCTAAATTTGTATAAAATTGAGATCTACCTAAATATAAATTTTATTTAATTTTTGGACTAAAGTTTTTCTCTGAAATATTATTTAATTGATTATTTAAACTTTAATAAATCATAACTTTTGCATTTAACTCCAAATTTGTGATTCAGTTTCTAAAAATCCGAGAAAATTACGTTCTCTCTGTTTATGGATTTTATTTGGAGTTTTAGGATCTTTTGCCTAGTGTTTATTTGTGTATTTGCTATTTGCGCTTTGCGAGTAGGCGTTGAAGTCTTGGGAAGGATTCGAAGGAGAAGTGTTATTTCGGGGGATCCAACTCAAGACCAAGAACAAGTACTTTTTGAAGGCAAGTTGTGCTTTGACCATGTTGATCCTATTTCGAAAATCTATTTTGATTTAAACTATTGCATGCTAGTTCAATTAGAAGATACTTTGTTTTAAACATGGGGTTAGATAAATACCAATTTGCTATATGACACCTTGATTACTTAAGTATGTGCCATGACCCTTTGTCACCTAGTTGTGGTTTACTAGTTGGACATTATTAAATTGCCAACATGGGTTTAGACAGTTGTAGTATCTTGCTTAGACACACTTTACGTGCTCATGACATGATTTTGGACAATCAAATGCTAATATGGACTTAATGATATATTGAACTGTTTTGGAAAAGTATCATGTGATGTTGATGTACGTGGTGCATGGTAATCAACTGGGGTTTGATAAGCAGTGATTTCGGCCGGGGCATGTGGCAAAATGTCAGTGGGCAGTTGTGGCATTGGGAGTGATGATTTGGTTTTAGGGTAGTCTTGCCCTGGTCACTCTAAGGACTTAACCTTGCAAGCCTTTGGCCCAGGTCATACTTGCAACCACATGGGTGGAATGGGGCGGCCCCTAGTTGACTAAGTCGCTAAGGACTCACTTGTGGAGCCTCGAGTGTCGATTACACCGTTTGTGTGATTATGCAGGAGGCGTGTCGTGGTGTGGCAGTACCCATCTAACGGTGTGTTGGTCCCATACTCGCCTTGGCTAAGGAAGGGATGGTGTGAAACAAATCTGGGAGAGGACCACCTGTGTTGTTTGAGGCTTAGAAAGGCTTTATTCTGAACTTCGCCTTTGTGGTGTTTGTATCTTGTGGGTAAAGTGCATAACCTCTCTGCGGAGTGTAGAATCTATTTGAATAAGCTAGGAGTCCGATCTTGGACAATGCTCGGGAGATTACAGTCAAGGAGTAGACTTTACGAAAATAACTTGGTTTTGAAAAGATGGGTTGGTTTAACAAGGAAGATGATGGAATTATGGTTTAGGTTGGGAAAAATGTTTGTTAAACTTCTTGAAAAGTTATTTATGCTTTACTCATTTCTACGCTTCCGAATCTACTTATATTACTTTTCAAATCTGTTGTTTCTTGCAAAAATACCTTGTGCTATTCCTTTGTACCAAGCCATGCATATAGTATATTAGCTTTGCGTACATGCATGACTTGCTGAGTACCAAGTACTCACCCTTGCCTCAACACAATGCTCAGTTGAAGAGGAAGTGCCGACTTTGGAGGAGGAACTCCAAGAAGACCCGAATCTACTTAGGGATGCGAGCCAGTCGGTTGCTGTGGTATCTTTGGATGGCGCCCTGAATTTATTTGATTTTCATTTGCTATTATTTCTCTCTGAATAAGTTTCGCCTTCACAGAGGCATACATTTGTAACTTGACCATAAGGTCAAGTAACGATTTAGTTATTTAAATAAAGTACTTTGATAGTATCGATTGGTATGATTGTGATATATACGATGTTCGGTTGTGTGCACTAAGCGCGTTCCTGGACTAGTGCTGAATACGAGAGAAGGTCGGGATTTGCAAATTGGGGTCCGATACACTCGGCCCGATCGCTCCCGTACAACTACACAAGCGGTGTAGTTGACACGAAGGTTCCACAGTGCGTTATTAGCAACTTAATCAACTAGGTCCGTCCCATTACGGACAAATGGTTGCACGCTTGACTCGATTCAAAGGCTTGCAAGGTTAAGTCCTTAGGGTGACCAGGGCAAGACTACAGAAGAACCAAACCAATATTCCCAATGCCACAACTGGCCAACCTGATCATTCTAGCCACATGCCCCGGACAAAAGCTATTTATCAAACCCCAGTTGATTACCATGCACCACGTGCCATCAACATCACATGATACCTTCCCAAAACAGGTTCAATATATCATTAAGTCAATATTAACATTTGATTGTCCAAAATCATGTCATGAGCACGTAGCAGGTCTAAGCAATATGCTACAACGGTCTAAAAACCCATGTTGGCAATTTAATAATGTCCAACTAGTAAACCACAACTAGGGTGACAAGGGGTCATGGCACATATTCAATTAACCAAGGTGTCATACAGCAATTAGGCATTTATCTAATTCCCCAGAATTAAATAAAGTATTTTCTAATTGAACTAGCATGCAATAAATTAAATCAAAATAGGTTTCAAAATAGGATCAATATGGTCAAAGCACAACTTGCCTTCAAAAAGTACTTGCTCTTGGTCCTGAGCTGGCTCCTGGGTCAATACTTCTCCTTCGAATCCTTCTAGCACTTCAACGTCTACTCGTAACGCGTGCAAATAGCAACAAATGAATAAAATAGTAGATAAAAAGTGTCCAAACATCCTAATAAAGTTCACAAACAGAGAGAGCAAAATTTTATGAATTTTTAGAAACTGGAATCGTCAAATTCGGAGTTTAAACGCGAAAGTTATAGCATTTTGAAGTTTAAATAATCAATTAAATAATATTACAGAGAAGAACTTTAGTCCAAAAATTAAATAAAATTCATCATTAGGTAGATCTCAATTTTATACAAATTTAGAAATTTGAATCACTCAAATCGGAGTTAAAACGCAAAAGTTATAAGCGTTTGAAGTTTGAATCAAATCCTGAAATCAATATTCGAATTAATAAATCATTTTCTTTTTCGAAAATTAATTTATTGCGTCAGCAGGGACACGTGTCAGCCTCTGATTGGACGGCTGACGTCAGCCGGTTCACGGGCTCAGCCCACGGCTCGGCTCGGTTCCACCGTGGACCTGGTCCACGGCTCACGTGTCTCTGACAGGTGGGACCCACTGAGGTAGCGTCATTCTTGGCGTCGGTGGGGACTCGGCCCGTTCGGCGGCAGTGGGACCCAGGTAGCGTCATTGCTGGCGCCACCGCACGGCTGAGGTGGCGGCGGGTGGGCCCCGTATGCGTCGGCGTGACGTCATGGTGCGGTTTGGCGCGTCGGCCGACACGGGCGGCGTGTTAGTGACCCACGCCCACGCATGGGTGACCACGGCGGTCAAGCTTCCCGCTACGATGGCGCAATCGGGCCGTTGGTTTGAAATCAAGCGGCTTGGATTGGATCTGGGTTTCACGCGTTTGGGTGAACAGCGTCGAATCTGGATCGTTGGGTCTAGATCAATGGTTGAGATCCAATCTAACGCCAGATAACGCGCGGCTAACGCTAACCGCACGATCTAGATCTAACGGTGAGATTGGATCTAGGGTTTGGAGCAGGATCTCACCGGCGGGTGACGTGGCACGATCCGCCCGTGGCGATGGAGATCCGACGGTCCCACGAGCTCGGAGTCGGCGATGGCGACGCTGACGAGCCGGGCCGCCCGAGGGACGGCAACCAACGGCGCGGCGTTGCGGGCTCCTCCGGCGTGAAGACTTGCACTCCGAACGCGTCTTGACGCGAGGAACTGATCTGGCTCAACGGCGCCGAGGACGACGGAGACGGCGGCAAGCGGCAAGGAGGCGCGGCGGAGACCTAAACCAACTCTGGCGAGCTCGCGAATAGCCGGCGGCGACTTGGGCGGCGTGAGCTAGGGATCAGATGCGCAATGAAGTCGGCTATCCGACACGGGTGGCGGCGCATTAAATAGGCCCTCGGCGTCCGTGATACGCGGAAAAGCGAGGCCTCGCGCCTGGCGGCGGCGGAATCCGGCGGCGATACGGAGAGGGTAGCGTGGGCGCCGCGAGCCGTTGGATCTTGATCCAACGGTTGGGTAACAGGCTCGGTCGGCTCGGCGACTGGCCGGTTCGGTCGGGTTGGGCTCGGGCGGCGTGGCGCGTTAAGTGGCCGTTGGATCTTGATCCAGCGGTCCACGTCAACTAGGTTCGGTAAGTGGGTTCGGCTCGACCACATGGCTTCGGTCGGACTCGAACTCGAGTCGACTCGGGCTCGATCGGATGAGCGATTACTCGACAGGTTGATTTTTCCAGCGATTTAATAATTTGATTAATTCCCAGAAATTCATTTAATTCATTAAATATAGTAAAATACTCAGAAAAATTCCAGAAAAATTCTGGAAAATATTTTAGGGCATTTGGGACTCAAATAAAATATTTCCAACAAATTTTTATTTGCAAAGTTAAATTTTTAATTATTTCAAAGTGGAATAAATTCAAATAAATTCCAAATAAATCCAAATAAATTCCAGAAAATTTCAAAAATTCACCAAAGTGCCAAATCACACATGAATTTAAGAAAAGCAAATTTTTGAGGTGTTACACAAAGTTTCAGAAGTTTGACCATCGCTATGCCCAAAACGACAACTATTTGTGACTAGAGGGAGTATTAGATATGCATGCACAATTGATATGTTTGTGCTAGTTGTTATTTAATGGTGTCATTAATTATTAAAGTGAAAAAATTAGTATATTTGATAAGGCCATAGCACAAACAGTATACAATTAATAGTATTTGTAAATTGAATTTTTTATGGTACATACATTGTATTGGTAGAGTGAAAAATTGATTTTGGGCGCACGTAGAAAATTTTTAGTAAAATATGGTAGTGAACGAACATTATTGAAGTTTCAATGCGTTTTTGTTGATGAAATAACACTAATTGTTTGTATACGAGTTAGTAGTTAATAATTAAATAGATTATATTAAATTTTTTAAATTATGTGTATTCTTGTAAATTAGTTAGGGATGTATAATTTTACTAAATTGTACGATACCGGCCATAGTACACTAGTATATGATAGGAAAAGTCGGTTAATTTGATGATTAATAATTAAGAGTTAACATATCTAATGTCTGCACATAGATTTTTACTGCATTGGGCCCACATGCACGTGAGTAAAAGATATTACGGCCGACGTGGGGCTACTGCCGAGCCAGCCGATCGAGCCGTCCGTTTGAACCCCACAGGCCGCAGCGCTTTCCAGCCGTTCCCTAGGCACAAATGAAGTGTTCCTTCACAGTCTGGCCCATGTATTTTCGGAAAATTACAGTAATATTTCCCAAGAAAGATCTAAGTAAATTTTAAAAGGTACTTGTTTACTCCTTCCGTTCTTTTTATTTGACTTTTGTTTTACTTATCTGAGACGCAACTTTCACGTTACTTGTTTTAAACTTTGCATTAAGACATACTAATAAAATTATAATATTAAAAGTATTTTAAACGAAAATTTTAATAATATAATTTTTATATAACCAATCTGAATAGTTCTAAAACTAGTAGTGGATAAACTTTAGAAAGTTCGAGAACACTCAGGGCCTGTTTGAATGAGGGGATTTGAATTTGAATAATTAGGAATGGTATTTTACTGAAGTAGATCTTGTGCGGACTTGATGTGCATTGTACAACTCTACGGAGAAAACAGTAAATTATACCGCTGAGATATCAATTATCAAACAAATTATTGTAGGGATATGGTCCAACTCATCTCTATAATAATATAAAACACACAATTGTATCCTTAGATAAGATTTTTGATGGATTTTATTTGTTTTGCTTGATGTTAATGGATAGATAGAGCTGACTTGTAGGATGCAGGTGACATTTTTTTTTGAAAGGGGCTATTTGCAAAGTGATCATCCATGTGCCCGAAGCATATTTGCCTCATTGTGTTCCTAGTAGGGATGGAAATGGTACGGATATTTTCCGACCGACCGACCGACCGAATTGATTTGGATGATGATTTGGATAGTTTCACAGATATCCAGTTGATTTCTCGGATAAGGATATGGATACAGATAATTTACATGGATATGGATACGGATATGAAACACTGATTATCCGATGGATACGGAATATCCGAGTTTTTGTTCGGATAATATCCGAATATGACATACGGATATTATCCGAATAACACGTTTCAGAATAACACATTAACAATTTAACATGTTTCACTGTTTCAGAGATTGGGGTCTGCATTGGATGACAAGATATAATGTGTTCATGTGTGCTAGATGCTAATTTGGAGATATTTGGGTAAAGATGGTATAGAAATTGGCAAGTGGCGTTTCACGAGGACTACTTAGGATTCAGCAGCATATGCCAGCTGCAAATCATTTGGTTCAATTATTGCAATAGGGTACATTGTTACTCACAGAGTCACATGTATGACAAGCTAGGGATAAAAAGGCAAAAAAAAGACATACAAATATATTTCTTTTGGAATTTTGAATTTAAATTTGGACCGATTTTGGAAAAAAACTGAAATTGGATTTTAAAATATCCGACTAATATTATTCGTATCCATGTTGATTCCGATCCGTATTCGATCTGTATTCGTAACCGATATTATCCTGTATTATTCATATTCGATTCTGTATTCGACACTATTCGTATTCGATTCTGTATTCGATAAAAAATACGGATACGGATATGAATAGGACGATATTCGACCGTATCCGATCCGATCACATCCCTAGTTCCTAGATAGCAACTTCTAGGATTTTACATTTCAACTAAGTCATGTGCTCCCTCCGTTCAAATTTATAGGAAGTATTTTTTGAATGGTCTACATATAAGATGCATTTCATATTACAATGCAAATTAATGTGATGCTTATTTTATATCGTAATAAATATCTATATTTAATTAATATTCTCTACATGCATACATTAAATATAGTGATTAGAGATAATAATTAGGGTAGCTTATTTATTTTCAATTCTCTACATGCATACATTGAATATAGTGCTTAGAGATAATAATTAGGGTAGTTTATTTATTTTCAATATCTTCTTCTATGTGCCAAGAGAAAATACATCATATAAACTTGGATGGATAGAGTATATAATAGATTAAACTATTCTCTTTTATTAGATCACTTATTGCTCCTCGATTATATGTATTACTCTAGTCCATTACACTAAATAATTTTGAAAATAGCCAAAGCAAAAAAAGGTATATAAGAATAAGATTGCAAAAATCATCTCAAAACTGTAAAATAATACCTATTTAAAAACAAAATTTGAAAACTAAAATATCATAAATATATACCCACACAAAAGATCGGAGGGAGCACTTGTCAACTCGTCCATGTTCAGAGTCCATCGTTAGAAAACAGACCGTGCAATGAAGTAGCAAAACTCCAATCTTTACTCGAAACTTCTTTTAGACCTCAACGAAGCCCAGACCAAAATGTACTACCACAAAGTTGAAATTTGCTGTTTAGTACTGACGTAAAGACTATTTGAGTTCAAAAACACCATGATTGTCACTGTCTCGCTGATATATGGTCTTATTTATTTGTACTTTTTCACTAGTTGAAAAATCAAGAAACTAAGGCCCCGTTCGTTTCAGTTTCTGGACAGCTTCTGCTTTAAAAAAAGCTGATTATTTGTCGAACGGGAGGATTCTGGACAGCTGAGAATCAGAAGCTGATTTCTATATAGAATCAGAAACTGTCTGAAACATGATTTTCATTGATTCTTGCTGATTCTCACCGGCTTGGTCCGTAATCTAGAAGTTGTAGCCGGTTTGACCCGATTCTCCCATAATCAGAAGCAGCTTCTTCTATAATCCAGAATCCATAATTCAGAAGCTGAAGCAAACTAGGCTTAAAACCTAATTTAAATGGTTGGCTTTTAATCTAGATTTTTTCAAAAACTTTAAATTTTTATATAACTAAAAGCTAAAAGGCACCAGTAAAATATCTTTTTGGTTTATTAAGAGTTAATTATAGACTAATGTCACTGAAGTTAGAATAAAATTACTCATATCTATAACGTATAAAAGACGATTGATTTAAACTGTTTAAATCTAAAAGCTGATTTTAACCTATAAATAAAAAAGTCTAAGCCTAAATAAATATAGCCTACGATTTAGACCCAGTTGTTAGTTTCATGAGATAGTATCTTTCAACTTAAAATTATACCCAGTTGTTAGTTTCATGAGATAGTATCTTTCAACTTAAAATTATTTGCGAGGATATCGAGTTAATTTTCAGCCTCTTTCAACTTATAATTTTTTTATGATGTTATCGAGCTAATTTTGGTATCTTTTCAACTTATAATTTTCTACGACGATATCGAGCTAATATTATATCTATTAAGCGGGGAAGATTTGCCGGCTGCTCGCGTGGGCCGAGATCGCCTCGCTCGCTCGGGGGCGCGCGGGAAGGCGGGGCCTCGACGCGCGGGCAGCGGGTTGGACGCGCGTGACCGTGGCGCTCGCACGGCATTGCCGCGCGTAGGCGTCATAGTTTTATCCAAATAATGAAAATTCCAACACTAATTGTGTGTTTGGTTAGTGGGATGGGGTGGAATGGAACCATTCCATCCCACCAAGTCTAGTGTTTGGTTGGGGAGCTGAGGATGATTTGGTTCCAGAAAAGAGAATATTCTCTCTAGATTCGGACGGCGGGTTCTACAAATTTTAAGAACGCAGCCATCCCACATGGAATGTGAGAGTAATGATGGGCCTGCACGAGAATGGGATGGAACTATTCCATCCCTGAAATCTGGGATGGAACCATTCCATCCTGAAATCTGGGATGGAACCATTCTATTCCACCTCACTCTCCAACCAAACACACAATAAGAGTTTGGAATAAGAAACAGTAGTAGCAGACGAAGCGCGATGAATTTATGTGTTTTGTCTTTTCGTTTTTTTTATTAGGATAATTGATGATTTGCTATAAAGTTGATGTTATTTGATGATTTATCATATTTTTATCTTACTAACATTTAGATCTTAAAATCGCATATTAATGAAATAGCCATGATAAATTATCAATTACACCGACTTAGATATGACAAATAATCAAATATTCCTTCTTTATTTCCTGTGCCCTTCGCCGCCTGTACCAAGTAGTATATATATGAAATAGTTTAAGAAAAAAAAGTCAATTATATGTTTGGTTACCTGAATAGAACCATGTTATCTTAAATCAAATGATACAAATTTAAAAAATATTTTCTCTAAATACTGAACCACCCTATTCATCTAAAAATAATAAAAATATAGAATCATTCTATTCATCTAAAAATAATAAAAATACAAAACCAACCCATTCCATTTAGGGATTTGATAAACATCATCCGGATATTTTTATTGCTGAAATCACCCAAATCTAGGACCATTGGGTCATTGTTGAGATTTGGTATTATCGATTACATCCGATCCTATGATTTGATCTAACGGCCCGGTGATATCCGGACGAGGTATCCAACGGTCCAGAATTTAAATGTTAACTAAAACAAAAACATCCGAATGATACCTATACACTCCCTTCCATTTAATCTCGTCCCATTAGCCATACACACCCTTAAAATCCCAAGTTGGCTGCCGCCCCGTGGTGCTCGCTGCCGTATTATCGCGGAGAGAGAGAGAGAAGGGGGCCTCGTCCGCCCCCTCGTCTTCTTCCTCATTGCCGCATCTGATCGGAGATTCCGTCCGCGAGGCCGCCTTTCCCGTCTGGGTACGTCCCAAAACCTCCCCTTTCTGGATGTGCCGCTCGCATTGCAGGTGTTCTTTTCTTGGTTCTGGGTAGAGAGGAGAGGAGGGGAGGGAAGCTTGCGGAGCTGCTTCTGTGTTGATCGGTTTAATTTCGATTTGATTTGGACACATTGTTGCTTGATCTCGGAGGGGGGAAATTGTTTCTTTTCGCGTACCGTTTCTCGAACAATTTTCATGCGTAATTCGTGCGGTTTCTTTTCGGTTCGTTAGCTAAGAACGCGTTAGATTTGGATTTTTTCCTTGTGTTTTGCATCTAGCCTCCTGAACCCGACTAAATGATTCCAAAATTCTTGCTCGGAGATCTTGTCATTTCGGTTCTTCTCCCACAAATCTCCAATTTTTTTAAAAACTGTGTTCTTGTTTCCGTGAGCAGTATGGAGACCTCAGCGCCCAATGCCGCCGCCCCGCCGGCGCCGGCGGCTGAGCCGGCGCAGCCGCGGCGGTTGCCGGATTTCCAGCAGTCGGTGCGGCTCAAGTACGTGAAGCTGGGGTACCGTTACCTCATCTCCCACGTCATGTACCTGCTGCTCTCGCCGCTCATGGCGCTGGTAGCTGTGCAGCTCTCCACCGTCTCCCCGAGCGACCTCGCCGACTTGTGGGAGCAGCTCCGCTTCAACCTCCTCTCCGTGCTCGCCTGCTCCACCCTCCTCGTCTTCCTCTCCACCGTCTACTTCCTCACCCGCCTCCGCCCCGTTTATCTCCTCGACTTCGCCTGCTACAAGCCGGAGCCAGAGCGCAAGTGCACTCGTGAGACCTTCATGCACTGCTCCAAGCTCACCGGCTCCTTCACCGACGCCAACCTCGACTTCCAGCGCAAGATTCTCGAGCGGTCGGGGCTCGGCGAGGACACCTATCTGCCCCCCGCCGTGCTCAGGGTTCCACCCAACCCGTGCATGGACGAGGCGCGCAAGGAGGCGCGCACCGTCATGTTCGGCGCCATTGACCAGCTGCTCGAGAAGACCGGGGTCAAGCCTAAGGACATTGGCATCCTTGTTGTCAATTGCAGCTTGTTCAACCCAACACCGTCGCTGTCAGCCATGGTGGTGAACCATTACAAGCTGAGGGGGAACATTGTCAGCTACAATCTTGGTGGAATGGGGTGCAGCGCCGGGCTGCTGTCCATTGATCTCGCCAAGGATTTGCTGCAGGTGCACCCTAACACCTACGCACTGGTCATCAGCACGGAGAACATTACTCTGAATTGGTATTTTGGGAACAACCGGTCCATGCTCGTGTCGAATTGCTTGTTCCGGATGGGCGGGGCGGCGATCCTGCTGTCGAACAAGCGATCAGACAGACGGAGGTCCAAGTATGAGCTGGTGCACACCGTGCGCACGCATAAGGGTGCGGATGACAAGTGCTTCAGCTGCGTGACTCAGGAGGAAGACGAGATTGGCAAGATCGGTGTCTCTCTCTCCAAGGACCTCATGGCGGTGGCTGGAGACGCGCTCAAGACGAACATCACAACGCTTGGACCACTTGTGCTCCCATTGTCGGAGCAGCTTCTCTTCTTTGTCACATTGGTTGCCAAGAAGATGTTGAAGATGAAGATTAAGCCATACATCCCTGACTTCAAGCTGGCCTTTGAGCACTTCTGCATCCACGCTGGTGGCCGTGCTGTGCTAGATGAACTGGAGAAGAACTTGGAGCTCACAGACTGGCACATGGAGCCATCAAGGATGACACTGTACCGGTTTGGTAACACTTCAAGCAGCTCGCTCTGGTATGAGCTGGCGTACACCGAGGCAAAGGGGAGGATCAGCAAGCGTGACAGGATCTGGCAGATTGCATTTGGATCTGGGTTCAAGTGTAACAGTGCTGTCTGGAAGGCGCTACGAACAGTGAACCCGGCAAAGGAGAAGAACCCCTGGATGGATGAAATCCACAACTTCCCAGTGGATGTTCCAAAGATTTCGAAGGTCGGAAACGCATGAACATTCCATTTATCCGAGGTGGCAAGTGGTGGGGTGATTGGCACTGGCAGGGCAGGCAAATTATCTTCTGATTCCGTCGTTTATGCTTGTTTGTGTTCTTGTTTTCAGTTGTAGCATTTGTGACGGAACTTAAACTTTAGATGATTCAATGAGGTAAAAAGGGTGTGTTTTCTTTGCTAGGGTGGCCTGATTCTTCGTGTTTATTCAGATTGGAGAAAACAATTGGTGTTTCATGTGACATTCATCTTTCGCCTGATTGCGATTCATCATTTACGGGCTAACTGAAACTTGGATCTCTTGCAGTGGCAAGGTCACATTCTTACACAGTCAGTTGATTGATTCAACGTCATGCGGTGTGTTATCCTTCTACTGGATTTGTTTGGTTGTTTCTCAGAGTTCGTCTGTTATTGAATGCGATGTGCTGGTCATATGATGTTATTGTTCAAGCTACCTCCAGCTATCTTTTCTGATATAGATTAGACTCTGGAAATGCCTGTCAATTCTGCATTTATACTTGTAATCGATATCCAAGCTATCCATTATTTATGTAATAGCACTTGCAGACTGTTTCAAGAATACCGAATAGTCGTTCCTTGTTCTGCGCTGCGACATTCAGAAATACTGAGTACCAGGTATTCTGAATTTGACATTGATACACTTGTCTGCAGTGAAAAATACACTTGCTGGCACATAAATCTACGCACGATCCATGCATATAAATCCAAATTTACAAGGTAAGTGGGCACTGCAGCAGTCAGAGTGCAGGAGACTGCATCTGGCCAGTTTGTAGCTTGCTAGCTGGTAGCTGCTTTACTGTATACTGTAACACTATGTGAGGCTGATAACAAGCACTGTCAGCACGCAGGAAACAAATCCAGGTCGCTGCCTGTCAATGCCATCGTCATCGCCAGTTCATGACAGCTAAATCTTAGCATAAGTTGCACCCGATATGACGAGGTTTTGCAAGAAACCAACCTGACAGTAGTTGAAAGTACATATTCCATGATGCGTATTACCTTGTTGCCGGATGAAGTGAAGACGGTCATGAGATATTACTAGTACCAATCATGAGGGCGCCGCTAATCTGATCAGAAGTTTCACATGGACGGCACTGCTTGATGCTGATGCCTGAATGCATGGGTAGGATCACATGGAGGGGCATGTGAAGCGATTCCTTATGCAAATGCAGTGACGAGGAAGATGTACCTACCAGCACAACTGATGCCACATCCTAGGTGTCCTAAAAAGAAAAGGTCACCTTTACAAACACTTAAAAAGCCTGAACCAACAATGAATCGTAAGTACGAAAAATAAGGACATTAGAAACGGTTTGGCCACCGTAACAAGGATCCGTCATTTGCAGGGGTACTTTGTCTTAAGCCAAGTTACTTCGATAAAGAAATGACGGCTATTCGGATTACGATAACATGGGCACCATAAAGAGCAGCTAGGTCCCCAGATTCGGACATTGCCAACAAAAAAAAAACGAGAAAGCTCAAGGAGCCATGTTATTACTCCCTCCATTTCAAAATATAAGGCGCATTAGCTTTGAGAAGATTTTTCTTTTTGTAGACGTCTTATGAAGAGGAGTACTTAGCTTCCCATTTTACCCCTATTGATTGCAGTATGCATGCATGGTCCTTTACTATTCCTAGGAATGCACATTGAATACTAACGCTAAAGAGACCAAAGAGACATGCAAGACTGTTGGTCTTTTCATCCCTGCTTTTCACTGTACTTAATGCTCCTTAATCCATGAGCTAAGCTCTAATTCGCCCTATATTTTGAAATGTAGGGAGTATAAAACACGAGTTTAAGAGAAGTAAAAAATCACGACAGCCGAAATGGCGTTTAATCGAGATATGAGACGCATTCAAACAGAGCATAGACCAAGGCAATCCAGATCACCATTTCTGACAAGAACAGTTCATTCATCATCAGAGAGGGGTGGTAGCAAGAACGGTTGAACACAACGACATTTGTATCACGGCCACCAGCGGCGATACGAGACTTCACCTTTTTGGATGCAAGTTCTGTACGAACTAGCAACTAGTTTTCCTCTTGGTTTATTTTTGACACTTTAGATGCTACCTGGTGTTCAACGGCGAACAAGATTTTTCCTCCATTGCTGGGGGGGTGCACGCCTCCCTTGGGTCGGAAAAAGGCTTTGACGACAGACTTAATGGAGAAGGGAAGAAGGGCTTTGATAGCAATCTCCCCATAAGCACAAAACACTGCCAGGTTTGCCAACGATGTAACCCTACCCCTCGGTCTCCCCCTCCTTCGGAATGTGGAAACCTTCAATATTACGTGCAACCTCATCTACCCCAACCTTTGGTTTGCCATTTGCATTGAGAGCCTCATTGTCATCAGTGCTAGCTGAGTTCAACTGCCAGATCCGGATGGTGCCATCTTCTGATCCTGATGCATATGATTCGCCACCAGGAGCAAACCGGACACAGTGGACTGGACCATGATGCCCTTTGTTACAGGCTGCACATCACAAAACAGCATCAGTTCTATTGGGACAGGATGCAGTGGAATAAAAGCCTAAAATAGTCACAATTCTATTTCCCCTAAAGATAAGCAATCTGCAAGCAGAACTACTCAAGTAAGCAATGTTCTTAAAATGCTAGGACTGAAACACATCTAATGCATAGCTACATGTCAAGAAATAACATAACACCATATAGTAGTAAATAAGGAAAAAATTATTTTCAATACCCAATATGCATTTATAAAGCAAAATATAGGAAATATTATCTGATCACCAGTGACTCGGACCCTCTGATGTGACAGATTCCTGCAAAAGTGAACAAATCTGTCCACAACATAAATCCTTTTCTGGACTTGCTTAAAATTTGCAAGCAGGACGACCAAAGTTCGGAACACAGGATTTCAGCTACATAGTATTAATTGCACTCGAGAGTTGAAACTCAAAACTTATGCCCAGTGATGTACTTACGTCACTAGAACATTTCTAAGTTCTCTACTGGCCACAATAGTGAAAGCTAAACAAACATACAATTATGACGTTCTTGTTTTGGAAATGCAAAACTGCACTGAAAGCTGAAGGGGCCAATGAATGATTTAAATATTATAACTTAAAACAGACTTACTTATTTCTTCACCAGTGGAGAAATCAAATACATGAACCCACAAATCTTCTCCTCCAGCGATAAATTTGCTCCCAGACTTAGGTTCAAGTGAAGCTGACTCCACGGTGCACGGCATATCATAGCTTTTAACAAGCTCGAAGCTGCAGAATAACCAGCAAAAAAATGTTGGAAAGAAATTGATCAATTTCATATGATGCAGAACAATGATGGTAGAAAAAACATACTGATTCGCATCCCAAAATTTAACACTTGAGCCATCAGCTGTTGTGATGAACCTTCCATCCCGGCTTACTTCTGCACTGGTGACAGGTGCCTTAGTTTCAAGAGTTTGGACAATTTTTCCACTCCTCACATCCCATAACCTGTGCAGTGTCATAGCAATTAATCAACAGGAATGATACTCTAATAAACTTGGATAGGCAAACTCTAGCTGTTTTCATATTACATTAAGGCATTTTTCGGACACACCTTACCCCACCCATATCAGAGCAGGAACTTAGTATAGTTTGGTCACTATGAAGCCATGAAACAGTTCGCACAGAACCAGGTGCTTTGTCAAGTTCTCTTGGAGCTGCATCTGGACGGTTCATATCATACATGCGCAAAATCTTTTCCACACCTCCAGTGAGCAACAGGTGAGTATCCTGCCGTGTCATTGACGGTTTAATTAGGCTTAAAACTGCTCATGAAGGTCAGCTCTAATTGACAACTAAAGCATGCAAAATGATCCAGATTTTAGAAGATAGAAAAGAAAAAGCAGCTAAACTGTAACATTAGCATAGAAATGAACTATAAGAAAGTGCTTAAATATCATTCAGTAAGATGTGCCCATGGATATAAATCAAGCACACCGCATGGCCAACATACTTCTTTTAAGATAGTCAGCATTTTGTGGCAGGCATAAGAAGGTTAAGCAGGCCTTAGTTTAACAGACCAGAAAGTCTAGAAAAAATTCAAAAGAACGAAAAGGGATACAGTCATACAGCATACACCGTCATAAGCGGGAAGAAAAACTCCAGGAGAACTAGCAATCATGGTTCAAATATAGATGCCACAAGAAGAAACAGGGAAATTAAGTTTCAACAAGCGATACCTCAGAAAAGGCACATGCACGGACTATATGCTTGTGTTCAAATGAATGTAGCTCATCGCCCGTTAGTGCATCCCATACTTTGCTAAAAAAAAGAAGTCAGCATATCTATCAAAAGAGCAAACTAAACTCAGGAATGAATAGAACCTTCTTTAGGTATTAACACTACAGGACTACAACGTTTGCTGATTAACAACCTTTATAAAAAAAATGCTTGTTATTTCTTTGCACACGGTTGCAACAGACCCTATAAAATTCACACACATATATACTAAGCCGGTAAGCCCTAGTGTTGCACCTTGTAAATTTGCAAATCAACTACCTCCAGAGCAATCTAAGAGAACTTTCAGCATCTTTGTGTATCACATTTATAACATTGCATAGAGTAATTTATGTACAATTACATACCTATGGACGTACCCTAGTTTCTGAACTGAATTAAGTACAATTACGTACGTCTGGATGCACCATAATTCCTTAAATACTGTATAGACTAATGTCATGCACTAGAGTCTAGATCAGATCAAAAACAAAATATAAGGAGCTTAATACCTCCAATACTCTTTTAGGCACAAATCGATGCCTTCATTGGAATAGTGCTCTGCAAATTGCAGGTTGCTGAACTACCGATCTACAAATGAATGCAGTCCATTTATCATCCGAGTTTGCACAGGTCCTAACTAATTTTATGTTCAATCATCAATGCGTTGGGTTATGGTTTATCATGCGCACAACTAACAGCGGATAGAACAAACACAATTAACCAATTATGTGCAGCTAAGTGTGTCTAGTTGTATAGTGAAATATGCTTAAATCGCTTTGGAAAATAAAAAAACTGAAACTTGTAGCTCGGTTTGAAACATACCGAAGACCCAATACCCCATGCATCTAAAACAAAGGTCTTAAATTTGTTCATGACTTAAATCACAATCACAAGAAAGAGATCCAGAAGTTAGCAGGAAAATCAAATGCAGTTTTGCTCAATTCAGTACTCTTTTCCAGGTCAACATGATTAAGTCAAACTATGTCAGTACGATGATTAAGTAACGTGAAGAATGTGTAATGAACAAGGATTATATCTAATTTAAATTGTTCCCTGATTTAAAGATCATGTATGTACTATGCTTGCAAATTTGTGTCCAAATCATGCCTTGTAACAGATTCTTTTCTCCATAGCAAATCTGACAACATATCATGAACAATTAGATCTGCATCACAAGATAAATTAAAATTCATGTATCTGTAGCATGTCTCCTGAAGCAAATAAAAAAAGCAAATATAGACAAACACCCATCACATAAGCATCAATTAAAAGAGAAATGCGTGCATATTCCATTTTGTCAAAGGAAAATAACTGAAATAACCACCAGTGAAATTTCACGGGACTAATATCTTACGCAGAAAAGTCAGCAGAACCAGAGGCAGCACGCAGAGCATTTGTGTCTAGACAACAGCTCCAAACGGCTCCTTTATGACCTTGAAAAGTCCCAATCCAATCTCCAGTCTCACCATTACGAAGCATTGGATTTGAGTCTGAAGACCAAAATACACACTATTAGTGTTGCGCAATAGTCAGCAATCTAACAAGACAGGAGCAAGTCTCCAATGCATTGCAAAATGAAGGTAATAAAGTGTTGACTATATGTAATACTCTTTACAGTTTACATGTTACACCAATCCTGTGCCAGGATGTGCACCCTTCTCCAGTATTTGTACTATGTTCTCAAGTAAAAGTGAGAGCACCAAGTTAGTAAGTGACTCATATATAGGGGTGCAATCGGTTCGGATATTTTCCGATCGACTAGGGGTGAAAATGGGTCGGATATTGCTCTTCCCGTATCCTAACCCATATTTTTTTTTCCGGATTCGGAACCGGATACGGGCTAGGCGGATATGGATACGAATCCGGGTTAATCGGGATATGGATACGAGACAGATATGTGACGGATTCGGGTCGGAAACGGATAAAGATATACGGATAACGCATGCATATATAGAGTAATATATTTTGAATTAAACCGTACGGGTACATGACCATAGTAGCAAATTATATATATATCAATTAAACTCAATATACGTCATAGAAAGAATATACTACTTTAGGATTAATATAACCAACTAATTGTCAATATAAATGGGCTCTCTAAGGAAAAAATTAGATGAAATGGGATGGGCCTTGCTAATATCCGAATATCCGACCCGAATAACCGATCCGAATACCCGAATTGGAAAAATCCGGATATCCGAATAGGAAATATCAAAATATCCGGATCCCGTCCCGTATTTACGGGATATTGTTTGTTCTGTATCCGATCCCGTATCCGAATTCAAGTGTACAGATCCTGTCCCGGATCCGGCCGGATAGTCAAATCCGATCCCGTATCCGGTTCCGGATCGGACGGGAATTATCCGACCCGTTTCCAAGGACCGATTGACCGGATGTGTTCGGATCAAATTCGGATTCGGCTTCGGATAATTTTTTTCGGATTCGGATTCGGGAGACTACTATCCGTCGGATCGGAATATTTCGAGATAGTTTTCGAATATTTTCGAAAAAAAATGATTCAGATATCCGAACCGATTGATGCGGTCTCTCGGCCAGGGGACCTGGCGTAGTGTGCATGCCTGCTTGCCTAGGGTTTTGTACCAACGTTTGGTCCCGAAGATTGCTGCCTAGGGCTGCGTACCCACCAGGTACCGAAGACGCCGAGATGGCACCGCCACATGACCGGGGCAGAATGGCCCTGCCACCACCGGTCAAACATGTCCCAGTACGAGTTGTCAAACAGCAAAGAATGAAAAAAAACAAAGCGGTGCTGTTCGGCAGTTGGGCTACAACTTTGGTGCTCCTTTCAGCCCTTTGTTTATTACCTTTTCTATTTTTTAATGATGCTGATATAGACAACTATAGTTAGATATTTGTAGTTTATTTCTATAAAAAAATATCAACCTTTGTTCTTCTTTTCGTTATAAAAGTAGAAGTGGTCATGCGCTCGTTGAATTGTGATAGTTCAATTGCATGTAAACTCATACAATTGATTAAACATTGCTATATGTGTGCTTTATGCGGTATTTATTTTTGTGCGATATCCGACAAAAAACATCTAATACCGTATCGATTCCGCTCCGTATTCGCTTCGAATCCGTAACTGATATCTATCCATGCCGTATTCATATCCAGTATTATCCGAATCCGACAAAAAAATATGGTTTAGGATATGGAAAGAACGATATCCGACCGAATCCGAGCCGATTGCACCCCTACTCATATAATATGATATTGTATCTTGTCAACACTCAGCATTATAATGTTTACAACAAAGAAGAATGTATGAGAAGCCGACTATTATAGATTCATTTAAGGCATCTTTTCGGATCGTTCATTGAATGATTCCAATACTTATTATCAAGATTACCTCATGGAGGTGTAAATCTAGGGGACACACTGCAGTTGTAACTTGTAAATCTAGAGCATCCATGGTAATAAACAAGGATGTCCTCTAATGGCCCAAAAATGCTATTGTAACGAGTGAGGGAACCCATATTAGTATATGTATCCTGATTTAAACTATGGATACAATCATACAAATACGGTTTTGTCAGTATTCAACTGTGATTAGTTTCCATCCCTAGAAATGGCAGCTCAGTGGTGTTCAAAACATGAAACAAAGAAAGGCTTTCTTATATGAACAGTCATTTAACGAGCCCCATCTGAGTAGGCATAAAGTTAACTACTTCCTGCAACTATCCAGAAAATCTAGGAAAACCTCAACTGCAACATAGCTTTCCTTGCTAAAAAAATTCCTATATGTTAGCAGAAAAGCCTCAACCAAAAAGAAATGGAAATTCAAGGGCAGCAAGGTCTAGAGGGAAGTTGTGAGCATTACGTTCATGCATCACCTGCATAACAAGATTAGCACACTTGATGATACAAGCCCAAGTATTAAAAACACAACCTTGGTTATCAACTACAGATTGACGTTGGTAATCCTGCCTAATTTTTAAAAATTGGCAGGTAGCTTCCAAATTAGGAATAGACAAGTGAATAAAAAACCTCGTATGATAAAAATCAAAATGCTGATTTATTATCAAGACCATGTATAGACTCACTAACAATATATCCTTAAAACATAACGCACAAAAAAATCGAGACACGTCATATGAACTATTCACAATCACTGCTACATTCTTCAATCCTAACGAATATGGTGTGAACTCATCTCGATTGCATCGCACAACGCCAGGTACGATAAGTAGTATCATTGAGGTATGGACCGTTGACAACTCCGCTCGACAATTCCACCCTTCACATCTCAGACATTACAAGTTCACATGATTGCACAACCTAGATAGATAACCCATTCTAAGCCTAGCAGTGTGAGACAAATTGAACCAACCAACCACACTACACAGTTCAATTATCCAACAACAATCACGGTAACTGCGCCACCGGCCAATATTTAACCACCCGAATACACGCATACACTGCCATCGCGACGCAATCCACAGCCCGATCCGAACGAATCGCATCCCAGAAAAGAAAACATCACGCACAGGCGAGTGGAGCGGATCGCTTACCCTTGCTGGCGCTGATGAGGAAGTAGCCATCGGGCGTGACGGGGCTGTAGAACAGGTCGACGACCGGCCGCGAGTGGCCGTGGCACACCAGCGGCACCGCCACCTTCTTCTTCTCCATCTCCTCTCCTCCCTTGCCTAGCCCCTCCCCTTCGCTTCGCTTAGCCTCAATCGCTCCCCCCGGAAACCCTAGAGAGTCCACTCCGGCAGTGTGGCCTGAAATGCGCCGCCCCCTTGCTGAGGCACTAACCCTAGCCCTGATCGGAGAAATCACGGGAAAAATTCGCAAAAAAAAAACGCGCGGATCGGCGGGGGATGGGGCTATCCAGATCCGTAGGGTTTGATCTGTAGACTTTTATTGTGTAGAGCAACGGCGGCGGGCGGGATGGGATGACGCCGGCCGGGGGCGGGCTAGGCGACGAGTGGGGAAGCGTAAGGAGGACGGTTTATATCGGAGCCGAAGCGGCACACGTCG
Source organism: Rhipidocladum racemiflorum (assembly GCA_036346355.1). Lineage (NCBI taxonomy): Eukaryota > Viridiplantae > Streptophyta > Magnoliopsida > Poales > Poaceae > Rhipidocladum > Rhipidocladum racemiflorum. The sequence continues at coordinate 75,577,167 of CM070579.1, forward strand.
AGGACTACGGGAGTGGCGGTTGTCGTCGGCCTTGGGGATATTGCAGGCCGTTGGATCGTGGTCTGATGGGTTGGATTAGTCTTCTGGGTCATCGGTAGGATTGGTCTGGGCCGAGGGGCCTCTACAGTTGTACGGGCTTTCCGTCGCGGTAAGGTAGTGGGCCGTGTGCTTTCGCTTTGTAAGCCATCGGACGGAAAGAATTGCTTAGGAAGCAATTATTTTTTTCTGACCCGTTCCTAATATCTATCATGTCCCACGCCGCAACAGTTACTTACTGCAGTTTTACATCACAGAAGACGCCTATTGCTGTATTTTTTATATTGTAATAGATCACATGTGTCGTTTTTTTTCGATACTTCTGCGGTTGAGACATGAGCTGGATTTGCAATTTCTTTGAAATAGAGATCAAAGTTACAAAACAAAATAGGCTAAGGGATATATAAGAAGACCAAAAACTCTATATTAGAGGCTAGGAACTTTTATTTTCGCTGATCAATGTCGTCCTCTGTAGTCTCAACCTTGCATTCCTAGTGAACGAATGGAAAGGGTAGTAGGGCTGAGAAAGAAGAGCAACCAATTACAACACATGATGACGAGAATAAAAACAGATTGGAGAGAGCAGGGCACGGACGATCGAGCGAGCGAGGTATGCAGTATGGACCGTGATGGAAGAAGCTACAGGCCGCCAATCAGGTAGCAGCGGAGAGCCGTCGCGACGGCCGCGACAGCGACCGCGAGCCTGGGGAACTGCTGGGCGATCACCGACAGCATGGCGAGCCCGGTGCCGAGCAGCCAGACGAGGAAGGAGAGGAAGACCTGCTGGGCGTTGCTGGACGCGGCCGCGCTCGTGGTCAGCTGGTGCATGAGGAGGAGGGCGCCGAGTAACACGAAGATGCGGCTAGAGTCCAGGAGCAGCTGCTGGAGGTGACCGGCCGCGAGGACGCCGCGCCGGCCGTCCATCCCGGCCGGCCTCTTGAGGCGTCGGAGGCAGCGCGTCACCCAGTCTGCCATTGCCTTTGTATTACTAGCTAGGATGTATTATATATTATTATACCTGCTGGTTTGGTGTTAGATCGATGAAAGCCCGCACGGCTCCTCAGGCTGCTTATATAGTCTCAGCCACGGCATACCGGCCAAGGGTACGTACGTGTGCGTCTTTCGCATATGCGGTGTGCGTCGTGTGAAGATGGAGGCGCGCAAGGACATCGGAAGAAGCAAAAACGGTGCAGGCGACGACGAGGCCTCCTCGTTAACGCTCGCAGGATAGTTCCGACGCTCCATCCAACGGAATGGCAGCGACGAGGCCTCCTCGTTAACGCTCGCAGGATAGTTCCGACGCTCCATCCAACGGAATGGCAACGACGAGGCCTCCTCGTTAACGCTCCATCCAATGGAAATATGGAATGGCAAAGAGGCAGAGGGGGGGAAAGGCGGAGGTTATCAGGTAAGTTGGATTCCTTCTGGAAGCATCCGCGCAGCATCCCCTGCCCAAAATTCCCGGTACTCCAATGGCCAGACGAAACTGTTCCAACGACTGATTGGGCCGTCTTCTCTTCACTCCAGCCTCCACCGCGAGGGAGCTCGCCTCGTGCTTAATAAAGACCGCACGGCCAGTTCACCACCCAGTGCATGTTTGCTTCTAGCCCAATAGATGCACTAGGCAAAGAGAGAGATTAAAAAAAGGAACTAAGTTTGCGACATCCCTCCTATGCCACTTATTATTATATCACTGATATATGACACCCCATACGTCAATAACATAATTAGAGGTTTTAGAAATTTCTAATGACATATAAAACCCATTTTAAAGGAGGAATACCATGCAAGCAAATGATTAACAGCAAGAGGAAATTGTTATTAAAATAGTAAATAACCTTAGCAAGATATTAATTACACCGGAGATTTTTCTGTCCTAGCCTTGTTTGGATACTAAAGGGAGCAAACCCAGGGCAGGGAAATACCGGGTGGGATTTGATTTTGGCACTTAGGATCCCAGTGAAAAACGAAATACGGTAGTCGGACGGACAGGGTACCGCCGAACGATTAATTAAAGTTGTGGGGATAATTTAGCGTTCAAGCCCATATATGTACGTGTTTGATAATTACGATAGTCTAAGAGATATTTAAATGCATTCTACTGATATAATTATCGGTATACATGTACTGCTCTTCAATTATACCTCCCCTGTTTATTCTCTAAGGAATCAGAATCAGTTGGTCATGTTTTTTTGTTGTTGTTGTCACATAGCTAAAATGGTTTGGCCTGAAGTTTGAGAAATGATTTACATTTATCAAAAAACAAAGTGGACAGGGATGCAGGCAATCTAGCAAAGTCGGTAACGTAGTTTTACTTAGTTAGGAATCGGATAGTGGGCGGCCTGGTTGGAGGTTACTTTTGCTGGTTGGAGATTACTTTTGCTGGATAGATTTTACTTTTGCTAGTTGGATTGTCGCCCGCGGCCGACCGGGCGCGAACTCCACTGGGCAAACTACAGAATACTCTGTAGTATGATCTCTGAATTTCTATTACGGATGTATGATCCATTTCCAATGACAAAAACTGCAATCAAGCAACAGTTTGGTAACAATAAGCACTTAAATTGTTTCAATATCGCTAACCAGAGAGGTTCAATATTTTTTTCAATTAATGAGATAACACCGTACATCACTGCCCTCTGTCTCCTGGTGGAGACAGACAATTCAAGTTCTTCATCACCAGATTATTGCATACATAGAGAGTTTTAACCCATTGCACAGTACGCAGCCTGGCCACAGGGTTTTCTCCAAGCAACTAATATGATTTATGGATACGGATCATCATGGATGCTAGAGACCGCCAAGCAAGTAGTTGCGGAGACCCCTCGCGACGGTGGCGGCGGCGACCGCGAGCCTGGGAAACTGCAGCGCGACCACTGATAGCATCCCGAACGCCGCGCCAAGCAGCCAGAGGGTGAAGGCGATGAAGACGAGCTCGACGTTGCTGGGCGCGGACGTGCTCGTGGTGGCCAGCTTGTGCACAAGAATGAGGGTACCGGCTAGCATGAAGATACCGCCGGAGTGGAGGAGCAGCCGCTGGAGGCCAGGGCGACCGATGGCCTCGCCCTGTCCGATGAGACGGACGAAGCATCGCATCACAAGAGCTGCCATTGGCTATGTATCACCCTGCTTTTCTACCTGCTCTGCTGGTTGAATGAGTTCCCTGGACATGAGTCGTTCTTATAGCCACGGCGGGGGATGACGCCTTGCGTAACAGTGGTGCCTCTAAAAATTGCATAACAGTCCCTGGAGATGACGGTGACGGGTGGGATATTCAACCTTAATATTCAACCTGCATAAAAGTGGCTCTTAAAATTACATAACAGTCCCTGGAGATGACGGTGACGGGTGGGATATTCAACCTTAATATTCAACCTGCATAAAAGTGGCTCTTAAAATTACATAACAGTCCCTGGAGATGACGGTGACGGGTGGGGATATTCAACCTTAATATTCAACCTGCATAAAAGTGGCTCTAAAAATTGCATGTTGAGTGGCCTCATCCGAATGTGAATAGTCAACCTTAATCATCTCTGGTTGACTAACCACGTTAAATTAGCCTGATACAAAAGGACATATGGACGTCATCCAACAAAATAAAGGTGGATGGGTTCAATAGGTGACGCGCAATTTCAACAAAGAATATTCCACATAAAAAATGAGTTTTTGGCTTTTCTGATCACTTAGCTAAATTTTTTTTACAACTTTAGTCGTTCGAAATTGTAAATTTAGCTCCATTCTCAACCACGGAAGAATTAGAAAACGACACGTGTCACTTGTTGTGGTATGCGATCGTAGTAGGTCACCAGGGCCGGTCCTGGCATTTTGGGGGCCCGGGGCGAAAACTTATATAGAGACCCCATCCACCTCCTCATATATACATATATACTAGTAAGATGCCCGTGCGTTGCAACGGAATTTCAAAAGAGAATAATACATAATTATAATGTAGGATCCTAAATCATACAATAAATCAATTTTCTTTAACACATATATCAAGCAAAACATATCTTTGTAAGTTAGTAAATAAATCAAATCATATATATTGAGTTGTCTTGCAGATTTACAACTATAGGTTAGCAAAACAATATTGACTCACCTACTGGGCCTTGGGCCCCTACTATTCTGGCCCAAGAACAGCCTGGCAGACTCACCATCACCACCAACTCATTCTTATAATAGTTAAGATGTGTGTGTATGTATGTATGTATGTATGTATGTATGTATGTATGTATGTAAATAGTCTTATAAGCACATATCATTGAAGAAATTAATATTCGATGCACAAAAATTACTTCTATAGAACACTTTAAAGTTTAAAGCTCTTCTCTACATTTCTATGAAGTCATCCGCACGTTTTTTTCTTTTTCTTTTTTCGTTACCGGATGGATACTTTCTAGATGACATGACGCACGGCACTGAAAATAATAATAAATGTATCAAAGATTAAATAGTGTAAGACTAATAGGGAAAGAGATTAGGAAAGATTAATATTCTATACCTCGGATTAGGGACAATCACGGCTCGTCGGCGAATTGCCCAGACAGCACCAGTGCATCACGTCCAGGCGATCGCCCTTTTTTCTCTCTCTACGCGTCGCCACATCCGAGCGATCGGTCGCCCACCACCCCCCCTATTTTTACTTTTTCCCTGGATGAAGCCCCTAGCCGCCAGCCACCACGAAGCATTCTTTTGGTGGAAACCCTCTTTCTTCAAAAAGACTTCTAGTCGCTCACGTCCTGGTGTCCTGCACAAGCACAACTAGTTCAATGCCAAATTGCCAAGCATATATATATATATATATATATATATATATATATATATACATGGGCCGGTACTTTGCTTAATTAGTTTAGGGGCCCTTGACTTTTGGGGGGCCTAGGCGGCCGCCCACCCTGCTGTCGGGACCCCGAATCTGCAAATCCAGACCCTCTGTGTATTCAGCACTAGTCCAGGAACGCGCTAGTGCACACAGTCTTAACATCGGTAAATATCATAATCATACCACTCGATACTAGTAAAGTACTTTAATTAAATAGTCAAACTGGTTACTTGACCTTATGGTCAAGTTACAAATGCTGCGCCTCAGGCGAAAACTTATTAAGAGAGAAATAGTAGCGGCGGAAAATCAAATAACCGTGGCGCCATCCAAAGATACCACAGGCAACTGACTGGGCTCGCTCCCTAAGTAGACGGATCCTCTTGGAGCTCCTCCTCCAAAGCTGGTGTAGTCTCTTCTTCAACTGGTGTTGTATTGTGGCAAGGGTGAGTACTTGGTACTCAGCAAGTCATGCAGAATGCAAGCTAATATACTATATGCATTGCTTGGTACAAAGGAATAGCTCAAGTTATATTTTCAGAAAAAAGCATTTGACAAGTAACATCAGTAGATTCTAAAGCAGTTGAAACAAGTATAGCATAATTAACTTTTCAAGGAGTTTAATAAACATCTTTCCCATCCTAATCCACATTTCCATCAACGTCATTATTAATCCAACCCAACCTTTCAGTTCCAAGTTATTTTTGAGAAAATCTAACCATTATTTGTAATTCGGCGATGTCCAATACCGGACACGGCTATTCGAATAGATTCTACACTCTGCAAAGGTTATGCACTTTACCCACAAGATCTGAGTCAAACACCACAAAGGCGAGTTCAGTAACAAAGTCTTTCGGAAACTTCTAACAATACAAGTGGTCCTCCCGGTTATTGCACACTAACCCTTCCCTTAGCTAAGGCGAAGTTTAGGCCAATCAACCGTTAGATGGGTACTGGCCTCACTCCCAGACGCCCCTGCACAACTTACACAAAGGGTGTAGTTGACCTCCGAGGTCCCACAGTGCGTTATTAGCAACTTAATCAACTAGGTCCGTCCCATTCTGAGACATGTGGTTGCACGTTAGACCAGTTCAAAGGCTTGCAAGGTGAAGTCCTTAGGGTGACCAGGGCAAGACTACCCGAAGAACCAAATCAACATCCCGTGCCACAACCGCCCACCTGATCATTCTTGCCACATGCCAGGTCAAAAACTATTTATCAAACCCCGCTTGATTACCATACACCACGTGCCATCAACATCACATGATACCTTTCCAAAACAGGTTCAATATATCATTAAGTCAATATTAGCATTTGATTGTCCAAAATCATGTCATGATCACGTAGAATGTCTAAGCATTATACTACAACGGTCTAAAAACCATGTTGGCAATTTAATAATGTCCAACTAGTAATCCACAACTAGGGTGACAAGTGTCATGGAACATATTTAAATAATCAAGGTGTCATACAAAGAAATTGGTATTTATCTAACCCCCATATTTAAATAAAGTATTTTTCTAATTGAACTAGCATGCAATAGGTTAAATCAAAATAGATTTCAAAATAGGATCAACATGGTCAAAGCACAACTTGCCTTCAAAAAGTACTTGTTCTTGGTCTTGAGTTGGATCCTGAGTCAATACTTCTCCTTCGAATCCTTCCGGCACTTCAACGTCTACTCGTATAGCGTGCAAATAGCAATACACGAATAAACAATAGGCAAAAAGTGTCCAAATATCCAAATAAAATCCATAAACAGAGGGAACATAATTTTATGAATTTTTAGAAACTGGAATCGTCAAATTTGGAGTTAAAATGCAAAAGTTATGATTATTTAAAGTTTAAATAATCAATTAAATAATTTTACAGAGAAAAACTTTAGTCCAAAAATTAAATAAAATTTATAATTAGATAGATCTCAATTTTATACAAATTTAGAAATTTGAATCACTCAAATCGTAGTTGAAACGCAAAAGTTATAAGCGTTTGAAGTTTGAATCAAATCTGAAATCATTATTTCGAATTAATAAATCATTTTCTTTTTCGGAAATTAATTATTGCGTCAGCCTGGACACGTGTCAGCCTCTGATTGGGCGGCTGACGTCAGCCGGTCCATGGACTTGGTCCACGCTCGGCTCGGGTCTACCGTGGACTCGGTCCACGGCTCCTCGTGAGACTGACATGTGGGCCCCACATGTCAGTGTCACGCACGCAATTAACCCGTGCGGTCCAACTCGCTGACATGCGGGCCCCACCGTGATGTCAGCGGTGACGTCATGGTGCGGTTCGGTTGTCCCGCTGACACGCGGGCCCCGCGTGTCAGAGACACGCGCTCACGCGCGCGTGGCGTGGCTTGGGTACACGTGGCACAATCTCGGCCGTTGATTTGAAAATCAACGGCCCAGATTGGATCTATGCTTCACGCGTTTGGGGTGAACGCAGTCAATCTGAGCCGTTGGATCTTGATCCAACGGTTGGAAACGATCCTAACCTGTAACGTTATCCACAGTACGGGCGACGTGGCCGATCGTGGGCCGTTGGATCTTGATCCAACGGCCCGCATCTAACTGGATTCTAGGGTTTGGGGAAGAACGTGGCTCACCGTGACGGCCGGATCTTGATCCAACAGATTGTGCGAGCTCGGGCGGCGATGGTAACGCTGGCGCGGCGCGCTCACCTGGACGCGGCGGTGACTAAGCCGACGACGCCGGGCGGGCCTCTCGGCGAGATGAGTCCTCCTTCAGTGCGCCTTTGGCACGAGGGTCTCGGAATCGGGCTCCAACTCGGCGGAAGACGGCGGCGGGCGGGGAGAGAGGACTCCGGCGAGCAATTGCAAGGTAGCGGTGGCGGATAGGGCTCGGGAGTTAGGGAAAAGCGATGCGCCGCAGGTCGAGGCGAACCTCGAACAGCGATCCACGCCTTAAATCTGCGGCGGACGCCGAGATTCGCTCGGTTTCAGCGGGCGGAGCCAGACGGCGGCGGAGTCCGTCCCGGATACGGCGAGACGACGTGGACGCACGCGGGCCATCCGCGTGGCGCGATCGACGGCCGAGATTGGCTCGGGCGCGGCCGTGCCTAGCGCGGATTGATCTTGATCCAACGGTTCGGATCCAACTGGGTCAGGGTTGGTTCGATCGAGTCAACTGGCTCGGGTCGGACTCGAGTCCGACTCGGGTTGCGACTCGGTCGGATGAACAGTACTCGACCCGATTGATTTTCCAGCGATTTAATAATTAAAATAATTTTCAGAAATTCATTTAATTCATTAAAAATAGCAAAAGACTCAGAAAAATTCCAGAAAAATTCTGGAAAATACTTTGGATCATTTTGGACTCAAATAAAATATTTCCAACAAAATTTTATTTGCAAAGTTTAATTCTTTAATTATTTCAAAATGGAATAAATTCAAATAAATTCTAAATAAATCCAAATAAATTTCAGAAAATTCCAAAAATTCACCAAAGTGCCAAATCACACATGAATTTAAGAAAAGCAAAATTTTGGGGTGTTACACCTGCCCCCCTTCAGGGCTGACCCTGTAGGTGACCTGCCGTGGTGTGGGAGCGTGGCAAGTCCAGCTACCACGGTTGGGAAGCGCGGTAGGTGCATGCCGTGGTTGAGAAGGTGTTAGATTTGCAATTTCGTTTTAATAGACGTCAAACTTGCATAAAAAGAAAAAGAAAGGCAAGAGACTAGAAAAAAAAAAATACACATACCATTTCTCCTGTCGTGTGCCGCATGCTTAAGTGACGGCATATGCTCATTTTTTTAGTTAATGTGCCTCCACTTGCTCATACAACGTGGGGGCTAAACCATGTCATGTTTTGGAAATTTTCAATTAACAGTTCACAACTCACGCGCCTTGATTCCAAACAGATAGATTTCGCTGCCTTTGTCCTTGGTTCCCCTCTTTCCGCCCAATTTGAAGTGAACCAAGCACTACGGTGGTGGCAATGGATGCTTGCCGGAGAGGCGGTTAGTGCGTCACGGTTCAAGCGAAGGCAGTGGTTAATCCCACAGTAAACATGGCCACCATGATGCTTCTTCGTAGGTCTAACATGGGGCACCGCCGATGAGGACGGGCATTGTTGGCGTTGGGCCGATATGTAAGCTCTTGGCCTCTCTCTCTTTTCTCTCTTTGCTCAGCTCGATTAAGAGGGATGGTTTAAGGTGTGTTTGGTTGCTGCCCAAACTAACCCTGCCAAGCCAAATTTTGATCCATGTTTTGGTTGCCTACAATTTGGCCGAATATTGGCAAGAAATACATAGGACATGACCATAGAGCCACGGGCTAAATTGTTGGGGCTAGCCTAACTTTGCGTAGGTCCGTTTGGGCACAAGACCAAACACACCCAAGGTTGGGATTAGACAGGGATAGGATTCCCACCTGTGGAGGCCCATTTTGGCTTGTGAATTTTGTTAAAGGATTTGACAGTGGGCTGCAAGAACAAACTGGCTAACGATTTTTAGTTTTCGATCAGCATTACAAGTGAGCCTGCATCTCCTGAACCCAAGGGGCGGAGGCCCTGGCCCACGATCAAAAGCGAATTCAAACAACCCGATCAAAGCGTCCCCTGAGAAGAGAAGAGGAAGGAGACGAGCGGCGAAGTGGCGTTGGACATCTCTGAGCCCTCGACGCTGCCGGCCAGCGGCGACGAGCTTGCGCCGGCGAAGGGGAGGAGCGGCGGCGGGGAGGGCCTGCGGCAGTACTATCTGCAGCACATCCACGACCTGCAGCTCCTGATCCGGCAGAAGACCAACAGCCTCAACCGCCTTGAGGCCCAGCGCAATGACCTCAACGCGACGATCCCCACACGCCAGCCCTAATCCCCGGAATGCACGATCGATTCCCTGTTTTGATCTGGTCGAGTTTGTGCAACCCTAGTTCCTGTCGCTTGTGGATCCTCTGAATCGTGTCTGTTGGGTTGCGAGCGCTATAATTGTTCGAATTACGTTTGGGGTTTTAATTGCGAGCTCATTAACTAACACTTGGTGTCTACTTTAGCTTGTCCTGACACTACTACAAAAAAATCCTATCAGAGACGGTTCACAAATATCATTAGAGACGGCTTCGTGAACCGTCTCTAACAATAGGTCAGTGATAATACAGCCACTTCACAGACGGTTTCATAAACCGTCTGTGATAATAATCTCACAGACGGTTCGTATTTAGAACCGTCAGTGATATATTAAATTTACCAACGGTTTGTAATAAGATCCGTCTGTGATATAAATCCTATCACTAACGGTTCCTTATACCAACCGTCTGTGATAGTGTAGATATCACAGTCGGTTTAGTGTATGAACCGTCTATGTTATACAAACTATCACAGACGGTCCACATGTATGAACCGTCTGTGATATAAATATTACAGACGGTTCTTATTTGTGAACCGTCTGTGATATGGTTTTCATACATAGACCTTTATCTGTTTATTGGCTAGCCTCAGGAAATGCTAGCCATGCCCTCTGAAACAGACATAACACAGAAGCTACATTGTAGTTATCATTATTTCAGCAATCACAGATTTGGGATTCATTTAGCCATTGGGATTCATTGACAAGCACTATCATTACATCCATTTCAGCAAATAAACGGAAGAAATGTCCACGCAAACTGCAATGTAACTATATATACTATGCAAACTGCATGCAGCTATAATCAGGTGAGCCAAGAAGATGAGCTATAATCAGCTACGCAAACTTCGCCTTCTTCAAAGTAGCGGCGAAGTGATCACCTCATGCCGGAGAGCTGAACCCTTTGTTCCCAGCTTCTGAAAACTTCTTCGATCTGTTGATGGTTCACAAATGTAAGCATAAACCGATTAGATTAAGCAAATAAAAAAGACAGCAACTTTAGAATCCAGTCGCTCATAATCAAACTCAAGAGCGATCCTAGTTGGAACAAAATAATCAACAAATAATTGCCATGGAAACAACTAAACTTATAAGTTTTTTTTAAATGGCCCCTTCAACTGAGATGGGCATCTACTCAAACGATTCCAAATACACATAGACCAGAAAAACTTAGATGAGGTCATCCAACATTGGGGATTTAAAAGTAGCGGTGAAGTGATCACCTGCTGCCGGAGAGCCGAACCCTTTGTTCCCGGCACGAAAACTTCTTCTGTTGATGGTCTACAAGTGTATGTATAAATCAATGTTTAGAAAACTACAATATATATAACTGTATGTAGCCATGTACAGGGAACATGGAGACCAGATTAATTAGTGCTTCACACTCACATTTGGTATGGTGACGAGTGACTGCAGCGGAGCATGGTGTAAGCGTTTTTGTCTGAAGTGGTAAGATATAGTATGGATATGTATACATGGAAAATCCTATATATAAGTACCTGAAGATGGCTCTTGATATGAGATATGTTGACTCCCTTCACGCCCAACAACTGAAGATCAACACAGAAGCATTATTACATCCATTTTAGTTATCACAGAGACATTACAAGCATCATTACATCCATTTCACATATGATCAGATACACAGAGACATTACATCCATTTCAGCGATCACAGATCATCACAAGCACTATCAGTACATCCATTTCAGCAAATAAACTGGAAAAAATGTGAAGTACCGGAACTCATTTGTAAGAACTACAATACAGCACCTGCGTTCAGCAATACGAAGAAAAACTGCGTCCACAAGTGTCACAAATTGCAGCACAAGTTTCATAAATTAAAACTGTACAAGTGGCAATACAGAGAAAAACCTAACTCGTGCAGTTAGGCACCAGCGTAGAACTTGCCTTTTTTACTAATGACTTCAGTGACTAGGAAAAATGAAAGTTTTCCTCGAATGGCCTCCAGTTCCCTGTCATTTAACGAAGCTGTCGGGGATTGGGATATTCATAAGGACTATTCTGCCCCGACGGTCATGCACTTACCGACCATAAACATCCTTGGACGCGGTACCCAAGGATGGGTCCCGAGCACCCCCATGCTCGAACACGGGCATACCCGCTATGCCTTGGCAAAAAGTGCTCGGCTACGAGCTTTAAAGACGTGCACGAACAAACGTGCTCGGCGAGGCTACGGGGGGATCGAACCAGGACCAAAGGGACGCTCGGAGATCACCGAAGGACGTGGTCAACCAATAAAACAGGAAAGTGGTGGTTATTTAGCCAAAGATCCAGGGAAGTTACACCAGGAATTCAAATATGGCGAGAATCAAGGACACATCCAAAATGGCAACTAGCATGATTTTAGGAGGCAGTTACCATGTATATACCACGATACCTTGTATTTAATCCCCCTCCAACAACAAGGAGGGGGGGATCCCATTGCGGGATCCATGTATTCGTATCCTTCAATCCAATACAGAGAAACGCCTCTAGGCGACTGGACGTAGGGCTATTATCTCAACCGTGAGAGGCCTGAACCAGGATAAAATCCTTGTGTTTATGTCTGTTCTAGTGGACCGTCTCCCACGTCTTCGACGTTACACCTTTGACAGAAAGGGGCTTTGGTTGATCCCTCATTCAACAAGTAAGCTCGGCGGGAGCCCGTTCTCCAATCGTCGATTTGGGCGCCGTCCGTGGGGATCGACGGATTCTTTGCCAAAGGAATCCCGAAGGCATCATCTTCCACATCTGACGACCAATACTACACAAATTATGATGAGGAAAGGTATGTAAGAGTTCTTTACCTCAATCAAACTATGCTTAGAAGGGTTATTCCTGTTCCGCGCCGAGCACGCACTTCGCTCGGGCGCGAGTCTCTTCCTCCGAGCACGCACTTCGCTCGGGGACTGATCCTATTCCGCGCCGAGCACGCACTTCGCTCGGGCGCGAGTCTCTTCCTCCGAGCACGCACTTCGCTCGGGATCGATCTGTTCGCGCCGAGCACGCACTTCGCCGGGCGCGAAGTCTCTTCCTCCGAGCACGCACTTCGCCGGGATCGATATTGTTCGCGCTGAGCACACTTCGCCGGGGCGCGAGTCTCTTCCTCCGAGCACGCACTTCGCCGGATCGTTTCCTGTTCCGCACCACGCCGGCTCGGGCGCGAGTCTCTTCCTCCGAGCACGCACTTCGCCGGATCGTTCTGTTCGCGCCGAAAGCACGCACTTCGCTCGGGCGAGAGTCTCTTCCTCCGAGCACGCACTTCGCTCGGGGGCTGATCCTGTTCCGCACCGAGCACGCACTTCGCTCGGGCGCGAGTCTCTTCCTCCGAGCACGAACTTCGCCGGATCGATCTCGTTTCGCGCTGAAAGCACGCACTTCGCCGCGCGAGTCTCTTCCTCCGAGCACGCCGCTCGGGCGATCTATTCCGCGCCGAGCACGCACTTCGCCGGCGCGAGTCTCTTCCTCGAGCACGCGCCGGCTCGGATCGATCTGTTCGCGCCGAGCATGCACTTCGGCGCGAGTCTCTTCCTCAGCACGCCGGCCGGATCTGTTCGCGCCACGCGCCGCTCGGCGCGAGTCTCTTCCTCCGAGCACACTTCGCCGGATCGTTCGCGCGCCGAGCACGCACTTCGCTCGGGCGCGAGTCTCTTCCTCCGAGCACGCGCCGGATCGTTCTGTTCGCGCCGAAAGCACGCTTCGCCGGCGCGAAGTCTCTTCCTCGAGCATGCACTTCGGCTCGGGGATCGTTCTGTTCGCGCCGAGCACGCACTTCGCTCGGGCGCGAGTCTCTTCCTCCGAGCACGCACTTCGCTCGGGGACTGATCCTGTTCCGCGCCGAGCACACACTTCGCTCGGGCGCGAGTCTCTTCCTCCGTTTCCTCCGAGCGCGTTATTCGCTCGGGGACGCGTTTAAATTCCTCCAAACAAGCATCGCGTTTGGGGACTTTTCTTGTTCTGGGCCAAGAGTGCTCTGCGTTTGAGCACAGGTCTACCAGTTATCTTTTCCCTAGACATCTGGTCCATGTCCAGGATGCGGCAGCTCATTTGGTCTCGTGCTCGAGTTCCTCGAGCATCGACTAATGCTTGGGATCACGGCGGTGTGAGTCCGCTCGCTATTCGCTAGTTGCCTAGACATCCGATCCATGTCTAGTTCCTGTGCACTGATCCGTGCATGGGATGCGGCGACATGTGTTTGTTCACGATCTGCTAGTTATCTTTTCCTAGACATCCGGTCCATGTCCAGGATGCGGTAGCTCGAGTGGTCTCGTCTGTCGATTCCTCGAGCATCGACCAATGCTTGGGATGCGGTGTGAGTCCGCTCGCTATCTCGCTAGTTGCCTAGACATCTGATCCATGTCTAGTTCCCCTGTGCACCTGATCCGTGCATGGGATGCGGCAGCATGTGTTTGTTCACAGTCTGCTAGTTATCTTTTCCCTAGGCATATGATCCATGCTTGGGATGCAGCAGTGTGAGCCCGCTCGCTATCTGCTAGTTGCCTAGACATCTGATCCATGTCTAGTTCCCCTGTGCACCTGATCCGTGCATGGGATGCGGCAGCATGTGTTTGTTCACAGTCTACTAGTTATCTTTTCCCTAGGCATATGATCCATGCTTGGGATGCAGCAGTATGAGTCCGCTCTTAATCTGCTAGTTGCCTAGACATCTGATCCATGTCTAGTTCCCTGTGCACCTGATCCGTGCATGGGATGCGGTAGCATGTGTTTATTCACTGTCTGCTAGTTACCTTTTTGCTAGGCGTCTGATCCATGCCTAGCGTCCCTGGGCCTCTGATCCATGCTCGAGACGAGTTTCGATCGCGTTTTATTTTCCCGCTCGGTGCAGCTCGTGCCGACCCTTTTCCCCAAGCATGGTTCGCTCGGGATGTGATAGTATGAGCCTGCCTCATCTATCAGTTCCTTTTCCTGGTCGTTTCATGACCAGATGCTGAGGTAAGTGCTTCACCATCAAGAATTCAATCCCTCCTTGAACTTCTCAGTCTCAAGGAGATGACCCATCTCACTTGAGCCTCGGGGACTAGCTGTCGGGGATTGGGATATTCATAAGGACTATTCTGCCCCGACGATCATGCACTCACCGACCATAAACATCCTTGGACGCGGTACCCAAGGATGGGTCCCGAGCACCCCCATGCTCGAACACGGGCATACCCGCTATGCCTTGGCAAAAAGTGCTCGGCTACGAGCTTTAAAGACGCGCACGAACAAACGTGCTCGGCGAGGCTACGGGGGGATCGAACCAGGACCAAAGGGATGCTCGGAGATCACCGAAGGACGTGGTCAACCAATAAAACAGGAAAGTGGTGGTTATTTAGCCAAAGATCCAGGGAAGTTACACCAGGAATTCAAATATGGCGAGAATCAAGGACACGTCCAAAATGGCAACTAGCATGATTTTAGGAGGCAGTTACCATGTATATACCACGATACCTTGTATTTAATCCCCCTCCAACAACAAGGAGGGGGAGGATCCCATTGCGGGATCCATGTATTCGTATCCTTCAATCCAATACAGAGAAACGCCTCTAGGCGACTGGACGTAGGGCTATTATCTCAACCGTGAGAGGCCTGAACCAGGATAAAATCCTTGTGTTTATGTCTGTTCTAGTGGACCGTCTCCCACGTCTTCGACGTTACACCTTTGACAGAAAGGGGCTTTGGTTGATCCCTCATTCAACAAGTAAGCTCGGCGGGAGCCCGTTCTCCAATCGTCGACAGAAGTTTTATCGTTATTCATTTGTGTTGCATTGACGAGGAGATGCATGTTATGGCAAACATAAAATCCACATCGGTTATTGCCCTGTCCCTGTTGGTGGCACTGCAAAAATAGAATTGCTTAGTTCCAAACTCATTATTACGGAGTTTGATATAGGATTATATTGTATAGTGGATACCGGAAACTTGAAATCGTGCTGCAACGCTTTATGGGGCCTTTAATAGAAGGATCTCGCAAAGCTTTAACCGACCTACGTGATTTCGAAAGGTTAGCCTCAGCTATTCCAAGAGCAACAAGCACCTTAAACAACGTGGTTACCTGGTGATTAACAGTGCGATAGGTTTCAAGTCGTGGTTGCCGGTATGTGAGGAATCAACGTAAATAACCCGGTTCTTGGCCAGATGAATTACAATTAGAACCCAGTGAAACCTGCATAGGTATGTCGCAATGGTCAATTAGCACCAAAGTATTGTGTGCACATTACAAATGAGAGTATAGCAAGTCGGGCGGCACTCACCCTGGGTTAAAGGGTAAAAGTATGAAACTTTTATCTTTTTGAGCATCCAAGGCATGTCGCATGTATTCCTCTACAGCTTTTGCATCCTGGTTCATTGTTTGCTGCGAGACTAAGAGTGGGTCGAGGAAACCCACCGATCTATTGTTCTTTCTCGCTTCCCGTATCATGTATCTATATATACAAAAGTTAGGCAAAGGGGTCACTTCATAGATGGTTATATATATGACATTTTTCGGTATTACAGGGAAGACACACTCACAATGTCCAGCATCTTAAGAGCGAGGCGTCGAGGGCGTCGAGGTTGAAGAGATCGAACAGGTCTTGGAAGCCGACCGTGAAGAAGCCCCCCGATGACTCGTTGAACAGATGCTTAGGCTTGTAGCGGACCATGATACTTGTTGTACGTTCTGTCTCTGGCTTGTTAGCTTCTCTCATGTAATAAGTATGCAGGCTTCTGCAGCAATAAGTACATGTCTTCATGCGATCTTCCGTTAGTAAAGGCTCTCCTAGCTTGAATAACCGGGCCAACGGGGCAATCGGATAGTCCAAGGCCTTCGCTATATGTTTCCTTTTGCCCTTCCCTTTCTTTCTTTGACAGGAAATCTTCACGGGAGACGAGGGTTGGGGAGAGCAATCAAAGTCAAAGTCAAAGTCAAAGGGAGGTACTTGTGGTGGAGGAAGGATAGGTATTTCTGGTGGCGGAAGTAGAGGTATTTCTGGTGGAGGTACTTCTGGTGGAGGAAGTAGAGGTATTTCTGGTGGAGGATGGATGTCTAGGGAGATGTCGCTGCTGGGGCACTGGATGAATGTGCCAATGACATCCCCTAGTGTCTGAAGCTCATCATTTGGCGGCAATTGTAGCGTGATGATCTTGAAAATGTCATGAACGCCGTCCACGTTGACCTTCGTGAAACCCGGCGCTAGCAGGGTGCCGTGCACCATCGCCCCTTCAGTGGATGGATACACGAGGCCCAGTGGCAGAGCCATCGATGGGGGTGGGTAGGGCTGGAGCCCACCCAGCCCCCCAGCGCAAAACGTCCCCTGGAAGCCCATGGTCCATAAGCTCCATGCGCTAATACGCATTAACGCATACCGTATGGGAATGGATCAGAGTTCAGAGAGTCGCGATTTTTTTAGTACACCGGTCAGTTCATCTTCAAAAAAAATTGCGACGTCGTGTAAACCGTTAGTTCGTCTTCTGCGTCTCGGTGATCCCTTGCTACAGAGTTAGAGTCGATTTAGTGAAAATTCTATAAAGCTTTTGAGATGCATTGCTTGTCTAGATCTGAGAGATTCATTTGCAAACTTTGATCATGGCAAGCTTATACGGCTTTTAGAAATATATTCTGATGATTTTTCAGAATATGACCGTGTTGTTTTGGAAGAACAACTTCACTTATTTGTTGATGAATGATGACTGATTCAATAATCTTATGGTATGCTACATTGAGCGAGACGTGTTTGCAAAGATAGACATAGAAGATATCTTACAACGTTTTCAGAACATGAAAACTCATAAATATCAAATGTCATCTCTTTTGAAGCAATGAACGGTACATTTTTTTCTCCTTTTGTAATTACATACTTATATTGCATACAATTTAAATTTCAACTATTTTACAATATATCGATAGTCATAGTAGTTAATTTTAGATCTCTCTTTTAAACCCCTCTCTTTGAAACTTTCTGGCTCCGCCACTGACGAGGCCCCAAGCTGCCTTTATAGGAGGGGAGCAATTGGCAACTCTCACCTGGAGATAGCACCGGGTGGGCTCCTACACAACGGTACCCAATTAGCTAATGTGCCCAAAAGATATATCTGTGGAGCATTCAAGAGATCTAAATTAGTATACCTTGATGTCACAGACAGGGAATTTGCCGTCGTGTTTACCTTGGTCAGGGGCGGATGCACAGCTGCTCTTACGTGTAGTGGGGTTAAACCCTTGGGCTTCCACATGCTGTGTGTTTTGAGCATTAAGCCTTTCCTCGAGGCTTCTTATCCTATCATTGAATTCTCCTCTCAGCCTGTCCTCAAGATCCTTCACAATCTTTTTCTCGCGCTCGTCTCTACCTCTCTTCTTACTTCGGTACATGTGAGTGTCTTCGAAACCCGTTTTCCAGGGAACGAAAACCCCTTTGCCTCGCGTGCGACCAGGGTGTTCCTTGTTTCCCAATGCCGTGGAGAGTGCATCTCTCTCCCTGTTTGGGAAAAAAGATCCACCGGAAGATTGTGCACTCAACTCTACTTGCAAGATTACATAGAGTTATTTCACTTATGAAGTTAGGGACTAAGTACTTACCAAAATGATGGTTCGATATCTTACCAAACGTTGGCAGACTTCCTCGTCCGCAGGGTTTATAAAGGAGATTGTGCCGGATGGCGTGGTACATGACCTCGCTCTTAGCCAGTCTCTGGCGCGCTGGTCAACAATCGATGCAAATGGCGTGGAGTCCTCCTCGTCCTCCCTATCCCATTGCATCCTCTTCCCCGCGTAGCCAGTGCTGCCGAGTCTGTGTGGGTGGGTGTTCCTTGCCTGCAGGGCCTTGTGTGCTTCGCTTTCAAGCAAGAATTGATCTGTCATCTTCAACTGAACAAAATGCCGCCATGAGTCCTCACTAATGAACCCATACTTAGAGTAGGGAGTCCTATCCTTCTTGACGTATTCCTTGACAAGCATGCTCTTAAAAGTCTTCCACGCCTTTCCTGCCACTAGCAGTGCATACCGTCGCACTAGGGTCTCGAGTTCTTCTGGGATATCGAAGGATGAAAGAATTTCTATAAGCAGGTCGTTGCGGCCCTCGTCAGTCAGCGACTTCCAGGAGGTACATGTGATGGGGACCCGTTCGCGTGCAACTATCCCGCACATTGTTCGTAATGCATTCACTACCTTTTTACATCCGGTAGGGGACCCATCTTTCGGATCGATCGCCGTGATGCTGTATCGGCCTGTTGGCCTTGTGTTTGCTTTTCTTGGAGCGCGAGTTGGTTTGACTTCCCCTGGCTCATCACATCCTTCAGTTGGGCCTAAGGTGGGAATCAATTAGAAGCAAAATCAATCGGATTGAAGCAGTTCTTAACTGTATCGACACAATAGCTCGCTAATGGGATTAGAGTTCTATCTATAGTAGAGATAGTTGCATGTAAAACTGATGAGAAGGTTGTCTATTATTTCTAAACTGCTTTTGGTCCTTTTCCGCTTTCTTTCTACACTGTGGAAAAGTTAAAGACTTCTTTGGAATCATCCAACGCATATATACAATATTTTCTAATTCCACTAAGAAATGGCAGATTCTAAAAGATAACATAGAAGGATTGACTCTCAAGTCAGTGTCAGCTACACGTTGGGAGAGTCGTGTTTAAAGTGTGAAAGCTATCATATTTCAGTGTGCGGATATTCGGGAGGCTCTACTTCAGGTGCCCAATACTTTCATATTTTTCCAATATTGTAATTTATTTTGCTATCTCCAATTATAACACATGTTTTTTTTAATTTCAGGTAGCGGATGCTGATAACGATGCAAAAACAAGCAGTGAGGCTAAAGGTTTGGCAAACAATGAACTTGGAGAGTTTGAATTTATAATGGCAATAGTCATTTGGTATGAGGTATTGTATGTTGTTAATTCAGTAAGCCAAAGGTATTGCACTTGAGATGGATATTGGTACATCATTTCGTAAAAGACGAGAAATTAAAAGAAAGAGACATTTTGATGAGAACCCCGATGACACAAATGTTGTCATACAGTCTGCAGAGGAATCATTTAGAATCAGCTATTTTATACCTATTGTTGATCAAGCAATTTCCTCACTTACAAGGAGATTTGAACAATATCAGGGTTACCAGAAGATTTCTGGATTCTTATTTACTTCTGAAATATTACAGTCATTGGATAATGAGAGCCTGAAGTCTTCTTGTGATAATCTAGAGGCTTCGCTTAAAAAAGATGGACAGTCTGATATTGATGCCAATGAATTGTACGTGGAGTTGAAGCTCCTTCAAAATTTCATTCCAAATGAAAAGATGGGGCCTGTGGAAATTCTCAAGTTTCTAAAGCAGCATGATTCTTTTCCTAATGCAAGTATTGCATATAGAGTTCTGTTGACCATTCCAGTGACTGTTGCATCAGCGGAACGAAGATTTTCTAAACTGAAGCTATTAAAGTCCTATTTGCGTTCTGACACAACAGAGGCTCACTTGAGAGTGGATTGTTAGAGAAAATTGAATATGAGCATATCATTGAAGAATTCATTTCAAGGAACACTAAATGAATGAAGTTGTTCAAGTAAAAATTATGCAACAAGAGTTGAATAGGTTTGTTTCTTGATATATACTATTGGTCTATGATATATTACAACTTTTGTATTATTGTAGTTCTATTTTTTTAGTAAGAGAGGCCTCATTCTAGAGTTTAGTACATGCCCCTTATTTTGTCGGCACGGCCCTGGTTAGAAGAAAATAAAAGGGCACTCAATGTTGACCATAAACACGAGGGTTAGAGCCGGTACTCTAACCTCTTTACGTCACCTCTTTGTGTCCGCCACTTCTTATTATCGTTGTCAAATTCAAACTGCCCTTTAGCTTAAATAGACAAAAACTGAAAATATAGACATATATTCTGTATACTTAGAGAACGTGCTTAGACTGTGGCTCACTTTGTCTTTTTATATGAACATGACAAGCAGAATAGTAATTCAACAACCATCGTAGTAACCTGCCCATTGGCTTATGTATGCTAATGCGCAAACAAAATCATTGAGCTAATCTACTCACCGGAGACGAGCCTAGCACAGCGCCGGGGGAGGAGGAGACCTACCTTGTGATGGAGGAGACGTCGCCGGGGGAGGAGGCGCGTTCGCCGGGGGAGGAGGCGCGTTCGCCGGGGGAGGAGGAGCCAACGCCGCGGCGGGGCTCGGGGAGGCGGCGGCGGTCTCCATCAGTGCGTTAGGGTTTGAAGTGTGCGAAGGGTTGGAAGTGCGATAGAAACGTTTTCAGTTTGATAGTTATATAGAGGTACATATCACAAACGGTTTTCAACAACAACCGTCTGTGATATAAATATTACAGACGGTTCTCAAACACAACCGTCTTTATTGTTTAATTATTACAGACGGTTATATTTCATAACCGTCTGTGATATTAAATCTCACAGACGGTTATGTTTGCGAACCGTCTGTGATATTACCGTCTTTAAAGCACACAAAAAATTACTTTTAGTTGTTATTATACATTGCAGATTATTGTTTTTTCAAAGAACACAAAATAATTGAGATAAATACAGAGGTAATTGTAATGAGTACACAGAAGTACATAAATATTACTTTATTATGCATACATGCACTTGCTTACAAGTTCACATTGTAATTATACAGTGAAAATTAGCCCTTCACGATGATCGACGCATGTGTAGCTGACTTCCTCAGTTTGTTCTTCTTGGACCATGCTGGCATTTCTGATAGGAGGCAAATCATCAAATTGATTGTACTCTTCCTCATCTACTACATGCTCAACTCCGACAATCCTCCTTTTTCCCTGAACAACTACGTGACGCTTCTTGTTGGATGGGTCGGTAACATAGAGGACTTGAACAACTTGGTTTGCGAGCACGAATGGTTCATCTTTGTATCCGACACGTTCGAGGTCCACAGTAGTGATACCGTACTTGTCAACCTTCACGTGCTGCAGGTGGACCCAACGACATCGAAATAGCGGGATCTTGAAAAGTACGTAGTCAAGCTCCCAAATCTCTATGAACCCATAGTAGGTGCTCCTCGATGACCCAGCAGTACTGAACGCATCTATGCGGACCCCGCTGTTCTGGTTTGTACTCTTCAAATCCTGATCTATCGTGTAAAATGTGTATCCATTTAAGTTGTATCCTTTCCATGTGACAACTGTAAAAGCTGGGCCTTTTGCCAACCATTTCAGGGTGTCATATGACGAGCTCCCAGTGATGGGCCGCTCTTTGAACCAATTGTTGAACTGAAGGTTATGTTGTCTCGTGATCCAAGACTCCTGTCGTGTTGGATTCTCTTGCCTTAGGCATTGCTTGTGCTCAATGATATACGGGGACACTGCAGCCATGTGTTGTAGAACCGTGAAATGGGCTTGAGCACAAGCAACTGGATCAGGCGTGATTGCTTTCCTTCCGATGGTCCCGATACTCTCGAGCCTCCCCTCATGGCGAGATCGAGGCACACCTATTGGTTGGGCCTGAGCCATGTAATCGACGCAGAACTTGATGACCTCTTCGGTGGCATAACCTTCGACAATGCTACCCTCCGGACGAGATCGATTTCGTACGTAAGACTTAAGAATTCCCATGTACCTCTCGAACGGGTACATGCTACGTAGGAACACAGGCCCACACATCTTTATCTCTATCACAAGGTGAACAATGAGATGAACCATGATATCGAAAAATGACGGAGGGAAATAAATCTCAAGATTACATAGAGTCATCACCACCTCAGCCTGCAAAGCATCTAGTCCTTCGGGATCGATGACCTTCTGAGCGATTGTGTTAAATAAATAACACAACCTCGTGATTGTCTCTCGGACCTTGACTGGAAAAATACTTCTAATTGCAATAGGGAGCATTTGTGTCATCAACACATGACAATCATGAGACTTCATGCCAATTAATTTTAAATCTTGCATTGAAACAAGTCTCTGCATGTTCGACGAGTAGCCGGACGGAACTTTCACACCGTGCAAGCAGCGACACGATTCGATTCTTTCGGCCTTTGACAGAGTGTAACAAGCTGGTTCGCAATACGTACCACCTTTAACGGTCTCTTTTGGTGCTAACTCAGGTCTTATGCCCATATCGACTAAATCAAGTCGTGCGTTGATACCATCCTTTGTTTTGCCCTTAATATTTAGTAGGAGACCAATCAGGCTATCACAGACATTCTTCTCCACGTGCATGACATCGATGCAGTGGCGAACTTCTAGGTGCTCCCAGTAAGGTAGGTCCCAAAAGATTGATCTCTTCTTCCACAAGCTCTTCTCACGGGTCGACCTTGCTTTACGTCCCTTCCCATGTGTAACATCGAAGTCCTTAACAAAGTCATGAACATCTCTCCCGCTAAAAGGCCTTGGAGCTAAACCGTTTTCGTTCGTCCCGTCGAATAGTTTCTTCATCTTGCGGTATGGGTGTTTCTTCCCAAGGAACCTACGGTGGCGCATGTACACGGTTTTACGGGAGTGATTCAGCCATACACTCTCAGTATCGTCTAGGCAGTGAGTGCAAGCCTTGGCACCTTTTGTACTCTGGCTTGACAGGTTAGCAAGTGCAGGGTAATCATTTATGGTGCAGAAAAACAAGCAGTGCAAAGTGAAGTTCTCTCGTTTGTATGCATCCCAAACCTGTACCCCAGGAACCCACAATGTTTTTAGATCTTCCACCAATGGAGCTAGGTACACATCAATATCGTTCCCATGTTGTTTCGGTCCTTGGATAAGCACGAACAATAAAATGTACTTCCGCTTCATACACAACCAAGGAGGAAGGTTGTAGATACAGAGATTCACGGGCCAAGTGCTATGCCGGCTACTCATGTTACCGAAAGGATTCATTCCATCTGTACTCAGTCCAAACCTTATATTCCTCATCTCCGCAGCGAATTCTTCATACCTCCTATCGATGTTTCTCCACTGGGTGGAGTCAGCTGGGTGTCTTAGCATTCCATCGTTCTTACGCTTCTCGGAATGCCAACACAGCAGTTTTGCCTCCTTTGGGTTAGCGAACAAACGCTTCAATCGGGGAATTAGAGGCATATACCATGCCATCTTAGCAGGAGTTCCTTTCTTCACCTCCTCATCTGAATGACTCTTACGCTTGTACCGGGATGCATTGCACACCGGACATACATGCAAGTTTGCGTACTCTTTGCGGTATAGGATACAGTCGTTCGGACATGCATGTATTCTTTCTACCTCCATTCCCAAGGGACATAGAACCTTCTTGGCTTTGTAGGTTTTTGTCGGCAACTCGTTTCCCTCTGGAAGCATGTCTGTCAATAGACGTAACAGTGCTGTGAAACTCTTGTCTGACCAACCATTGCTTGCCTTCAATTTCAACAGTTCAAGCACGGACGACAACCTTGTGTATTTCACCTTGCAACCAGCAAACAAAGGTTTCTTCGAGTCCTCCATCAAACCCACGAATTTTTCATATTCCCTTTCATCACGGTTCCCTTCTGCGTCGCGCATCATCTGGTCTAGATTGTCATCATGCAACATATCCTCGTCGGAAGCAGAATCGATGTGATCATCTGGCATATCGTTGACTTCGTCGAAGATGTTAACAATACCACCTGCTTCTTGTATATTCTGCTCTTCGCCGTGACTGGTCCAACATGTATACCCCTTTTTGAAACGTCGCATAATCAAGTGTGCTTCGATCTGCGCTGCGTTTCGAAACATCATCAGATTCTCGCAATCGATGCATGGACAAGACATATATTGCACTCCCGGTTTAAACATGTCCTCCTCTGCAGCTCTTCTAAAAGTGGAGACGCCATTAATGTACTCCACACTCGTACGGTTCTCAGCGTACATCCAGGTTCGATCCATCTACGCTACACATGTAATATTCGATCCAATTAGAACCCTCCTTTGAACTGATTAAGTAGACTTTCCTTAACAAGTTAGAGCTTGAAAATAATATTGCAATTATAACGTTCAATTACTAGCTAGCTTAGATCACCACCAAAACATGGATCTACAAGCTAGATCGAAACGATCTTAAATTTCTTACATAACCAAGCTAGATAATGAATTAATATATATAAGGTAATTTTATATCCATTACTAACCTTAGATCTGAATTAACATATATAATGCAATTATCCATTACTAACCTTAGATCACAAGAATCACCTATTATTTAGGCTGCCTTTCTTACAGACGGTTCTATGGCCAAACCATCTATGATATAACGCTCTTAACATTCAATCCCGGCCCATGACCACAAATCGAACTTGCGCTCGGGCCTATATATAGGCAAACTTTATCACAGACGGTTCTTTGAAATAACTGTACTCTGTGATATATAGATAATCACAGACGGTGATGTGTACAACCCGTCTGTGATATTTTACAGACGGTTCTGTTCACTAAACCGTCGGTGATAGCCATATATATCACAGACGGTTATTGCATAATACCTACTGTGATAATTTCACAGACGGTTTTGTATTCAAACCGTCCGTGATAGAAGACGAAGAATGGTCTGTGATAGTTTCGCTGATGGTTGGTATATAGAATCGTCTGTGATGTTCTATATTACAGACGGTTTTTCAAAACCGTCTGTGATGATTCGTCTAATATAAGCATTTCTGTAGTAGTGTGATGCGGATTTTGTCTCCAAATCGAAACCCACCTTACGATGTTGTATGAAGTTGTTAGCTTTGAGCATGATTTCTATGTTGTGCATCCGTGGAATATTCTGTCGTTCGATGAAGTGAAGTAGTACTGGGCTACCAGCCTTTCCGTGTATATACATGCCATAAAGAGTTTTTGGTGTGAACTGCACTCCTTTGCAGTTTCTATCATCATATACTCGTTTTTTTTCCTTGCGATTTCGGTGTTGCAGTTAGAATTTTGCGCGAAGAGTTGCAAGTTGCTTCAAGAACCAAGCTCATGTTGGTGAGGTTGTGAAGGTTATGGGCAAGTCAAAGGTTCTAGTGAAGGTACATTTCCTTTTGTGCACATCAGTCCTGCTTTGGCCATAGTAGAGGAGGAGCGGTGTTTTGTTGTTGAGCCCTCGATTAATCAGATCATGGCTATCTACTTTTTTTTATGTAACATTACTTTTGTGTGGGAAGAAAGAATGATAACTTCTTTCTCCAACATCCAAAATTGCCTATTGAAAAAAGATAATGTGTGAACTAGGAAAAACCAAGCAGTGGAATAGAAGTCAGAAGTAATGGAATAGAAACACACACACACACACAAATTTATATGAAATTTCTGGCTTGGTGTTGATCATATTTTAAATGTATGATTCTTGCAGACACATATCTAAGTGCGGTATCATTAGAACAGATGTATTGGCCTGTGCGTTTTGAATGAGAGTTCTGAATTGCTAGTCATTCTACTGTAATTAACTGATTAGTTAAAACCTTTCAGGTCCATCCAGAAGGCAAATGTGTTGTAGATCTTGATAAAGTATCGATATTACAAAGATCACGCCTTCAGCAAGGGTTGCTCTTAAAAATGACAGATTGACAGCTATATGCTTCATCTTATCCTGCCGAGCAAAGTCGATCCGATGGTTAATTACGAAGGTTGAGAAGGTTCCTGATTGTACTTATGATATGATTGGTGGTCTTGATAAGCAAATTAAAGAGATCAAAGAGGTTGGTAACTAGCTTAATGTACATTACATTTTGTTGTATTGTTAGCTATCTGGCTTAACAACTAAATTTTCATGTGATTGAGCTTCCCATTAAGCATCCTCAGCTGTTTGAGAGTCTTGGAATTGCCCAGCCAAAGGTTAGAATTTGTTTACCAGTTTGTATTTTGTTTGGCATCAATTGAGTCATTATTAGGTGGAAAATGTTTACCCTTTTTTTTCTTTTCTTTTTTTTTTGAAAATTGGTCAGGAGCTCTGGCATTACTGTAAAGAAAGAGAGAAAAAGAAAAGAAACAACAGGCAGGCTACAAACGCGTGCACACACGCACCCACACACACCCGCCTCCACACACGCGTGCCCGCGTCGAGCTACGCTCGAACACGGACGGGCTGGACGAGCGCTGCTTGACCCAGCCAATCGAGCCGAGGCTCAACCGCTACCTTTTTTTTTCAGGATGTCCTCCTTTATGGGCCTCCAGGTACAGGAAAAACAGTACTTGCTCGTGCAGTTGCTCATCACACCGACTGCACCTTCATTAGGGTTTCAGGTTCGAGTTGGTTCAAAAGTATGGCTAGGTAAACATTCTTTGTTCATGTTGCATTGAGTTATTACTGTTTACCTCTATGGGATTTTAAAATCTTTCCGTGTAAAGGATGCTTCCACACACATATATATATGTGTGTATATATTGGAAAATGAAAGCAAACTATCAATAGTATGTATTCCCTACTCCCTTTATATTAACTGATGTTGTATAAGTGGAAGCATATTCCATAAGTAGATGTTGTTAATTGGTTCCTCCTGATTAGGAAGCTGTTATCAACCAAATAGAGGCAGGAAGTACATACACCTGGGAGTACAAAACGGGCTATATATATATGGTTTCATACCCCTGGGAGTACGTACTCCAACTCTCAATATACCGCTTAAATGATGGTACTATACCTCTTTGTCCTTAGAATACTCTAATACTGATTATAAGATACTTCAAAGTGAGTTCTACGAAAAATTTCATCAAAGTGCACCATTTATAGCATAATTTATTTATATACTTTTTTTACATATGGAAAAGGGTATATAGAAAAAAAATAAAATGCTCCGATGAATTTTTTCCAACAATGTCGCATTGTAGTATCTTAAAATTATTATACAAAAAAGGCTTTATGTATACATATACATATATACATACATATATATATATATATATACATATATATATTATATATACATATATATTATACATATAGCCCATTTTGTACTCCCAGGTGTATGTACTCTCTACCTCTATTTGGTTAAAAACAACTTCCTAATCAAGAGCAGCCAGTTAACAACTTCTATTTATGAAATATACTTCCACCTGCGTAACATCAGGCAATATAAAGAGAGTAGGGAGTACATATATAATATACGTATAGTGTGTGTGTATGTGTGTATGAAAATGGGTTCATACTCCTGGCACGTCGGACCAAGTTTCTTTTAGTCCGACGCAAACTGCGTTCAAGCCGGATCAAAGTTTTTAGTCCGGCGCAAAGTGTGTACGCCGGACCGTGTTGTTTTTGGTCCGACGCTGAAAAATACTCTTTCAGGATTCAAACCGAGCTCACATTGTTCACGCCGGACTGAGTTGTTTTAGTCCGGCGCTGAAAGCTACACTTTGAGAATCAAACTGAGCGTGTGCCGTTTACGATGGACCAAATTTTCAAGTGTACGATGGACCAAGTTTTTCGGTCCGACGCAAACGTGATTATCTCTAGAAAAGTGTTCGAACGTCAAGAGTCCGTCAGACCAAAACCAGAGTGTTTGCCTTCTACACCGGACCGACTTTTTGGTCCAGCACAAATGTGTTTTTGCTAGTTTCACGATGGATCGATTTTTGCTCAAAGCAAGTGTACGACGGACCAAACTGATTTGATCTGGCGTAAATGAGATTTTCATGTCAATTGGTTCGGCGTGCATTAGGCAAATTGTAAAGGTTTTCAAAGTGAGTCCGGGGCACATTTGTTTATCAATTTTTTTTGATATTCTGACATGTCCAACGGCTAGTAAATGGCAATAACGGCTAGTTTTGGCATTTGGGCTATAAAGGGTCTCCTTGGGCTAGTAGAGCTAGTGTTGGGAATACTCTTGCCTCTTGTTTGAGTTTGTGTGAGTTCTTAAGAGGGTGTTGCGTGTGTTGCACACCTTGATTTGGTTTTTGAGCTCAAGGGTGAGACTAATTGTATGTGTTGTAATTAGAGTGTGATTGAGAGGATCCTAGTGCATGTGTTGCACTTAGGTGATCACCGGAAGCGCATGTGTTGCGCTAGGTGAAGCTTGAGCGGAGTGCTCAACTTATTACTCTTGGAGGTTGCCGCCTCCTAGACGACGTAGGAGCGTCGTGCGCAAGAGCTCTCAAGGTTTGTGAGAAGCTCCGGTGAAGTTAGTAGAGGTTCTAGTTGAGCTTACTCGAAAGAGTAAAAAACTACCGTGTGAAGGTTCTAGTTGAGCCTACTCGAAAGAGTGAAAAACTACTGAGTGGATTTGAGGTGAAAGGCTCAAGTGAGTGAGCTGGTCCAAAGTAAGTTGGACTTCCTCAACGTGGACTAGTGGAGACCGGCAAGTCTCCGAACACTACGGTAAAAAGTTGGTGTGTCACTTGTCTCTTTACTTTCAAGCATTTACATTATTGTATATTTATCAATTGCTTGATTGTGATTAAAATTGCTTAGTATTTCTTGTTAAATCAATATAGCAATTCTTGTGTTAGAGACATTTTAATTAGTGCACTAGTGAGCCTAGTTGATTTAGGCTTTAATTGTCAAAACCTTAGTTTACGCTTCCGAAATTATTTTAGGTTTTGTTATAGGGGTAATTAGAGCGTAATCCTCAAGTTGAGAATTTTTATAAACTCCTATTCACCCCCCTCTAGGCGCATCCTTGACCCTACACATGCATTTTGGTCACTGCACGAGGTGAAAAAACAAAGCACTCTGTACTCTGAACTCTGTATTCCTAGTTCTAGTCACTACTATAGAATAGTACAACACTGTCGCTTCTTCTGTGTTGGTTCCCAACCTTTAAGGAAAAAACTGATTGTGATATATGTATGTAATCTATAATTTTTGGAAATAGGGTCATCACAATCAATTCTAAAACCGATTATGATGGAGGTCATCACAATTGGTTCTGAGCAAGAACCGATTGTGATGACACCCCCTCATCATAATCAGTTCTAGCTCATGTAAAATATATGACCATGACAAATATATGAATTGTTTTCTCTCATGCAGTTTAGATTTGATATATATACATACATACATACATACATACATACATACATACATACATACATACATACGGGGTAGGAATTTTATGCTTGCATAAAGCATCGCTTTTGATAGGATGTACATTACCATGCATTTTGGTCACTCCACCAGGTGAAAAAACAAAGCACTCTATACTCTGAACTCTGTATTCTTAGTTCTAGTCAGCTCATGTGAAATATATGATCATGACAAATATATGAATTGTTTTCTCTCATGAAGTTTAGATTTGATATATATATATTGAAATATCGCAAAAAGAGAGCACCAGCTGAGGCACCGCTGAGTAAGGTGAGAAAGGGCCGAGGAATGAGTAAAAGGGCCACAGGGAGAGAAGGCTGCACAAGAACTCCAATCCAACCCTGAGCCGAGGACGAGGTAAGCACATCCCAAACTGCTCTCTCCTGTTCCTGCGTCAACTCACCATCGATCAAACTCGCCACTGAACGCAGCATCCATTCTTGCATGCAGAGATCGTAGGATTATAGCGCAATGCCTTCTCCTTCCTCCATGTCTCTGCTGAGC
Organism: Rhipidocladum racemiflorum; assembly: GCA_036346355.1. Taxonomy (NCBI): domain Eukaryota; kingdom Viridiplantae; phylum Streptophyta; class Magnoliopsida; order Poales; family Poaceae; genus Rhipidocladum; species Rhipidocladum racemiflorum. The sequence continues at coordinate 75,607,326 of CM070579.1, forward strand.
AGGTGCTACTGCTGCGCGTCGAAATAGCAGGCTGCAGAGAGCATTTAAGCAGGAGCCTACATGTAATCCTTCTCGCTGCTGTTGTTGCGTTGAGTTGGTCCAGGGCTTCGTCACGTTGATTCTTGCGTACCGTGTGCAACAGTGCAGGCGGAGCGCGGCTGATGCTCACCAGGAGAGCGCACGCCGTATCCCTCCTCGCGACCGCGGTGGCGGTGGCGACGCCGGCGGCTCGTGTCAGGGCAGAAGAGATGGAGAAGGACGGCGGTGTTGCCCAAGTCGATATTTGACCCGAACGAGAAAACCAAGGGGGGGAAGGTGCTGCCCAAGGCGTACCTGAAGGCGGCGAGGGAGGTGGTGATAACTCTCCGGGAGTCCCTGGAGGAGGAGGCGGACGGCGACGTGCCCAAGGGAATGGCAAAGAGGCAGAGGGGGAGAAAGGCGGAGGTTAGATATATTCCTTCTGAAAGCATCAGCGCAGCCAAGGGCCAAGGCCCAACGGTGCCACGGCATGTCTTGACCAGTTGACCGCTAGTAATAGATTAACAGAAAAACTAAAAAACGGTATACCGTTGCAACGGTATACCTCTGAAACTCATGAAACTTATGATTTTTTGCACTGAAACTCATGAAACTTAGCACTAAAAACTGATAAAACATGAAACTGATGAAACTAAACACTGAAACTCATGAAACCAGCACTGAAACTGATAAGTTTCATAAGTTTCATGGCTATACCGTTGCAACGGTATACCGTTCCGTAGTTTACCTCATAGATTAAAGGTTTTGATAAGTAACGGCCGACTGTAGTATACTAATAACCTGGCAATTGGCTAGGTTCCAATAGAAAAACCTGGCATTGACAACTAGCTAGAAGTGCATCAAGAACTCAGGGTGAAACGAAAAATTCTCATGAAAAGCTGAGGAGATTTGGGCCATGTTTATTTAGGCTTTTTTTATTAGTTTAAGAAGTTAAAAAGCCGAAACATAAACAGTTGGTGGCTTTATATCTCATCTTTTTCAAAAGCTATAAACCTCTATATAACTAAAACCTAAAAGCCATCGGAGAGGTATTTTTTGATTTATTGAGGGTTTGGCTTTATGGGCTTTCTGTCATGGTAAATAGTGGTCGCGTGGTTTCACTTTGTAAGTCATCGGACGGAAAGCATCGCTTAGGAAATAATTTTTTTTCTGGTCGTTCACAATATCTATCGTGCTTCCATACCGTAGTAGTTACTTACTGCACTTTCACACCACGGCAGACACCTACCGCTGCATTTTCATACTGTAACAGGTCACATGTGTCATTTCCTAATACTTATGCGGTTGAGAAGTGAGCTAAATTTGCAATTTCATTTGGATAGAAATCAAAGTTACAAAAAAAATTAGGCTAAAGAAAAAGAAGATAAAAAAAACTCCTGCTTAGATGCTAGGAACATTTTTCTTCGTTGATCGATGTCATCCGCATCCCTTTCCGCGGCGGACGACCACGCAGCGCAGGCCACACCACCCGGCAGAAAAACAGAGCATTCTGTGGTCTGAACCTTGCATTCCTAGTGCTACTACTAATTTATGATCCATTTGGAAGGAAAAACTACAAGAAAGCAAGAGTTTAGCAACAATAAGCCCTCAGATTGTTTCAAGAGCGCCGGCCGTTCATCCCGGCCTGCCTCTTGAGGCGTCGGAGGCAGCGCATCACCCACTCTGCCATTGCCTTTGTATGTATACTTGCTGGTTTGGTGTTGGATCAAAGCCCACACGACCCTCAGGCTTATATAGACACTCGGGCTTATCTAGTTTGAGTCGTGGGGTTTGATTTTTGGAGTAATCCAGTGGACATCGCGATCATCCCGTAATTCCGATCACCACTGGTTGCTCGCCAGTTCGATATGCGGCAACTCACCATCAGTTTGATTTTTGGAACCTGGCAAGAGTACTGTTTGGTAAATCGACTAGAGTTAACAATAATATGCTGAATTTTGTTCTTTCCCTGGTTACTAGTTCTGACGTAGTGCATATTGACGAATCTGCTGTGTTTGATGACGAAGTTGCTCTTATTTGGAAGCTGAGTCCTTTAGTTTTGTACGGAATGAGATATTGATACGATGTTATCAACTTCAGAGGAGTTGTCCCTGTTTTTATTCATTCTGTTTGGAAATTAACCATACCCCCTAGAGTTCATATCTTTTCATGGTTGCAATCTCATAACTATTTTTTTTTTGCTAAACTTAATTTGAATAGAAGACAAAAGGTTGATGACCTCCCCTGTTTATTCTCTAACGAATCAGAATCAGTTGGTCATGTTATTTTTGTTGTCACGTAGCACATCAATGTCAAGCTCTTGGATCTTAACAACGTTGTTAATTTCCTCCTTGATGGCACTGACGTACTCCTCAGAGATCCTCGGTAGAAGCTGATGGACTTACTAGTTGGTGTCAAACCACTTTGTCTTCTCCATAGCAGGGACAGTGGCATTTCCCCTAGCCATTGACAATGTTTTATTTTGTTTACATTTTCAAAAAACAAAGTGGACTGGGATGCAGGCAATCCAGCAAAGGAAATCACGAATGCTGAAGAACTGGCGCTCTTGGCCGACGTGGCGGGAAGGAGGGAATTACTGATCCTGGGCTTGCCCGCGGCCGACCACACGCGAATTTTACCGAGTAAAAAACAGAGTAATCTGTAGTATGATCTCTGAAGTCCTATTACGCATATACGATCCATTTCCAAGGGAAAAAAACTGCGACAGTTTGGCAACGATAAACACTCAGATTGTTTCAACATCGCTAAACAGAGAGGTTCAATTTTTTTTGGATTAAGGAGATGACACCATACATCACTGCCCACTATCTCCGCCACAATCCAAGTTTTTCACCTCCAGATTATTTACATACATGCAGAGTTCTAACCCATTGCACAGTACACAGCCTGGCCACAGGGTTTCTTCCAAGCAACTAGTAGGATCAAGACTCAAATATCAAGGGCATCATCAAACCCAGCTTTGAGGGACAATATGATTATATGGATACGGACCATCATGGATGCTAGAGACCGCCAAGCAAGTAGTTGCGGAGACCCCTCGCGACGGCGGCGGCGGCGACCGCGAGCCTGGGAAACTGCAGCGCGACCATTGACAGCATCTCGAACGCCGCGCCGAGCAGCCAGAGGGTGAAGGCGATGAAGACGAGCTCGACGTTGCACCACCACAGGTTGTGCAGGAGAAGGAGAGCACCGGTAAGCATGAAGATGACGCCAGAGTCGAGGAGCAGCTGCTGGAGGCCAGGCCCAGGGTGAGCGATGGCCTCGGCCTGCCCAATGAGACGGAGGAAGTATCGCATTGCTAGCGCTGCCATTGGCTGCCTATTACTGAGGTGGCTGAAGGAGTTTGCCTGGTTCTGGAGTCGTTTCTTATAGCCGAGGGGGCGAGGGGTTTGGAAGCTCGGTCGTTTAGCTTGATGACGTGACGTGTTTGGGATGCGGTCAGGTCATTGTCATCACCAGGGGTTGTTAAAGTGGCCGGGGGCGCGGTGGTGGTTTGGGGACGGGGACGGTCGTTGTCATGACCGGCCCAGCCGGGGAGGTTTTCCATTTTTCTTGTGTTTTCTTGTGTTTGTGTAAGGAGGACGGTTTATATCGCGAGCCGACGCGGCACACGTCGAGGACTGTGGTGGCCGAAGGAGTTCCCTGGAGATGAGTCGTTCTTATAGACGCGACGTCGGAAGGTCGTTGTCATGGGGGAGTTCTGACATGTCGGTTTATACACGGCGCAGAGGACAAAAGGTGGTTGACAGTAACTAACAAAAGGGAACAGGGATCTAGCAAAGGAAGAACTGGCGAAATAAGTGGGCCCATGCTGAGTCATGGGCGAAATAAGTGGGCTCATGTTTAGGAGGAGCAAGAGTCCAAGATGCTATGCTAGAGTCCAGGAGGCCAATATTTTTAACCACCCGAATTCACGTCGCAATCCTAACGCGAGTGCAGCCGACGGGTGGTTAAGGGTAAGGAGGACGCTTTATATCGGGAGCCGACGCGGCACACGTCGAGGACTTGTGACGGTTCTCGTCGGCCTTGGGGATATTGGCGGCAGTTGGATCGTGGTCTGATGATGGGTTGGATTAGTCTTGTTTGTAATCGATCCTACCGATTACAGTTTTATGGGCTTTCCGTCTCTACAAATTAGGCTAAGGGATAAGAAGACCAAAAACTCTTGCTTAGAGGCTAGGAATTCTTCTTTTCGCTGATCGATGTCGTCGTCTGTAGTCTCAACCCTGCATTCCTAGTGAACGAATGGAAAGGGCAGCAGGGCTGAGAAAGAAGAGCACCCAATTACAATACATGATGACGAGAATAAAACAGACTCGAGAGAGCAGGGCAAGGACGAGTATCCTGACGTGTCATTGACGGTTTAATTAGGCTTAAAACTGCTCATGAAGGTCAGCTCTAATTGACAACTAAAGCATGCAAAATGATCTAGATTTTAGAAGATAGAAAAGAACAAGCAGCTAAACTGTAACATTAGCATAGAAATGAACTATAAGAAAGTGCTTAGATATTTTTCAGTAAGATGTGCCCATGGATATAAATCAACCACACCGCATGGCCAATATACTGCTTTTAAGATAGTCAGCATTTTGCGGCAGGCATAAGAAGGTTAAGCAGGCCTGTTTACGTCAAAATTCAGTATGTATGTGTTTGCGCTAAAAACGTGACGTAGGGTTCTTAGCCTCAAACATACCAGACAAACGTCAGGTTTGAGCGTGCCAGTCAATTTAACCTGTAATTGATAAGGTAGATAGTCGTAACACTCAATCAGAGCCGATAACGAGTAATTCACGGCGTAACTCTAGTCGGCTTAAAAGCCGATTAGGGGATAACTAGATTAGCCGATCAAGGCTAATCCAAGGGTAAAGGTAGATTGGCTTTGAGAGGCGATACGCAACAAAACAAAGTGAATCAAACCTGAGACGAAATCGGCTAGATCAACGAATTGGCGATGCGCAACTCATTATTGATCTCGTCGACTTACAGAGGAAAAATTACAGAACTAAAAACTAGGACTAAGAATGAAGGAAAATTGTAAATAGGGTTGTGGTTGTGTTGATCCCTTCCTCCTTTGGCTAGAGCCCTCTTTTATAAGCCTTGGCCGATCCGAGTCCTCTATGAATACGGCAATATAATCCGTTTCGGCCGTGGATCCGAGTCCTGTATTAATACGGTAACACGACTCGTATCAGCTTATGATTCTTCCAGTTTCCAAACTTATCTAGCCGTACGCCCATCAAGCTCTGCATTCCATCTTTATCCAATACATCTTTTACGCGTCAAATCTTGGTGTAAACATGTGCCCCCCATTTTTGGGAGACAACGTGTTGGCTTCCAAAAATCGGCTTTCATTATCAGCTTCCTACTCAACCGGCTTCTGGGGACACTCTTCGGTAACTGCTCCATTAATAGCGTTGTAAAAACCTCGGTGAGCTTTTAGTGCACACGTCGTATCAAAAACTGTTCCCGCCTCTTCACCTTTTTACCTGTGGTATAAATATGCGGGTCCCCCCATGGTCATTTTCACGCTTTCAAGCTCTCGCACACCCAACAATCGGCTTTTTCTCGAACTCGTCTCACCCTTTCCTTGAATCGGCTGAAATGGATCTATCTCAGGTATTTATTCCGATCTCCTAGAGCACTGATCAATTCTTCCTAGGCCCTGTAGGAACTATAGAAGCCGATACGGTAATTAATCAGGAAATCCCTAGACTCCCCTTATCGGCTGCTGGATACAATATAAAAGAATGGGGAAAAAGCTTTAGAGCTTGGCCTACAGCCCTCAAGGGATGGCGATCTTGGTTCATCAGGGTATCGGCTCAAAAAAGAATCGAGTGGGAAAGAATGGGTGTGGCTGAATGCCTTCCCCTTAGCTTAGCCAACCCTGAAGCCGACGAACCTCTAGTGGCCTCGGCGTGTTATTTTTGGTCTGACTCTTTTAACGCCTTTCTTTTCCCAACTAGTCCCATCGGCCCAACCCTTCTTGACGTAGCTGAACTATGCTATCTTAGGCCGGATGGTGACCAGATATCAGCTTTTAGAGGTAAGCCTCGGTATAGGCTAATCCAATCCAAAGGGGAGGGCTGGCGTAAGTACATTCAGAATAATAATAAGGTGAATGGATTGGTATCGGATGAAGAACACACTGCTTTTCTTAATCTTTGGCTCGACCGGTACTTATTCTGCAGAGCCTCTCTCGGCCCTACCCAAACTTACCAATTAATAGCAGTGGTGGAGGGCCATCGGCTTGCGTTAGGAAAAATATTTTTGGGAGCCATATACCAAATGATGCATGTCATCCGTAGTTGGCTCTTCTCCGGTTTTGCCAAGTTTGTTGTTGGCAATATAGAAGGCCTTTTATGTTCATTCAGATATGGCTATACTGCGTTTTTAGCCGATCCATCCTTAACGAGCCTCTAGGAGCTTCGGCCTTCCCTCGAGAGGATTACCCCGAAACAGCAAACCCTCAATACAGAGCTAGCCGATCTCATGGGGAAAAATTTATCATGTGCTCTTCCAGCGAGTCTAAAACAACCCCAGCCGGTCTACACAAATACCTCAATTTCTTCCAAAACCTTTCTAGGGCATTGATTTAGTGTTCCTCAAAGATTTGTTGGTTAATCTTTTGTAGATTTTGTTTAATCACGAAATTAGGGTTTAATCAATTCTCATCACTATTGATACAGTCAACTTGCAAAGCTTATAACTTTTGATCCGTGTGTCCGATCGAGCTGATTCTTTCTTTGTTCGATTTGTATTGGCATCTAGTTTCTTGTGTTAAAATGTCAGGTCATTCCGACGGCTAGATCTCTAGTAATTTGCGATTTACCGAACATCTGTCAATCTATTTTTATTGAATACAAAGCAATTATGATTCCGAATTAGGGTGAATTTTTAGTAGATCAAAATTTTGATTTTAGCTTCCACGCAATCATTCACCCCCCACTCTGATTGCTATATTAGTATATATCGATCCTATAAGCACCTACATCCATCTATCTATAGAGAAAGTAAGTCATCAAATCTAGAGGTTAAACAAGACTAGTCTTACGAGCATCTCCACCATTTTAGTCCTGGTTACACCACTATCTACGCACAAATACATCAAGGCACCTTGTGTACCACAAAGCAGTACATCTTGACGTTGCAAACCCTTACCTAGCGTCTTTCCACATGACATGAATTAAACATTAATATGCACCGATGTATTATGCAGCTATTAGCCTATCATCCTTATTGGGCTATCTGGTTTGTAGATTCCGAAGTTGGAACCTGGCAAGAGTTCTGTTTGGTAAATCGACTAGAGTTAAGAATAATATGCTAAATGCTCTTCATCTCGGTACTAGTTCTGACTTCTAACGTAGTGCATCTGTTGTGTTTAATGACGAAGAAGATGCTCTTATTTGGAAGCTGAATTCTTTAGTTTTGTACAGGATGAAATCTTGATACTGTTTTTATTCATACTGTTTGGAAATTAGCCATAACTCATATCTAGAGCTTATATCTTATCATGGTTGCAATCTCAACTATTTTTTCGCTATAGATAATTTGAATAGTGGAAAAAAGGTGGATGACCTCCCCTGTTTATTCTCTAAGGAATCAGAATCAGTTGGTGATGTTTTTTTTGTTGTTGTCACATAGCTAAAATGGTTTGGCCTGAAGTTTGAGAAATGATTTACATTTTCAAAAAACAAAGTGGACAGGGATGCAGGCAATCTAGCAAAGGAAGTCACGAATGTTGAAAACGTGGCGGGAAGGAGGGAATTACTGATCCTGGGCTTGCTGGTTTGATTGTCGCCCGACCACACGGGAACGCTACCGAGTAAAAAACAGAGTACTCTGTAGTTTGATCTCTGAAGTCCTTTTACGGATTTATGATCCATTTCCATGGCAAAAAAACAGCGACAGTTTGGCAACAATAAGCACTCAGATTATTTCAACATCGGAAACCAGAGAGGTTTAATTCTTTTTTTCGATTAAGAAGATGACACCATACATCACTGCCAATCCAAGTTCTTCACCTCCATGTTGTTACATAGATACTGACATACAGAGTTCTAACTAGTAGGATCAAGATTCAAATTTCAAGGGCATCATCTCGCAGAACGGAGGGACAATATGATTATATAGATATGGACCATCATGGATGCTAGAGACCGCCAAGCAAGTAGTTGCGGAGACCCCTCGCGACGGCGGCGGCGGCGACCGCGAGCCTGGGAAACTGCAGCGCAACCACTGACAGCATCCCGAACGCCGCGCCGAGTAGCCAGAGGGTGAAGGCGATGAAGACGAGCTCAACGTTGCTGGGGGCGGACGCGCTTGTAGTGGCCAGCTTGTGCACAAGAATGAGGGTACCGGCTAGCATGAAGATACCGCCAGAGTGGAGGAGCAGCCGCCGGAGGCCAGGGCGACCGATGGCCTCGCCCTGTCCGATGAGACGGACGAAGCATCGCATCACTAGTGCTGCCATTGGCTATGTATCACCCTGCTTTTTCTATCTGCTCTGCTGGTTGAATGAGTTCCCTCGAGATGAGTCGTTCTTATAGCCACGGCGGGGGTGGGATGGGAATTTCCAGTTTAATTTGGGTGTAGACGGTGACATGGGGGTGAGATTAGACAGTTTAATTCTGTTTCTTCGCGACCTAGTATTTCTGTGAGATTAGACTGGGACAGGATAGCTGGATAGGATTCCCACCTGTGGAGGCCCATTTTGGATTTGACAGTGATGAGTGGTTCTTATAGCCACGGCGGGGCTGGAATTTCCAGTTTAATTTGGGTGTAGACGGTGACATGAGGGTGGGGTGGGGATTCTGATTGTTCTCGAGATTAGACAGGGATAGGATAGTATTCGCACCTGTGGAGGCAAGAACAAACTGAATCGCTTGATGTCTAGTTTAGCTTCTCCTGATGTCTAGCTTAGCTTGTCCTGATGCGGATTTTGTCTCTACCGAATCGAAACCCACCTCGATAGGACATCGAACTCTTTTTTAATTAAGCGATGGAAATTGGCTTATGCTGACGATTTGCACGCGCTCCCCGTGGTTACCTTTGAGCATGATTTCTGTGTTGTGCATCCGTGGAATGTTCTGTCGTTCGATGAAGTGAAGTAGTACTGGGCTACCAGCCTTTCTGCGTATATACATGCCATAAAGTATTTTTGGTGTGAACTGCACTCCTTTGTAGTTTCTATCGTCATATACTGATTTTTTTCCCTTGCGATTTCGGTGTTGTACTTAGAATTTTGCGCGAAGAGTTGCATTGCTTCAAGAACCAAGCTCATGTTGGTGAGGTTGTGAAGGTTACGGGCAAGTCAAAGGTTCTAGTGAAGGTACATTTCCTTTTGTGCACATCAGTCCTGCTTTGGCCATAGACCCATAGTAGAGGAGGAGCGGTCTTTTGTTGTTGAGCCCTCGATTAATCAGATCATGGCTATCTACATTTTTTTATGGAACATTACTTTTGTGTGGGAAGAAAGAATGACCACTTCTTTCTGCAACATCCAAAATTGCCTATTTGTTGTAGGCCTGAAGCATCCATTCCCTCTGGCGGGCGGGGCAAGGTCCTCAACTCCCTCGAGGCTGTATCAATCCATAACGTAATGCGCAGGAAAGATGATGCGGGGCATGAATCAGACCGAGCAGACTAGAAGGCGAGGGGGGCCGATCGAAGCGACGGGGAAGTTACGAAGGAAGCTTCCCTCGACACGCTATTGGATATATCTGATGGGGTGTTCAGCCGAGCCTGCCGCCCTGTCGGCACCTACTGAAGAATGCCAGGCATCATCAGATCGATCTGGAGCAGGCTAGCACGTGTAATCCCGTTAGAACCCTCGAAAAGGGAACAGGACAAAAGGACAGAAGTGTAAAGAACATATAAAAACCCTATACAATGACTATTTGGCCCTCGGCTCGGGGACAGGTGGAGGCTGGTGTTTGGGAAGCAGCTGTAAAAAGGGGCCTGCAATCCTTTACCAGAGCTGGTCGAAAAAAGAGCCTACCTTTGCATACAATTGAAGCTATCCCCCTTGAGCTTCCCTATAAAAGGAGGAAGATGAGAGAACTTTGGGTTCGGATTCAGTTCAGGAGATCGAATCCCGCGACAGTGGCACTGTCCGTAGGGAACCAACAGTTCGAGGAAGCCATAGATCCCCGACGAACGGAAGAAAGAAGCTCCCGTTAGCCATGCAGCCGAAAAAGGTAGCGGCGGCTACTTCCAAGGGAGTCGTGACGATGACTAAAGGAGGAGAATCAGGAAGGACCCTGAGGAGTCGTTCCCGCAACCAACCCCGGCCTCTGGGAGCCGAGAGCCCTGGCGAGGACCCGCCCCCTGGTGAGGTGGGGGGAACGCTAGGAGTACATTCGCCACAGCCCACAGCGACGACGCGCAAGCGTGCTCCCAAACGGCAGCAACGAGTTGTAGCCCGATCGGCCATAATCCCCGAAGAGGGCGAAGCGAACGCCTCAGCTCGTCCGGGCCGCTGCAGGGTTGCTCACGGGAACGGAGGCACTCCGGCAAGAAGTGCGAGGGTACAGGAAACGCTCAACCCCAACATCCAGACGCTGATGGAGGCAAACGAAAGGCTTACGGCCGAGGTAAAACGCCTGCAGGATCAACGGGATCTTGGGCTCGACGAATCGCAAGATGAAAGCCCAGACCACGAGATGTTGTCGCCGGTGCATACAGGCGGGGTCTGGGACTACGATGACCCAAACCCGCTTTGCATCCTACTCCAGAGGAAGAGATGGCCCTCCCCCGAAAACTTTAAGTTCCGCACCATCAAGCCGTACAATGGCAAAGTGGACCCGAGGGAGTTCCTTCGTGTCTACGATACATCAGTGGAAGCCACGGGGGGAGATGATGACATTAAAGCTAAGGGGCTCTTGTTGACACTCGAGGGGATAGCACTCTCTTGGTACTCATCTCTTGAGCCAAGCTCAATCGCGAGCTGGCCGCAGCTTCGCGCCAAAATGGAGTCCAACTTTCAGGGCAACTTCGACGGAATGAAAGAAGAAAGTGACCTATTCGCCGTGAGACAGCGTGAAGGAGAGACCCTGAAAAGCTACTTTCAGCGCTTCTCCAAGATCAAGTGTCAGATCCGGGGAGTCAGCGACACGACCATCATAAACACGGCCCGCTGCGGTTTGCGCAGGGGGCCAATGGCAGAAAGGCTGGCTATCAAAGAAGTAAGAACCATGGAGGAGTTGTTTGCTAAAATGAAGGAGTATGCTCGTGCGGAGGAAGACAACCTTTGGAGAGGATACGGATCGCAATACGCGCCCCCGGGGTGGGCTCCGCGCAAAAGAGAACAGGACAGGGAGCCCCCGTCCAAAACTAAGGCGAAGGACCCGAACCCAAATCGCGGGGAAAGAGACAAGGGGAAGAAAATCCATTACATCGATGAGCGAACCGACCAACGAAGCAGCAGGGCGCAACGTTCGGAGCCGTGAGGGCGGAGCCCTCCCCCGCGGCACAACAAACAGAGAGGAGAGTCGCGCATGATTAGAAAAGAGGGACATGTGAGGGGGAGGTACTACTGCGAATATCACGGCGAGAACAGCACCCAAGATTCGAGTCATTGTAAGGTGATTGAAGGATATCGACGTTTTGAGGCAAAGCAAGGAGCCGGGGCACACCTTCCTCCGCCGATGCCACCTCCTGCGGACCGCCAGCGTCCGCCACCCCAAGGGGAAGTAAACTACCTCCGTCGTGTCATCAACATCATACTGGAGGGTCGTCATCACACCTCTCATCGAAAAGGCAAAGGAAGGCGTATGCGAGATAAATCAGCCATGTCGGGATCAATCCATCAGCTCCCTCGCAGCTGGAGTACGAGCCAATTACCTTCACATAAGAAGATGCACTGGGAGTGCATTTTCCACACCAAGACTCCCTGGTGGTAGCTGCAATTATCGCCGATTGCAAGGTACATCGTGTGCTGGTGGACGGAGGGAGCGCGGCGGATATCTTATCCGCGGAGGCCTTTAGGCAAATTTGATGATCCCCCAAGACAAGCTGAAGAAGACGGAAATACCGTTGATGGTCTTCAGGGGGAATACAGTCAGCACCCTAGGCCAGGTGGAGCTGTGTGAGACCTCGAATCCACTATCCGAAATTTCCTGTGTATTTCCGTACTAGTCCCAGATCAGTAGCTAGTACACACAGTCAACAGTGATACGTCATTGCAGAACATAACGAAATTGTAGCATAAATATTAAAGTATGGGCCACATGGCCACTTATTACAATACTCGGTCACGAGACCGGAGACACGACAGCGGAAGCAAAAGCGACAAGCGAACACCAAAAACACCACAGGCGACGACAAGAAGCGCGACTAGTCTTCCGGGCGATCTTCCTCGAACTCCTCGGTGTAGAACTCACCGTCCTCGGTTGCGTCCTGATAGTTCTCTGATGATGACAAGGTTGTGTAGCACGTGAGTACAAAAGTACTCAGCAAGTCGGGGAAAGTATGTGTATGTGGGGCTTTCCAAAGGAAGCTTAATAGGGCTCTTTTGCACAAAGCCAAATTTCGTAAACCATACTTAAGTATAATTGTCATAAAGCACATTTTCACAATTATTTTAGCAATTGAATTATTTAATATTGCAATGAAGGTTCTATCCATCATCACCAATATAAAGGCTCTAACCGCCAACTTATTAAAAGATCAAGTTTAATCACAATGACTCCTTCCGTCCAGGCATAAAACAGGTTCTTTCTACCTTGTTGGCTCAATCCGCCACTACACATCCGAGAGTTCTAACCACTCCCGAACCCCAAAATAAAACACCGTTTTATTTTAAAACCAAAACCAAAGTCTAGCAATATGAAAGCATTCTTTGCTTTGCCCTTGACCATAGGCACGGTTATTCGAATAGTTTTAACTCTGCAGAGGTGTACAGCTTTACCCACAAGACATGATCATCTCTTGTTGCCTCCGGATTAACACACTTCCTTTGGTGTGCCGGCAGAGAGATCATGACAAGGCCTTTACAATGTATACACCTAACCCGACCCACCCGCTGAGGTTTCACCGCTGTTAGGGTTTAATCCACCTAGTACAGAAGCCCCCTCTTGCGCCGTGTGAGAAAAACAATCTTGCCTCTATCCGGCACTCACATTCCACCATGTGGTGAGTCTAAGTTAGGTTTCTACAAATTAGTTAGCCAGGTCGTACCATTATAGATATGTGGTAGTACGGTTATGCTTAGAATGGACAATCACAAGCGTCAGTCCTTAATTGACTTGGGGCGGCACTTGCCCAATGCAACTAGTGCTCCATCCGCACCCACCCGACATTCCATTCCGCCCAAGTCCAAACCATTTTTCCTTTTCTTTTTATTTTAGAAAAACAGTACCAAAATCATATAACCATTCCAAATCATACTTGAAATCATCATTTTTGAATAAACCCACCCATGAGTTGTTTTCATCAATATTGGTCCTAAGCAATTCTACCGTACTATTGCACAAAGGGTACCATATAAGTGTAAACATGGCCTAGCAAATGTCCTAGGGTTACAAGTAACATGGATGTCAATATCAAAGGAGGTATTCACAATTCGGATTAACTACTCACTTATATTTGACATACGATGATAAACATAGCATGCAAGTTTATAAAACATTTAAAACACATTTATAAACATCGGTTCAACATGCATCAAGGAGACTTGCCTTCAGTCGCGGCAAGATCGTCGAACGCTTGAAGTCCGGCGGCGGGGTCGGCGGTCTCGGCGGGGTCCTTGGCTACGCGCAAAACGAGACAACAAATAAATACAAGAAAATAAATAAAATCCAAAAATTATAAAAGTACTACTGGCAGGTAGATTTGGATTTTAGATGAATTTAGGAATTTGAACGGAGTCAATCGGAGTTCGAACGGAAAAGATATGAGCTTCCGAAGTTCGAAAATTGGAAAATTGGAAAACAAGGGAATATTCCATTTTCTATTTTTCTGAATTTTTGGCATGGGAATGGGTCTCTTGCATGTGGGGCCATGTGGTCATAGACCCATGGCTTCTTCTTGCTTTGGCTCAAGCCATGGCCATGGTGGAGAGCTTGGAGGGCGGGCAGCGGCCGGCCGGCGGGGGGCACACGCACGCACGCACGAGCACAGTGAGCTCCAAAAAAAACAGGGGCTTGGAAAAAAATTCCAAAAATCTGGATTTTTTCCCAAATTTGCATGAAACAAGGCCAAATAAATTCATGGATCATCTAGAGGACATCCTAAGGGACCTATAGGAGCAAAGAATTGGATCCAAACTCACTGAAGACGACGAATTCGGTGAAAAACGAAGCTCCGGCCGAAATGACAAAAACGCGAAATTCGTCTCCAAGTCTTGAGGGAACCTAAAATTGATTGAAATATTAGATACTAGACTCTCCCACGGTCACAAGGAAACAAGCGGCATGAGGATTGACCCACCGGAGAGGGAGGAATAAGGATGAACTTGAAGAACACCCGAAAATACGACCCGGCGCCGTTTTTCTCGATCTAGCGGGCAAATGAGTGGAAGAGGCAAGGAGTGAGTGCTACCACCGGAAAGAAGACGTCCACACGGAGATTTGAGAGGTGGAAGCACGTCGTTTGGAGTTGAAATGGCCGAGTAAATGACATTTAGGTGCATTTCGGTTTTTGGCCGACGGTTTCAATTCCGGCGGGATCCCGGGCTATTGATTGTGAGGAATGGAGAGAGGATGTCGTTGTACTTCCAACGGATCCGACCGTGATTGATTTGGGGCATTATTGAGGGAGATATGAAGGTTTGAATGGGTGGAGGTGTGTATGGAGAGCTTCCTCTATTGTTGCTTGCTTCCAAACGTGCATGACCAGCCCAAGGTGGAAGACAACACTGTAGTGCCACGTGGCAGCGCGGGCTTGGCCGAGAGTTACGTAAACGTGACGCCCTAGAGAAAAATTAGCAAAAATGGTCTAAAAATTCCGGAAAAATTCCTAGAACCATTTTGGAATATTTGGAACCCAATAAAATTGGTTTCGCGGAATTTGGATGAAATTTGTCGAATTGAATATTCAGGCGCGAATAGCGGGCATTAAACAAAAGCCGCGCGAGATAAAATAGGAGCGAAGGTCCAAAAATCCGGGGAATCGTTCCAAAAATCATTTTGGAATATTTGGGACCTAATTGAAGTGATTTTGGGATTTTTGGAGCATTTTGGGATGGGTGAAATTTCGGGTACCAGCGGGAATTTGGAAATTCGATTTTTTGAACGGAAGGGAATTGAATCCCGATTTTGGATGGGGAAGGATGCCAGGCTAATATAAACACCAAGGAAACTCTAATTTTTGAATTTAATTAATTTAAATTAGATTTTTCCCAGAAAGCGAAACTAAGGATGTTATAAGCTGGAGGTTACCTTCGCAATGCAGCAAGCCAGTACCACTCGCCGCGTCATGTTTGATGTTCTTGATGTGCCTTTCCAGTACAACGCCATACTGGGTAGGGGCTCGTTGACCACCTTCAGAGCCGTCGTCCATCACAGATTCCTATGTATGAAAGTCCCCTCCACTGGCGGCGTCGTTACGGTGCGAGGGGATCAAGCCCTCGCGAGGAAAATAGATATGGAGAGCCCTCCACAAGTCAAGCATATCTACACAACGGATCAAGACACTGTCCCGGCGCAACGCAGCAAATGGCTTCCAAAGCCGCAGCCCCAAGGAGAAACCAGGCATGTTGCACTTCGGCCGGTGGAGATAGAATGGTGATCCTCAGCGCCACATTGGACCCAGACGAAGAAAAGAATCTGATACAACTCCTTCAAGAATATGAAGGCATGTTCGCATGGGGACCAGAAGACCTCCCCGGAGTTCATTGAGACACTATCGAGCATACCCTAGCCATCAATCCAGGTGCGAGGCTTAAGAAACAGAAGCTCAGTTAGCTCGCCATGGAAAGGAAGGTTGCTGCGAAAGCCAAAGTAAACAAGTTACTTCGGGCGGGAATCAAACGCGAAGCTCTTCATACCGAATGGTTGGCTAATGTGGTCATGGTCAAGAAATCCAATGGGACTTGGCGCATGTGCATAGATTTCACCGACCTAAACAAATCGTGCCCCAAGGATGATTTCCCCTTACCTCACATCGATCAGCTCATTGATTCAACCTCCGGATCGGAGAGAATGAGTTTCCTCAATGCCTATTCAGGGTATCATCAGGTCTACATGCGAAGAGAGGACGAAGACAAAACAGCATTTATTACACCCTTCGACACGTTTTGCTTCATACGAATGCCCTTCGACCTCAAAAACGCTGGCGCTACCTTTGCGCGGCTCATCGCCAAGGTCTTCATCCACCAACTGGGGAGGAACATGGAAGCCTACGTTGATGACATCATTGTCAAAAGCAAGAAGAGGGAGAACCACGTTGCCGACCTCCGGGAGACCTTCGACAGTTTGATGGCGGAGAGAGTAAAGCTCAATCCGAGCAAATGTGTTTTTGGTGTAGAGACGGGCAAATTGCTGGGATTCTTGATCTCCGAACGAGGCATCAAGGCGAACCCTGAGAAAATAAGGGCAATTCAAGACATGGCCCCACCAAAGAACCTGAAGGAAGTACAACGATTGGCAGGACGACTCACCGCACTCAGCAGGTTTCTGCCAAAATCGGCGGAGCGAAGCCTGCCCTTCTTTAAGGCAATGCGATCGAGAGATACCTTCTCCTGGATGAAGGAATGCCAACTCGCATTTGATGAACTGAAATAGAGCCTTACAAAAGTGCATACTCTGCAAAGCCCGAAGTAGGGCGAGGAACTCCTGCTCTACTTGGCCGTGAGTCCCTCCGCCGTTAGCGCAGTGCTGGTGCGACCACAGGCCACGAAGCAGCAGCCGGTTTACTTCATTTCTAAAGCCCTGCAGGGAGCAAAGCTACAATATTCGGAAATGGAAAAGTTGGCTTATGCTCTGTTAATGGCCTCCAGAAAGCTGCGACATTACTTTCAAGCTAACTGCATCAAACTACCAACAGCACATCCCCTCAGTCCCATGCTGTCCAACAAAGAGAGTTCTGGGCGTATCAGCAAATGGGCGGTGGAACTAGCCCCTTTCGAATTAACGCTAGTCCCACGTACCGCCATCAAGAGTCAAGCTCTCGCGGACTCCGTCGTGGAGTGGACGTCGCCAGCATAAGAAGAAGACGACCTCTCAAAGACATGGTTCGTCAACTCCGATAGATCGTGGGGGGTGAGCGAAGCGGGGATAGCAGCAGTAGTGGTGGCCCCGAAGGCGAAAGGGCCAAATTCGCTGCGAGACTAGATTTCCCCTGGACCAACAATATAGCCGAATATGAAGCACTCTTGCTAGGGCTCCGCAAGGCAAGGACCATGGGAGCAAGAAGGGCCATCTTACGCACTGATTCGAATCTTATTCAAGGGCATCTTTCTAAAGAATATCAAGTAAAGGATGAGCGGCTTCAGAAGTATGTGGAAGCAGTTCGTGCCATGGAAAAGAACTTTGTTAGTTTCTCCGTGCATGCGATACCCCGAGCACAAAACGAGCGAGTGGATGAGCTAGCAAAAATTGCAGCAGCTGGAGGGGCCCCGTCTCCCGAGGTGTTGTTCGAGGTACTTCGAGCCTCGTCCATTTCTCCTCAGATAAATCTTATCATCAGAGCCACCCACGATGATTGGCGAAGAGAGATGTACGATTATCTCCTCGAAGGAGCTCTCCCACCCGACGAAGCCCAAGCGAAGCGCTTGGAAAGTCGAGTGAAGAAGTACGCCATCATCGATAGATTCTTGTTCCGCAACAGCCTTTGTACCCCATGGCTCCGCTGCGTGTCGCGTGAAGAAGGAATAGAGGCCCTACGCGAAGCCCATCAAGTGGCTTGCGGAGTGCACCAAGCTCCAAAGAAGCCTCGCATGGAAGGTGTTCCGGATGGGTCTTTATTGGCCTTCGGTGCTCCAAGATGCGGAGCAGATGGTCCGCCACTGCCACGCATGCCAGTGGATGAAGAAGCAAAAGAAGGCTCCGCCCAACAAATTGAATACGATACCCCCGGTCTGGCTCTTCGCCAAATGGGGGATTGACATCGTCGACGCACTCCCCAGAGCTCAAGGGAATCTTTAGTTTGTGATCGTCGCAATCGATTACTTCTCCCATTGGATCGAAGCGGAGCCGGCGGCGAAAATAATGGCTGACGCCACAATCAAATTCTTCTGGAAAGCTATCATTTGCAGATATGGGATCCCGTACCAAATCGTAACAGACAACGGATCCCAATTTGATTCCAAAAAATTCCATGACTATTGCAAGGGCATCGGGACGAGAATTCGCTTCGTCTCCGTGGGTCATCCTCAAGCTAACGAAGCGGTTGAAAGAGCGAATGGATTGCTCCTAGATGGTATCAAAAAAAGTCTTCACGACTCCGCAAAGGGCTCGTGGCCCGATGAACTCCCTAACGTCTTGTGGGCCATCCGAACTTCCACATCGCGGGCGACCGGGTTCTCTCCCTTTCGTATCATCTTTGGGGAGGAAGCCGTTCCCGCGCGGAAATACAAGCTAAGGGCCTGTTTGGGGGAGCTGTGGCTGGGCTGAAAAGCTGCTTTTGATTTATTGGGCTGTAAAGCAACTGTAGCTGGCGGCTGTGGCTTTTCTTGCTATGTCTTTTGGCAAACTAGCTGCTGCTGCTGTGGCTTTTGGGGGCAACCGTGTCGGCCCGAGTGAGGAGGGAGTCAAGGAGGTGGTACCCGAGCTGGAGGGAGTCGAGGAGGCGATCGAGCGGGGACACGATGGGGCGAGAAGGGAGATGGAGTGAGTGAGAAGGTGGTCGAGCGAAGTCACAGCTGAAAAGCACCTCCCTACCAGCTGTGGCTTTTAGGGGTGCTTCAGCTATGGCTTAGCTGTGCAACTACTTTGCAGCTGGGCTGTTTGGGGGAGCTTTAGGTCCAAAGCTGAAGCGCAGCTGAAGCATAGCTCCCCCAAATAGGGCCTAAATCTCTTCGTGTAATCAAAGCTCCAGCCCAAGAAGAGGCAGACATTATGCACGATCTAGCGGAGGAGCAAAAACTTCGAGCCCTAGATGCTATGAAGGCCTATGCAAAAGCTTCGACCCGAAGATTTGACAGAAAAGTCAAAAGACGGGGCCTAGCTCCAGGAGACATGGTGCTAAAAAAGGCTGCCCCAACCTTCGCCAAGCTGGAAACAACATGGGAAGGACCGTATATCATTCAAGATTCCACTACGAAGGGTGCCCACAGGCTTATTACTTTGGATGGCAAGGAGGTGCTGAGAACTTTGAACATCGACGCTCTTAAGAAGTTTTATCCATAACCATCGATAGACGGAGGAGAAATATGTACAAAGCTTTATCAGTCAAATAAAGAAAAGTTCTTTTTTTACAACAGAAGATCTCCCTAACGTGTTGCACGGTTAAAAATGAATGCCCGCTACCTCATGCCGGAGGGACAAAATGGACGCTTGGTCGGGCTAACGTCCCACTCGTCCCTTCGCTCCGAAAGCCAGTTGCCTCGCGCTTGAGAGGGGAAGGGCGAAACGAACGCTTGGTCGGGCTAACGTCCCACCCGTCCCTTCGCTCCGAAAGCCCGTTGCCTCGCGCTTGAGAGGGGAAGGGCGAAACGAACGCTTGGTCGGGCTAACGTCCCACCCGTCCCTTCGCTTCGAAAGCCCGTTGCCTCGTGCTCGAGAGGGGGAGGACGAAGCGGACGCTTGGTTGGGCTAACATCCCACCCGTCCCTTCGCTCCGAAAGCCCGTTACCTCGCGCTTGAGAGGGGAAGGACGAATCGAACGCTTGGTCGGGCTAATGTCCCACCCATCCATTCGCTCCGAAAGCCCGTTGCCTTGCGCTCGAGAGGGGGAGGACAAAGCGAACGCTTGGTTGGGCTAACGTCCCACCCGTCCGTTCGCTCCGAAAGCCCGTTGCCTCGCACTCGAGAGGGGGAGGACGGAGCGGATGCTTGGTCGGGCTAACGTCCCACCCGTCCCTTCGCTCCAAAAGCCCGTTGCCTCGCGCTCGAGAGGGGGAGGATTGCCTCGCGCTCGAGAGGGGAAGGGCGAAGCAGACGCTTGGTCGGGCTAACGTCCCACCTGTCCCTTCGCTCTGAAAGCCTGTAGCCTCACCCTCGTGAGGGGAAGGGCATAGCGGGTGTTCTGCTGGACTAACGTCCCTCCCATTCGGAATTTACGGGGTAATTATGTCGGGCCAATGTCCTGACCGCCCCTTCGCTTGGCGCATGACCGTGCACACAACTAAATTAAGGGGCAGGAGTGAAAGGAGGAAACCGAGACGCGTCGCTTTGGAATCAAAGTAAGAATAAAATCAAACCTAAACAAGAAACTACACAAAGGCCCAGCAACGTTCACGTTTATATATATATATATATATATATATATATAGTTTTTACATATATAGAGCTCAAGCGCCATGCGCACGCCTCACCGCCTCAATGAGGGCATCCATCGCCCCGTGGAGCTTGGGGACTACCATGATCAGCGTGTAGACATTGGCAATGTTGCGCGTGATGGCCTCCTGCTCCGCGAGTTCCTCCATGGTGCGGTCATAGTCGATCCATAGTTCGACTAGAAGACCTTCCCCATGGGCCGCATCGGGCGAAGCTTCAGCCATTACGATCGAGGTGTTGAGGGAGGGCAGAGTGAGCAAACTAATATCAGGGCGAAGTGCGCGAGTCGAAGATGGAGAACATCAGTGATATCGATACCCTTATATACACACACCCAGAATGAATAAACCCAAGAGTCAAAAGTAAATGTTAGTGCGGGAAACCAAGAAATCTCTTCGCCTCCCGAGCATTAAATTGATCAGCACGCGCCCGCCTAGGAGGGACAAAATCGAGCATTAAATCTACCATCAATAGGATTTATGGGGCTTGGTCCCAAGGAGATAAGTGAAGCAAAAACTTGTACGTCGGAATCCAATATGCGGAGCAAGCGAGTTCAATTACACGCGAACCTTCGCAAAAAGAAGGAAAAAGCTACAAAGGGGGCAACTTCCCTTTGCCTTTTGCATCACTTGCCTTAGTAGCTAGCCCTGCGGTGCTCATCGCCGCGCGGACTCGGCGTACAGACTCCTTCGCAGCACCCTCGTCGTGTTCGCTCCAGAAGTCGGACATAAAGCGGGAGGCGAGCCGGATCGCAGTAGGAGAAGGCTTCCTAGCTGAGGCCATATCTGTGAATCATGGCTGCGTCGAAATAGCAGAGGAAGCACCAAAGTGTTCGTGCACGTGCCAGCGGCCTCTCGCCTCGAGAAGTTGAGCCGCCTTCAAAGAACCTAACCGGGCGCAGTGGTCCCCGAAAGTTGCAGCGGAGGTCCCGAGCAGCCCAGCTGAAGTTTGAAGGAACTTGATAGCCTCTGAGTCAGAAGAAGGAATGCAGCACGAAGCAGCATCGATTCCAAAATGGGGAAGCTGTCGAAGGAAAACGTCGGTTGCCTCTCGAACCCCAGAAGACAAAGACTGCAACGCCTTCTGGACTATCTCACATTGCTCCTCCGCCCGCTTGGTATTAATAAGATGCATTTGAGCTTCCCTCTTCGCCGTCGTGAGCTGCCGAGAGTGCTCCTCCACGGCCTTCTTAAGCATGTCCTTACCTTCATCCGCGACCTTCAGGAGATTCTTCAACTCTTCAATGCATCCCTCTTTTTTCTCTGCATTCCGCTCCGCTACAACACGACCTTGCTCCGCATCAATAAGACTATTTTCATCGATGCCACTGCGTTTTCAAGTTCGGCGTTCCGTGCCACCAAGTCCTGACTCTGAGCCAGCTCGACCTGCATCTTCGCCAATGTTTCAGTGGATATCCGTAGAACCTCTGCTAGATGGGCCTTTTCCGTCTCTAGCTCCTCCGCACGCTTCCTTGCCGCGTTGCGTTCGACGATCGCCGCGGAATGTTCCCTCATGCATGATTGAACCCGACGGGTCACTTCAATCGTCACAATGGCCCCCCTATAATAGGCAACCACACTCTGATTAAAGGGAACTATACAGTAAACCACAGATAGGAGCGAGCAGGGGGGACGAATGGAGAAGGGTACCTTCAATGAAACATCCATGGAGGCCTCATAGAGCGCAAAATCATGGAGACCCCCGAAAAGGGCCACAGATTGATTATACGGAGCGAAGGCCGTGCACATCTTCTTCATAACGGGGCTCGATGCCACCCCACTTTGAAAATCCCATGTAGAAAAGTCTGAAAGGTCAAATTTGAAAGAAGAGGGACGCGATCGGCTTCCTGAAGCCAGCGGCTCAGAGGGAAGGGTCCCCCCACTCGCGGAGGACGCGCCCGTGGGGGTAGCGATAGGGGTCTTAGGACCCACTGCTCCGGCAAGCGCTGGCGGAGCAGCAGGTAATCCAATAGGGGCTAACCCAAACGCCGCGACCTCCTCCGTCATCTCCGCGCCCCCACCTCCCGCGCACACTTTGTCAATCCTCAGGGGGTCGATACAGCTAGAGGGGCCCGTAGGAAAAATTTTAGGAGTCAAACCTTCGGCGCCAAGGGGAGTATCCGGGGTGGAAGCGTTCAGACGGAGACCACACGTCACCTACGCTGAAGGATCGACCGCTCCTTTGGGAGAGATATGCGTTCCCTCCTGTAGTGGTTCAAGTACAGAATCCAGCCCATTATATCCCGGGTCATCGGGTGAATGAAGCACGGCCCATGTTTCGTCCGAAGCAAAGCGGTAAAAACAAAGCACTGCTTCGCCCGATCGTACGAAGCGGAGCAGAAAGTGTGCGGAGCGAAGCAGAAAGGCGAGAGAGGCCGCGAAGGAAAGCACCCTCGCAGTCCACGTAAATACACCCGACAACGCGATCAAATAAATCTGACACCCTGCAAAAAACGACAGGACTCTGTCAGGACCGGTCGGGAAGGGCCAAGGGGGACATGCACTCGGGGACAGTTTCTCCATGTTCCCCTCCTATAAAAAGGGAAGAAAGAGCCCACAGGCAAAAAGAAAGACCCCGGTGGTTACATCCCCCACACCTCCACTGTCGGGACGATCGCTCCTTCGGGAGGACCCAGCGTTGCCTCCATAGCGGGGCTGCTCTCTCCATCATCATCAACCAAGTCTACAAAATCCACCCCTGGGATATTCATAAACAAATACCCTGGGGACTGCTCTTAAGTCGGGCTCGCGCCGGCAACAGGATCAGAAGGACGCGGCGGGGCCGATGGCTCCGCTGCCACGGAGATAGACTGCATTTCAATCAAGCCTGCACTGGGAACATGGCTAAGAGTAGGCAGCCGAACCAGGGATTCCGTCGCGCGAGTTAACCTAGCACGCTTCAACGGGCGAGGAGAGCCTCTCGCGCCCCTAGGACTAGGGGCCACGCGCCGCCCCCATGAGGCAAATCTGGTGTTCTTGGCGGCCCCAATCACCTCCATGGCAGCGTCATACTCCGCGGGCTTACAGGGCCCAAGAAGTCCATGCGCCAATCTCTCGGCTACTCCGCGCCCGAGATCTCCAGTCCCTGCTGGCCGGGCCACGGACATCGTGCCTCCAAATGACTGCGCCAGAGTAACTGCAGGATTCCTCGCCAGGGGCTCCACCCAGCAAAGACAAAATTCCTCAACCAAATCACGCATTGTGCTCTAGTGACTAAGAGCCCTCAAATACTCCAGGAGCCTTACCTCCTCAGTGGATGCGGTCAGGTTTGGAGAGCGAATGGCCCGAACTAGATCCATAGAAGTACGGAGGGCTGAATCCACACCATCCACTGCCTGGTAATACCATCATTGCAACCATCCTGACTCCCATTTTCCTTTCACCATGGCCACTAGAATTTCCTTCGCTGAAACCCTTCGCTGGCCTTCTGTTGCTTCGGCTGCCAAAAAGCATCTTCAATCAGGGAAAACAACCTCCTGGTCAGCGCGTACCCGGTGGGACGAAAGGCCCACTCCAACACCACCAGTCGAACGACAATGTTGGGCGTAATGTCGGGACCCGAATTTGCAAATCCGAACCCTCTGTGTATTCAGCACTAGTCCAGGATCACGCTAGTGCACACAGTCTCAACATCGGTAAATACCACAATCATACTCAACAAAATAGTAAAGTATTTTATTGAAAGGGACATATAACCGGTTGCTCAACCTTATGGTCAAGTTACAAAAGTACGCCTCGCAGGGCTAGAGTCTTACTCAAATAAATTTGCAGCAGAAAAATAAAGAAACGTGTGGCGCCAACCAATATGCCACAGGCAACTGACTGGGCTCTTCCCCTAGTTCGTCGGCTCCTCCTGGAATTCCTCATCCAAAGCTGGCGTTGATTCTTCTTCGACTGATGTTGTGTTGTGGCAAGGGTGAGTACTTAAAGCACTCAACAAGTCATGCACAGAATGCAGTCTAATATTCTATATGCATGGCTTATTTCAAAGAATAGGCTAAAAGGTTTATTTGCAGTAAAGCGACAATCACAATATCATTAATAGATTGAAAGCGGTAAAACAGTAATAACTTTCTTAAACAATTTCACAAGTAAAGCATTTATCATCCTAAAGCAAATTCATCATTCCCAACACCAAGTGTCCATAAACCAAGTTTATTTTCATAAAGTCTAACCCTTGACTGTAATCCTCGAGTAATGTCCAATGCCGCGAAAATGGCTATTCGGATAGATTTTACACTCTACAGAGCTTATACACTTTACCCACAAGATACAGTCAAACACCACAAAGGCGAGTGTCTGTAACAAAGTCTTTTGGGAGCTTCTAACTCCACAGGTGAACCTCCCCAGTTGTCGAACACTAACCCTTCCTTTAGCAAAGGCGAAGTTTAGGACAACGAACCATTGGATGGGTACCTGGCCACAGCCCCGGTACGCTCCCCATACAACTACACAGAAGTATAGCTGACACCCCGAGGTACCACCAGCAAGTTATTAGCAACCTACTCAACTAGGTCTGTCCGACTCCAGACATGTGGTTGTATGAAGAACTCAGTTCAAAAGCTTGCAAGGTTAAGTCCTTAGGTTAACCAGGGCAAGACTACCCAATTAGCAAAACCAAAACGACTCTCCTGGTGCCACTCCTGACCCACCATAACAATCTTGCCACTTGCCCCAGTCTAAATCATTTTATCACCCCGGTTGATTACCATGCATCACGTGCTATCATCGTCATCATCAACACATGTAGCAATTTCTAAAATCATGTTCCACCTCTCATTAAGTCAATATTAATTTCCAACATTCAAAATTATATCAATAACACGATTGCATGGCTAAGCTGGCTAATTACGGTCTAATTAACCCATGTTGGCAAAGTATTAGTGTCCAACTATTATTCCACATCCTAGGGTGACAAATGATTCATGGCATACAATTATTATTGACAAGGTGGCATACTCAATTGGGTCACATAACTATTCCCGGAATTATTCAAAAGCATTTTTAAATAAACTAGCATGCAATAATTTAAATAAACATAATTTCAAAAATGGGATCAATATGGTCAAAGCATAACTTGCCTTTAAAAAGTATTGGTTCCTGGTCTTGAACTTGCTCTTGGGTCAAAACTTCTCCTTCGTACCCTTCGGACAGTTCAACGTCTACGCGTATCGGATAAATAAACAATAAATAAATAAAACAGAGGAAAACACCATGTCCAAAAATTAAATAAAATTCACCATTAAATAGAGCTCAATTTTATAAAAATTTAGAAACTGAATCAGTTAAAACGCAAAAGTTATAGCCGTTTGAAGTTTGAAAAATCAATTAAAAGAATAAATCGAATTAATTCATTTATTTTTCTATTGAAAAATCCGAAATATGACATCAACATTGCGTCAGCACCGAATTTCAATTTCGACCGAATTATTTTTCTTAAGGAAAATCAATTTATTGCGTCATGCTTGTGTCATCCGGTCCATGGGCTCGGTCCACGGTTCGGTTTTGGTCCACCGTGGACCCGGTCCACGGGTGCATGTCTCGCTGACATGTGGGCGCCCTCGGATGATGTCAGCTGCTGACGTCAGCATGGCTCGGCTTGAGACGGCTGACACGCGGGCCCCATTGTGATGTCATCATGACGTCAGGGATGACGTCATCGCATGGTACGTCCAGCCACTGACATGTGGGCCCGTTGCTGAATGCGTTTCGTGCGTTCTCCGGCGAAGTGAATGGTCCTCACAGGCGCGGCTCAACGCGACGGTCTCAGATTTGGACTCGATGACGGCGGAAAACGAGCAAAACCCTCGGCGGCTCCTCTTCCAACTACGGCGAGCAATTGCGAGCAGGCGGCGGTGCCTTAGGTTTTCTGTGCGGCTCGAAGAGTTTTATCCAACGTGAGGCTTGGAAACATAAATACCGGCCTTGACGTCCGTGAAAAGCGCAGCAAACGAGGTTGACTCGGACACGGCGGCGGAATCCGACGGCGGCTCGGACTGGGCGACGTGGCGCAATCTCGACCATTGGATCTTGATCCAACGGTTCGCACGATTAAGGTTTGGTCCGGCTCGGGTCTGGCTTGGGTTCGGTTAGACGTGGCTCGGTCGGACTCGAGTCTGACTCGGGTCGAATGAACAGTGAAACCAATTAGGGTTTTTAGCGATTTAATATTTAAAATAATTCTAGAAATTCAAATAAATCGAGAAAAATAACAAAATACTCAGAAAAATTCCAAGAAAATTCTGGAAAAATACTTTGAGGCGTTTTGGACTCAAATAAAATATTCCCAACAAAATTTTATTTGAAACTTTTAAATATTTAAATAACTCAGAAAGGAATAAATTCAAATTAAATCCAAATAAATTCCAGAAAATTCCAAAAATTCAAATAACTCAATGAATTAAATAAAAGCACAAATTTTGGGATGTTACACGTAAGCTGTGAAAGCTCCGCATGGAAGACCCGCAACACAGCCCTCACCAGAGGGGCAGCAGGGAACCGAAGCCCCGCTTCCAGAAAGGCAGTGAACACCAACGCCTCATCTGGTCATGGCTGAGGCGTCTCCTCCTCGCCAGGAGAGCACATAGTAGGACGCGCCACGCCGAATTCCTTCGCCAAAAGGTCAAGGTCATCGGGGCCCAGTAAAGAACGCCCCAAGACCGGGGACAATGAGGTGGTGTCCTCTTCACTCAAGACCAACTTCACCAGAGGAGGACGTTGTGAAGCCATGGGCAAGAAAACCAAAAGCGACGAAGAACAAATAGGACAGGCGGGAAAAGAAGACTAGAAGGCGCGAGGAGAAATGAGCACCAGAAAGTGCTCTGCTATCGTTGCCCAGCGCGCTTAAAAGGGGAAAAACCCGGCTCCCCTCAATCGTGGATCCAAACACGTGGCCCCCATCGGGCAAAAAATGGAGACGTGTAAACGTGGGTGAGAGAACTGACGGTTTCGACACCAAGCCGAAGGTGTCATAAAGAGTCATGACGCATGATTCCAAAGGACAAGACCGCCCGCACAGAGACCAGCCCATCCGTACCTGATATGTTAGAGCATATGATTAAGGGCATAGAAAAGAATAGAAGCCTGCTCAACTAAAGCGAAGGAAAAATACCGAACGGGCCTTGCCCCACGCACCCAAAAGGATAAATGGAACATTAAGGCCTCTTTATGGCATGGCCGAGGGCAAAGCAGGGCCGGCCCGCAGCCATGAGGGGCTCCTGTCGTAGGCCTGAACATCCATTCCCTCCGGCAGGCGAGGCAAGGTCCTCAACTGCCTCGAGGCTGTATCAATCCATAACGTAATGCGCAGGAAAGATGAGGCGGGGCATGAATCGGACCGAGCGGACTAGAAGGTGAGGGGGGCTGGTCGAAGCGACGGGGGAAGTTGTGAAGGAAGCTTCCCCCGACACGCTATTGGATATGTCCGACAAGGTGTTCAGCCGAGCCTATCACCTTGTCGGCACCTACTGAAGAATGCCAGTCATCGTCAGATCGATCTGGAGCCGGCTAGCACGTGTAATCCCGTTAGAACCCTCGAAAAGGGAACAGGACAAAAGGACAGAAGTGTAAACAACATATAAACACCCTATACAATGACTATTTGGCCCTCGGCCTGGGGACAGGTGGAGGCTGGTGTTTGGGAAGCAGCTGTAAAAAGGGGCCTGCAATCCTTTACCAGAGCTGGTCAGAAAAAGAGCCTACCTTTACATACAATTGAAGCTATCCCCCTTGAGCTTCCCTATAAAAGGAGGAAGATGAGAACTTTGGGCTCGGATTCGGTTCGGGAGATCGAATCCCGCGATACTATTGAAAAATAATAATATGTGAACTAGGAAAAACCAAGCAGTGGAATAGAAATCAGAAGTAATGGAATAGAAACATACACACATAAATTTATATGAAATTTCTGGCTTGGTGTTGATCATATTTTAAATGTATGCGATTCTTGCACAGACACATGTCTAAGTGTGGTATCATTAGAACAGGTGTATTGGCCTGTACGTTTTGAAGGGGAGTTCTGATTTGCTAGTCATTCTACTGTAATTAATTGATTAATTAAAACCTTTCAGGTCCATCTAGAAGGCAAATATGTTGTAGATCTTCATAAAGTATCGATATTACAAAGATCACGCCTTCAACAAGGGTTGCTCTTAAAAATGATATATTGACAGCTATATACTTCATCTTATCTTGCCTAACAAAGTCGATCCGATGGTTAATCTTACGAAGGTTGAGAAGGTTCCTGATTCTACTTATGATATGATTAGTGGTCTTGATAAGCAAATTAAAGAGATCAAAGAGGTTGGTAAATAGCTTAATGCACAGTACATTTTGTTGTATTGTTAGCTCAATGGCTTAACAACTCAATTTTCAGGTGATTGAGCTTCCCAGTAAGCATCCTGTGTTGTTTGAGAGTCTTGGAATTGCCTGGCCAAAAGTTAGTATTTGTTTACCAGTTTGTGTTTTGTTTGGCATCAATTGAGTCATATTAGGTGGGAAATATTTACCTTTTTTTTCAGGGTGTCCTCCTTTATGGGCCTACAGGTACAGGAAAAACATTACTTGTTCGTGCAGTTGCTCATCACACCAACTGCACCTTCATTACGGTTTCCAGTTCGAGTTGGTTTAGAAGTATATTGGAGAGGGTTCCCGAATGGTTCGTGAACTCTTTGTGTTCAATCTTTTTGATGTTGAACTCGTGCATCTTTGATGAAGAAGGGTAGCAGGTGTCCAAGGTGAGAAGGCTACAAAACTAGCTGTATGTGCTGAATTTGACAAGAACACAACCTGTGTGTCTTCTAGAGATGCATAGGGATAATGAGTGGCTTTGGCATGCATGTTTCGGACATGTTAATTTCCGTTTGCTGCGTGACATGTCACGATTGAAGTGTGACACTACGGAATGGTGTGACATTATAAAATGTGAATGTTGAGGATAAAAAAACTTATGGAATGTGAAATTTAAGGTTAAAACCATACGGTATGGAGTTTAATCGCTTTTCTGGGCCGTTTCCGGGAGTCTGGACCTTTCCGGGGGAGATTGGGCCTAAAGGGAAGGGTCGTGGGCTTTAGTGGGGAGGTGTTTGGGCCCATGTGGGAGTGGGAATCCTGGTTGGACTCCTTGTGGCACCAGCCCCCACCTTTTTTTCCCCTTGTGCGCCCCCCATGGTGCCCTAGCCGCCACCCCCACCTCCCCTTTCCCTTGCTTGCGCCCCCATTGCTCCCCATTGCACCACCACCTCTCCACCACCTCTCCACCTCCCTTGCTGCCCCTAGGGGAGTTCTTCACCTCAGCACCTCGAAGATCCATCCATTGGAGCGCTCTGCGATATGGAGATCCGGCGGAATTGGAGCGAGGAAGGAGATCGCGCGAGTGGGGAGGAGATCCGTTGGGTTTTCGGGCGTTGGGCAAAGGTATGGCCATGGGAATCCTTGGGGTTAGTCTAGGTACTGTTCTAAGGGTTATTATCATGTTTTTAGATCAATTAATGGTGCTGGAATTGAGTAGATTAGATGAAATCTAGAAGTTGCCACGTTCTCTGTTTCGGGTAGCATGAGCAGTCGACATAGGATTTGGGTTTTCGCCAATTTAGATTCAGAATTTGGTCGTACGGATATTGAAGAAGTTGTAGGTAATTTCAATACCTTTCAGTAGGTATAAAGAACGTCCAATTCCGCCCAGCCGTTTGAAAGTTATGCTCGTTTTACCAAACGTATTAAAATCTGTGACGTGATTGGAACAGATCACGGTATTCTGTAGATTAAACCACTTTAGAGTCCGAATCAGTCTTTCCATATACTTAGAAAAAGTTGGGAAATTTCCTAAGCTACGCGAGAATGTACTCGTTTAATT
Source organism: Rhipidocladum racemiflorum (assembly GCA_036346355.1). NCBI lineage: Eukaryota > Viridiplantae > Streptophyta > Magnoliopsida > Poales > Poaceae > Rhipidocladum > Rhipidocladum racemiflorum. The sequence goes on from CM070579.1 coordinate 75,637,592, forward strand.
GATTCGGAGTCTTAGAACCCGAGTTATGCCTTTTGGAAGGCTGCTGTCCCGACAGGACAGAACCTCTGTTTTTGGGTTTAGCGAGTAGTTTGCGATGTCGGGGTAGAAGAGAGTTTGCTTACTGTTTTGTGGACATTATTGTGAGTGTGTGGTCCCTATGTGCAGGTGGTGTGACCCCGGGAGTGCCTTCTACTTCTCGCCAATCCGTCGCCGTGGTTGAGGCAAGTGTATTGGAATGGGTAGCGAGTTGATGTTTGCTTGATTGGTTGATATTAAAATTGAATATATGATATGTTCACATGCCATGCCTTAATGATTGCCAATGATATGATGAATATGTTTATTATGTTATGATGCCATGTGTTAATGTACAAGTTATTTATGATGTTGGCATGTTTGCATACATGGCATGATACATGGCCCGGGCAGTGAGAAAGTCATAACTAGTCCAGGGAAGGTCGGTGAGAAAGTTATGACTATTCCGGAGAGCCAATGAGTAAGTCCTACATCGTGATTCCATCCACCGCGGTGTATGGAAGCGAGGAGTAGGCACCCTCCATCTTCGGGATGGAAGGGGGGAGAGGGTGCACACCGACGGGTGTATACTCAACCATACCAGTATGAGTTTCCAGGAGATATGTGCATCGCATTGCATTGCATTGCATTATATGAGGATGTTATATGATGATGATATATGATGATGTCAATGATGTGCTTACGCTATGAATATGAGATGTGTATGATGTCGTATGTGAAAAGTGGTGATGAAGGTATTAGAATGTATTTTCTTGTTCCATTGCAATATACTTGCTGAGTGATGAACTCACGCTTGTGTTTATGTTGTTTTTCTTAGGTACCATGAAACCGGCATGCGGGAAAGGGAGCTAGTCACACATCATCACTTAGCATCACACATATAAACAATGACATGTTCCTTCCTTTAATTGTGATGGTTAATTTGTGTGCTTGGTTTCCTCATTTACCTCGTTTGGCTCATGAGATGGTTGGAATCTTTATTCTAGCTCATTTACCTCGTTTGGCTCATGAGATGGTTAGAATCTTTATTCTAGGCTTAAACTGCTGCTAGAATCCTTATTATTGATGATTTAGATGTCATTCTTTATACTATATCCTGTGATCATATTGTTGTTGCTTCAATTCATGGAAAAACAAAGGAGATGCTGCCGAAATTTTCAGTTCTAGCATTTACTCCTTTGCTGTAATTTATCTTAATTTATGGTATTTAGATGTTGTTTAGCTTATGTTTGGTAGCATTCAGGCATGCTAGATGCCGAGGTGTTACATGAAGATAGTGGAGGGCATGCCTTACTTGGCTCACATTGAGCAGCTTTGTGAGGCGTGACTAGCTGGGAAGCAACAACGTCTTCCATTCCCAAAGAGTGCGAGTTTTCGAGCATTGGAGCCGCTCGAGTTAATTAACGCGGATTTGTGTGAACTGATTACACCAGCAACTCCAGAAGGAAAGAAGTACTTATTCTTAATGGTAGATGATATATCATGCTACATGCGGGATGTTTTGATCAGCTTAAAGGATGAGGGCATGAGGCATTCAAAACTTTCAAACTTGTGAAGGCACGAGCAGAACTAGAATCAAAGCACAAGCTGAAAGGACTCCGGATAGATCATGGTGGTGAGTTTGTCTCAACGAAGTTCAATGAGTATTGTGATGAACAAGGAGTTTGGCACCATTTGACTACACCATATACTCCTCAACAGAATGGAGTCGTTGAGCGAAGAAATCAAACCATAGTGTCTACAGCAAGAAGCTTGCTTAAGAACAAGAAAGTGCTAGGAAAGTTTTGGGGAGAGGCCATGGCAACGAAAGTGTATCTTCTTAGTTGTGCGGCGATGAAAAGTGTGGAAGGAAAGACACCGTATGAAGCTTGGTATCAAAGGAAGCCCAAGGTATTTCATTTTCGTACGTTTGGACACATTGTACACGTCAAGAACGTGGAAGTACATATCAAGAAATTGGAGGATCGTATTACTCCAATGGTCTTTTTGGGTTATGAGATAGGATCTAAAGCTTATCGAGCTTATGATCCAATCAATAACAAAGTGCATATAACCTGGGATGTGATATTCCAAGAAGACAGAGCATGGCAATGGGAAATTGGTACAGAATAGGAGGGATCTACACCAATATACAGTGATGTGTTCGCTGTAGAGATTGGCTCAAGGTCGATCGAAAGTACTTAAGTGTCATCATCAATTGATGCATCACAGAATAGTTAGCCAGCCACACCAATTGCCGCAGAAAACTTCTCAAGTGTGGCAGAAAATTCTTGAAGTGGATGGATGTTGTCAACACCTGGTACTCCTTTTGATTTGGTAGGTGTAGCTACTACAGGAAGACGCACTCTTGCCACAACATGAGCTCCCTCAAGCGCATAATCTCGTGAAACACCTTCACTCTGAGTCAGTCAGGACAATCCAAGACTTGTATGACACAACACAAGAGGTACAGCTGGAGTATTCCGGTCTATGTCTCATGGCTATGAAGTGCCGGCGAGTGTGGAGGAAGCTATGAAGGAGAAGTGTTGGAGACAAGCCATGGAAGATGCCGGGACTCAAATTGCAACAAGCCATGGAAGATGCCGGGACCCGAATTTGCAATTTGAACCCTCTATGTATTCAACACTAGTCTAGGATCACGCTACTACACACAGTCTCAACATAGATGAAATATCACAATCATGCATAGCGGAAACATAATAAAAGACTTCATCTATTAAATAAGAGATAGTTGAACGATCTTAAGGTCAACCTTACAATTGTTAGGCCTTAATGGCTCCAAATCAAAATAATTAAACAGCAGCGTAATGAAGAACATTGGTGAATTCCATCAATATGCTACAGGCATCTGACAAGGTTCAACTCCTAGATAATCGCCTCCTCGTGGAACTCCTCCATCGAAGGTCTAGACTTCTCCTCAACTGGTGTTTCATTTGTTGCAAGGGGGTGAGTACATAAAGTACTCAACAAGTTGTGCACAGAATGCAATTCTATTGTACTATATGTATGGCTTATTCCAAATGAATGGCTGAATTGGTTGTTTTGCAATAACAGCATTTGTAAACATATAACATATATAGATCGAAAGCTGTAAAACAAATAATAAATGTAAACCATCTCACATCCATAATCAATTCTCACATTGCCACAGGCAAACCGCCTCCATTCCCAAGTTCATTTTATTAAAATCTAACCCTTGATTGTAATTCCTGAGCATTGTCCTATACCGCGGACACAACTATTCGAATAGATTTGACACATTCCGCAGAGGTTATACAATTTACACACAAGACATAAACAACTCATCACATCTGCTGTGACTCGCCATACAAGAGTATACGAATGAGCGATCATAACAAAGCCTTTAACTCTATTTAAACTCAGTACTGCCCGCTGAGGTTTCAACACTGAGGGGATTGGTTACCACCATCAAGGTCCCCCTCTTGCGCCATGTGAGTTTACCTGTACCCTCGGAACCCACACCACCACGATAGTACCAAAATCTAGATATCACAAATTAGTTAGCTAGGTCTGTCCCATACCAGACATGTGGTTGTATGTTTAACCCAGTTCAAATGCTTGCAAGGTTAAGTCCTTAATTGACCAAGATAAGACTTTCAGAAAAGTCCACAAATACCATTTATCCATATCACCAACTTTTCTTTATCCAAAATAAAAATGCAACAACCCAATTGCCACACTAGCCCACCATAGTTCACAATTCTTGTCACTTGTCCCAGTCTAAATCATTTTATTTCCCCCTTACCTTGCAACCGTTGCCATCAACATCATCAACAACACATGAAATACCTTTTCATAAACATGTTCCATATTCCATTTAGCAAGATTATTTTTGATATTCCAATATGATATCAATAACCCGTTGCATGGCTAATCGAACTATTACGTTCTATCCCTCCCATGTTGGCAATTAATAGCTACCAACTAATAAAGAATCATTCTATGGTGACAAAGGAATCATGGTATACAAGTGACAAAGGAAGGCATAAGTTCAACAAGGTTAAATAGTTAATTCCCAATTTAGTTGAACCAGTCATACTTGAATTAGCATGCAATAGTTTAAAACAGTATAACTTTCAAAAACTGGGTTCAACACGCACAACTTGCCTTAGAATCACTCTTGCTCTTGCTCTGGATCTTGATCTTGAATTGAGTCCTTGCACTCGAACACTCACGACACTTTAGCGTTTATGTGTAACGAAAAATAAATACAAATAAACACCAACAATAGAGAGCAAACAAACTCCAAAAATCAAATAAAATTCACCACTAAATAGAACTTAATTTTATAAATTTTTAGGATCTAGAATGACCTCAATCGGAGTTTGTATGAGCAAAAACAGGCTATTCAAAGTTTGAAAATACATAAAAAAGAATAAACCAAATTTTTTGAATTATTTTTGTGCTGAAAAATCTCGATTAATGATGTCACTGTGACATCAGCACCGAATAAGATTTTGGCCAAATAATCTTTCTACTTTAAAAGATATTTATGACGTCATGCTGACATCATAATCCTAAATTATCGAATTAAAATAAATTTGGAAAACCTATATTAGATTAACATGTGGGCCCAGATCTTGTGAACCAAGTCCACGAACCGGCTCGAGTCTACCATGGACTTGATCCATGGAATTTTGACCGACAGTCAACATGACATAAGTGTTGATGTCATGCGTGTAGAATGCGAGGCGATGGACACATGGCGGCATTCTATTGGCTCAACGCGCAGTGCAATCGTGACCACAGAAATCAAATCAGACGATGAAGATCACACTGATCTATAGTTAAGACGGTGATACGTGGCTTTACCAGGTTTGTCCGATGGGGATCCAACGGTTGAGGCTATTCGGGAGGAGCGGCGGTGGCGTGGCGGTGAGCTTCTCGCCGTAGTTGGAGATGACAACCCAGCCAACGACACAGTGGTGCTCCTTAGGCGATGTGGAGTATCGGGTCAGGTGCGGTTCATTAAAGAGTCCTCGAATCTGGCTTCAAACCCGGCAGAAAACGATGTACAACGACGAGGTTTGACGAAACCCGAGGCAGCGCGTTCACCAACTCCAATGAGGAATCGCAGGCAAACAAGGCAGCACGGACATCGGCGAGCGGGGCGAATGAATCGGCAGGCGACATGGCTTTTAATACAAGCGGTGGTGCCTTAAATAGTGGCTTGGAAGGCATGTTCACGGCGGAGAAGTCCAACGGACAGGGCATGATCCGATGACTCTCATCGCAAGTGCAACTTGGACGCCTCTCGACCCTATGATCAAAATCGATCGGATCGGACACTAGGGTTAGGGTTTTGGGCATGAAGGCACGGGTTGGGTCGGGACTGGACCAAGCCCGGCTCGGGTTTTAGCCCAAAAGCCCGAGGCATTTTTCCAGCCTTTTCTTAATTGAAATAATTCTAGAAATAGTTTTGCGCTAAAATAAATAGTAAAAATATCAGAAAAATTCTAAAAAATATTTTGAGACATTTTTAACTCAAATAAAATATTTTTAACAAAAATTTATTTGAAATTTTCAAATATTTAAATATTTTCAGAAAAGACATAATTCAAATAATTCAAAATTATTCTAAATAAATTTCAAAAAATTATCAAAAATTCAAATGGAATAATAAATGTGAAAAAAAAGCAAAAATTGGGGTGTTACAGAGGAGGAGATGAGAGCTATAGTTGGCAATGATACATGGGAGTTAGCTTATTTACCTGCTAGTCACAAGCCCATAGGTTTGAAATGGTTGTTAAAGTAAAGAAGGACTCAAAAGGTAATATAGTGAAGTATAAAGCTAGATAAGTTGCCAAGGGTTATGCTTAGCAATAAGGTGAAACCAAACAAAGATACTTAGCATAGGAGTAGATCTCCAGTAAGCATAGGAATAGATCTCCATCAAACAAAGACAAAGAAAGCCACGCATTAAGGGGCTGTTTGGTTGCTGTATCTTCTCAGCCGGGCCGTATGAGGTCATCCTGGTTGGTTGGAGACAGGGTAAGCTGATGCATGTGGATGTTGTTTGGTTATCTGCATGAGCTAAGCCTGGCTATGAAGGGACGGTGTTTGGTTGGTTGCATGAGCTGAACCTACTAACACAGAATGCATGCATCATTGTAACAACTAGCACGACTCGAGCCTAGCCGCGCGGATACGCCCAAAATTCTCATTCCCCATGGGCCTGGCTAGGAGGGGAAAATTACACGACGTGGGCCAGGCTAGGATGGACATCCAGGCAACCAAACAACAGGATTTTGCATTCACATATGTAAAACTCAATACATACATGCAATAAAACACACTACTTTGCATCAACGGACTACTTATTTAAGTCGATTTTGATGAAGTATTTGCTCTGGTTGCAAGTATGAAAACCGTGAGAATCCTCATCGCTTTGGCAGCCCAAGAAAGTTGGGAAATTCATTACATGGATGTGAAGTCAGCATTCTTAAATGGAGAGTTAATTGAGGAAGTATATGTACATCAACCCTCTGGTTTTGATGATGGGAACGATTCAGATCTGGTACTGAGATTAAAGAAGGCACTTTTTGGGCTTCGTCAAGCACCAGGGGCATGGAATTTCAAGCTTGACAGTACACTTGCTTCATTGGGTTTTGTTCGGAGTCTTATGGAGCATGCAATGTATAGAAGAGAAAAGGGAGGCTCAGTGCTGTTAGTTGGAGTGTACGTTGATGATTTGATAATTATTGGATCTTGTGTGAACAACATAATCGAGTTCAAGATTCAAATGAAAAGTTTATTCAGCATGAGTGATCTTGGTTTACTGAGTTACTACCTTAGAATAGAAGTAAAGCAATCTAGTGGTGGTATTTCTCTATGCCAGGCCAGTTATGCAACAAAGATTTTAAAGATGTCAGGGATGAAAGTGAAGGACCATGTGGAGGTCCATCCTTGTTTGTGATGAGTATTTGACTTGTTTTGAGCTTGGGTTGCTCAGGTTTGAGTTTGATTTGATTTGGATTTGACATGGATTTCAAATTGAAAGCATTTTGTTTTGCGCCGGACCAAGGAACCAAGTAACAGAGACCTTTCCATTTGCACCGGACCATGTTAGGAATGACTTTACACTTGTGCCAGACCATCTCTTTTGCATCGGGTCAAGAAACAGAGAGTTTCACGTTTGCACCGGACCAAAATGGTTTGCAAACAGAGAGTTTCACGTTTGCGTCGGACCAAAGGGTGAAAAATCATGTGTACGTCAGACCAAGTGGTTTTACAAACAGAGAAAATCGCATTCGCGACAGACCGGTCTGTAATTCGAAATTTTGGAGGTCTTCCTATGCTCGAAAAATTATTTGGTCTACATGAAAGTTGTAGATAATTTCAAGGCGCATCTTTTTCATGTTGACAAGTTTTTCATTTGAGCAACATAAAAAATCACAGAAAATCGGGAAGGCAAGGGCATTTGCGATGGACCCGAAAATCGCATTCGCCACAGACCGTTCTGTAATTCGCGATTTTGGAGGTCTTCTCGTGCTCGAAAAATTAATTGGTCTACATGAAAGTTGTAGAGAATTTCAAGGCGCATCTTTTTCATGTTGACAAGTTTTTCATTTCAGAAACAGAAAAAATCACAGAAAATCGAGAAGGTAAGCGCATTTACGACGGACCAAAACTTGTTCGCGTCGGACCTTTCTGTAATTCGCGATTTTGAAGGTTTTCCCGTGCTCAAAAAATTATTTGGTCTACATGAAAGTTGTAGATAATTTCGAGACGCATCTTTTTCATGTTGACAAGTTTTTCATTTGAGCAACATACAAAATCATAAAAAATTGGGAAGATAAGTGCATTCGCAAAGGACTAAAAATGATGGTCTGCCGTAGATGCTTTGTGCTCTGTTGAGCTTTGACGAAAATTCAATATTATTCTTGAGCAATGCTATGTGATGTGTTTTCCTTGTCTATGATGGATGCAGGGCTCTGTTTGGTGGTCATGGTGAGGCGAAGGGAGGTCGGAACTAGGCAAGCGTTGCCGGAGGTTCAAGATGGCCGGAGGTCGCCGGAAGATGACCGGAGATGGAGCCAGTGCAGTCCAAGGAGGCAAGGAGACAAAGTGTCTGCTAAACTTGAGGCTTTTTAGGTCTAGTAGATCAAGGGGTTGTTGGTCTTTAGAGCTAAAGTAGTGGTCAAGTTAGTTTCTGTGAGAGGGTTGTTGGACTGATCACTTAAAGATGCTTTGAGAAAGCATGTGTAAAAGTGAAGCAGTGCAACCCATGGGAGAGAAAGTGTGGGATCAGATCTTGACCCTTGGAAGTTAGCTTAGGGTTGAAGCAAGACATCCAAGGGTGGAAATTGATCCTAGAACACTATAAATAGAGGGGAAGGGGTGCTCTTCTTCTCTGAAGTTTGTGTGTGCTCCTTTGAGCTTTGCCCACATGAAGTGAGGCTTTGTAAAAACTTCCAAAGAAAAGAAATACAAAAACATTCTCTCCACTCTGAATTTAAATTCTGCATTTACATTATGTCTTTACATTACGCAATTTAAATTCAGTCTTTACATTATGTAATTTAAATTCAGTCTTTACATTCTCGCAATTTAAATTCATAAGTTGGATTTGTCTCCCTCCTTCTACTTGCTTATGGTTCTTAGTGCCAAGTAGTTTAGATTGATTGGATGAATCTTCACTTAGATCATATCCCAATCCTCTAGGCATTCCTTGTTCCGAGTTTTGCGAGAAACCGATCTCTTATGTTTCCATTGATGAATCTTTGTTTGATCGTGTTTTGATGGGTTTCTTTGTGACTTCTAGCTTGCTGTGACTCGTGGGAAGGTATCCAAGTTTATCTTGATCTTCAAAATCCCACGAGTAAGTCTAGATCACATATTTGCTCTTTTGCTCCAGGAGAGAATTTTTGCTCCAGGTTCTTTATTCCTTGTAAGAGAGGTTTTTAGTTGGATGCTATTTGTCCAGTAGGTGGGGAAGTTTTATTTTGGGATCATTCACCCCCCCTCTGATCGCCATTTCGATCTTTCAATTGGTATCAGAGCCGGTTTTGCTCTTTTATAGATCTTGACCGGTCTCAAGAGCCATGGCGACGGACAAGTACTCAACTAAGCCTCCAATTTTTGCTGGAGTTGATTATCCATTCTGGAAGGTTCGGATGGAGACATACATCAACGCCAGGGCTTTTCTTTATGGCAGAAGGTGAAGCACCCGTATGAGGTTCCGGCCGATGAGAACGTCAACGCCGCAAACATGGCTGACGTTGAGGCAAACGCTAAGGCTAAGAACCTCCTCATACAGGGACTTAGCCGCAGTGAGTATGATCGCGTCTCTCACCTACGATCGGCTCACGAGATTTGGGTTACCCTCAATGCTTACCATGAGGGCACCACTCAGATCAAGTCCGTGAGACAGGATCAATTTAAGCGTGACTACAACAAGTTTGAGCAGCACGCTGGTGAGAGCCTCGATGAGTGCTTTGCCCGTTTTGCAAAGATTCTCAGCAATCTTCGGTCAGTGGGTTGTTCATACACTGATTCGGAGAATGCGAGGCACTTTCTTCGAGCACTCGATCTGAGGATTTGGGAGATGAAGGTAACCACCATCACGGACCATACGGACTTGTCGACCTTGACTCTTGACGGGTTGTATTCCCACCTCAAGACTCATGAGCTCGACATCGTCGCTCGCAGGACGAAGTCCCAAACGATGGCATTGGTTACCGATCCCATTGGGTCTTCCTCTTCTGGACCCCCTCTTGACTTCTCTTCTGGTTTTTCTCTCCCCGCTCTTTGCAACGTAAGCGATGACATTTTGGAACAATTTCCAGAAGACGAGCTTGCTCTTGTCGCTCGAAAATTTTCGAACATTTACAAGAGGGTGAGAGATAGGAAGAGGAGTGGCAAGTTCACTTGCTTTGAGTGTGGTGGCCCCAACCACATTCGGGCAAACTGCCCCAAGCTGGAGAAGGGCAATAATGAACAAGGCGGTGCGGGCAAGAACGACTACATCAACAAGAACCGCAACAAGAAGCCTCCAGCTCGCGAGCCGGCGCAAGAGAAGAAACACCGCAAGTTCGCCAAGGGCAAGAAGCTCTTTCACCGCGTCCTCGCCGCGCTCGACGACCTTGACCTCTCCGACACGGAGACATGGAGCGACGAGGACGAGGATGAACCGCAAGAGAAGGCGAAGGGCGGCGATGACTTCTCCGGCATGTGCTTCATGGCCTCCAATGCCATGGAAGTACTGACACCGAGTCAGACTGACACGGAGGAGGTACCTTCTTATGACCAGCTCCATGATGCTTTTATCAAACTAGGAAAATTTCATTCCAAGTCTAGAGCTAGGTGTTTGGATCTAGAGAAGGAAGTAGGTACCTTATCTCGGGAGTTAGCTTCACTTAGATCTTGTTCCTCCCGAGACTCTGATAGCTGTACTTTGTGTGATGCTTTGCTTGTGGAGTTGGAGAACCTAAGGACCCTACATGATAGTGTGGTTTCTGATCTTGAGGCTCTTAGGACGAAGGATGCTAGCACATGTTCTGTTGATCCTATTCCTGCTGATGCTAGCTTTCTTCATGCTCACACAACTGCATCTTGTGAAAATTGCCCTAAATTGCTTACTGAAATTGATGCCATGAGCTCACACCTTAGGAAGCTTTCTGCTAGAAATGATGAACTTGAATCATATGCTTCTAAGGACCCAGTCAGCTCATGTGAGGGCTGTAAGCAACTAAAAAATGCTTATGATGACTTGGTGCTTGAAAACTCAAAATTTGCTAAGGATCTACTAGCTAAGTCACAAAATGGTTGCATGCTGTGTGTTGGGGTAGCTGAGGACATGAATCAAATTCATGTAGAGCTTAGGAAGAAGCTCAAAGCCCAGGTGGGTAGGATTAGAGACTCTCCATGTGTTTCTTGCGAGTCCCTCAAGATTGAGGCTGCTCTTTATAGGGAGAGATTTGATCGTTTAGTTCGCTCTTCTCCATCTGGCTCTTCCCCTGCTACTCCTTCCCCTTGCTCTTCTTGTGCCTCACTTTTTCGGGAGTGTCGATTACCTCATGAGCACTCTCGAGAAGTTTGTTGGAGGTAAGAAGAAGCTCAATCTTATCCTAGATCACCCAAGATTAGCAGATTCAATCAAGGTCTAGGGTTTGATGCCTTGGAGCATACAGGCGCATCCGCCCATTGCAGCGTGCCTCCAAGAGCGGAGAAATAGTGGTGGCTCCACAGGTGAGCACCACTATGTTTAGATCAGCGAGGATTGTCCACGGACGCCTGATGAGAAGGGTGCTTCTCATGCTACTTCAGCCCCAAGGCGAAGTATACATGCACTTTCGGCCGAAGGATGGACATATAGCTGATTTACCTTGACAGCGCCAAGATCTCTCGGCGTGAGCGTGTTCGTGCTCTTAGGGGTATTGAGTCATCCCAGACTGAGTGCGCCTAAGGCACACATGGCTTCTAGACAGGATAGACAAGCTAGAGAGTCTCCTGCTTTTGGACAGCGCATGGGCCTTGGTTTTCAGCTTCTACTTGGTTTTCGCCCAGCTGTCCCCAGTCGATCTTTTCCGTCGTCCTCTTGATATTCCTCGCTTTTCCCATCGAGGTAGATATCAGCGGCGTGAGTTTGCTTTCCTCAGCCAGAGGTGCGGGAAGCAAAGATCAGGATGGTCCGGCCTTTGCACCTCGGCGGACCAACCCAAAGACGCCCCAGATGTCCGATCGAGCGAGTCTGAGTTTGTGAGAGTCGAGTCACGGAGAGGTGCGGATTGCATTCTTCTACTCCGTTGGATCGCTTGTCATCGCACGATTGACTCGATTGGGTTCCTAGATCTGCACCGATCTATCCTGCATCTTGAGACATCCGCTGCTCTCTTTGATTCAGTCCGTAGGGCGAGGAAGGAAGGAGGTTTGGATTGTAGACTCGGCTGCTCACGTCATATGACCAGGAGACTCCCGTTGGTTTTCTTCCTAGTCCGAGCTCCGGTGATGAGGTCATCACTTTTGGGGATGCTTCTTCGTAGAGTCATCGCTAAAGGTACCGTCTGCATTAATGATAAATTTGTTCTTAAGGACGCGTTGCCTTAGTGAGTAAGCTGCATTTTAATTTGCTTTACATTACTCGGCTTATCGATGACCATGTCGAGGTAAGCTTCAAGTTTAGTGGTTGTAGAATCCTCGATTCTCATGGGGAGTTGATTTGCGGGATTTCGCTTTTGGGAGAGTCTTTCGTGCTGATTTTTCTTCTTCTTCTCGAGACTCTCTCCATTGTCTTATTGCTTCAGAGTCCCGTGATCTCTCCTTTTGGCATAGGAGGCTTGGTCACATTGGCTTTGATCATTTGACCCGAGTTAGCAGCCATGATCTCATTCGTGGTTTGCCCAAACTCAAGATGGTCAAAGATGTTGTATGCCCTCCATGCCGACATGGCAAGATGGTTGTCGCTTCTCATCCCCAAATACCCGAGTGATGATCGATGCACCAGGACAGCTTTTACATATGGACACTGTTGGTCCAGCTAGAGTGCAGTCAGCGGGAGGGAAGTGGTACATTCTTGTCATTGTCGATGACTTTTCGAGGTATTCTTGGGTCTTCTTCATGGCCTCAAAGGATGAGTCATTTTCTCACTTTAGGGGTTTGGTTAATAGGTTGTCTCTTGAGCTCCCAGGTGCTTTACGAGCGATCCGCAGTGACAATGGCACAGAGTTCAAGAACTCCTACTTTAGTAGCTTCTGTGAGGAGTCAGGCATAGAGCATCAGTTCTCTTCTCCATATGTCCCTCAGCAAAATGGCGTAGTGGAGAGGAAGAACAGAACCCTGGTCGAGATGGCCAGGACAATGCTAGATGAGTACAATACTCCTAGGAAGTTTTGGGCTGAGGCTGTAGCTACGGCATGCCATGTTGCCAACAGAGTCTTTCTTAGGGCACACTTGCATTGTACTTCTTATGAGTTGAGATATGGGCGAAAGCCTAGTGTATCTCATTTTCGTGTTTTTGGTTGCAAGTGCTTCTTCTTGAAGTCTGGAAACCTAGATAAGTTCGAGTCACGCTCACTGATGGGATCTTTACAGGTTACTCGACTTACGCCGTAGCTATAGGATTTGGGCTATAGACTTGGGTAGGATCATAGAGACTTGTGAGGTGACTTTTGATGAGGCTAGCCCTGGAACTAGACCTGACATTTCAGGTTCTTCTCCTCTTTCCTAGTCTATTTTCCCTGAGGATGATGATGACGGAGATGAAGGCGTCTTGCCTGATCCAGTCACCATTCCTACTCCCGAGGTGCCTCCCACTTCCATTTCTGCACCTCAGGGAGATCAGCCCTTACCCTCAGACTCTTCTGCAGCCAGTGGCTCTGTTCCTACTTCTCCCATACGAGTAGAGGCCACGTCTGCTTCTGGACCACCCCGATATATACAAAGGCGTCATCCATCTGATCAGATGATCGGCGATTTGTCCGAGCGTGTCACACGCTCGAAATCGGGTCTGTCTTCGTTCTGCCTTCACTCTGCCTTTGTTGCCTCTTTTGAGCCGAAGGATGTTTCTCATGCATTATCCAATGAGTCGTGGATTAATGCTATGCATGAGGAACTTGAAAATTTCGAGAGGAACAAAGTCTGGAAGCTTGTCGAGCCCCCCTCTGGTCACAACATCATTGGGACCAAATGGGTGTTCAAAAACAAGCAGAGTGAGGATGGGGTTGTCATTCGAAACAAGGCTAGACTAGTCGCTCAGGGTTTCTCTCAGGTTGAGGGTCTCGACTTCGAGGAGACTTTTGCCCCTGTAGCTAGACTAGAGGCTATTAGGATCCTGCTCGCATTCGCGGCATCCAAGGGCTTCAAGCTTTTTCAAATGGATGTCAAGAGTGCATTCCTCAATGGCTTCATTAAGGAAGAGGTGTATGTCAGACAACCTCCAGGATTTGAGAACCCCAAGTACCCAAATCATGTCTTCAAGCTTTCCAAAGCTTTGTATGGACTTAAGCAAGCTCCACGAGCCTGGTATGAAAGGCTTAAGTCCTACCTCTTGAGTCATGATTTTCATATGGGTCAAGTGGACAAGACTCTGTTCGTCAGACATTCTGACTCGGATTTTCTCCTAGTCCAAATCTATGTCGACGACATCATTTTCGGTGGGTCCTCGCATTCGCTCGTTACTCAGTTCTTAGATGTGATGAGTACTGAGTTCGAGATGAGCATGATGGGCGAGTTGAGCTACTTCCTTGGCTTCCAGATTAAGCAGACTCGGGAGGGTACATTCTTGCATCAAGGCAAGTACACTCGAGACCTCCTGAAGCACTTTGATATGTCTGATGGGAAGCCAGTCATGACTCCTATGGCCACCACTGCTGTCCTCGAGCAGCGAGGATGGTGAGCCGATTGATCGAGAAGGAGTTCGGAGCATGATCGGCTCCCTCTTGTATCTCAACGCCTCGAGACGACATACATTTTTCCGTGTGTCTTTGTGCTCGATTCGAGGCTTCTCCTCGCGTCTCTCACCGCCAGGCCGTGAAGCGCATCTTGAGTACCTTCGAGCTACCATTGACTATGGTATCGGTACTCTTCTTCCTCCTGTCTATCTCTAAGAGCCTTCTCCGATGCAGACTTTGCCGGCTGTAGGATAGATAGGAAGAGCACTTCCGGCACTTGCCAATTCATTGGCACTTCTCTTGTTTCTTGGTCGTCTAGGAAGCAGTCCGGTGTTGCCTGATCCACGGCGAGGCCGAGTATGTTGCTGCAGCCAATTGCTGTAGCCAGGTTCTCTGGATGAGATCGACCTTGCGGGACTTTGGGTTATTAGCAGATTGTGTTCCACTTTTCTGTGATAACACGTCTGCCATTCACATTGCTAAGAACCCGGTCTGACACTCTCGGACCAAGCACATTGACATTCGCTATCACTTCCTTAGAGACCATGTGGAGAAGGGTGACATAGTGCTCCAGTTTGTGGAGAGTGACCACCAGTTGGCTGACATTTTCACCAAGCCTTTGGATAGCTCCAGGTTTGTTGCCTTGAGAGGAGAGCTTGGGATTATGAGCCCCTATGGCATATCTTGAGGGGGAGCTGGTTTGTATTATTTGTTTATATGTATATTCAGCATTTCCTCTTTCTGGGTATCTTTGGGATGGTTTTCATTTGATTGAGTCCACTTCACCTAAACTTCTGGCATGCCTCGGCATGGACCTCTCACCTTATGCTTTAGGGTGTTATTCCTCTTTTCTTCTCGGTTGAGCTCACTCACAGTCTTTTAGGTCTAGCAGGTGTTGGGCCCCCTGGGTAGACAGGGTCTGTGTTTGCTCCTGGGTTGGAGTTAGAGATGTAGCTTTCCTATATAAGTCATATGGGGAAGGTGAGAGCGAGTCTAAGTGTCCGTGTCTCTTCATGTTATATATGCTCCTAGACTACCCATTTTGTCAGTTTCTTGATTCCTTCTCCTCATTTATGTCCTTCTGGTTTCAATTGAGTTCAATTCATCTTTTTGAATCTAAAATTGCTAATAACTCAACTTGAATCAGATTTTGTGCTTAATCGACTCACTTGTTGAGGGGGAGCTTGGAATTGATTATCTTGCATTGCATATAGACTTGTTTTTCATTTAGGAGCTTTGTCTATTATGCAATTGATAAAATTGAGATATGTTGCACCTAGCTACTTCTCTGAAGATAATTGCTAAACTAGGTCATATCCAATTTGGTATAACATGTGAAACTAGCCAACATTTTAAAATTGAGCTTTCCTGAAAACTTGATGAAACTTGACTTTTACTTGCTATACTTCTTCACTAGATGGTTATGCCATGCTTATTGAAATAATGGGTTTCTACTAGAGTCCCTAGAGCAACTTGGGTTAGCTACATTGTTTCATTCTAGAATCCTCAACAATGCTCATGAATCTAAGTGCTGAAAATACAAATTGACTCTTTTGTGCTAAAATTGAACTCAACACTCTTCATTCACGAGACTGCTTCCCATTGCACTTGGGATGAACTTAGAATGAAGTGTGTATGACCAAAACCACTCTTTTAAGCTTCTTGCTTGAGATGGTTGCTAATGGCTTGAGTCAATACATGAAAAATGCAAAAGAACTAGATGAAGAGAGTGATGTCTAGGAGACCTATGTCGATGGCTCCTAGTCGAGGTTGTGTTTCTCTAGGATAAACTCTCTAAACCCTTAAAGGGGTGTGGAGGAGAGTGAAGCTTAGGAGGCCTTTGTCGATGGCTCCTAGTCGAGGATGTGCTTCACTAAGCCTAACTCTCTCATACCGCTTGATGAGCATTAATCTAAAAATTTGCATTGAAAGCGATAATTGAGCATGAGGCTTCTCTTATGGACTTGTAGATTCCCAAAGTGTTGACTAGGTTGAACTCTAGTATATCCATTTGCTCATCTGAATGTCTTTGTTTCTAGTCTTGAAGTTATGCTAAGTGTTGCTATTGTTGAAATCATGCAAAAGTAATATAACTTCTTTTGAGCTAGTTAGCAAAAATTGCAATATACCATTAGATATGACTTATGATGACATAATCTGAACTTGAGTAGCTTGGTGTCATACTTTGTCTAAGTTGTCACTCGCATAATCCTCAAAGCTCTTCTAGGTTGCATTTCATCCGAAAATTGCTCTCTTGATGCCTATATTACCAAAAGGGGGAGAAAACGTAGAAAAGGCATCTTAGAGGGAGGAAAAATTAAAAAAAATGCTTTCTCATGATCATGTTGAACAATTGTCCTTGCATTTGGATCATGAGCAATTTTGAGCTTCTTGAAAGATTTCTTGGTTTTTAGAGCTTTTGTCGAAAAGCTGTTCCATCTTGTGTTGAGCTCTGAAATTTTTTTTTATCTACTTGGTCATGAACTTGATTTCTATTTCTAATGGATCAAGTATGATCTTTGGCAGTCAAATTTCTTTCTTTCTTTAATTTCAAACTCAAATTATGCCTTTTGTGTGATTTGTCAATATACTCATCAAGGGGGAGATTGAAGGACCATGTGGAGGTCCATCCTTGTTTGTGATGAGTATTTGACTTGTTTTGAGCTTGGGTTGCTCAGGTTTGAGTTTGATTTGATTTGGATTTGACATGGATTTCAAATTGAAAGCATTTTGTTTTGCGCCGGACCAAGGAACCAAGTAACAGAGACCTTTCCATTTGTACCGGACCATGTTAGGAATGACTTTACACTTGTGCCAGACCATCTCTTTTGCATCGGGTCAAGAAACAGAGAGTTTCACGTTTGCACCGGACCAAAAAGGTTTGCAAACAGAGAGTTTCACGTTTGCGTCGGACCAAAGGGTGAAAAATCATGTGTACGTCGGACCAAGTGGTTTTACAAACAGAGAAAATCGCATTCGCGACAGACCGGTCTGTAATTCAAAATTTTGGAGGTCTTCCCGTGCTCGAAAAATTATTTGGTCTACATGAAAGTTGTAGAGAATTTCAAGGCGCATCTTTTTCATGTTGACAAGTTTTTCATTTGAGCAACATAAAAAATCACAGAAAATCGGGAAGGCAAGGGCATTTGCGACGGACCCGAAAATCGCATTCGCCACAGACCGTTCTGTAATTCGCGATTTTGGAGGTCTTCTCGTGCTCGAAAAATTAATTGGTCTACATGAAAGTTATAGAGAATTTCAAGGCGCATCTTTTTCATGTTGACAAGTTTTTCATTTGAGAAACAGAAAAAATCACAGAAAATCGAGAAGGTAAGCGCATTTACGACGGACCAAAACTTGTTCGCGTCGGACCTTTCTGTAATTCGCGATTTTGAAGGTTTTCCCGTGCTCAAAAAATTATTTGGTCTACATGAAAGTTGTAGATAATTTCTAGACGCATCTTTTTCATGTTGACAAGTTTTTCATTTGAGCAACATAAAAAATCATAAAAAATCGGGAAGATAAGTGCATTCGCAAAGGACTAAAAATGATGGTCTGCCGTAGATGCTTTGTGCTCTGTTGAGCTTTGACGAAAATTCAATATTATTCTTGAGCAATGCTATGTGATGTGTTTTCCTTGTCTATGATGGATGCAGGGCTCTGTTTGGTGGTCATGGTGAGGCGAAGGGAGGTCGGAACTAGGCAAGCGTTGCCGGAGGTTCAAGATGGCCGGAGGTCGCCGGAAGATGACCGGAGATGGAGCCAGTGCAGTCCAAGGAGGCAAGGAGACAAAGTGTCTGCTAAGCTTGAGGCTTTTTAGGTCTAGTAGATCAAGGGGTTGTTGGTCTTTAGAGCTAAAGTAGTGGTCAAGGTAGTTTACGTGAGAGGGTTGTTGGGTGATCACTTAAAGATGCTTTGAGAAAGCATGTGTAAAAGTGAAGCAGTGCAACCCATGGGAGAGAAAGTGTGGGATCAGATCTTGACCCTTGGAAGTTAGCTTAGGGTTGAAGCAAGACATCCAAGGGTGGGAATTGATCCTAGAACACTATAAATAGAGGGGAAGGGGTGCTCTTCTTCTCTGAAGTTTGTGTGTGCTCCTTTGAGCTTTGCCCACATGAAGTGAGGCTTTGTAAAAACTTCCAAAGAAAAGAAATACAAAAAACATTCTCTCCACTCTGAATTTAAATTCTGCATTTACATTATGTCTTTACATTCATAATTTAAATTCAGTCTTTACATTATGTAATTTAAATTCAGTCTTTACATTCTACTTAATTTAAATTCGCATAAATTGGATTTGTCTCCCCTCCTTCTACTTGCTTCTGGTTCTTAGTGCCAAGGATGAGAGATTGATTGGATGAATCTTCACTTAGATCATATCCCAATCCTCTAGGCATTCCTTGTTCCGAGTTTTGCGAGAAACCGATCTCTTATGTTTCCATTGATGAATCATTGTTTGATCGTGTTTTGATGGGTTTCTTTGTGACTTCTAGCTTGCTGTGACTCGTGGGAAGGTATCCAAGTTTATCTTGATCTTCAAAATCCCACGAGTAAGTCTAGATCACATATTTGCTCTTTTGCTCCAGGAGAGAATTTTTGCTCCAGGTTCTTTATTCCTTGTAAGAGAGGTTTTTAGTTGGATGCTATTTGTCCAGTAGGTGGGGAAGTTTTATTTTGGGATCATTCACCCCCCCCCTCTGATCGCCATTCCGATCTTTCAGAAAGGCTACAATCCATGTCACACTCCCATGGAAAATCGTCTCAAGTTGAGCAAGAAGACTAATGATCCTACATTGATGCGACGAAGTACAGAAGTATAGTCAATAGCCTAAGATATTTGGTGAATACAAGACCAGATGTAGCCTATTCAGTGGGCATTGTTAGTCATTTTATGGAGGCCCCGACTACTCAACACTTGGCTACAATAAAGCATATTTTAAGGTATGTAAGTGGCACTATTGTTTTGGGTACAACTATGAGAAAAACAGCAAAGGAGAGTCAAATTTGGTGGGATATAGTGATAGTGATCTTGTCGGAGATGTGGATGATCGGAAAAGTACCATAGGTACTGCTTTCTTCATTGGTTCAAGTCTGATCACATGGGCTTTACAGAAGCAAAAGATTATGGTACTTTCATCGTGTGAAGCAGAATATATTGCAGCAACGACAGCAGCTATGTCAAGCTCTTCTTGGATCTTAACAACGTTGTTAATTTCCTCCTTGATGGCACTGAACTTCAAATTACCGTGGGTAGAAGCTGATGGACTTACTAGTTGGTGTCAAACCACTTTGTCATCACCATAGCAGGGAGACTGGGACAGTGGCTTGTTGGTGTCGAACCACTTTGTCTTCTCCATAGCAGGGACAGTGGCATTTCCCCAAGCCATTGACAATGTTTTATTTTGTTTACATTTTCAAAAAACAAAGTGGGCTGGGATGCAGGCAATCCAGCAAAGGAAGTCACGAATGCTGAAGAACTGGCGAAATAAGTGGGCCCATAGCTTTACCTTGAGAGGAATCGGATGGAGGTTATTGCTGAGCCTGGGCGGCCTGGTTGGAGATTACTTTTGCTAGTTTGATTGTCGCCCGCGGCAAACTACAGAGTACTCGGCAGTATGATCTCTGAAGTTCTATTACGGATTTATGACAAAAACTGCAATCAAGCAACGGTGTAGTAACAATAAGCACTTAGAACTGGCGCTCTTGGCCGACGTGGCGGGAAAGAGGGAATTACTGATCCTGGGCTTGCCCGCGGCCAACCACACGGGAACACTACCAAGTAAAAAACAGAGTACTCTGTAGTATGATCTCAGAAGTCCTATTACGGATTTATGATCCATTTGCAAGGGAAAAAAACTGCGACAGTTTGGCAACGATAAGCACTGAGATTGTTTCAACATTGCTAACCAGAGAGGTTCAATTTTTTTTTTTTTTTTGATTAAGGAGATGACACCATACATCACTGCTCTCTGTCTCCTGACGGACATGGACAATCCAAATTCTTCAGTTCTTCACCTCCAGATTATTACATACATACAGATTCTAACCCATTGCACAGTACGTAGCCTGGCCATAGGGTTTCCTCCATGCAACTAGTAGGATCAAGACTCAAATATCAAGGGCATCATCAAACCCAGCTTTGAGGGACAATAGGATTATATGGATACGGACCATCATGGATGCTAGAGACCGCCAAGCAAGTAGTTGCGGAGACCCCTCGCGACGGCGGCGGCGGCAACCGCGAGCCTAGGAAACTGCAGCGCGACCATTGACAGCATCCCGAATGCCGCGCCGAGCAGCCAGAGGGTGAATGCGATGAAGACGAGCTCGACGTTGCACCACCAAAGGTTGTGCAGGAGAACGAGAGCGGCAGTAAGCATGAAGATGACGCCAGAGTCGAGGAGCAGCTGCTGGAGGCCAGGCCCAGGATGAGCGATGGCCTGGGCCTGCCCAATGAGACGGAGGAAGTATCGCATCGCTAGCGCTGCCATTGGCTACCTATTACCCTGCTTTGCTATCTACTGTGGTGGCTGAAGGAGTTTGGCTGGAGATGAGTCGTTCTTATAGCCGCGAGGGCGAAGGGGTTTAGGAGGAGCAAGAAGTCCAAGATGCTATGATAGAGTCCAGGAGGCCAATATTTACATACACTGCCATCGCGTCGCAATCCGAAAGAATCACGCACAGGCGAGTGGAGCGGATCGCTTACCCTTTCTGGCGCACACGCAAGATTAGGGAGTAGCCATCGGGCGTGACGGGGCTGTAGAAAAGGTCGGCGAGTGGGGAAGCGTAAGCACCGCTAGCGCTACCATTGGCTACCTATTACCCTGCTTTGCTATGTACTGTGGTTCTCGTTCTGGAGCACAGTGGTGGCTGAAGGAGTTTGTCTGGTTCTGGACTGGAGTACAGTGGTGGTTGAAGGAGTTGTTCTGGACTGGAGTACAGTGGTGGCTGAAGGAGTTTGTCTGGTTCTGGACTGGAGTACAGTGGTGGCTGAAGGAGTTTGTATGGAGTCGTTCTGGACAGTGAGGGTGCTGAAAAAAATTGCTTCTCGGTCGTTGTTGGTGATGGTTTGGGGACGTTCTCGTCGTTGTCATGACCAGCCGGGAGGATTTCCATTTGTCTTGTGTTCTCGTCGTTGTCATGACTAGCTGGGACGTTTTCCATTTTTCTTTTGTTTCCGTAGCGTTTTCCAAGTCATGAACGGTGTAACACCCTAAGAAATTCAAAAAATATATATAATAAAATATCTAAACATGTCATTTGCTGCACTGTTGAAATTTTCCTTTAATTTATTTGAATAGAGATTAAATTCCTCCAATTAATTCATTTTCACCCCAAATTGAACCATTCAAAAGGAACTTTTAAAAATCCTAAACAACTCAACAGAGAAAATAACGTTGTAAAATGCTAGAGCATCTAAAGTGAATAGATATGAAATTTGTAAATTTTTTTGGACACCATGCAAATGCTCTAAAAATTCAATTACTCAAAGAAAACAGCAGATTTCAATGAATTTTAATTTACAAACTACATAAGCAAACTAAGTGAGACCAAAGGCATTTAAAACTTCATTCATTGCGCTACCTACAGGAATTTTTTCCAAACACTTAGAACCGTCTTTGGACAGCCCCAACGACTCTACCTACTCAGCCCAAACTGCTGCTACAGTGCGCACGGATAAAATGCCGGACGTCGCTGTTTGCTTGCCATCGCGCATCGCCGTTGCCTCTGCCGTCAGGCTTATATAGACACTCAGGCTTATCTAGTCTGAGTGGGTTTGATTTTTGGAATATTTCTTCCGATCACCACCGGCAACTCTCGGAGGACAGTCGTGGGATGTTGTGAGCATCACGGTCGTGCATCACCTGCATAACAAGATTAGCAAACTTGGTTATCAACTACAGATTAAAAACGCGACCTTGGTTATCAACTACAGACTGGCCTAGGTAGTCCTGCCTAATTTTAAAAAATTGGCAGCCACCTTCCAAATTAGGAATAGACACGTGAATAAAAGTCCCAATCCAATCTCCAGTCTCACCATTACGAAGCATTGGATTTGAGTCTGAAGACCAAAATACACACTATTAGTGTCGCGCAATAGTCAGCAATGTAAAAAGACATGAGCAAGTCTTCAATGCATTGGAAAGTGAAGGTAGTAAAGTGCTGACTATATGCAATAGTCTTTACAGCTTGTGTGTTACACCAATCCTATGCCAGGATGTGCACCTTTCTCCAGTATTTGTAATATGTTCTCAAGTAAAAGTGAGGGCACCAAGTTAGTAAGTGACTCATATAATATGATATAAACTACCGAAAAAATCGTTCAAATACGGTTTTGTCAGTATTCAATTGTGACTAGTTTCCATCCCTAGATATGGCAGCTCAGTGGTGTTGAAAACATGAAACGAAGAAAGGCTTTCTTATATGAGCAGTCATTTAACGACCTTCATCTGAGTAGGCATAAAGTTAGCTACTTCCTGCAAATATCCAGAAAATCCAGGAACACCTCAACTGCAACATAGCTTTCCTTACTTCAAAAATTCCTATGTGTTAGCAGAAAAGACTAAACCATTAAGAATGGAAATTCAAGGCCAGCAAGGTCTAGAGGGATGTTGTGAGCATTACGTTCGTGCATCACCTGCATAACAAGATTAGCAAACTTGATATCAGCCCAAGTATTAAAAACACGACCTTGGTTATCAACTTCAGATTGACATAGGCAATCCTTCCTAATTTTTAAAAATTGGCAGCTAACTTCCAAATTAGGAATAGACAGGTGAATAAAAAACCTCGTACGATAAAAAACAAAATGTTGATTTATAATCATGGTTGTCAAGGCGACAAGGCGAGGCGCGCCAGCCCATCGCCTGGACGCCTAGGCAAGGATTAGGCGAGGGTCAGCATTTTCAGTATATCACACTATCACCAATACATATATACCTGTAGAGAAGCAAATATGTCTTAAACAAGTAGCTAGCCACACACATGAGCATCTACACAAGCCACGAAGTAGCAAAGCAACAGGCCAGCAAGCAGTAGAGCAAGCATCCATACCAAGCAATCAAGCATCAAATGGATGAGCAGCAAAGCAGAGCAAGCATCAAACGGATGAGCAGCAGAGCAGACCGAAGATGTGCAAATCAGTAGCATCTCGGCTCGGCCGCGCTGGTCAGCTCGGGTCACCAGAGCAGCGACGGTACCCTCCTCTGCGCCCCCCTTCACCCAGTTGCCCCCCTAAGCGCCGACCTCTGCGCCCCCCTCCGCGCCGTCGCCCAGTCGCCCCCCTCCGCGTCCCCTTCCGCGCCTTGGTACGGAGGGGGGCCGTGAGGCGGCGGGAGGCGAAGGAGAGGGAGCAGGTCGGCACGGAGAGGGGCCGCGGCCGCCAGGCGGTGGGAGGCGAAGGACCAGGCAGGCTTCCTCAGGCGCCAGGACGCCTAGGCGGCGCCTAGGCAATGCCTTGACATCAATGTTTATAATCAAGACCATGTATAGACTCACTAACAATATATCCTTAAAACATTAAGCACAAAAAAAAATTCGAGACACGTCATATGAACTATCCACAATCACTGCTACATTCTTCAATCCTAACCAATATAGCGTGAACTCAGCTAGATTGCATCGCACAACACCAGATGAGGAATGGACCGTTGAAAACTCCGCTCGACAATTCCACCCTTCACATCTCAGACATTACAAGTTCACATGACTGCACAACCTAGATAGATAACCCCATCTAAGCCTAGCAGTGCGAGACAAATTGAACCAACCAACTGCCAGAAAATTGGTGATTTGCCCCGAAGTTTATCGGTCTTAATTATTTGCCCAAAGTTAATTGGCTTTTAATCATTTATCCTATGATATCTCATTGAGGACCACGTGTCAGTGAGATGTCATAGGGCAAATAATCAAAAGCCCATCAACTTTAGGTAAATAATCAAAAGCCGATCAACTTCGGGGCAAATAATCAAATCAACGAGCTGCCGTCGCGTCGCAGCCCGATCCGAACGAATCGCATCCCAGAAAAGAAAACATCACGCACAGGCGAGTGGAGCGGATCGCTTACCCTTGCTGGCGCTGATGAGGAAGCATCCATCGGGCATGACGGGGCTGTAGAAAAGGTCGACGACCGGCCGCGAGTGGCCGTGGTACACCAGCGGCACCGCCACCTTCTTCTTCTCCTCCATCTCCTCTCCTCCCTTGCCTAGCCCCTCCCCTTCGCTTCGCCTCGCTCGCTGCCCCTGGAAACCCTAGAGAGTCCACTCCGGCAGTGTGGCCTGAAATGCGTCGCCCCCTTGGTGAGGCCCTAACCCTAACCCCGATCGGAGAAATCACACGAAAATTTCGCAAAAAAAAAAAAAAAATCTCGCGGATCGGCGGGGTATGGGGCTATGCAGATCCGTTGGGTTTGATCTGTTGATATGTCCCGTTGCCTCGATGGGATTCAGAGGCGTGAACTCCAGTTCCTCCCTTCACCGAAGCAGACCGAAGAACAGAGGGTAGAACAGAAAGTAAAGTTGGAAACGAAAAAGTAGTTTTGTTTTTCTCTCTTCATCCCAACCAGTGGGTTTTTATACCCCCCCCCCCCCCCCCCCCCTCTCTTTCCCTGGGTCCACTTACTTACCACTTTGTAAACCGATTTCTACCCAATAGTTCATTACATCAGTAAAAGCCTTTTTGGCCGGCAAAAAAAGTGGCAGCTACAATACTGTCTATTACATTCGCTTCTTCAGTTCAGAGCGCCTTCTTCTCTGATGCGCTGCTATTCCCAGCGATCATAACATCACCCCCTGCGGACATTGCTTGTTCCAAGCAATTTCGGATGGAAAACGAGTACGTAGAAGTGACAAATCTTCCCAGGTCGTTGCGTCCGCCGGCAACCCTGTCCACTTGATCGGTCCCTGAGCAACAGCCGCATTACCCTTCTTGACAAGCCGGAAGCCGGCGCTCAAGAATACACTCCGGTTCAGTGGGAGCAATGTCCAGTTCTGCCAACTTAGGCAATTCTGCAAATACGGGAGAAAAATCTGGATGGAAAGATTTAAGTTGCGACACATGAAACACCGGATGTATTAAACTGCTGGCCGGTAAATCAAGACGATAGGCAGTCTGACCAATCTTCTCCAGCACAGTATATGGGCCATAAAACTTGTGCGCCAATTTGGGATACGGTCTATTGACCAAAGAGGACTGAGCATATGGTTGAAGTTTTAGAAGGACCTTCTCCCCCACTGTAAATTGACGGTCCTGGCGATGGCGATCAGTTTGAAGCTTCATTCTATTCTGGGCCCGAGCCAACTGATGTTTGAGTAGTGCATTGTGCTGATCTCTATCCTTCAGTACGTCTTGCACCTCCTGTGAGTCGCCAGTGTATGAGCCAGGTATGATGCCATAATCAGGTTCGTGGCCATACAAGGCTTTGAATGGTGAGCAGCCCAAAGCCGTATGAAAATTGGTATTGTACCAAAATTCTGCGAGCGGTAACCATGACTTCCATTTGGTGGGACTATCATGAATAGTACATCTCAACGCATTGATCAACCCGCTCAGTTTGCCAGTCAGTTTGTGGGTGATACGAAGTGCTAAATTGTAACTTGGTACCCAAGGATTTAAAGAGCTCACGCCAAAATACACCGGTGAATACTTTGTCTCTATCCGATGTGATGGTCAGAGGTACCCCATGCAACCGGATCACCTGCTCACAGAATACCTTGGATACGGAATGGGCAGTAAAGGGGTGGCGGAGAGGGAGAAAATGTGCATACTTGGAAAACCGATCAACAACAACCATGATGACGTTATAGCCTTCCGATTTTGGTAAGCCCTCAATGAAGTCCATTGTGATATCGCTCCAAGCTGCTTCCGGCACAGGAAGAGGCTGCAATAACCCGGAGGGCTTGGATCGTTCCCCTTTTGCCAACTGACAGACTGCACATTGTTTTACGAAATCATCCACATGTTGCTTCATCCCCGACCACGAAAAAAGTTTTTTGAGTTGTTGGTACGTGGCATGAATCCCGGAGTGTCCACCGATGGCACTGGAATGAAGGGCAGCAATTACTTTCGTTTGTAGTGCAGAATTGGCGCCAATCCAAATCCGTCCACGATGCCGGATCAACCCATGTTGCAGTGCAAAGCCTTTGTCATCTGGACTGTGAAGCGCCAACCGAGCTAACAAGTCAGTTGCTTGTTGATCAGTAGCATAAGAATTGAGAACTTCCTGAAGCTAGACAGGTTGCATGCCCGACACAGTTTGGAGTGACAGAATGTGACTAGCTCAGGACAACGCATCGGCGACCACATTCTCCTTGCCCTTCTTGTACATGATGCGAAATTGGAGTCCCATGAGGCGGGTCATCGCTTTACGTTGCATGTCGGACTGCAATTGTTGCTCTTCCAAATAACACAAGCTTTTGTGATTAGTGCATATGATGAACTCCCAACGTTGCAAGTAAGGACGCCAGCGTTCGACTGCTAACATAAGGGCTAAGAACTCCTTCTCATAGATGGAAAGGCCTTGATGCACCGCACTGAGAGCTTTACTGAAAAAAGCAATTGGGTGTTGCTGCTGTAATAAGACTACACCCACGCCAAAATCACAAGCATCCGTCTCTACTTCAAAAGTCTAATCGAAATCCGGCAGTTTCAACACTGGGGTAGTAGACATCGCATGTTTAAGGGCCAAAAAAGCATCCTCGGCCGAAGGAGTCCATTCAAACGCCTTCTTTTTTAAGAGATTGGTCAGCGGCTTAGCAATAATCCCATAATTGCGAACGAACTTCCTGTAGTAGCCTGTGAGTCCAAGAAAACCTCGTAACTCTGTAACATTTCTAGGTATGGGCCAATCCATCATGGCTTGTGTTTTATGCGGATCGGTAGCTACTCCATTATGCGAAATAATGTGCCCCAAATATTCTAACTGCCTCTGTGCAAATGTACACTTTGATTTCTTGACAAACAACTGATGAGTCACCAAACTTTGCAACACCAAAGTGAGATGTTCAGCATGAGTAGAAAGATCCGGACTATAAATCAAAATATCATCGATGAAAACTAACACAAAATTCCTCAAATATGGAGATAAGATAGAATTCATAACGCATTGGAATGTTGCCGGTGCATTGGTGAGCCCAAATGGCATAACACGAAATTGGTACAGTCCATGATGAGTTTTGAAGGCCGTTTTGATCTCATCTTCTTCATTCATACGAATCTGATGGTAGCCCGCATGAAGGTCGAGCTTAGAAAAATATTGTGTGCCCGCGAGTTCATCCAACAATTCATCAATAACTGGCATAGGAAATTTATTTTTTATAGTGAGATCATTCAAACGCCGATAATCCACACAAAAACGCCATGAACCGTCTTTCTTTTGCACCAATAACACGGGCGAGGCGAATGGACTCACACTCGATGTAATAATACCGGTGGACAGCATCTCGGACACTTGGCATTCAATTTCGGTTTTATGTAATGGAGAATATCTATATGGACGAGAGTTCACCAGCGTTGCCCCAGGAATGAGGGGAATTGTATGATCATAATCTTTGTGTGGTCGTAACCCCTGGGGTTCACTGGACACTGTTGAAAATTGGTCGAGCACCGCTTGAATGACTGATGGAGTTGGACTGTCCAGTCGATCTGTATCTTGCTCCACAATTGCCATGGCCCAGATATTGTTCCCTCGACGCCATTTGTCCAATTGATCCGTTGTTAATGATTTCAATTCAGCACTCCCATTCTCCTGTATTCCGGACAAGCAGATATGTTGTCCCTTGTGTTGGAATGCCACCGTTTTATCATCCCAATTGCACACCATAGGACTATGTGCTCGTAACCAGTCCATACCTAATATTGCATCAAAAGCCCCCAAATCCAACACCCGCAAATCAGTGTGAAATGTATGACCCTGGGACCACCACTCGAATTTAGGTGCCCAACTGTCGCACTGTAAGAGCTCGCCATTGGCGACCCGGACTGCAATATGTGTTGTCGGCTGTGGAATATACCCAATCCTCTTCAGAAAACTGGCATTCACAAAACTATGGGAACTCCCGGAATCGAGTAAGAACAACATTATCTGATTCCTAACCATGGCCAAAATGCTTATTGTTCCTCCCTGCTCGGCTCCTGACAACGCATTGAGCGACAGATTATATGGACCATCATGTTCCATGTCTGATGCTTCCAATATATCCAATACCGTGTCAGATAAGTATTCACCCTGTTCCTCTGTTGTGAGCGTATGTAATTGTGCAGGTTCTTTCTTCTTGCACTAAAGATAGTGGTTAGGCTCGTACTTTTCCCCACAATGATAACAAAGTCCATTGGCCCGGCGGTAGTCACGTAATTGTCGGGCTTTCCACAGTTCTCCAGAACCAACACGAACAGAGTCATGTTTATTGTTAGTTTTATTGGTTACTCCTTCGCGAAGAGAACCCGATTTCATTTTCCAAGACTTGCGACGTTCCAGCACGTCCTGCTGTATCCGTGCCAAAAGAGCTGCTCGGTCCACTGTATCAGGAATGTGCCCTTGCACGGCTCCTCTCAAATCAGACTTCAATCCTTTGACGAATTGGGAGACAAATAATTCTTCACTGTAATGAGGATTGTGTATCAATATTTCATACATGAGTTCATCAAATTTGGATTTATACTCTGCCACTGTTCCCGATTGTTTCATATCCACTAATTCCTCTAGCAGGCGACGATGATCAAAGGCACCAAACTTCATTTCCACCGCATGAATGAATTGGTCCCAATCATGAACTTCATTCTGAGCTTTATAGAACTGTAACCAATGAGCGGCATTCCCCTCCATGTGCATAGTAGTTGCAGTCACCCATAACGCTTCGGGAATATTGAACAATTTGAAGTAATCCAAACATTTATCATGCCACAATCGGGGACTCTCACCACTGAAGCGAGGGAAAGACATCTTTGGCAACATGTGTCTGTTATGTCCGCCAGGCTCTCTTGGAGGACGGACATGCAACATGGAAGCTTCGTGAGGATTTCCCAGTGGTGCCCTCATCTGAGTATTGTCTGAAGAGGGAGAAGAATCATGCTCCGTTCTTGTCCAAGGGTCGATCGGGGACGGTGTATAGATCGCCTTCTCTCCCGTCGATACTGGTTCGCCGCCGCCCCGATTTGTCCCCAACACCCGTTCGACCGTAATCTTGGCCACCGCCTGAGCAGTTGCTTCGAGTTGCTTGGCGATCAACTGCTGATCGCGAGCATGCTGTTCCACCGCTTTGGCCGTTAGTTCCGATCGCGCAACCAGCTGTTGCTGAGTCGTGTCGATCGCGCCCACCTTTGCAAAGAGTAAGTCCAGGCTCTCCTTAATCCCAGCAAGTTTCTCATCCGATCGGCCATCTCGTTCTTCCATCGCTTGGAGAACAAATTGCGTCTGGATCGAGGGTTTGGGCGGCGCCGTGGTGTGCGAATCGGTCCAGCCAACCAGATGTTTGGGATTTTACAGAGAACACGAAGTCGAAATAATCGCTTCAGTATTCTCCAACCACTATTTGGGATTTTACAGCCTCACACTCGATTGCCTGAATCTGATACCACTTGATATGTCCCGTTGCCTCGATGGGATTCAGAGGCGTGAGATGAACTCCAGTTCCTCCCTTCACCGAAGCAGAGAGAAGAACAGAGGGTAGAACAGAAAGTAAAGTTGGAAACGAAAAAGTAGTCTTGTTTTTCTTTCTCTTCAAGATCATCCCAACCAGATCGTTACATGGGTTTTTATACCCCCCTTTCCCTGGGTCCACTTACTTACCACTACTCTTTGTAAACCGATTTCTACCAAATGGTTCATTACATCAGTAAAAGCCTTTTTCGCCGGCAAAAAAGTGACAGCTACAGTTACTGTCTATTACACTTCGCTTCTTCAGTTCAGAGCGCCTTCTTCTCTGATGCGCTGCTATTCCCAGCGATCATAACATCTGTACAGGGATTTTTATTGGTTAGAGCAATGGCGGCGGGCGGGATGGGATGACGCCGGCCTGGCGACGAGTAGCGAAGGGGCGGGGACGGAGATGGCCGGTTTATATCGGGAGCCGAAGCGGCACACGTCGAGGACTACGGGAGTGAGAGGGAGAATTGTCTTGGAGATATTAGTGACCGTTGGATCGTGGTCTGATAGGTTGGATTAGTCTTGTGTGTAATCGAATCGTTAGGATTGATCTGGGCGAAGGAGTTGCGTGGTTTCACTGTGTCTCGTCGGATGCAATTCCATGGAATTGTTTGATCTTAAAGGAGATCTTCTATAATTTCGCACATAAGGGGTTATTTCTTGGTTTCGTCCAGTCATGTAGAATAAGAAAAAAGAAAGAAGACAATAAACTATCCTTTCTTTTTTATCAATTGCTAATTCCGATCTTCCTCCCCAATATGGTATTATAGTCCCGGTGTAGATAGAAATTCCCTTATGGTCTAATTCCGAGCGGTAGTAAATACCAGGACTTAGCAATATTTGTCCTACATTTTTTCTGTGGACCGAGGAGAAAGGGGGTTCAGCAGGAAGATGATTGTACCATGAGAGAAGCACAGAGGTCAACCCGCTTCAACTAGATATTCTGCTTTCACCTGACTCTTGCCACTTCCTGAATAGAGATCCCTACTCTCGGCATTCCACCTTTTCTAGCATCTAAGATGGAAATTCATTCCATTTCCTCATTCTAGTTTATGGCAGAATAAAATGTAAAAGAGTGGGAAAGCTTGCTAAATCAATCTATTAAATGAGTGACAGCACGACGCAATTATCAGGGGCGCGCTCTACCATTGAGCTAATAGCCCGTCGCGCGGGCCTCCCAAAGGGAGGCCTGCTACGCCAAAAATTGATTAGGAAGAAGAAAAAAAAAATCTGGTCCGTTGACAACATCTGTTGTGCTCTTACATCATCTCAATAAATATTTACCATACTTTTATTCCATATCAGACACCTACCGGTTTTATACCTATCAGATCATATACTTCTATGGTTGAGAAGTGAGTTAGATTTATAATTTTTATTCAGAGACCAAAGTTTTTAAAAAAATGCTAAGGGAAAAGAACAAAAACTCTTGCTTAGAGGCTAGGAACTTTTCTCTTCGCTGATCAATGTTGTCCTCGTCCTCTTCCGCGGATGACCGCACAGCACAGGCCACACCACCCGGCGAGAAACCAGATCACTCTGAAAGTCTAAGCCCCGTTTGGCAACTTGGAACCGAGGTGTTTCTACTAAAATCTGAAAGAAACCCAGCCAAACGGGTTAAAACTCGGAACGTTTCTTCTTTTTCCACGCCGTGGCTGAATCACCCTCAACCCCGTTTCTACTAGAATCTGGAACCGTACCAAACGAGGCCAAACCTGCATTCCTTATGCTACTACTAATTTATGATCCATTTCGAAGGCAAGCCTACAAGAAATCAATAGTTTGGCAACAATAAACCCTTATATTGTTTGAAGAGCGCTACACGGAGAACTTCCATTCGACATTATAAAGTTATTTCAGGGCGATAACACTTGATATGCCGCTGGAGAGCAACTGAACGAATGGAATGAGGAAGAAGAGCACCCAAATACCTGATCACAATACATGATGACGAGAATAAAACAAACTCGAGAGAGCAGGCAATGACGA
The DNA here is from genome assembly GCA_036346355.1 of Rhipidocladum racemiflorum. Lineage (NCBI taxonomy): Eukaryota > Viridiplantae > Streptophyta > Magnoliopsida > Poales > Poaceae > Rhipidocladum > Rhipidocladum racemiflorum. The sequence goes on from CM070579.1 coordinate 75,669,608, forward strand.
TCGAGCGAGCAAGATACGCAGTATGGACCGTGATGGAAGAAGCTACTGGCCGCCAAGCAGGTAGCTGCGGAGAGCTGTCACAATGGCCGCGACGGTGACCGCGAGCCCGGGGAATTGCCGGGCGACGATCGATAGCGTCGCGAGCCCGGTGCTGACCAGCCAAAGGAGCCAGGGCCTATTTATTTTTGCTTTTAATGTCTGGATTCTGATTTTTAAAACTGAATAAAAAACAAACAATCCAATTCTAGTAATCGATTATTATAATCCAATCCACCCGTACACTAAATCTATAATCCACTTCATATGTGATTTTAGATTTCAATTTTTGAAAAATCAGCTTTTCTACAACCATTATCTACAATGAACTTTTAGATAATCAAAGAAAAACAAACAGGCTACAAGGCGAGAAAGACTTGCTCGGCGTTGCTGGACACGGCCGTGCTCGTGGTCCACTGGTGCATGAGAACGAGGGCGCCGAGTAACACAAAGACACGGCTAGAGTCCAGGAGCTGCTGCTGGAGGTGACTGGCCGCGAGGACGGGGCGCCGGCAGTCCACCCCGGCCTGTCTCTGCAGGCAGCATCATCCAGTCTGCCATTGCCTTTGTATGTACCATATAGGGGCGAATCCAACAGGGTGGCTCCATCAGCTAAGCCAAAGACTATCTCCAGCAATTTTCTTTCATTCTATTCTCTTCCCTATTTTTTTCCTCATATTCATTCCTTTTATTTCCTACTATCTCTAACAGTATACCTAAGGGAATTTGTGAAGGGATTGAAGAGAGAATCCTTTTCCATCTAGATTCTTCCTTCAAATCCCGTCCAAAGAAAATCGCGAAGGAAATCCGCTGAAACACTTGGATCCATTCGTGAAGGCTGAAGAGAAACCGCTAGAGATAGTCTAAGGTTGAGGAATAAAGTGCACCTGTGAGATTGAGGAAGAACAAAGCACTACGCCTTATCCCCAAATCCAAGTGTGTTGAGAAGGATGGAGGGGCGGCGGTTGGAGGAGTGCTGATCAACCTGGGGCACTGAGGAGCCGAGGGCCCGAGGGGATGATCGCCGCATCCCGAGGTACCCGCACCGTCGTGGATGAGACAAAGCCGAGCTGGGGTGGGCTGGTGTGGGGGCGCTGCCGCCGAGGAACGCTGATTGACTTGGGGTGCTGAGGAGTCGAGGATTCGAGAGGACGTCTGCCACCTCCCGAGGTGTCCACGCCGTCATGGAGGAGACGAGGCCATGCTGGGAGGGGCCATTGGCCGTGAAGAAGCAGGAGAATCGGGAGGTGGAGGACGCGAGCTGACGACGTGAGGTAAGGACACGGAGGAGGCAAGGTGGGCTGTGGGCTGAGCCGCCGAGGCGTCGTGCCATTAAGGCATCTTCAGCCTAATATTCCTGTAAGCTTTCCTTGAAGCTCAGCCTCCCACGTCACCCTCACGCTCTCTCTCCTCTATTTCGCAAAAAGACCCTCCGTTTCTTCAAAATTACGTATAGGTCCTTGGGTGATTTTCTGTGAGAGGAAAATAAATTTTCCCGGTTCGCGTTTAGGTCCCTCGTTCGGTATTTTACAGAGAGAGCCCCCATTAAATGCGAAATAGCGAACGAGCCCTTTTCTAATTTTTCAAAATAGCGGATAGGTCCAAAATTATAACAAATAGGTCCATGTGCTTTACATTCGGGTCCTTTCTCCGTTTTGCCCGTAAAAAATGTTTTCGTGGTCCGTTTTTCCTCCGGAGCATGAGAAAAATGTTTTCGTTGGCCGTTTTCTCTAAAAAAAATCCCTTTCTCCGTTTTGCTCGGAAAAAATGTTTCCGTGATCCGTTTTTCCTCCGGAGCACGGGAAAAATGTTTTCGTTTGTCGTTTTCTCTTAAAAAAAAAGCTTTCTCCGTTTTGCTCGGAAAAAATATTTCTGTGATCCATTTTTTCTCCGGCGCATGGGAAAAATGTTTTCGTTTGCCGTTTTCTCTAAAAAAGATATAAAATCCGTTTTTCGTCCATCATTTATCCTTTTTGTTGGAAAAAAATGTTTTTGTTGTCCGTTTTGTCTCCAGAGCATGGGAAAAAATGTTTTGCGTCGTTTTTCCTCGTTTTCCTCGTGAAAAATTGTTCCATAGTCCGTTTTTTCTCCGGAAAAAAACACAAATTCGTTTCCCGGTCACGCGCGCGGCGTGCGCCGCGCGTACCTTCCTAGTATACTAGATATATGGACTCTAGTCTCTGCCTTCTCGTGTTAGAGCATCTCCAGCAAGGGCCTCTAAAATAGGGTCCCTATTTTGGATTTAGGGACTCCATCTATTTTTTAGGGCCCTGTTTTCAGAGGACAAGTCCAGCAACAACCCCTAAATCTCAGCCCCTATTTTACTTTTTCTCCTATTTTGATATATCCGCTATGTATAATCTTCATTTGACACCACTAAAATTCAAGCAAAAATATTTGTAATACATAAAACATAAGCATATTAACATTTACAATTTAAAAACATGATATTTCAAATTTAAATTTAAAATTTTCAAAACATGATAAAAATTTTAAAGCCTCTCATGTATTTCCCTATCTTCAATAATAGAGGTTGTACTCGTGTCACTGGAAATTGGGGCTGGGGAGGCAAATTTAGGAGCCTCCTAATTTTAGGGGCTTGAGTTGGGGCCCCCTGGGAATTGGGGCTGAGGAGGCAAATTTAGGAGCCTCCTAATTTTAGGGGCTTGAGTTGGGGCCCCCTGGGAATTGGGGCTGAGGAGGCAAATTGTAACATCCCAAAATTTGCTTTTAATATATTTAGTGTGTTTTTGGGATTATCTGTATTTTTCCGAATTCACTTGGAAGCCTCACGAGTAATTCGGGGTCAAGTTTATGGAAATAATCGCGTTAAATAAAGATCATGCTTTTTCGGATAAGCGTAAAATCTAAAATTTTGTTGATAATTAAGATAATTGGTAAACGAGAGTGTTCGCTTCAAATATTTTCGAAAAATATGTTATATAACGTAAGTCGTTGATTTTATAAAAAGCTGTACATGTGTCTGATTCACTAAAAGAATTTTAACGAAAAATCTATACGTCGAAAAATCGCGAAACCAACTTTGTTAAGTCCCAAATAGTTCCTGGTATTTTAGAGGAATTTTTCGGATTTTTGGAACCTCCCTATTATTTTTTTTTTCTAACCTTACTTCCAGAGCGTGTACGCGTGTGTGTATATACATGTGTAAGCGTACTGTTCTTGTGGAGGTTGCACGAATCCAGGCAGGGACGTGCATGGGCATGAATTAAGGATGGTTAAATTGGTTCCTTCCAGCCGTGAGTGCCTGCGTGACGATTTTTCTTCTCAGCCGTTTCCACGTGCTTGACGTTTTTTTTTTCTCCCAGCCGTTCCCATTTAGTAAGCATGCACTATCATTTTCCTTCCTTGATGTTTCCTTAACTCGTAGCCGTTTCCACTTCCTTCTGTCGTCTCCCTTCCCATTAGTAACGCCTCCTCTCCCCATTACTAGCAAACCAGCACGTTCAGCCGTTCCCATTTTGTTTAATGACGCTTGAATGGGTTTCATTTCTCTCCAGCCGCTCCATTTCCATGCACTTCATTTCGTAATTCACGTTTTGCTCTCCAGCCGTTGCCTTTACCTGTGCATACGTTCAAGTGTAGCCTCCTTCATTAATTCTTGCATGTATAGCTAGTAGTGCTTCCATTTTGTTTCCATCTACTAGCAACGCCTTTGCTTTGACCGATCATCTCTCCGTTAATTCCAGCGAGCTCATGTCCTGGTATATATAACACACCTACTCCTCCTCATTTTGACTGGTCCTTCTAATCTCCCATCTCATCTTCTTCAGCACAACTTGCCGATTCGGCTGACTGACGCTTGGTCCCTACTGCCGTTGACGCTGCCGTTTAGTCGCCATCACCGTCGTCCTCTACGTCGCCGCCGCCGTCGCCGTCTCACTCTCTGACTGCGTCTTCCTCCACGCCGACGATCCGCGCGACTGCCGTCGTCGAGCGGTACTCTCTCGTTTTCTTTTACGCGCGCTATACATTGTCGGATGATCTCGTCGTATGTAGTTCCGCGGGTATCGACATGATTAGCGTGTATATATTTATTGTTTACGCTTGCATGTTTCTGTATATATATACTGCGTAGCATGTATGTTTTTTTTTGTAGTAGCATGTATATATAAAAAAAATATATTAGGCAGTACACGTGAATACATGTATACGTTGGTGTGTATAAGGCGCAGCTTGTTTTTTTTTATACTGGTCGTCCGTAGCAAGTTCTCTGATGTATAGCCGATCAAGTGAATACACGTATACAGGATGAATAGTGCCATGCAAGCAAAACTAGAAAATTAGTTTGCGTACACTTTTCAGGAAAATTGCGAATTTTGTCTTTTTCGCTAAAAATTCGTTCTAAGTCCGAATCGCTTGCAACTAATTTTGTTAATTAGTAAAAATTAATACATTTCTACAGTAATTTTTATGAAATTTTATAAATAAATTTATATTGTTAAATTATTCGCGGAAAGTATAAACTTGTGAGTTTTGTAGCTCTTAGACTATACGCTCGAAAATTCCAAATAAATTTTATAAATCGTATAAAATGCTAAACTAATTATTCGGAAGTTTTCATGTGGTTGAGAATTTATTTGTTTCTTCGTATTTTCCGAATGGTTGTTTATTCGCTGTTTTTCGTTTAATAGAAACGCTAGACGTCGACTCCGTCGCAGAACCGCAGGAAGACAACCCTCTCCTCACCGACCAAGGCAAGTCCCTTGACGCATTTTGATCCCATTTTATGAAATGCTTTTTATCTGTTTATAAAGTTGCATGGCTACTTTTAAATAAAATATGTCAAATATAAGTGATAGTTAATCCGAATTTGGTGATTCCTCCTTGACATTGTTAATCATATCCGTTGTAACCCTAGAACATTGATTATACCATGTTTATGCTTATATGGTATTCGTTGTAACCTAGTGCAATAGAATTGCTTAGGACCTTTTCCGATAAAAGAAACCCATGGGTGGGGTTATTCAGAAATGATGATTTCAAATGTGATTTGAAAGCTATTATTATGATTATGGTACTATTTTCTAAAATGAAAGAAAAGGAAAAATGATTTCGACTTGGGCGGCATGGAAAGTCGGGTGGGAGCGGATCAAGTCTTGATCCTTTTGTGCAAGTACCGCCCCAAGTCATATAAGGACCGACGCTTATGATTGCCATTTTAAGCATAACCGTACTACCACATGTCTATAATGGTACGACCTGGCCAACTAATTTGTAGAAGCCTAGCTTAGACTCACCACTCGGTTGAATGTGAATGCCGGACGGAGGCAATTGTTGTTTTTCTCACACGGCGCGCAAGAGGGCTTCAGATGTCTTGGCGGATGGAACCCTAACGGCGGTGAAACCTCGGGGTGGGTCTAGTTAGGTAGATACATTGTAACGGCCTTGTCATGATCTCTCTGCCGGCACACCAAAGGAAGTGTGCTAATAGCTTGGCATTAAGAGATGATCGTGTCGTGTGGGTAAAGTTGTACACCTCTGCAGAGTAAAACTATTCGAATAGCCGTGCCTACGGTCAAAGGCAAAGCAAGGAATGCTCTCATATTGGTAGATTTTGATTTTGGTTTCGAAAACTGAAAAGTGTTTTGTTTTGGGGTTCGGGAGTGGTTAGAACTCTCGGATGTTATTTGGCGGATAGAGCCAACCAGGTGGAAAGAACCTGTGTTTGTATTTGACGGATGGAGTCACATGATTAACCCTGATTCTTTAAAATCTGGCGGATAGAGCCTTTTATATCGGTGATGGTGGATAGAACCTCACTACGATATTACATAATTCAATGATTAAAAAGAATTGTGAAAAGTTGCTTTGTGAAATGCTATTACCTAAGTATAGTTTAATAAAATTTGGCTTTATGCAAATAAACCCTACTAAGCTTCCTTTGGAAAGCCCACATAAGCATACTTTCCCAGACTTCTTGAGTGCGTTTGTACTCACGGGCTACATCAATGTTGTCATCATCGAGAGGTTTATCAAGGCGGAGAGGAGGGCGAGTTCTACGCGGAGGAGTACGAGGAGGGCTGCCGGGAGGACTAGTCGCGTTTCTAGTAAATGCTTTGTGGCGTTTTGGCGTCTGCCTGTTTCGCTTTTGTTTCCGCTGTTTTGGTTCCGGTCTTTAGACCGAGTATTGTAATAAGTGGCCATGTGGCCCGTACTTGAATATTTATATTGCAAGTTCCGTTTTGTCTGGCAATGATGTATCACTGTGACTGTGTGTACTAGCTACTGATCTGGGACTAGTACGGAAATGCACAGGAGATTTCGGATAGCCGATCCGGGGTCTCACACAAATTTAGGGGCCTCCTAATTTTAGGGGCTTGAGTTGGGGCCCTACTGGATCTGTTTTTTTACTACACTCCCTATTTTAAGGTTTAGGGGCTGGTTTAGGGGCTCTGCGGGAGATGCTCTTATATATAAATTAATTATGAATGTAAAGCATCATTTCAGTAATAGAGATAAATGCCAACACTAAGAAAAGTTTGCTACATTTCTCTACCTCTACTATTTAGACTTGTATTTTATTGGTTCGTAAGTTTGAAATAATAGAGAAACAAACTTTGAATTGATGATACTATAATCATAAAACGCTTCCAAAGTATGAAAACTCATAGAATGAATTTGCCTCGTGATTCAAATTACATTTTAGTGGTATGTTTATTTTATTCTGAACGTTCATGATCATTTACAATGTACTATTATATCACTAACTTTTTTCTTTTTTTTGCAAATTTTGATATATTGATCACTTTGGGTTGGACGCATATTCATGTGTTTTGGGATGCCTTTCTATTAGCAAGATGCTTCCCAGTATTTTGATTTTGATTTTTTTTGCTATGCTTCTATTTTATTTATGTATGAATTCCAATTACACATGACTATATTTGATATGTTTGTTTTAATTTAACATAATCATTTGAGGCTTTGAGTCCACCTTCTATTTTTATCCTGAATTCGTCATTGGTACTATATGTATTATACTTGCTGGTTTGGTGTTAGATGAAAGCCCGCACGGCCCCTTAGGCTTATATAGTCCATGTTGGTCTCAGTCAAGAGGGGTGCGAGAAAGGGGATGTTAATTCTGTTTAGGGGTGGGCATATTTAAACCGAAATCGAAAAACTGAACTGAACCAAATTAACCATTTGTTTTGGTTTTTTTGGTTTTCAGGTTTCGATTCGATTTTCATTTCAATACTGTTCGGTTTCTGGGTTCCAGTTTGGTTTCAGCTCCCATTAACCAAACACCGATGTACTTTTTACTATCCGGACCCCAAACCCCAGACGGAACAACTCAAAGCGACCAAATCGACGAATCCTCTCCTTCGCTCCCCAAACCTCCACAGTCGGGGAGGTGTTCTGCAGCAGCGGGGAGGCATCCGACGGCGGTGAGCCCTGAACCTTATCCCAAACCTTCACTCCTCAATCCGCAGTCATGGAGGCGTTCCACGCTCGAAGGCGGCCAAATCTGGCACATGGAGGCGGCACATGGAGGGCCTCATAAGCGCTCGGTTGCAGACGAATATGGAGCTCGACGGTGCCAGATCTGGCACAAGTGGATCCGACGGCGGCGCGGGCAGGAGGCCATCCATCTAGTTCATGCCCTCGGTGCCGCCTCCCTTCTCCCTCGAGCTCCCCTAATGGCTGACGCCTCCTCCTGGCTCCCTCGGCGCCGCGGCACCGCCTGACCTCCTCCCTGGCTCCCTCGACCTCCCCCGATGGTCAACGCATCCTCCCAGCTCCCTCGTCGACTCCTCCCCCGATGAGGCGATGTCTCTTCCCACGGTTTGTGTTATCTATTGACCTTGTTATTGATTCTTTTTTATGTTCGATATATGGATGTTACCTTAATAATCCATTTTTCTATTGTCAAGATTGAATCTTGAATTTTTGATGAATGCTTGTTTGCTAGTCAGGCCATTCGCTAGCTAGAAACTTTTGTCATGTTAACTTTGACGGTCGGATCTATTCAAATCCTATATTGGACAGTCATATGTCTTGAGCATTGAACTTTTGAGGAAGAGAGAAGTTGGGGTGACTGTTTTAGTGCCAAAGTTGTATTTCATGCGCAATTTAGGTTGTTATGCCTATTATTGGTGGTTTCTTCAACGTTTCATTGTATATTCATCATTGGCGGTCTCTTCGATGTTTCATCGTCTATTCATCATTAGCGGTTTCTTCGATGTTTCGTCATCTATTAATCATTGGAGGTTTTTTCGACGATTCATCGTCTACTTTTGGCAATGTTAATTCTCAAGAATTTGATGATACTCTGATGGTAGCTAGGTTATACTGATGGTAGCTAGGTTATACTCTCTTGAGTTTTGCTGTTTTAAAAGTGAAGGTTTTGCTCTAATATCAGTTTAAGATGAATGATTGAAGTGCAAGAGGGAGTTTGTTCCTATGTGGATACTACAATGTTGTCCAGTTGTCTTGCTCTATATGAAGGGTCTAATGCAATTTGTACTCCATTGACAGCACGATAGATCCTTTCATCATGGTAGTTTTGCAGAGCAGTTTTAACCATTTTATAGAATTTAATTGCCTTTGAAGTTGGTAGTTTGTCATACGTGGTGGCAACACGTACAAATTGCTCTTTCAATGAGCATTGTTTGTCTAATTCTGTGTTCCGGGTGGAGCATGTCAAATATCCACGATATGAGTTCTTCACTATTTATCAAGCATCATAAGTGATATTTTGGCTTATGCCATTTGATGATTGAGTATTTTTTAGGAGGTCAGTTGCACAGACTCCTACTTTACTGAGGTTATGAATTGTTCAAGACCCACATTTTTTGTATGCTTTGTTGATAGCTATGTATTTGGACCTTCTAGTGCTTTGCTCAATTTTGCTTCACAAGAATTGTTTGGATTGACTATTCTAGTCTTTTTTACTCAATAAGTTCTTTGGACTTTTCAGTGCACTTGATTATTCTTTGGAGTTTTGCGGAGATAATATCATTATGAATTTTGAGTGAAGGAGAGATTTGTTAGAGATAACTCAAATTTCTAAATATCCAAATGAATATGGTTTTAGGTAGAGTTTGTTAGGAGTCCAATATCTGACAAACTGACTTTTTTTGGCTATATAAGCCGCACTTGTACATGTAAATCAAACGAACAGAAATAGAGATTTATTTCCTGTGATTTTTTTCTCCTTCGTGAGATTTTTCATGTTAAATATATCTCCCGTTTTCGTATGCTACTCTAACCCTAACGCATATTGTTGAATCTGTTGTGTTTAATGACGAAGAAGTTGCTCTTATTTGGAAGCTGAATTCTCTAGTTTTGTATAGGATGAAATCTTTAGCAAATATATATGCATACCATAAATATCTCCTCAGATTGAGGATCTCCGGTAAAACGGTTGTACTTTGGCTAATATATATATGGCCACCCCTCTTGTCGGAACCCGCAATAGGACACGGGCCCATCTGTGTTTACCTGTACTAGTCCCTGGATCAATAGCTAGTACACACAGATCATAACAGTATGGATCAAAACCATGCGATAAATAAAATTTAATAAAGAGTACTAGCCAACAAGGCCCATTATTACAAAAGTTGGACCCGTAGGTCAGATAGCAGCGGAAATATTAAACTGGCAAACTAACATGGTAAAAATGATGTCCAAAAACACCACTTGCAAAGACTGAAGATGACGTGAGCCTAGATGTCCTGATAATCTTCCTCTTCAAAGTCTTCATTGCAGATATTGAATGGTGGAACGCATGCCCTTGGATAGCTATCTTTATCTTCCTGATCTGCTTCATGAAATAAGCAGCCCCGCAATAAAAAGCGAGGGTGAGTATGCAACATACTCAACAAGTCCGAAAAGTAATGCATTATGCAGTTTAATTCAAGGGAAGGGATTGGTTAATTTTGCAAAAGCCAATTTTTAAAATTTTATCCTAGAATTTTTAATAGCATTTTTGAAAAGTATTTTCTTTTGATAAATCAAAGTTTACACTCTTTGGGACACGGCTCCAACCATGGAAATCAAAACGCCGCATGGCATCGACCATGGTTTTATTTTAAGAATACTTTTGAAATCTTTTCCTCGTGGCTACAACCGCGAACTTTATCAAATCATAACCTTCACGGCTACAACCGTGCTTTTCTTTTGTAAAATCTGGTTTTGGAATCAAATAGAGAAAATCTACCTGGTGACAGCGCACTTTGTCCACCCTTGACCGTGGGTACGGCTATTCGAATAGTTTGTTTACTCTGCAGAGCTTGCACGCTTTACCCGCGAGAGATATTTCACTCTTTTTGGTCATTTGCTTCCTTTGGCATATAACCCCAAGTGAAAATCACAAGGCCATTTCCCTAGCTACGTCTTAACTAAGTCACGCCCGCTGAGGTTTCACCGCCAAATGGCTACAAACAAGTTGGAAGCCCCCTCTTGCGCCTGTAGGACTACTGTGGCTACAACCACGCCCACTCCACTGTTTGGCATGCCTTAATTAAGTTTTTACTAGTTACTCAGCTAGGCCCGTCCCAGACCGGAACCCGTGGTCGCACTATTGTACATTGTTTGACAATCACAAGGAATCGGTCCTTAGGGTGACTAGGGTGGCACATACTCAAACCCGAGTCTCGTGCATACTGCACCCGCCTTGCAACCTTCCACCCTATTCAAGTTTTTGAAATTCCAAGTTTCTCTTTTCTTTTGTTTTACCAAACTGGCAGCACCAACTGCCCTTTTTTTTAAAATAACATTTTTGCTCAATCATTTGGAATTTCAAATAACAAGCTTTCGATTAAACATACGAATAGTATTTAGCATAACTAGGCATTACTAGTAGACTAAACAAGGGTATTAAGCCATACAATTAATCATTCTAGGCCAACCAAAGGATAGATAGATTAATATGTAGCAAATATACATATTAACAAGGTATATAACTACACTCTATCGTAACATATTATTTTATGTAAACAATCATAGCATGCAAGTTTGTAAATCTATTAAACATTTCAAAACATGGATCAACATGCTTCAAGGGAGCTTATCGGAAACTTGCGAGGGACTTGCGGAAACTTGCGGGAACTTGCCTTGGTCGGTGAGAAGAGGGTTGTCTTCCTGCGGTTCCGCGACGGAGTCGATGTCTAGCGTTTCAGATGGAACCAGGCGAACGCAGAGAAGGCGACCGGTCGGCGTTCGGCATGCAGCGACCAAGCTAGGGAAGGAAAGCAAGCACAGTAGTGGACCCAGCAGACGAAGCGGACGGCGAAAGGAGGCGATCAACCAGGCAACAGGACAATGTTGACTGGTCGTAAGGAAATGGCCGATAAATGAATTCGTGGCCTAATGGCTAAGGCATGGAGGTTCTAATTAGTAGAACGTGGACTCGAGTCCATTGGCAATTGGTTTTGACACAGGTACATGTGCTTCCTTTTTATAGTGCAAATTGGAAGACCAAAAACTAGTAAGTGATGGGAGGGGAAGAGACAGGAGTTTCCCTGGCTTCCTGCGCACTAGAAGAAAAAGAAATGATGCATGCGCATGGAAACATGGTGAAACGGCTGGGAAGTAAAGCGTGAGTTAAGGGAGGGAGTGGAAACGGCCAGGAGGTGGCTCATGCATTACTAATTAATGGAGAATAGCTGGAAGTTATGGACGTGAAGAAGCAAAATGCAAAACGGCTGGAAGTAGAAACGTTGATAAAAAATGGAAATGGTTGAGGAAGAAAACTCATACGTTGCTAGTAATGGAGAAATGGTTGGCGGGGGAAATGGCTGGGAGAAACGTACATGCATGCAAGGAATTGATTCATGCATTCAGAACCACCAGGTAGTAGTAACTAATGGAAGAAGAATGGAATGGAAGTAATAGCCATTAGTTCACACGTACAGGAAACTAAATGAGAGAAACGGCTGGAAGGTTAAAACATGAATTAAGAAAAGGAAGAGTAACAGCTAGAAGTGTAAATGCTCATGTATGGAAAATGGAACGTGCTTGCATTGCTTAGAAGTGGAAAACGACTGCTAGTAAATGAAATGTTACTAGTTCATGCGTGTGGAGTAATGGGAAACATTACTAGTTCCTTCATTGCAGGGAAATGGGAAACGTTTGGAAAATGGAAAGGCATTATGCGCGTGGAGAATTCATGCATGTTTCAATGCTTTAAAGCATTCATGGCGTTTCAATGGAGAGGAGTTCCATGCGTGGAGTAACTCACGGCGTTTCAATGGAGAGGAGTTCCATGCGTGTGGAGACGGGAGATGTTGCTAGCAATGCATTGCATGAGAAACGGCTGGAGAGTAATGAGAAGACTTCATGCATTCAGGGAAACAGCTGGAGAGAAATAATGTAGCATTGATTCATGCATGCACGGCTGGAAAGGAAACAACTAGCATTGATTCATGTATGCAAGGAATGGGAGTTACAGCCAAAGTGCTAGCGTGTAGTAAATGGAGAAAGGAAGAAGAAAAGGCTCATGCGCATGGAAGGAAACAGCTGGAATGAATGAAGGGATTCAGGCATCTGGAGTAAATTCTTTCCGAGTGGTTCCTCTAAACATGTTGCTTGAACGGTAACCACAACATGCAATGAATTCCAACTAGTAACTTTCCCTGGCTCTTGCGTACAGGAAGAAGAAACGTTGGAAAGGAAAATGTCCTAGCCATGCATGATTCGTGCATACATGTATATATGCACACACGTGGGTACATGCTATACATATGCATATATATGCATACATGTTCTCAAAACATGTTTAGGATAAAATAGCAAAAGGGGTATGAAAATCTTGGAAAATTCCTCTAAAATACTTGGAATTATTTGGAACTTAACGAATTTGGTTTTGTAATATTTTTTTTGACGTATAGATTTTTCGCAAAAATTCTTTTAGTGAATCAGACATTTGTACAGATTTTTATAAAGTCAACAGCTTAAATTATATAACATGTTTTTGAAAATATTTGATAGAAACACTCTCATCTACCAATCAGACTCTTGTGTGCAATTTTTTTTAATAAATTCAAGAAACTTAATTTATAAGTCAAGTTTTGGAAAATATTTAAAAGTAACATTTTCATTTTTTTTTTTCAATTGCTGCATGCATGGATTTAATTGTACAAAAATGAGGATGTTACACCTCTCTGATGAGAAGCGTGGTGTTTTGTTATCTCTCTACATGGTATCAGATTAATCAGATCCTATTCTTCCGTTGCCTTACTTTTCTCCTCACACGGCCACACCGCGATTCCTCCTGGTGATTGCGCCTGCGTCGCCACCACCACGCCATGTCGACGGGCTCGACCACCTCGCCCGCATCCTCTCCAACCATTGACGACACCGTCCTTTCCCCAGCGGCCTCCAGTGGCACCAACGCCTCTGCTATGGTGCCCATCTTCCTCAACCCCTATGCCACCGTTGCCGTGAAGTCCCACGTCCCCATCGTGCTCGAGATGAAGAACTCCAACTTCAATAAGTGGTCATATTTCTTCCAGGCCATGTGCGGCAAGTTTGGTCTCATGTCACACATCGATGGCACCGCTCCCCCGCAACCGGCTGACCCCCAGTGGACTCAAGCAGATTGCTCGGTTCGGAGTTGGATCTTCGGTTCCGTCCCCGATGACGTCCTCGATCTTGCCATGGAACCTGCTCAAGATGCTCGCGCCCTGTGGATCGCCATCGAGGACCTCTTCCAAGCCAACAGGGAGCCCCGTGCCATCTTCCTCTCCCATCAATTCCACTCCATGACGCAAGGCGATCTCTCCGTTTCGGAGTACTGCCAGCACATCAAGACCGCCGCCGACTCCCTACGCGACGTCGGCCACGGCGTCACCGAGTCGCAACTCGTCCTCAACCTTCTTCGCGGTCTCAACCCTCGCTACTCCAACACCGTGGACGACATCGCCAACATGCCCGTATTTCCCTCTTTCGCCAAGGCCCGCAACATGCTGGTCCTCAAGGAACTACGAATGGCCAACGAGGAGAAGGTGGCTATGACCACCTCTCTGCTTGCTGCCGGCTCTTCTTCCAACTGCTCGAGTGGCTGTCGCTCGTCCTCGTCTTCATCGGCCATGCCCGGCATGGTTCCTCTACTATGCCGCGCCATGGAGACAACAAGCGTGGCAATCGCCGTGGTGGTGGCAAGCAGAAGCACTCTCAGCAGCAGTCCAGCACAACTCCTGCTGGGTCACGTCCTTACGGTCCCTGGATTTGCTTCAATCCACTTGCTGCTCAGCCAGGCGTGACGCCCTAGCGCCCCTCGGGTGCTGGCTTGCTTGGCCCGTATCCACAGGCTCACACGGCATTTGCCCCTCCGCAGGCTTCTCTACCGGCAGGACAAGGCTGGGATCAGGCAGGCCTTATTGCGGCCCTCAATCAGCTGAATGTCCAGGGGGCCAGCCCATGGGTACTCGACACCGGCGCCACGTCTCACATGTCGTCTACGGATGATATTCTCTCCTCCCGCCTTCCACCGTCTAATTCTGTCATTACTGTTGCCAATGGTGCTACTATTCCCATCACTTTGCAAGGTCGTTCCTTTCTTTCCACTCCACAAACCAAATTCATCTTAAACAATGTTCTCGTTGTTCCATCCATAGTTCGTAACCTTCTCTCGGTTCGCCAATTCACCCGCGACAACTTTGTTCCATTGAATTTGACCCTTCTGGTTTTTCTGTCAAGGACCTCAAGACTCGGCGTGAGATTCTTCGTTGCAATAGTCACGACGACCTCTACACTTTCCCTGTAGTCACCCCCACCGCCGCTGACCACGTCAACCTCGCCGTCTCTCCCGCTGCCAACCTCGCCGTCTCTTCTACACTTTGGCACCAGCGCCTCGGTCATCCCGGACCTGCCACCCTCGCGACACTTTCTAATTCTTCTGTCATCTCTTGTAATAAAGTAGATCGCTCTCCATGCCGATCCTGTCAGTTTGGCAAACATGTGCGTCTACCATTTACTCGCTCCACTTCCCGCACTTCTGCACCTTTTGAACTCACCCATTGTGATGTTTGGACATCACCGGTTTCTAGTGTCTCTGGCTATTTATACTACCTTGTGCTTCTTGATGATTTTACTCATTTTTGTTGGACTTTTCCTCTTAGATGCAAATCTGAGGTCCACGGCAATCTTGTTAATTTTACACATTATGTTCACACTCAGTTTGGCATGCCGCTTAAGTGCTTCCAGGCAGATAATGGAGGGGAATTTGTTAACCATAGCACTGCCACTTTTCTAGCTGCTCATGGCATCCAAATGCGCTTTTCCTGTCCGCACACCTCGCCACAAAACGGCAAAGTCGAACGCATTCTTCGCACCCTCAACAATTCCGTTCGTACCCTCCTCATTCATGCGTCTATGCCACCAATTATTTGGGATGAAGCCTTAGCTACTGCCACTTATCTCCTAAACCAGCGACCATCATCCTCGGTCCATCATGCCATTCCATTCGTCCTTCTCCATCGCCAACAACCTGAGTTCAGTCATCTTCGGGTCTTTGGCTGCTTATGCTATCCCAACCTAACGGCTACCACTCCACACAAACTTGCACCTCGATCTGCCGCTTGTGTCTTTCTCGGGTACCCGTCCTCCCACAAAGGATATCGCTGCCTCAACCTGAGCACTAACCAAGTGATAATTTCGCGTCATGTAATCTTCGATGAGTTCTCTTTTCCTTTTTCGGCGTCTCCAGCCAAACCCCCTCCTATCGCTCTGGATTTTCTTATTGAAGATGACACCATCCCTGCGGGAGCTCCATCCTTTCAGGACGTCGAGCGATCGTGACCCCTCGTCACAGGAGCTTCGTCCAGCCAGGCCGTTGAGCGCTTGTCACCTCCCACGGAAGCTCCGTCGCATTGTGACGTCGAGCGCTCGTGCTCGTAGCTGCCTCCTATAAGGCCCACTCTCCCTACGGGCGAGCACTCGGTTTCCAGCACACCTGGCTCGTCTCAGCCGCCCCAGCTGGATGCTACCATACAACCTGCAGAATTGCTCATCACTCCTCCAGTGGTTTTCCCACCACTTGCCTCGGCCAGGCCTGTCGCTCCCCGACCAACACCTGGACCTCATCACATGCTGACTCGTGCGCGAGCCGGTATCGTCAAGCCCGTTGACCGACTGAACCTCTCGGCCATGCACCAGTCTGCCTCTCCGCTTCCAGCAAACTACCACAGCGCCCTTGCAGATTCCAATTGGCGTGCTGCGATGGATGATGAATACCGCGCTCTGGTGGCCAACGGCAAATGGTGCCTTGTGCCCTGTCCTCCTGGCACTAATGTCGTGACCGGCAAATGGATCTTCAAGCACAAGTACCACTCCGATGGCACTCTAGCTCGCCATAAGGCGCGCTGGGTGGTTCGCGGTTACTCGCAACAGCATGGCATCGACTACGATGTGACATTCAGCCCGGTTGTCAAACCGTCGACAATCCGGGTTGTTCTTAGCCTCGCCGTATCGCGTGCATGGCCCATTCATCAGCTCGATGTGAAGAACGCCTTTCTACATGGCAACCTTGACGAGACAGTCTACTGCCAGCAACCGTTCGGCTTCGTCGACCCTGCTGTTCCTGACCATGTTTGCTTGTTGTAGAAATCCCTCTATGGTTTGAAGCAGGCACCTCGCGCGTGGTACCAGTGCTTCACATCGTACATTCGCCACCACGGTTTCGTCGCCGCTACGTCTGACATGTCTCTCTTCATCTACAAGGTCGGCACACAACTCGCCTACCTCCCGCTGTACGTCGACGACATCATCCTCACGGCCTCCTCACCGGAACTTATTCAGCGCCTCACCAAGCTCCTTCACTCGAAATTTG
This sequence comes from Rhipidocladum racemiflorum, assembly GCA_036346355.1. Lineage (NCBI taxonomy): Eukaryota > Viridiplantae > Streptophyta > Magnoliopsida > Poales > Poaceae > Rhipidocladum > Rhipidocladum racemiflorum. Next base: position 75,686,433 of record CM070579.1, read on the forward strand.
CCATGATAGACCTCGGTGACCTGCACTTCTTCCTCGGCATCTCCGTCAAGCACTCTTCCGATGGATTGTTTCTCTCCCAGCAACAGTACGCCCTCAACCTCCTTCAGCATGCTGGCATGGCAGAATGCCACCCCACCGCGACCCCAGTGGACACTCATGCCAAATTGTCCGCCACCGAGGGTGCCCCCGTTGCCAATCCATCGGAGTACAGGAGCCTCGCTGGTGCTCTTCAGTATCTTACACTGACTCGACCGGATCTGGCTTATGCCGTTCAACAGGTGTGCCTCTTCATGCACAACCCTCGAGAGCCACATTTTACGTTGATCAAACGCATCTTGCGCTATATCAAGGGCACTCTCTCCACTGGTCTCCACATCGGCACGTCCCCGGCTAGCTCCCTCACTGCCTACTCCGATGCGGATTGGGCCGGCTACCCCGACTCCAGACGCTCCACGTCCGGCTACTGCGTCTTCCTCGGCGACAATCTCATTTCCTGGTCTTCCAAACGCCAGACCACTGTCTCCCGCTCTAGTGCCGAAGGCGAGTACCGTGCAGTCGCACATGTCGTCGCCGAGTGTTGTTGGTTACGCCAGCTGCTTCGGGAGCTTCACTTTCCGCTTGCTTCAGCGACAGTCGTCTATTGTGACAACGTTAGCGCCATCTATATGTCGGGCAACCCAGTGCAACATCGTCGCACGAAACATATCGAGATTGACATCCACTTTGTCCGCGAGAAGGTTGCCCTTGGACAGGTTTGAGTTCTCCATGTTCCGTCCTCACACTAGTTCGCCGATATCATGACTAAAGGCCTGCCTGTACAATTGTTTACTGACTTTAGGTCCAGTCTTTGCGTTCGGAATCCTCCCGATGCGACTGCGGGCGGGTATTAGCGAATATATATGCATACCATAAATATCTCCTCAGATTGAGGATCTCCTATAAAACGGTTGTACTTTGGCTAATATATATATATATGGCCACCCCTCTCTTATGAGAAGCGTGGTGTTTTGTTATCTCTCTACATGATACGATGTTATCAACTTCAGAGGACTTGTCCCCATTTTTATTCATACTGTTTGGAAATTAACCATAACTCCTAGAGTTCATATCATTTCATGGTTGCAATCTCATAACTATTTTTTTTTTCTGCTAAAGCTAATTTGCGTAGAAGACAAAAGCTGGACATCCCCTGTTTATTTTGTAAGACTAACAAATCAGAATCAGTTGGTCATGTTTTTTTTTATTGTAACATAGCCAAAATGGTTTGGCGTGAAGTTTGAGAAATGATTTACATTTTCAAAAAACAAAGTGGACATGGATGCAGGCAATCTAGCAAAGTCGGTAACGAATGCTGAAGAACTGGCGCTCTTGGCTGACGTGGCGAGAAATAAGTGGGCCCGTAGTTTTACTTTGTGAGGCATCGGATGGAGGTATTTCTGTGCCTGGGCGGACTGGCCCTTTCCTCTTTGCGCCGGGTAAAACACAGAGTACTCTGTAGCATGGTCTCTGAAGTGCTATTACGGATTTTATCAATTTCGAAGGCTTAACACCGCAATCAAACAACAGTATGGCAACAATAAGCACTCAGATTGTTTCAATAGCGCTAACCAAAGAAGTTTAATATTTTTTTCGATTAAGGGGATAACAACGAACATCACTACACTGTCTCCTGGCGGAGAGAGACAATCCAAGTTCTTCGCCTCTGGATTATTACATACACTAGTTACATGTCCGTGCATTGTTACGAAAAACAAAATTGATAACGAAAAATAAAGATTAAAAAATAAAAAAATTATTTCACAAGATCAAACATCTATCTTTAACGCTTCGTTTCTTGCGAAAGCTGGCTAATTAAAGCAACGCTTCGTTTTTTTGCGTAGGGCAATTAAGCAGGGCAATTAAGTAGGGCAATTAATGACGTGGGTAGAACTCACCACTGCCACCAACTGCTGTTTTATAATAGTAGAGATACAGAGTCCTAACTCATTGAACAATACGCAGCCTGACCACAGTGTTTCCTCCAAGCAACTAGTAGTCTAGTAGGATCAAGATTCACAATATCAAGGATATCGTCTCTCAGAACCGCGTCACCCGGTCTTGAGGGACAATATGATTATATGGATACAGAGTACAGACCATCATGGATGCTAGAGACCGCCAAGTAAGTAGTTGCGGAGACCCCTCGCGACGGCGGCGACCGCGAGCCTGGGAAACTGCAGCACGACAACTGACAGCATCCCGAACGCCGCACTGAGCAGCCAGATGGTGAAGGCGATGAAGACGTGCTCCGCTTTGCTGGGCGCGGACGCCCGCGCCGGTGGTGGCCAGGTTGTGCAGAAGAACGAGAGCACCGGTAAGCATGAAGATGACGCCAGAGTGGAGGAGCAGCTGCTGGAGGCCAGGGTGAGCGATGGCCTCGGCCTGCCCAATGAGACGGAGGTGTTGGAAATTAATTAAGACTTGCCAAAAATTGTTGATTTGTCGTGTCATGAAAGGCAAAAAATCATGATACAATAGGCAATCAGATCAATCAATAGGTTTGTTTTCTTAGTTAGGCTTTCTATGTTTAGAATTTGCCTTAGTTACCAAGTTGGTTAGGTGATCCGCCCACTATATAAGGGCATGTAACCCGTGAGTTTGAGAACAACACAAGAATATAACACAAGAGAAGTTTCTGAGTTCTTCGTGTTCGTGTGTTCATGATCTTGAGCTAGTTCCAATAATTGGTATCAGAGCATGTGCTTGAGTTCTTGATCTGCTGCCCAAGAAGATATCGTAGTCTCCGGGAATTGGTGACACCGGTGATCAGGCAATATCAAGTGCGATGGCGAATGAGAGTTCCGCTATGTCGCTGCATTATCCGATGCTCACGAAGAGCAATTATGCAGCATGGGCAATCAAGATGAAGGTGTACATGAAGGCTCAAGACCTGTGGGGAGCGATCGAGGACGACAAAGTCGATGTGCGAAAGGATCAGATGGCATTGGCGGCCATCTTCGGAGGCATTCCAGAAGAAACGCTCTTCCTACTGGCTGAAAAGGAGACAGCCAAAGCTGCGTGGGACACGTTGAAGACGATGCACCTTGGCGCTGATCGTGTGAAGGAGGCAAAGGTACAGACCCTGAAAGACAGTGAGCATACACTTAAATGGAGTATGGGTGTCACTTCTAGTCCTACGCGCAAGAAAATGTCCGATCGGACTTTCGGGTGTCCACAGCCTATTTTTGCACTTGTATTGATATGTGACAACTTGCAATTATCTTAAATATAGCAAGGTTATGCCAAAAAAAATTTCATATTTATGAAAGATCATGCCAGTATTTTTTATGTTTTTTTTTTTCATATTTTTTATGTATTTCTAACATGTTTCCTATTTTTGGGTCTTTAATGGCCTTTTACAAATTTTCCCCTTTTTTACATTTTGCCAATTTTTTTAACCTTTCATCGAATTTCGAGACAAGCTCTCATCTTTTCGAGCAAAATTTGAAGGAGTGAAATTTGACCTTTTCATTCGAATTTCGCTCCGCTATTTGACCAATTTCAAATTCATTTGACTTTTGAAAATTTTGGTTTTTCTCGAATTTTATCCTGTTTTTTGCGAATTTCGGTATCGCTGGCTGCCCAAAAATAAGGCCGAAACGAAATAGTTAACCCTGGTGGGAATGAACCAACTGTGGTCATGGGAGGAACCGGAAGATACAATAGCAAGCAGACATCATCTTTACAAGAAAAGGCACACATTTTTCGTCTGAGTGAACATCACAAAATTCAGAAAATCACTGCTAAACTCTGAAATCCTAGTTATATACTGATATCAGTTATATCACTATTCCCACGTGCCATGGATTACAGAATCAGATAATAAATATTAATTGGAATACTTTTCAGATAAAATCCCAAATCGAGCATCAAAATTATTTAAAAAAAACAAGTGATACAAGAGACAAACTTGTCACAAATCAACCACGTTAACTACTTTAAAAAATACAACGTAAAGGTGCTTTCAGGGGGGTCAAAGTCAATTCTTTCATTCCCTTCAGAACTCCTGTCTTCGTTAATCTAGGACGCTAAATTCAAGACTCTCAGCAAGGGACCAAAACTTGTTTGGTTATTTAGTGTCAACTTAAAATATGAAATATGAATTTCAAAGTTACTTAGTTGTTTTATCAATTACGACCAATTTAACCTGATAAAGCGGGAAATTGACAATCTTGCAAAAATCAAACACTCCAGGAGAAAGGCAAGGTCTGTGGAAAATGCCCTACAAAATAACAACTGGATACGGGACATCCATCATCATTTGACGAACCAACTGCTACATGAATACGTCTACTTATGGTTCAAGATTCAATTAGTACCTCTATGCCTGGAAATGGACGACTCCATTGTTTGGACACGAACCTCTAGTGGCGTATACTCAGCTAGGTCGGCATACCACTTCCAATTCAGTGGTACCATCCATAAATCCTTCAGCAATACAACTTGGTCGACATGGGCACCGTCATGTTGTAAGATCTTCCACTGGCTAGCACAGCAAAACCGGCTATGGACGGCGCAGCGTTTACAACTCAGGGGATAGCCCAACCAATATTTTTGTCAAATGTGCTATCGAATTCTAGAGACGGTTTTCCACCTATTCGTTGATTGCCCTGAGGTTAAATGATTATGGCTATCTATTTCGCGATGGGTGTATCTACCATCGCTGCGACCGGACCGATGGGAGCCATCAACTCACCTTGAGCAGTGGAATTTACAACGCATCAATGGCCAAACAAGCTTTCGGAAAGGAGTTAAAACCCTGATCATCCTAACATGTTGGGAATGGTGGAAAGAGCGAAACAACAGAATTTTTCAAAGGGGCTGAGCTACCAACGAGCAGATTCTTCAGGCAATCAAGGACGAGGCAGTAAACTGGACTCTAGCGGGGGCGTCTGACCTTAGAAAACTCCTACATCGCCTCTAATGAAGACCATACCCTTTTTCTAAGTTTTTGTTCCTTTTATTCTTCTTTCCCCTCTCCTTTTGCTTGTTGGGTGCATTCTCTTGCACCTTGTATCTGGTTTTCTTTAAAAATCTTGTAAACCCTGTTTTCTCCTTCTAATTTTTTTCTCAGCTTTAGCTGCTTTAAAAAAAAAAAAGACAATCTTGCAAAATATCATGGCAAACTTGCCCCTTAATGTACATTGCAGCTTCTTTGCTAATCTAAGATTATTAAGCAAATGCAGGATTAAGAAATGCTTGATCACTACCACAAACTTGAGACTTGAATAGCAGAAAGCAGCATGCTAAACTAATGAGTGATTTTATTAGATAATTAAGATGTTGATTTTAATAAACACGTGTTAGCAAATATATTGAATACCAATAGTGAACTTCAAATTACCCTCGGTAGAAGCTGATGGACTTACTAGTTGGTGTCAAACCACTTTGTCATCACCATAGCAGGGAGCCTGGGACAGTGGCTAGTTGGTGTCGAACCACTTTGTCTTCTCCATAGCAGGTACAGTGGCATTTCCCCTAGCCATGTAAAAAACAGAGTAAAAAACAGAGTACTCTGTAGTATGATCTCTGAAGTCTTATTACGGATTTATGATCCATTTCCAAGGCAAAAAAACTGCGACAGTTTGGCAACCATAAGCACTCAGATTGTTTCAACATTGCTAACCAGAGGTTCAATTTTTTTTCGATTAAGGAGATGACACCATACATCACTGCACTCTGTCTTCTGGCGGGGACGGACAATCCAAGTTCTTCACCTCTAGATTATTGGAAAAAATCGTATCTTATACAACTTTGTCTTCGTATTTATAATACGATACAACATTTTTCAATATTTACATAAAACCCAGTCTTGGCCGGTTTCTGGTGTACCATTGATGATCGTTGGAACACCAGGAACCGGTGATGGCTATGGATGGGAACTGAGGAACCGGTGATTGAATGAACGGGACATCAGCTACCGGCCAAAGCTTTGGACTGCTCCTGGGGAACCGGCCATAGTGTTGAACGGCCACTAGGGAACCGGCCAAGCCCCCACGTCGGCCAAGCTCCAAAAGTACGACGCATGAGCTGGCAAGGAGGAACCGGCCGGGCGAGTCTTGGCTGGTAGCTGGGACGCCGGTGATGCTTTGGCCGGTAGCTGGGACGCCGTCGAAGCCTTTGGCCGGTTCCTGAGTTGCGGTTGATTCCTTGGCCGGTTCCTGAGTTGCGGTTGATGCATCACTGGTAACCCAGATACCGTAGATGGTTGGTTTATTTGTAAATATACAAAACTGTTGTATCATCTTCTAAATACGAGTTCACACTTGTATGAAATACGATTTTTTCCCTAGATTATTACATACGTACAGAGTTCTAACCCATTGCACAGTACGCAGCCTGGCCACAGGGTTTCTTCCAAGCAACTAGTAGGATCAAGATTCAAATATCAAGGGCATCCACTCGCAGAACGGAGTCACCCCCGGCTTTGAGGGACAATAGGATTATATGGATACGGACCATCATGGATGCTAGAGACCGCCAAGCAAGTAGTTGCGGAGACCCCTCGCGACGGCGGCGGCGGCGACCGCGAGCCTGGGAAACTGCAGCGCGACCATTGACAGCATCCCGAAGGCCGCGCCGAGCAGCCAGAGGGTGAAGGCGATGAAGACGAGCTCGACGTTGCACCACCGCAGGTTGTGCAGGAGAAGGAGAGCACCGGTAAGCATGAAGATGCCGCCAGAGTGGAGGAGCTGCTGCTGGAGGCCAGGCCCAGGGTGAGCGATGGCCTCGGCCTGCCCAATGAGACGAAGTATCGCATCGCTAGCGCTGCCATTGGCTTCCTATTACCCGGCTTTGCTATGTACTGTGGTGGCTAAGGAGTTTGCCTGGTTCTGGTGTCGTTCTTATAACCGAGGGAGCGAGGGGTTTGGAAGCTCTGTCGTTTAGCTTGATGGCGTGTTTTGAACGCTTTGCATAAAAGTCGACTCTCCAAAAAATGGACAGGATTGCGTTTTTGGACATCCCCAACGACTCTACGTAAGCATGAAGATGACGCATTGACGCCAGAGTGGAGGAGCAGCAGCGAGATCATCCCTTGAGACGGTGGAAGGAGCAGAAACCGTGGAGGCGACGACGAGGCCTCCTGGAGTAGATTTGGTCCTTGTTAAACGCTCGCTTGACAATTAGCTAGGTTCCAATAGAAAAAAACTGGCAACTAGCCAGAAGTGCATCGGGAAAAACCTGTCAATTAGTGCAGACGGTTTGTAGCGGGAACCTCCGTGATAATTATATATTATAGACAGTTTTATTTTAAAACCTAGATAGGTTATTATTTTTAAATTGTTTAAATCCACAATATGATTTTAAGTCTAAAAAAAATTCTAAGCCTAAACAAATGGGCTTCATCTTGCACGATCTCGCATCTATGGCTCCATAAATTGCACCGCAAGAACCGAGACGCTAACACGAGCAAGCCTTACTTAGCAGCCGGAGCTAGAAAGCATCGACTCGTGGTGCCGTGGTGATGGCTTTGCCTCTGCACGCGATTACCGTTCAGAACTGGATAGGCCAGAGCTCATGGTTCAAAATCTTCCCGAGAGTTGAGATCCTAAATCTCGGCTAAATAATTTTTTTTTAATAAATTCAAATTGCTACAGTACTTTCAAAATCTCAGCGAGATCTTAGTGATTTCGACCGAAATTTTGGACTTTTTGATCAGATTTTGATTTTTGTTGGCCGGATTTGATTAGAATTGGAGTTAAGACTATCCACAAAATATTTCAAAAATTTTTAACAAGTTTTTTTTATCATTTTTCAATCATTTCAATTTGGCCGAAATCTCAATGATTTCGGCCGAAATCTCGAATTTCCTAGTTGAAAAATGATCATATTTCAAATTTTGCTTTTGGATTTCGTCCGAATTTTATTTGAAATTTTAAGATCTCGCCGAAATTTTGGATTTCGACCGACTCCAAGATATATATCGAAAACGAAATTTGAAACCTTGCCAGAGCTTTTACCCTGGTTCCAAACGCAAGCACACGTGTTATTTGTGTGATTTTACATTCATCACCACCGTAATATCCGTAGACTTGTGACAGAAAAGTGCTTTCATAATGATACTTTTTATTACAAAAAGCGGCTTTTCGAGTCTCGCCACTTTGGTATATGATCATCTTAGCCTTTGTATCTTGGTTAAGTTACTCCACTTCCCAGGTGTTCTGCAAGATTACATTGATAGCCAGGAAAGAATCGGCAATAGGGAAGGGACCAAGGCAAAGAATACGGCAAACTACGCAAAAAGGGCAGAACGCTCTCAACAGAATATATAGAATTTTTTCGGTGTAACTTCTACTACCAAGTTGGATTGAAGTATGTATCAAATAAACTTAATGTATAAAATGCACGTGCACGTGCGCAGTAGAAAATAAACTTAATGTATCAAATGCACGTGCGCTTGCTTACAGTTACTGTTCATCCTCTCTCTGGGTAGCAGAGAGGCCTCGAGTGGGCGGTGGGTGGTGGGGAGAGGAGCGCGGACGAACAAGTGGAGGAGCTCGTGGAGGGGCTTAGGCGGAGGGGCCGGCGAGCGGAGGAGCTTGGGCGGGCGGAGGGGCCTCAGGCGGAAGGGCCAGTGGGCGGAGGAGCAACGGAGTGATGGCAAACCAGAGGGCGGAGGGACGTGTTTAGCCTCCTCGCATGCTCGTGGAGAATCATTCTCCTAGATAAGATGTCTTTGGGTTGATTCTAATTTTATATGTAAAAGTTGATTCTGATTGCGAGAGAAGCTATTTACAATCTTACCATTCGACAAATAATATGCTTTTAGTTTAAGCAGAAGCTATCCATAAGTTGAAACGAACGAAACCATAATCTCAGTCAAGAGGGGGGTTTTGTAATAAGAAAAAAGGTTCGTAGGATAGGCGTTCTCAAGGAGAAATTTTTACTGTTGTAGCCTCCCTGGCAAAATGTTTTCCGGATCTAACCGTTTTTCGAACAAAATTGTAAAATTAGCCCCATAACAGTGCAATACCGCGGGTTCCCGACGCGGAATTTTTTTTTAATTTTTTAATTTTGAATCCCGCGGTCACCGACTGCTACATAATTTAAAAAAAAAAATTCAAAATTTTTCCGCGGTTCCAAACCGCTGGATATTAAAAAAGCAATTTTTTTCTTTTTTATTATCTAGCTGTGGGGGAGAGCTAGATTTTTTGTTTTACTTTCTTTTTACGTTTTTTTTAATTTCTCGTTGATGGGGAGCGCTGGTTATTTTTTGATTTATTTTTTTTGTTTTTTTAATTTCCCGCTGAGGGGGACAACGCTTTTTTAATTATTTTTCATTTTTTTTATTTTGAATGCTTCTATTTTTCTTCTCTTTGATATTGTTTTTTGGATTTAATTAACGCAAAAAAACCAAAAAATTCAAAAACAAAATACACAGTTGTGGCCACTATGTTCCATGCAAAATGAAACTGTAAAATTGTTTTGCAGCGGACGCGCTTCGCTACAGGTAGGCATCCTTTTTTTAAAAAAAAATTAGGCTTGCAGTGGAATGGGTGAGCTGCAAGCCAATTTTTATTTGTTTTTTTTTTTTTTACTTTGATTGCGTAATTTTTTATGAAACGTCTCGTTATTTCATGTACAAATATCAAAAAGACCGTTATAGAAGGCGGTCGTATTAAAACCGGAAGTAGTTTGGACAGTGGTCTTCTGGTACACTACTGAGTGCACCGGAGATATTTCCCCTTGCGCAACCCACCGATGCCTGCCGCCCTGGCCCTAGCTGCCCTCTCACGCTCGGCCTCCCGCTCAGCCACTAGACGCTACCGTTCGATCTCCCTCTTTGCACGCATTTTTTCGTGATGCTTCATGCGCTTCTCCTCCTCGTCCTGCTCACGCCACTGCTGCTCTACCATAGCTCTGCGATGCGAGTACTCCTAATTCCGCATCCTCTCCATCTCAGGAGTCTGCTCCGCGTCGTAGAATTTGATGAACTCGCATAATGGAGGCTGCAATTGGTGACAGCATATGGTTTTACAGTATTAAGGTTTGCACGGTATCATGTAACATCAAATGCGAGTACGAACATACCGAGCTTTTCCGCCGCATCCGCATCTCCAGCTTTGGCCCGGAGTCATAGTTGCGGCAGCTCCAGTACCTCTTACCGTAGGTGTATGAGTTGTCTAAAGACTTCTGGAACCGGCAAGGATCCCCGCATAGGCACATGGGGACTTGCGTGCCTTCGGGGATGTCTTTGAGAAGGTTGCGCCTTGGGGGCGAGGGGAACTCCATTGGCACTAGTTGGTTGGCTGGCGAACTTATGCTCCATGTTTCGTCTTCCCTCGTATTAGCCCAAAGCTTGCTTGCTTGCTGTGATTATTGAGAGGCGACCACTGAGACTTAAATAGCCAGCCATAGGAGAGAGTGACAGACTTAAGAGAAATTGAAATCCGCGAGCATCGGATTACTCTGCAGCTTTGCATGTGATGAGACATGAGCCTGGCTATGGCCACAATTTTAGACGGGGAATCTCCCCCATAATCATCTAGAATGCTTTATACAGCTTTGCAGATGACATCGACGGGTCATAGAGAAGTGGAGTCCACAGCTTTGCATGCTACAGTCACTGTACCAATGGAACGATGTCGTTAATCGCTGGTGCATGAGGCATCTTACCGCGAACCTACATAGGAGGTTCGGCAGTAAGGAAGTCATGAAGACATTCAAGAGACTTTGCATGCAAAATCAGAGGCGGAAATTTGAGGGCATATGGAGAGTGCTCGACGGGGAGACCGTGAAACTTACGACACAGTCAAACACCGAGGTTAGCAACTTCTCTCAGTGGGTGCAGTTGCATGCTCCAGAGCTGAAGAAATGGTCCCTGTTGCATGACACGAATGGTGCAAGATATGGCATAATGACAACTAACATGTCGGAGGTTTACAATGATGTTTTGAAGGGTGTTCAGTCCCTCCCAATTAGTGCCATCGTGGAGGAGACCTGGAACAGGACTGTTGGATACTTCGTAAACCGGGAGGTGAATGCAAAGAAGCATATAGATTCAGGAAAGCAATTCTCCGAACGTGTGCATGCATACATGGAGAAGAAAATAGAGAACGCTCACTCACACCCACACCATGGATGGAATCAGGATAAAGTTTGAAGTGCATCTGCGGGAGAAGTTCAGCGGTGGGCATTGCAGATGGTATCGTAAACAAGTGTGCATAGTACGTGATGTGGCGATATGCACATGCAACAAGCCACAACTGTTGCACAAGCCATGCTCGCATGTATATGCGGGGTGCGCGGCTCTACGTCAGTCCTCCGTGGCGTACATCTCTGAGTACTTCAGCGTCGACCATCTGTTCGGGACATGGAGTTCGGAGTTCAACTCCTATGGCTTGGACATGCATTATAGGGAGCCGTGGCCAGGGCAAATGACTTGGTATCAGAATGACGCTTTGAAGCGGAGCGGCCGTGAACGGTGGCAATCACGGCAAATTCGTAACGATATGGACGCAAGTTAGCGAGGAGACAGACCAGCTGCACGGAAGTGCTGTATATGCAGGACAGTAGGGCATACAATGAAGAACTGTCCTAATAGGGCCAGCTCGTCGATCCATCGATAGCAACCATGATAATGTACCTTCATGTAATTTTTTTATGTGCGAGTAGTACTTTCATGTACTTTTTATTGTGTTATGTAATATCATGTACCGTGCTGCCTATGTGAAGTTAGCTAATGTCATATCATCACATGTTATGTATTGTTATATCGTTTACTGTCATTTTTAAAGTTACCTTCATGTAATTTTATTTTTGTGTGCAGTTAGTACTATCTATCCACTAATGTTATGTAATATCATGTCATCACATTTTATTTGTTCTTATGTCATGCCATGTTATTTTTTTCGTACCTGAATTAATTTTTGTGCGCGGTTAGTATTTTTTTGGAATTTTTGGTGTTTTTAATTAAATCCAAAAAACAATATCAAAGAGAAGAAAAATAGAAGCATTCAAAATAAAAAAAACAAAAAATAAAATAAAAAAGCCGTCGTCCCCCTCAGCGGGAAATTAAAAAAACAAAACAATAAAACAAAAAATAACCAGCGCTCCCCATCAACGGAAAATTAAAAAAAGGAAAAAAGAAAAACAAAAAATCTAGCTCTCCCCCACAGCTGAATAATAAAAAACAAAAAAAAATGCTTTTTTAATATCCAGCGGTTCAGAACCGTGAATTTTTTTAAAAAAATTATGTAGCGGTTGGGAACCGCGGGATTCAGAAAAAAAAAATTTAAAAAAATTTCCGCGCCGGGAACCCACGGTATTGCGCTGTTACGGGGCTAATTTTTCAATTTTATTTGAAAAACGGCTAGATCCAGAAAACATTTTGCTAGAGAGGCTAGAGCAGTAAAAATTTCTCTCAAGGATATGCGTCCTCGTCAACGTTCGAGGATAGGCGTTCCAAGAGATGAAATGACCTCTCTGTTCTCGATCCTGGCGATCCGATTCTCGATCCAATATGGTCACAAATCGCTGGATGGCAAAGAGAAAGAGGGGGAGAGTCAGTGGTTGTAGTCCTTGTGGAAGCATCCGCGCAGGATACCGGCCATGGGTGCCACGGCACGTGGCAAGGAGGCTGCTGCTCGTGAGGAGTTGATACGGCCCAAAATTCCCAATACTCCTACGGACAGAGGAAACTGGCCGTCTTCTCTTCACTACAGACTCCACCGCAAGGGATATCGCCACGTGCTTAATAAGCCCGCACGGCCTTTCCGCGCAGTCTGCCACCCGGTAGAGGGGAGGTCCAACCCCCAATGGACGGTGGACCAACACTTGTCCAATGCCTCTTCCAGACCATTGGATGAGGATCCAACGCCCGGAAACAAATCTAAGTCTAAAATTTTGTTATTTTTGTATACCTGCGTATAAATTCGGAAAGATTTCATAAAAAATATTAATATTATCTAATATACACCAGATCGAACATATATTATTTTCAACTTTTTTATGAAAGTTTTTGGTTCAGTTTATACTTTAGAACACTTTTTAAATAAAAAATATTAAGCTAAAAAATATGAAAATAATATATGTTCAATATGGTGTACATTAGATAATATTAATATTTTTTGTGAATTTTTTCCGAATTTATACGCAGACATACAAAAATAACAAAATTTTAGACTTAGATCTGTTTCTGGGCGTTGGATCATCCAATGACCAGGAAGAGGCATTGGACAAGTGTTGGTCCATTGGGCGTTGGACCTCCCCTCTGCTGGTCTACCACCAAACAGGTTCCTGCTTTGGGTGGGCGCCTCCACCGTTCTGCTGATTAGAGCACAGTGCATGTTTGCTTCTTGCCCAATGGATGCACTAGGCAAAGAGAGAGACTACCGAGCTAGGTTTGCTCGGAACCTACCTTCCGAGCTAAGGTTATTTGTTAGGTTCTATTGGCGAGCTTGTGCTGCGCGGTAGGTGACTCATCGAGCTCGGAGGTGTCATTGCTATGATAGATTGTACTGCTGCGGTACGGAAGCGCACTAGGTGATATGTGTTGTATGTCGTGCCTTCTGTGTGTGATCGAGAAAGAAACTTTTTTTGTAAATTTATTCAAAAGAGAGTAATTTAAAAAAAAGGGTATGAAAACAGCGGACGATAAGGGGATACAAATCCACCGATCCAAGAAATCCAAAAAAGATCAGGAAAATTGAAAAAAAAAGGGGGAATTAAAGAGAGAGTGTAGGGTAAACGGTATGGACAACACTGAGCAGAGAGAGCAACAGAGAAAAGCATGAAAACACCTCTCTTACAATACAAGATGACCGGAATAAAACATACTCGAGAGAGTAGGACACGGACGATCATCGAGAGAGATACACAGTATGAGCCGTGAAGGAAAGAGCTACAGGCCGCCAAGCATGTAGCTGCGGAGAGTCGTCGCGACGATCGCGACGGCGACCGCGAGCCTGGGGAAATACTGGGAGACCACCGACAGCGTCACGAGTCCAGTGCCGAGCAGCCAGAGGAGGAAGGAGAGGAAGACCTGCTCGGCGCTGCTGGACGCGGCCGTGGTCAGCTGGTGCATGAGAACGAGGGAGCCGAGTAACATGGAGATGCGGCTAGAGTCCAGGAGCAGCTGCTGGAGGTGACCGGCCGCGAGGACGCGGCGCCGGCCGTCCATCCCGGCCTGCCTCTTGAGGCGTCGGAGGCAGCGCGTCACCCAGTCTGCCATTGCCTTTGTATGTTAGATGAAAACCCGCACGGCCCATCGGGCTGCTTATATAGTCTCAGCCACGGCATACCGGCCAAGGGTATGTGTGCGTCTTCCGCATATCGGTGCGCGTCTTCCCGTGTGAACGCGCATATGAAGATGGAGGCGCGCAAGGGCATCGCGATCATCCCTTGAAACGGTGGAAGAAGAAAAAAAAAAACCGTGGAGGCGACGACGAGGCCTCCTGGAGTAGATTTGGTCCTTGTTAAACGCTCGCTTGACAACTAGCTAGGTTCCAATCTCAAAAAAAAAAACTGGCAACTAGCTAGAAGCAGAGGCGTATCCAGAAAATTGGAACGAGGGGGGCTAAAACTAAGGCCTCGTTTGGCAACTTGAACTGAATCTGAGAGAAACCCAGCTAAACGGGCTAAAACTCGGAACAATTCTTCTCAGAACGTTTCTTCTTTTTCCACGCCGTGGCTGAATCACTCTCAACCCCGTTTCTACTAGTTTCTAATAGAATCTGGAACCGTACCAAACGGTTTCAGACAATGATTCTGATTCTACCTGAAACGTTTTTACCAAGAATCTGAAACCGTTTCCGCTTTCTACTAAAATCTGAATCAGTATCAAACGGGGCCTAAAACGTCCAAAGCTAATATATATATATATATATATATATATATATATATATATATATATATATATATATATATATATATATATATATATTATACATGAGCCGGTGGGCCACGGGTGGGGCTTCAGCCCACCTGTGCCCCACCGGCAGATACGCCTCTGGCTAGAAGTGCATCGGGAACTCAGGGTGAAAAGAGAAATCCTAATGAAAAGCTGAGGAGATTTGGGCCGTGATTATTTAGGCTAAACATCATCCGGATGTTTTTATTTGATGAAATCACCCAAATCTAGTAGCATTGGATCATTGTTGAGATTCGGGAACATCGATTACATCCGATCCTATGATCTGATCTAACGGTTGAATTTTTAATCCTATGATATAAAATTTGGATGTTATTTAAGATAAAAACATCCGAAAGATGCCTATACGCTCCCTTTGTTTAAAAGTCAGAACCAAAATCTAAACAGTTAGGTGGCTTTATATATGATCTTTTTTAAAAGCTATAAACCGATATATATAGCTAAAATTCCAAAGTCACCGGACAGGATTTTTTTTTTGATTTAGTGGGTATTAGTTTTAGACTAATAACATTGAAAGTAGGGTAAAATTACTTATCTTTGACACGTATAAAAGCCGATTGCTTTTAAGTTGTTTAAATCCACAATATGGTTTTAAGTAAAAAAAAAAATATAAGCCTAAACAAATGGGCTTGATCTTGCACGATCTCGCATCTATGGCTCCATAAATTGCTAACACGTCACCACGGCACCGCGAGAACGGTGACGCTAACACGAGCAAGGCTTTAGTTAGCAGCCGGTGCTAGGAAGCATCTAGGGGTGAAAATAGTACGGATAATTTCCGATCGACTGATCGATCGAAGCGCCTCGAATAACAATTCGGATAATTTTTCGGATATCCGGATCACGGCGTTTTGCGAAAAAGTTCTTTCGTTTCTTTGAATTACGGATAGGTCCCTGTAAATTTACGAAGAGATCCTTCGCGATTTTTTGTGAGGGAAATAAAAGTTTTCCCAGATCGCGTTTGGGTCTCTCACTCGCTACTTTACGGAAAAAGCTTTCCGTTAAATACAAATCGCAAGCGAGCTATTTTCTACTTTTCGGAATAGCGGTGAGGTCCAAAAATGTAACAACCAGGTCCCCGGTTTTTACATCCAAGTCGTTTCTCTATTTTCCCCGAAAAAAATATTTTTATCAACAGAAATATTTGTACTTTTTTCAACACGATCTCTAATATTTCTCAAGCCTCCAAAAATTTTAAAAATACATATAGGTCTATTTTTTCTCCGAAAAAAAACGCAAAATTATTTTTCGTTCACGCACGCGGCGTGCGCCGCGCTTATTGGCCTAGTATACCTTATATTAAAGGGGAAAGAAATGGAGAGAGCTCAGCCGTGCAACGTCGTCCTATTCGCCGAGAGTTCCTCTATAAATTTCAAAATTGCATTTATGTTCTTTCACTACCTCTTTTACAAAAAAAGACCCTAAAAAATTGAAATTACCCCCTGTGTTTTTTTTTAACAAAAAGGTGCCCGCGGTTTCGCAAATTCGGCGATGGCTTCTAGCAACCCATTTTTTCAAGAAAATTACATTTAGGTCCCTACATGTTTTGTTTGCAAAAAAGATGCACATGAGTTCGCAAATTCAACGACGACTACTAGCAGCTCATTTTTTTTTAAAAAAAAAGAAAACAAGAAAACCGAAGATATGCAAAATAAAATAACACGCAGTTCCACAAATTCACCAGCGACTCCTAGCAACCCATTTTTTTTAAAAAAAATCCCTCCGCAAATTCGCCGATGACTCATAGCTAGTACATTTAAAAAAAACACCGATAAAATAAACAAAATTATGTTTAGGCCTTCATATCTTTTTTCCTAGAGATAACCGTCGGACCAAATTTTGCGCCACATAAAGAGGACACGTGGTGCTGCAAATTCGCCGATGACTCCTAGCTAGCACTTTTTTGAAAAAAAAAAACTTTGAAAAAACCAAAATTATGTTTAGACCATCATAACTTTTTCAGAGGTAACCATCATACCAAATTTTGTACCGCATAAAGAGGACACGTGGTGCCGTAAATTCGTCAATAACTCGTAGCTAGCATATTTTTGAAAAAAAAAGAGAAAAAATAGAAATTATGTTTAGATCTTTATACCTTTTTTCAGAAATAACCATCAGACCAATTTTCATAGGGCGCAGCGTAGTGCGCGACTCTGCCTAATTGTAACCATTTTTTTGGAACATCTAATACATAATCCAAGTTTCACAGCCTAGTAAACTTAATGTATCAAATGCACGTGCGCTCGCAAGCACATGTGTGTATGTTTTACATGACATGCACAGTAATCTTATAATGTTTGTACTTGAAATGTTTTGCTTAGCAAATGGAGGAGATAATCCTGGGCTTGCTACCAACAACAGAGGTCCTGGCTACAGTTACTGTTTATGCTCTCTCTGGTATAGCTGGTTCTCATACCAACTGGGGACGGTGTTTCCACTACTACACAAACGTTTATCATAAACGGTTCTAAAATCTCATCACAGATGGTTTTGTAAACCGTCTGTAAACATGTCTCAGTGATAACAACGGTACATCACAACCGGTTTTCGAACAGTCAATGAAAATTAACATCAGATACGATTCTATCATAAAACCGTCTCTGGTAGTATATTATCACCGACAGTTCTATACTTGAACCGTCTATGATAGTATATTATTACAGACAGTTCTAGCATAGAATCGTCTTTGATAGCTATATATACCCCTAAGCACCTGTAAGAGTAAATGTTGATGGATTCCAAGATAAAGTTCAATCCATCCACAGTTCATCATAAAAGTTGTCATCATCTGATTTATCCATCCATGGCAACTTTCATGACGAACTGTGGACAGAATTAGATTTGCCTTAGAATCCATCAACATTTACTCTCACAAATGCAATGAGGTATTTAGCAAGTAAGACATCAATTTCAGAAAACTCATATACCCACACTACTCAAACCAACCTATCCCCAATAAGTAAACATGAAATTTGAATTTATAAGAAGCTATAATACTTGCAGCCTGTGAAATGCTTTTCGACATGTGTGATCTAAGTATAACATGAAATACTCATATAAACATGAAATTTGCACAACGTATGTGAAGTAGTGTGAACCATCATGATTCGTGACGTTTGAAATTTCCCCAATACTTGAAATACTCATATAAACATGAAATTTGAATTGATGATGATCATGCATAAATCTAAGTATTTGAAGCAGTATGAATCATCATGATTTGTGACATTTGAAATTTCCCCAATACTTGAAATGCTCGTATAAACATGAAATTTGAATTGATGATGATCATGCATAAATCTAAGTATGTGAAGCAGTGCGAACCATCATGAGTCATGACATGTGTACTTTGCACAACGTATAAATTCATAAGCTATACACATTACACAAATAATGACAATTAAATATGAATTTTTTTCATGGTAGATAATATGCTGAAATTTTAGACCACTTTAGCGAATAATCGATTGTGCATGCTGAAAATCTCCAGAGTAGCATATAATGCAAACACAGCTAAACGTACTCAATACTATTGTGATACTCCAAATGATACTGTATTAGAAGGCAAACTGAATCACTTTGATAGCAATTGCAAACATAAATTACCAGAATCCATAAATATAAATAAGCAAGACTAGACCATACCCACTAAAATACCCCAAATCTGCGACAAGGATAATCCCACTACTGCACTAGTACAACAATAGTTCACAGCTAAATTTACAAATGACCGATAGTCCAACGTAACCAAAAGAAAAAGAACAAAACCTAACCTAAAATTTCTCCTCTACGGAATCATCATTTACAACCCTATAGAATCCCATCAAAATTCATCCACCTACTACTTCTGAAGGTAAAAGAAAGGAAATAGATTGCCTGGTGTCGATGGGGCGTCGATAATCCCATAGGAGGTGATGTCCGTGAGCCAGGGAGGAGGTGGTGTGGCCGGCGGAGAGGAGTTGGGAGCAGGGCCGGCGGGAGGAGTCGCCACGAGTCGGGGAGGAGGCGGTGTGGTCGGCGGGGATCCGTGAGGCGGCGTGGCGACGGGGAAGAGTCGGGAGCAGGGCCGGATCAGCAAGGAGGGGTCGGAGCAGGGCCGAGGAGACGAGGAGATCGCCGAGGAAGAGGACAACGGGGGGCTAAGGTTTGAGGGGGGCAAAACGTACTAAGTGTTAAGGTCTGCGCGATGAACCTTGGTTGTTTATATAGATCTCATTCGTATCAAGGACGGTTTGTAGCTAGAACTGTCCATGGTAATCATATATCACATACTGTTTTATTTTAAAACCGTTTGTGATATCTAGAGTAATCACAGACGGTTTTTAAATAGAACTGTATGTGATGTTGTCACTGAAGTTTGCATTATAAAACTGTCAGTGATGTTTCTTATCACAGACGATTTTAATAAGCCGTCTGTGATGAAACGTCTAATATAAACCTTTGTGTAGCAGTGCTCGTCTCAGCGGCCATACGCAGGGGAGATAAGAGGGTCATGTCTCCCATGGTCTGAAACGGAACTAAGGCCCTGTTTGGTATGGTTCTAGATTCTAGTAGAAACGAAAACGGTTTCAGATTCTTGGTAGAAACGTTTCAGGTAGGATTCTGTGAATCGGGTGGAATGGGGTTGAGACCGATTCAGCCACAGAGTGAAAAAAAAAAGAGAAACGATCCGAGGAGAATTGTTCCGAATTTTAGCCCGTTTAGTTAGGTTTCTTCCAGAATCTAGCAGAAAGAGTTTGATTTCAAGTTACCAAATGAACCTAAGTCAGCAAAGATCTTCGTAATAGCACCGTAAAGAATTTCGAAAGATGTCTCCCTAAAAGATGGCCCACCCATTTGTCCATCTCATCACATGGGATGTTTCCACCCATTTGTTACTGAGCACATTTTCTGAAGACGCACACCGTGTGAACGCCCGTATGAAGATGGAGCCGCGCAAGGACATCGCGATCATCCCTTGAAAGGGTGGAAGAAGCAAAAACCGAGGAGGCGACGACGAGGCCTCCTCGTTAACGCTCGCAAGGTAGGCATTCCGACGCTCGATCCAACGTCACAAATCACGGAATGGCAGAGGCAGAGAGAGAGGGAGAGGCGAGGTTAGTTAGATTCCTTCACGGTTTTGACCAGTTGATAATAGATCTGGAAGCATCCGCGCAGCCAAGCCCAAGGGTGCCACGGCATGTCTTGACCAGTTGATGATAGATTAAGCGTTTTGGTAAGTAACGGCCGACTGTTTAGTATACTAATAACCTGACAATTGGCTAGGTTCCAATAGAAAAACCTGGCATTGACAACTAGCTAGAAGTGCATCAAGAACTCAGGGTGAAAAGAGATTCTCATGAAAAGCTGAGGAGATTTGGGCATGTTTGTTTAGGCTTTTTTCATTAGTTTAAAAGTCAAAAGCCAAAATCTAAACAGTGAGGTGGCTTTACATCTCATCTTTTTCAAAAGCTATAAACCTCTATATAACTAAAATCAAAAAGCCACCGAAGAGATATTTTTTTGACTAATTAAGGGTTGGTTTTATGGGCTTTCCGTCACGGTATGTAGTGGGCCACGTGATTTCACCTTGTAAGTGATCGGACCGAAAGCATCGCTTAGGAAGTAAAAAAAAAAATCTAGTCGTTCAAAATATCTATCGTGCCCCCACACCGTAACAGTTACTTGCCGCACTTTCACACCACGGCAGACACCTACCGCTGCATTTTCGTGCTATAACAAGTCACACGTGTCGTTTCCTGATACTTATGCGGTTGAGAAGTGAGCTGATTTGCAATTTCATTTGGATAGAAATCAAAGTTACAAAAAAGTTAGGCTAAGGGAAAAGAAGATCAAAAACTCTTGCTTAGAGGCTAGGAGCCTAGG
Source organism: Rhipidocladum racemiflorum (assembly GCA_036346355.1). NCBI lineage: Eukaryota > Viridiplantae > Streptophyta > Magnoliopsida > Poales > Poaceae > Rhipidocladum > Rhipidocladum racemiflorum. The sequence goes on from CM070579.1 coordinate 75,707,209, forward strand.
AACATTTTTCTTCGCTGATCGATGTCGTCCACATCCCCTACATCGGACGACCAGCGCAGGCCACTCCACCCGGCGAAAAAACAGAGCATTCTGTAGTCTGAACCCTGCATTCCTAGTGCTACTACAAATTTACGATCCATTTCGAAGGCAAAACTACAAGAAAGCAAGAGCTAAACAATCCCTTGCATTGTTTGAAGAGAGCTGTACGGAGAATTTCCATTGGACATTATAAAGTTATTTCAGGGTGGTAACACTTGGTATGCCCCCTGAGAAAGAAGAGCAACCAATTATAGTACATGATGACGAGAATAAAACAGACTGGAGAGGGCAGGGCACGGACAATCGATCGAGCGAGATACGCATTATCAGGGGCGGAGCTAGTCCAGGTCCAAGCCCCGGGCTAACCAGCTGATCTTAGATTAAATATCTGTTTTTAATGATTTTTCAATAATTTTTCGTAAAATTTTAGTGGGCTTTCGTTACCAGGCCCCGGGCTACAGCCTACTCTGCCCGGGACCTGGATCCGCCCCTGCGCATTATAGACCGTGATGGAAGAAGCTACAGGCCGCCAAGCAGGTAGCTGCGGAGAGCCATCTTGACGGCCGCGACGGCGACCGCGAGCCTGGGGAACTGCCGGGCGACCACCGACAGCGTCGCGAGCGCCATGCCGAGCAGCCAGAGGAGGAAGGCGAGGAAGACTTGCGTGGCGTTGCTGGACGCGGCCGCACTCGTGGTCAGTTGGTGCTTGAGAACGAGGGCGCCGAGTAATACGAAGATGCGGCCAGAGTCCAGGAGCAGCTGCTGGAGGTGACCGGCCGCGAGGACGCGGCGCCGGCCGTCCATCCCGGCCAGCCTCTTGAGGCGTCGGAGGCAGCGCATCACCCACTCTGCCATTGCCTTTGTATGTATACCTGCTGGTTTGGTGTTAGATGAAAGCCCATACGACCCCTCAGCCCTCAGGCTTATATAGATTTATACGCCGACAAGTTCGTGCATCATCTGCATAACAAGATTAGCAAACTTGATGATTTCATTTTCAGCCCAAGTATTTAAAACGCGACCTTGGTTATCAACTACAGATTGACGTAGGTAATCCTGCCTACTTTTTAAAAATTGGCAGCTAGCTTCCAAATTAGGAATAGACACGTGAATAAAAGTCCCAATCCAATCTCCAGTCTCACCATTAGGAAGCATTGGATTTGAGTCTGAAGACCAAAATACACACTATTAGTGTTGCGCAATAGTCAGCAATCTAAAAAGACATGAGCAAGTCTTCAATGCATTGCAAAGTGAAGGTAATAAAGTGCTGACTATATGTAATACTCTTTACAGCTTGTGTTACACCAATCCTATGCCAGGATGTGCACCTTTCTCCATTATTTGTAATATGTTCTCAAGTAAAAACGAGGGCACCAAGTTAGTTAGTGACTCATATAATATGATAGTGTATCGTGTCAACGCTCAGTATTATAATGCTTACAACAAAGAAGAATGTATGAGAAGCCGACTATTATAGATTCATTTAAGTCATCTTTTTGGATCATTTATTGAATGATTCCAATACTTATTACAAAGATTACCATGCTAATAAACAAGGATGTCCTCTAATGGCCCAAAAATGCTATTGTAAATCTCCAAGAGGGGCCCTAAATATGGTCCTAACTTGAATTATAGGACTTTTGGGGAAAATGTTAACTCCAGCAAGGGCCCTAAATTGTTAAAATTTAGCACATTGTTTTAGGGCCCCTAGGAGAGTAGCTATATTTAGCAACTCTGTGATTGAGCCCTATCTTTATTGAGTTTTAGGGCCTAATTGCTGGAGTGAATATTTCGTTGGAGTCCTAAATCTAATTAGTTGAGGTCCTAAATTAAAATTTAAGGCTTATTTTTAGGGCTATCTCTTGGAGATGCTCTAATGTGTGAGGGAACCCATATTAGTATATGTATCCTGTTATAAAGTACCGACAAAATCGTACAAATTCGGTTTTGTCAGTATTCAACTGCGATTAGTTTCCATACCTAGAAATGGCAGCTCAGTGGTGTTCAAAACATGAAACTAAGAAAGGCTTTCTTATATGAGCAGTCATTTAACGACCCCCATCTGAGTAGGCATAAAGTTAGCTACTTCCTGCAAATATCGAGAAAATCTAGGAACACCTCAACTGCAACATAGCTTTCCTTAGTTCAAAAATTCCTATGTGTTCGCAGAAAAGAGAAAACCATTAAGAGATGGAAATTCAAGGGCAGCAAGGTCTAGAGGGATGTTGTGAGCATTACGTTCGTGCATCACCTGCATAACAAGATTAGCAAACATGATGATGTCAGCCCAAGTATTAAAAACGCAACCTTGGTTATCAACTACAGATTGACGTAGGTAATCCTGCCTAATTTTTAAAAATTGGCAGCTAGCTTCCAAATTAGGAATAGACACGTGAATAAAAAACCTCGTATGATAAAAATCAAAATGTTGATTTATAATCAAGACCATGTATAGACTCACTAACAATATATCCTTAAAACATTAAGCACAAAAAAATCGAGACATGCACGTCATATGAACTATTCACAATCACTGCTACATTCTTCAATCCTAACCAATATGGCGTGAACTCAGCTAGATTGCATCGCACAACACCAGGTGCGATAGTATCATTGAGGAATGGACCGTTGAAAACTCCGCTCGAAAATTCCACCGTTCACATCTCAGACATTACAAGTTCACATGATTGCACAACCTAGATAGATAACCCCATTTAAGCCTAGCAACAAATTGAACCAACCAACCAAACTACACAGTTCAATTTACCCAATAACAATCACAGTAACTGCTCCACCGGCCAATACTAGTTATATGCCCGTGCGTTGCTACGAAAAACAAAATTGATAACGAAAAAAAAAAAATACTATTTCATAAGATCAAACATCTATCTTTAACGCTTCATTTCTTGCAAAAGCTGGCTAATTAAAGCAACGCTTCGTTTCTTGTGTAGGGCAATTAAGCAGGGCAATTAAGTATGGCAATTAAGCATAGCAATTAATGTGACGTGGGAAGAAACTCTCACTTTATATAGGAGAGATTAACCACCCGAATTCACGCATACACAACAAGCTGCCATCGCGCCGCGCAGCCCGATCCGAACGAATCGCATCCCAGAAAAGAAAACATCACGCACAGGCGAGTGGAGCGGATCGCTTACCCTTGCTGGCGCTGATGAGGAAGTAGCCATCGGGCGTTACGGGGCTGTAGAACAGGTCGACGACCGGCCGCGAGTGGCCGTCGCACACCAGCGGCACCGCCACCTTCTTCTTCTCCTCCATCTCCTCTCCTCCCTTGCTTCGCCTCGCCTCGCTCGCTGCCCCTAGAAACCCTAGAGAGTCCACTCCGGCAGTGTGGCCTGAAATGCGTCAACCTCTTGCTGAGGACCTAACCCTAACCCCGATCGGAGAAATCACACGAAAATTTCGCAAAAAAAAAAAAAAATCTCGCGGATCGGCGGGGGATGGGGCTATGCAGATTCGTTGGGTTTGATCTGTACAGGGATTTTTTATTGGTTAGAGCAATGGCGGCGGGCGGGATGGGATGACGCCGGCCTGGCGACGAGTAGCGAAGGGGCGGGGACGGAGATGGCCGGTTTATATCGGGAGCCGAAGCGGCACACGTCGAGGACTACGGGAGTGAGAGGGAGAATTGTCTTGGAGATATTGGCCACTCCACCCGGCGAGAAAACAGAGCACTCTGAAAGTCTAAACCTGCATTCTTAGTGCTACTACTAATTATTTATGATCCATTTCGAAGGCAAGCCTACAAGAAAGCAATAGTTTGGCAATAATAAACCCTTATATTGTTTGAAGAGCGCTACACGGAGAACTTCCATTCGACATTATAAAGTTATTTCAGGGCGATAACACTTTATATGCCGCTGGAGAGCAACCGAACGAATGGAATGAGGAAGAAGAGCACCCAATCACAATACATGATGACGAAAATAAAACAAACTCGAGAGAGCAGGCACTGACGATCGAGCGAGCGAGATACGCAGTATGGACCGTGATGGAAGAAGCTATAGGCCGCCAAGCAGGTAGCTGCGGAGAGCTGTCACAATGGCCGCGACGGTGATCGCGAGCCCGGGGAATTGCCGGGTGACGATCGACAGCATCGCGAGCCCGGTGCTGAGCATCCAGAGGAGTAAGGGCCTATTTATTTTTGTTTTTAATTTCTGGATTTTGGTTTTTAAAACTGAATAAAAAACAAACAGCCTAATTCTAGTAATCGATTCTTATAATCCAGTCCACCTATATACACTAAAATCCATAATCCACTTTATATGTGCTTTTAGATTTCGGTTTTTAAGGAATCAGTTTTTCTACTACTATAATCTACAATGAACTTTCGGATAATCAAAGAAAAACAAACAGGCTGTAAGGCGAGAAAGACTTGCTCGGCGTTGCTGGACACGGCCGTGCTCGTGGTTCACTGGTGCATGAGAACGAGGGTGCCAAATAACACAAAGATACGGCTAGAGTCCAGGAGCTGCTGCTGGAGGTGACCGGCCGCGAGGACGCGGCGCCAGCAGTCCACCCCGGCCTGTCTCTAAATACAGAGTACTCTGTAGCATGGTCTCTGAAGTCCTATTACGAATATATGATCCATGTCGAAGGCTAAACACCGCAATCAAGCAACAGTTTGGCAACAATAAACACTCATATTGTTTCAACATCGCTAACCAGAGAGGTTCATTTTTTGTTTTGTTTCAACATCGCTAACCAGATAGGTTCATTTTTTTCGATTAAGGAGATGACACCATGCAACACTGCTCTCTTTCTCCTGGAGGAGACGGACAATCCAAGTTTTTCACCTCCAGATTATTACATACATACAGAGTTCTAACCCATTGCACAGTACGCAGCCTGGCCACAGAGTTTCCTCCAAGCAACTAGTAGGATCAAGATTCAAAATATCAAGGGCATCGTCTCAAAACTGCGTCACACCCAGCTTTGAGGGACAATATGATTATATGGATACGGACCATCATGGATGCTAGAGACCGCCAAACAAGTACTCCCTCTGTCCCACAAAGAGTGCATTTCTAGTGTTCAAAATTTGTCCCACAAAGAGTGCATCTTTAGTCTGTAGGGCCCAGTTGTAAGTGTATGCATACTCATTTAAGTGTCTGTGGAAACCGAAGCACCAGCATGCTTGTGTATGGAATAATGAGGGTCACATTGGTAATTTACCTTGCACACTAATCTGTCTTAAAAAACCTAGAAATGCACTCTTTGTGGGACAGAGGGAGTAGTTGTGGAGACACCTTGCGACGGCGGCGGCGGCGACCGCGAGCTTGGGAAACTGCAGCACGACCACTGACAGCATCCCGAACGCCGCGCCGAGCAGCCAGAGGGTGAAGGCGATGAAGACGAGCACGACGTTGCACCACCACAGGTTGTGCATGAGAACGAGAGCACCGGTAAGCATGAAGATGCCACCAGAGTCGAGGAGTAGCTGCTGGAGGCCAGGGTGCGCAATTGCCTCGGCCTGCCCGATGAGACGAAGAAAGTATCGCATCACTAGCGCTGCCATTGGCTACCTATTACCCTGCTTTGCTATCTACTGTGGTGGATGGAGGAGTTTGCCTGGGGTTGTTCTTATAGCCGCAGGGGGGGAGGCGGGGGTTCTCATAGCTCTCATGACCGAGAGGTTATCCGTTTGCCCGTGTTAGCGTTCTTCTCGTTGTCATCACCGGGAGGTGATTGGCTTCCCCAGCGGCCGGTGTCATCACCGGGAGGTGATTGGCTTCGTCAGTGCGTCACCGGGATCGCCGATGTCATCTTCCGAGGCGCTGATATCATCACTGTGAAGTCATCACGGGGAGGTTTGCTGCGCTTAGCTTGTCATCATTGGGAGGTTGGCTGTGATTGGCTTCCGAAGCGTGTTTCTTTTAAACCGAGTGTCAGATTTGTAACCATTCCAATCCAATCAAAAGAGCCAAATACATGAGGTATATGTGCATGTATAAAAATATTTGATAACCTGCTGAACTGATATATCCGTCTTCCTTTAGAAAATTTTGCATGTCACGGCTAGATCTATTAAACTTACACGTGAGCCGCTATTTATTTATTTATTCTTATTTTTTGAATTGTGTGTACAAAAAATCATCAAACAAACGAGTTTTGGAGAAAATCTAACATGAAATTCAAACTCATATTGTCTTCTTTGTGTCTATCTCTCACCAAAATCTTGTATTCTTTTTAGGGAATTGTTAAGTGGCACTTGAGTGGTTTTTTGGTTTGTAAGCACTTAAATTTTTTTTGCATATAGAATACTTAAAATGTGAAGAGAGAGAGCAAATTGATTTTATTAATTGAATCTAAACTAAAGGCTCAAAATTTAAGTACTATTTAACAAGAAAACACTCAGGTGCTTCCTAGACACCCCCATCTTTCTAATGTGAAGGATCCAAACGACATAATTGATGAGTTGACCCCAGTGTAAGACGTTATGACAGTACACGAAGCTGAAATGGGACGTGGTTAATAGATGTCAGTGGGACAGGGATCACATGCAATTGCTATTGTAACTGCAACTTAAGTAGTTGCGTGCGAACTGTTGGATCGAAAAACGACGTTTCAAATTGATCCGAAGTACTTAGCGAAAATACTGTAGCAAATAGATTTAGATGATCCAGGTCGTTCAGTCGCTCGATCGGACGGCTCACACCGCACACAACTGCTTAAGTTGCAGTTACAATAGCAACTGCAAATGATCCCTATCCATGTTGGTGTTGGTGCCTACTGTCACACCATTTTTTTAGACATTGTATAACATGATCTGATTGTTTGATTCCATCACTCTCAAATTTTGAGTTTTATAAAATTAGTCCCGTTCTTGACCACATTACCAGTAGGCAATACGTATCGCCTGATGTGCTCCTGTGCCAGGCAATAGTCCATCACGACGGGTATAGCGGGCTCAGAGCTACAACTACCACGCATCAGGAGCTCGGCAGAAGTGTTGCCAAGCTGTGAATGCTTGGTAGGCTAGTCAGTCATCATAATTGAGTGTTTTAATTAAGTAAACCGGTTAATTACTTAATTAAAGTGATTAATTAAGTGGCTAATTAACTGCTTTGCCTATCGAGGAAGGGAAGCTCGGCAAGTGCCTTGTTACGGTACGGGAGTGTCACTTACCTCATCTTTCACGGTCCGAGAGGAACCTGTTTTTTAAGCTTATTTCGAAGATAATAGATTAAAAAAAGAAAAAAGTGTGGGAAAACTGTGGCGTCCAATTGTTCAGGTTCGTGTTTCCTGCATCTCCTAAGGAATTGATCTGGGCAAGCCAACTCTAGACCTCTACCGTTGCCGAAAGGAAGTGGACGCATGTAAAATCTGTTTAGCCGGCATCGGACGGAGGGAGCTTGTTGGGCTGTTTTCTCTTTGGTTCATGCCAAGTGATCGATCCGGCCTCGTCCGGTCCGACTGCTAACGACCACGCAGGCCACTAAACACACACACACACACGCACTCCTATATGGAGTATTACCAATTCATTTATGATTCATTTTGAAGACAAAGCTACAATAGAATTAAGGCCAATATATAGATTGTTTAGATAGCGCCAACCGGTGAACCTAAACATGACACCCGAATGTTATTCTAGTACAGTAAGACGATGTATGAAACTAGAGTATGGATGAACGGGGGCGAAAAGTAGGGCCTGATTAAGAAAACACCAATGCAACACATGGCAAGAAACAATTTACTCTTAGAAGGCAGAGCAGGGAGGAGACGATCGAGACGTGCAGGAAGCAGGAAGGAGCATCATGGAGGCGGCGGCGGCGGCCGCGAGACCGAGGAAGTGCTGTGTGCGACCATGTGTACCACAAAGCAGTATGCATATCTTGACGCTGCAAACCCTAACCGAACGTCTCTCCGCATGACATGAATTAAACATTAGTATGCAACGATGTATTATGCAGCTATTAGCCTATCATCGTTATTGGGCTAACTGGTTTGTAGATTCCGAAGTTGGTTATTGGGCTAACTGGTTTGTAGATTCCGAAGTTGGAACCTGGAAAGAGTACTGTTTGGTCGACAAGAGTTAAGAATGATATGCTGAATTTTGCTCTTTCCCTCGGTACTAGTTCTGACCTAGTGCATATTGATGAATCTGTTGTGTTTAATGACGAAGAAGATGCTCTTATTTGGAACCTGAATTCTTTAGTTCTGTATAGAATGAAATCTTGATACGATGTTATCAACTTCAGAGGAGTTGTCCCTGATTTTATTCATTCAGTTTGGAAATTAACCATACCTACTAGAATTCATATATTTTCATGGTTGCAATCTCATAACTATATTTTCGCTAAAGATAATTTGAATAAAAGACAAAAGGTGGATGACCTCCCCTGTTTATTCTGTAACGAAACAGAATCAGTTGGTCATGTTTCTTTTATTGCCACATAGTAGCTAATTAAAATGGTTGGGCATGAAGTTCGAAAAATGATTTACATTTTCAAAAACACAAAGTGGACAGGGATGCAGGCAATCTAGCAAAGGAAGTCATGAATTCTGAAGAACTGGCGCACTTGGCCGACGTGGCGGAAAGGAGGGAATTGCTGATCCTGGGCTTTCTGGTTTGATTGTTGCCCGCGGACCGATCACACGGGAACTGTACCGAATACAAAACAGAGTACTATGTAGCACGATCTCTGAAGTCGTATTACGGATTTATGATCCATTTCAAAGGCCAAAAACTGCAATCAAGCAACAGTTTGGTAACAATAAGCACTCAAATTGTTTCAATAGCGCTAACCAAAGAATTTCAATATTTATTTTCAATTAAGGAGATAACATCATACATCACTGTTGTTTGTCAATCCAGGTTTTTGACCTCCAGATTATTACATACATACAGAGTTCTAACCCACTGCACAGTATGCAGCCTAGCCACTGGGTTTCCTCCAAGCAACTAGTAGGATCAAGATTCAAAACGTCAAGGGCATTGTCTCACAAAACTGCGTCACACCCAGCCTTGAGGGACAATATGATTATATGGATACGGACCATCGTAGATGCTAGAGACCGCCAAACAAGTAGCTGCGGAGAGCCCTCGCGACGGCGGCGGCGGCGACCGCGAGCCTGGGGAACTGCAGCGCGACCATTGACAGCATCCCAAACGCCGCGCCGAGCAGCCATAGGATGAAGGCAATGAAGACGAGTTCGGCGTTGCTTGTGGTGGCCAGCTTGTGCACGAGAATGAGGGTACCGGTTAGCATGAAGATACCGCCGGAGTCGAGGAGCAGCCGCCGGAGCCCAGGGTGACCGATCGCCTCGCCCTGTCCGATGAGACGGAGGAAGCATCGCATCACTGCCGCTGCCATTGGCTATGTATTACCCTGCTTTGCTGTCTGCTGTGCTGGTTCAGGGAGTTCGAGATTCCCTCCAGTCGTTTCTATAGCGGGGGAACTTGTTCCGTGGAACAACACGGATGGATGTAGTTCAGGTTCGTGTTTCGTGCATCTCGTCTACGCCTTTTTACCACGGATGGATGTAGTTCAGGTTCGTGTTCCATGTTGATCGGTACGTTCTGATTTGACAGTAACATGCAAACTTCCGGAGTCCATTTCTTTTACACCGAGACTTTCGCTCGTACCATTCCGGTTTGGAATAGAATATAGTTCCATTTACCGCTCAAGTTCAAATTCAGATTTAAAAAATTCAGAAAATTTAAAGAATTTACCAAAAAGTGTTAAATTGTTTTGAAAATTTTTGTGTGAGGTGCTAAGACAATGATAATGATAAAATCTTCAAATTATTATCAAACCTGTGTATTTTTTAAAATTCAGACAGTGTTTCTGTCTTTATATATGCTCTTCTGTTTTTGATTTTCTACGGATACTAAATGAAGTCAATATTTTTGAACATTTTGTGTGAGATACTAAGTTAATGATAATGATTATGTAAAAAAATAGATGATAATTAGATATGTGTATTTTTTTAAAAAATTATGACAATGCTACTATCTTTGTATATGCTCTTCTATTTTTGATTTTCTAGGGGCACTAAGTCAAGTATAATATTTCTGAAATTCTTTGTGTAATTAATGTACTGAGTCAATGCTAATGAGTATGTAAATTTTCAGATGATACTTGTATACACTCTTCTGTTTCTTTTATTTTTTGGCGGCAATAAATAAAGTATAATATTTCTAAAAATTTCCTACATATCCTTGGGCACTCTTTATGGTACCATTAAAATTTCAAGCATGATCAAGCTTGTAAATGGTATTGATATCTGAATGGTATTGGTTTGTGATTATGTGAATGCCTATTTTTGCACTTGTGGGATTGATATGTCAGTAGTATTGAAATGAAAGATTATTTCTTCACATATTCTTGCTAAATGCTTACTATATAATTTGTAATTGTCTAAAAGATAGCAAAGATCATGTTGAAAATTTTCATATTTAGGAAAGAACATGTCGGATTTTTTTTCTTCGTGTTTTTCCATATTTCCTACATTTTCCTATTTTTTAAGCTTTTAATGGTTTTTTACAAATTTTACAACATATTTGCAATTTTCCCTTTTTTACATTTTTTCTATTTTTTTTTACCTATCACCGATTTTTGAGAAAACCTTTTGAAATTCTCCTCTTTTCTAGCGGTTTTCGACCTCTTCGTTCGAATTTTGTTCCACTGTTTAATTATATTACAAATTTGTTTGACTTTCAAAACATTCAGTTTTTCGTGAATTTTGTTTGATTTTTTTGAGAATTTCGATATCGCTAGATCGTCGAAAATCGAGGTCAAAACGGTATCCTTAACCCTATCGATACGTCACAGGCTGATCTATTTGACGTGGGACACTAAATGAAGTTTAATATTTTTAAAATTTTTGTGTGAGATACTAAGTCAATGATAATGATTATGTAAAAAAAAATAGATGATGATCAGATATGTACGTTTTTTAAAATTATGACAATGCTACTGTCTTTGTATGTGCTCTTCTATTTTTGATTTTCTAGGGGCACAAAGTTAAGTATAATGTTTCTGAAATTCTTTGTGTAAGGTACCGAGTCAATGCTAGTGATTATGTAAATTTTTCAGATGATAATCAGACATGTGTATTTTTAAAAAAATTATGACAGTGTTATTATCTTTGTGTACATTCTTCTACTTTTTTGATTTTTTATGGGCAATAAATAAAGTATAATATTTCTAAAAAATTTCGTACATGTCCTTGGGCACTCTTTATGGTACCATTAAGATTTCAAGCATGATCAATCTTGTAAATGGTATTGATATGTGAATGGTATTGGTTTGTGATTATGTGAATGCCTATTTTCGCACTTGTTGGATTGATACGTCAATAGTATTGAAATGAAAGATTATTTGTTGACATATTATTGCTAAATGACTACTTTATAATTTGTTATTGTCTAAAAGATAGCAAAGATCATGTTGAAAATTTTCATATTTAGGAAAGAACATGTTAGACATTTTTTCGTGTTTTTCCATATTTCTAACATTATCCTATTTTTTGGGCTTTTAATAGCTTTTTACAAATTTTACAACATATTTGCAATTTTTCCCTTTTTTATATTTTTTTCTAATTTTTAACCTGTTATCGATTTTTGAGAAAACCTCTTGAAATTCTTCTCTTTTCTAGCGGTTTTTGACCTTTTGGTTCGAATTTTTCATGAATTTTATTTGATTACAAATTTATTTGACTTTCGAAATATTCAAGTTTTCATGACCTGTTATCGATTACAAATTTATTTGACTTTCGAAATATTCAATTTTTCATGAATTTTATTTGATTTTTCGCGAATTTCGGTACCACTAGATCATCGAAAATTGAGGTCAAAACGGTATGTTAATCCTGTCGAGACGTCACTGGCTGATCTATTTGACGTAGGCTACTATCTTTTTATTTACTTATGTATTCTTATTTTATAGAGACAAGTTCCTTTTGGAACGAAGGAAGAAGTTTTGGAGAAAATCTAACATGGGGTCCAAGCTCATATAATTTTTTTTTTCTTCGTATCTATTTCTCATCAAAATCATGCACTTTTTTTTTAATGTGAAGCATCCAAAAGACATCATTGAACAATTCCTAAGTTTTTAAATTCCAGAGAACTCGACCAGACATGCCACACAAATTCTTGTGTTTTTTCACGTAAAATGGTTGATTGGGTGATTAATTAAAGTGGTTAATTAAGCGATCCATTAACTAATCTGTTTGTCGAGGAAGGGGAGCCCTTGGTTCATGGCAAGTGGTCGATCAGGCCTCTGCCGGTCAGACCGCTAACGACCCCTCGGGCCACTAAGCACACTCCTATAGTTCCGGATTCCGTCAAGCCGTTGTTATTGCGGTGGACTTTGTTCTTATTCTCATCCGACGTTCTGATAAGTATAGTTCCGGATTCCGTTCTTTTAGACCGAGTGTCAGGTACTTCTTGCCAGGGGTGGATTTAGGCTAGGGATGATACGGATAGTTTTCGACCGACCGACCGAATTGATTTGGATAGTTTCACAGATATCCAGTTGATTCCTCGGATAAGGATATGGATACAGATAATTTATATGGATACGGAAACTGATATGGAACACTGATTATCCAACGGATACGGAATATCCGAGTTTTTGTTCGGATAATATCCGAATATGACATACGGATATTATCCGAATAACTTGAACCATGTCCATGAGATCAGAGATGAGACCATGACAACATGTAACTGCTGCAAGGTTACATACATGTGGAATTGTGGTTTGTGAAATATGGATGACCAGACGTGGATGTTATATACTCATATGTATTTATGCTATGTAGTTATGTCTATGTGGCTAACTGGATATGTTTTCTTCTAAAGAATGATTATGTTTCATGTTTGCCAATTGTTGAGTTCAGATGATCATCATTCATCATTCATCAATGACGAACTTGACACTGAAGGTCTATTAGACTATCACTATCCACTAGAGACCACTACTTATAAATTTGAGTAGTTTTTATAGTAGATTAAATAAATTTGATGGTGCATTAAAAACAAAATTTAAATGTAATTTATTTTTAAATAACAGTTGTAATTTAAATGAAATTCTCAAATTTTTTATTGATCTTAGAAATTTTGAACTTGTACTAATTTAATAATATTCATGCACAAATTTTGTAATTTTTGATATTTTCATATTTTTTAAAATTCCTAATTTTGAAATTAAATTTGGACCGATTTTGGGAAAAAAAACTGAAATTGGATTTTAAAATATCTGACTAATATTATTCTTATCCATGTTGATTCCGATCCGTATTTGATTTGTATTCGTAACCGATATTATCCTGTATAATTCGTATTCGATTCTGTATTCAGCACTATTCGTATTCGATTCTGTATTCGATAAAAAAACGGATACGAATACGAATAGAACGATATTCGACCGTATCCGATCCGATCACACCCCTTATTTAGGCCCATGGCAGCGTGAGCTTCAGCCGGAGATTTGAAATTATAGCATGTATATAGCTCAGGTAAGCCCAGGTCCTCAACCCAGTCCATTTCGTAAAGAAGCCCATGAAACAACCCACAAAATGGAAACACACAAAACCAAAACCTAATCCCACTCCACACATTCCAACTCCACTGTGCAATCGAGGCACCAAAGAATCGCCGCCTCGCCGACCGGATCCACCGCCTCTTGCCCGGCCGCGTCTGCGCCGAGCAAAGACAAGAAGCACGCAGCGTCTGGCCCGGTGCCTCGCCACCCGTCACCGAGTCACCGGTCGCCGCCCCGCGTTTGCAGCGCCCCCCAGGCCCCGAGCCCCTCGAGGCCCCGAGCCGCCCCGCCCCCTCGGATCCGATCACACCCCTTATTTAGGCCCATGGCAGCGTGAGCTTCAGCCGGAGATTTGAAATTATAGCATGTATATAGCTCAGGTAAGCCCAGGTCCTCAACCCAGTCCATTTCGTAAAGAAGCCCATGAAACAACCCACAAAATGGAAACACACAAAACCAAAACCTAATCCCACTCCACACATTCCAACTCCACCAGGCACTGAGGCACCAGCAACTGCCGCCCCTCGCCGACCCGGATCCGCACCGCCCCTTGCCGGCCCGCGTCTGCCGCGCCCGAGCGGCGCCGAAAGCAGCGCACAGCGCGCTGGCAGATGCCCGGTGCCTCGCCACTGGCGTCACCGAAGTCACCGGTCGCCGCCCGCGTTCTGGCGCCCCAGGCCCCGAGCCCCCTCGGATCCACATCGCCGAGCCGCCCGCCCCGCCGGATCCATCGCCGCCACGAGTCGCGCCCCTGGAACTACACTCTCGCAGCGCGCAGCGACCACGCACCGCCCGAGCCTCGGCCAGCTGGCCCGCGTCCCCACCCCGGAGCCGCCCCTCACAGCCCCGCGTCCGCTTTGCTTCGGTTACTTCGGTATACACTTATACACTATTTTGCTTTGGTTAATTAGTTCGGCAAAAATTTCATATTAATGTTGTGTTTGTGAATCTATGATGTGCTTTTGTTACGTTGTTGTGTGGATATAAATTGATGTTCTTAATAGAATGTTAGTTTCTTAAAGTTCAGCCCGGGGTAGGTTCAAATTCTGGATCCGCCACTGCTACTTGCAACAAATCCAATCGAATGGACCCAATCAGATACGTATGCACATGAGAATGAGGGCCCCAAGTAACAAGAAGGTACGGCACAACCAGAGTCGAGGAGCAGCTGCTGGCGGTGACCAATCGCGAGGAGGCCGTCGGCGCCGGCGCCGACAGCCCTGTTGGTTGAGGTGTCGGAGGTAGCGCATTACCCGGTCTGCCATTGCCGTCGGTTGCGGAGCCAGAAAATTCTAAAGAGAAAGGGTTTAAAAAAGAGATGTTCAAAATCAACTACTATGACTATCGATATGTTGTAAAATAGTTGAAATTTAAATTGTATGCAATATAAGTATGTAATTTTGATAGAAGAAAAATGTATCATTCATTGCTTCAAAAGAGTTGACATTGATATTTACGAGTTTTCATATTATGAAAACGTTGTAAGATATCTTTCATGTCTATCTTTGTAAACACGTCTCGCTCAATGTAGCATACCATAAAATCATTCAACCAGTCATGACTTATCTTATTGTGCAACTCTGTCTTAATAATCTTTATTGCTGCGGAAGACAAACCAACCTGCTAGCTACCTTTGTGCTATGCGGTATGACCGTATGGGCCATGGGCCATCGTAGGGGTTCTTTTGCGCTGGTCTGATGGGGTGGGCTCCAGCCCCACCCAGCCCCACTGACGCCTCCGCCTCTAATTGCCACCTTTGTATGTCTGTATGTGCCATACTTGCTGTACCCAGTGGCGGAAGTGAATGTATTTACCCAGTGTCACAGGACACTAGGTCAAAATAAATTAGTGTATATTAGTCTATATATATAAAAAATTATTGTATGTTAGTCTATATATATAGTATATGTGAACCCCCTTGATCTAAATCTTGTAACACCAGGAGGCAAATAACAAGCAAATAGTAAGAATAATAAGTTGTTATCATATATATTATGAAGTGATGAATTATGATGATTTTTTCTCTAGTTGCGCCCCACCTGGTCTGCCATTGCCGCCTACGTATGTCTGTATGTGCTATACTGGTGTGTGCTGAGCAGAAACTGCGGAGCTTATATAGCAGATGATAGTATGTGAAAGTGTCTCTATGTACTATACTTGCTGTGTACTGTACTTGTATGTTTCCGCCTATGTATGTATGTGTACTATACTTGCTGTTTCCGTGGAGACGGCGCGAGCACGACACGTCATTGCCATTCCTCTCGACTTTAGAGTTTGGCTAGAATAAAATCTTTTTGACCCTTGACTTTATTGGAGACATGGGAAATATCTTGGCTCCAAATTTTACTGGGAGACAAAATTCACAAACTATGAATGATGCTATGCTTAGAACTAAAGGAGATATGGACATGGTACGCCAAAATAAAAGGTGGATCGGCTGGCAATTTTTTGAAACACAATTTCCACCAAAAAAAAAAACAGAAAAACTAAAAAAACGGTATACCGTTACAACGGTATACCTCTGAAACTTATGATTTTTTGCACTGAAACTCATGAAACTTAGCACTAAAAACTGATAAAATATGAAACTGATGAAACTAAACACTGAAACTCATGAAACCAGCACTGAAACTGATAAGTTTCATAAGTTTCATGGCTATACCGTTGCAACGGTATACCGTTCCCTAGTCACTCTCAAAAAAAAAACACATACGATGTCTCATGTCGTGTGCCGTATGCTTCAAGTGATGGCATATGCTTATCTTTTTCTCTTTTATTTACTATCCCTCCACTTGCCCATACAAATGTGGGGCTAAACCATGTGCTTCTGAATTTTTCAATTAATAGGCCACAACTCACGCGCCTTGATTCCAAACAGACTTTGCTGAACAGAAACGCGGTATGCTACTTTAGCGTAAATTAAAAAATTTACCGTATAACCAGAAAGCTACTCGTAAGAAGTGGATCACATATTAGATTACCACTAGACGCGCTGTTGCGGAATCCTTTGCGCGTTGATGTAGTGGATCGTTCTCAGCGTGGATCGTCCTCGCTGCGGATCGTCTTCTCCACGCCGCAGTAGCAGCAGAATCACCACAGCAGTCCATACGTCCAGGGATGGAACGTCGTGCGTCGGTGTGCAAGCACCGTGTCGCTCGGCAGGGGCAACGAGAGGTGGAGGCTAGGGTTCTGGACGAAAAATCTATATCACACCCACCTTTCTCCTCTCCTTATATAGCCACGCGATGAAACCCTAAGCCAGGGCCCATCAGTGCGTTAAGTCCACGAGGTCCATTAATTACGGATCCAATCCGAATTAATGCGTCTTAGCCCGTTAAGTGTGTGACCCTGTAGGTTCATGTGTATTTGGACATAGATTCGGAATACCATTTTCTAATCCAATAGTCGGTAGCGGCTCCTTACAGGGCATGCCAACTCCCAAATGTATATGATCAAAGTACTCATGTAACAATCCCTTCGTCAAACTATATGAAGATCGAACTCAAGGCAAGAAGCATGTCATCCTTTGACAGTTCAATTAACCTCTCGTGTCCGTGATATATTAATAAGTTGTGATTGACTTCTCAATCACGACATGCCCATGAACTTCTTTAATCATATCACACGAGTGGTCTAAACATATATCTCCGTTACACTGGAGTGGCAAATTCCATCTTAACTGTTCACTTCCCTCTGCATGTTTTATAGTAAACATGAGAGCAACCTTTATAATTATCCGGTTAGAAAATAGTGTTTGGTAACTCCAAGGTAAACTATTATACAAGTAGGGAATGTGATAATCTCATGTCTAAGGATCATACATCTACTATGTATGAGATACACCGATAACACATAAGAATGTAGCATTCTCGCAGTGTCTCATTGTGGGTCTGTCTAACCCATGTTCTTCAACATGCGTTTACAATGTATTGATGATATCTCCATATCCCATGATCTATGAAACATGATGATCGATTAATATATGTTCTTGTCTACTCATCGTTGTCCTATACAATGATATCCGATCAGAGCCATTTATAGAATTATATCAATAAGTAAAGAGTTTTATAAACAAGTCACATACTTGATGATCAATATAATGATATATATACATTGGACCAATAATCATATTATTATTCATAATCATGCTACAATCATCTATATGATTACCTCAAGGGCATAACACTAACATTTGCTGCCTTTGTTCTTGGTTCCTCCCTATTCGAAGTGAACCAAGCACCGCGGCGGTGGCAATGGATGGTTGCCACAGAGGTGGTTAGTGCGCCACAGTTCAAGCGAAGCCGGTGGTTGATCCACAGCAAGCATAGCTAATTCAAACGGTAGATATTTTTGCAAAATTTTGTTTTGGTATATTATTTCTGTAATTTTTTAAAATATTATTAAATAAAATAATTCCTTAAAAAAGAGGTAGCAGCAATTGATGCGGTAGGCCGAATTTTGTGGGAATTTCATGCGATCCCCGTTTGGAACTTGAGAATTTCCGCGAACTTCTGAAAAATTAATACGTTCTAATAGGCCTAAAAAGGTGATCCATGTTTTAGTATGCAGTAATTATGCTTATCCGATCCAGTTAGAATCCGGTTAATATTCAAAGTCAGTTTGAATTCATCTTTAAACGGTTGAAAAATACGAATACAAACACATATGACAGTTTACAAGAAGCCTTGGTATATTTAGGCTCCTTAAGCATTTTTTTTTTAATTTTGGTCCTGTGAAATCATGTGCTGAAAAATTGGCTTAATGATGAATTTGGTATTGCAATGTGGTTGTGTTCATGGCATGTGTGGTGCATGTATATGTGTTGTTTTAGATAATTATTTGATATGCTTGTGATAGGATGATAGTTGTTTTGTTTGATGCAATGCGCTCGTGCGAGTGGTTGCATGGACTGATCTTGAGTTAAGTTATGGACTTGTGCTCTTACACGGTTTTGTGTTTATTCACGTGCAGGTGTTGCTTGAGGTCGAACGTGGTCGGTGACAGGACCGGAACTAGGTTCATGGAGGAACTAGGTTCATGGAGGAACTGAGGTTCAGGACTAGGTTCAGGGAGGAACCGAGATTTTAGTGGTCGAGGATGTCATGCGGGACGTTTGGACTAGAGAACGGTGCACGTTAAGGCTAGTGAGTCAAGTGAGTGCAGCAGGTGGGCCGTACGCTTGCAGATGTAATCGTTTTGAGGTAGTTTGCATGTATTAAGCCATGTTGAGCCGAGTGGACATGCATGCAAACTCTTCTAGGGTTTTCTTATAAATAGGGGGAGATGTCCCCTGTTTATGTGTGAGTTGGAGATTAGGGTTTGTACTCTTTTGTTTGGAGTACTGTAACCATACAAAAGAAATAAAGATTTTTTTTCTTCAAAGCATACACGAGAGCCGTACAGAACAAAAAGGGGTTCCGGCGGCGGCGTCGCACCAGAGAGAAAAAAAGGGCGCTGTTCGGTTGTGCACAGAAAAGGAAAGAGACGTCCGCAAGTACGTGGTGGCGGCTATGCAATAGAAGGAAGACGTCGCAGCGAAGGAGCCGAAGCTGCAGCCGGTGATGCGCAGTCGAGGACAGAGCAAAAGCAAAGGCAATCTGTTGAACACACACGAAGCTCATCAACTTGCTTGCATGCATGCATGTGGAACGCATGTAGCAAGCATGAACTCTACCCATGAAGCATCAGCCTGATTCACCTTGCACTAGGTACGGTTGCTTTCTTGCGTGTACGGATAAAGGAAATTGCAGGTTACAGTAATAACGAAATTGCAATACTAATTTCTGTTTTTGTTTTTCGTTCGCATGCTTATCTTGATTTTAGATTGATTCACTGTTTCTTCATGATGACTTTGATTTGATATATTCTAAACCTTCCTAGGGTATTAATTAATTGATCTAAAAAGTTTGATTGGTTAATTCCTTGTAGATTTTGTTTAATCACGAAATTAGGGTTTAATCAATTCGCGTCATTATTGATACAGTCAGCTTGCCAAGCTTATACCTTTTGATCCGTAGATCCGATTGAGTCGATTCTTCTTGAGTTAGTTTCTAAATTGAATCTAGTTTCTACAGTAAACATTTCACATCATTCCGACGGTTGGATCTTCAGAAATTCATGTTTTAGTGAACATAGGTCAATCTGTTTTTTGCTGAGAATCAAAACAATTTTCATAAATTGGTTATGGGTGTTTTGATAATCAATAAAATTTTGAATTTAGCTTCCGTGCAATCATTCACCCCCCTCTGATTGCTATATTATTATATATCGATCCTACAGGCCCTTCGAATGAAATTACAAATATAGTTATTTTCTAGACCACAAAACACCAGTAGACACCAATAGACGACACATGTCACTTACTGCACTCTCCTTACATACTTTTTTCTCTTCACCTTTTGCTCTTCGAACGAAATTACAAATCTAGTCATCTTCTAGACCACAAAACACTAGCAGGCGACACGTGCCACCTACTGCACTCTCCTACCTCGGCAGGTATATATTGAGCTCTGATACCGCGACAAGTACTTATTGAGCTCGTGCATCGCGGTACCACCATGCTGCGGAGCTTGGGAACCACAGTAGCTTATCTCGATGTTTTTGCGGTTGAAAAGAGTACTAGATTTGTGATTTTATTTGAAGTTGACCAAAGTAAAAAAAAAACAATGCAAAGAAACCAAATAGAACTCAGTCCAGGGCCCCTTGTAAGTTCAAGCTCCTTTTGGTTTTGGTGATTGATTTTTTATTAATGTTTAATCATTATTTAATGACAAATCTAATCATTATGAGACTAACCTTTTTATTGAGCTTTATTCTTATTAGTCTTATTTGGATGAAAAATGAAAAACCCAAGGTATGGGCTCGTATTCATTTATCTTATCTTATTACATACTTTGGATACAAGTTAAAGGATTTACTCTACCGCTTTTTAAACATCAATATATGTATTATGTTTCTAAATTCTATATATACATGAATACACACATTTAGGGGGAGTTCATGATTTAACTTAAGTTTCAATAGTATTGATCTATTTCTTCTTGCCAAATATATTAAGGCTCATTACTTTGAAACTAATCCTTGAGTATACATAAAACTTGTGTAGTTGTAGTATACTCATGGAATATAGTATAAACTCTAAAGCAATCTCAAATTGAATACGTGCATACTGATTCAAAATTAATTATCCATATGCACAAGTTAAAGTAGAGTTCATTCTATGGTTGATGGTCTAAATTGTATTGATCCTTTTCTATATATTCCACATTTCAATTGGATCATTACTTGGAAACCATCAAAATCAGTATATGAAACTGTAAGATCGAGGATGAGCCTAGAGGGAGGGTGAATAGGCTTTTTAAAAAATTTCTATCACTAATGAGCACTAAATAACCTTATGACAAAAATCAAATAAATTTGCGAAAGAGTAAACTGAGGTTTTTGACAGACAAGGCCTGAAATATCTAGGCTCACTAGTGCACCAACATAAACAACAATTCTAAAACTGGCAAGCAAATAAAATAGTCCAATAAAGTAAAAACTGGAAAGTAAAGGACAAGAGACACAAGGATTTTTCACCGAGGTTCAGAGATCAACTCCTACGTCCCCATTAGAGCACTTCACACGAAGTATTGCTCCACCAAAAGCTAGTTTCAATAGCTTTGGTAATCACTAGGGTAACTCTTTCACCACTCCAGTGAGGTGAGTTCCAACCTCTCACAATTGTGGTGGCCTTCCACAAACCTTGTTGGATAGGTCACACAAAATCACTTCCGAGCCGTCTAGGAACACAGAGTTCCAAGAGTAATAGACTATCCACAAGTCCAATCTCTTGGTTCACTATCACAACACTAGCTAGACTAAGCTTGGAGCGAGATCACTTTGGAAATTTTTGAGATCAAGAGTGAAATTCAATCTCCTTGATGGCTTTTGAGCTCTAGTATGCTAAAATATCAAGGAGACGCAAAAGTTCTTCTTCAACGCTGCCATGGAATGGCTTATATAGCCAACAAAAGGAATATAGCCGTTACAACAAATTTATGGCTGTTGGATGTGTCAGAATGTCAAAAAATTTGTAAAGAAATATGCTCTGGACTTAGTTTAATAAGCTTCACATTTTGTCTAATGCACAACGAACCAATTGGATTAAAAATGCCATTTGCGACGGACCAAAACAGCATGGTCCGTCATACACATACTTTGAGAGAAATTGAGTCCACCTTGAAAGCCAGCAAAAGACAGTTTGCGCCGGACCGAAAATGTTGGTCCGTCGCAGAAGGAAAACATACTGGTTTTGGACCGGCGGGCTACTTTTCATTAGAACAATCTTACAGTGAGAGTCACATTTGCGATGGACCATGAAAGTTGGTCCGTCGTACACATGAAACTAACTACGGACTGAAATTTGACTTCAACAAAAACAAGTCGGTCATACATAGTGTATGCTCGGTTTGACTCTCGAATAAGTGATTTCAGCGTCGGCCCAAGACAATAAGGTCCGGCATAAATGCAGTGTGCGTCGGTCTAAAAATCAGACATGACCAAGTTGGTCCGGCGTGAATGGTGTACGCTCGGTTTGATTTTGTAAGGGTAGAGGATTGAATTTTGAGGGGAAATAAGATGAAGTGACCTTTACTCCAAGTTAGGGCTGGAAAAAAAGCTCATTTGTGGGGCTCGTTGGCTCGGTTCAAAATTGCTTCAATTACACTCTTTTTTTGATTAATCATTAAATGCGTTAATTTTGAATGAAATTGGTTTTTGCTCTGGCTCGGCTCTGCTTGGCTCGTTGGCTCGATTCTAAAAATACTTCCAAATTGTAAATAAAATTATATTAACTATAACTGTGTCAATTTCAAAAAAAGCTTGAAAAAACGACTACTTGGCTCGATTTCCACCCCTACTCCAAGTAATTTTAATGATTTGCCCTATGAACCAAGGTACTTACTCGTGCATAATCCCCCTTGATAGTGCGGCTAATCTATAGCTATCCTAGCTACATGGCTTGAACCAACTCCCAAGCCAAAACTAGTAACAAAGGTCCTTAGCCTTTTTCCTTCATTCCAAGATGTCTTTACTCATAACAATTTAACTGAAATTTAAATTGTGTTCGGTTCTCATTTAATCATAAGGCTCTTCATCATGTGTTGATGGTTTGCTTTGTTGATTAAAATATAAATGAAAAGTTCTTAAGTATATGAAGCATTAGTTGCATTAATATACCCAAGAAAATTAATATTTTTAATCAATAGCTGTGCATAGAATGCAAGTCTATTATACTACCTGCATGGCTTATTCCAAGTGAATGGCTGGCATGGTTATTTTGCATAAAGCAACATTTACAAAGGATTAAGGTATATAGATTGAAATGATTGCAAAACAAATATCATTACTAAGTAACTTTCTCATTTATTTCACAAGGTATATTGGCACACAGCCTAAACCAATTCCATCCTTTCCAATAGCACACAACCTCCCTTTTTAAGTTTTATTTTCAAGATCTAAATCTTGACTGTAATTTCAGAGCATTATCTAATACCGTGGACACAGCTATTCGAATAGGTTTGACACACTCTACAGAGATTATACACTTTACCCCCAAGACATGATCACGTTACAATGCCAAGCTATTATCACACTTACTTTGGTGTGATGGCTGAGTGATCACGACAAAACCTTTCGAAAGACCTTATCTTAACATTGACCCTCCTGGTAATGCCATACTCTACCCTTCCCTTACTAAGAGCAGAAGTATAAGACCAACATACCGTTGAACTGATATGAGGCTACAGCGGCACATGCAATCCCCCATAACCACACACTAAGTTTGGTTATCATCTTCATCAGGCTTCAATGCTAAGACTTGGTAATCCTAATTAGTTAATTTCGTCCAATTCCAGACATGTGGTTGTATGTTTGGCCCAGATCAAAACTTTGCAAGGTTAAGTCCTTAATTGACCGATGCAAAACTTCCAATCACTCAAATGGCACACAGCCCTCACATCCACTCATATGGCACATAGTCTTTGCTCAAATAGCACATAACCCCTCACATTCACTCATCCTAGTGCCACTAAGGCCCACCATGGCACATAGCCTCTTGCCACTTGCCTGAGTTAAGTCCCTTCATAAAAGTGTGGGTGATCAGTCCCACCTGTAGTCCTGAGTTAAGTCCCTTCATAAAACGAGACTGTCTGGCTTTATCTGTCGCTACATCCTCAGGTGCGTAGCGAGCAAGCTGTGTGAACTTGTTCAGGTATTCGGCCACAGGCTGATTACCTTGCTTCAGTGCTCTGAACTCCTCCTTCTTGAGATCCATGATTCCTTTAGGCACGTGATACTGATGGAATGCAGCTGTGAACTCCTCCCAAGTGATGTCCTGAGGGTTCACTTGCGTGGCACAGAAGTTCTCCCACCATTCGGCGGCTGTTCCTTCCAACTGATGAGAAGCGTAGAGTACCTTCTCATTTCCTATGCATTGAGCAATGTGTAGCTTCCTCTCAATTGACCTTAACCAGTCGTCGGCCTCCAACGGATTGGCATTCCCAGAAAAAGTGGGTGGGTGAGTCCTCATAAACTTTGACAGCCTTGTATTCAAGCGTTGTCCCCGATTGACTTGATTAGTCGTGGCCTGAGCAAAGGACGTTTAGCATCTGTTGCATCATAGCATGCATCAACTGAGTCTGAGCAGCAAGAAATGCTCCAAAATTCTGCATGTCCAGTGGCGGTGCTGGTGCTCCATCATTGGGGTTTTCTGTTGGGCGAGAACCACTTCCATTGCCTCCAAGGTTTCCGCGGGTGTTCACCATCTGTCGATTTGCTCTAGGTTTTAGAGATGAGAGGGAAACAAGAATAGACAAGTAATATGGAACTTATGCGGGGCGAAAGGTGTAGCTTTAAGGTCCAACTTTATTAACTAATGATATCAATAACTTGGTATGGTTGCTTACAATGCCTAAAGGCCTTGCAACATATACTGCACACTCAGCAAGCAATGAAAATCCAAATTGAACTAACACTGGAGTCTAACGCCTAAAGGGTGACTCTTTATTCTATGACGCGACTCAAGAAGGAGTCTCACTATAGAACCTACGCCACTCATCGAAAACCTCCACGGCCTGGTACGGATGTCGCGGCATAGGCGCGAAACGATTGCCATGTCCAAAGAATCGTGTCATCTATGGTAGTCGAAGAAGCGGTGTCCTCCTCAAGCTCGGCTCCTCCGGTCCGCTCGTAGCTCGAGCATTGGCTCGCTCGTGCATACAATGCCGTCTCTAACTCTCCAATCCTTTGCGTAAGGTGTGACACATACTCTTGAGCTTCCCGCCATCTCGTTTCTTCTCTGCCGTGATCTCCTTGCGGGCCTTCAGAGCTCCTTGCTTGTATCATCGAGTACATCCTCCTGGCGACAACAAGTCGTGCCAATCAGGTGACCATGGCATCCTCATCCTGAATCGCCGGTCAAGAAGGTTATTGCCGCGCGGATGATAACGGAACACCGTGCTCTCCAACTCTCTGGCGTAGATACGGGTAATGTGCCGCATTGCTCGTCGTGATACTTCTTGGATACCCATCCGCATTGTAGACCTCCCGGCAAAGCAGGTGTATCGGGCGATTGCCTGGGCCCTTCTTCCTAGCAGGCACCACAATCTTCACGCCACAAGCCTTGATCAATCCTGCTTGCCTGATTACTTCCACTTGGTATTGTGGCTTCTCAAAGTCTCCGAGAGTCTCAGAGCATACGCCAAAGTTCCGCGGGCGTGACCAACCTCCAGATCGACGTAGTTGAACTCTCCCTCCATCTGTCACAAGAGTGCTCACGTAAGAATTCAAATTTTTAAATCGTGACAAGGTAAGGGAAAAATTCAGCAAGAGGCAAGAAAAGAGAGAAGGGATAAGTCGAGATATCATTTCTTATCTTGACAACCTTTAGCTTTTAGAAAATAGGTTTTAACCTCTCTATGACCATTCTAGCTAGGGTTGAGCCTTTACGGTCAAGATGGCTCGATACCACCTCTCGCCGGGACCCGAATTTGCAAATCCGGACCCTTCGTGTATTCAGCACTAGTCCAGAACGCGCTAGTGCACACGCCTTAACATCGGTAATTATCACAATCATACCACTCGATACTAATAAAGTACTTTAATTAAATAGTCAACCGGTTACTCGACCTTATGGTCAAGTTACAAATATACGCTACGCAGGCGAAAACTTATTAAGAGAGAAATAGTAGCAATGAAAATAAGATAACTTCGTGGCGCCATCCAAGATATACCACAGTGCAATCGACCGGGCTCGCTTCCCTAAGTAGACGGTTCCTCGTGGAGCTCCTCCTCCAAAGCCGGTGTAGTCTCCTCTTCAACGGTGTGGTATTGTGGCAAGGGTGAGTACTTGGTACTCAAAGAAGTCATGCACGTAATGCAGGCTAATAGACTATATGCATGGCTTGATACAAAGGAATAGCTCAAGGTATATTTGCAAGAAACAAAGATTTGACAAGTAGCATAAGTAGATTCGGAAGCAAGATAAGCAAGTATAGCATAAATAACTTTTCAAGGATTTTAATAAACATCTTTCCCATCCTAGTCCACATTTCCATCAACATCATTATTAAACCAAACCCAACCTTTCAAGTCCAAGTTATTTTTGAGAAAATCTAACCCTTGACTGTAATTCCCGAGCGATGTCCATTACCATGACACGCTTATTCGAATAGATTGTACACTCTGCAGAGGTTATGCACTTTACCCACAAGATACAGTCAAACACCACAAACGCGAGTTCCCGTAACAAAGTCTTTCGGAAACTTTTAACAATACAAGTGGTCCTCCCCGGTTATTGCACACTAACCCTTCCCTTAGCTAAGGCGAAGTTTAGGCCAATCAACCGTTAGATGGGTACCTGGCCGCAGCCCCGGTACGCTCCCCCGTACAACTTACACAAAGGGTGTAGTTGACCTCCTGAGGTCCCACAGGTACGTTATTAGCAACTTAGTCAACTAGGTCCGTCCCATTACAGACATGTGGTTGCACGTTAGACCCAGTTCAAAGGCTTGCAAGGTGAAGTCCTTAGGGTGACCAGGGCAAGACTACCCGAAGAACCAAACCAACATTCTCAATGCCACAACTGGCCCACCTGATTATTCTTGCCACATGCCCCGGTCGAAAAACTATTTATCAAACCCCAGTTGATTACCATGCATCACGTGCCATCAACATCACATGATACCTTTCCAAAACAGGTTCAATATATCATTAGGTCAATATTAACATTTGATTGTCCAAAATCATGTCATGAGCACGTAGCAGGTCTAAGCAGTATACTACAACGGTCTAAAACCCATGTTGGCAATTTAATAATGTCCAACTAGTAATCCACAACTAGGGTGACAAGGGTCATGGCACATATTTAAATAATCAAGGTGTCATACAGCAAATTGGTATTTATCTAATCCCCCATATTTAAATAAAGTATTTTCTAATTGAACTAGCATGCAATAGGTTAAATCAAAATAGGTTTCAAAATAGGATAAACATGGTCAAAGCACAACTTGCCTTCAAAAAGTACTTGTTCTTGGTCTTGAGTTGGATCCTGAGTCAATACTTCTCCTTCGAATCCTTCCGGCACTTCAACGTCTACTCGTAAAGCGTGCAAATAGCAACCAATGAATAAAACAGTAGATAAAAACATCCAAACATCCAAATAAAGTCCATAAACAGAGAGAGCATAATTTTATGAATTTTTAGAAACTGGAATCACAAATTCGGAGTTAAAATGCAAAAGTTATAGCATTTTGAAGTTTCAATAATCAATTAAATAATTTTACAGAGAAAAACTTTAGTCAAAAAATTAAATAAAATTCATATTTAGGTAGATCTCAATTTTATACAAATTTAGAAATTTGACTCACTCAAATCGGAGTTGAAACGCAAAAAGTTATAAGCGTTTGAAGTTTGAAACAAAATCAAATCATTATTTCGAATTAATAAATCATTTTCTTTTTCGAAAATTAATTATTGCGTCAATGAGGACACGTGGCAGCCTCTCGATTGGTCTCACGACGTCACCGGTCCATGGACTCGGTCCCACGCCGGCCGGGTCTACCGTGGACTCGGCCCACGACTCCACATGTTGTCGATGTGTGGGTCCTCGGTGACGCCATTGTCGACGTCACGGGCTCGACCACGTTGTCGACAGTGGGACCCACCGATGACGTCATGGGTGACGTCACGGTGCTGTCGCTGACACGCGGGCCCGGCGTGTCAGTGACCCACGCGCACGCCCGCGTGGCGCGGTGGTTCGGCTCCCTGGACACGTGGCGCGATCATGTCCGTTGATTTGAAAATCAACGGCCGTGATTAGATCCAGGGTTAACACGTTGAAAACCACACGGTGATCATGGGCCGTTCGATCTAGATCGGACGGTCCAGATCTAACCCTACGCTGACGCTGCTACCGCACGTGATGATCGTGGGCCGTTGGATCTTGTTCCAACGGTCCAGATCCAATCTGATCTTCTAAAGCCTCAGGGAAACATGGACTCACCGTGATCGTCGGATGGGGATCGAACGGTCCGTGGAGCTCGCGAGTCCGGCGATGGAGGTCGGTGGCGCAGGCTGCCGGGGTTGAGGATGACGACCTACGAAGCGGCGTTTGGAGCACGCTCCGGCGATGTGAGTGCACTTCCCGACGCTGCTCGGTGCGAGGAGCTTGATCCGGTCTCACGGCCGCGAAGAGTCCTCGCCGACGACTTTAACGCCAAAACCGAAGCAAAACCCCGCCAACTACGGCGAGCGATTTAGGGCTACCTAGGGTTCCACGGCGCTGAAACTGGGCAAAACACGCAGCAAACAACGCAGGCGATCCTCGGGGCGGGACCCGTCCTTCTTATACGGCCTCGGCTTGCGGGATTTTCGCGAACCCTAACCGAACTCGGTCATGGCGTGGCGGCGCAGTCCGTCTCCGGGTCGGATCGGGAACGATGACGCGCAGCCGTTGAATCTCGATCCAACGGCTCGCGTGCGAGCGGGTTTGGCCGAGCCAATGACGGCCGGTCCGGTCGGACTCGAACTCGAGTCTGACTCGGGCTCGGTCGGATGAACAGTACTTGACCCAACTCGAATTTCCAGCGATTTAATATTTAAAATAATTTCCAGAATTCATTTAATTCATTAAAAATAGCAAAAGACTCAGAAAAATTCCAGAAAAATTCTGGAAAATATTTTAGGGTATTTGGGACTCAAATAAAATATTTCCAACAAAATTTTATTTGCAAAGTTTAATTCTTTAATTATTTCAAAATGGAATAAATTCAAATAAATTCCAAATAAATCCAAATAAATTCCAGAAAATTCCAAAAATTCACCAAAGTGCCAAATCACACAATAATTTAAGAAAAGCAAAATTTTAGGGTGTTACAGAATGTAGTACGGCAGAGATAGCGATTGTTTCGATCCTAGATATGTATTGTTAGAAATGTAGCAAATTTTTGTACGAATAAATAAGTATTTTTGTAGCATATAGATATACCAACGCAAAGTTGGGGGTCGTAATATTTTTTACGGAAAGTATTTAATTCGTGGGTGAATGATTGGATTTGCAGATATGGCAGAACGAGTTCAATTTAGAATATATTATGGCGAAGGGGTTGTAATGTATGGTTCGGAGGGTGCAGATCTAAGTAACTTCCAAAGATGTAGACGTAAGTTTGAGTAGGGTCGAAGAGCGCACATTTTCTTCAGTGATGAAGTGGTTGTATTATACTTTTCGGATGGAAGAAGAGAAGTGGCAGCTGAAGGTATTTTGTGTCTGTAGTATGCAGAACAATCCATTTTGTTGGGAGCTAGTTGAGTTGAAAGGAACCGCATCGTGGAGATCATATGTGAGGGGGACAGAGCAACGGGGATGGAACCGGGTGCTTTTAGTGCAAGCCTATGCCCGGATGTAGCTCCTCAAAGAAGAAATGGACGGTGGGGAGTGTAGTCAGGCTCAAAATGAGTTAAGTTTTGGTGACACCGAAATTGGGGGATCTAACCGTGGGCAGTACATCCAGACAGCGAACGAGGACATTATTTGCCAAAGTGGTGAACAATCTGAATTTGGGGAGGACGAAGCAAATGTTGGACAAGTAGCGCTGGGACTAGCAGACGAAGGTGAGCAAATTGATGAAATAACAGTTAGGATGGAAGAGGAAGACCGTGAGTACGGCATGGCAGAAGTGGAAGACGACGATGAGTCCGATGAGGAAGATGGAGGTACGGAGCCGCCTGTGCCAGCCGAGTGGCGCAGACATCAATTTGAGAGGTTCATTGTTAATGAAACCAACGACATACGTTGGCAGTACAGCCCCAACGAGGTTAGGCCTCGGTACAAGATGTACGCGACAAAGGAGGCCGTGCGGCAGATCTTTGTGAAAGATTGGGCCTTATCATTAAGAAGGACTTTCAGGGTTAAGAAATCCACGCCACCGCTCACGACGTGGTGTGTGAGATCCATGGCTGTCCGTGGAGAGTGCACGCATACAAGCCGAAGTGGGGCACCCATTGGTTATGCTTTCGAAGGTTGAGCAAAGACACCATGTATGATTGAGGAAACAATGATGGCTCACAGGAACCTGTCATCTGGGTTTGTCGCGAATATCATGTACTCAGAGATAGTGGAGAACTTGACTTATGAGCCCCG
Organism: Rhipidocladum racemiflorum; assembly: GCA_036346355.1. NCBI lineage: Eukaryota > Viridiplantae > Streptophyta > Magnoliopsida > Poales > Poaceae > Rhipidocladum > Rhipidocladum racemiflorum. The sequence goes on from CM070579.1 coordinate 75,737,443, forward strand.
TGCTATTATCCGAGCTCTCGAGAACAGATATCGCACACAATTAGCTATGGGAAGGCTTGGAGGGCGAAACAGAAGGCCTTAGAAACGAGGTTTGGGAAGTTTGAAGACTCGTACCACAATCTGCCCACCTTTGCTTTCGGTTGCATTCAGGGAAGAAATCCCGGCACTTACTATGATTATCAAGATTGTCCGTCAATCAAGTGGCCAACTAAAAGGTATCTCGAGGAGAGTGTTCTTCGCATTCTGAGCTTGCATTAAGGCGTTTCTACCACTGCCGCCCATTCATTGTGCGTGGACGGCACATTCTTGATCGGAAATACAAAGGGCAAATTTTGACAATTGTGGGTGTTGACGGAAACAACCAGATTCTCGCTGCTGCATTCGCCTTTGTAGAAAGTGAGAACTATGAGAGTTGGCTATGGTTCCCGCGGAACTTGAAGATTGGGGTGGTCAAAACTCGTCAGGATGTGTGCGTCTTGCACGAGCAGTGCATGCCGGGTCTCCGCTTAGTGCGATCAACCAGCTTGCAACAAAAGGCAGAGGAGCCATTTCCATGGCCTGACTTGCAGAGCCGATGGTGCATGAGGCATTTGGCCACAAATTTCTACAAGCAATTCAGGAACAAGGAACTCATGAACATGTTCAAAAGACTATGTAAGCAGAACCAGGAGAGCAAGTTCCGGACTCTGTGGAAAAATATCGATGAGCTGATGTAACATCCCAAAATTTGGGTTTTCAAAAATTTTGGTTTAGTTTAGCTTCCCGAAAATTTTAGTTGATTTTCTCGCGTTTATAAAACTTGATTTGAATTTTCTAAAAGCTAAAACAATTTAATTTAATTATTCTAAACCTCAAATAAAATTTATTTTATTTTATTTGGATTCCTTGTGTTCCAAGAAGTTCTTGTGTAATTTTTGAGATTTTTCGGAGCTCGTTTGCTATTTATTGGATTTATTCGGAATCATTTTGTATTAAGCCCTTCTGTTAAAATTAATTAATTATTTGGAAAAGTTTATATAAAGTTTTGTTGAAAATATTTTATTTGAGTTGGAAATATCTCAAAATATTTTCTGGAATTTTTCTAGAATTTTTCGGGTATTTTTATTGCCCCAAATTATTTATTTAATTTTTGGAATTATTTCATTTCGAAAATTGTTAGAAAATCGGATTTGGCGCTTGGGCTCGATCACTTCTTCTCTTCCCCGCTTACCCACCCCGCTATCCGCCTTGCTCACGGGCATTGTTTTCTCATGAGCTAGCCTGGCTGGCCAGCCTAAGCTAACCGGCAGCCACGCTCCAAGAAAGTCGGGCCGCTGGCTACGCTGCCAAGCTGGCCAGACTCGCCAAAGCCGTTGGCCGAAGCCGCAAGACTAACGCTGGCCGCGCCAGCCGTGGCGCTCAAGACTGGCCAGGCCACGCCACAAGGCTGATGACAGCCACCGATCGCCGATCGGACGGCCGAAACGGCCACGCCACCCGTGTCCGCTTTCGTACCGCGTAAGTGCTCGATAAAATGCCCAAACCGACCCAAACACCTCCAAACACGCCCAAACTTGATTTTTGATCTAGCCTCTTCCCAAACTTATATAAGGGTTCCTAGACTCCTCCCACGCGCCCCTAGCCACAGATTATTCTCCAAAACTCCGAGATCCATCCAATGTCGCCTGAACGCCGCCCAACGCCGGCCGAACTTTGGAGCCGCGTCCCCGGCAACTCGTCGACTCTTTTTCGAGATCCGTCTTCTCCGTAGTGTGCCACAAGGTACCATCTACTTGCTGTCCAAAATTCAGCCAATTTGGTCCACGGGATCAAAAGTTACGGCCGCTTTCAATCTCGAATCTTGCCGAGGCCATAACTCCCTCAATTTTTCGAGTTTGACGGTGAAATTTTTTGTGTAGACTCCTGGGGATGTCCTCTACAGGATGCACATCTTGCCCCAAGGTTTTGCCTCTGGATTTGGCGCAGAAAAATAAATTCTCCGTTCGGACTGCGTTCTGCATAGCGGCAAACTTCCTCGCGCGTCCCCGCTGTTCCAGAAGGTATTTCTTCGAGCCACCTGCGCCACGGTGTGCCTCTTGGTCCCATCTAGCTCTCGGTCAAATTTCGTTAAGTTCGATCATTATTCTAGAAGTTATGGCCGCCCAAAGTTTTGATCCGAAACCCGTTAATCGCCAGCTTGTGATTAATCCGAAGGGCGCCGCAAAATCCGCCTATACCGCTGAGATCGCCTCGTCGCGTTCTACGCAGTAGACATTCTCCCTTTGCCATCCCATCCTCCGGAATTTTTTTTTATATATTTAGGCCACCGCTTGCCGCCGCTGGCGCCGCTTTTGACGCCGGTTATTTTGGTTCGCCCGGCCGTGGTTGTCGCGTCGGAGGATCATCTTTTACTGTTTTGGATCATACTTAAGGTTCTTTTGGTCTCCGTTTGCCGAGAAGCCCGGCGCCCGCTTTAAACCGCCGTTTTTCGGCCTAAATCGTTGCCGCCGGTTCGCAGACCGGTTAACCGCCTTTGTAGCATTCTACCGCGGCCATGTCGTTGCACCGACGGTCGCTACTTCGCTTCATGAAGTCTCCTATCATTGTTGACTTCCACCGTTAACGCTCGCGTTAACGTTCCACCGTTAACGCTTCGCTGCTAACGCCGCCGCTAACGCTTCGCTAACGCTTTCCCGTTAACGCTTCTTCCGTTAACGCCTGCTAACGCTCCTCCGCTAACGCTTTTGCCGACAATGTTTCACCGTTAACACTGCATGCGTTAACGCCCGCTGGTAACGCCTCTTGCCGTTAACGCTTTGTCATTAACGCCTCCGTTAATGTTCCTTCATTAACGTTTAAATGCGTTAACGCCGCCGTGCGCTCCTCGCGATTAATGTTTTGCCGTTAACGCCCGCCGTTAACGCTTTCGCCGTTAACGCTTTCGCCGTTAACGTTCCACCGTTCACGCTCCATCGTTAACGTTTCGTCGTTAACGTTTCATCGTTAACAATTGGCTCTCTTCGCCTCGTTGTCATCGCATGCGTGTATTCTTGCACAAACCCTAGTGCGATGCCTTCACCTGTTCTATCATCATGACGTGAGCCTAGTCTCATCGTCATATCATCTTCAAGCCGAATCAAAACCCTAACCGAAGACCGGTTTGATGAACTAAGTTTATCGTGAGCCGCGTTGTTATCTTTGCAATCTTTCCCGTTGTCTCAACCGTGGTAAGACACTTGTCTTGTCTTATCCCTGAAGACCTAATCTGCCTTTAATCGAGAATTCCTTCGTGGACTTGGTCGATAGACCATTGGCCATCTGTCATACCCTCGCGTCTGATCTATCCGCTCTTTTTTGTTTGACTGCGGTCCGCTCGGTCAACAAAAGTCAACTTCAAGAATCGCTTTAGTTCATGCGAACTAACATATCCGTATGGACCCGATCTATAGATCGAGAGCCCATATGTCGCTATTCGTCTGATCAAGATAATAACTTCGGAAGAAATATTCTTCGGAATATTATTCTTTCTTTCCCAGTTATTAATCTTTCCTTTTCTGTTTTGCCGAAAGGTCGTTCTCTTTGTCAACTCTTCGATCTAACTGCTCGAGTTCCCAAATCTCTCCCAAGCCGTTGTGCCCAATGCCGTTCGCTCTTAATTTGGAGTTTACTTGATTTGTCTTTTGAATTGGTTTGTATTTGCTTCTTCCTTAATCGTTAGACGTGTCGTCCTAAGTCGCTCGAGCGAAATGAGGATCGAGAAAGTGGAAGTTGAAGCTCGAGGATCAAGGATCAAGGATAAAGAGTAAAGGACAGTAAAAGTTTGCAAGGGCCAGGCAAGTTGTGCTTTGACCATGTTGATCCTATTTCGAAATCTATTTTGATTCAAACTATTGCATGCTAGTTCAATTAGAAAGATACTTTGTTTAAACATGGGGGTTAGATAACTACCAATTTGTTATATGACACCTTGATTATCTAAGTATGTGCCATGATCCCTTGTCACCCTAGTTGTGGTTTACTAGTTGGACATTATTAAATTGCCAACATGGGTTTAGATCGTTGTAGTATACTGCTTAGACCTGCTACGTGCTCATGACATGATTTTGGACAATCAAATGATAATATGGACTTAATGATATATTGAACCTGTTTTGGAAAAGTATCATGTGATGTTGACGGCACGTGGTGCATGGTAATCAACTGGGGTTTGATAAACAGTTTTCGACCGGGGCATGTGGCAAGAGTAATCAGGTGGGCCAGTTGTGGCATTGGGAATGTTGATTTGGTTCTTCGGGTAGTCTTGCCCTGGTCACTCTAAGGACTTAACCTTGCAAGCCTTTGAACTGGGTCATACGCATTACAACCACATGGTCGGAATGGGACGGCCCTAGTTGACTAAGTCGCTAAGGACTCACTTGTGGAGCCTCAGGGTGTCAATTACACCGCTTGTGTGATTGTACGGGAGCGATCGTGGTCCGTGGGCCGATACCCATCTAACGGTGTGTTGGTCCCATACTTCGCCTTGGCTAAGGGAAGGGATGGTGTAGAGCACGAACCGGAGAGGACCACCTGTGTTGTTTGAGGCTTCCGAAAGGCTTTGTTATGATCGCTTATTCGCATACTCTTGTATGGCGATTCACACCGACGTGGTGAGTGGATTGTATCTTGTGGGTAAAGTGTATAACCTCTGCAGAGTGTAAAACCTATTCGAATAGCCGAGTCCACGGTACTGGACAATGCTCGGGGATTACAGTCAAGGGTTAGACTTTCTGAAAATAACTTGGATTTGGAAAGTTGGGTTGGTTTAATGGAAATGATGGAAATGTGGTTTAGGATGGGGAAAATGTTTACTAAACTTTTTGAAAAGTTATTTATGTTTTACTTGTTTCTACTGCTTTCGAATCTACTTATATTACTTTTCAAAAAGCTGTTTACTGCAAATATACCTTGAGCTATTCCTTTGTACCAAGCCATGCATATAGCTATTAGACTTGCATTCTGTGCATGACTTGCTGAGTGCTTTATGTACTCACCCCTTGCAAACAAACAATCACCAGTGAGCAAAAGTCTACCTCGTCGAAGAAGAAGAAGTTCCGTGAGAAGGCGATTATCTAGGAGTCGAACTCCTCGCCGCTTGCCTGTGGGCGTATTGATGGGATTCACCGATGTTCTTCGCTCATTCTGCTTATTTGGAGTTGAAGCCGTCGGGGTTTCACAAATGTAAGGTTGACCTTAAGGTCGCTCAATAGTTTATATTCTATTATTGAGTTATTTTTACTATTCCGCTGCGTATGATTGTGATATTCATCTATGTTGAGACTGTGTGCACTAGCGTGATCCTGGACTAGTGCTGAATACACAGAGGGTCCGGATTTGCAAATTCGGGTCCCGACAGAGGTGGTATCAGAGCCATACTGACTGTAGGTCTTGACCTTAGATAGATTGGCCGTCTTTAGGAGCTTCAAAATTATTTTCTAAAGAGAAAATTTAACTTTAAAGAATAATACATTCTTGACTTATCTTATTCTTCTATTCTTTCCCCTTTCTTTGAAAGTTCTATCCTTCCTTCGATTTAAATGGAAATCTTACGAGTTGTTCGAATAGTTAACGATGTTTCACACTTAAGGAGAAAGTGTTGGATGTCATTTGTCAACCTCAAGATCGCCGAGCTCAAGAGAAGTGGATCGATGAAGTCTTCAAGCTTGAAGAACCAAAGGCTTAGTAGTAAGTTGAGGCTCATGTGTGAGAGTCGCGTCTCATAAGATAGGAGTGTTACCCTTTTAGACGCTTAGATTATTGTGTGCTTAGGAATTTGGTTCTTTCTTGTTTGTCGAGTGTGCGTGATGTGTTGCAAAGCTTGTAGGCTTGAATAAGCAACCATACCAAGTTCTTAATAATGTTTGTATAAGTTTTTGGGTTAAACTCGCTCCCTCGCAATAGGACTCTTGAACCTCATCTATGCTTTTTCCTCTTACCTAAAACCTGGAGTGATCAACAAATGGAAAGGACCAACTACGCAGTGACTTTGAGGCAGTTCAAGTCGATTCGCTTGCTACCACTGGTGTCGTTGATAAAGCAGATAGTGACCAGCAGTCGTCCACTGTACCAACCGTGACAATTCAACACTCGGATCAGTTTGTCACTACCCAGACTCAGCTCATACAGATGATGGTGCAACAGATGAATGTTATCAGTGCCAAAATCAACCCCTCCACCACTAAAGTCGTAACCTCCTGTTCACAGTCAAAGTTTGCCTTGTTCATAAAGACTAAAACCACCCACGTTTGATGGATTAGCCACTCTCAAAGACGCAGAAATATGGCTTCGTGTCATAGAAGAGAAGCTTGCTTGGGTACAATGTGAAGATGAGGAGAAGGTCCCCTATGCTACTTGCCAGTTAGAAGGAGATGCATTAGCCTGGAAGAGAGGTTTCTACGCCACCTCGGAAGATGGACATACTATCACTTGGTTGGAAATTGCCACCGCCTTCGCCGCTTGTTGCGTCATCAGAAGATAGTGTGACTACCGCGAGTTCAGAGAAGAGTACAACCCCTGCACCTAATACCATACCGAGATGTTGTTCTTTGAAGTGTTGTCAGCCAAACAAGTTAGAAGACCGTGCATGCATCCGATGTGGAGAAATAGGATACACTGCTGATGCACATGCAATCAATTGTTCCAGCTGTGAAGGAAGCCATTTACCCGGAGAATGTCCTATGCGCAATATCACCTGCTATCTTTGCGAAGGTCGTGATCATTGCCCAGCTCAATGTCCCTTAGATCCAATAGTGACCGCTGTGACTCGGCATCAGCGAGAGAATTTTCGAGCCGTCATTGCTCAAGAGTTAGCGAAAAGAGAATGATTGTCATTCGCACTAGCTGTGCCACGTGAAGAAAAGAAGAGGAAGCATGTCAACCCTATCCATCTACCTCAGGAAATCAGTAGTACTTGGTCACCATGGAATTGTTTCTTGTGTGATAAATGAGGTCATTGGCCTAGAGAATGCCCCATCAACCCAGCACGATGACCCAAACGTTCATGTTACCACTGTGGCGAGTCAGGTCATTTGTTAAGGAATGCCACAGAAAGATCAAGCAATTTCGAAAGCCATGATCATCCCAGAAAATTACATCAGTAAAGATTATAACACAAAAAGTGAATGGTAAGGCTATGGAAGCAACTTGCTTAAGGAATCAGTTGAAGCAAGAAGAGTTGATTAACAAGACCTTGACCTAGAAGATGAGTGCAAGGAATTGGAAGACCACCGCAAGCATCAGAAGTCTAACCAAGGAGGACCACATAGCAATGAATGAGGAGTACCCCTCAACAATTCAGTTGCCATACTGCTCAGACTTTGTTAGAGACACTTTCACCTGTGCTTCGCCCTAATGGTCAGAGTTTTCATAACATCAACCTAGTGAAACGTTCTCAAAGAAAAAGCCTGCTGCCTAGAATTTGCTTTGCCTGTCATCAGCCAGAAAATTTTGCTAACCACTACTCTCAGAAGAAAGTGGTCACCGCTGATCGCATCGATCTCAGCTCTGCCCTACCAAGATTAGTGCCATGTCAGGAGGAAGCCAACAGATGTCAGTCAAGTGTTGCTTCAGATGCAATGAGCCGGGACACTTTGATAATAGTTGTCCTAGGAGAAAAGATATTTTATCCGCCCACTTCAATCCTAGTCCTTCACCTACCGAGACACTTACGTCAGAAAGTGAATTGTGAAGGAGTATTCGATTGATCTGAGTTTCGCCAATCTTTGAAGAATCAAGCCGACAAAGATAGTGCCGGACCAACCTAATGCTATCCAAGTCTGTTAAAGACCGCGTAATTGCATATAAGCTTTGTTGTCGACATCTGACTTGTCCAATTTCTAGAAGAAGCGAAAATCAAATGTTCAGAACGGAAGCAAGCGTGCCTATCAATGGAGTTGCCGTAAGCGTCGATGAGTGCGTGAGGTGTTCAAGATTTCCGACAAAGTTAGTATCAAGATTTTCCGTAGAAGAAGTGCCTCGTGGGTAAAAGGCATTACGCTTGGAGTCGGTGGACTTGTAAGAGGACCTCATCGACAAGGAGCGACTGCAAAATTTTGGATGTTACCAAGCGTTTGTTCGAAGCGACCCTGCCCAAAGTGTGTAGTTGCTTGGAAGTTCGAGGAAGCTCAAGAGTTGAGTCCCCTGAACCTAATTCTATAGTCACCTGAATCTCTGTGGACGAGATTCTAAGGGGGAGATTTGTAACATCCCAAAATTTGGGTTTTCAAAAATTTTGGTTTAGTTTAGCTTCCTAAAATTTTAGTTGATTTTCTCGCTTATAAAACTTGATTTGAATTTTCTAAAAGCTAAAACAATTTAATTTAATTATTCTAAACCTCAAATAAAATTTATTTTATTTTATTTGGATTCCTTGTGTTCCAAGAAGTTCTTGTGTAATTTTTGAGATTTTTCGGAGCTCGTTTGCTATTTATTGGATTTATTCGGAATCATTTTGTATTAAGCCCTTCTGTTAAAATTAATTAATTATTTGGAAAAGTTTATATAAAGTTTTGTTGAAAATATTTTATTTGAGTTGGAAATATCTCAAAATATTTTCTGGAATTTTTCTAGAATTTTTCGGGTATTTTTATTGCCCCAAATTATTTATTTAATTTTTGGAATTATTTCATTTCGAAAATTGTTAGAAAATCGGATTTGCGTTTGGGCTCGATCACTTCTTCTCTTCGCGTACCACTCGCTATCCGGCCCGGTCGCTCACTTTGTTTTCTCTCATGAGCTACCGCCGCAGCCAAGCTAACCGGCAGCCACGCTCAAGCAGTCGGTTACATAAGGCTCGGCTTCACATGCAGACTCACAAAGTCACACATGTTAGCGAGCACAAGGCCAAGACTAACGCTTGGCCGCTACAGCCGCGGCGCCCAAGACTTTTCGGCCAAAGCCACGCCACATGATGACAGCCACCGATCGCCGATCGGACGGCCAGAAAACGGCCACGTCACCCCGTGTCCGTTTCGTGCACGGTAAGTGCTCGATAAAATGCCCAAACCGACCCAAACACCTCCAAACACGTCCAAACTTGATTTTTTTTGATCTAGCCTCTTCCCCAAACTTATATAAGGGTTTCTAGACTCCTCCCACGCGCCCCTAGCCACAGATTATTCTCCAAAACTCCGAGATCCATCCAATGTCGCCTGAACGCCGCCCAACGCCGGCCGAAATTTGGAGCCGCGTCCCGGGCAACTCGTCGACTCTTTTCGAGATCCGTCTTCTCCGTAGTGTGCCACAAGGTACCATCTACTTGCTGTCCAAAATTCAGCCAATTTGGTCCACGGGATCAAAAGTTACGGCCGTTTCAATCTCGAATCTTGCCGAGGCCATAACTCCCTCAATTTTTCGAGTTTGACGGTGAAATTTTTTGTGTAGACTCCTGGGGATGTCCTCTACAGGATGCACATCTTGCCCCAAGGTTTTGCCCTCTGGATTTGGCGCAGAAAAATAAATTCTCCGTTCGGATCTGCGTTCGGACAGCGGCAAACTTCCTCGCGCGTCCCCGCTGTTCCAGAAGGTATTTCTTCGAGCCACCTGCGTCACGGTGTGCCTCTTGGTCCCATCTAGCTCTCGGTCAAATTTCGTTAAGTTCCGATCATTATTCTAGAAGTTATGGCCGTCCAAAGTTTTGATCCAAACCCGTTAATCGCCAGGTTGTGATTAATCCGGAAGGCGCCGCAAAATCCGCCTATACCGTTGAGATCGTCTCGTCGCGTTCTACGCAGTAGACATTCTCCCTTTGCCATCCCATCCTCCGAATTTTTTTATATATTTAGGCCACCGCTTTGCCGTCGCTGGCCGCTTTTGACGCGCCGGTTATTTTGGTTCGCTCCGGCCGTGTTGTCGCGTCCGGAGGATCATCTTTACTGTTTTGGATCATACTTAAGGTTCTTTTGGTCTCCGTTTGCGAGAAGCCCGGCGCCCGCCTTTAAACTGGCCGTAAATCTTCGGCCTTTAAATCGTTGCCGCCGGTTCGCGCACCGGTTAACCGTCCTTTGTAGCATTCTACCGCGGCCATGTCGTTGCACCGACGGTCGCTACTTCGCTTCATGAAGTCTCCTATCATTGTTGACCTCCACCGTTAACGTTCGCCGTTAACGTTCGCCGTTAACGTTCTGCCGTTAACGTTCGCCGTTAACGTTTCCCCGTTAACGTTTCCCCGTTAACGTTCTTCCGTTAACGTTCCGTTAACGTTCCTCCGCTAACGTTTTGCCGACAATGTTTCACCGTTAACACTCTGTCGTTAACGCTCCGTTGGTAACGTCTTGCCGTTAACGTTTTGTCATTAACGCTCCGTTAATGTTCCTTCATTAACGTTTCGTCGTTAACGCTTCGTCGTTAACGCTCCTCCGTTAATGTTTCCCCGTTAACGCCCGCTGTTAACGCTTTCGCCGTTAACGCTTTCGTCGTTAACATTCCACCGTTAACGTTTCATCGTTAACGCTTCATCGTTAACGTTTCATCGTTAACAATTGGCTCTCTTAAGCCTCGTTGTCATCGCATGCGTGTATTCTTGCACAAACCCTAGTGCGATGCCTTCACTGTTTCTATCATCATGACGTGAGCCTAGTCTCATCGTCATATCATCTTCAAGCCGAATCAAAACCTAACCAAGACCGGTTTGATGAACTAAGTTTATCGTGAGCCGCGTTGTTATCTTTGCAATCTTTCCCGTTGTCTCAACCGTGGTAAGACACTTGTCTTGTCTTATCCTCAAGACCTAATCTGCCTTTAATCGAGAATTCCTTCGTGGACTTGGTCGATAGACCATTGGCCATCTGTCATACCCTTCGTGCCCGATCTATCCGTCTCTTTTTGTTTGACTGCGTGTCCGCTCGGTCAACAAAGTCAACTTCAAGAATCGCTTTAGTTCATCGCGAACTAACATATCCGTATGGACCCGATCTATAGATCGAGAGCCCATATGTCGCTATCTGTCCGATCAAGATAATAACTTCGGAAGAAATATTCTTCGGAATATTATTCTTTCTTTCGATTATTAATCTTTCCCTTTTCGGTGTTTTGCCGAAAGGCCGTTCTCTTTTGTCAACTCTTCGATCTAATCCGTTCGAGTTCCCAAATCTCTCCCAAGCCGTTGTGCCCAATGCTGTTCGTTCTTAATTTGGAGTTTACTTGATTTGTCTTTTGAATTGGTTTGTATTTGCTTCTTCCTTAATCGTTAGACGTGTCGTCCTAAGTCGCTCGAGCGAATGAGGATCGAGAAAGTGGAAGTTGAAGCTCGAGGATCAAGGATCAAGGATAAAGAGTAAAGGACAGTAAAAGTTTGCAAGGGCCAGGCAAGTTGTGCTTTGACCATGTTGATCCTATTTCGAAATCTATTTTGATTCAAACTATTGCATGCTAGTTCAATTAGAAAGATACTTTGTTTAAACATGGGGGTTAGATAACTACCAATTTGTTATATGACACCTTGATTATCTAAGTATGTGCCATGATCCCTTGTCACCCTAGTTGTGGTTTACTAGTTGGACATTATTAAATTGCCAACATGGGTTTAGATCGTTGTAGTATACTGCTTAGACCTGCTACGTGCTCATGACATGATTTTGGACAATCAAATGATAATATGGACTTAATGATATATTGAACCTGTTTTGGAAAAGTATCATGTGATGTTGACGGCACGTGGTGCATGGTAATCAACTGGGGTTTGATAAACAGTTTTCGACCGGGGCATGTGGCAAGAGTAATCAGGTGGGCCAGTTGTGGCGTTGGGAATGTTGATTTGGTTCTTCGGGTAGTCTTGCCCTGGTCACTCTAAGGACTTAACCTTGCAAGCCTTTGAACTGGGCCATACGTACAACCACATGGCTGGAATGGGACGGCCCTAGTTGACTAAGTCGCTAAGGACTCACTTGTGGAGCCTCAGGGTGTCAATTACACCGTTTGTGTGATTGTACGGGGGAGCGTATCGTGGCTGTGGCCAGATACCCATCTAACGGTGTGTTGGTCCCATACTTCGCCTTGGCTAAGGGAAGGGATGGTGTAGAGCACGAACCGGAGAGGACCACCTGTGTTGTTTGAGGCTTCCGAAAGGCTTTGTTATGATCGCTTATTCGCATACTCTTGTATGGCGATTCACGGCTGACGTGGTGAGTGGATTGTATCTTGTGGGTAAAGTGTATAACCTCTGCAGAGTGTAAAACCTATTCGAATAGCCGAGTCCACGGTACTGGACAATGCTCGGGGATTACAGTCAAGGGTTAGACTTTCTGAAAATAACTTGGATTTGGAAAGTTGGGTTGGTTTAATGGAAATGATGGAAATGTGGTTTAGGATGGGGAAAATGTTTATTAAACTTTTTGAAAAGTTATTTATGTTTTACTTGTTTCTACTGCTTTCGAATCTACTTATATTACTTTTCAAAAAGCTGTTTACTGCAAATATACCTTGAGCTATTCCTTTGTACCAAGCCATGCATATAGCTATTAGACTTGCATTCTGTGCATGACTTGCTGAGTGCTTTATGTACTCACCCCTTGCAAACAAACAATCACCAGTGAGCAAAAGTCTACATCGTCGAAGAAGAAGAAGTTCCGTGAGAAGGCGATTATCTAGGAGTCGAACCCTGTCAGTTGCCTGTGGCGTATTGATGGGATTCACCGATGTTCTTCGTTCATTCTTTGTTTATTTGGAGTTGAAGCCGTCGGGGTTTCACAAATGTAAGGTTGACCTTAAGGTCGCTCAATAGTTTATATTCTATTATTGAGTTATTTTTACTATTCCGCTGCGTATGATTGTGATATTCATCTATGTTGAGACTGTGTGCACTAGCGTGATCCTGGACTAGTCTTTGAATACACAGAGGGTCGGATTTGCAAATTCGGGTCCCGACAGAGGTGGTATCGAGCCATACCGATCAGTGAGGTCTTGACCTTAGATAGATTGGCCGTCTTTATGATCTTCAAAATTATTTTCTAAAGAGAAAATTTAACTTTAAAGAATAATACATTCTTGACTTATCTTATTCTTCTATTCTTTCCCCTTTGCTGAAAGTTCTATCCTTCCCTTCGATTTAAATGGAAATCTTACCTGAGTTGTTCCGAATAGTTAACGATGTTTCACACTTAAGGAGAAAGTGTTGGATGTCATTTGTCAACCTCAAGATCGTCGAGCTCGAAGAGAAGTGGATCGATGAAGTCTTCGAAGCTTGAAGAACCAGGTGCTTAGTAGTAAGTTGAGGCTCATGTGTGAGAGTCGCTGTCATTAAGATAGGAGTGTTACCCTTTTAGACTCTAGATTATTGTGTGCTTAGGAATTTGGTTCTTTCTTGTTTGCTGAGTGTGCAGTATGTGTTGCAAAGCTTGTAGGCTTGGATAAGCAACCATACCAAGTTCTTAATAATGTTTGTATAAGTTTTTGGGTTAAACCTGCTCCCCTGCAATAGGACTCTTGAACCTCATCTATGCTTTTTCCCTCTTACCTAAAACCCTGGAGTGATCAACAAATGGAAAGGACCAACTACAGCAGTGACTTTGAGGCAGTTCAAGTCAGTTCAGTTGCTACTACTGGTGTCAGTGATAAAGCAGATAGTGACCAGCAGTCGTCCACTATACCAACCGTGACAATTCAACACTTGGATCAGTTTGTCACTACCCAGACTCAGCTCATACAGATGATGGTGCAACAGATGAATGTTATCAGTGCCAAAATCAACCCCTCCACCACTAAAGTCGTAACCTCCTGTTCACAACAAAGTTTGCCTTGTTCATAAAGACTAAAACCACCCACGTTTGATGGATTAGCCACTCTCAAAGACGCAGAAATATGGCTTCGTGTCATAGAAGAGAAGCTTGCTTGGGTACAATGTGAAGATGAGGAGAAGGTCCCCTATGCTACTTGCCAGTTAGAAGGAGATGCATTAGCCTGGAAGAGAGGTTTCTACGCCACCTCGGAAGATGGACATACTATCACTTGGTTGGAAATTGCCACCGCCCTTCGTCAGTTTGTTGCGTCATCAGAAGATAGTGTGACTACCGCGAGTTCAGAGAAGAGTACAACCCCTGCACCTAATACCATACCGAGATGTTGTTCTTTGAAGTGTTGTCAGCCAAACAAGTTAGAAGACCGTGCATGCATCCGATGTGGAGAAATAGGATACACTGGCCGATGCACATGCAATCAATTGTTCCAAATTGTGAAGGAAGCCATTTACCAGGAGAATGTCCTATCGCAATATCACCGCTATCTTTGCGAAGGTCGTGATCATTGCCCAGCTCAATGTCCCTTAGATCCAATAGTGACCGCCGTGACTCGGCATCACGAGAGAATTTTTCGAGCCGTCATTGCTCAAGAGTTAGCGAAAAGAGAATGATTGTCATTCGCACTAGGCGTGCCACGTGAAGAAAAGAAGAGGAAGCATGTCAACCCTATCCATCTACCTCAGGAAATCAGTAGTACTTGGTCACCATGGAATTGTTTCTTGTGTGATAAATGAGGTCATTGGCCTAGAGAATGCCCCATCAACCCAGCACGATGACCCAAACGTTCATGTTACCACTGTGGCGAGTCAGGTCATTTGTTAAGGAATGCCACAGAAAGATCAAGCAATTTCGAAAGCCATGATCATCCCAGAAAATTACATCAGTAAAGATTATAACACAAAAAGTGAATGGTAAGGCTATGGAAGCAACTTGCTTAAGGAATCAGTTGAAGCAAGAAGAGTTGATTAACAAGACCTTGACCTAGAAGATGAGTGCAAGGAATTGGAAGACCACCGCAAGCATCAGAAGTCTAACCAAGGAGGACCACCGCAACAGCGAATGAGGAGTACCCCTCAACAATTCAGTTGCCATACTGCTCAGACTTTGTTAGAGACACTTTCACCTGTGCTTCGCCCTAATGGTCAGAGTTTTCATAACATCAACCTAGTGAAACGTTCTCAAAGAAAAAGCCTGCTGCCTAGAATTTGCTTTGCCTGTCATCAGCCAGAAAATTTTGCTAACCACTACTCTCAGAAGAAAGTGGTCACCGCTGATCGCATCGATCTCAGCTCTGCCCTACCAAGATTAGTGCCATGTCAGGAGGAAGCCAACAGGATGTCACCAAGTGTTGCTTCAGATGCAATGAGCCGGGACACTTTGATAATAGTTGTCCTAGGAGAAAAGATATTTTATCCGCCCACTTCAATCCTAGTCCTTCACCTACCGAGACACTTACGTCAGAAAGTGAATTGTGAAGGAGTATTCAGTTGATCTGAGTTTGATCAATGCTTTGAAGAATCAAGCGACAAAGATAGTGCGGACCAACCGGAATGCTATCCAAGTCTGTTAAAGACCGCGTAATTGCATATAAGCTTTGTTGTCGAATCTGACTTGTCCAATTTCTAGAAGAAGCGAGAAAATCAAATGTTCGAGAACGGAAGCAAGCGTGCCTATCAATGGAGTTGCCAGAAGAGTGGGTAGGAGGGCGTGAGGTGTTCAAGATTTCCCGGCAAAGTTAGTATCAAGATTTTCCGTAGAAGAAGTGCCTCGTGGCCGAAAAGCAGACACAGGTGGAGTCAGTGGACTTGTAAGAGGACCTCATCGACAAGGAGCGACTGCAAAATTTTGGATGTTACCAAGCGTTTGTTCAGAAGCGACCCCTGTCCAGTGTGTAGTTGCTTGGAAGTTCGAGGAAGCTCAAGAGTTGAGTCCCCCTGAACCTAATTCTATAGTCAGCCCTGAATCTCTGGACGAGATTACGTTAAGGGGAGATTTGTAACATCCCAAAATTTGGGTTTTCAAAAATTTTGGTTTAGTTTAGCTTCCCGAAAATTTTAGTTGATTTTCTCGCGTTTATAAAACTTGATTTGAATTTTCTAAAAGCTAAAACAATTTAATTTAATTATTCTAAACCTCAAATAAAATTTATTTTATTTTATTTGGATTCCTTGTGTTCCAAGAAGTTCTTGTGTAATTTTTGAGATTTTTCGGAGCTCGTTTGCTATTTATTGGATTTATTCGGAATCATTTTGTATTAAGCCCTTCTGTTAAAATTAATTAATTATTTGGAAAAGTTTATATAAAGTTTTGTTGAAAATATTTTATTTGAGTTGGAAATATCTCAAAATATTTTCTGGAATTTTTCTAGAATTTTTCGGGTATTTTTATTGCCCCAAATTATTTATTTAATTTTTGGAATTATTTCATTTCGAAAATTGTTAGAAAATCGGATTTGCGTTTGGGCTCGATCACTTCTTCTCTTCCCGCGTCGGCCCTTTACCGCCATATCCGTCGCTCATGCCTGTCTTCTGGCGAGCCCATTGCCCGCCGGCCAAACCAGCCGGGCGACGCTCGGCGCCCGTCACAACGTCGGCCAGCTGGCGCCGTAGCGTGACGTCATGAGCGCCATTTGTTGGCCCGGCCATCGCGCTACTGCATTAACGCTGGCCGCGCCAGCCGTGCGCGCCCGGGCCAGGCCACGCCACAGGCGATGACAGCCACCGATCGCCGATCGGACGGCTAGAAAATGGCCACGTCACCCCGTGTCCGTTTCGTGCACGGTAAGTGCTCGATAAAATGCCCAAACCGACCCAAACACCTCCAAACACGTCCAAACTTGATTTTTTTTGATCTAGCCTCTTCCCCAAACTTATATAAGGGTTCCTAGACTCCTCCCACGCGCCCCTAGCCACAGATTATTCTCCAAAACTCCGAGATCCATCCAATGTCGCCTGAACGCCGCCCAACGCCGGCCGAACTTTGGAGCCGCGTCCCGGGCAACTCGTCGACTCTTTTCGAGATCCGTCTTCTCCGTAGTGTGCCACAAGGTACCATCTACTTGCTGTCCAAAATTCAGCCAATTTGGTCCACGGGATCAAAAGTTACGGCCGTTTCAATCTCGAATCTTGCCGAGGCCATAACTCCCTCAATTTTTCGAGTTTGACGGTGAAATTTTTTGTGTAGACTCCTGGGGATGTCCTCTACAGGATGCACATCTTGCCCCAAGGTTTTGCCCTCTGGATTTGGCGCAGAAAAATAAATTCTCCGTTCGGACTGCGTTCCAGACAGCGGCAAACTTCCTCGCGCGTCCCCCGCTGTTCCAGAAGGTATTTCTTCGAGCCACCTGCGTCACGGTGTGCCTCTTGGTCCCATCTAGCTCTCGGTCAAATTTCGTTAAGTTCCGATCATTATTCTAGAAGTTATGGCCGTCCAAAGTTTTGATCCGAAACCCGTTAATCGCCAGTTTGTGATTAATCCGGAAGGGCGCCGCAAAATCCGCCTATACCGTTGAGATCGTCTCGTCGCGTTCTACGCAGTAGACATTCTCCCTTTGCCATCCCATCCTCCGGAATTTTTTTTATATATTTAGGCCACCGTTTGCCGTCGCCGCGCGTCGCCTTTTGACGCCGGTTATTTTGGTTCGCTCCGGCCGTGTTGTCGCGTCCGGAGGATCATCTTTTACTGTTTTGGATCATACTTAAGGTTCTTTTGGTCTCCGTTTGCCGAGAAGCCCGGCGCCCGCCTTAAACCGTCGTCTTTCGGCCTAAACTGTTGCCGCCGGTTCGCGCACCGGTTAACCGCCCTTTGTAGCATTCTACCGCGGCCATGTCGTTGCACCGACGGTCGCTACTTCGCTTCATGAAGTCTCCTATCATTGTTGACCTCCACCGTTAACGTTCGCCGTTAACGTTCCACCGTTAACGTTCTGCCGTTAACGTTCGCCGTTAACGTTTCCCCGTTAACGTTTCCCCGTTAACGTTCTTCCGTTAACGTTCCGTTAACGTTCCTCCGCTAACGTTTTGCCGACAATGTTTCACCGTTAACACTCTGTCGTTAACGCTCCGTTGGTAACGTCTTGCCGTTAACGTTTTGTCATTAACGCTCCGTTAATGTTCCTTCATTAACGTTTCGTCGTTAACGCTTCGTCGTTAACGCTCCTCCGTTAATGTTTTGCCGTTAACGCTCCGTCGTTAACGTTTCGTCGTTAACGTTTCGTCGTTAACATTCCACCGTTAACGTTTCATCGTTAACGTTTCATCGTTAACGTTTCATCGTTAACAATTGGCTCTCTTCGCCTCGTTGTCATCGCATGCGTGTATTCTTGCACAAACCCTAGTGCGATGCCTTCACCTGTTCTATCATCATGACGTGAGCCTAGTCTCATCGTCATATCATCTTCAAGCCGAATCAAAACCCTAACCGAAGACCGGTTTGATGAACTAAGTTTATCGTGAGCCGCGTTGTTATCTTTGCAATCTTTCCCGTTGTCTCAACCGTGGTAAGACACTTGTCTTGTCTTATCCCTGAAGACCTAATCTGCCTTTAATCGAGAATTCCTTCGTGGACTTGGTCGATAGACCATTGGCCATCTGTCATACCCCTGTGCCCGATCTATCCGTCTCTTTTTTGTTTGACTGTGTCCGTTCGGTCAACAAAAGTCAACTTCAAGAATCAGTTTAGTTCACTGCGAACTAACATATCCGTATGGACCCGATCTATAGATCGAGAGCCCATATGTCGCTATCTGTCCGATCAAGATAATAACTTCGGAAGAAATATTCTTCGGAATATTATTCTTTCTTTCCCAGTTATTAATCTTTCCCTTTTCGGTGTTTTGCCGAAAGGCCGTTCTCTTTTGTCAACTCTTCGATCTAATCCGTTCGAGTTCCCAAATCTCTCCCAAGCCGTTGTGCCCAATGCTGTTCGTTCTTAATTTGGAGTTTACTTGATTTGTCTTTTGAATTGGTTTGTATTTGCTTCTTCCTTAATCGTTAGACGTGTCGTCCGGAAGTCGTTCGAGCGAGCTGAGGATCGAGAAAGTGGAAGTTGAAGCTCGAGGATCAAGGATCAAGGATAAAGAGTAAAGGACAGTAAAAGTTTGCAAGGGCCAGGCAAGTTGTGCTTTGACCATGTTGATCCTATTTCGAAATCTATTTTGATTCAAACTATTGCATGCTAGTTCAATTAGAAAGATACTTTGTTTAAACATGGGGGTTAGATAACTACCAATTTGTTATATGACACCTTGATTATCTAAGTATGTGCCATGATCCCTTGTCACCCTAGTTGTGGTTTACTAGTTGGACATTATTAAATTGCCAACATGGGTTTAGATCGTTGTAGTATCTTTGCTTAGACTGCCACTACGTGCTCATGACATGATTTTGGACAATCAAATGATAAAATGGACATAATTATATATTGAAACTGTGTTGGAAAAGTATCATGTGATGTTGACACGTGGTGCATGGTAATCAAGCTGGGTTTGATAAACGATTTCGACCGGGGCATGTGGCAAGAGTAATCAGGTGGGCCAGTTGTGGCGTTGGGAATGTTGATTTGGTTCTTCGGGTAGTCTTGCCCTGGTCACTCTAAGGACTTAACCTTGCAAGCCTTTGAACTGGGCCATACGTACAACCACATGGCTGGAATGGGACGGCCCTAGTTGACTAAGTCGCTAAGGACTCACTTGTGGAGCCTCAGGGTGTCAATTACACCGTTTGTGTGATTGTACGGGGGAGCGTATCGTGGCTGTGGCCAGATACCCATCTAACGGTGTGTTGGTCCCATACTTCGCCTTGGCTAAGGGAAGGGATGGTGTAGAGCACGAACCGGAGAGGACCACCTGTGTTGTTTGAGGCTTCCGAAAGGCTTTGTTATGATCGCTCATTCGCATACTCTTGTATGGCGATTCACGGCTGACGTGGTGAGTGGATTGTATCTTGTGGGTAAAGTGCATAACCTCTGCAGAGTGTAAAACCTATTCGAATAGCCGAGTCCACGGTACTGGACAATGCTCGGGGATTACAGTCAAGGGTTAGACTTTCTGAAAATAACTTGGATTTGGAAAGTTGGGTTGGTTTAATGGAAATGATGGAAATGTGGTTTAGGATGGGGAAAATGTTTATTAAACTTTTTGAAAAGTTATTTATGTTTTACTTGTTTCTCGCTTTGAATCTACTTATATTACTTTTCAAAAGTCAAGCATCGCAAATATACCTTGAGCTATTCCTTTGTACCAAGCCATGCATATAGCTATTAGACTTGCATTCTGTGCATGACTTGCTGAGTGCTTTATGTACTCACCCCTTGCAAACAAACAATCACCAGTGAGCAAAAGTCTACATCGTCGAAGAAGAAGAAGTTCCGTGAGAAGGCGATTATCTAGGAGTCGAACCCTGTCAGTTGCCTGTGGCGTATTGATGGGATTCACCGATGTTCTTCGTTCATTGCTTTGTTTATTTGGAGTTGAAGCCGTCGGGGTTTCACAAATGTAAGGTTGACCTTAAGGTCGCTCAATAGTTTATATTCTATTATTGAGTTATTTTTACTATTCCGCTGCGTATGATTGTGATATTCATCTATGTTGAGACTGTGTGCACTAGCGTGATCCTGGACTAGTGCTGAATACACAGAGGGTCCGGATTTGCAAATTCGGGTCCCGACAGCTGACAAGAAAATACAAAGAGGAGACGGCGAACAAGAGTACTGCCAGCGAAGGACACGATGAGGCGGAGC
Source organism: Rhipidocladum racemiflorum (assembly GCA_036346355.1). Lineage (NCBI taxonomy): Eukaryota > Viridiplantae > Streptophyta > Magnoliopsida > Poales > Poaceae > Rhipidocladum > Rhipidocladum racemiflorum. The sequence continues at coordinate 75,757,929 of CM070579.1, forward strand.
CTCTTCCCCCACTGCCAACAGAAGATGACGCGACTAATCGTCGTCGAAGGCAAACGCCAATCAAATGTTTTTCGGACTGGATCAAGCACGAACCGAAGGAAAAGTGGGCACTGTTACATGACACACATGGTGCCAGATACGGTGTGATGACCAGTAACTTTGCAGAAGTTTACAACTGGGTAATGAGAGGGATGAGGTGTCTCCCATTGGTGGGAATTGTTGAGGAGTCTTTGCGGGGCACAACCAAGTACTTCGATCAACAGACATCAAGCCGCAGATAGTCTTTGAGATATGAGAAGCTCCTGCACTCCTCCATGATCAGTAAATACATGGAAGAGAAGAGTCAGAAGGCGGCCAAGCATAGAGCTATAAAAGTTGGTGCACGAACACTGCGCTTCGAGGTGATATGTAAGGATAAAGGACGGCGTGGAACCAACCAGCGGGTTGTCATTCAGGAGTGCGTATTACAGGACATCTGCAAATGCTCGTGTAATAAGCCCGACCTTTTGCACAGGCCGTGTTCTCATGTGATAGCCGCATGTGCTTTATTTGGAATGCAACCTGGTACCTATCTATCTGAATATTTCAGGAAGGAAAGGGTGATGGCAACTTGGAGCGAGGAGCTGTATGGTTACGGTGTTGTGGGTTCTTTCACGACAACTCCTAGTCTTGATGAAAGGTTACGGGTCCCAGATTTTAATGCAGTAGATGGAAAGCGGGGCGTCGGAAGACAAGACGATATCGAAATGACATGGATGAGTCGTGGCGGCAAGCGCGTGAAGAAATGTTCATTGTGCAAGCAAACAGGACATACGTTCAAGAATTGCCACGCACAAAACGAAGGAGATGAAGGAGGAGATGGCAATCCGACGGTGGCGGGTGGATCGTCCTGTGCGACGAGTGCTGCACGATGCCAACGTACCACATGAGAAGCAATTTAATCGCAATGTAATCGATGTGATGTGTGTTGTGTGAACCCTGTGTGGACCTTGTGTGTAAGCCTGCTGCATGTGGCTGTGAGTGTTGTGCACTGAAAAATTATTGTAATCAAGCTTACGAATATTTATGATGCTTGAACAATTTTACGTGAATGTTTGTTTGAACACATTGTTGTGAGAAACCTATAGTATTCGGACGATTTTCTTTTGATATGGTTTTGAAATGTAACTCACAATTTGTTATTTACAGGTATGGCTGACCAGCCAGGAGATGACGAGTGGCCATTCGAGTTGCTGGATCCGGTGGTCGATGGTAGTCACCGTGCCCGCTTCGCCACCGGTTTTCCAGAGGAGGGAGGCGAGGCGCACACGTTGGGCGTCCTTCGACCGAGGACACCGCAGTACGGCTGGGATATCGATCCTCGTTGGGTCCCCAGGTAACATATTACAATTCAGATTTCTTTATATGTTTGAGGTACTGTTCTTACTGGTGTTGTACTGAAATAAATTACATGTTTTTCCTTTCGTAGGCTTCGAGCTTCAGGATTGCTCCCTTTCGCCCGGATGGTGCGGGATGTGGGTCGGCGGTTTCCGTTCGACAGGTCCCTGATCACCGCTCTGGTGGATCGGTGGAGGCCAGAGACCCACACCTTCCACCTACCCGTCGGGGAGATGGCGATCACTCTGCAGGACGTGTCGTACCTGCTCGGCCTCCCGATCGCCGGCGCCATTTGTGGTGCCACACGACGTCGACCTGCGTGGCACCCGCAGCCTACTTCAGCGGTCATTGGTGTGCTTCAAAGACCAGGACTACGGGCCTTCACGGGACACACGGTCCCTACGGCTGCGGTGGCTTCGACAGTTCGTGGTACGCAACTACACTATGAAAAAACAAGTTCTCTTCAATTACAACTTACAACAACATGTAATATGTGATCTTCTATCTTGCAGCCTTCGCAGATCGTCGAGGGGGCGGACGACTACTGAGTCGGTCACCGCCACTTGAGGCGTACACTGCGTGGTATTCACCGGTGCTTGTTCACGAGCTCCCATGGGGATAGCGTGGACAGGCACCTCGTCCAGTTTGCGAGGGAGATAGCGGACGCCCCCCTCGACGACGTGCCGCAGTACTCTTGGGGGTCCGCTATCCTCTGCGCAAAGACGCATCGGGCCCTCTGCGCGACGGTGTACCGGACGGCGCCAGTCGACCTTCACTGGATGCCCACTGCTGGTACAGTTGTGGGCATACGAGAGGTTCCAGATCGGGCGCCCCGCCATCAGCCTGGCGTCGGTTGACCCTACAGGCGATGGCGACGTCGACGGTCCGACCATGGGCACCATCTGGTGCCACCGACGGGTAAGATATTTGAACTGAAAGTTTGGTACTATTGCTTCTACATTTTTTAATACTAACGGTAACGTTTTGTTTCACTGCAGCATAGTTGGGCACACCAGACGGTGCGCCAGGGCTACCCGCAGTTCGTCGCGGCGTTCGACCACCTCACGAACGACCACGTGGGTTGGACGCCGTACACTCAGGCGCAGGTACAGTTTCGTGTGATCGGCGGCGCCCTGTCGACCCTGTGCACGCGAGACGCGGTGTACTGGCTCACACGGCAGTTCCTGGTGTTCGACGTCCAGGTTGAGGCCTACGCTGTCCATCGAGTGATGAGGCAGTTCGGCCTACGACAGGAGTTCCCGATGGCCGCCGTCGTGCCTCCCACACGCCGCCCACATGTAAGTTCCCTCAATCGATGTTCCATAATTACTATCGTGTGTTGCCATCTAATATTTATACATTCATTTCTCATCCACAGCCAGACTAGGAAGGGGGTGCATGGGGCCACCCAGCGCGTCACGGATGGCGCCATGGATCGAGGAGTGGGCCGAGCCCTCGAGGACGTCCATGCCGACGATGCGCCATACGATCCGAGACTTACCAAAGCGCATCGATAGTGGTTCACCTCTCGCACACGTGTGCGCCTGGTACGCGTCGACCCGGATCCTCCCAGGCACGTCCCCGGCCCAAGAGACACGTATCCCGCCCATACGGACGCGGCTCTGCACGCTGCGGTACGTTGTATCCGATATACGTTTAACCATTTCATATCGGTGCTATCTAATTTGCGATGTATTTTCCAGACTGACATGCTAGGCCGCTTCTACGAGGAGTCGTCGAGGATGCTCTCGCGATTGACCAGCGGCCGGCGGGTGACCAGAGCGGACGTTGCCAGCCTGCTCGGTAGGTTCCGAGACGACTCCGCACGCGCGCTGGAGTTGGCTGGATCACCCCTGCCTCGTGGTGTGGTCCCCGACGCACCGCTCGCGCCACGGAGGGGACCTGCGGGCCGGTGCGAGGCCGACACCCGAGAGCGCTTCTTCTTCACAAAGACGGTGGAGGTGTAGGCTTCCACAATCGGAGGTGCCGCGGTGTGTGTTTTTTCATGTTTTGTATTCACTTTTCATGCTTTGCACTCACCAAGTCACTTGGTCTTAACATTTCTTCCCTTTCGTGCGGTCTTTGGAGTCCTGCGGTGTCGGCCTGCCGTGGTTGCCGGCTAGCTGGCGATGACTACGACGGGCGGGTGATGATCTTGGCGACTACGAGGGCGACACCGTGTGGAGGTACCTCGTTGATCCACCCCGATTCAGCTTGGTACCGCGGCCCGGTGGGCGCCACGGCCGACGCAGCCTGGTCGTCGCGGTGGGTGCCGCCACCTCCACCGACCAGTGGGTAAATCGCGATGGGTGTCGCCACCTCCAAATGACCCAGCCGCAGCGGGTGTCGCCACCTCGACCCGGCCTTGGTAAATCACGGTGGGTGTCACCACCTCCAATGACCCGGCTGAGTCGTTGGTGCCGCCACCTCCACCGACGCAGAGTTGGACCGACGCAAAGACACAGACACCCCACCACCACCGTGCAGGTGACCGGCTGGAGTGCGCCACACCTCCAGCGAGACCACAGAGGGCCCACCAGCCGCCGACGCACCTGACGTAGTCCCGAGGTCAGATCCGGAGGAGGACTACACACCAGCGAGGAGGTGCCGCGAAGAGGGGCCGGCACTAGTGTCTTTTATGTTTCAGTGTTTGTAATTTTTTTGTTTATTTTGGTTGGCAGTTTCGATTAGGGCGGTGATTGTTGGTACTATGTTATGTAATACCATCTATTTTGTGTACGTTGTCATATTACGTGGTTCATTACATATTTCTGTCCGCTTTTTCAGCTTTTGTCATATCATCTTTTTCAGCTTTTGTTATATGACCTTTTGAAGCTTTTGTCATATCACCTTTTCCAGCTTTTGTCGACTTCCTCGTTTGAGCGCGAGAGATTACAGGATGCGAACATCGGGGACCCAAAGTGACAGCCGCCGAAAATCCTTCATCGTTAGGGTTCGTGCGCGAGTATAATACTTAGGGTTGTTGGGCGTTGAGAATTTATATGCGAAGAGAGTTGTAACTGAGATATTTTTACAGAATATGGTAGTCCGTATACCAAATAGCAAACCTGGTACCTCTGGCCCAAAAAATAACTTCCAACATGCATTTCTACGGGCCGCCGAAAATCCTTCATCGTTAGGGTTCGTGCGCGAATGTAATACTTAGGGTTGTTGGGCGTTGAGAGTTTAAATACGAAGAGAGTTGTAACTGAGATATTTTTACAGAATATGGTAGTCTGTATACCAAATAGCAAATCTGGTACCTCCGGCCCAATAAATAACTTCCAACATGCATTTCTACGGGCCGCCGAAAATCCTTCATCGTTAGGGTTCGTGCGCGAATATAATATCTCAGTTACAGCTCTCTTCGCATATAAATCCTCAACGCCCAATAACCCTAAGTTTTATAGTCGCGCACAAACCATGTAGTCATTTTCTTTCCTGTTGAGCCATGAAAGCCAGCCTAGATTGCATCTGCAAAGCTGTGTACTCCACTGCCATGACCCGTCGATGTCATCTGCAAAGATGTGTACTCCACATCCAGGACCCGTCGGTGTCATCTGTAAAGCTGTAAAAGCTGCATGCATCTGTCGATGTCAAGCACAGCCACAGTTGCAAGGGAATCCGATGCTCCTGGATTTTTCTTTCCTGTCGGGGACCACAGAAATTCGAATTTCAAAATGAAAAAAAATACCGCGACGGAAAGCCGCGGTTTTGCGATGTTACTGTTCAGCCAGGCCCCCACCTCGCGCGCTAATGCTCCGCCAACTGGTGGCCACTCCCAAGCCACTGCCAGCTGCAGCCAGACCCCCCCTGAGCGCACTGCAAACGCTGCCACGTGCCGATTTTCTGTCTTGGCCCCTCGCCCCGCACGATGATGTGCCGCCAGCTGTCTCGTTTCTCCCTCGCTCCCTGCCTATAAATTGCAAGGCCGCCTGCACTTCTATCAGGCAAAAGCGATACATTGCTCCGAGTTCATAAAGTTTGGATTGAGTTGAGAAAACCCAAAGCGCAAAGAGGAGAACTGGTAGTTTAGCTTTCCTTTTTTCCAATATTTCATTTCGGCGTCTTGTTCCACAGGTATTATTTACAAAAGTTATTTTGTACGGTGAGTCACATTGTTGTGTTCTTGGTTCAGTACACATTATTTTGTACTTTTTATGCTTCTTATTGATGTTTTTGCTTCGTGTAGACACCGACTTAAGTGTTCGTCGGTTCTGTCAAAGCCATGTCGAAGGCGTCGAGCTCAGTGGTTGCCAATGCAGGGCGGGTAATTTGCCCTAACTGCCATGTGGATGCTCAAACCTGCTACTCCACCACTGCGCCAAATAACGGACGAGCGTTCTATAGATGCCCAAATTTCTTTGTACGTCTAAATGTATTTCGATATCTTCATATTTCGATGATTATTCTCTTGCTCCAGTTTTAAATAGCCATGCTCACACTGTCGTGTAGTCTACCGGATGCCAATATCAGCAGTGGGCGAGCGGTATAAATACAATCGACATCTTTAAACAGACGCTTCCAATGGTAGAGCACAGGGGCGGATCTCGCGCAGGAACTTAACAGGCTAACAGTACGAGAATTACCGCAAAGAGAGGGAGTTCGGCCTGAACAAAAAGAAAACCGTGAAGCGTATGATCGCTTCCTTGAGCACGCCGTACAAGATAACCACGAAGCTGTAAGCCCTGATTTGGTTGTTCCTCTTGACGGCCCTAGCTTTGAAGACTACAAACATGACCGTTGGGAGTTTTTCGAAGAAGAGGGTGTTGAATTCTATGATAGTGATGATTCTGGAAAGTTCTAAAGCCGCTCAACCTTGCATCCATTTGTATGTTAGTTCTTATTCACAAGAAATGCTGTTGTAGTTGTTCTCCCTATTGTACTTTGTAATATGAATGTCATGCTTCTTGGTAACTCAGATTTGTCATCAGATTTGTTGCACACCAAACAATACAAGGAAAAACGAATTTTCAATTTTTAAAAACTGCAGTGATTATTATAAACAAACAATGACAACAAAAACAAACAACAAACCGTAGCAAGCGACGCTTACCACTGCAGTGATTATTATAAACAAACAATGATATTAGCACTTAGTCCATACACCATGAGTTTTCTCATCCCATTCAGTTGTATTTTATAATCCAAGCAAAGGCTGCCTGATACGTCCTGTGAAAGCATTGCTGGCAAAGCCTGTAGGACATATCATGTCATAATCATGTCAGTCAGTTCTGTCCGAAATGTCATGTCAAATGCATGTGTGCCAGATATTGCCTGAGTCGTCCCGTCAAAGCATAGCTGGCAAAGCTTTACTGGCACCTCCCTCCAAGATACAAAGCTGCGTGCATATGTCGGTATCAAGCACAGGCAGAGCTGCAAAGGAATCCGATGCTCGCGGATTCCTTTTAAGCTTCAAGTCTGTCGCTCTATCTGGCTATTTAACCCCCTTCATGCCTTCGCAGCGTTGCATCGACCAAACCACTGCTCCAATACAACAAAGAGAACCATCACCGCCAACCCAAACGAGCAGCACCAATGGAGTTCCCCTCGCCCCCAAGGCACAACGTTGTCGAAACAATCCCCGAAGGCACGGAGGTCCCCATGTGCCTATGCGGGGATCCTTGCCGCTTCCGGCAGTCTGTAGACAACTCATACACTTACGGTATGAGGTACTGGAGCTGCCGCAACCACGACTCCGAGCCAACGCTGGGGATGCGGATGCGGCGGAGAAGCCCGGTATGTTCATACTCACATTTGGTGCTGCTCCCAATTCATACATGTTGTAACACCGTGTGATGTGACTAATTGCAGCCTCCACTGTGCGAGTTCATCCGATTCTCTGACCTTGGAACAAACTCCCGAGATGGAGAGGAGGCGGAATCGGAGTACTCGCATCGAGAGGGCTATCGTGGAGCAGCGATGGTGTGAAGCAGGATGAGGAGGAGAAGCGCCAACAGCATTTTGAACATATGCATGCACAGAGGAGGCCGAGCAGCGTATGTGAGAGAGGGAGACTGAGTGCGAGAGAAAGCGTGAGAGGGCAGCTAGGGCCAGAGCGGCAGGAGCTAAAACTTGCGTAAGGGAAAATATCCTCATTGCACTCAGTAAAGCCCAAGAGAAGGGCCCTTATTGCTGTTTCCTCTGCCTAAGGCATGTTACGTTTAGTCCCGTATACTCGGTAGAGTGTGCCGTACATGCCATTGTTGTTTAGCATTTCTAAGCCGTATGCAATTCAGTACATTCTTATTGCTCCCCATCTATCAGTCTGATTGTGCAGTACATATATTTCACATCTTTGAAGATAACTACACGAAGTCTTCAAAAAATAATTACGAGTTGACTGGGAGTGAAGATGGGCCACCTCAAAACCAGAATACTGTCTTTTCTCATGCTCGCATCGAAATGGCTTCTCAACTGACAGTCTCAACCAGAAATGGCTTATTGCGATTCCTATTTTCCTTACTTAATAATTTATACATTATTTTTTGCTAGATCATAAAAGCGAAAATTTCTAGCGACACACGTATAAAACTGAAATTTGTTGCGACATTTATTTCTGCAATTTGGAATAAAATATAATATATTTTTTAAAAAAATTCTCATAAAAACTAACAAAAATATCAAAAATGGTATATGTCGCCCTATGAATGACGACAACAATAATGTCGCCCGTCCAACGGGGGATTTTTAAGCTGTCGCCTGTCCATCGGGCGACAGAAGCCTGTCGCCCGTCTAACGGGCGACAGAAAACGCGAAAGGTCTCCTGTCGCCCGTCCATCGGGCGACAGGCTTATATCGCCCGATGGACAGGCGACAGACGTATAAAACTGTAATTTCTTGCGAAAGACATTTATTTGTGCAATTCGGAATAAAATATAGTATATTTAAAAAAAAAATTCCTGCAAAATCTATCTGTTTGGAATCAAGGCGCATGAGTTGTGGCCTGTTAATTGAAAATTTCCAAAACATGACATGGTTTAGCCCCACGTTGCATGAGCAAGTGGAGGCACAGTAACTAAAAAATATGAGCATATATGCCATCACTTGAAACATACGGCAGGCACACGACATGAGAAATCGTACTTTGTGAATTTTTGTCTCTCCTAGTAATCTTTGGAGTTAAAACATTTCCGTTATTTTCCAGCGAAGTGAAGTTGCAAATTAAAGTATTTCTATTATAGACAGTCCCCGAAGTAATACACCCATTATTAACAATGCCGTGTCATGTCATGGACAAATGGGAATAACAATGTCAATGTCAAGTCATGGACAAGGCAATTACTTTAAAGATCGACATGTCGTTTCTGCTCGCATCGCCGCATGCTCTCTCCTGCTATATAAGCTCCGCCGTTTGTGAATTCTGTAATAACCAATGAGTAGAATACCTCCACGAATCTAACTCAGGGCTGAGAGATGCCCGTCGCCACCGTCGCCATCCCCGCGATTCGCCGCTCGTCTGCTTCCTGTCGTCTCATCTCAGGGGATGCTCTTGTCGGGAGTTCGAGTTGGATGCTTTTGCTCGTGGGCTTGGGTTCCGGAGACGCTGCGAGTAATCAGGAGACGCGGTAAAGAAGCTTGGGCCTGCTTGGCCCCTTTGAAAACATGTTAGCTTTGTTCTATTTGGTTTCTTTGCATAAATTTTTTTTTTTTTACTATTGGTCAATTCCAAATAAAATTGTAAATCTAGTACTTTTTTCAACCGCAAAAACACCAAGATAAGCTACCGTGGTCTTCAAGCTCCGCAGCACGGTGGTACCGCAATGCTCGAGCTCAACAAGTACTTGTCGTGGTACTAGAGCTCGATATATACCTGCCGAGGTAGGAGAGTGTAGTAGGTGCACGTGTCGCCTGCCAATGTTTTTGTGGTCTAGAAGATGACTAGATTTGTAATTTGGTTCGAAGAGCAAAAAGTGAAGGAAAAAAAGTACGTAAGGAGCCCAAATATACCGAGGCTTCTTGTAAACTGTCATATGTGTTTGTATTCGTATTTTTCAACCGTTTCAAGATGAATTCAGACTGACTTTGAATATTAACCGGATTCAAACTGGATCGGATGAGTATAATTACTGCATACTAAAACATGGATCACCTTTTTAGGCCTATTAGAACATACTAATTTTTCCAGAAATTCACAAAAAATCCCAAATTCTAAACGGTTAGGAGTCAACAAAAAACTTATATTCGGGTACCTTCAAGGTTGCAGGGTCAATCAAGAAATCAATGGCACACAATATAGACAGGTTCCAGCTTCTCGATCGAGTAATACCCTACTCCTGTGTGGATGTACTATGATGTTGCTGAGAAAGGATTACAGAACAGGGAGATCAAGCTCTCGCTACAATAAAGATTGCTTCAGTGAGATGGCTAAAACCTAGCCTATCTACTAATCTAGGAAGATTGGCTCGTCGTCTATCCTACCTGGGGTGTGTGTGCTTGACTCTCGACTGTCCTCCTCCTTCCTGGGCGTCTTCCCTTTTATTTATATGGTTGTGGTAGCCTTCTTTTGAGTTGTAGGAGGTTCGGAATACCCGATCGTACTCGATGAGGAGTCCTTCGTTCCGAGATCTGCGAGGTGTATCCAATCCTTCCTTACTTCCTGGCGTACTCGGATTTGTTTCCTTGTAACGGGAATGTGGCCGAGTCCTTCCCAAATGTGGGGATACTCCTTCCATACATATCTTACCCCGCATAATTCGGGCCTGAGATATTGTTAGTTTTCTGATATGTAGGTCACAGTGAATGGTATGGTACCCGAGTTTCCTTTGTGTGCATATACCCCATATTTAGATATTCGATAGTAACCCCGAACTCTGCTAAGTGAAAGGTCCTTTTCGAGTGCTCAGTCGATTATTGGTCAAGCCTTTTGGCTTGGTCGAGTAAAGCCTAGCTAGCTCATGGTCGGTTGATTCGAGTAGAGTGAGATCGTCAAATATCGAGTAGGGATGTGTCAGGTCGGGCGCCCAACATTCAACCCACCTTGAGTTCTTGGGATAACCATAGGCCACTCGGCGTCGATTCAGTGACTAGGTTCCGGAGACGCTGCAAGTAATCAGGAGACGTGGTAAAGAAGCTTGGGCCTGTTTACCTCCTTTGAAAATTTCTTTTAGCTTTTGTCGGGGATTGACTATTCACTAAAAATGGCCATTTTACCCCTAGGGGTCCAAGAACACCGACCACATAGTCCCCCACGGAAGAAGCTCGGGAAACTTGCCCGAGCGGCCAAGGCGTCCGAGCTTGCATGCTCGGGGACTCGCCCACGACCATGCAGGCGACCACGCTCGTGTGTGCTACACAGATGGTCGGGGGACTTGGTCAAACCGTTAGAAAGGAAGGTGGCAACCAATCCGCCGGAGATCAAGGGAAGACGCGCCCAAAATTCAAATAACGCGCAGATCAAGGGCGCCGGATCGTGGGCGCTACGGTTATGGAAGCACGGCGTAAATCTAGGGGGTTGTTACCTTCTATGTATCTTCAGCTTTTGTATTTAAACCCCCCAAGAGCATCTGCAGAGGGGGACTTTTTTGGACCAATCATAAACACAATATACTGGAGTAGGGCTGTTATCTCGGTGGTGAGAGGCCCGAACCAAGATAAACATCACGCGTCTTTCTCCCGAACTCGCGTTGCTCGGACGAACACCCCGGCTCGCACGAAGGGGCCCTGTTGATCCCTCGTTCAACAAGTAAGCTCGGCGGGAGCCCGTTCTCCAATCGTCGACAGCTGGCGCCGTCCGTGGGGATCACAGTGTGATTCCCGCGCGAACTGGGATCCTCGAGGATGTCGAATTCGGGAGACACTAGGAGCCTGTGTGCCTTCAATAACGTTGATGATGATAGCATGTACTACGCCGGCGACGGTGTACCTGGTGTGACCGACCCCGCAGGCCACACCGAGTCCAGGAGCTTTTCCCCGGAGTCTGGTGCGCTAGGATGGGTCCCCCATCCTCCGCACATTACCCTCGCTGGCGACGAGGACGACTATGATGGGCTCTATGATGGTTTGAACATACCGGATCATCTTGAGTTCGATCGCGAGACGACGTCCCTAGGAGATACGATGATGTACCCGTCACGCTCGTCTCATTCCCGCCACGTCAATATGGCCGGAAGCCGTATCGAGCCCGAGGTACAATCCTCGGGGGCTGCTAAGCTGGATCGCTACGAAGCGGCCAGGCACCACCTGGAGGCGTCTTTGGGAAAGACTCTGGCGAGCATACGCCTCCAAGCAAGAGAGAAGCGGGTTTCCAGGGAGAGGAATTCCTCTCAGGGAAACTCTCGCGATCGTCGTACCCCCGACCACGTCCCAGAACGCCGTCGGAGCTCCCCGCCACCCGTTCGCCAAAACCGAGAACTGATGCATGCTCTGGCGGCGGTCGTGCGCGACCTTCGCAGCTTCCCCGATCAACTGGACTTAGAGGCCGTAGGCATGGTCGTGGCTGAGGATCTGGAGAAGCTTGCTGCTAATTTAAAGGTCCCAGACCCTCCTGGTGATCAGAGTGCCCGGAGTGTTTCCCGGGACCGCCGAGGGCATACACCCGTCCGCTCACACAGGGATGAATCCCGAAGCTATGCTCGGAGAATGCCTCCGACTGCTAACCTGGCCCGCGAGAAGCCTCGGGGTGATTCCTGAGCAACCTTGGAGCGGCATGCTCACATCCACCCGGATTACGAGCATTTCGAACGCTCCACGACCGAGCGGTCGTCGGTGCACCGTTCTCGCGAAGTCTTCTCTCGGCTTGGCCCACGCGTTGGGCGATGGGCGGGTAACGCCCGCAGAGACCATTATGGCCGAGGTTTCCACCGTGAAGCCCTGAGCTTCGGTTGCCAGGCTTTCACGAGCTCTCTTCGGAGTGTCACGTGGCCGACCAAGTTTAAGCCCAGGCATATTGAGATATTCAATGGGACTCAGAACCCGGACGAGTTTCTCTCAATCTATACCACCGCCATCCTGGCTGCAGGGGGCGATGAGGGGGTGATGGCTAACTATCTCCCAACGGTCTTGGATGGGGCCGCTCGTACATGGCTCTTCAACCAAAAGGAAGGGTCCATACGATCTTGGGGACAGCTCAGCGCAGCGCTCCGAGCAAATTTCCAGAGCTGCTACACCCGCCCAGGAAGGGAACGTGACCTTGAGCGCCTGATTCAGACGGAGAATGAAACTCTGCGACAGTTCGTCCAGAGGTTCATCCAAGTCCGAAATTCGATCCCGAACATATCGGATGAAGCCGTCGTCCGGGCTTTCAAGTTTGGGGTGCGGGACGTGCGTTTCACACAGGACCTGGAGATCCATCCGGACCTAATAGCAAACGAGTTCTTCCGAATGGCCGACCGGTATGCCAATGCCGATGAGGCCGTCCAATGGAAGAAAATGTTGGACGAAGGAAAGTTGCCACCTCAGCCCGGATTGGAAACCTCTGCCAGCAAAAAGGGCTCGAACTCTGTGGACAAGAAGATCAAGAAGAAGAAGAAAAAGCAACCCTCGCCGAGCTTGGTCGCTGTGGTGGAGCACCAGCGGCCCCGAGCGTCCCAGCCACAGCGCCGGGGGCTTAATACTCGGGGAAGGGGATAGCAGAACAGGCCCCGTGATCGAGGCGACCAAGCAGACCAACGGGGCGGCCTCTACTGTCCACTTCATCAGGCGTACGGGCATGATCTACGGAATTGCCGAACATGGACCTACCGCCTAGAGCAATTTTACAGCGGCAAGGGTCCCATGCCGTCGCTCCCGGAACAGGGCGAGAATAGCAAAGGCAAACAGCCCATCGAAGACAACGAGGACGACATGGAGTATCAAGAACCCCAGAACCACATCGCGGTTATCTTCGGGGGCTCCTCCGCCTACAAATCTCGCCGGGATTTGAAGGATGCCGCGCGGGAAGTACACCATGTTACCCAAGGTAAACCTCCTGTGCAGTAGCTCAAGTGGTCCGAGCTGTCTCTTACCTTCTCCAAGGAAGACTGTCCCCTTGGAATGACCAAACCGCAGAGGCTTCCGATGGTCGTGAGCCCCACCATCAGCAACACCATCGTCGGCCGGGTTCTCATAGACTCCGGAAGCTCCTTGGATCTAATTTCCGCCAAGGTCTTGGACGAGATGCAGATCCCTCGCTCCAAGATTAAAAACATAGCGGTACCCTTCGTCGGAATAGTCTCGGTAACCTCGATCAAGCCTTTGGGCCAGGTCGTTTTACCCGTTACCTTCGGTAGCCCAAGTAACTTCCGTACATAGCTAATCACCTTCGAAGTGGTCGACTTCAAATCAGCCTACAACGCCATCCTCGGCAGGCCTGCTTTGGCCAAATTCATGGCCGCCTCGCATCACGCGTATCAATGCCTGAAGTTTCCTAGGCCAAACGGGGTCATAACCATAAAAGGGAGCCACAAGTCCGCATTAAATTGCGACAAAAGGGCATTAGATATGGTCGGACAGCTGCCTACGCGCGGCCCCGACCAGGAGCCGAAGCATTCCCGGTCCAAAATTGCCTTCCAACCTGGAGGAGAGACCAAGGCCGTTCCACTCAACGAGTCGGAACCTGCCAAGGTCGTGCATTTGGGATCTTCCTTAGATCCCAAATAGGAACTCGAGCTCATCACCTTCCTCCGAGCAAACTCGGATGCGTTCGCCTGGGAACCATCCGACATGCCCGGGGTCCCAAGGGAGGTGATCGAGCACAGGCTAGCGGTTCAGCCTGATAAAAAACCAGTGCGACAAAAACTCAGACGGTTTTCCCCAGAGAAACAGGCGATCGTACGGGGAGAACTCGACAAGCTCCTTAAGGCCGGCTTCATCAGGGAGGTCGAGCACTCGAAATGGCTGGCCAATCCGGTCATAGTTAGAAAGAAAGGAGGCAAGTGGCGCATGTGCGTTGACCACACGGGCTTAAACGCAGCATGCCCAAAAGACAACTACCCGCTGCCTCGCATAGACCAATTGGTCGACGCAACGGCTGAGTCGCAAGTCATGAGCTTCCTGGATGCATACTCGGGATATCATCAAATTAGCATATCGCGCGAAGACGAAGAGAAGACCTCCTTTATCACCCCGTTTCGGTACATTCTGCTACACGACTATGTCCTTCGGTCTGAGAAACGCTGGAGCAACCTTCCAGCGCCTCATGCAGAAAACCTTTACAGACCAAGTAGGCCGGAACTTCGAAGTTTATGTAGACGACATAGTCGCCAAGAGCAAGCACGCTCCAAGTCATGTCGCCGATCTAGAGGAGACATTCTGTAATCTCAATAAGCATCGGATAAAATTGAACCCGGAGAAATGCGTCTTCGGTGTAAAGGCCAGCAAGGTGCTCGGCTACATAGTCGGCCCACAAGGCATTGGGGCAAATCCAGAGAAAATCGAAGCCATTGAGAATATGAGACCGCCCACATGTGTGAAGGAAGTACAAGCCTTGACCGGACGAATGGCCTCCTTGAGCCGCTTTATTTCCTGGCTGGGTGAGCGAGGGCTACCTTTCTTCAAAGCCCTTTGAAGGCACGATGGTTTTTTATGGACAGAGGAAGCTAATCGTTCTTTTGAGGAGCTAAAGCAATACCTGTCCAAACCGCCCGTCCTGGTCACACCTAAGACGGGGGAAGAATTGTTGCTATACTTGGCGGCAACCCCACAGGCCGTAAGTGCAGTACTAACAGTGGAAAGGGATGGTGTCCAACGACCTATCTATTATGTTAGTGAAGTACTACACGGACCAAAGGAGCGTTACCCTGAGGTCCAAAAGCTTTTGTATTCATTACTAATGGCTTCTAGGAAGCTGCGCCAGTACTTCCAAGCACACAAGATCGTGATACCAACCAATTTCCCGCTCAGAGAAATCTTGAAAAATCAGGACGCCAGTGGTCGTATAGCTAAGTGGGCCATGGAGCTGGCCGAATTCGAGATAATGTTCTCGGCTCGCACGGCGATCAAGTCCCAGGTTCTGGCCGACTTCGTGGCAGAATGGTCGGCTCCAGCTCTGCCAGCAAGCGAGCCCGCCAGATCGAGGGAAAACCACTGGACCATGTATTTTGACGAATCTCGAGCATACGAGCGCTCGAGGGCTGGAGTCGTGTTGGTCTCCCCGGATGGAGAACGACTCTAGTATGCCGTGCAATTGCACTTTGCCGCAACCAACAACATAGCAGAGTACGAAGGCCTCTTGGCCGGACTGCGAGCGTGCAAATCGCTGGGAGTCCAACGGCGAACTGTGATGGACGATTCATAGTTGGTCGTGAACCAGGTCAACGAGGAGTATCAGTGTTCCGATACCTCAATGGCGCTTTACCTGGTCGAAGTAAGGAAGATGGAGTGGTACTTCAAGAACTTCGAAGTACTCTACATCCCCAGGAAGGATAATGCCCTGGCCAACCAGCTGTCCAAAGTCGGTTCCTCTCAAATTACCGCCCTGGCGGGGGTGCTCGTCGAGCACCTATACAAGCCCTCCATTACCTCTGAAGAGGAGGCACCAGAGGCCGTCGGTAGGGTCTCCTTCCTCGAGCAAAGTGCAAGTTGGATGACGCCATTCGTCCAATACCTTGCGCATGGGACATTGCCCGAGGAAGAAGCCGAGCGTTCCCGGCTAACAAGGCGATCTTCTCAGTACAAACTGATCGAAGGCGACCTATATCGAAAAGGTGCATTAGGAATCCTCTCCAAATGCATCTCTTAGGAGGAAGGCCAGTACCTTCTTCGTGACATCCATGAAGGAATATGCGGAGCTCACTCGTCGTTCAGAACACTTGTGAGCAAAGCCTTCCGATTGGGTTACTATTGGCCTACGGCCTTTGCGGATGCACGGACGATCGTGACGACCTGTCGAGCATGCCAGTTTCATGCTCGCAAAGTCCATCAACCGGCATATACGCTTGAAAGGACCAACGATGTCGCCTAGAGGGGGGGTGAATAGGCGGATTTAAAATTACGCAGCGGAATTAAACCGGCCGAACTGATCAACCCGGAGTCTCCGGGTTTTGGTCCGGATACTCCGGCTTGTCCGCAGTGTCCGGTATTGAATACTGGAGTCTCCGAGTTGAGTGGCTCGGGAACGCAATACAAGTTTCTCAAACTTGCACAAGATACTACTAAAAGTAGATAACAATTGCAACCTAGAACAAGTGCTAGTATGGATTTGAATTAAAGCTAGACAAAGAGCTAGATCTAGGGTTTACGAAGACAAATCCACACAAGCAACACAAGCAAATAAAGAGAGAGCGAGAGAAACGATTTTTCACCGAAGTTCGGATTCTTGAAGGGAATCCTACGTCTCCGTTGAGGTGGCTCGGTCACACTTGAGCCGGGGTCTCTTTCAACCCGCTTTCCTCCCGGTGTTGCACAAATGCACTCGCCGGCTTCACTTCTAGTCTCTTCCCTTTCGGAGGCGAGACTTGCCTTCACAAACGACCGGGGCTCACCACACGCGTCGGTAGCTCCCGGTGACTCCTAGCCGTCTAGGAGACCTTCAACCTCCAAGAGAAATAGCACCACGAAGAATCGCTTGGAGGATGAACTAGTGCTCAACAAGATGAAATGAATGCACTTAGCACTTTGCTTCTTCCTCTCCTCACCAAAAAGAATCAACAACCAAATCAATTGGTGGGAGGAAGTGGGGGCTCTATTGAATGCTTAGAGATGGTTAGGAATGGCTTGAATGCTGCTATGAATGAGCTCAATAGAGATTCTAGCCGTTGGAGTGGAGTGGAGGCTTTAAATACCCTTTTTGAAAACTAGCCGTTACTCCCGTTTTTGTACAGGCCGGAGTGTCCGGACAAACAACCCGGAGACTCCGGACCAAATGTCCGGATACTCCGGACCAGCTGGAACCAAAAGCAACCGAGGGGTCCAACCCGGAGACTCCGGACAAAATGTCCGGATACTCCGGATTGAATCCGGATACTCCGGACTGGAATTCGGAGACTCCGGGTTACCCAGTTCGACTTCAATTTAAAACTTTTCAAAACCAAAAGTAGGAGTGCTAATTAGAGATGCAATATTTGATGTTGAGCACATGCACATCCTAAAGTCGATTTCTCGTCATACCCTCTTAATAGTACGGCTATCCTTAAGACACAAATAAATAAAAGGTTACAACTTTGGTCTTGATGCCGTCCTTTTGATTTTAAGTTGTCATAGGGGCGTCCAATGTCATTCCAAGCTCGATATGATCTCGATCTCTGCAGTATTCTTGGATAAAACATTAGATCTCTTTAATTGTGTCATCATTAATCACCAAAATAAATTGAGGGGCCTAGATGCACTTTCAACGCTACAAACCATACCACTCTCGTGGCCGTTTTCGACCTGGGGGCTAGATATCCTTGGACCTTTCCCTCGAGGTTGGAAGGGCTGCAAGTACCTGCTCGTGGCCATCGACACTTTCACCAAGTGGATAGAGGCCGAACCCGTGTCAACCATCTCGGCCCAGGCGGCCAAGAGGTTCCTCCAAAGCAACGTGGTGACAAGGTTTGGGATACCCAACCGTCTCATCACGGACAACGGAACTCAATTCACCAGTGAATTGTTCCAGGCTTATTGCGAGGAGGTCGGGATCAAGGTCTGCTTCGCTTCTGTGGCACATCCACAGAGCAACGGAGCAGCCGAACGAGCAAACGGGCAAATAGTCCAAGGAATAAAAAAGAGGGTCTTTAAGAACCTCAGTCAGCACAAGCAGGAGTGGGTGGACGAGCTACCCTCCGTTCTGTGGTCGGTTCGCACCAGCACAAGTCGAGCCACGGGCGAAACCCCATTCCAGCTTGTCTACGGTGCAGAGGCCGTTTTTCCTGCAGAAATTGTGCTAGGTTCCCCAAGGGTGCAACTGGTCGATTCCGTCGACCAGGAGATCGAGCGGCTCGTCGACCTAGACCTCGTAGAGGCAACACTAGAACGGGCGTTGCTTCGATCCGCGGTTTACCTACAGGCTCTTCGTAGGCACGCAGCCAAATCGGTTCGACCAAGGGCCTTGCAAGTCGGCGACATGGTCTTACGAAGAGTTCAGGACCTGTCAAAAGCCAACAAGCTAACCCCAAGATGGGAGGGCCCCTACATGGTCGTATCCGCAACACGCCCGGGGGCTGTTCGCCTAGCGATGGAGGACGGTCGGGAGCTCGCCAGCACCTGGAACATTGACCAACTGCATAAATTCTACATTTAGGCGTATATCTCTATTTCGCGCCCGCTGCAATGCCTTTGCCAAACCGGTTCTTTTTTCCTCTATCGTTTTTTCTCGTTCTCTTCCAAGAGCTTCATGAACCGCCAGTACGGCAAACGAGCTTAGCCGACGACAAATGTGTACCATCCCCTTTGGGCACCGGCTGGGCGTTCGCCCGCACCGATTACCATCCGAAGTAGCTCTTCACTGCATGAACGATCGTGCGCAGACATCCTCTAGCCCGGTATAAACTCAGTCCCTACTTGGGTTCGGTAACTCTTACATATCGTCGGACCAAGCTCGTCTGTCCTACACGCATGACCATGCTCGCGCGCGTCCCTTTCTCGACTCGAGCGACATATCCGATCATTTACAACGCGGTATGCTTAAGGATTTTTTCGACTCTCCTATGAACAAACTCGTGCCTGCAACTTTAGGGGCACGACCTTTGTCCATAGCGGGGGCTCCGTACAATAGGGGCGAATCGTTCTTTTCCCGGAAGTTTTACTCTTGATCGGAATCATCTTTGCTCGTAATGCCTTGCCTTTATACGGGAATCAAGTCTATACCCTTGTTCTCTCCTGTGGTTGTTTTCTTCTCTGCAGGATGAGCTTCGAACAAGCATAAGTACGTCTAGAGCAAGATCGGGAAATAGAGGACAAGGTTCTAATTCTTATATTCTTGTTCAAATAACCAAAAGTTTTTTGCAGGTCTACACAAGCGAAAGGAAAAAGAAAAGAAAAAAAGGAGGGGGCGTCTAAGATTAACTCCTACGCTCAGCCTGGAGGGCAGCGAGCTCCTCCTTAAGGGAATCGACCTCGGCTTCGAGGTCCAAAACCTTCCGCTGGGCCGCACGACCTTCGGCCGTGCTTTCCCGAAGGAGCTGCACCTCCTTGAGCTGGGCCTCCTCGCGCTACCGAGCTCCTTGGGCGGCGCGGCGCAGGTCGGGGACCTCCTGCCGTAGCCTCCCCAACTCCTCCTCAAGCTCGGCACACCTTCGCTCTGAGGTGGTCTTCGCCGTTTCACTCTGGAGGAGTTGGTCCCGAAGCTCGGCGACAATGCTCTTCGCCGACTCCAGCTCCTTCTGGTCGAGGGCTTGCTCCACTTGAGGTGGACGGCCTGCTGCTCTTCCAAACTCATGTGTATGTGCCATCAACATTAAGCTCTCTTTAGTCGCACGAGCCTTCTTCAATGATATTGTTCGACTACATGGAGTGCCCAATTCCATCGTAAGTGACCACGACCATGTTTTCACTAGCAAGTTTTGGTCTGAATTATTCCAACTGGTAGGGGTTTGCCTTCACTTCAGTTCAGCCTTTCACCCTCAATTCGATGGCTAGATAGAGGACGTTAACAATGTCATAGCAATGTATCTTCATTGCCTTACGGGAGATCGCCCCCGTCAATGGATTCAATGGCTACCTTGGGCGGAGTATTGTCACAACACTTCCTTTCATATATCACTTCATGCCTAAATCTATCATATGAAACTGTTGTAATTTTCACGTGTTCGAAATGAGCCTAAATCTATCATCCTTATTTGTATTTTTCTTCTCGTGCCTAGCAACCGCTCATGTGTGCTACCTCCTCGCTTCTCCACCCCCAAAAAATTCGATTACTGAATCTACGCATAGGGGCAGATCCAATGGTGGGTTAGCTGGGCCTAGGGCTCACCCTACCAATGGGCGGACAGTGGTACCTCCCTCGAGCACCTACATCCATCTATCTATAGAGAAAGTAAAGTCATCAAGTTTAGAGGTAGAAGAAGACTAGTCTTATGAGCAACTCACCATTTGTCCTGGATACATCACTATCTACGCACAAACACATCAAAGCACCTTGTGTACCACAAAGCAGTATGCACATATTGACGCTGCAAACCAAACTAGGCATTTTTCTACATGACATGAATTAACATTACTTCATCCGTTCAAGTTTATAAGGCCTATTTCTTCTTATTACATAGACCAAGATCAAAGACATTGAAAATAAGTAGATTACCCCTAATTATTATCACTAAGTACTATATTCAATGCATGCATATACAGAATATAAAGTAAAGATATATATTTATTAGGGGTATATAGGGAACATCATACTAATTTTGCATTGAAATATAAAATACACCATATATTTCTGGACAAGACCATTCAAAATATACGCCTAATAAACTTGGACGGAGGGAGTAATATGCAACGATGTATTATGCAGCTATTAGCCTATCATCGTTATTGGGCTATCTTTTTAGATAACGGAAGTTTATAACTCCCAACCTCTGCATCATGAGATGCACACAGCCAATCATTTATTACAACGTTACAACAGAAGTGCTGTCAATAAGATAAAACCAAATACTGGCAAAAGTTGCAACATGCCATCAAAAGCATAAAACATGAAACATGAAGTCTCAATCTGCATACAACCTGTTACTAAATCTCTGCCCAAATCTGCTGAAGAGATCCCTGACCACAATCTCCAACGATCTGCATGCCAACAGCATCACCTCCCGAACCTCGAGACTCTGCAACACTGAAGCACATGAAGATAACCTGCAAAGGATTTGTATTTTTTTTTTTTGCCATGAAAACCACATTATTTTGACATATCCATATCGACCAACACAACGCGGCAGCCCCGACCAAAATGTGAGCTCTTTAATCCTTCCCCAACTCCATTAGCCAACTTCCAAACATATGAGCCATGCTACTAGAAGGTTGTAGATTAGAAACCGCTTGTATGACCTGCCACACAAAATGAACAAACTGACAGTCAAAGAAGAGATGTTATATATTTTTCTCATGGTTACAAAAACTACATTTTTTACTACCATTCTAATTTTTTCTATTGAGGATATTGGGCTATCTGGTTTGTAGATTCCGAATTTGGAACCTGGCAAGAATATTGCTTGGTAAATCGACTAGAGTTAAGAATAATATGCTGAATTTTGCTCTTTCCCTCTGTACTAGTTCTGACGTAGTGCATATTGATTAATCTGTTGTGTTCAATTCTTTAATTTTGTACAGAATGAAATCTTGATACGATGATATCAACTTTAGTTTTGGAAGCTGAATTCCTTAGTTTTGTACAGAGTGAAATCTTGATATGAAGATGCTGTTATTTGGAAGCTGAATTCTTTAGTTTTGTAGAGAATAAAATCTTGATACGAAGTTGTCAACTTCAAATGAATTGTCTCTGTTTGTTTTTTTGTTTTTTGAAAATTGACTTAGAGCTTTGGCATTCAATTTACTAAAGAAGACGAACAACAGCCAAACTACAAATGCACACCTCCATACACACAACCCCACATACACACGCTACACTCGACTACGTGCAGGCTCATATCAAGCTGCGCTTGAACATGAGCGGACTAGGCACAATCGAGCGCTCCAGCCGGTTGGCTGGGCTCGGCTCGCAGTTGTCTCTGTTTTAATTCATACTGTTTCGAAATTAACCATACCGCGTGCAGTTCTTTTCTTTTCATGGTTGCAATCTCATAACTATTTTTTCGTTATAGATAATTTGAGTAGAAGAAATACGTGGATGACCTCCCTTATTCTGTAACGAAACTGAATAAAGTGGATGACCTCCGTCCTGTTTTTTTTTATTGTTGTTGTGGGCCCAGTCAACCATCCTCTCTTCCTCTTTTCTCGACGAGCGAAGCAAGACCCATATATATGGCTGAACTAAAATAACATGTTTACAACTCCAATCCCCTTTCACAAGCGGAGCAAAAATTGTTTATCCCTAGCGATGCCCCATCAGTCATGGTAGCATAGAAAATCGAAGGCGGGACACAGAAACAACCAGACCAAGGGGAGCCCGGAGCAACGGGAGGGACGGCGGGGGAAAACTCCCTTCGCCACCCCCACGGGATTGCAACCAGAGTGGGGCCGGCCCGGACCTGGCGCCCTGTCAGAACCCCAGGAAAACCCCAGGCGATGTCGGGCCAACCTAGAGCCCCAGAACGCGAGAAATTCCGTTGAAGTCCCTGGTATGAGAATAAAACTAAAGGGCAAAAGCGTAAAGCGAGGGTAAAAATCGCCACGCAAAGCTTGCCTAGCCCCTGGCAAGGGACAGGTGGAATAGAAGGGTTGAAAGACCACGGGCAAAGCCTGTGGCTTGGTGGCAGAACAGGTTAAAAAAGAAACCTACCAGTGCACGCCTGTCCCTTCCCTTCCATATAAAAGGAAGAGAGCAGACGACCAAGAAAAAAAGAGAGACCTAGAAAAACAACGGAAAAATGGCTCAAATATACATCATACAAATCAAATTAGCACAAATATACAACAAAAAACTAAAATTTCAAAATTGCCCAGCGTTCCCGCCGTGCCACGTGGCGGCCGCCACGCCGCACGGCGGCCGCCACCCCCCACGGCGGCAGCCAGGTGGCTCCGTCTCGCGCCGCCACGTGTCCCCATATTTTTTTTAAATTTTTATTTGATTACTTCGCGTCGAATTTTTTTTAGTTTTCAGTAGTTATTCGACCGGACATTGAAATGCAAATAACTTTCGCTACACAACTCCAAATTTGATAAGAAAACTTTATAAGTTTTCGCCAAATCATATGGATTAAGAATATGCTTTCGAATTGTATTTTTAAATATTATTTGTGTACACTGTACCGATAATTTTGTAATACCTTTTTAATTTCGTATTCTTGTTTGAGTCTATTTTACCTTTGTGGAATGGTACTATCTTTGTTGTATTTTAATGCTAATACAACACCCGGCTGAATAGATTATCTATAATACCGTCTCATATGAGCGATTCATCAGCTAATTGACGGATGACACACTACATCTTACAATAGTATAGATGGTAGTTATTTATAGTATATTATTATATTATGTAAAAATAACTCATACAATAGATTATCTATAATACCGTCTCGTTCTCTTTTTTCCTTCTTTGGTTTATTCCGTATCACTTAAAATTTAGTGGAATGTTAGGACATTACATTGTCATTCGCGTCCATATTCGAGCGGTTGGCTTTGTTAGTCGGTGGGGAAAACGGTTTTATATACAACATGTAAATAAAAAACTGTAGAAATATACAACAAGAAATAAAAATATCAAAAATACCGACGGTTCCCGCCACGACCTTTTTTTTTGTCTCATTATTTCGCCGAATTTTTTTTAGTTTTCTCTGGTTATTCGACCGGATCCGATTGAAATGCAAATACCGATAATTGTGTAATTATTTTTTTGTACACTGTACCGATAATTGTGTAATAATTTTTTTGAGACTTCGTGTAGTTTTGGTCAAAGATGGGCAGATAGATTACGTACGGCTTACGAATGGTAAACAAGAATGGCATATACCGGACTAAACCTGACATGCCTTAGGGAAAGGGAACAACAAGAAGGGCCCTTGTCGTACATTTTACTGAGAGCAGCGAGGATATTTTCCCTTACGCAATCCTTCAGCTCCTGCCGCCCTGGCCCTAGCTGCCCTCTCACGCTTTCTCTCGCACTCAGCCTCCCTCTCCGCGGCATGGCGCTGCCGTTCGGCCTCCCTCTGTGCAAGCATCTGTTCCAGACGCTGCTTGCGCTTCTCCTCCTGATCCTGCTCACACCACTGCTGCTCCACCATAGCCCTCCGATGCGAGTACTCCCAATTCCGCATCCTTTCCATCTCGAGAGTTTGTTCCGCGTCGTAGAATCGGATGAACTCGCACAGTGGAGGCTGCAATTGGTCACATCACATGGTGTTAGACACATGCAGGTTGGATGCAACACTAAATGCGAGTATGAACATACCGGGCTTTTCCGCCGTAGCCGCATCCCTAGCGTTAGCTCAGACTCGTGGTTGCGGCAACTCCAGTACCTCATGCCGTATGTGTATGAGTTGTCTACGGACTGCCGGAAGCGGCAAGGATCCCCGCATAGGCACATGGGGACCTCCGTGCCGTCGGGGATGGTTTGGACAACACTGTGCCTTGGGGGCGAGGGAAACTCCATTGGTGCTGCTCGTTTGGTTTGCGGGGGATGGTTCTCTTTGTTGTATTGGAGCAGTCGTTCGGTTGATGCAATGCTGGGAAGCCAGGAAGGGGGTTAAATAGCCTGAATTGATAAAGCGACAGACTTGAAGCAAGAACGAATCCGCGAGCATCGGATTCCTTTGCAGCTCTGCCTGTGCTTGGAAGCGACAAATGCATGCAGCTTTGTAGCTGCTAGGGAGGTGCCAGTCAAGCTTTGGCAGCTATGCTTTGACATGACGACTAAGGCATTCTCTGCCACGCATGCATTTGATGACATGATATGTCCTGCAGGCTTTGCCAGCAGTGCTTTGACAGGACGTCTCAGGCCAATGCAACGAAAGTTTGGATGATGACAACTTAATGGATAATTATAATAGTCGCGGAAAAATATGACAACTTAAGCATATTCGGCGGGCCGTGAAATATCACGTGTGAGTCCATTTTTTCAGAAGAATGAAGCTCATTTGGTCTTGTGTATACTGACTACGATATTATGGAAAAATATTGTAATTACAGCTTCCTTTGTATGTACTTTCGTATAGTTCAAAAGGGCTAAATATAATAGTCGCGGAATAATATGACGACTTAAGCATATTCAGCCCGCTGTGAAATATCACGTGTGAGTCTATTTTTTAGGAATAATGCAGCTGATTTGCTCTTCTGTATACTGACTACGATATCATGGAAAAATATTGTAATTACACCTGCCGTTGTATGTACTTTCGTATAGTTCAAAAGGGCTAAATATAACGGTCGCGGAAAATTGCATCTACTACGTCTTTACGAGTATTAAAATGGAATGAAGTTGTTAAATTAACTCTTCGTATGTTGTGTTGGTGTATCCGGTGTTGTGCCGTTTCGTATGGCTTGTAACGACAAAAGATATTAAAGGCAGAAAATACAACGTTGAAATATATAAGTTACGACATAACATCATAACACGGGAAAAACAACGTTGGAATACCGTACATCGCCAACGTACATGACGGGTACATGACTACTACATATTATTTGAACAACTCACGCAATTCTGGATTAGAACTTTCCAGAATCATCACTATCTACATCAATACCCTCCTCTTCTAAAAACTGCCAGCAATTTTCGCGTTTGCCCTCGTCATCAGTCTCGTAGTCACATGGAAGACAACAGTCTGGGTCTACACCTTCGGTGTCCTCCTCTTTGGCAACGAGCTTAGTGTCCTCTTGTGCTGGCTGTGGGGGGTTTGACTGCAGCAATTCGTTAGATTGTATGGCGACATGTTCGAGGCTACTAGCAATAGCTTCGATGTCAGTAACAAAGCTGTTGAATTCGTTGGCACTTGAACTGTTGCCAGGACTGAAGTTGTCTTTAGCAATTTTATTCAGGTCAGCTGCGATGCCATCTATTTCTTTGATTGTCCAGGCCCAGCCTTTACTGAGCCGCTCCGGATCCTTGTCCATCTACACATTGGAAGCAATTATAATTCAGCCTAGAAGAGTAGGATTGAAGCATAACTGAAATGTACTTCGAACAAAAACATAAAAAAGAAACAGATGGCCTGAAAGCCCCCAAGAACCCATCAATATCCATCGTACTTCACTGACCCAACAACACAACAATGTCACTCACCGTCGAAAATAAATTTCAAAAATAATACCTTTGAAACACTGTCGGGACCCCGAATTTGCAAATCCGGACCCTCTGTGTATTCAGCACTAGTCCAGGAACGCGCTAGTGCACACAGTCTTAACATCGGTATATATCACAATCATACCATACGATACTATCAAAGTACTTTATTTAAATAATCAAAGGGTTACTCGACCTTATGGCCAAGTTACAAATATATGCCTTGCAAGGCGAAACTTATTAAAAGAGAAATAGCAGCAGCGGAAAATCAAATAAACTTCGTGGCGCCATCCAGTATACCACAGGCAACTGACTGGGCTCGCATCCCTAAGTAGACGGGTCTTCTTGGAGTTCCTCCTCCAAAGCTGGCGTAATCTCCTCTTCAACTGATATTGTGTTGAGGCAAGAGTGAGTACTTGGTACTCAGCAAGTCATGCACAGAATGCAAGCTAATATACTATATGCATGGCTTAGTACAAAGGAATAGCTCAGGGTATATTTGCGAAATGTGACTTTTGACAAGTAATATAAGTAGATTCGAAAGTAGAGAAATAAGTAAAGCATAAATAACTTTTCAAGAAGTTTAATAAACATTTTTCCCATCCTAAACCAGATTTCCATCATCTTCCTTGTTAAACCAACCCATCTTTTCAAAACCAAGTTATTTTCAGAAAGTCTACCCCTTGATTGTAATTAGAGCATTGTCGATCGTGGACTCGGCTATTCAAATAGATTCTACACTCTGCAGAGGTTATGCACTTTACCCACAAGATATGAGTCAAACACCACAAAGGCGAAGTTCCTCAGAATAAAGCCTTTCGGAAGCCTCAAACAACACAGTGGTCCTCTCCGATGCGTGCTCTACACCATCCCTTCCCTTAGCCAAGGCGAAGTATGGGACCAACACACCGTTAGATGGGTACCTGGCCACAGCCCACGATACGCTCCCCGTACAATCACACAAAAGGTGTAATCGACACCCTGAGGCTCCACAAGTGAGTCCTTAGCGACTTAGTCAACTAGGGCCGTCCCATTCCAGCCATGTGGTTGCAAGTATGACCAGTTCAAAGGCTTGCAAGGTTAAGTCCTTAGAGTGACCAGGGCAAGACTACCCGAAAAACCAAATCATCACTCCCAATGCCACAATCGGCCCACTGATTACTCTTGCCACATGCCCGATGAAATCATTTATCAAACCCCGCTTGATTACCATGCACCACGTGCCGTCAACATCACATGATACTTTTCCAAAACAGGTTCAATATATCATTAAGTCCATATTAGCGTTTGATTGTCCAAAATCATGTCATGAGCACGAAAGCGTGTCTAAGCAAAGATACTACAACGATCTAAACCCATGTTGGCAATTTAGTAATGTCCAACTAGTAAACCACAACTAGGGTGACAAAGGTCATGGCACATACTTAAGTAATCAAGGTGTCATATATCAAATTGGTATTTATCTAACCCTGTGTTTAAACAAAGTATCTTTCTAATTAAACTAGCATGCAATAGTTTAAATCAAAATAGATTTCAAATGGGATCAATATGGTCAAAGCACAACTTGCCTTCAAAAAGTACTTGCTCTTGGTCTTGAGTTGGATCTGAGTCAACACTTCTCCCTCGAATCCTTCAGCACTTCAACGTCTACTCGTAAAGCGTGCAAATAGCAAATACACAAATGAACACTATGCAAAAGATCCCAAAACTCCAAATAAAATCCATAAACAGAGAGAACATAATTTTCTGGATTTTTAGAAACTGGAATAAATCAAATTTGGAGTTAAAGCATAAAGTTATGATTATTTAAAGTTTAAATAATCAATTAAATAATTTTACAGAGAAAAACTTTAGTCCAAAAATTAAATAAAATTCATATTTAGGTAGATCTCAATTTTATACAAATTTAGAAATTTGAATCGCTCAAATCGGAGTTGAAACGCAAAAGTTATAAGCGTTTGAAGTTTGAATCTAAATTTGAATCAATATTTCGAATTAATAAATCATTTTCTTTTTCGGAAATTAATTATTGCGTCAAAGCATGGACACGCGTGGCAGCCTCTGATTGGCTCGCTGACGTCAGCCGGTCCATGGTCTTGGTCCACGCTCGGCTTGGGTCTATCGTGGACTCGGTCCACGACTCTACGTGTCGCTGACATGTGGGCCCTCTCGGGTAGCGTCATCGGCCCGACGTCGGCGGCTCGGCCGCAGTGCTTGCCAGTGGGACCCATTGTGACGTCATGGGTGGCGTCGGCGCTGGCGGGTCACCAGCGACATGCGGCCCCTCGACACGGGCCCGGCGTCGGCGTCACACTGCCTGCGCGTGGGCTGGCGTTGACCGTGGCGGTCCATCTTCCCGACACGTGGCGCAATATCATCCGTTGGTTATAAAATCAACGTAGCGGATTAGATCCAGGGTTAACACGTTGAAACTACTCGTTGCTCGTGGGCCGTTCTATCTAGATCGGACGGTCCAGATCTAATCCTATATTCGCACTTTGCTACAAAGACGCGTGGCAATTGTGAACCGTTGGATCTTGATCCAACGATCCGAATCTAATCGGGTTTGGGAACACGTGAGCTCACCTCAACCGTCCGACCGATCCGACGGTCCTCCGAGCTCGCGGACGGCGATGGCTTCACGGCGCCGGGCTTGACCGGAGACGGGACGACGACGAGCCCGACGGCGTTGGGGCGTGCTCCGGCGAGATGAAGCCTCCTTCAGTGCGCGTCTCGTCGCGAGGACTCGGATCCGCCTCGCTTCGGCGGAAGACGACGGACGACGGCGAAACCGGCGCAAACCGCGGAGGGAAGAGACAACTCCGGCGAGCGATTGCGGCTCAACGGTGGCGGCTCCGGCGAGATGGCTCGGGAACGGAGTGCGCAAGGATGAGGGCAACCTCGGGGACGTCTCACGCTTTAAATAGCCTCGTCCTGCGTGCCCTGAGCGGAAACCTAGTTCGCTACGGCGGCGCGGCGGCGAGTCCGGCTCGGACTCGGCGAAGACGAAATCGTGGCCCGTCCCACGTGGCGCGATCAACGCCACGATCGACGGGCGCGATCGGATCCGCCCGATTCTACGGCTCGAACCGTGACGGGCGGATCTCACCGTTGGATCTTGATCCAACGGTTGGGATTGATTAGGTTTAGGAGTGGGTTCGGCCGAGTCAATCGGCTCGGTCGGGTTCGAGTCCGACTCGGTTCCGACTTCGGTCGGATGAACGATGCTTGACCCGAGTTGGATTTCCAGCGATTTAATATTTAAAATAATTCCAGTAATTCATTTAATTCATTAAAAATAGCAAAAGACTCGAGAAAAATTCCGTAAAAATTACGAAAATATTTTGGAACATTTTGGACTCAAATAAAATATTTCCAACAAAATTTTATTTGCAAAATTAAATTCTTTAATTATTTCAAAATGGAATAAATTCAAATAAATTCCAAATAAATCCAAATAAATTCCAGAAAATTCCAAAAATTCACCAAAGTGCCAAATCACACATGAATTTAAGAAAAGCAAAATTTTGGGATGTTACAAACACTCGCGTTGTGGGTTGAACTTAGTCGCAACTTACTGAACTCACTCGCGATTGCCCGATAGAAATGCATGCGGCGTTGTAATTTATAGGGAGGGCGCAAGGGACAAACAAGACAGCTGGCGGGACATCGGTAGCGGAGCGAGGTCCAAGACAGGCAAGCGGCGCGATGGGAGCGTTTGCGGTCGTGATGGGGCCTGGCTGTAGCTTCGGTGCATCTGGTACTGCGTCACGTGGAAGCGTTTGCAGCGCAATGGGAGGGGTATGGCCGAAGCGCAATAAGGGTCGCGAACAAATATGACAACTTAAGCATATTCGGCCGGCCGTAAAATATGACAACTTAAGCATATTCGGAAGAATGCAGCTGATTTGCTCTTCACTATACGGACCACCGTATTATGGAAAAAAAATGTAATTACTTCTTCCGTTGTATGTACTTTCGTATAGTTGAAAAGGGCTAAATATAATAGTCGCGGAAAAATATGACAACTTAAGCATATTCGGCCGGCCGTGAAATATCACGTGTGAGTCCATTTTTTCGGAAGAATGCAGTTGCTTTGCTCTTTCAGATAATCGACTACGATATTATGGAAAAATATTGTAATTACACCTTCCGTTGTATGTATTTTCGTATAGTTGAAAAGGGCTAATTATAAGGGTCGCGAACAGATATGCCAACTTAAGCATATTCGGCCGGCCGTAAAATATCACGTGTGAGTCCATTTTTTCGGAAGAATGCAGCTGATTTGCTCTTCTGTATACTGACTACGATATTATGGGAAAATATTGTAATTACACCTTCCGTTGTATGTATTTTCGTATAGTTGAAAATGGCTAATTATAAGGCTCGCGAACAAATATGACAAGTTAAGCATATTCGGCGTACCAGAAATATCACGTGTGAGTCTATTTTTTCAGAAGAATGTAGCTGATTTGCTCTTCTGTGTACTGACTACGCTATTATGGAATAATAATATCATTGCACCTTCCGTTGTATGTACTTTCGTATAGTTGAAAAGGGCTAAATATAATTGTCGCGAACAAATATCACAACTTAAGCATATTCGGCCGGCCGTGAAATATCACGTGTGACTCCTTTTTTTCGGAAGAATGCAGCTGATTTGCTATTCAGTATACTGACTACGATATCATGGGAAAATATTGTAATTACACCTTCCGTTGTATGTCTTTTTGTATAGTTGAAAAGGGCTAATTATAACGGTCGCGATAAAATATGACAACTTAAGCATATTCGGCCGGCCGTAAAATATCACGTGTGAGTCCATTTTTTCGAAAGAATGCAGCTAATTTGCTCTTCTGTATACTGACTACGATATTATAGAAAAATATTGTAATTACACCTTGCGTTGTATGTATTTTCGTATAGTTGAAAATGGCTAATTATAACGGTCGCGATAAAATATGACAACTTAAGCATATTCGGCCGGCCGTAAAATATCACGTGTGAGTCCATTTTTTCGGAAGAATGCAGCTGATTTGCTCTTCTGTATACTGACTACGATATTATGGCAAAAAAAATTGTAATTCCCCTTTCCATTTTATGTATTTTCGTATAGTTGAAAAGGGCTAATTATAAGGGTCGCGAACAAATATGACAACTTAAGCATATTCGGCCGTCAGAAATATCACGTGTGAGTCCATTTTTTGGAAGAATGCAGCTGATTTGCTCTTCACTATACGGACCATCAGATTATGGAAAAAAATGTAATTACATTTTTCGTTGTATGTATTTCCGGCAAGTTGAAAAGGGCTAATTATAATAGTCGCGTACAAATATGACAACTTGAGCTTAATCGGCAGGCGGTAAAATGTCCCGTTTGAGTCCGTTTTTTTGGAAGAATGCAGCTGGATTGCTCTTCACTATACGAAGTACCATAACGATGTCAACATATTTTCAGACCGTGTAAAGAGTTGTGAACTCATAAGAGACTACTCGGAGAAGAGAACAATCATATCTCGCCAATCCGGTGTCAAACACTTATTTTAAACTTGGCTCAAAAAGTGAATCTAGCGCTGTTTTCTGTTGGAGGACTTAGCCAATTTGGTTGGTTTGCTTGGGGGGTATTTTAGGGAGATGAAAGTGTGGGTTATGTGGTGTGGGTGGCAGCCACTTCATTCCCAAACCGTGAGCTGTTCCCTCTTCTTCCTCCCTCCACCACACAACCGCGAGATGAAAGTTTGCTTCACAGCAGATTTTTTGCTCTCAGTTTTCTGCGAATTCGAGCTACTTAGAGGCCGAATTGGAGTTTACATTTGCTTACGAAGTTGTAGAGGGTGAAATTATCTAGCATCTCCAACTGGAATCAATCCATTTGGACATTCCATTAGAAAGATATGCCGTTTTTAGTTTCGACTGTCCGAAATGGACGAAATTGGTGAATTGGATATTGAGCTACAATTTGAATTAATTGGAGGCCGAATTTGGAAAAAAGTTTGCCTGAGAACTTGTAGGGAATTTCGAGTAGATTTCAAAAATGTATTTGTTTGCTTATTTTGGATGAATTTGAAGTAAGTTATGCCGGTTTGAAGTAGTTCCCAGATTTAAAAAAAGCAATAGAAGCTCAAAATCCCCAATTTCGGTTTTTGTCTTCAATACTGCAAATGGGCTCAAAATACCAGCATCGCATTATTTATTGCAAGAAATAGGAATATTAGTCAAAGACGTAGCAAATATTGTTTTCACAAGATGCATGCAAATTACGCCAAAGGCAAAAGGCCTCAAAGATAACTAAGTGGCAAAGACAACTTAGTGCCATAATACATTTTATTCCGAACACAATCTTCCACATATTAAAACATTACATTGAAAGTAAAATAATGCAAACGAACGGGTCGATCAATAACGGGTTCAACGGCCTTATGGTTTAGTGTTCCCCTTCCTCTTCTTCTGCAAGGCCCCCTACCATGACGCTCCTGGTTATCGTAGGCCTGACGGTGTGAAAGTTATGGGTCATTGGGGATACGTAGTCCACCCGCTGCGCTGGACCTAACCGTGCTTCGTGTTCGTCGAATCGCGACTGGCTGGACGCGTGACGACGTGCATTGTGGATGCCCCATCCACCATCGACCGGTCCGCCTGGTACTCGATGCGCGAGTACGCCGGAAGGTCGTTGCTCTGCCCGATTCGATCCACCGGCCTCCTCGGGGTAACTGGGACGCGAATCCAACCCTAGGGATTGCAAACACGTCGTCGCGAGCAAATCTGTGAATGTAGTCCCCGAGCCCATAAGGTCATCGTACGCCCTCGACACGTCCTCCCATGTTTGCTGATGCTGGACGGGGGTACTAAAAGACTCAGGCGGCAATGATGGGGACGGTGACATGTTGATGTGTACTCCTCCTTGAACGCTCGCCTCAAAGACCTATTTCAACGTAGCCGCCTCCATGGCCCCGCCGCTCTCATGGCTCGGGACCCTGGACGAAGTCGATGCTCGGGTTGGTCTTGTCGCCGAGGAGGCACAGCGCTGCACGCCTATCCATGGACATGCTCCTCATCGTGGCTCGGTGCGGGCGGCGCCTGCGTGCACGGTACATCCTCGTGAATCACGCTATGCGTAGACGGTCTATGGCCACCAACATCTCTGACCGCATTTCTTATGCGGTGGCCCGTGCGGCGGAGAAGGTTCCGTAAAGGATTGCTTGATGGACGTTGCTGCGCCTGTGACTGCGTGAGGATCTCGTCCGCCTGGTCATGCATGTACTCCGCCTCACGCCTCTGCAAATTAACACGTATCGAATGTTTAATTGGGTATATCCTGCTTTTAATATGTGATAGGTGCGATCCGCATGCAGTGTGTGCATGCGCTCTGCGTACTCCTCAAAGATAGCCATGTTGCACCGGCATCGCCACACCCTGTCTAGGAGCACCGCCTGTGTGCGAGGTCTCAGACCACCAAGGTACCCAAGTGTGTCCGTCTCGTGGCTGCGCCGATGGGTTCCAGACGTCCTCGGTGGCCATCGAGTTCCACCTCTCAATATGCCGGCTATTCCGTGCGACTCCGGTTGTAGTTGTGCCTCGATGTACTCCTCCTGCGGATCAATCCAACACGTTATTAATGGTTTCCACAAGAAGCGTGAAAGTAATGTGACATGTAGCGACATACCCATGGGAGCTTTGAGTCTGTCGGAGGCGGGGAGGGAAAGACTGCCGGTACCCAAATTGGCGCCGAACGCAGCCCGGAGAGTATGGCTCAACGGCACTCATGCACTGAGGAGGAAGCATTTCGTCATCCAATAATGAGGCTCCCTGCGTACCTGATTGGAGATATGGCCTCCGACGCAACCTCCTCCGCGCCTGGGTGGAAAAGGGATCCCACGTAACCTGCGCCGATGTCGGGAAGTCTAGGTCCCCACGAGACGAGGGTAGGAGCCGCGATCCGATTCTGGGCCCATCGGAGTCCGGCATGCATCCATTTGTAACCCAAGGTTGGCCTTGCGAGTGGATGCACATTAGCTTCATCGACGGCACCGGGTAGTACCGCTTTGACACTCTTGGTCGCGCTACGGCGGGTAGGTACGACCAGTGACCACAATCAGAGAAGCAAGGGGCAACCTCCCATTATTGAAGTTGGCTGTGATCCGGCGGCAGGCCGCACACATCTCGCGATATGTGTCTGCGAGAACTGCCGAGCCCCAGCCGTAGAAGTCCGGTGCTGCATCTTCTCGCACCTGCTCGGCTAATTCCCGAGCGACCCAAACGAGGTGGGGTGCAACGGAATCACCATTTCCGTTAGTAAATAAAATTCCTGCAAGGAGGAAATATAGGTACACCTCGAAATGCCTATTTATCTGACCAGGGTCAGCGTCTTCTGGACATGGTCCAGCCTCCGGGAGACTATCGAGCCATGTGAAAGAGACTCCCTGATCACAGTTCCCCGTGTACGTTGTGCCAAACCTACATGGAAGAAAATCACATGTTAGGAAATCATGTTAGCTCCCAGATAAGTGTGGTCCGTGTGCTTTCACATTTATTACCTTTCCTCTACGTAGTTCTTCCATGCCTCTTTGGAGGGCTTGCGCACGACGAGGGGTTTACCGGAAAGTGGAAGGCCAAATAACATGGCGACATCTTTGAGGGTCACCGTCATCTCGCCGAAGGGGAGGTGGAAAGTATGCGTCTCTGGACGCCATCTGTCGACCAACGCGGTGATAAGGGCCCCGTCCAGTCTAGGCATCGGGGTCCACTGGCCCCTTCCTTCGTAGGCTCCACGCAACATAAATGCGAAAGCTAACAGGCCCGTCCGTCCCAGGCCGTATATGAACTGAGGGTCCAATCTCTTAATGTTACGGGAGCCACGCATGCGGAGAGTGGTAAGCTGCAAGGACAAAGTAAGTAAACGTACAGAGCATAACGAAAGGTGCGTACGCTTGCGATACGTTACGACAGTGAGGTAATGACGTTACCGTCTGGCCGGAGGCCCACTTGCGCCCCGTGGGCCGTCATCATACTGCGATCGCAATAGCTCTGGCAACTCCATCACAATCCTGCATAATCTCGAGAGAATAAAACAATAAAACACAAAGTAAAACATCAGGAGAAATTACAAAACCACTGTACATACCCAAACACATTTTGGTTCATAGATTACATAACTGGCATTTCACGAAGAGAATGCGAAATGAAGGTAGTAAGAAGATGTTGCATGCCTAATGCGTAAAGTTAAAATATTACATTGGATAGCATCACCCTCTGTTTGGGCAGCCCCTACGGTCATGCCCTGTCTGCCTGCAGACACGACAACACCGAAGGCCATCGTCTCGCTGAGAGGCATCCATGTCACCTTCAAACCGCGCGGAACGCGGTCTACCCGGCGTATCGCGCCTAAGTGTGGGGTACGGGAGCCACGTAGGGGGTTCGGAGGTCTTGTAGTTCGTGCCGATGTTGAACGGTTCGAAATGCCCCATCCATGTTGCTCTAACGGCATCCATACGGTAGTACGGTGTGACATATTGTGTGCCGTCGTTGTCCCCCATGTCACGGCACGCTGCTAGCACGTGCGAGCAGGGGATGTGCTCTAGGCGAGGCTTGTTGCATGAGCAGGTCGCCTCATACAGGCCGAGCTGGCATCTCTGGTTTGTGTCCCCCGCGGAGTATCCCGAACGGTGCTTGCGCTTGCACTCGACGAGAAAAATGTTCTGCGCAGGGTCCATCATGCGCGTGCGGTGGAATTGAGCTTTCTGCCTACGAAGTTGTAACAAAGTCTCGACACGGGGAGCGAAGGTTGAGCCGCAGTTGTACGCCGCCCTTTGGCGATCAACAAAGTATTTCGCGGTCCTAAAAAATGTGAGCTCAATGATTGAGCAAATGGGTAGGCAACGAGCCCCCCGCAGCACATTGTTGTACGACTCGGCAAAGTTCGTCGTCATGATGGAGTATCTGCAGAATAGAAGCATACCACTTAGGTGGAAAAGAGTGCTGTCAAATGATGTGCTACCGTACTAGAGAGGGCATTATCTTACCGAGCACCATTTGTATCGTGCGCCTGTGCCCATCTCTCGGCGGGTTTACGAGCTATCCATTGAGCGAATGTCATCTTGCGCCGTACGGAGACCTCCGAGCCACCAATTACCTGTGTGCCCTCCATGGTCTCTTCCACCACCAGTTCCTTTGAGCGCTCGTTCAGCTGGTTAAATATCGTATCGAACTTGCGCAGTTGGTTTTGCATGCATAGGGTTTTGAATAGCTTAACCATGTTCTTGTTCCTGCACATGGT
Source organism: Rhipidocladum racemiflorum (assembly GCA_036346355.1). Taxonomy (NCBI): domain Eukaryota; kingdom Viridiplantae; phylum Streptophyta; class Magnoliopsida; order Poales; family Poaceae; genus Rhipidocladum; species Rhipidocladum racemiflorum. Next base: position 75,794,303 of record CM070579.1, read on the forward strand.
GTACAGGTTCGCCCCAAGGTGACGCATGCACCATCTACGCTGAACGTCTCTCCACTGGCAATGACAATCTTCATCCTCCGCCATTCTATCGAGGGCTGCTCAGCAGCCCTCGCATTACGGTCCGACACGACGCGACACACCGGGCCTATCCCGCACAACACGGGTCTTCACCAGGGGCGGAACGAGAACCGGTGCCGTTGCTTTCGCCCTCAACCACGGCCGAAAGCCGCCGGTAGTAGCTGGTTGTTTGCATCGGCAGCTAGGGCGGTGAGTAGGGTGCCATTGTATCTTTGGCGGACAGAAATGTCCCATCCACGCATATAACAGACGGCAGCTTGCTGAATGCTCGATGCACGGACGAACGCCCGTAACACCCTGAGGAGGTAGTAGTGTTCAAGGCGATCGTTCCATCGAAGCCGCACGGGTTCGACAACAATAGCATATTCGAGCCGGGTTTGTTGCAGCTATCCGCCTTAGTAGTCGTGGAGCCCAATTGAATGACTCCATAAAACTACCAAACGGCATTTTCAAAGCATCTCGCTTTGCTCGCCAAGCTTGTAAGTAGTTTATGGACATCCCTGTCCTGCTCGCATCTCGGCAATTATGGTTGCGGCCTGAGGCTAATGTCGGCCTTCAAAGACGCTCTAACAGGATTTGCGCGATGAATCTTGATTTCACCACACCGCTTGTGTTCGAACAAGCTCCTCTGTGCATGTGTGCGGTGTGTACCGAGTTATAACGAAATGTCATGATGTTTAGGGCGGTTCGCACGAACATAGTATTCGCCTTTGCTGCCCTTTCTTACATTTAAGCTCGGCAGTGTCCGGTCCGAGCGATGCACACTGATGGTCACGCCCGGGTTAGCACCGCGTAATTAGTGCGAAGTGCATCGCCGTCCTTTGTGGCAAACTCTCGCCGAGTTCTATATCGCTATGGTCTTGCCCACGCCTAGAAATATCATCCAAGCGGGCTAGAACACGCTTGCCGGGTCCAAATGAGTGCAAAAATGCGATTGCTGGCCCCGGGTCCTCATCTTCGTCAGGACCATCACCATAAGTAGGGTGAGGGTCATCCGCTAGAGCATCCGCATCAACCTCAGGGACGGGCGCATCCGTCTCGCCAGTCCCTGCCAAGCCCCCTTGAGCGGGGACTTGCTGCGAGCTCATCGCAATTTCCTCTTCGGGCTCGGGTTGTTCGTCCGCATTGACCCCCATGTCCTCCTCCTGGGCTCGACTCGTCCCTGCCTCCCCAGCGGGGGTGCGAGGGACCAGCTTCACGTGAACACCTAGTGCGAACCCTTCCTGTGCGGCCTTCTCCATGTAGAACTGCCAGGCACTCGTTCTACGGAGCTCGAATAGGCTGTACACGTAAAGCAAGCTATTTGGCACTACATGGGGCCTAACCCCATCTACCACGAGCTTGTACAACGTACGGTCAACACTAAGAGCGCGTGCAGCCGCTCTTGCTATCAGACGCAACTCTATCGGTGGATTCTGCTTGTCTCTATGTGTGCACAATTATGCATGCTGACAAATGGGCCCTGCAATTTTTCGGGCTCCCCCCATGCCATATATGAAGCGGGATCGCCATCGAGGACTGTAGAAATACATAATTGTAGTCAACAATAAATGCACACACGCACCGCTAACATCTTTAAACGTATTGGCATTACTCAAATTTTAATTACGAAAGCATTAATGTTATGGTTACGTACAGTTGAAATGTATGCCAACATATAATTATGTATATGTTATATAACATACTAGCACAAGACATATGCAGTTTATTAAATCCTAAAACCACATTCCACACTCATAATATCATGTAAAATACTACTAGCAGCATGCATGCATACATTTCATCATAACAACATAAGTTTGGTAAAAGCGTGCTAGCAGCATGATATAAGGGGAGATGCTTGCCTTGCTCTGAGTTTTCTGGAACGGCGTCGAGGTCAACGTGTGCGGTCTCTGCAGTGTCGGTACCTACACGAAGCAAAAAGAACAATAAGAAGTCCAATAAGTAATAAAGGAAAACTTCCGCCCACCAATATTTAAGTCGGATTAAGTGGATACTTTGGTTCGAGTTGTAAAGTTCAGAAAGGAGGTCAACTCCTTTCGGGTCCAAGTAGATATTACGTCCAAAAAAACACTCCTTCGCTGGAGCGAATCATCATGCGAAATAAATACAGTGGAACGTTCGAGCAGAAGCTCGGCAGAGGGTCCTGACCTCTGCAGAGACTCCTTTCGGGTCAAAAAAATTAAGTCAGATTAAGCAGCTACTTTGGTTCCAGTTATTAGCTTCAGAAAGGAGGTCAACTCCTTTCGGGTCCAAGTAATAATTACGTCCAAAAATAAATACAACAATACGAAGTCGAATAAGTAATAAGGCAAAATGACTTAACACAGTCCACAACTTCGTGCCACCAATATTTAAGTCGGATTAAGCAGCAACTTTGGTTCGAGTAATTAAGTTCAGAAAGGAGGTCAACTCCTTTCAGGGTCCAAGTTGTGATTACGTCCAAAAAAAACACAGTCCTATGCTTAAGGTGAAGATCGTGTGAAATACAGACAGGCCCATGGTCATCGGAGGGTCCAGCCCCCCCAGACAGCACAAGGTTACCTCGGCAGAGTGTCCCAAAATAAGGTTGTTAATTCATGTAATATTCTTACTTACGTAAACATTTTTAGGTGTCACGGTTAATTCATGTTCTCCGCACATAATATCACATAGATTACTGCTACACACATAATATCATAATAGCATTGTACTAATGTTTCCTAATACCGTCGTAACATTTCACTATAGCTTTCCAATTACATTCCAATATTTATTTTTACCAAATTTACGAGAGCTAGACAGGGTGTCATGTAAGAAGGCAAAATTATGTAAGAAGGCAAAATAACTATGCGAAATAAATACAATGCAATGGTCCATCGGAGGCTCCAACGCCCCGACATATTTCAACGTTCGAGTGTAAGCTCGCTTGGAGGGTCCTTACCTCTGGATAGACTCGATCCAAATAAATGGCTCTTATTTTATGTGGCAAGAACTAATTGAGCTGTTTATTCCATTCAATTTCATACTTACGTACACATTTTTAGGTGTTACGGTTAATTCATAAATTTTATGGGATGCGGTCATATCATTTAATTTAACTACTAGTTTCTAATATTTTATGCCAAAATATTAGCAAATTTTAGTGGAATGCTGGGATATATCTACAAGGTTCACAATAAAGGGTGTTTACCTAGAAGAACGCATGCATACATACATTTCGACATAACAACATTAGCTTGGTAAAAGCATGGCATGAACATGACAAAAGGGGATGTGCTTGCCTTGCTCCGAGTCTACTGGAACGGGGTTGAGGTCGTCGTGTGCAGTCTCTGCAATGACGGTACCTACACGAAGCAATAACAACAGCATGAGGTCACATAAGTAATAAGGGAAAGTAGCTTACCACGGTGCTGAACTTCGGGCCGCCAAGATTTAAGGCCGAGTAACCGGCTACTTTGGTTCGAGTTGTTAAGTTCAGAAAGGAGGACAACTCCTTTCGGGTCCAAGTAGTGATTACGTCCAAAAATAAAAACAGTCCTTCGCGCAAGCGAATAAACGTGCGAAATAAATACAGTCCAATGGTCATCGGAGGGTCCAGCCCCCCGAGACAGTTCAACGTTCGAGTACAAGCTCGCTAGAGGGTCCTGAACTCTAGAGAGCCTCATCGTTTCAAAAAAATATTGTTATTTTATGCAACAATATTTAGGTGCTACGATTCATTCGTAATTTTTATGGACGGCGGGGATATTCTTTTATTTAACTACTGCATGTTATTTTATGCACGTAATATTACACTAAGATTATCATATCGTCTTGTACTCATTTACCATGTTTTTCTGCACTAACCATAATATATTGCACAAACGTCAATACTGCAACCCAACAGAACAAGTTGGTCACTAATACTACACTGTAAAAAACATACTATTCTTCATGAGGATTTGTAACTAACCTTTTCGAAGTTTTACAGATGATCACTGAAGCTCGAGCAATAAATAAATGTTCCTCAGAAATACCTGCAATATAAAATACATGAATGAAATAATTCAAAATAATTAAACTTTATGAAAATTTCAACAAACTATAACCACCGACTAATTAGTCTCCTGTCTTCGCGCTCTCAATATGATGTCCTCGCCTCTACGCTCTCTGCTATCAAGCTCTCCACTCTACTCTCACTCAGCTCCCAAGCTCCCTGCTCTCACACTAGCTCCCAGGCTCTCTGCTCTCACACTGGCTCCCAGGGTCTCTTCTCTCTTGCTCTAGAACAATGCGAAGAAACGCGCAAGTCCTCGGTGCCCCTGGCGACCTGTCTTTATAGGAGCCAACGTCATCACTGTGACGTTTACGTTAATCGTGATTTTCTTACGTATAACTATCTTGTTTTTTTATAATCGCGTTCATTACCACCGTTATAACCTGAAATCGCAGCTATAATGCGCTTCGGATTCCGACAAGAATTGATTTGACGCGACGTTTCTTGCTGTGCCAACCACTGTCTTCTATTCACCCATGTGCATGCATCCATTTGCGCCGAAAGCAACCAGGCATGGAGCAAAATCTCCATTATTTCAGCTTGGCCGCCCCCCCCTAAGCCCCCCGTGCGACGCCACCTGGCTTCAAAAAAAATAAAACATCAAAAAAAAATTCAAAATTCGAAAATCACGGACACGTGGCAGCGTGGGACGGCGCCACCTGGCTGCCGCCGTGGGGGGTGGCGGCAGCCAGGGCTACCGCCATGGGGCGTGGCGGCCGCCACGTGGCGCGGTGGGACCGGCTGCTACTTTTGCTATTTTAAATTCTTGATGTATATTTCTGAAATTTTGATTTATATATTGTATATTTAGGCATTTTTTCCGAAAAACAACAGCCTGGCGGATCGATCCGCCAACAATTGTCACATAGCTAAAGTGGTTTGGCATGAAGTTTGAAAAATGATTTACATTTTCAAAAAAACAATGTGGAAAGGGATGCAGGCAATCTAGCAAAGGAAGTGACGAATTCTAAAGAACTGGCGCACTTGGCCGACGTGGCAGGAAGGAGGGAATTGCTGATCCTGGGATTGCGGGTTTGATTGTACTCTTCTGAGGTCCTATTACGAATTTATGATCCATTTCCAAAGCCAAAAACTGCAATCAAGCAACAGTTTGGCAACGATAAGCACTCGGGTTGTTTAAATAGCGTTCATTTTTTTCGATTAAGGAGATAACACCATACATCACTGCCCTCTGTCTCCTGGCGGAGACACACAATCCAAGTTCTTCACCTCCGGATTACTACATACATACAGAGTTCTAACCCATTGATCAGTACGCAGCTTGGCCACAGAGTTTCCTCCAAGCAGCCAAGCAGTAAGATCAAGTTTAAAAATATTAAGGGCATCATCTCTCAGAATCGTGTCGCACTCAGCCTTGAGGGACAATATGATTATAGATACAGACCATCGTGACTGCTAGAGACCGCAAAGCAGGTAGCTACGGAGAGCCCTCCCGACGGTGGCGGCGGTGACTGCGAGCCTGGGGAACTGCAGCGCGACCACTGATAGCATCCCGAACGCCGCCCCGAGCAGCCAGAGGATGAAGGCGATGAAGACGAGCTCAGCGTTGCTGGGCGCGGGCGTGCTTGTAGTGGCCAGCTTGTGCACGAGAATGAGGGTGCCGGTTAGCATGAAGATACCGCCGGAGTCGAGGAGCAGCCGCCGGAGCCCAGGGTGACCGATCGCCTCGTCGCCCTGTCCGACGAGACGGAGGAAGCATCGCATCACTGCCGCTGCCATTGCCTATGTATTACCCTGCTTTGCTATCTGCTGTGCTGGCTCAAAGAGTCCCTGAAGTCGTTCTTATACCGCGCGCGGGGGGACGGGGCCGTGGAGAACTTATTTTAGTTTTAATTTGTGAGGCATTGGACGGAGGTTAGTGCTGGTTGACTTGGATTGTCGTCCGGCGCCAACCGGACGTGAACTCCACCGGGTAAAAGACAGGGTACTCCGTAGTATGATCTCTGAAGTCCTATTACGGATTTATGATCCATTTCCGATGCCAAAAACTGCAATCAAGCAACAGTTTGGCAACGATAAGCACTCAGATTGTTTCAATAGCGCTAACCAGAGAAGTTCAAAATATATATATATATATATATATATATATATATATATATATATATATATATATATCGATTAAGGGGATAAACACCATACATCACTGCCCTGTCTCCTGGCGGAGACAGACAATCCAGATTCTTTACCTCTAGATTATTACATACATGCAAAGTTCTAACCCACTGTACAGTATGCAACCTGGATCAAGATTCAAAATATCCGGTTAATATTCAAAGTCAGTTTGAATTCATCTTGAAACGGTTGAAATATACGAATACAAACACATATGACAGCCTACAAGAAGCCTCCGTATATTTAGGCTCCTTACGCATTTTTTTTTAATTTTGGCCCTTCGAACGAAATTACAAATCTAGTTATCTTCTAAACTGCAAAAACACCAGCAGACGACACATGTCATCTACTGCACTCGCCTACCTCGGCAGGTATATATCGAGCTCTGATATCACGACAAGTACTTGCTGAGCTCGAGCATCACGGTACCACCGTGCTGCGGAGCTCGGGGACCACGGTAGCTCATCTGAGTGTTTTTACGGTTGAAACAGGGGCGGAGGAGCAGGTATGGCTGGGTATGGCACCTGCCATACCTGCTCTGTCACGTGGATCCTTAGTACTTTTAGCACATGTTGTGTCAGTAACACAAAATATTTATGAAATATTTACCCTGATGATTTCATGTGTGGATTTGAAAAATTATTTTAGCAAGATGTCCAGTAGATTGAACTCGAATACTTTCCTCCTTATATTCTCTGTATGAATTTTTTTGGCATTACGATATTGTTTAATATTCCATCCTACCGATTTTGCCGCATCATAATTTTACTCCGTCCTCCGCCACTATAATACACCTACTATCGAAATGAGAATAGGATGATATCCTATTACCTTATCTTAAAATTGATGTTAAGATTAGGATAGGAGATGCACACGTCCAAGGAACAATAACGGATAATAAAGGTACATAAAAATAATAATTTCGTCATATCAGAATTTTTTTCCGTCCTCCGCTACTGGGTTGAAAGGAGTACTAGATTTGCAATTTTATTTGAAGTCGACCAAAAGTAAAAAAAAAAAAAAAAAAAGAACTATGCAAAGAAACCAAATAGAACAAAGCTAAAAAAATGTTTTCAAAGCGGCCAAACAAGCCCAAGCTTCTTTACCACGTCTCCACGACAAGCGGCGAATCGCGGCATGGCGACGGTGGCGATGGGCATCTCGTGGAGGTATTCTACTCATTGGTTATTACAAAATTCACAGACGGCGGAGGTTATATAGCAGAAGAGAGCATGCGGCGATGCGAGCGGAAACAACATGTCCATCTTTACGTAATTGCCTTGTCCATGACTTGGCATTGACATTGTTATTCCCATTTGTCCATGACAAGACACGGCATTGTTAATAATATGTGTATTACTTCGGAGACTGTGTAGAATAGAAATATTTTTGCAACTTCACCTCGTTGGAAATAACGGAAATATTTTAACTCAATTTTACTAGGAGGCAAAATTCACAAACTACGATTTCTCCTGTCGTGTGCCGCAAGCTTCAAGTGATGGCATATGCTCATATTTTTTAGTTACTGTGCCTCCACTTGCTCATGCAACGTGGTGCTAAACCTTGTCATGTTTTGGAAATTTTCAATTAACAGGGCACAACTCATGCGCCTTGATTCCAAACAGATAGATTTCGCTGCCTTTGTTCTTGGTTCCCCTCTCTCCTCCGAATTTGAAGTGAACCAAGCACTACGGTGGTGGCAATGGATGCTTGCTGTAACATCCAAATTTTGGTTTTCTTAAATTTATTATGCATTTGTTATTTTTGAGATTTTTTTTAGAATTTATTTGAATTAAGCCTTTTGTTAAAAGTATTTAAACTTTTCATCCAATCTAGCCACGTGTTCGAATAGCGCCGCCGCTTTGCCGTTGATTCGAGTAGACCTCAGCCGTTTGATCCAAGCCAATGCACCAGATCCAGCCACGTGGGCAACGTGTTACTCTACCACGTGTCCACCTCGCTGTCACTTCTTTGCGGAATTTTGATCATCTGATCTGATGTAGATGTCTAGGATTGAGCCACGTGTCGTGTCGTTTCACCTTCCATGCGCCATGACATCAGCCGTGACGTCAGTGCTGGTGCCATCATTGACTGCCGATCAAACTTTCATGAGCTGAGTCCATTGTGGACTTGCATTGAGTCGTGGACCAGGTCCATATACCTAGGCCCACCTGTCAGCCTCTTAATAGTTTTTAGATTTATTTTTATTCTGTTAATTAGGATTATGATGTCAGCATGATGTCATAATTAGATTTTATCGTAGAGAAATATTTCAATCGAAAACTAAATAGAGGATGATGTCAGCAGTGATGTCATTAATCATTTTTTCAGTAGAAAAATAATTTAATTAATTAGGTTTTATTCCTTTTTTTTTATTTCAAACTATGAGAGCTCGTTCTCACTCATACAAACTTCGATTGAGGTGATTCTAGTGTCTAAAAATTTTTAAAATCAAGATCTATTTAGTGGTAAATTTTATTTAATTTTACATTCATATTTGCTCTCCATTTTTGGTATTTATTACTTATTTGTCCGTTATGGGTAGATGCTGAAGTGCCCGAAGTATTTGAGGATGAATTGCTACTTCAAGAACAAGGTCCAAAGCAAGAGCAAGAACTTTTCCAATGCAAGTTGTGTTTTGACCTTGTTAATCCCATGTTTTAAAAGTTATATTGTTTTAAACTATTGCATGTTAATGCAAATTAAAAACAATTTCAATTAATTTTAGAATAGTTAATCAACCTAATTTAATTATGTCCACCTTGTTATTTGTATGCTATAATCATTTGTCACACTAAGATGTTTTATTATTAGTTGGTAGCTATTAAATGCTAACATGAGTTGTTAGAATGTAAATGTGTGCTTAGCCATGCAACGTGTTATTGATATCATATTGGAAATGTAAATTTAATTTGATTAATGAAATATTAAATATGTTTTTTGAGATGGTGTGCCATGTGTTGTCACACGATGATGTTGAGCTGTAGAGACATGTGTTGTCCTACAATAATGTTAACTTGTTGCTGGCATGTGTTGCACAATAATCAACTGGGGAGGTAAATGATTTAGATGGAGGCAAGTGGCAAAAGGCTATGTGCCATGGTGGGCCTTAGTGGCACTAGGATGATGAGTGAATGTGAGGGGTTATGTGCCATTTGAGCAAAGACTATGTGCCATATGAGTGGATGTGAGGGTTGTGTGCCATTTGAGTGATTGAAAGTTTTGCCTCAGTCAATTAAGGACTTAACCTTGCAAAGCTTTGAACTGGGCCAAACATACAATCACATGTCTGGAATAGGACTAACCTAACTAATTAGGATTACCGAGTCTTAGCATTGAAGCCTCATGAAGATGATAACCAAACTTAGTGTGTGGTTATGGGGGATTGGATGTGCCGCCGTAGCCTCATATCAGTTCAACGGTATGTTGTTCTTATACTTCTGCTCTTAGTAAGGGAAGGGTAGAGTATGACATTACCTGGAGGGTCAATGTTAAGATAAGGTCTTTCGAAAGGTTTTGTTGTGATCACTCAGCCATCACACCAAAGGAAGTGTGATAATAGCTTGGTATTGTAACGTGATTATGTCTTGGGAGTAAAGTGTATAACCTCTGTAGAGTGTGTCAAATCTATTCGAATAGCTGTGTCCACGATATTAGATAATCCTTTGAAATTACAGTCAAGGGTTAGACCTTGAAAATAAAACTTAGAAAGGGGGGTTGTGTGTTATTGGAAAGGATGGAATTGGTTTAGGCTGTGTGCCAATATACCTTACGAAATAAATGAGAAAGTTACTTAGTAATGATATTTGTTTTGCAATCATTTCAATCTATATACCTTAATCCTTTGTAAATGTTGCTTTATGCAAAATAACTATGCCAGCCATTCACTTGGAATAAGCCATGCATGTAGTATAATAGACTTGCATTCTATGCACAACTATTGATTAAAAAATATTAATTTGTCTTGGGTATATTAATGCAACTAATGCTTCATATACTCAAGAACTTTTCATTTATGTTTTAATCAACAAAGCAAATTATCAACACATGATGAAGAGCCTTATGATTAAATGACAATCGAACACAATTTAAATTTTATTTAAATTGTTATGAGTATATAAAAACTACACAAGTTTCTGAAAGCGTCTAGGTCCCCTAATTTCTTGATAATGTCTTTTATGGGGTTTAGGTGTTGATGATCAAGTTAAGTATCTCTTATGAAGTAAAGACATCTTGAAATGAAGGATAAAGTCTAAGGATTTTTGTTACTAGTTCTAGCTTGAGAGTTGATTCAAGCCATGTAGCTAGGATAGCTATAGATTAGCCGTACTATCAAGGGGGATTATGCACAAATAAGTACCTTGGTTCATAGGGCAAATCATTAAGATTACTTGGAGTAAAGGTCACTTCATCTTATTTCCCCTCAAAATTCAATCCTTCACTCTTACAGACAAAATCCCATTCACGTCGGACCTAATTGTCTTAGTCCGACACTAAAAACTACTAATCCAAAATCAAACCGAGCGTAGACCATTCACACCGGACCAACTTGGTCATGTCTGATTTTTAGTCTGACACACACTGCATTTACGCCGGACATTGTTGTCTTGGTTCGGCGCTGAAACCACTTATTCGAGAGTCAAACCGAGCGTACACTGTGTATGTTCGTTGTCAGTTTCATGTGTACGACGGACCAACTTTTATGGTCCGTCGCAAACGTGAGTCTCTCTGTAAGATTGTTCTAATGCCAAAGTAGTCTGCCGGCCCAAAACCAGTACGTTTTCCTTCTGCGACAGACCAACATTTTTCGGTCCGGCGCAAACTGTCTTTTGCTGGCTTTCACGACGGACACACTATCTCTCAAAGTATGTGTATGACGGACCATGCTGTTTTGGTCCATCACGAATGGCATTTTTAATCCAATTGGTCCGTTATGCATTAGACAAAATGTGAAGCTTATTAAACTACGTCCGAAGCACATTTGTTTACAATTTTTTTGACATTCAGACACATCCAACGGCCATATATTTATTGTAACGGCTATATTCCTTTTGTTGGCTATATAAGCCATTCCAGGGCAGTGTTGAAGAAGAACTTTTGCATCTCCTTAATATTTTAGCATACTAGAGCTCAAAAGCCATCAAAGAGACTGAATTTCACTCTTGATCTCAAAATTTTCCAAAGTGATCTTGCTACAAGTTTAGTCTAGCTAGTGTTGTGATAGTGAACCAAGAGATTGGACTTGTGGATAGTCTATTACTCTTGGAACTCTGTGTTCGGCTCGGAAGTGATTTGGTATGACCTGTCCAACAAAGTTTGTGAAAGGGCACCACAATTGTGAGAGGTTGGGACTCACCTCACCGGAGTGGTGAAAGAGTTACCCTAGTGATTACCAAAGCTATTGAAACTAGCTTTTGGTGGAGCAATACTTCGTGTGAATTATGTCTGTCGGCAATAAGGATACATATGGCGTCAGCTAGTCTGTTGGTAATACAAAGTCTGTCGGTAAAGACTTTTGCCGACAGGACTTTAACCTACAGAGGGATGTCTGTCGCCAAATGTATTACTGACAGACTAGGTGACACTGTATGTAGCTTTTGCCAACATACCGTCTGTTGCAACAAAGGTGCTATGGTGTAGTGGAAGTGCTCTAACGGGGACGTAGGAGATGATCTCTGAATCTCGGTGAAAATTCCTTGTGTCTTTTGTTCTTTACTTTCCAGTTTTTACTTTATTGGACTATTTTATTTGCTTGTCTGTTTTAGAATTGTTGTTTATGTTGGTGTACCAGTGAACCTAGATATTTCAGGCCTTGTCTGTCAAAAATCTCAGCTTACTCTTCCGCAAATTTATTTGAGTTTTGTCATAAGGTTATTTAGTGCTCATTAATGATAGAAATTTGTGAAAAAACCTATTCACCTCCACTCTAGGCTCATTCTCGATATTACAGTTTCATATACTAATTTTGATGGTTTCCAAGTAATGATCCAATTGAAATGTGGAATATATAGAAAAGGATCGATACAATTTAGACCATCAACCATAGAATGAACTCTACTATTGTAACGCTCTGATTTTTTTTCTCCGATTTTCCACAGCTGGTTGATAATTTAAATCGGCATCGGGAAATTAAATATGTGCTATGTATTTAATTTACGTATAAAATATCTTGCTAGGAACCCGATGGGCCATAAACAAATCGTAGCTTACCACTGACTGTCCGTTCCTCCGGTATTTAATTCTCAGCCAATAGTACCAAAACATCAGCAACGAATGAAAAAAAAATATATAGGAGAGTAGGCATTAAAAAAAACACGCATTTTCCTTCATTGCCAAATACCTTTCTCACGTCACCCATCCTGCCAACACGCCTCCCCCCACGCCACTTCTTTTATGATACATTAAATTGAATATGAACTATTTATTCTTTTCGATTCAATGGGTCAGATTAACTAAAATTTACTTATACTACACATGATAGTAGAGTAGTAGAAATACCCTATACAAATCAACAGTTAAATATGATTTCTACTACATATTTTATACTACCAGTATAATCCAATGTAAAATTTCTCTAATAAAAACCTCTTCCAGCCAACTCTCTGAACGGACCTCCTTTTCGTTCTCTCCTGCTACGTTTCTTCCCCAACTAGCAAGAACAACAACTCAAGCCTCAAGCTCTCTCCCTCCCCACCTTCTCTCTTCACAATCTCAACCAAAAACAAAGAATCAGCCGATGCATGCTATATATATCACTGCAATCCTCGTCCAACAAGCTTTCCATTTTTGCAGCTAGTTTTTGCATGCAGTCCCATTTGAGCAATTTGGAATAAGGGAGTGAAAGAGGGGGAAGAAGATGTGCTGTGCACTGGACATGCTCGGTAGAAGGGCACCCGGGAGCATGCGAGTGGAGAGAAGCTAGGAGAGCTAGCACGGCGAGTGGGAGGCAGCCGAGGTTGGTGAAGCCGGAGCCGACTCAGCACGCGCGCGGGATGGCCGGAGCAGCAGCTGCCGGCGCTGGTGCTCGTAGCGGTGCATAGTCCGGCAGCGGCATGCAGCTAGGCATGGGTGATCGTCGCAGGCGGCCGTGGTGGTCCTCGGCGACGTGGACGCTCAGCTCGGCATGCGGCACGGCGCCAGGGGTGGCCATGGTTGGCGAGGCGTGCGCATGCGTCACTGGAGGCCGATGCCCAGCCAAGAGGATCCGCTTGTGAGATTTCCACCAGATACTAACCCATCGAATGGTGCTGCACCATATATGGTATATATCAAGGGTTGAAATAAATCACAACATCGACAGAATAAGGTATGGAGTATTGACAAGTTCTTGTCTTTGAACACATGCGAATCATTTGTGATATATCATGCTAACTAATAGCAGTACATCGTGGCAGCTTATAAGTTATAACTAAGCTGGCTAATAGAGTTTAATTGCGAAAATACTCTCCATGCTAGTGTTCGCTAGGCATTATCATGCAACAAGTTTACTTCCAAACATGCAGTAAACTATGGTGATACGTTCTTGATATTTTACGGCTTAGGCTCACTTGAGAATGAGAAAAAAAGGGGTTTAGGAGGCATCTGTAGATTCTGCAGCCTCTATGTTCCCTTTTTCTTCCTCTGTCATATAGCTCTACATCCAGAGTAATTAGCGTTAATAGCTTCAGTTAGCATCCCTAACCCCATGTCAGGTACGACCAATTAAATTAAAAGTGTAATTAGCTAGCTAAACCTCAAATATCAGAGGAAAGGTCATTGATTATTAGGATTTAACCACCATTTCAAACTTGAAAAATCAACACAATAAACTTTGTCAGGAGCTCAACGTGAGTGACTGTTGCAGATAATCTTGGGCAATATAGTTTAGAGTTAGAATCTGAATTAGTTTGTTAAAACTAGGTAAGGTTTGGGGACTGGTTCTGTGGTCAGTTCAGTGTGTCGGTTTCAATTTCAAAGTCTGATCCCTACTCACTATTCAGAACTAAAGTTCAGTAAGAGGTTTCAGGCTGTTTTGCCAGACAACAAACAGGAGCTTACCCGGTTTAGGATTCTGCAAGGTTTGGGCCGAGTCAGTAAGGATTAAGGAGTCTGGATTGCAATTTGTAATTTGATCCAAGTTTGCATGTAAGCTCCAGCCGATGTATGTAATATAGATAGAAAACAGAAAGAAAAAGTGTAGGCCATATTGAGCAGCACCAAAAACTTCTGAACTCTCTGTGTTTGCCGAAGCTTTATGCTGCTGTTTTCGCTTTGTCTACTGCTATTTTTTGGTTCTGAAATCTGCATAGCACAGCTCACAAGTAAGCTTGCCATTAGGGCAGAAATCTAACTACAACCATGGCCTATTTTACATTTATATATATAGATCAAGACCTTAAATAGTCCAGGGTAAAGCTCAAAGTAAACCCTATCTCAAGTATACCTATGAGCAAGCATCCATGAAAATTCTCGTGCACAATTTTACAATTATAAAAATAACATTTACTTATGAGAGAATGACACCTTTAAAGGGATTATAATTTCAATAGGTGACTGGCCGATTAGGTCTGAAGATAGATGGGAAGTCGGATTCAGCTCAGATAGTCTTGTCGTAGATATACATGCAAAGTTGGCAAACCTAAAATGATTACAAGAAGATAACATAAGTCCAACATAGATTGTGCTTGGGTTAGCTAAGGCTCAGGAGCTATTTGTATTAGTTAAAATAATTAAGCATGTTTTAACTGAACTCCCAAATCAAAGTCAATTATTTAGTTCAAGAGAAGCCGAAAAGCTTAATATCCTCTTATGCAAATATCAATACCATGAGTTAACCTTAATTTGTCCAAACAACCTTTAGCTCTATTATGCCTATGTGTTGGAATAGTCTCACATTGGTTGTGGAGAGGGCTTGAGCATGGTTTATAAGGGTGAGGGAGCACCCCCTCATTGAGCTAGCTTTTTGGGGGGAGATGGCCCAAGAGACCTTGGCCCGCTGCTCAGGTTGGACCTGACCTGGGATCCGAACACGCTAGGTGTGGCGGTCCGGCTAACAAGTGGTATCAGAGCCCAGGTGGCCCAAGTGGCCCAGGGGGCCCAGGTGTGGCCCAGGTAGCCCAGGGGGGTTCCTAGATAATCTCAGCCCAATGTATGAGGGGGAGATTGTTGGAATAGTCCCACATTGGTTGTGGAGAGGGCTTGAGCATGGTTTATAAGGGTGAGGGAGCACCCTCTCATTGAGCTAGCTTTTTGGGGGGAGATGGCCCAAGAGACCTTGGCCCGCTGCTCGGGTTGGGCCTGACCTGAGATCCAGACGCGTTAGGTGTGATGGTTCGGCTAACACTATGTGCATATATAAAACCCTTATAGGCCTTGACACATGCAGGATATGTCTTTAAACACACTATAGGTCAAGACCATCTCGGTCTACCAAAAGGTTTATGTCAGTTTAAAATAAGTTCATAATAGAATTCGTTATCTGTGTGCATGAAGAACTAGAGCGTTGATAACTTTCGCAAACGAAACTAAAATTCAATGAGACCAAATCCTAGGACCTTGAAAAGTGATACACTTCCTCGTTATGCAAAAATAAATCATGTTTAGGCAATGTTGAATTAAGTCCATACAAGGCCTTAATGCTCTTTTATATGAAAAATGTCACGATAAAAGTGAAATATTGCGAAACCAATTTTAAAACACTCTTAGTGATACCTCCTGCTAGCGCCTGATCGAGGAATGGTTAAATAATCTTATAAGATGCAAACGCAAACGTAGAACGAAAGTAAACCCTTAACGCGTAAACTTTAGAAACGCTTAAGCCTTTTCAGCAGCCTGTAAAATGTCTCGTCTAAATGCAAATTTTGGGAGGATCAGCCCAGAAACACTCTTTGGTATATGGACTACCATATTCTGGAAAAATATCGTATTTACATCTTGCTTTGCATATGAATCCTACTAGTGCAATAACCCTAAGTAATATGGTCGCCAACAACACATTTTTATGAATAATTAAGCTTTAGAAAATCCTTAGCTAAAGTGGTCATGTCACAAGAATCATCTAAAAACCATACAGGTTCAACCGGTAGCTCTAATCCAGTAAGCGCCCTTTTTAATACTTAGAGGCTGGTACTACCGGAGGTTGGTAGTACCGCGATATGAGGGCTGGTACTACAGGATATAATGTTTTAATTGTATAAAACATATGATGGAGAAACTAAATTGTCACCTTAGCCTAACACTAAGTTAGAACACTATAATGACTATCTCCATGCTACACCCTTAAATTTACTTGGTCCTCGTATAGCACCACTTGAAAACTTGGTATTATGCTTAAATGAGTCTAGTAACCTTATCTCTCGGATTCGAAATTTATTTTAGAAGTAGATATAATTTAAACTTCTTGAATTCAATAAATGAAAATAACATTTACACACAAATCAAAAAGTTACGTTTTAGGATAAACCCTAGGCTGCCTTTGGCTCTCGCATCATTTTCATATGCATCATCCTCAAATGCATCATTCTCATATGCATGACCTTGTATAATGTTTGTATGTATGTTATTTGTACCGAAGAATAGTAACTTCGGATTTGTTTGCTTGTATGTGTGTTGTCGTTGGAGTGTACACACGAATCGTGGGACTATGTCAGAGATCTAGGACTAGGTGACGTGATTGGTACTCCGATCAACCACGACAAGATCAATTGTTCAACAAGCAAGGCATACCCTCCTCTTGATCATTTTTGATCCTATATTTTATGTTGTCTATTTTGTTTGTCAAACTATGATGCATGTGTGTAATTTCTATAAAGTTGCTATGTTGTGGGACATGGTAGTTGTATTCCTAAATTGTGGGATTTCCTTAATTATATTGACATGAGAACCTTGTTGAAACCTAGGCTAGGATTACTCATTCTATGAAATGAAACATGGGTATAATCGGATATTAAATGCTATGCTTAGCTATGCTTTAGAGAAGGGTAGAATGATAGACTTGGTCTTTATACAAATTTAAAAAGGTTGGATATGAAGTAAAGGATACTGTTATGTTGGTAAAAGAAAACAATGAAAATAAAATTATGTTTAGACACAGGCGAGATGTGTGGAGTTGTACGGTGGTTGCCTTGCTATGGGGAGGTATGGGCTAGTGGGAGCTCCGTGGGGCCGCTAGTGACCATTCTCTATGGCCATAGCAAGTGGAATTGGAAGATCTCACCTGAGTCACCCTAAGGACTGAACTTGATGCTATCAACTAAGTTAAATTGTGCAACCATATGTGCTAGTTATGGGATAGCCTTAACTTAGTAAATTAGTTGGAGTTTAAACCTTGCATGTTGGTAGGCCGAGTAGTATGGATGAACCGGGGGAGTGGTGTCGTTCTAGTTGCTCTCTTTACCGAGGCGTTGGAACCAAAGCATTCCAATACAACGGGAATGCCCTGTTATGGGGAGAACGAGAGTGATGGGATGAGTTCCCAATGATTACTAAAATGTACTATGAGTGGTTTCTGCCGCCATAACAGGGATGGTCATATCTGGGCTAATGCAAGGTTGGGCTCTAGCTAGTCAAAAAGTTTCGTCATAGTCTAGCAAAACGGATACTTGTGTATCGCGTGGCATGGTTGACACGATTGTTAAAATATGTCATGTGGGTAAAGTGTACACTCTCTGTAGAGATTTAAATCTAATCGATTAGCTGTGCTCACGGTAAAGAGCAGCTTGAGACATAATATCAAGTATAGTATTTTTGGTTTTTAGTTTTGCAAACACTTAAAAAAATGTGTTAGTAGGACGAGTTGGATCGTTGATATGAAAAGTAGGATTAATGGTATCGAAATGAGTTGGTTGCAATATACTTGTTGGATTGGTTATGAATTGATGTACAAATGCTTCATATACTGTTAATTACTTTCTTACTAAAGTTCTCTTTATAATTCCGAAATTGTTTTATGTATTACTCTATTGCAAATAAAATCTCTTTCATGCTGAAATTGAAACCTAGTGTAGAAGCTTGATCCCTTTGGACAAACCCTGCATATTTACTTATTCCATACACTAAAGTTTTGCGAGTACATACGTGTAACACCCTAGTTTTCGCGTTCTGGAGAAAAACCTAATTTAAATAAAGTAAATTCAAAGTTTGGATTTTATTTGGTGTTTATATTAACCTGGCATCCGTTCCCCTCCAAAATCGGGATTTAATCCCCCTCCGATCGAAAAATTGATTTTCCAGTTCCCGCTGATACCCGAAATTTCACCTGAGTCCAAAAGTGCTCCAAAAATCCCCGAACCACTTCTAAAATGTTCCAAATATTCCAAAAGGATTTTAGGAATCATTCCCCGGATTTTTGGACCTCTGTTCCTATTTTATCTCGCGCGGCTTTTGTTTAATACCTGCGATCCGCGCCCGAATATTCAATTCCACAAAAATCGTCCAAATTCAACCAAACCAATTTTATTGGGTCCCAAATATTCTAAAATGGTTCTAGGAATTTTTCCAGAATTTTTAGACCATTTTTCCTAATTTTTCTCTAGGGCGGATCATTCGCGTAAAAGAGGACCAACCGGAGCTTACCACGTGGCGCTTACTGTAGCATGGGACACTGTAGCATCGTGCTACTGTAGCCCGTAGTACTGTTCATCTTCCCGATCGATCGTTCCAGTAGAAAGAACAGAGAGCTTCATTGCCTCCCATCAATGGCGCCTCCCCTTTGATTGCCCATAACTTCCTCATAATTGCTCCAAATCATGCAAGGCCGGATCCGTTGGAACCGTGACGTCGAGACCTTTCCATCCCCGGTGGTCTCCCGCTCTAACTCGCACCAGAATGCGCGCAGTTCACCAAAAACTGAAAATCACATTATTGCCAATAACTCACCCGTTTCTCGTCCAAACGCCGCACCACCACCTCCATCCTCTCCGTATAAGAGTCCCGGTTCCGGTGGTGTACTCCTTTTTCCCTCTACTCCACGCATTTGCCTGTGAGATCAAGAAAACCGAAGCCGTGTCACACTTTTTCGGTGTTCTTCGAGTTCATGCTTGTAGATTCTTCTCCGGTGAGTCATTCTTCATGCCACTTGGTTCCTTGGGACCGTGGATGAGTCTAGATTCTAACCCAAGCATCAATTTTAGGTTTGATCAAGAGTTGGTGACGAATTTCGAGGTTTTCTCGTTTCGGCCGAACCTCCGTTCTTCGTTGATTTCTCCGAATCCGGCGAGGTTTGGTTCAATTCCTTTCTCCTAGATGTCCCTAAGGATGTTATCTAGAGATTCTATGCTTTTGTTTGGATCAATTTCGTGCAAAAATGGAAGAAAAATCAAGTTTTTGGAACGTGGGGTGTTCTTTTTCTTGTTTTTGGCCTTCTCTGTTATGGAGCTTTGCTCCTGCGTGCTTGTGGTCTCGGCCGCCGCCGCTTCGCTGGCCGGGCCGCCATCACTGCCGCGGGCGGCCGCCGCGCCGCTGCACTTGCGCCGCCGGCTGTCAGGCGCCCGCTGCCCGCCGCTGAAGACGCCGCTGTGCCGGGCGGCCACCCACCGGCCACCCCACCGCCGCCGCCCCTACCTCGGCCGAGCTCCTCCACCCCCCCCAAAGCTTCATCTCTCTCCCATGGCCATGGCTTCCATGGCAAGCCAAAGCTTGAAGATGACCCATGAGTATGGCATGGTGGCCCCACTTGCCATAGAGTCCAAAGCCAGTCAAAGTCAAGTCTGCAGTCAACCGTTGACCCAGTCAACGAAGGGATATTCCGGGAATATTCTCGGTTTTCCGATTTATTCAAAATTCAAACTTCGGAAGCTCATAACTTTCTCATCCGAACTCCGTTTGACTCCATTCAAGTTCCTAAATTCATATAAAATCAAGATCTACCTGCCAGTACTATTTTTGTAATTTTTGGATTTTATTTATTTTCTGTTATTTATTTATTGCCTTGTTTTGCGCGTAGTCGACGATCCCGCCGAGTCCGCCGACCCCGCCGACGAGCTTCAAAGAGTTCAACCTTCTCGCTGTGACCGAGGCAAGTCTCCTTGATGCACGTTGATCCCATGTTTTATCAATATTTTACCATGTTTTACAATTTGTATTGCTATTTATATAAAATGATGATGTCAAACGTTAAGTTGTTAGTTATACCTATTGTTTATACCTCCTTGAAATTGCTATCCGTAACCCTTTGTCACCCTAGAACAGTGATCCACCATAATAAATATTTTTAATAAAATACCCTTCGATTAGGAAAATGACTATTTGGAGGATAGTTTGGATAGAACCCATAGTATGGAATGTAATTGGAGATGGGTGAATAGTAGTGATAATGTGGGGGTTGTTAATATGAAATTGATCTTTGAATGATGATCGTTGAAATACTAAGGAGATGGACAGTGATAGTAGTTCTCAATTTAAACAATATAGTCGTGGGAGATTTTGGAAGATGTATGGGATTGTAAAGTATTCGGGGTGGATTAAACAGATCATTGCAAGTAAATAATATGTCGACTTGGATTCTTGGGTTGATAAACTAGTAGGAGGTGAGAATCAGAGTTAGTTGGATTATTAGTGTTTGTTGGGGTTTATTCTTAATGATTGATTAAGAAACAGATGATTATGAAGATATAGATATGTACTAATTATTTATGGAGAATAGTGAATGATTCAGAATATTTGGTGGTTTAGTAAATGATAATATTCCGTATTCTTGATGGATTAAAGTCGATGATCTAGAGGTGATGATGTGAAGGATTAGTCATATGCTATTATGAAGTAATATTGGTGGATTGTATTCTAGATGTTTAGAGGTGTGATATCGTGAAGTATTTTCGGTGGTTTAGTAGATGACCTTGTGAAATATTCTTAGTGGATGATAAGATTGATCGCCGTATGATTGGTGGATAAATCAATAATACAAGTTAGAGTTCAAGGGAAAGATTTCCTATACAAATATGATTGTAGTTCCATAAGATTTTGGAGTTTAATAGTACCATGATGTACTTCCTACTTGGTGGATACTATATCGAATTGGATTATGCTTATGATTGTAGAGTTATGGCAATAGAGGGATTATTGGAGAATACGCAGTTGATTATAGGGATTGTAATCAAATCCTGCGCTTTGTATTTTTTTATAAAATAAATTACTGGTGGAATAGAATAGTACGGTAGAAATGCTTAGCCTTGCTGTCGGTCAATATTCACCTATGGGTGGGAATTTCAATTATCCCTTGAAAACTTGTATTGGAAGTTATAGGCAAGGAGTATTGCCAATGGTTTACAAAATAAAAATAAAAGGAAAAATGGTTTTGGACTGGGGCGGAATGGAATGTCGGGTGGGAGCGGATCAAGCCTTGATCCTTTTGTGCAAGTACCGCCCCAAGTCATATAAGGACCGACGCTTATGATTGCCATTTTAAGCATAACCGTACTACCACATGTCTATAATGGTACGACCTGGCCCACTAATTTGTAGAAGCCTAGTCTAGACTCACCACTCGATTGTTGTGTGAGAGCCGGAAGGAGGCATTATTGTTGTTGTTGTTATTGTTGTTGTTGTTTTTCTCACACGGCGCAAGAGGGGGCTTCTGTACTGGGTGGAGAGAACCCTAACCGCGGTGAAACCTCAGCGGGTGGGTCTAGCTAGGTAGATACATTGTAACGGTCTTGTCACGATCTCTCTGCCGGCACACCAAAGGAAGTGTGCTAATAGCTTGGCATTAAGAGATGATCGTGTCGTGTGGGTAAAGTTGTACACCTCTGCAGAGTTAAAACTATTCAAATAGCCGTGCCTACGGTCAAAGGCAAAGCGAAGAATGCTTTCATACTGGTAGACTTTGGCTTTTGGTTTCAAACTAAACAATGTTTCGTTTTGGGATCCGGGAGCGGTTAGAACTCTCGGGTGTGCTTCTGGCGGCTAAAGCCAGGTAGGTGGAAGGAACCTGATTTTGTGAACCATGGCGGACAGAGCCATGTGATTGGATGGAACCCTGATTTTGTTGAGATGTGGCGGATAGAGCCTGTATATTAGTGAGTGGTGGCTAGAACCTTCACTACAATATTACATAATTCAATTATTAAAAAGAATTGCTCAATGATGCTTTGTGAAAATTATTAACAAGTATGTTTTGTTGAAACTTGGCTTTGTGCAAATAAACCCTATTAAGCTTCCTTTGGATAGCCTACATTGTGCATATTTTTCCCAGACTTGCTGAGTACTTTATGTACTCACGTGCTACATTCCAATCCTCTCTCAGAAGTGAAAGAAGCTGTTCAAGATTTCCAACGACTAGGGTGCGTTCTCCACTCGATTGCCTGTGGGCATTTGGATGGGTCGCATTGGCGTTTTCGTCTTCCGCTGCAGTTGTTCAAGTTGTTCAGCCTGTCTAGGCCGTAATGGTAAACCTTGACCATAAGGTCTTTGCTTTTATTTGATGTTATTCTTATTTAGTTATATGTATTCGTGATATGGTTGTTGATTTACCACTGTTTGATTGTGTGTACTAGCTACTGATCTAGGACTAGTACAAAAATACACAGAGGACTCCGGATAGCCGATCCGGGGGCCCACAATACGTGTACTCAACGTTGCTTGTTGACATTCATTCAGAGAAAGAGAAAGAAGACCGTCGCTTGGTTACCTTTACCTTCAGTGGTGATGGCATATAGGGTCACGGCCGCACTCAGGTCTTTCCTGTGGGTTTGTTTTCAATTGTTGCTTCGTATTTCAAATTTTAGGTCAGTGGCCTACAATGTTATTTTAACTTTATTTAATTGGCCACATTTACTTATTTAATATTTTTCCGGTGTCTTTTGTTGATGTAAGCATGTGATACTCAATCTCTGTCCGAAACCGAATTCCTGGGTGGTTTTTTGGTCGTGACAACTATAACTTGTGCATATAGATAATTAATTTTGAATCAGTATGCACATATTCACTTTGAGATTGCTTTAGAGTTTATCCTATATTCTATGAGTATACTACAAATACACAAGTTTTATGTATACTGAAGGATTAGTTTCAAAGTAATGAGCCTTAATATATTTGGAAGGAAGAAATAGATCAATACTATTGAAACTTAAGTTAAATCATGAACTTCCCATAATTTGTGCATTCATTTATCTATAGAATTTGAAAACATAATGCATATTTTGAGGTTTAAAAAACGGTAGAGTTCATCCTTTAACTTGAATCCAAAGTATGTAATAAGATAAGATAAATGAATACAAGTCCATACCTTGGGTTTTTCATTTTTCATCCAAATGAGACTAACAAGAATAAAGCTCAATAAAATGGTTAGTCTCATAATGATTAGATTTGTCATTAAATAATGATTAAACATTAATAAAAAATAAATCACCAAAATCAAAAGGAGGTTGAACTTACAAGGGGCCCTGGACTGAGGTGGACGGCCTGCTGCTCTTCCAAACTCATGTGCATGTGCCATCAACATCAAGCTCTCTTCAGTCGCACGAGCCTTCAATGAGATTGTTCGACTACATAGAGTGCCCAATTCCATCGTAAGTGACCACGACCCTGTTTTCACTAGCAAGTTTTGGTCTGAATTATTCCAACTGGTTGGGGTTTGTCTTCACTTCAGTTCAGCCTTTCACCCTCAATTCGATGGCTAGATAGAGGCCGTTAACAAGGTCATAGCAATGTATCTTCGTTGTCTTACGGGAGATCGCCCCCATCAATGGATTCAATGGCTACCTTAGGCGAAGTACTGTTACAACACTTCTTTTCATGCATCACTTCATGCCTAAATCTATCATATGAAACTGTTGTAATATTCACGTGTTTGAAATGAGCCTAAATCTATCATCCTTATTTGTATTTTTCTTCTCGTGCCTAGCAACCGCTCATGTGTGCTACCTCCTCGCTTCTCCACCCCCGAAAAATTCGATTATTGAATCTACGCATAGGGGCAGATCCAATGGTGGGTTAGCTGGGCCTAGGGCCCACCCTACCAATGGGCGGACAGTGGTACCTCCCTCGAGCACCTACATCCAAGGGTCCAAAATTCGGCGAAATCCCGAAAAATTCAAAAAAATTTAAAAAATTCAAATCTCGGATTTCTCGGCGAGATCTCGGCAATCTCGGGCGAGATTTGATATTTTTTTGCCGGATTTTGATTTTTGTGCATTGTATTTGCTTGGGTTTAGGATCAAGGTCATCCATAAAAAATTTCAAAAAATTTTAACATGTTTTTGACCATTTTTTGGTCGGTTCAATATGTCGGTTAGGACTTTTCGATTTTTTAAAAAAATTTCAAGATTGATTATCTTCTTTAAATTTTATGGGCATATTATGGATGTGTTAGGATTATTCACAAAAAATTTCAAAATTTTCTAAAGTGGTTTGAACTTTTTTAATACATAGGAACTTTTCTAGTGGATTGAAACAACAGAGAGAAATGATATCTGATACTGACATTGATAGTTGCAATCAATCTGTGTATGACTATGAGAGAGAAGTGGAGTGGAAATAGTGGTACAAAACCCAATTCAAAATTATTGAATGACATATATTGAAAAACAAAATTTAAAACCTAAGATAACATGTATTTATAAATGGGTACAGTACTAACTCACCTATGTATATATGGGCGGGTATTCACATATACATGATTAGTGCTCATATTTATGGCATTGATCTTTTCTTACTGATCAAAATTCAAAACTACATATGGTTTCAAAGAAAGAATCTTCCTCAGAACTGCAGGTGGTTTCAAAGAAAGAACCTCCCTTAATACATAGGAACATATATAAAACTTTTCAAATGACTTGAAGTTCATTTGTTACATTTGAAAAATCAAAAACTGATTTTATATACGGTTTTTATCACGACTTTACCACTGTTAGATTTTTAAAAAATTCCTCATGATTGATCATCATCTCAAATTTTTATGGAAACATTAGTGATGTGTTAGGACTATCCAAAATAAATTTCAAATTTTTTGACGTATTTTGAACCATTTTTCAGCCGGTTCAATTTGGCCGAGATCTCGGTGATTTCGGCCGAGATCTCGGATTTCCCGGTAGAAAAAAAACCGGATTTGAAATTTGGTTTTTGCAATTCATCTGGATTTTGTCCGAAATTTCTGAATCTCGCCGAAATTTTGGATTTCGGGAAACTCCGAGATTTGACTCAAAACGAGATTTGAAACCTTGCCTACATCCATCTATCTATAGAGAAAGTAAGTCATCAAGTTTAGAGGTACAAGAAGACTAGTCTTATGAACAACTCACCATTTTAGTCCTGGATACATCACTATCTATGCACAAACACGTCAAAGCACCTTGTGTACCACAAAGCAGTATGCACATCTTGACGCTGCAAACCCTAATTAGGCATTTTTCTACATGACATGAATTAACATTACTTCATCCGTTCAAGTTTATAAGGCTTATTTCTTCTTGTTACATAGACCAAGATCAAAGACATTGAAAATAACTAGATTACCCTTAATTATTATCACTAAGCACTATATTCAATGCATGCTTATAGAGAATATAAAGTAAAGATATATATTTATTAGGGGTATAGAGGGAACATCATACTAATTTTGCATTGAAATATGAAATGCACCATATATTTTTGGACAAGACCATTCAAAATATACGCCTAATAAACTTGGACGGAGGGAGTAATATGCAACGATGTATTATGCAGCTATTAGCCTATCATCGTTATTGGTCTATCTTTTTAGATAACGGAAGTTTATAACTCCCAACCTCTGCATCATGAGATGCACACAGCCAATCATTTATTACAACGTTACAACAAAAGTGCTGTCAATAAGATAAAACCAAATACTGCCAAAAGTTGCAACATGCCATCAAAAGCATAAAACATGAAACATGAAGTCTCAATCTGCATACAGTCTGTTACTAAATCTCCGTCCAAATCTGTTGAAGAGATCCCTGACCACAATCTCCAGCGATCTGCATGCCAACAGCATCACCTCCCGAGCCTCGAGACTCTGCAACACTGAAGCACATGAAGATAACCTGCAAAGGATTTGTATTTTTTTTGGCCATGAAAACCACATTATTTTGACATATCCATATCGACCAACACAACGCGGCAACCCCGACCAAAATGTGAGCTCTTTAATCCTTCCCCAACCCCATTAGCCAACTTCCAAACATATGAGCCATGCTACTAGAAGGTTGTACATTAGAAACCGCTTGTATGACCCGCCACGCAAAATGAACAAACTGACAGTCAAAGAAGAGATGTTATATATTTTTCTCATGGTTACAAAAACTACATTTTTTACTACCATTCTAATTTTTTGTATTGAGGATATTGGGCTATCTGGTTTGTAGATTCCGAATTTGGAACCTGGCAAGAGTATTGCCTGGTAAATCGACTAGAGTTAAGAATAATATGCTGAATTTTGCTCTTTCCCTCGGTACTAGTTCTGACGTAGTGCATATTGATTAATCTGTTGTGTGCAATTCTTTAATTTTGTACAGAATGAAATCTTGATACGATGTTATCAACTTTAGTTTTGAATAGAATTCTTTAGTTTTGGAAGCTGAATTCCTTAGTTTTGTACAGAGTGAAATCTTGATGAGAAGATGCTGTTATTTGGAAGCTGAATTCTCTAGTTTTGTAAAGAATAAAATCTTGATACGAAGTTGTCAACTTCAGATGAGTTGTCTCTGTTTTTTTTTTCGAAAATTGACTTGGAGCTTTGGCATTCACTAAAGAAAAAGAACAAGAACCAAACTACAAATGCACACCTCCATACACACAACCCCACATACCCACGCTACACTTGACTACGTGCAGGCTCATATCAAGCTGCGCTTGAACATGAGCGGACTAGGCACAATCGAGCGCTCCAGCCGGTTGGCTGGGCTCGGCTCGCAGTTGTCTCTGTTTTAATTCATACTGTTTCGAAATTAACCATACCGCGTGCAGTTCTTTTCTTTTCATGGTTGCAATCTCATAACTATTTTTTCGTTATAGATAATTTGAGTAGAAGAAATACGTGGATGACCTCCCTTGTTTATTCTGTAACGAAACAGAATAAAGTGGATGACCTCCGTCCTGTTTTTTTATTGTCACATAGCTAAAGTGGTTTGGAATGAAGTTTGGAAAATGATTTACATTTCAAAAAAAAAAGTGCGTAGGGATGCAGGCAATCTAGCAAAGGAAGTAACGAATTCTAAAGAACAGGCGCACTTGGCCGACGTGGCAGGACGGAGGGAATTGCTGATCCTGGGCTTGCGGGTTTGATTGTACTCTTAAGTCCTATTACGATTTTATGATCCATTTCCAAAGCCAAAAACTGCAATCAAGCAACAGTTTGGCAACGATAAGCACTCAGGTTGTTTAAATAGCGTTCATTTTTTTTCGATTAAGGAGATAACACCATACATCACTGCCCTCTGTCTCCCGGCGAAGACACACAATCTAAGTTCTTCACCTCCAGATTATTACATACATACAGAGTTCTAACCCATTGATGAAGACGCAGCTTGGCCACAGGGTTTCCTCCAAGCAGCGAGTAGGATCAAGATTCTATCTCCAGCAGCTTTCCTTCAGCCTCCAAATCCCTTCACGAATAGATCCCAAGTGCTCCAGCGGATTCCCTTCGCGATTCCCTTCGGACGGGATTTGGAGAGAGAATCTGGATAGAAAAGAATTCGCTTCACAAATTCATTACAGGGGAAGCTGTTGGAGATGGTAGAAAAGGATTCCCTCCAAATCTCAGAAAAAGAGGTGCTTCTATGCTCTTCCTTCTAGTACAAGTTGCACAAATCTTGAAGCAAGCGAAGGGGTAAGTAATCATCATCTACCCTTCATTCATGCTTTAATAACTGTGCAACTTTTAAAAGGAAGAGCATAGAAGCACCTCTCAGAAAATAAAGGGAATGAATATAGGGAAGAAAATAGGGAAAGGAATGGAATGAAGAGAAATGGCTGGAGATAGGGCATCATCTCTCATAATCGTGTCACATTCAGCCTTGAGGGACAATAAGATTATAGATACAGACCATCATGATTGCTAGAGACCGCCAAGCAAGTAGTTGCGGAGAGCCCTCCCGACGGTGGCGGCAGTGACTGCGAGCCTCGGGAATTGCAGCGCGACCACTGATAGCATCCCGAACGCCGCCCCGAGCAGCCAGAGGATGAAGGCGATGAAGACGAGCTCAGCGTTGCCGGGCGCGGGCGCGCTTGTAGTGGCCAGCTTGTGCACGAAAATGAGGGTGCCGGTTAGCATGAGGATACCGCCGGAGTCGAGGAGCAGCCGCCGGAGGCCAGGGTGACCGATCGCCTCGCCGCCCTGTCCGATGAGACGGACGAAGCATCGCATCACTGCCGCTGCCATTGCCTATGTATTACCCTGCTTTGCTATCTGCTGTGCTGGTTGAAGTAGTTCGAGTTTCCCTGACGTCGTTCTTATACCGCGCGCGGGGGGACGGGGCCGTGGAGAACTTATTCCGTTGCATCTTCCGACGTGCTGATACATCAGGAGTCCCTTTCTTCTAGATCGTGAGATACTTCTTTTAGTTTTACTTTGATTAATTAGTTTTACTTTGATTGGAGTCATTGGACGGAGGTTAGTGCTGGTTGACTTGGATAAGTTGGATTATCGTTCGGCACCAACCTGACGTGAACTCCACCGGGTAAAATACAGAGTACTATGTAGTATGATCTCTGAAGTCCTATTAAGGATTTATGATCCATTTCCAAAGCCAAAATATCCAGGTGCAGCTGCTGGTTGAGGCGTCGAAGGTGGCGCATTACCTGGGCTGCCATTGCC
The DNA here is from genome assembly GCA_036346355.1 of Rhipidocladum racemiflorum. Lineage (NCBI taxonomy): Eukaryota > Viridiplantae > Streptophyta > Magnoliopsida > Poales > Poaceae > Rhipidocladum > Rhipidocladum racemiflorum. The sequence continues at coordinate 75,823,279 of CM070579.1, forward strand.
GCCTACGTGTGTCAGTATGTGCTATACTTGCTGGCGTGTGCCGAGCAGAAACGGCGGAGCTTATATAGCAGATATCATGTGACGATGTTATTGTCATTTTCATTCCCTGTTCTTGTCACGACTTCAGAGTTTGTCTGCAATGAAATCCTTTTGCAACTTGACTTTATTGGAAATATTTTAACTCCAAATTCTTCCAGAAGACAAAATTCACATGCTACGAATGATGCTATGCTTAGGACTAAAGGGTACAACAGAATAAAGGTGGATCGGCTAGCAGTGGCGCGCAATTGCCACATAAAAATACACATACCATTTCTCATGTCGTGTGCCGTATGCTTCAAGTGATTGCATATGCTCATATTTTTTAGTTACTGTCCCCCCACTTCCTCATACAACGTGGGGCTAGACCATGCCATGTTTTGGAAATTTTCAATTAACAGGCCACAACTCATGCGCCTTGATTCCAAACAGATAGACTTTGCTGCCTTTGTTCTTGGTTCCCCTCTTTCCTCCCAATTCGAAGTTAACCAAGCACTACGGTGGTGGCTGTGACGGACCTTTTTACAGGGGCTCGTCTAAATACCTCAACAGCTACCAGGTAGATTAGCTGTCGGGAATCAAATACACATTGCCAGACAAAGGAGTGAAACCAACTCTTTTATTGAATATAAGGCCTAACGGCCGAGTTTTTACAAGGGGAGTGGAAACACCAAATAGAGTTTACATTACAAAAGAAATACCATAGGTAAGGCCTGAGCAAAGACTAAGACCTAAAACCAGACTAAGTCACCATCTACGAACTCCTGGTAGGCTCCGACTTCTTGAATCTCTGCCAGGTTTGAGGAAGCAAGGGTGAGTACACAATAGTACTCAACAAGTCGTACCAGAATACTGAATACTAGATGCAGGGGTAATCTCAAGGAGGGTACAAGGTTTATAAGTATGTGGATGCAGTTTTATTTGTAAACCTCATTACATTTGAAAAACAAACCATAAAATTTAATAGCTGGAGGGGGGGGGTCACAAAGTTAACACAATTACACCAGATTTCTCCAATTTCAAAGACTAGGTTTCGGGAGTCACCCCAATTCAAACTTAGCTTCATTAACTGGAAGCACGGCGTATCCGAATACCATTGATAAATCACTCTGCAGAGCTGCTTAGCTTTAGCCACAAGATAACTACGGCCATTAATGCCACCGGATTACATGCAACTTAAATACATGCGGCCAAGCGAGATGATCATAGCCTTTTGTTGAACTTCCCCAAGATAGCCTCTACCCGGTAGGTTCGAGGACCCACAGTTCACCGGACCCACTGGCCAAGGGGAGGAACAATGTGCTGAGCTATGTTGAGAAATGGTTCAACTAAACTGACCGCCCCCAACTTGCGAATGAGCGCAAACTTAAGTTATTTACTTTGCTCAAAGGGTTATCCTTAATTGCCAAAGACCAAGCCAATTACAACCATAAGCCTGTTACTAATTGTACCAACCATCAAACCAACCATAGCTTCTGTCACCGGCGGGGGGTCGGACTAGCATGCACCTCGTAGGTAGCCCAACACTGCCCCCAGACCGTAGCAACAACTTTTCCAAGACAACGAGCCGAAACTCATAAGTTTTAAAGACTAAGGGTGAAACACTAATTAATAACAATGGGAATTCATAAAGTACAATCTAAGGCTATGCAAGGTTTAAATAAGGCTCAATAACAAAGGAGGGCTAAACAATTGATTGGTGTTAACTAAGCATCATGTCATTCCATATTATTCTTTTAGTATTTAAAGTATGAGTAAAATAATACATTAACAAGTAATTACTAATGTATTATAAACAAAATGGGTTCAAGATGTTCAAGGGGTGCGGCTTGCCTTGCTGGGCTGACGGGTCATCTAGATCATAGAAGCTGAAGTCGGACTCGGCTCCGGACTGGTCCTGCTCCTGCTCCTAGTACTGCTCTTGTTCCGGGAACTGCTCGATGGTCAGATCTAGCACAGGAAACAGAAAACGATAAATAAACAAGAAAAGAAAGACACGAAAAGAAAAACGGAAACGAAATTCGAAACGAGGGCCAGAGAAGAGTTGGAGGGCATTTCAATCATTTTGGGAATTTTGGCGACTTTATTTGGTGGAGCGAAGGTTATTTTTGGACTCAATAGCTCAAACGGATCACGAATCTGCATTTTGGGTTTTTGGGGGATTTTTGGGAAGTTTTCGAAATTTTCTGGGATTTCCTAGAATTTTTGGATTATTTAAATTCGAAAAGAAAAACAAAAAAGAATCGGGCCACACAATGCCAGCAATTCCGGCCCACAAGGCCCACGGGGGGTGGGGGGCGAGCTCGCGCGTGTGCACTGGGTCGGCGCAGGAGCGTGGGGCACTAACAGGCGGGCCCGGGCGGGGGGTGACTGACAGGTGGGGACGAGAGTGGGAGCGGCTGATGGGCGGGGCCTGAGGCGGGGGGGAGGGCTAGGGTTCGGGGGAAACGGTAGTGACGTGGGCGGCTGACGATGGGGAAGACGAGCGCGGGGGTAGGGGGAGCTCACCATTAGCGAGGGGAGTGGGGCGGGGAAGACGGAGGGGTGGGAGGGGTTTATACGCGTGAATGGAGGAGAGAGGCGGGGGTGAGTGGTTGGGGGTAGCGGCCCGGCCAGGCGTGGCGGCGTCTTGTGGGCGAGGCCTGAGGAGGCGCGTGGGGGGTGGGTGGGAGCGGGGCGGCGGGCGGCAGCGGCGGAGGTGGGGCCGAAGGGTGAGGTGGAGTGCCGGGTGAGGTAGGCCGAGAGACGGGGTGGGAGAGAGGGAGTGGGCCGGCGGGAGGCTGGGCAGGAAAAAGGGAACGAGCCGAAAATGGCCCAAGAGCAAAGGAGGCCCAAAATTCAAATAAAACCAAATAAGTTCATTTTGAAATTTGGGGCTTATTTCAGTGGCAATGGATGCTTACCGGAGTGGCAGTTAGTGCACCACGGTTCAAGCGAAAGGCAATGGCTGATCCTACAGCAAGCATGGCCACGATGATGCGGCGTAGGTTTTAATTGGGGCACCACTGATGAGGATGGGGAGGATTGTTTAAGGTAGGGGTGATAATGGGCTAAAGCCCAGAAGCCCAACACAAGCCTGATCTAAATCCAATTTTTTGTTTTTTTTTTATCCAGTCTAGTCCAAATCTAAAACTAATAAGCCTAGTCCAATCCAGGCCCAAATAAAGGCTTGGACTTTGATCCAAACCATTTACATATAAAACATTTATGTACATGTGATCAGAATTAACACATAATACATGTAATACAACGATTTAGTAGAAAAACGTAAGGTACAAGCCTGGTCCAATATGATCTAGATCTGGTCCAAATAGTTATGGATCCAAAATGAGTCCAATCTATTTGCAGTTTTGAGTCGGCCTACTCCAAAAACCTAAACCAGTCCACCCATTGTCACCCCTAGTTTAAGGTGTGTGTGGTTGGTGTCCAAACTAACCCTCTGCCAAACCAAAATTTGGTCAATGTTTTGGTTGCTCACAATTTGGCCAAATATTGGCAAGAAATGCATATGACATGACCATAGAGACACACGCTTGCCAAAATGTTGGCAATCATCCAAACAAGAGCTAAATTGTCTGGTAAAAATGTCAGCTTCATATAATCTTTGCAACTTTTTACAAAACTCTAAAATTACACTATTTACAGTAAAAGTCATTATTTTCACCTCTTATCTTTAATTAAGGCATTCACACAAATTTTGACTATTGTATAGTGATTCCAGAGGTTTCTTACATTTTATTATTATTTTTGTTAATTTGTTTGGCATTTTATTTATACTTTATTACTTTTACATTTTTACTAATTCACATAATGATTTTTTTAAAAACAAAATTCCAAAAATAATAATAACAATGATAAAATTAAAAATTAGACACAATCAAATGTTTAATTGTGCATTTTATTTTTCTTGCAAATTTTGGGATGTTACATCCTGAGACGTTGTATTTTTGCCCTGTGGAGTGGGCTGAGACTAACCAAATATTCCCTATTTCTCACTAGGGCTAGGTAGAAAAGCTCGAAACTCGTGAGCTTCTCGTCTCGTTATGAACTCAATTTGTAAAATAAATGAGACAAACTGAGCCGACTTTCTAGCTCGTTATCTTAATGAGCCATGCCTGAGCTAGCTCACGAACCGCTAACTCATTAAGGCTCGGTAACTAAATATTCACCATGATATTTTTTATGTAAAATACGTTTAATTAGCTGAGTATTTAAATTAATGTATGCCTATGTAACCATGTTAGGTTGGACTAGAATTGGTAGGATTGTTAATCGGTTCTCACCAATTGCCTATATTTTACTTGTATGCTCGATAATTAGCTACGATTTTACTTATGTAGTCCTCATGTTGCATGTATATGTATATGTTAATGTGTGGCATGCGCTCAGGGCGTGGCTTAGCTTAGCTCTTGACTAATTACCCTAGCTCACGTGGCTTAGCTTAACTCTGTTAATCTTGACTGACGTGGCTCGTGAGCTACTAACAAGCAGCTTAAGCTTTTTATTGAGCTGAGCCGAGTAGATTTTTCAACTCGTTAGCTTAATGAGCTGTGTACAAAAAAAAATTCCCTGAAGTCGTTTTGTGGAATTCCGGAGTTCGGCTCCATGTTGTTGCTCCGTTCCATCGAACATTTTGTTTTGTTCCATGGGTGACAGGTAAAAGCTTATGTTGGTTCGATATTGTTCCGTTCCATGGACCGTTTCATTTTGTTTTGTTCCATGGGTGACAGTTATGTTTCTTTTAGACCGAGTGTCAATTTATGATCCGTTTGAAGCTCCATACTTCTTGTAATGAATCCAATCGAAGGAGCCCAATACATGTATACGTACGTGTAGAAAAAATATTTAACGTCTAATAAGACCCACACATCGCAGTTTTATTTAAGGGAATTTTGTACACCGCAACCTAATCTATTTAACTTACACATGCATGGACCACTGTCTTTTTATTTATTTATCATTTTTTTATGAATTGTGTGTAAAAAATTATCACATAAGTTCCTTTTCAAACCAAGGAAGGAGTTTTGGAGAAAATCTAACTTGAAGTCCAACCTCGTATAATTTTTTTTCGCTGTGTCTATCTCTCACCAAAATCATATACTCTTTTTAATGTGAAGCATCCAAATGACATAATTGAACAATTCCTAAGTTTTTAAATTCTATATAATTCAACCACATGCTACACAACTTCTTGTGTTTTTTTTTTAATTCTGCATTCCAAAGATAGTCTTAGAAATTACTCCCAAAATCATATACTCTTTTTTTCACTGTCGTACCTTCTTTGATGAGTTGATCCACCAGTGTGAGGTGCAGCGGCGGTCCTGAGATTTCAGGGGCCCGGTGCGAGATTTAAAATAGAGGCCCTTCTAATTATTATTATTATTATTATATAAGTGTTACCAATAAACACTCAAGGTGCATCCAAAAAAAATATTCATATCAAGTAACAAGTAAAGCAAGAAGTACATATTACATTATTACCTTAAAAGTTTCTTCTAACATGTCTAGATGCGAAGTCATTGATGATGGTGTCAATATCAATCTCATCCAATAATATCTTCTCGATGCATAAAATAGCCAAACCATTTAGCCTTTCTTGAGACATTTTGGACCTCAAATAATTCTTCAACAACTTCAACTTTGAAAAGCTTCTTTCGGTGATGCCACAAAGGATGTGAACAGTAAATAAGATCCGATAAGCAATAGAAATATTAGGATAACAATCCACTTCTCTGACATACTCAAAAATCTCCATAGCAGACATTGGTTCATCTGATAAAGTCAACTGCATAATACTAAGCTCTGAAATTAGATCATTTAAATCAACATCAGATGAGCCATCAAAAGAGAAAGTGTTTGTAAATTTGGTGCAACAGTCTCTTAGTTCAATAGTATCCAAAGTCTTCAAGGTCGTCGAGCTCATCAAAAACCCAAATATACTTCTGAATGATTGGAGTTCTTCAAATCTACTTTTTAATGAACTAATTGCAATATCAACCATAACCAAAAAGTAATTAACTTCAAAAGCCTTCTCAGCTTCGAGATTTGCTTCCTCACAATCATTTTCATCATATTGTTTCTTCCTAAAAGCACGACGCTTTACTGGAAATGATGGCTCGACACCCAATTCTGATGCAATATCTTTGGCAATGATCAAACTAGAAGCAAACCCTGCATTTCTATAGTTTTCAAAGAAACTGATTGTATCTTCTATGTTCTTTAAGGTAGCGTCAATGCACATGGATGGTGACTGCAGCTTCTTGCTCACATTGTTTACAGTAAATAAAATATCATACCAAATAACCATGCTAAGTATAAACTCAAAGGTACCAAGCACTTCAAATAAATTTTTTGCATCACTCCTATCCTTGGGTTCAGTATCCTTATCTTTACTAACCTGAAGCAAAGCTGACCTTATCTTAGTAGCTTGAAATCTAATTGCTTTGACACTTTTGATCCGACTCTCCCAACGCGTATTGCTCCATGACTTCACAGTTAAGCTTTCAACATGGCCACGCAAAACATCCCATCTTTTGGTAGAACTAGAAAACAATACATATATCCGTTGCACAATTCCAAAAAATGAAATAGCTTTGCCACAAGATTTAGCCATATCACAAAGAGTAAGATTAAGACTATGACAAGCACATGGCATATACAAAGCTCTTGGATTTATATCAAGCAATCGTCTTTGCACCCCCTTGTTCTTTCCTTTCATGTTAGAGCCATTGTCATAACCTTGACCTCTAATATCTTCAATATTTAGACCAAAGGACTTAATGGAATCAAGCAATGAATTGAAAAGTCCCTCACCAGATGTGTTGTCTACCTTAATGAAACTCAGAAAATACTCCTCAATTTTGCCACTAGACATATTAACACATCGAACCAACAAACTCATCTGTTCTTGATGACTCACATCTGGGGTACAATCAAGGATAATAGAAAAATATTTGGACTCTTTAACAGTCTTTATGATAGATTTGGTAATGTCAAAAGCCAAAAGAGAAACCAACTCATTCTGAATTTTATGACTGAGATAATGATAATGAATCTCATTATTTCGAATGCGTCTAAGGTGATCTTGCATTACCAAATCAAATTCAGCAATCATCTCAACACAAGCTAGGAAATTACCATTTTGATCATTGTAAAGCTGCTCACTTGATCCTCTAAAAGCCAAACTGCGCTTACCAAGAAATTTGACAACAACAATTATTCTTAGTAAGACTTGCCTAATACGTTCTTTCTCCTTTGTTATTTGGTGCTGAAATTCTTTATCAATTGTTTCATGCTTACTGAGTCTAGCTCTCAGTTCATTCCAAGAGTTCATGTTGGTAATATGCTCTATACTAGCCTCATGTTCTTTCAGCCTCTCATTGATATGCCTCCAATCTCTAAACCCATCGTGCCCCAATGAACTCTTGCATTTTTCTGAATTAAAAATCTTACAACAAAAGCAAAACACTCTATCAACATGTTTTGAATAAACCAACCATTTTCTATCACGGACTTCTCCATTGCTCATCTTTCTAGAGTAATGAGTATATGAGAAATGTCTCCCATTGCCATCCAAAGGAAATACAATATTTTCTTCTCTTATAGGCCCCTTCTCCACTAATATGTCCCTTGACTTGTTATCAAGATTACCCCAATTTCTTGGATCATAGATATCCTCAGTAAAAACCGGTTGTTCATCAACACTAGCATTATCTGTAGGAGATGAATTAAATATTGGCTCATGATTACTCACATTGTTACCATCCCTGTTGATGTCAACATTTTCTTCCGGTGTAGGGCCCTGATCTTCTGTATTAATATTAGGTTGTTCCACCATAGGAACTATAGCCAACTCATCTGCATTTCTTAAATTTCTCGAATTACTGGTAAAGAATTTGTCCATGGCTCCTCTCTGTGATTCTATAAACTCATCTGCCTGTTTCTTCCTCTTCCTTTTCTCACTACCGGATGGATACTTTCTAGACGACATGGCTATATGTTGAAAATTAAACATAAACAATTATTATTTGAAAGCTATCGCAAAGCTACAAAGGAACTAGATCAACTCAAAATAATTATTACCGATTATGTAGAACTCTCAAATCCCAATATCATATATGCATCAACACGGTCCAATCAAATGGTTACAAGTGGCCTACTGCAAATTCATAAACCAAATATGAAATATCAAATTACTGATCCATCTAATTGATATGTTAAACATAATACATGTAACATACTAACATGTAATCACGTTGGTTAGGGTAACTGGCAAAATCAATATGACAATACCTCTGCTCACGGATCACGGATGAAACGTCGAGACACTGCGCGTCGGGCCGTCGGCGTGGCGGCTGCGTCACGAGTCACGACCTGCGAGGGCAGTCCGGCAGTAGCCGGCAGGCGCAGGGGCGCACCGACGTGGCGGCGTAGGACGCGCCGCGGAGTCGCGGACACTGCGCTCGTTGTCGTCGCGTTGTCTGCCTCACCGCCTGATGCTGAACAGCTGAAGTGCAGATCGCATTCGCTGATTCGCTCGCCTCGCGTGACGGCGTGAGTGCGTGAGTTCGTGAATCGTGACTCGCGTCGGCGGCTCGGCAGCCAGCAGATGAAACAAACAAAGGTAGGTCAAGATCACGTACTCACCGCGTAATACTCACGTACGCACGAAGCGTTTCCAGGCAGCCCAGCCCATGTACTAGACTACTAGAGTATACTACTAAATATACAGGGGTGGGGCCCATGGCTTGGGGGGGCCCGGAGCGGTTGCCCCGCTCGCCCCCCCCCAGGGCCGGCGCTGGTGAGGTGTTGTGACACACGGAACTGAAGTGGGACATTGTACTAGTTTAGTTTATGATCATGAAAGCATCGACAAGCAACACGTGTCGATAGACGCACTCCCGTGCAGCGGCAGCAGTCCATCGTGACAGGTATAGCGGGTCCAAAGCTACCGCACAGCAGAAGCTCTGTAAAAGTGATGCCGAGCAACAGGCGATCAAAGCAGAACTTGCCGAGCTAGGAATCCTTGGACGGCTAGGCAATCATCGTAATTAAGTTTTCAATTAAGTAAACCAGCTAATAAGTGGTTAATTAAGCGATTAATTAAACTGATTTGCCTTTCGAGGAAGGGGAGCTTGGCATCCTTACCGCGGTTCAGGAGTAAGGAGTGTCACTTGCTGCATCTTTCGCATCAGAGATGGAACTATGTTTATAAATATATTTGAAAGGGGCTAGATTTAAAAAAGAAAATGTGCGAGAAAACCGTTGTTGATTCGAATTGTTCAGGTTCGTGTTCCGTGCATCTCGAGAGGAATTGATCTGGGCCAAGCCACCTGTAGGCCTTTACCGTTGCGGCTTGGCCCCATGTAAGATCTGTTTAGCCGGTATCGGACAGAGTGAACTTGTTGGGCGGGTGAGGCCGTTTTCCGTTTGGTTCATGCCTAGTGCGTTTGGTTCGTTGTATTAGATTGAACCGAACCGTTTCGTACATGATTTAATCTCGTTCATGCGTTTGGTTAACGGAATCATCTGGTACGGGATGAGATGGTATAAATTCCTAGAATATTTCTTAAAGATGTTGTATCGTTTGATACGACGAATTCGGCTGAACCGATCGGTACATGACCGACCGGTACAATCCCATCTAGGATCATCCCATCCATCTTGTACCATCCCATCCCATTAAACTTGGTACATCCAACCAAACACAAGCGCGCGCACACTCTCTGTCTCTCTATCTCTCTCCCCCCTATATGTAAGGATGAAGGTGGGATGGGTTATGGACAATGCGGCACTTACCTGCATAGCCCGTCAAAGTTTATGCAGACTAATGCGGTTGCCCACCAATCATTATGACATATAGGTTGTATGGAGTATTAGGAATTTATTTATGATTCGTTTTGAAGACAAAGCTACAATACAAGGCCAATATTGTTTGTTTAGATAGCGCTAACCAGAGAACGTAAACATGACACCCGAATGCTATTCCAGTACAGTAAGATGTATGAAACTAGATTATGGATGAGAGGGGAAGAAAAGTAGAGCCTGATTAAGAAAGCACCCAATACAACACATGTCGAGAATTATTTACTCAGAAAGCAGAGCACGGAGGAGACGAGCGAGACATGCCGGAAGCAGAATGGAGCCTCATACTCATTCTCCAACGAATCAGAATCAGTTGGCCATGTTTTTTTTTGTTGTCACATAGCTAAATGGTTTGGCCTGAAGTTGGAGAAATAATTATCCCTCCATTATATCTGGGAGGTTTCAAGCCTCCTCAAGCCTCCACCTCACCCCCTCCAATTTCCCAAAAAGGTCCATCTATTTCTTCAAATCGCGGATAGGTCCTTTCAAATTACGAAGAGATCCTTTGCAATTTTCTGTGAGAGGAAGAAAATCACGCCGATATCGCGTTTAGGTCCCTCGTTCGTAAATTTACCAGAAAAAGCTCCAGTTAAATATAAATCGCGAACGAGCCCTTTTCTAATTATTCAAGATAGCGGTGAGGTCCAAAAAAATTGCGAACAGGTCTCCAATTTTTACATCCAGATCCTTTCTCCGTTTTCTCTGAAAAAAATATTTTCGTCGACAAAAAGATGAGTACTTTTTTCGGCTCGGTCTCTAAGGTTTCTTGGGCCTTCAAAAATTCGAAAAATACGTATAGGTCTACTTTTTCTCCGAAAAAAAACGTAGAGTTATTTTTCATTCACGCGTGCGGTGTGCGCATTTAAAAATACGTCTAGATCTATTTTTTCTTCGAAAAATTATTTTTGCTTCAAAAAAAACGAAAAATCGTATTTTTTTACGGCTCGGTCTCTAAGGTTTCTCGAGCCTCCAAAAAATTGGAAAATACGTCTATGTCTACTTTTTCTCCGGGAAAAAAACGCAGAGTTATTTTTCATTCACGCGCGCGGCATACGCATTTAAAAATACTTAGATCTATTTTTTCTCCTGAAAAAAACGCAAAATCATTTTCCGTTCATGCGCACGGCGTGCGCCGCGTACTTTTCCCCTAGCGCGATCTCTAAAGTTTCGCGACCTTACAAAAAATTTAAAAATACGTCTAGATCTATTTTTTCTCCGTAAAAAAACGCAAAATCATTTTCCGTTCGCCGCGCTTACGTCCTAGTACACCTCTTATGTGTGGAAGATTTGGAGCTCAACCGGCCCTCCACGTCATGCCCCATGGCAATTGGCAAAAAGTCCCTCCATTTCCCTTAAATTACGAATAGGTCCATGTGATTTACAAATAGGTCCTTTGTGATTTTTAGTGAGTATAAGAAAAACATTTTCGTATTATGTTTAGGTCCCTGGTTCGTTACTTTACGAAAAAAACCTCCGCTAAATACAAATCTTGAACGAGCCATTTTCTAATTTTTTCGGCGTAGCGATCAGATCCAAAAATATAACAAACAGGTCCCCAGCCCTTACATCTAGGTCCTTTCTCTGTTTTTCCCGGAAAAAATATTTTCGTCAACAGAAATATGTGTGCAGCTTTATCTCTTGGATTTTTCCCCCTAACTTGATCTCTAATCTCTATATTTTTTTTCCCAATTCGATCTCTAATATTTTTTGAGGCATGTATTATTACTCGATGAACGCATCACACGTTAGACTCGATAAACGAAGGTTGGCATCTCATATATTTTTCGGAACATGTATTAGTACCCGGTTAACACATAGAATATTCAGCTCTACAAAAGGAGGTCGACCAGGCGATAATAAAGTGTTAACCAAATTCGTCAAAAGAAATATATGTCCAAGTCTTTTCTCCGTTTTTCCCAGAATTTTTTTTCATCAACAGATATATGTGTGCAGCTCTATCTCTAAACTTTTTTTTCCCAACTCGATCTCTAATATTTTCCGAAATATGTAATATTACTTAGTGAACGCATAGATCGTCAAACTCGACCAAAGAAGGTTGGCATCTCTAATATTTTTTGGAACATGTATTATTACCCGGTTAACGCATGGAATGTTAGAGTCGACGAAAGAAGGTTGACCGGTTAATAATAAAGTGTTAACCAAATTCATCAAAAGAAATGTGTGTACAACTCTATCTCTATTTTTTTTGTAACTCGATTTCTGATATTTTCCAGAATAAGAAATATATGTATACAACTGTGTCTCTATAGTTTTTTTTGCAACTCGATCTATAATGTTTTTCGGAAAATGTATTATTCTCCGGTGAACATATAGAGTGTTAGGATCGCTCCGAAAAAAATAATATGTTTAACTCCTGCAGTCTTTTTTTAGAGGAAAAAACAGAGTAAATTTTAAACGGTACGGCGTGCGCCGCACATTCTGCCTAGTATATTTCAATTGACGATGTCTGGACAGGAAGAGAATGAAACCGATCGGTTTTTTTTTTTTGGCTTTCTTCTTGCTCCTAACATTCCCTTTGTCATTCTAGTTAGGGGTGAAAACGGATCGGATACGGTCGGATATTGCTGTTCCCGTATCCTAACCCATATTTTTTTTCCGGATTTGGAATCGGATACGGTAAGATCGAATACGGATACGAATATGGATATTTCGGAGTTTCGGATATGGTAATGTCGGAGCGGATACATACCGGATTCGGTTCGGAAACGGATAATACAAACGGATACATACTTGTTGAAACATTTGACAAGCAATTAATTCATATATATTACATAAATTTGACAACTCACACAACACAAGTATAACAAGGTATCAAATTCATACATAACTTGAACAACTAAGTCCCGCTCGCCTAATGAGGCCAACACACTTGCATTCATGCAGCGTGCGGCGGAGGCTCAAGCACTAGGGTTAGTTTTTGGGTTGGGGAATCGAATGGGAGGCAAAGTGAAGCTTGCGGAATCGAATGGGAAGCCCTTGACTCTTGAGTCTTGACTTGAGTACGGAGTACCCTTGTTTTGTTGATTCGGATATCCGGTCGGATAATATCCGGTTACCATATACGCGGCTATTCGGTGGATATCCGTCTATCAGTATCCGTTACCGTATCCGGTAGCAAGTATCCGGTACCGTATCCGTATCCGGCCGGATACGAATTTTTTTTCCCGGATACGGTTTTTAACGGATTCGGTACCGGATCGGTCGGGATTAACCCGTACCATTTTCACCCCTAATTCTAGTGATTTACATTTTCAAAAAAAAAAAAGTGGACAGGGATGAAGGCAATCTAGCAAAGGAAGTCACGAATGCCGAAGAACTGGCGAAATAGTTTTACTTGGTGAGGAATCGGATAAAGGTTATTGCTGGAGCTCTTTTACGGTACACTACATTGAATATGAACCGTTCATTCTTTTCGATCCAATAGATCAGATTAACTAGAGATTACTTATACTACATCTGTACATCTGGTAGTAGATTAATAGAAACACCCTTAACAAATCAACGATTAGATGTGATTTCTACTACACATTTTATACTAAAGTATAATCCACCGTAAAATTTCTCTTGCTGAGCCTGGGCGGCATGGTTGGTGTTACTTTCGCTGGTTGGGTTGTCGCCCGCGGCCAATCCGACGTGAACTCCACCGGGCAAAATACAGAGTAATCGATAGTATGATCTCTGAAGTCTCCTATCACAGAGTTATGATCCATTTCGAAGGCCAAAAACTGCAATCAAGCAACAGTTTGGCAACGATAAGCACCCGGATTGTTTCAGTAGCGCTAACAAGAGAAGTTCAATATTTTTTTTCGATTAAGGAGATAACACCATACATCATTGCCCTGGCTCCTGGCGGAGACAGACAATCCAAGTTCTTCTCCTCCAGATTATTACATACATACAGAGTTCTAACCCATTGTACAGTACGCAGCCTGGCCATAGGGTTTTCTCCAAGTAACTAGTAGGATCAAGATTTAAAATATCAAGGGCCTCATCTCCAAGAACTGTGTCACACCTAGCATTGAGGGACAGTATGATTATATGAATACGGACCATCATGGATTCTAGAGACCGCCAAGCAAGTAGTTGCGGAGACCCCTCGCGATGGCGGCGGCGGCGACCGCGAGCCTGGGGAACTGCAGCGCGACCACTGACAGCATCCCGAACACCGTGCCTATCAGCCAGAGGATGAAGGCGATGAAGACGAGCTCAGCGTTGCTTGGCACGGACGCGCTTGTGGTGGCCAGCTTGTGCACGAGAATGAGGGTACCGGTTAGCATGAAGATGCCGCCGGAGTGGAGGAGCAGCTGCTGGAGGCCAGGGCGACCGATCGCCTCGCCCTGTCCGACGAGACGGAGGAAGCATCGCATCAGTAGTACTGCCATTGGCTATGTATTACCCTGCTTTGCTATCTGCTGTGCTGGTTCAAGGAGTCTTGAGTTTCCCTGAAGTCGTTCTTATAGCGGTTTTGCTCTGCTTCGCCACGCACTAATGTGACCGTGGATCCCTGCTTTTGCTGTGCTTCGCCACGCACAAATGTGACCGTGGATCCCTGCTTTTGCTGTGCTTCGCCACGCACTAATGTGACCGTGGATCCCTGCTTTTTGCTGTTTGCTGATGTGACCGTCAATTTACTTATATTGACAATAGTAGGGGCGGGTTGGGTTATTCTTCTCTTCGATTCATGCTAAGTGATCGATCTGGCCTCTGCCAGTCAGACCACTAACACCACACAGGCCACTAAACACACGCACTCGGCACTTTACACGTTTTGTTTTCAGGTCACATCAGTGAGAATTTAGAATTTCTGCTAAAATAGAAAAACTAAATTTTAATTCCGGTATTTTGGTGCCTAGCAAAATCAAAATTTTGGCTGAAATAATCAAAATTTTGGCCTATATGACCGGCCCTATTCAACCCCCTATGAAATGGTCTTCTTACGCTAGAAAAAATTAGGGAAAAATATGAAAAATCATGCAAGCATTTATGTACATTTTCTATCTATTTAAATGCAAAATACTTGCACATAAAATACCCTAAATTTAGAAATTCTGGCAGCATTTCGGCTGATTTTTGGGATTCTAACACTTCAATTTAGCAACAATCAATATATATTGTGCTCACAAATGATAAATATGAAATAAAATTGACAAAGATGCCATTTCACATTCACCAACATCATGCTGTTGCGTCCATCCCATTGCATGATAATTGACAATTCATAAACACCTTCGAAATTCCATCACATTACAACTTTGAAATCACGCCATGCATTCCATGCATTGTATTTTATCCATCACAATTCTTTCGAACATAATAAGTGAGAGAAATACCCATCGAAGCATGGATGACGCCACAACCCACCGGTCGGCTCAAACCACCTGCAGGAGGGATAATTAAAGGAGTATGAACATATATTGAACAAAGACGTGCTACATGAGTAAAAGGATCTTGTGGATAACTATGCATTGACTTACCTACGAGAAGTAGTGCAACCTCCACTGCCACATCATCGATAATGATCTCGCCATACTTCTTCTCGTGTGCTTACTTGTACTCCTCCCAGTTCATATCCCGTGGCAGCCAGGCGGACTTCCAGTTTTTGGAATGCGCCATCCAGCCCGAATATTTCTCTGACTGGTGTAAGTACCTAACAGGCATATGTTGTGTGCACGGATCGGTATAAGGAGCAGTGTAGTCGAGCAATGATGACATGCTCAATCCATCGTGACTCTGGTAGTGATTGTACCCACCCTAATCCCCTCCGTAGGGCATCGAGATGTACCCTACACGAGGTACCCAGGCTGCTCACTGGAGAAGGCCCAATGGCTCAAAGAATGGCCGTTAGACCAAGAGCCCATGTCATCCTGGGGCTATCCTTCCTACTGCCCATCCCCACCACTCGTCGTGCCCTTCCCCGTACTACAGGTCTATCTCTGTGAGCCCTTTTTCGAGACACTTTCCCCATGTTGCGATCCTCCCATGAATTGTAGCCACTCTAAAGAGCAACAAAACCGGCCAGATCTAGCCATAAGCACACTAATCCGCCACCTAAAAGTATCAAACTGGGCTAAACTGCCAAAATCTCATACTGAAATTTTTGACCAAACTGACGAGATTTTGTTTACCTTCGGGTAGCGAGGCTCCGGTGAAATCTTGGCTGAAACCGCCAAGATCTCGGTCCATGTCACCAAGATACATCTTCTTCCTAACCGGAGCTAGGCGAGAGAAGTTGGATCTAGATCAGAGACAGCCAGTCAACAGTGAGCTCGAGAGGGAGAATATTGGGGTCGCCTGTTAAGGGAATTTTGGAAAGGGGGCAGTGAGGGAGTGAGTGAGAGGAAGTGAGTTAGGCCAGTGGTGGTTAGTTTAGTTAATTAGGTCATTTAGGTTTGGATTTAGGGTTTAGGTAATGGTTTACAGTTAGTACTAGGCTAGTTAGGGTTTATGGTTAGTACTACTACTAACTTAAGGTTAATGGTTAGTACTACTTAACTTAGGGTTAGGGTTTATGGTAAGGTTCAAGTAGTTGAATATTAATCCATGGTTAAACCACTTATCCAAAAATACAAACTATATCATTTCAACCGAGTGGTTTGAGCTACATGTAGTCCTTTTCTAAAAGTATAAAGCTGAAAGGCCTGAGGAGTACAGTTTGATAAATAAAACACTAATTTCAAATAAAAAATTATATATGAAACCCTTGAGAATAATAATATTTTCTCTAAAATTTATACGAAATTATGTTCCACACTAGGTATTTTTATCTAGTAGAAACCTAATCCTAAAATTTTTGACATATCCAATCCATCCCAAAAATTGTAGTTAACATGTTTGCATAGTTTAAGTTAGGGTTTAGGGTTAGGTTCAAGTTAGGATTTAGGTTTAGGGTTACAAAATTTGTAGATGTATTTTTTTTACAAAATGTTCACATGTATTCCTCATAAAAAACATTATAATTTGCCTTAAAAAATTTGATGCTAAATCCGATCCTACAAACATGAAAACCAGTTGAATTTGTGATCATCTTGGTAAAAAAACCCAAAATCCCACTGAAAAATCCTGAAATCATTGTAGCAATTTGAAAATTTTAATTTTTTTTATCTTGTCGAAATTTGAAATCTTGGCCCCAACTGAAAGCCGAGATTTTGATCGAGATTTACAAAATCTCGGTGAGATTTTGAACCCTGCACCTATATCTTAAATAATAAAAAATGTAGTTTACCCCACACTCAGTTAGAAGATCGTCCAATACCACCTCGCAGAATGACTTTCTCATCGTTCGTGCAACTCTCTCGCAAAAACCATCTCTCCACCTCCACCAATCTCTTCCTCGATCGATTGAACATACACATGAAGAATCCGAAGAACGCCCAGGCGTCCCAATCAGTTACCAACTTCTTCAACTTGTCCGCTCTATAGCACCCTAATTCTTTGGCTACTGCGCCTACGGCTAATTTCATCGTAGGTGATTATAGGCAGTGGGATAGGAGACGATGATAAGGCGAAGGTCAATTATAACTAACATCAGGTGAGCGATGACAGGACCTCTGGATTTGAGCCGCGTGGGGTGGCGGTGGCGAACTTGTAATCCTAGAGGTTGCTAAGGTGTGTTAGTACTGCTATCTCTTCTCGATCTACCCCTTTCAACCCCATTCCCCACTCCTCACATCCCTGTGATGCAGATTGGAGCTCGAGTGGTGCTAGGCAGTGGTGCATGGTGGAAGCAATGGCGACGGCAACACACATTGAAACTGGCACAGCTGGTGGGGGTTGCCCTGCGTGCGGATACCGCAGGTGTGGATGGACCCCTTGCCTCCATGGATGCAGCCATGGCCGCCAGGATCTGCGTTGCTTTGTCAATTCTCCTCGGTACAGTCTATTTGTCCACGAATTACTGTAATTCTGTAACCATGCGGCCATTTTTGTGCACCATCCTCACCGGTCACCACTGACCTATGGTGCTTCCCTTGACGTACTACTGCTGCGACCCTCTGCAGCTTCATCATGGCCATCTTCTATAGTGGAGCAGCTTAGCTCCTTCATCAGGGCAATTGCCTTGCCGCGGTATGTGTCACTTGCTGTATCTTTCTCGGTCGGAACTATTTTTGTAAATTTATTCCGAAGGGTTTAGATTTGGAAAAAGAAAAGGTGTGGGAAAACCATTGCTTCTGATTGTTTAGGTCTGTGTTTCGTGCGTCTTGCGAGGAATTGATCTGGGCCAAGCCACCTCTAGGTCTCTACCATTGCGGAAAGGAAGTGAAGGCATGTAAAATCTTGTTTAGCCAGCATCGGATGGAGGGAACCTGTTGGGTGGGTTGGGCTGTTTTCTCGTTACTTCATGCCAATTGACTGATCTGGCCTCTGCCGGTCAGACCGCTAACGACCACACAGGCCACTAAACACGCACTCCTGTATGGAGTACTAGTTAGAGCCGCGCGCTTCGCCGCGCCGTGCGAAATTTGATAAAAAAATGAGGAAAAGCGGGGAAAAACGGAAAAACGACGGACGAAAAACGAATTTACATTTTTTTTGGGGGGAAACGGCCAACGAAAACATTTTTTCCATGTTCCGGAGAAAAAACGGTTCACGGAAATAATTTTTTTCAAGTAAAATGAAGAAAGAAAACGGCTTTCCATTTTTTTTTGTGGGGAAATAGCCACCGAAAACATTTTCCCTATGCTTCAGAGGAAAAACGGATGACGAAAACTTTTTTTGGGGCAAAACGGAGAAAGGGAACGGTTTTCCATATTTTTTGTTTTGGAAAAACGGGCAAGGAAAACATTTTTCCTATGCTCCGGAGAAAAATCGGATGCCGAATTTTTTTTCCGGGCAAAACGGATAAAGAAAATGGTCTCACAATTTTTTTGGGGGCGAAATAGCCACGAAAAACATTTCTCACATGCCCTGGAGGGAAAACTGATCACGAAAACATTTTTTCGGGCAAAACGGAGGAAAACCGATCACGAAAACATTTTTTTCGAGCAAAACGGAGAAAGGAAACGGTTGTACATTTTTTTGGGGGGGAAAACGGCTACCGAAAATATTTTTCGCATGATTTGGAGAAAAAACGGACCCCGAAAACATTTTTTTGGGACAAAACGGAGAAAGGACCCGAACGTAAAGCACGAGGACCTATTTGTTATAATTTTGGACTTGTTCGCTATTTTGAATAATTAGTAAAGGGCTCGTTCGTGATTTGCGCTTAACGGGAGGTCCTCCATGCAAAACGGCAAACCAGGGACCTAAACGCGAAACGAAAAAATTATTTCCCTCTCACATAAAATCACGTAAGGACCTAAACGTAATTTGGAAGAAACCGGAGGGGCTTTGCGCAAAAAAGGGAGGGGACACGTGGGGGGGCCGGTTGGCCCCCAATTCCTTCCCCTATAAGGGAAGTTTATATTACAAATTCATTTATGATCCGTTTTGAAGACAAAGCTACAATAGAAGGCCAATACAGTTTGTTTAGATAGCGCTCACCGGTGAACCCAAACATAACACTCGAATGATATTCAAGAACAGTATAAAACTAGAGTATGGATGAACGGGGGACAAAAGTAGTGCCTGATTAAGAAAGAACACCGTACAACACATGGCGAGAATTATTTACT
The DNA here is from genome assembly GCA_036346355.1 of Rhipidocladum racemiflorum. NCBI lineage: Eukaryota > Viridiplantae > Streptophyta > Magnoliopsida > Poales > Poaceae > Rhipidocladum > Rhipidocladum racemiflorum. Next base: position 75,842,814 of record CM070579.1, read on the forward strand.
CCTAGAAAGCAGAGCACGGAGGAGACAAGCGAGACATGCTGGAAGTAGAATGGAGCCTCATGGTGGACTGGCATCGGATGGAGGGAGTTCCTGAGGCTGGGCGGCCTGGTTGGATTGTCGCCCGCGGGCCGCGGCCGACCAGATGGGAACTCCACCGGGGAAAAAACAGAGTACTCTGTAGTATGTTCTCTGAAGTCCTATTACGGATTTATGATCCATTTACAAGGCCAAAAACTGCAATCAAGCAACATTTTGGAAACAACAAGCACTTAGATTGTTTCAATAGCGCTAACCAGAGAAGTTGAATATATTTTTGATCAAGGAGATAACACCATACATCGGCACATCGCTGCCCTCTGTGTCCTGGCGGAGAGAGAATTTAAGTTTTTCACCTCCAGATTATTACATACATACAGAGTTCTAACCCAGTGAACAGTACGTAGCCTGGCCACAGGGTTTACTCTAAGAAACTATTAGGATTAAGATTCAAAATATCAAGGACATTATCTTTCAGAACTACGTCACACCCAGCCTTGAGGGACAATATGATTGTATGGATACGAACCATCATTGATGCTAGAGACCGTCAAGCAAGTAGTTGCGGAGAGCCCTCGCGACATCGGCGGCGGCGACCGCGAGCCTGGGGAACTGTAGTGCGACCACTGACAGCATCCCAACGCCACGCCGAGCAGCCAGAGGATGAAAACGATGAAGACGAGCTCAGCGTTGTTGGGCACATACGCGCTTGTGGTGACCAACTTGTGCACGAGAACGAGGGTACCAGTAATAGTAAGCATGAAGATGCCGCCAGAGTCGAGGAGCAGCTGCTAGAGGCCAGTCGACTGATCGACTCGGCCTGCCCGATGAGACAGAGGAAGTATGGCATCACTAGATGAAAGTACCCACCCATCTAAATAATGTGCAAATAAAGAATTAAGTTAATTTGATCTGGATTTCAAAAATTAGCCATCAAGTTATTAAAAAATGAATCTCATCAAAATAAATTGAAATGAATATATATTGCATATATTGAATCTTCGCACATTCATAAATCAAATCTAGTAATAAAAACATATAATAAAAAATAGAAATCACAAATAAAACAAACCAATTTATTTTATTGATCAAGAGCATTAAATTACATGAAGGTGAATTTCAATTCAAAAAACATACACGGGCACCGCATACAACAATCACATATTGCAATGTACATGAAAAAGAAATAAAATTTCATCAAAAAGAATAATTACAAGAATAATTCAAAATTTCCAACAATCTAAAGCTCTGTTGATCCTTGTCTTGATCCCTGAAATTGTTAATTATTCACAAATATATATAACAATAAGGCAAGAAATGCATAAATTAAAATTTTTGGAGTTACCGTCAGTGTAACACCCCGGCATCTAGTATGCCTGAATGTTACCAAACATACACTAAACAACATCTAAATACCACAAATAAAAATAAATTACAGCAAAGGTACAAATGCTAAAACCGAAAATTTCGACAGCATCTCCTTTGTTTTTCCATGATTCGGAGCAACAACAAATTATCACAAGTTATATCATAATGGAAAGCATCTAAAACAACAATAACATGTGACATAGCAACAATATAAGTCCAGGATAAAGCATTCAATCACTTCATGAGCTAAACGAATCAAATAATAAGACCGAGCATACAGTTAAGCAATTCTCCAAGTTTCATGGCATTACTTTTATTATCATGACTCCAAATGATAACACTGTCTAATTTGTGTGGAGCTACGTGTAGATGTGTAGCTAAACCCTTTTTCCCGCATGCCCCGGTTTCATGGTACCTAAGAAAAACAACATAAACACAAGTATGAGTTCATCACTCAGCAAGTATATTACAATGGAACAAGAAAACACATTCCAATACCTTCATCACTACTTTTCATATACAACATCATAAACATCTCATATTCACAGTGTATGCATCTCATTGATATCATCATATAACATCATCATATAATGCAATGCAATGCACATGTCTCCTTGAAGCACATACCGGTATTGCCGAGTGCACACCCGTCGGCGTGCACCCTCTTTCCCCTTCCATCCCGTAGATGGAGGGTGCCTACTCCTCGCTTCCATTCACAACTGTGGATGGAATTACGAGGTAGGTCTTACTCAATGGCGCTCCGGATTAGTCATAACTTCCTCACCGACCTTACAGGACTAGTTATGACTTTCTCACCGATCGGGCCAGTTTTCATGCCATGTATGCAACATGCCACAAACATAAATAACTTGCGTATAAACACAAACTAACCATTGCATGGCCTTATAACCAACCATTTTTATCATGTCGTAGGCAAACATCAATCATGGCAAGTTAGCATATCATGTAATCATATTGCACCTAAGCAAGAGTAGCAAACATACAACACACAACCCATTCCAATACACTTGCCTTTAACCCTTCGGAACGGTATGGTGAGATGATGATGCCACTCCTGGGGTCACACCACCTGCAAATGCATGTTTTCCACTCAATATCATACCACCCAAGCAAGTACAAAACTCAGAACACAACGATTCTATCCGAAACCCCGAAAACCTGAAAAACAGACCAGTCTGTCCGTCGGGACAGCGGGCTTCCAACAATCACAACTTGAGTTCTAAGACTCCAAATTAAGTAAACGAGTACATAATCGCGAAGCTTAGGAAATTTCCTAGATTTTTCTAAGTATTGGGAAAAGCTCATTCGGCCTCTAAAATTGGCTAATCTACAGATCAACCCGATCTGTCCCAATCACGTCACAGTTTTGAACACGTTTGGTAAAACAGCCATAACTTTCAAACGGCTGACTGGAATTACGCGTTCTTGGTGTCCACTGAAAGGTATTGAAATTATATACAACTTTCTCAACAGGAGGCCGACCAAAGTCCGAATCTAAAATTGCGAAAACTCAAACCCTAGGTCGGACGTCCAATCTGCCCGAAACAGAATGCCATGAAATCTCTAGTTTTCATCAATTCTATCCAAACGCAGCACCACCTTTCGATCTAAAATCACCAAAACCTCCTCTAGATCAGCACCTAGTCCATCCCCAAAGATCTTCCCGTAGCCATACCTTCGATTGACGAACAACGAACCGACGAACAGCGAGCCTTCTCCTCCCGGTTCTCCTGATCTCCTTCCTCGCGCCGGTTCCGCCGGATCTCCTCGTCGCGGAGCTTCCCAACGGAGAGGACAGCAGGGTGGAGAGGTGAGGATCTCCCATAGGATGGCTAGGGAGGTGGAGAGGAGAGGGAGGGAGAGGTGGCGCAAGGGGGAGGTGCGGCTAGGGGGGAGGCGTGTGGAGGAGGAGGGGGCGGCGGCTTGGGGGATGTGGGGGGGAGGGGGCGCCCTAGGGCACAAGGAGGGGGCACAAGGCAGGGTATTGCTGCCCCCCTCCTCCACATGGGCTGGAAAACTCCACTTTTGGCCCACGTGGGGTCCCCCCTAAGGCCCAAATCGGCCCGTAAAGGTCCAAACTCCCGAAAACGGCCCGTAAACGCGATTAAACCTTATACCGTAAAGTTTTATTCTCTAATTTCATATTTTATAATGTCACACCATTCCGTAGTGTCACAGTCAGACCCATATGCGAGGGTATCGCTCACTGAGATACCTAATCCGTCCGAAGCCAAATCAGCACATCTCGCTAATTTAGGATATCATCATCTGGCATATGTGAACTTACCACTTTCGGGTAACCATAACCAAGCACAAACATTATCCATAATATCACATGGTAGGAAAGTAAAAGCTCCATGGTAAAAAGTGAAAGTCACTGTAAAAAGGGATAAGCACTAGCCCAGTTGAACCATTCCTTCGGTCCAACATTTCCCCACCTTGACATCTCTTCCAAAGAGGAGACCAGGAGGAGGGAGCAAGGCAAAGATCAAGGAGCTAGGAGGAGACCAGGAGAGGGAAGCCAAGAGCAAGGAGGCCAAGATCTTGAGCACCTCTCCATTAGCCCCTCAACCTTCCCATCATCATCCATCCATAACATAGATCCATTCTATCCCAAACCTCAACATCTCAGGTGAACAACTCTACTTCTGCTACTACTAGGTTTATATAGTATATAGATGAAGTAAGAAAGAAATCAGTAGACAGATCGTGGATCAAGAATGATCTCAGTTTGTATCCATAGAAAGGGACGGCCTTGCGCATGCCCAGGTAGATCCTTGGGTATCGCTACAATACCGCCAACCCGCTATTTAGCAAAGATTAAAACATCATCGACCCAAGAGCATAATTTAAATCAAAATCAGGAGACTAAGCCAAGAATCAACTGCGACACCACTGCAGTAAAGAAAATGGGGAGGGAGTAAAGCTATCAACTAGTGGAGGGAGAGAAGGCAGTGGAGCCATGTGCAAGGGTTAGGTGGCCCAAGCCATTGGTGGTGCCCAGACGAAAAAGGGGGGAGCTAAGAAGGCCTTGGACCGATAGGCTGCAACGGGAGGCAGCTGTAGAGGAGAACCAGCGCGGGGTGAGGCCTATGGGTTGAGAGGGCTTAGCGCAGCCTAGCAGGCCAACCAAGCGCGCCGCGCGTGAGCGCTAGGGGGAGGGCCTAGCATCATGCTCTCGCGCAAAGTGCCGAGCTAGAAGGGGAGGGAGCAGAGGAGGGTTGGCTGGAGAAGGGGGAAAGCGGACAGTGGGAGCAAGAGAAGAGGAAGGGAGGAAAACGGGGGATGAGAAGAGAATATGGGGGAATCGGCTGGATGAGGAAAAGAGGAGGGTGGAGGAAAAAGAAAAGAAGTGAGGAAGAAAAAGAAAAGAGGAGGGGAAAGAAAAGAAAAGAGAGAAAGGAAGAGAAGAAAAGGGGAAAAAGGAAGAGAAAAAGGCAAAATGGGAAGGAGGAGAAAAGAAATGAGGGTAAATAAAATAAAATATAAAGAAAGAATTAAATAAATGAATAAATAGCAAATAGCAAAAACACCATTAAAGATTTACTATGATGTTAGAAATATCTTCTAAAAGCCAAGAGAGGGTAAAGGTAAGCGATTAGGCAAATAGAGAGGCAGGTAAAGCTAGCTACCGCCATAAAAATTAAAAATAGGAAAATAATACCATGTGGAGATGAAATCTTGAGCCAAAATTTTAATAAGCCACGTAGATTTAAAATATGGCAAGATAAAATCTCCCAAGTAAAAATGTGATAAATTAATCTATCCCAAATTAAAATATGCAGCCTATGTGTACTAATTTAAAATAAGTCATAAAAGGGTTGAACACCATAAAATTTATATTAAGGTAAACTACAATTTATTCTACTCAAATAGCCAAAATTACCGATTTAACATCTTTTGTCAAAAAGGGATATGCTTAAAAGATCTACTCTCCAAATAAAATTATATTTATGCAGAAATCAATAATTAAAGATACTATCTTCCTTAGATTAACACATACTCACATACTCGGTTGAATATAAAACAAAGAGGGTGAAGGTGATCGAGTAAATAAAGAAATGGATAAATAATATTAGCAGTCACTGTAATGAACTACTCCCTCCAGTTTGATAATAGATGTCGTTTTGGACATAGTGATGGTCAAACTTCTAAAACTTTGACTATCGATATATTTTTAAATATTTAAATTGGATATATGAAAATTATATGTGTAGACTTGTCTCCAGAAGTACTTTCATAATATTATAATTTTATTGGGTTTTATAAATATATTATAATAAAAATTAACGGTCAAAGTTGTGTTTTGAAGACCGTGTCGATGTCCAAAACGACATCTATTATCAAACTGGAGGGAGTAATTAGGAAAATAATCCTATAGGTGAGTAAGAAAAACTTGATCAAATTTAATTTGCATTGTAGGTCAATTCGCGCATATATTTATACAATATGTGTTTCATAGAAATCAGGATAAAAGCTAATATAAGCAAATGATTATATAGAAAATTAAATACTACCAATAACCACTATAATGATTAAAATTAGGAAAACCATACCTAGGCCGATGCACCAAATTAGAATATGCCAAACTAAAATATGTCGTATACATGTATAATTCCAACCATAAATCAGGGAAAGGTTGGATATCTTTGTGACACTACGGAATGGCGTGACATTATAAAATGTGAATGTTGAGGTTAAAAACATTATGGAATGTGGAATTTGAGGTTGAAACCATATGGTATGAGGTTTATTTGCGTTTCCGGGCTGATTCCGGGAGTTTGGGCCTAAGGGAAGGGGTCGTGGGCTTTGGTGGGAAGGAGTTTGAGTCCAAATAGGAGTAGGAGACCTGGTTGGGGGCTTCCCCCAGCCCTTATTGCGCCCCACCCTGCTGCCTTGCGCCCCCATGGAAGCCCTAGCCGCCCCCCACTCTCCCCTCCACCCCTTGCCTCCACCTCTCCTAGCCGCCACTTCCCTAGCCCTTGCGCCCCTCTCCTCCCCTCTCCACCTCCCTTGCTGCCCCTAGGGGAGTTCTCCACCTCAACACCTCGAAGATCCGTCCATTGGAGCGCTCCGCGACGAGGAGATCCGGTGGATTTGGAGCGAGGAAGGAGATCGCGCGAACCGGGAGGAGATCTATTGGTTTTTCGTTCGTCGGGCGAAGGTATGGCCATGGGGATACTTGGGGTTGGTCTAGGATCTGTTCTAAGGGATAATATCATGTTTTTAGATCAATTGGTGGTGCTGGAATTGAGTAGATTAGATAAAATCTAGAAGTTGCCACGTTCTCTGTTTCGGGCAGCATGAGCAGTCGACCTAGGGTTTGGAGTTTCGCCAATTTAGAGTCGGAATTTGGTCGTCCGCCTGTTGAAGAAGTTGTAGGTAACTTCAATACCTTTCAGTGGGTATAAATAACGTCCAATTCCGCTCAGCCGTTTGAAAGTTATGATTGTTTTACCGAACGTATTAAAATCTGTGACGTGATTGGAACAGATCACGGTATTCTGTAGATTAAACCACTTTAGAGTCCGAATCAGTCTTTCCGTATATTTAGAAAAAGTTAGGAAATTTCCTAAGCTACGCGAGGATGTACTCGTTTAATTGATTCGGAGTCTTAGAACCCGAATTATGCCTTTTGGAAGGCTGCTGTCCCGACGGGACAGAACCTCTGTTTTTGGGTTTAGCGAGTAGTTTGCGATGTCGGGGTAGAAGAGAGTTTGCTTACTGTTTTGTGGACATGATTGTGAGTGTGTGGTACCTATGTGCAGGTGGTGTGACCACGGGAGTGCCTTCTACTTCTCGCCAATCCGTTGCCCGTGGTTGAGGCAAGTGTATTGGAATGGGTAGCGGGTTGAAGTTGTTAGATTGGTTGAGATTGAATTTGAGTACATGATATGTTCACATGCCATGCCTTAATGATTGCCAATGATATGATGAATATGTTTATTATGTTATGATGCCATGTGTTAGTGTACAAGTTATTTATGACGTTGGCATGTTTGCATACATGGCATGATACATGGCCCGAGCGGTGAGAAAGTCATAACTAGTCCGGGGAAGGTCGGTGAGAAAGTTATGACTATTCCGGAGAGCCAATGAGTAAGTCCTACATCGTGATTCCATCCACCGCGGTGTATGGAAGCGAGGAGTAGGCACCCTCCATCTTCGGTATGGAAGGGGGGAGAGGGTGCACACCGACGGGTGTGTACTCAACCATACCGGTATGAGTTTCCAGGAGATATGTGCATCGCATTGCATTATATAAGGATGTTATATGATGATGATATATGATGATATCAATGATATGCTTACGCTATGAATATGAGATGTGTATGATGTCGTATGTGAAAAGTGGTGATGAAGGTATTAGAATATATTTTCTTGTTCCATTGCAATATACTTGCTAAATGATGAACTCACGCTTGTGTTTATGTTGTTTTTCTTAGGTACCATGAAACCGGCGTGCGGGAAAGGGAGCTAGTCACACGCCATCACTTAGCATCACACATATAAACAATGACATGTTCCTTCCTTTAATTGTGATGGTTAATTTGTGTGCTTGGTTTCCTCATTTACCTCGTTTGGCTCATGAGATGGTTGGAATCTTTATTCTAGGCTTAAACTGCTGCTAGAATCCTTATTATTGATGATTTAGATGTCATTCTTTATACTATATCCTGTGATCATATTGTTGTTGCTTCAATTCATGGAAAAACAAAGGAGATGCTGCCGAAATTTTTGGTTCTAGCATTTACTCCTTTGCTGTAATTTGTCTTCATTTATGGTATTTAGATGTTGTTTAGCCTATGTTTGGTAGCATTCAGGCATGCTAGATGCCGGGGTGTTACAGTTGGTATCAGAGCGGGCTGTAGGTCCTTGGAATGTGTATTTTTAGTGTCATGCTATAGGGTACAACTAAAATGTGATGTGGAATAACTTAGAAACATGGCTTAGGTTTCAACTAAAATTTTGTCATAGGATAGCAACATTAAAACTTGCAAAAGTGGTATAATTAATCTAAAATTTTACACACAATGGATGCACAGTAGGAAAGGGTATGGGTATCGTTTCTTTACGCTTAAATGTTGTATTTAAGCTATGATGTTGAATGCTTCATTTGATAATGCATGTTGCTATGTCTATGAGATAAATGATTGAATTGTTCTTGTTGTTGTGATAAAGTGGGGTTTTAGTGCCGAAGGGTTTCGGCCACCTCTCTTATTTCATAGTAAGGGTGAGGTTTGACGGTGTGGCCGGTTAGCGCCATCACCGAAGAACTATTAACCCCTGTAGGAGAAGAGTGCTTATCCTTTCTGTCGTAGATCGGGTAGTTGACTAGAGTCAAATAGAAGAGTTTGGTGGTGGATTCTTTCGTATGTTCTTTACCGTTCTGACGGTCGGTTTTGGTTGTTTTTCTTGACTTTAGTTGATTGAGATCAAAAGAAAAGTGTTTCGGATTGGATTTTTCGCGGAGAGTCCCTTCGGTGTTCCTTGGTTTTGTCCTCCTTGGTTGAAGACGAAGAAGAGGAATTTAGCGTTGCGCATTTTTTAGTCGCCTTTTGGCTTGGACACCGGTTTTATGGGTTGCCTTGCAAAGAAAAGTATAGTTTTTGTTCTTGTGTATCTTACTCTGAGTTTAAAAGAAGTTATTGAAGCGTGTGCAAAAAGTTAAGTTGTGTCGATTTATGTTTTGTGCCTTTGTCCGCAAAGGTTTATTTGATCGCTTGGTTCCCTCCTGTGGGAGTCTTTGAGATTGAAAAGTGTTTTGGAGACTTCCTTTTGCATGACCAAGTTTGGGTTTGTCTCATTGCAATTTTGAGAGTCAAGTTTCCTTATGAATTTGGGATGAGTTTTAAAACTAAAATGCTGCAAACAAAGTAAGTAGTCTTTTGACTGAAATCGTTTGTCCCTAGTAAGAATTGTTGTTTAGCATGTTATGTAGCATGTACCAATGTGGTTTATGGGATGGCGTATTGATAAGTTAATTTGTGAGTTTAAACAATTCAATGCGGTTGTTATCTCTAGCTTGAGAATAAATAGACTACTAGTGTTGTAGTTTACTCTGTAGCGAGAATGATTAAATGGGTTAATGTACATGCTTAGAATCTGTTGCCTTGCTTTAAAAATGTTTATGATCCTTGTTAATGTTAAAAGTTTAAACCTTGATGCATAGTTAGAACATTAAGATGATGTAAATTAATGATACTGTTAAAGAAACCTTGCCGATTGTTTAAAGATGTTCTAATCTAACGGGTTAATAGAGAAATTTAATCGTGTTGACTAGTGGCTTTAATTTGGAAGTTGATTAGAGTTGCTATTTATGTTGTTGCAACCTACTAGTATATTTGGAAGTATGCAGTTGTGTCTCTACAATGCTGGTATTGATGTCAATGGAGAAGACATAAGACTTATTGTTAATCATGTTGTTAAGGGCAGTGTTAATGCTAGTACCGATGTCAATTGGGAAAAAAACATAGGTCTGGTTGTTGTTTTAAGAACATTGTGCTGATCTAACTTATTAAATCTAATTTAATAGTTGGAGTATGTTGTGTAGTGAAAATTTTGTTGCAACCTATGTGTAGGGTAGCTAAAAGCAATGTTGTTGATTGATGATTATGCAAAGAATTGATATTGATGCCTTGGTAGTGTTGTTAATTGTTGGAAACCATTGATCCAATAGAAGAAAAGTGTAAAACGGTGGTATTATGTCGAGTACATGTTGTGATGGGATGAACAATGGATAATAATCATGATGCAAGATTTTAATCTTAATGAATGCATATCTTAGAATCCTATTTACGAATTTTATCTTGTAGAGATATTACTTATTTGTTGAAGTCATTTTATTGATTGAACAAGTTTCAATTGTCAAGATTTTAACGTATGGATAGTATAAAATTTATAGGTTGACCATGCTCAAGTAGCTGTTGAAGTACTATGTTTGAAATATAGAATATGTTGTTATTTGATTTGGTGATCCGTGGGGATCATGTCAATGTAGTCTTCGTTGGGTGCCTTTGTGATAAGCATCTTAAACCTTAATTAAAAGTGTTAGGAATGGTAACTAGAGAAAGAAATTGTTATGTAAATTTTGTTAAATCCGGTTGGACTCTCTTGATGAGTAAATAGTGATTTTTGAATGCTTAAATGGTAAGTGTAGTGGAATACAAGTTATGGTGGGATTCATGCTGAGCTGGTGTTTAAAACCCTTTCAACTGGTGTAGTTGTTTGCCATTTTGGTTGAATGCCTTCGGTCAAGGCATTCCTTGTGTTGTGTTTCCAAGTTTCCCTAAAACCCGTAGCTATTGGTGCCAATCTTTGGTTTTGGCTATTTTGTTTAATTTGTGTTATGAGTATGGATTTACACCCAAAAGTTTTTGAGTGGATCGCGCTCCTTCGCGTTCACCTTGAATTATCTTTGGAATAAATTTTAACGGAAGCAGATGGATATAGTGGGTTGTGTTGGAAACTCTTGAGATTTAACTTGTAACTCTTTTTGACTGGAGTTGGATTTATTTGCATAACGTGTGTGGTGTTTGCAAGTGCTCCAAAAGGTGGTTTTTATGGATGTTTCATCTGTGATGTTGTTAGCAAAGTGTTCTCTTTTGGGATATGAGTTTCCCTTTCTTTTGAGAAAAATATGTGGTGGTTGTGTGTACAGATGTTTGACTTTGGAGTCGATGTTCTTTTCCAAAATGTTGATTTTGGTTAAAATGCGATGTTTTGCAAGTTTAGTTTTCAAATTGACGTGGCTTCCTATACGATGTGGTGTTCCTATTAATGGTGTTGCCGTCATAGTTTATATGAATTTCGCAGCCATCGATGTTAATTGTGTTTCAATCATGTGATACCGAGGAAGAAGTCTTTTGGTGGATGACTATTCGGTATTGTTGTTACATGAAGAATGAATGGTGAAAAGGAAGCATGACATTGTTTATATATGTTTAATGATGAAAGAGTCGATGAGCCAGGTCGGTGAGAAAGTCATATATGGATATATGACTAATCCGGAGTGCTATTGAAAAATGTGCATGCATGTCATAAATCGAGACTTCTATTTCTTTCTGGTATGTTGGTTGTGGTGTAGGAGATTTGTGTTCCCTTTGCATCTTAGCTTAGGAAAAATAAGATGAGTACTCTTTGGTTGTTGCCAGATTCTTTCCAAAGTGGCTTTTAGCGCTTTGGAGTTCAAGTTGTTGTATGTGGATCATTTTGGGTTCATGGGTTTTGGTTGAGCTTACTCAATAATTGTACCCTTTGTTTTGATTCTTTGAAAAGAAGAATGCGAGGGCGAGACCTTCTAAGAAAGGAAAATTTAGTGTGGGTTGGTAATGACCTAAGATATTAGGCGTTGCTAGTGGTTGATCGTAACTAGTTTGGAAGTGAAGAGTAAAGGAAGGTTGGGTATGACCCAATTCAAATTTTCTTGGAGAATTGTCATTGAGGTGTTCCTCGATAGGGTTGATCAAATTATTAGTGGACCACTTGGTGGTTGCTAGTAATTGCTTTCTGTTTTTGAACAGTATTGGATCTTTTGTCGCCGATCTTTGAGCGTGTTGTGCCAACCGAAGAGGAATGTTCGGTTGTTGTTGAATTTGCGGGTTTTCAGAACCCTGGTCATAACGTAGGCTTCTCCTTTCGGTGGTAGTGGGGTGGGTGTTGGTCTTGTTGTAAAAGATCAGCATGTAACCCCGTTGGTTCGAGCAGTTAGTAATCATAGAGTGTTGTGTCTCACTTGGTTTGCGTCGTCTTCAATACGACGAACCACAGTTGAGAGGTTGAGACATGAATCACTTTTGTGCGTGGGAGCGGAAGATAGATCTGGAAGTTGGTACCATGTCCTTCTGGAGAGTGGCTTTGGTTAAAGGAATCGGGCACTTTAGTGCCAAGGAATGCATGGAATGAGGAGTGTGAGACCGTTTTATTTCGTGGTCTGTTTGGGACTTTAACCTACCGCTTAGGTTGTGCTGAGGCCGTATGTGAGTGCTTTTGTGTTTCAATGTTGAGTAAGAATTCTGGCAAGTTTTGAATGTGAGTTATCTTTAGAGCTGTCAGTCTTTGATCCTTAGCCCCTTGCCTCTGAGTGCTGGCTGGTGCAAATCGTAGGGGCTTCTAAGCGGGTTCTGAGGCGTGAACCATAACTCCCTTTGATTTGGTTGTTTGCGAAGTGGCGTGTCTCGGATTCATGGTCGAATCCTGTTGAAGGGGGGAAGAATGTGACACTACGGAATGGTGTGACATTATAAAATGTGAATGTTGAGGTTAAAAACATTATGGAATGTGGAATTTGAGGTTGAAACCATATGGTATGAGGTTTATTTGCGTTTCCGGGCCGATTCCGGGAGTTTGGGCCTAAGGGAAGGGGTCGCGGGCTTTGGTGGGAAGGAGTTTGAGTCAAATAGGAGTAGGAGACCTGGTTGGGGACTTCCCCCAGCCCTTATTGCGCCCCACCCTGCTGCCTTGCGCCCCCATGGAAGCCCTAGCCGCCCCCCACTCTCCCCTCCACCCCTTGCCTCCACCTCTCCTAGCCGCCACTTCCCTAGCCCTTGCGCCCCTCTCCTCCCCTCTCCACCTCCCTTGCTGCCCCTAGGGGAGTTCTCCACCTCAACACCTCGAAGATCCGTCCATTGAGGCGCTCATGACGAGGAGATCCGGTGGATTTGGAGCGAGGAAGGAGATCGCGCGAACCGGGAGGAGATCTATTGGTTTTTCGTTCGTCGGGCGAAGGTATGGCCATGGGGATACTTGGGGTTGGTCTAGGATCTGTTCTAAGGGATAATACCATGTTTTTAGATCAATTGGTGGTGCTGGAATTGAGTAGATTAGATAAAATCTAGAAGTTGCCACGTTCACTGTTTCGGGCTGCATGAGCAGTCGACCTAGGGTTTGGAGTTTCGCCAATTTAGAGTCGGAATTTGGTCGTCCGCCTGTTGAAGAAGTTGTAGGTAACTTCAATACCTTTCAGTGGGTATAAATAACGTCCAATTCCGCTTAGCCGTTTGAAAGTTATGATTGTTTTACCGAACGTATTAAAATCTATGACGTGATTGGAACAGATCACGGTATTCTGTAGATTAAACCACTTTAGAGTCCGAATCAGTCTTTCCGTATATTTAGAAAAAGTTAGGAAATTTCCTAAGCTACGCGAGGATGTACTCGTTTAATTGATTCGGAGTCTTAGAACCCGAATTATGCCTTTTGGAAGGCTGCTGTCCCGACGGGACAGAACCTCTATTTTTGGGTTTAGCGAGTAGTTTGCGATGTCGGGGTAGAAGAGGGTTTGCTTACTGTTTTGTGGACATGATTGTGAGTGTGTGGTACCTATGTGCAGGTGGTGTGACCCCGGGAGTGCCTTCTACTTCTCGCCAATCCGTCGCCCGTGGTTGAGGCAAGTGTATTGGAATGGGTAGCGGGTTGAAGTTGTTAGATTGGTTGAGATTGAATTTGAGTACATGATATGTTCACATGCCATGCCTTAATGATTGCCAATGATATGATGAATATGTTTATTATGTTATGATGCCATGTGTTAGTGTACAAGTTATTTATGACGTTGGCATGTTTGCATACATGGCATGATACATGGCCCGAGTGGTGAGAAAGTCATAACTAGTCCGGGGAAGGTCGGTGAGAAAGTTATGACTATTCCGGAGAGCCAATGAGTAAGTCCTACATCGTGATTCCATCCACCACGGTGTATGGAAGCGAGGAGTAGGCACCCTCCATCTTCGGGATGGAAGGGGGGAGAGGGTGCACACCGACGGGTGTGTACTCAACCATACCGGTATGAGTTTCCAGGAGATATGTGCATCGCATCGCATTGCATTGCATTGCATTATATGAGGATGTTATATGATGATGATATATGATGATGTCAATGATATGCTTACGCTATGAATATGAGATGTGTATGATGTCGTATGTGAAAAGTGGTGATGAAGGTATTAGAATATATTTTCTTGTTCCATTGCAATATACTTGCTAAGTGATGAACTCACGCTTGTGTTTATGTTGTTTTTCTTAGGTACCATGAAACCGGCGTGCGGGAAAGGGAGCTAGTCACACGCCATCACTTAGCATCACACATATAAACAATGACATGTTCCTTCCTTTAATTGTGATGGTTAATTTGTGTGCTTGGTTTCCTCATTTACCTCGTTTGGCTCATGAGATGGTTGGAATCTTTATTCTAGGCTTAAACTGCTGCTAGAATCCTTATTATTGATGATTTAGATGTCATTCTTTATACTATATCCTGTGATCATATTGTTGTTGCTTCAATTCATGGAAAAACAAAGGAGATGCTGCTGAAATTTTTGGTTCTAGCATTTACTCCTTTGCTGTAATTTGTCTTCATTTATGGTATTTAGATGTTGTTTAGCCTATGTTTGATAGCATTCAGGCATGTTAGATGCCGGGGTGTTACATTCCTAAAATACGTGAATAATTTGATAGCAGTATGAAATATAGTATTTTGTAATCTCAAGAAATAAAATAAAATCCGATAGGAGATTATCTTCTGCAACCGTGTGAGGACGCATATTGCCACTCTAATCCAAGCATGCTTCTTTTGATCATAATTATGAAATTCTTTTAAAATATTTTTAGATATATATATGGTAGCATCAATGCACGGGAAAATATCTTTTAAAATGAAATTCTAAATCAAATATGGTTGGAAAGATGGTATGGTAAAGAATTGCTGAAATAATATGGTTATTGGGATGTTGAAATGGTGTTGACGTTTATATGTATGGTGGGTAGATGGTGTCGATGAGAAGGATTGTCATGCCGGTGGGGCCCTCCATATAGGTTGTGATATAAGGATGAACAACTACACTTGAGCAATGAGCCATATTTTCAAATCAACCATAGTGTGTGAAATCAACTAGAAAAAGGTTATCCTAGGAGTGTAAATAACTAGGAGTGTGTCAAATCAACCATAGCGCATAGATAACTAGGAGTGTAAAGCTGGGATACACTAGGAGCCCCATAAAAGACACCAAAAATTAGTTGCGTTGATTCTTTCAGGTTCTATATGTAAAAGCCTTGGGTTGAGTCTCAGTGCTGCTGCGATAGCATGGTACAACTGGTATGTTGCAAGTGGGTGGGGAACGTTAGTGAAGGACACCACGGCTCGTTGGCATGCCAAGGTTGGAGATCTAATACTAGAATAGTGATAAATAATGGGATCAGTATGGGTAAAGTGGTACAAACCTGCACAGAGTTAAAATCATAAATTCATGCCTAAGTCTGCCTTATATACGAGTGCTAGTAGCAGTTTCATAATCATAATTAAAACACACAACTCTTAAAGAAAACCCAAAATCTAATTTATGTAAAAATTGATTTGAGGGGAGGCGAACATTGGATGGCTATGAGAGGAATGACACGAGAGGAAATTCATTTATTACATTTGCTATTAATGATTGCTGAGTATTTTTGTACTCACTCTTACTAAATCCCCTTTGCTTAGAAAATAGCTCCGATGGGCAAGCGCTTAGTTGGGCATGGATCCCATTGGACTCGCTCACGAGACAGGGGGTGAGGATCACCCGCAGGAGAACAACAAGGATGTGGGCTGCCAAGAGGGTTATATTGTTGGATAGACTGTGCACTCGCTTTTGTCGGATTTTGGGTAATTAGTATTTGTGTATTATATTTTTGTTGTATTTGGATCGTATGTATAATTAGTGAACTGAACTTATAGACCTGCGTGACGATGGATTGTAATAAATTTTTATTTTAGTTTCTAATTATTATTTCTATTGTAACACTCTGAACATGATATATTAAATAATAAAATATTAGGTGCGATCAATATTTTGATTGGTTAGTATGCCGAGATCCATGTAATTGTCCTTAAATAATGATGTGACTATTATTACCTTGAGCTAATTATACGAGTCGCCACACTAGCGCTGCCATGGACTATCTACGGCCATGATGCGCTATGTATTGTGGTGGCTGAAGGAGTTTCCTTGGAATCATTCTTATAGTTGCGGGGGTGGGGTGGTGTTCGTAGTTCTCAATAGAGGTGGTCATCGTGCCGGGCCAACCTAGCACTGGTCTATCGTGCTTCGTGCCTAAACTGTGCTGGGCCGCAACGGCCTGTCGTGCCAACTATGCCGTGTTATGCTGGCTTGGCTCGCCTTCGGTGTAACACCCCGGCATTTAATATGCCCGAATGCTACCAAACAAAGACTAAGCAACCTCTAAATACCACAAATACAAGTAAATTACAGCAAAGGCACGAATGCTAAAAACCGAAATTTCGGCAACATCTCCTTTTTGTTTTAACATGAATTGAAGGAACAACAATAGCATAGCAATATATGGCAATATAAGAGGCATCTAAAATAGCAATAACTAAAGGCATGACAGCAATAAAAGTCTAATTCCAAACATTCAATGTCTCCATGAACCAAACGAACAATAAGACTCTCATAACGCCAAACTAAACCATAAATCAATAAGCATCACACTTAGTTTATTATCAAGACCCAATTGAATGACTTGTGGGAGCAAATGAATGAAGCTATGTGTAGAAGTGTGACTATTTCCCTTCCCCTCATGCCGGTCTCATGGTACCTAAAACAACAAAAAAGCACAAGCGTGAGTTCAACACTCAGCAAGTATATTGCAATGGTACAAAAGAACAATTACATGGCTACAACAACTCACATCATGACTATCATCTTATTCACGATCACATCTTGTTATCATCATCATCATGTATGCAATGCGATGCGATGCACATGTCTCCTTGGAAACTCATACCGGTATGGTTGAGTACACACCCGTCGGTGTGCACCCTCTCCCCCCTTCCATCCCGAAGATGGAGGGTGCCTACTCCTCGCTTCCATACACCGCGGTGGATGGAATCACGATGTAGGACTTACTCATTGGCTCTCCGGAATAGTCATAACTTTCTCATCGACCTTCCCCGGACTAGTTATGACTTTCTCACCGCCCGGGCCATGTATCATGCCATGTATGCAAACATGCCAACATCATAAATAACTTGTACATTAACACATGGCATCATAACATAATAAGCATATTCATCATATCAATGGCAATCATTAAAGCATGGCATGTGAACATATCATATATTCAATTTCAATCTCAACCAATCTAGCAAACTACAACCTGCTACGCATTCCAATACACTTGCCTCAACCACGGGCGACGGATTGGCGAGAAGTAGAGGGCACCCCCGGGGTCACACCACCTGCACATAGGCACCACACACTCAAAATCATGCCCACAAAACAATACGCAAACACTCTTCTACCCCGACTTCGCAAACTACTCGCACAACCCAAAACAGAGGTTATGTCCCGTCGGGACAGCAGACTTGCAACGAGCATAACTCGGGTTCTAAGACTCCGAATCGATTAAACGAGTATATCCTCGCGTACCTTAGGAAATTTCCTAACTTTTTCTAAGTATATGGAAAAACTGATTCGGACTCTAAAGTGGTTTAATCTACAGAATACCGTGATCTGTTCCAATCATGTCACAGTTTTTAATATGTTCGGTAAAACGAGCATAACTTTCAAACGGCTGGGCAGAATTGGACGTTCTTTATACCCACTGAAAGGTATTGAAATTACCTACAACTTCTTCAATAGGCGGCCGACCAAATTCCGATTCTGAATTGGCGAAAACCCAAACCCTAGGTCGACTGCTCATGCTGCCCGAAACAGAGAACGTGGCAAACTCTAGATTTCATCTAATCTACCCAATTACAGCACCACCAATTGATCTAACAACATGATATTAACCCTTAGAACAGTACATAGACCAACCCCAAGGATCCCCGTGGCCATACATTCGCCCGACGAACGAAAAACCAACGGATCTCCTCCCGGTTCGCGCGATCTCCTTCCTCGCTCCAAATCCACCGGTTCTCCTCGTCGCGGAGCGCTCCAATGGACAGATCTTCGGGGCGGTGAGGTGGAGAACTCCCCTAGGGGTAGCAAGGGTAGTGGAGAGGTGAGGAGAGGGGTGGTGGTGCAATGGGGAGGAGGCGCAAGGGAGGATGGGGGGCGGCTAGGAGAGGGAGGTGTGGGGGCGGCTAGGGCAAAGGGGGGCGCACACAGCAGGGGGCACAATAAGGGCTGGGGGAGGCCCCCAACCAGCTCTCCTACTCCTATTAGGACTCAAACTCCTTCCCACCAAAGCCCACGACCCTTTCCCTTAGGCCCAAACTCCCCCGGAAAGGCCCAAACTCCCGGAATCGGCCCAGAAACACAAATAAACCTCATGCCGTATGGTTTCAACCTCCAATTCCACATCCCATAATGTTTTTGACCTCAACATTCACATTTTATAAGGTTACGACACTCCGTGGTGTCACATTCGGTGAGCCCAGGCATGGCCTATTTACGCTTCGTGCCTACTTCGTGCCATGCCGGCTCAGGTCCAGCACATTTGCACTATTTTGACGAAATAAAAGGAGCACCAGTCAATGGGGTCACTGGAGCTGGATTGAAAGGTGGGACATCTATCAGGATCGATGGGGTTGATGGGGAGGGAGGAGCGGAGAGGAGTAGGTGCAGTGTCGACCGAGGAGAGGAACTGAGAGAGAGTTACATAGAGAGTCGACAGGGAGAGAGAGAGTGTGAGCCAGAGAGAGTGACATAGAGAGTCAGAGGGAGAGAGAGAGGGACTAAGAGAGTGAGAGTGAACTAGAGAGAGCGGCATAGAGAGTCGGAGGGAGAGGGAGGGACTAAGATAGTGAGAGTGAGCCATAGAGAGTCAGAGAGGGGGGGACTGCGAGAGAGAGTGAGCCAGTAGGGGTGGGCATTCGGTTTATACGGTTTTATCGGTTCGGTTTATTTGGTTTTTCAAAAATTCGGTTTTCAGGAATTGAAAACCGAAACCGAACCGATTTATGCCAGAAACCGAACCGAATAAACCGAATT
Source organism: Rhipidocladum racemiflorum (assembly GCA_036346355.1). Lineage (NCBI taxonomy): Eukaryota > Viridiplantae > Streptophyta > Magnoliopsida > Poales > Poaceae > Rhipidocladum > Rhipidocladum racemiflorum. The sequence goes on from CM070579.1 coordinate 75,862,172, forward strand.
AATTCGGTTCGGTTTATTCGGGTTTTTCGGTTAACCGAATTTCAGTTGTTCAACTTCACATCAGTACATGTACATCACAACACAGAGTCACAGAGTAAGCAGGCAGCCAGGCAGCACAGTCATTAACCAAATTTCAATGTTCAACTTCACAAACCGAACACAAAGACAGAAAGTAAGCATAGAAGTGTCCAACACATTAACATTTAACACTAAATAAAGCACACAACATAGCAGCACACAACAACAGCCAACCAATCAACCATGACCAAACACATGTAGCAAAGATCGCAAAGAAGACGTCCACATGCGGCGAAGCAGAAGTGCAGGGGCGTCGGCCAGACAGTCCACACAGCCAACCATGCTCCATTGCTCCATTGCGGAGCACACAGGCAGCAACAGCACCACTCGTTCAAACAGCAGCAGCAGGCAGCAACACACAACAGGAGCACCACATCCACTGTAAAGTTTGAAAATTGACACAAGAAAAAAGTTGTTAATGATCATCATCATTTGACTGCAAATTTATATTACTACTTAGTTAATGATCATCATCATTTGACTGCAAATCTATATTGCAAATCAGTTTTGGTTTGTAAAGGAAAAAAGTTAAGCTGCAGAACAATATCACTTCACTGTTTTTCCTCTCCTTTGCTTTACTAGGCAAGCCTTGAATGACTAACCCAACCAACACATGATATACCTAATGTCATGACAGAAAAAGATGCTCTTCTTTATTTTTCAAAGCAAATAATCTATTGTAATCCTTATCTAACACTAAAGAAAGGAATGATGAAAAGCAGAATATTGTCTCGAATCTCACCAAAATTTAGATAGAAGTATCACTAGGTTTGGTTACGGACTCGGATTTAGACTTTTCCTTTGAAGAATTGCCGACGTCTTCTGCAATTATGCCTGAAATGGAATAAAATCAATAGTCAATTGTCGTGATGAATAAGATAAATGTAATTGAAGTAAACATCAGTCAATAATTTGTTTATTACCTTCTTCCATTGTGACCAAATCTGCTGGATCTTCTTCAATATTGATAGGAAGGGATCGCCGTAACCAATCCTGTGTACAAACTAGGCATTGGACCATGAATGGTGTGAGTGAGCTCCTAAAGTCATCGAGGACACGACCACCCGTGCTAAAGGCCGACTCAGATGCAACCGTTGATATAGGAATTGCTAATACATAACGAGCCAAACGAGACAATATTGGGAATCTAGGAGAGTTGCACTTCCACCACTCAAGAATATCAAAATTCTCGTTGTCTTCTTCGTTATCTTCACCAAGGTATTTGTCTAGTTCAGATTTACTGGTGCCAATTCCAGTATTACTCATCCTCATCTTTTCCGCAATTAGAGATTTCATCAACCTAGTGCCCCTTTCCATGGGTTCTTGCGAATCATTCGATTGCGGTGTCTTATCACTTGGAGCATATAGTTTTGTGTACTCATGAAACAAAGAATGAAAAGAAGCATTCACATTATGCCAAACTTCATGTCCTTCTTCCTCACCAAACATCTCCAAAGTAGCTATATTTGTGTAATTTGATAGCTTATATCTTGGATCAAGTGCAACAGCAAAAAACATGAGCATGTTTAACTTATCCTTATCTCCACAATACTTATAGTATTTCTGAAGCATTCTTTGACCCATTTCCTTACGCATATCATCATCACTATGACACCATTGTCGCAACAAAACCAGAACATCCCCAATCTCATGAAATAAAATGTTGGATGTTACATGTTGTGTAGCAGAAACGCGGAGAGTGAGCTTATAGAAGTGTCCAAGAAACAAAATCATTTTCTTTGCATTCTCCCAATCTCCACTTTCAGGAACTCCAGGGCCTTTCTCACCACATAATTCTATTGAATAGTATGGATCTTCTTCACCATACCTTTCGAATACATTCTCATAAATGGAGGCAGCATTCAACATAAGGTATGTGGAGTTCCATCTAGTACAAACATCTAGTGATAACAATGCTTTACTGTCCACCTTTGCCAATTCAGCACATTTCTTAAATTTGGCTATTCTAGAAGGGGAATTCTTAATAAATTTAACAGCAGCACGGACACATTGAATTGAAACTGACAATTCTTTTAGCCCATCAAAAACTATCAAGTTAATAATATGTGATGCACATCTCATGTGAATATATTTGCCTTTAGCAATGCTGCTATTAGAATTATTCAAAATCTTTCTCATGTAATTTAGAGCACTATCATTAGAACTAGCATTATCAACAGTAACACAGAAGACTTTTTCTATAGACCATTCCATCAAACATTTCTCCAACGATTTCCCAATGTCCTCCCCTTTATGATCCTTTACCAAGAAAAAACCAATGATCTTCTTGTGTAGCTTCCAATCACTATCAATGAAACTCTTTCACAACAATCCTTTAAAAATTGTTTGAGTTTTTCTTTCTCATTATTGTAGGTGCGAACAGCGTCCCTAGTAGTTGTTCTTCTAGAGGGAACAGAGAAACGTGGACAAGCTTTGGACATGAACTTTTTAAAGCCTTCACGTTCGGAAAATGCAAAAGGAAGCTCATCTGTAATAACCATTTCAACAAATGCCTCCCTAAGTACTTCAGGATCAAACTTCCAGGTGGATATGGCACAATGACTGCTATCCCCCTGATTTGCTTGTACTTGCAAAGTACCTTGCTTAGGGTCTGTACTCCTATTAGGATTACGCTTGCAAATTCTCAAGTGAGAGTTTAAAGAGGATGTACCATTGGTTTTTGGATCACAGTGAAGCTCACGTCCGCAATGTTTGCACTTGGCCTTTAAGATATCTCCAACCTTGATCTTGCTAAAACTTTCCCACACATCTGATCTTGGTGCCATTGTTTTTCTTTTCTTCACCTCTGGCTGCTTCTGCTCATTATCTTCTGTTTGTACAGTCGCTGTCTCGTCCATTTGGCTATCAGGATTTGCAGGGTTTTCGTCGGTCTCCACCATCTACAAATCGAGCAAAAATGCAAGTATGCAACACAATGGTTAGTGATTGAAAATAAAAATGGCATTGACTAAGTCACTAAGCAAAGAAGCAATGAATCGAACAATACATTGCAGGATAGTTCTGTTGCCGCGGCCGTTGCTCCTATTCGGCTATTCCAAACTGATATTAGATCCCCTAACTACCTGAGAAATGCATAGGCATAGCATACATATCATTAGTCCTTTCGATAGCATTTTAGTAATGTTCTGGATATTTTCGATAGCATTACTGCATGCACACTTAATCAGATAAACCATGGATAGTACAATATCCTTTGTTGGTAAATCAGAGATAATCACTTAATCAGATAAGCAAATCTACATGCAAACACACATATGAGCACGCATTAATATGCCAGACTTGCCAGTATACCACTCGTCAGAAAATTCTTTCAAGAAGAAGCAAACACCGCTACAAGCCTACAACTATAGAACTTGATATAAGAGAACTATAGAGCATCAGATATTTGACTAGCTGGATAAATTTGTCAGATATTGAGCAGAACAGCGCATGAACATTCCATCAAGAATCATGGTCTCAGTGTTTTCGGCTTTTCGCACAAGCTAGACATGCATCACCAATGGAGAAAAAGAATCTCCTCTCCTTGCAGTTGTATGCAAAAATTCACAGAGTACTCCTAAACAGTAAATACCTAGTCTGAGCGCCGGGGAGGCGGGGAGCCCGGCAGATCTGAGCGCCGAGCCGCCGAGGGAGGAGGCGCCGGCCGCGGCGAAGTGGCGAGCAAGGCGCTGACCCAAGTGAGGCAGCGAGCAGGCGAACAAGTGAGCAACCGAAAGGTATGGGCCGTCGAGGAATGGGCGGAGCAGAAGCAGTGTCGACCGAAGATGGGAGCAGGCGACCACCGACCGAGCGAGCCGGCGAGGAGGTGCCGAGGCAGGTGCGGCGGCGGCTTGGGATCTAGGTTTCCTATTTGGGGTCTTGCGGTTCCGGTCGGGGATTTGGGGATCTCATCTGGAGACTGGAGGGATGGAAGCTGGAAGAACCGAACAGGTCACGGGCTCACCGCTCATGGGTTGGGAACCTGGGGACCTGGGGTTGTACTGGTCGTATACTCCTGTTCGGTGTTCGGTTTTTCGGTTAACCAGACGCGAAAACCGAACCGTAAACCGAAAACCGAATAGCAGCAAAATAAAAACCGAACCGAAACCCGAAAACCGAATAAACCGAAATAATCGGTTAATTCGATTCGGTTCGTTTCGGTTTTTCGGTTTCGGTTTTTATATGCCCACCCCTATGAGCCAGAGAGAGTGAGCCAGAGAATCAGAGGGAGAGAGGGACTAAAAGAGTGAGTGTGCCATAGATAGTGGCATAGAAAGTCAGAGGGAGAGAGCGGGGTTGAGAACGTGAGAGTGAGCTAGAGAGAGTGACACAGAGAGTCGGAGGGAGAAAGAGTGGGACTGAGAGAGTGAGAGTGAGTCAAAGAGAGTTATAGAGAGTCAGAGGGAGAGAGAGGGATTGAGAGCATGACATAGAGAGTCGGAGGGGAGAGAGAGGGATTGAGAGCGTGAGAGTGAGCCAGAGAGAGTGACATAGAGAGTCGGAGGTGGGGGGAAGAGAGGGACTGAGAGTGTGAGAGTGAGCCAAAGAGAGTGACATAGAGAGTCAGATGGAGTGAGAGAGGGACTGAGAGAGAGAGTGAGCCAAAAAGAGTGAAATAGAGCCAGAGGGGGATGAGTGTCCACAATTTTATTTTGTAGGATCGATATATATATATATATATATTAATATAGCAATCAGAGGGGGGTGAATGATTGCGCGGAAGCTAAAATCAAATTTTTTATCTACTAAAAATTCACCTCAATTCGGAATCAAATAATGCTTCGGTTTCACGCAAAAACAGATTAATCGACATTCACTAAAACGCGAATTCCCGGAGATCCAGCCTTTGGATTGACGTGAAATTTAAACTGTATAAACTAGATTCAATTTAGAAACTAACCCAATAAGAATCAGCTCAATCAGATCTACGGATCAAACGTTATAAGCTTCGCAAGTTGCCTATATCAATAAAACCGAAAATTGATTAAACCCTAATTTCATGATTAAACAAAATCTACCAAAGATTAACAACAAAACTTTGAGGAATTCTAAATTAATGCCTTAGAAAGATTTAGAATAGATCAAATCAAAATTATCATGATGAAAAACGAATCAATCTATAACCAGAGAACGAGGTTTCCTTGCTCATGTAAATACTGAGCTACAGTATATAGCGAATTACTGTAGCTACCGGGACACTGTAGCACGCGGCTCGTCTCTTTGCTGCCGTCTCCTGTTTCCTTGCTCGCGCAGTGCCGAAGGAGACCACGTCTCCTCTTTTTGTTTAATGTGCCTTGCGGCTCGCTTTCTTGTTTCACGTCACAACCATGCACACCGCACACGCAGGAGATCTTCTCTCCAACTTTTTCTTGTTGCACGTCGCAACCACAAACTTCACCCGACCACTGCTTTTTTTTTCGTGCACTGCCACCGGTTTGCAACGCGGGTGATGAGGCGTGCTACCGCCCGTGCGATCTCGTGCGGACCGGCAAGCATGCGCCCACGGACGCTCGTACTGTCGCCTCCTTCTGACTGGTATTAGCAAATGCTTTGTTGATCTGAACCGAACAAAGACACATCTTTGGTGCAGTTTTATTTCAGGCGGCTGCACTTGATGCGCCGCCGGGAGGTCTAAAGAAAAATAGTTTTTTTTTCTAATCCGGTTACAATACTCCAAAATTAAAAGAGTACAAACCCTAATCCTTGACAATCTAGCACACCTCACAATAAACAGGGGACTGTTGGGTTGATCTCAAGGCACCCTGATCGAGGGTGCAACCAACCTAATGGTTGTGGCCCCCTGTTGCTCCGTGTGCTATATATAAGAGAGGGTAAGAGACCGTACGGAACCAACGTTCCCACGCGCTACTGCCTCCCTCCTAACAAACTTTAGACACCCGATCTGCTCACGCGCACGGGAGGCAACGGGAAGAGCCACGACGTCTCTCTCTCCGTAGGCACCAACAGGACCGAGACATCCTCTCCATCGCCACTGACCCGTCGACCACGACTCCGTCACCGGCAATGGCGTCCTCATCCTCAAACCCCGAAGGTACCCCTAAGTCCCGTTCATCTAGGTGTTTTGTTCTAGGCATGAAGATCCGTAGAACACAACAATGGTATCAGAGCATAGTTATAATGCCTAGATCTAAATCCTAGACAAGATCTTCGGGTAGAAGTGCATAGCAAATAGATACAAAAGAAATCCCCAAATCCAATTCCTTAGTACGGGAATAAAGAGCCAGATTAAAGAACAAAAAAAAGGGGGGGCAGTGCAGCCGTAAGAACCAAATCAAGGAGCCTCCAAACGAAGCTGCCTGGCCGCCGAGTGCACTTGGGCCGGCCTCCGTAGCACGCCTGCGTGCGATGTTGCCGCCTGGCCAAGCGCGGTCCTGCGCAACGCCGCCATGCGCGCTACCCGCTCGGGCTTCCCAGCTGCCGCTGGTCCTTGCGCAGGTGCCGGTCTCAGATCCGTTTTCCACGGGACTGATTTAGGGTTTGTTTGGGGCAGCCGAAGTTTTCGGGTTTTATTGTTTTACAAATCAGTTTCATCCGTCCGATTCGATCGAACGGTGCTAATTGGCCTGCGTCTTTTGCCCTATTTTTTAAATGGGCCGGCCTGGTAAAAGAAAAGGGGAAACATTGAGCCATGCGCTGTTTCAGCCCAAACAAATTAGCACTGTCTTTTTTCTTGGGAAGTTTCAGCCCAAACATTTTAGCACTTTTATATATAAATTAAGTGTTCAATTTTGCTATGCATGATTAGTTTAAGTACTGAATTATTTATTTCCGTTGCTAAGATTAAGTTTATTTTTTCCCGATTAAATTTGATCCAACGTGAAAATTTAACTAGAAAATTGTATTAAGTCCATTAACTCATTTAGTTTAAGCACTGAGTTAATTATTTATTTCCGTTGCTAAGATTAAGTTTAATTTTTCGTTTAAATTGGATCCAACGTGAAAATTTAATCGAAAAATTATATTAAGTCTATTCTGTTAGTATGGGAATTTTATCTTCTGACCAACGTTGATGATAAAATTTGCCATAATTAAGTTTAATTTTTGTTCTATTCTAATTCTGCCCAACGGTGATTTAGAAGTAGAACAATTTTGATTAAGTGCATGGTTTTAATTAAACCAACGTTAAATTATTTCATGCATTTAATTCAGTATTCTGATTAAATTATATTTTCTTTCGAAGGTTCAAACACTTCGAACGTTCTGAGTCTAATCTCTGCGATTGAGCCCCTCAATGGGGGGAATTATCCCTCTTGGAGGGAGAAGATTGAGATGGCACTTGCTCTCTCGGACATTGATTATGCAATTACGCATGATCGTCCAACTGAGCCTCAGCTGATCCCTGATGGTCAATCGGGTGCTGAGAATAATCCATCTATAAGAATGGCATACGATCTTGAGCGTGTGAAGTGGGAAAATTCCAATCGTAAGTGCATGATGGTAATTAAAAATTCCATCATGGAAGGAATAAGAGGTGCCATCCCAGAATGTGCTAGTGCTAAGGAATACCTTAGCAAAGTTCAGAGCCAGTTCACTGGCTCTACTAAGATGTACGCGAACTCTCTCATTCAAAGGCTTTCAAATGAGAAGTTCGACGGACAAAGCAACATAAGAGAGCACATTCTGAAAATGAGCAACATAGCTGCAAGACTCAAAACCATGGAAATGGAAATATCAGAAGGGTATTTGGTGCAATTTATCATGAATTCCTTACCAAAGGAATATGAGACTTTTGCAGTCAATTACAACTCCATGTGTGAAAAATGGAGTATAGAAAAATTGATGGCTATGTGTGCTCAAGAACAAGAAAGGCTTAGAGCTCAAAGACTTGACCATATCAATCATTTCAAGTCAACTTCAAAGAAAATGAGCGATTTTCAGAGCAAATCTAAGCCTTCTTTTAAGAATAAGGGCAAACCTCACAATAAGAAATTTTCCCTGGACAAGAAGCCTTATGAAGGCAAGGGCAAGGCTCCAGCAGAGGTAGACAAAGATACATGTAGGCATTGCAATCAGAAAGGGCACTACATGAAGGATTGTGTTCAGTTTCTCAAATGGCTGAACAAGAATGGTAAGGATAAGATTACATTCATAGATGAATCCCTGTACTTAGACTTTCCCACTCACACATGGTGGATTGACTCAGGTGCAACTGTTCATGTTGCAAATTCTTTGTAGGGATTAAATATGAGGAGGATCCTGAAAAGAGGAGAAAGAAGCATTAGAGTCGCCAATGGCATCGAAGTTGAAGTCGAAGCTATTGGAGAACTCCCATTAGAATTAAATAATGGATTCATTCTTTATTTACATAATGTTTTAGTTGTACCCTCCATGAGGAGGAATTTGATTTCAGTATCCTGTTTAGATGATTATGGTTATTCATGTTATTTTGGGAATAAGAAATGTTTGATTAAATTCAATAATATTGATGTTGGTCTTGCTTTCATGCAAGACAAGCTTTATTTAGTCTCCCAAAGTAACGATGTGAATGTTGTGAATGCATCTTCATCTGTTAATGGATGTAATAAGCGTAAGAGAATAGCAAATGAGACATCTTCGAAATTATGGCATTGTCGTTTAGGCCATATTTCGAGGGGGAGGATTGAGCGATTAATCAAAGAAGATATTCTCCACCCGTTAGACTTCACAGATTTAGAACATTGCATTGATTGCATTAAGGGCAAATATGCTAAACAAATTAAGAAGACTGCCAAACGAAGCACAGGAATTTTAGAAATCATTCACACAGATATCTGTGGTCCTTTTCCTGTGAAGTCAGTGGATGGTTTTGATTCATTCATAACATTCACTGATGATTTTTCGCGTTATGGCTACATCTATCCGATCAAAGAACGATCGGAAGCACTGGATAAGTTTAAAATATTTAAAGCTGAAGTTGAAAATCAGCATGATCTAAAGATCAAAGTAGTAAGATCAGACCGTGGAGGGGAGTACTACGGTAGACATACCCCTTATGGCCAAGTTCCTGGACCTTTTGCAAGGTACTTACAGGAAAATGGCATAGTGGCCCAGTATTCAACACCGGGCGAACCTCAGCAAAATGGAGTAGCTGAAAGGCGTAATCGTACCTTAATGGATATGGTACGTAGTATGATAAGCTACTCCACTTTACCGGTTAATTTATGGATGGAGGCATTAAAAACCGCTGCCCATATTCTTAATCGGGTCCCCAGTAAGTCGGTGCCTAAAACACCATATGAGTTATGGACTGGGAGGACGCCCACTTTAAATTATTTACATATATGGGGCTGTCCAGCTGAGGCCAAAGTATTTAATCCAAATATTGGGAAATTAGATGCTAAGACAGTCAGTTGCCATTTTAAGGAAAGGGAGGACGCCCACTTTAAATTATTTACATATATGAGGATGTCCAGCTGAGGCCAAAGTATTTAATCCAAATATTGGGAAATTAGATGCTAAGACAGTCAGTTGCCATTTTATTGGCTATCCTGAAAGATCAAAAGGGTACTGCTTTCTCGCCCCGACATGCACTAAGTTTGTAGAAACGAGACACGCCGTGTTCTTAGAAGAAGATATGATCAGGGGGAGCATGGTATCCCGAGAAATAAGCCTTGAGGAGAAGCGGGTCTGTGCCCCAACTCTGATGATTCAAGAGCCCATTTTCTCGATACCTGTTGTTGTTGCACCTCCAGTGGTTGCAACATCTGCCGTCGGCTCTCCTAATGCAGCCATTGACATTCCTGAGGTTCCTGTTGTCATGGAGCCACATGAAACTATTATAGCTGCACCTGAAGAGCCACAGCAGCCTCCTGTTTCGAACAACGAACCTGCTCCAGAACCTCTCAGGAGGTCACAACGGAACAGGAAATCAGCTATTTCTGCTGATTATGAAGTTTATATAAGTGAAGAATTAGAAACAGAGGGTGATCCCACCTCATTTGAGGAAGCCATGAGAAGTCCCCATTCATCTGAATGGTTCGCAGCCATGGAAGATGAAATGAGGTCCATGGACACCAATAAGGTATGGGACCTAGAAGAAATTCCTAAAGGAGCCAAAACAGTAGGCTGTAAATGGGTCTACAAAACTAAGCGTGACTCCAGAGGGAATCTCGAAAGGTTCAAAGCAAGACTCGTGGCAAAAGGGTTCACTCAGAGAGAAGGGATCGATTATAATGAAACCTTCTCGCCTGTTTCAACAAAGGATTCTTTCAGAATCATTATGGCGCTTGTAGCACATTACGATTTAGAATTACATCAAATGGATGTTAAAACGGCATTCCTTAATGGAGATTTATATGAAAATGTATACATGGCTCAACCCAAAGGTTTTGTCGTGGAAGGGAAAGAAAACATGGGATGCCGATTGAAGAAATCCATTTATGGGCTAAAACAAGCGTCTAGACAGTGGTACCTTAAATTTGATGAGACTATAAGAAACTTTGATTTTAAGGAAAATGAGGAGGACAATTGCATTTATGCTAAGTTTAAGAATGGAAAATTCATTTTCCTAGTCCTGTATGTAGATGATATCCTGCTGGCAAGCAGCGATAAAAATTTACTTTTGGAAACTAAGAGTTTCTTGTCCTCAAATTTTGATATGAAAGATCTCGGTGAGGCATCTTATGTCTTAGGAATTGAAATTTACCAAGATAGAACAAAAGGGGTATTAGGCCTATCGCAAAAGGCATACTTAGAAAAGGTTCTTAAGAAATACAGTATGCATGCGTGTAAGGCTTCGCCTGCTCCAATAGTCAAGGGTGATAAGTTTGGGAATTTTCAATGTCCCAGGAACCAATACGAGATCGATCAAATGAAGTCGGTTCCATACACTTCAAATTTATCGGAAGTATAATGTATGCTCAAGTATGCACTCGCCCTGACTTAGCATTTGTAACCGGAATGCTTGGCAGATATCAGTCAAATCCAGGAATAGATCACTGGAAAGCAGTTAAGAAAGCCTTGCGATATTTGCAAAGAACTAAAAGCCTCATGTTAACGTATAGAAAGTCGAGTACCCTCGAGATTGTGGGATACTCTGACGCAGATTTTGCGGGGTGTGTAGACACTAAGAAATCCACATCAGGTTACGTATTCACCCTCGTAGGGGGAGCTATTTCGTGGAAAAGCTCCAAGCAAACAGTCACTGCATCGTCGACAATGCATGCTGAGTTTGTATCTTGTTATGAGACAACCGGGCAGGCACTATGGCTTAAGAAATTCGTACCGGGATTAAGAGTGGTAGACAGCATTGCAAGACCACTCACGTTATACTGTGACAATGAACCAGCAGTATTTTATTCCTATAACAACAAGTCAAGTGGTGCTGCCAAACACATTGACATTAAGTTTTATGTTGTGAAGGAGAAAATCCAGGATCAAACTATAAGAATTGAGCATATAAGTACCAAGCAAATGCTTGCGGATCCGTTGACTAAGGGCTTACCACCATATGTGTTCAGAGAGCACGTAACCGGCATGGGATTATTAGAAAGCCTATGATTCTGGATATAAGGGGTCAAATAAGCAACCATCTCCCACAAGATTAAGTTTCCGTTTTAAAATAGAAAGGTGTATTATAGTCACTGAGTTCAACAGCACGTAACTGGCTGTCCGAACACCTTGGTCTTAATGCACTAATCTATTAAAAGGCGGAGTTAGTATTAAGTCAAATTATTTTAGTCTCGAGATCAAAGGGGAGAATGTTGGGTTGATCTCAAGGCACCCTGATCGGGGGTGCAACCAACCTAATGGTTGTGGCCCCCTGTTGCTCCGTGTGCTATATATAAGAGAGGGTAAGAGACCGTACGGAACCAACGTTCCCACGCGCTACTGCCTCCCTCCTAACAAACTTTAGACACCCGATCTGCTTCACGCCAAGACGGAGGCAACGGGAAGAGCCACGACGTCTCTCTCTCCGCAGGCACCAACAGGACCGAGACGTCCTCTCCATCGCCACTGACCCGTCGACCACGACTCCGTCACCGGCAATGGCGTCCTCATCCTCAAACCCCAAAGGTACCCCTAAGTCCCGTTCATCTAGGTGTTTTGTTCTAGGCATGAAGATCTGTAGAACACAACAGGGACACCTACCCCTATTTATAAGAAGTAAATCCTAAAACAGTTCGCATACAGATACATGCATACATATCAATCTGGCCCAATTACACATGGCCCAATTATACGTACACAGCCCAAAACTCTCATTTGCACGCGCACGGCCCACCTGCCGCTACCGCGTGACTCACTAGCTGTCACGTGCACCGTTTTCTAGTCTGAACGTCCTGCATGACATCCTCAACCACTAAGACCTCGATTCCTCCCTGAACCTAGTCCCGAACCTCAGTTCCTCAATGAACCTAGTTCTGGTCCCGTCACCGACCACGTTCGACCTCAAGCAACACCTGCACATAAACAAATACGAAACCGTGTACGAGCACAAGTCCACGACTTGACTCAAGCTCAGTCCATGTAACCACTCACACGAGCGCATTGCATCAAGCAAAACAACTACCATTCTATCACAAGCATATCAAATAATTATCTGAAACAACACATACACATCCACCACACATGCCATGAGCACAACCACTTTGCAATACCAAAATCATCATTAAGCCAATTTTTCATCACATGATTTCACATATTTAGTTACTTAAATTTTATAATTTTATTTTCTCTTCTTTTTCCTTTCTCCTTTCCTTCTTTTCCTCTTTTTTCACCTTCCCCTTTTCCCTCTTCTTTTTTTCCCCTTCCCTCTTCTTTTTTCCCGTTCCCCTCCCTTTTCCCCCAACGGTGCATCGGTTCGGTGCCCTCTTGTTTCAATTCATCCCTCTCCCTGAAACCCTCACCAGTCACCACACCGGCGGCGGCCACCCCGCCACGACGCCGCATCTTGCCACTCCCCGCCTCATGTCGCTCTTCTCCTCGTGTCTCCCCACCACCGATGCACCTTACCACTGCCACCACTTCTCCCTTCTCACCTCTCTTGGCCGCCAAGACCCGGGCGCTCTCTCTCTCTCTCTCCATCGGATCCGTCGCCACCAGTGTTCCCCTGCCTCCTCTTCACCAGATCCGGTGAATCCATGTGCATACGGAAGAGTCTTGGTCCCTAACACGATGGAGCGCATACGCGAGGATGCGCGGGACAAAGGGCGATAATGGGAGGAAACGATGAGCGCGAGGACGAAGGCCGGGAGCTCATCTGCAGCCAGGGTGCGCGTGATGGCCTCGAGCTAGGCCGCACGGCTCGGCAAGGAGACATCGCCCCTCGGGCTCCCCTCCTCCACCGCGAGCACGGTGGGCGAGCACAAGCGTGGCAAGCGGCAGCATCACACTGCCTTGGTCGAGGAAGGCAAGGGCGCCGGTGAACCCAAGACGGCCAAGAAGGCAAAACCAAACAAGTAAGCCGAGAAAGCCGGCGCCACAGGAGGTGAACCAATGTGGCCGAGGTACGGCGTAGGTACATGCTCTCCCTCTCCCCCAAACGCCGCTCCTCCACTGTCGCGGGTTGCGACAGGGCACAACACACTGCTGTGGCGTGCCTTGCTGCGGCCCATGGCAGTGCGTCGTGCTCTGCTGTAGCCCACGGCCTTCCTTTATGCCGCCGACGTGCCGTGACGGCACAGGCACGACCCAAATGGTCTTGCCGGACTGTGCCGCCCACCGTGCCCGATTTCTTGGCTCGGCACAACCCGATGCACAGTGACGGGCTAGCACGACACGACCCAACCCGTGCAGTGCCGTGTTTTTGGCCGGGCTGGGTCGCCGTGCCTCAGGCCAGCCCACATAGGCACGCCCAAGTGCCCACCTCTAGTTCTCAATAAATGACAAAGGGAGGCCGCGTCGTTGTCCGTCTCATCTCAATACACTAGCGTTGCCAAGATGGTATGTTAATTTTATCGGAGAGTAAGATTTTTGTTAGAAATAAAAATATACTTTATTTTCTTTCAAAAACCATAGAAATCTTTTTATGAGGAGGATAACAAATTTAAAATTTTTTGAAAATAAAAAACTAAAAAAAATTAAAAATAAAAGTATTGTAGCTCTATCTCTCTAGTTTCTACAGTGCCAAATGCCATGTGTGTTAGCCCCCAATGCGTCTCTCCAAGAATATATAGTTACTAGTAAAATTCCGTCATTGCGAGAGGCAATATGTTAATTTTAATAGAGGGAGAAAATCATTTTAAAAAAATTTAAATAAAAAGAAAACTTATTTTCTTTAAAAAAAAACAAAAAACACTGTGGAATCTTTTTTCGGAAAATAAAAAAATTTAAAATTATTTTTACAAAAATTTTAAAGTAAAATTACTGTATATTAGATACTGTAGTTTTTATAATGCCTGAGCTACATGTGGCATGTCCTGATGACCTCTCCAACAATATTGATAGAGATATATAGATATGTAAACTTCTGGAGTCCGTTTCTTTTAAACCGTGTGTCATATTTGTAACGAATCCAATCAAAGGAGCCTGATATATGGTCTATATGTAGATGTGCATGTACAAAAAATATTTGCCGACCCGTGGGACTCACGTATCAGACTTGCTTTACAAAATTTTTACGCCGCAACCTGATCTATTTGACTTACATGTGGGCCGCTATCTTTTTATTTATTTATTTATTCTTATTTTATAAATTGTGTGTAGAAAAAGTTGTCAGCGTATTAAACGCTGGGGTACCCACGCAGCCGCATTAAGTACTCACGCCCAGAGGACAGGTGGCGTTCAGGCCACTCCTCGAGGCGACCAGCGAAGGTGCTCGCCACCCTCGAGGCGACCAGCGAAGGTGCTCGCCAAGAGGACAGGTGGCGTTCAGGCCACTCCTCGAGGCGACCAGCGAAGGTGCTCGCCAAGAGGGCGAGTGGCGTCAGCCACTCCTGGCGGCAAGCAAAGGTGCTCGCCAAGAGGGCAGTGGCGTTCGAGCCACTCCTCGAGGCGACCATCGAAGGTGCTCGCCAAGAGGGCAGTGGCGTTGAGCCACTCCTCGAGGCGACAGCGAAGGTGCTCGCTCGGGGGCAGTGGCGTTGAGCCACTCCTCAGGGCGACCGGCAAAGGTGCTCGCCAAGAGGGCAGTGGCGTTCGAGCCACTCCTCGGGCGTAGTTCCCAAGAATCAACCCCGTAATCGTGCTACAGGCGAAGGGTCAAGGATATTTAATGCGAGACGTGCGCATTAATTACTGCAGAGATATGTAGGCGGTGGTATGGCGGCGCGTCTTCCCCAGCGCGCATTAATGATGGGTGGCCCGAATCGACATCCCTCTCTCTGGCGAGCCTGCGAGGGTGAGTGACAGGCGGGACCCAAGGCGAAGTCTAAGTCGGCTAGGACAGAGTCGGCTAGGACAGGCATTAAATGTGATGTAAGAGAGTGTGACGGTGCATTAAATGCACTATGGTAGTGTGTCGACGCTTGCTTTACGCATAGCTTGTAAGCCCCATGCGCCTCGGCCCGGCCCAGAGTATAAAAGGGAGCTAGGGTGCATGGGAGAAGGGTTGTTGATTATTGGGTTGGCGAGAACACGAGAGGGTCTTCTTCCCGACCTTGTAAGAACCTTGAACTCGGAAGAAACCACCAAGCGAGGACTAGGGTCATTACTCCTTAGGAGGACCCGAACACAGGTAAACTCATTGTCTTCTTGCTTGCTCCCAACATCCCGTTCTTCCCATCTTTGAGCGGTTACCACAAAAGCCCCCAGTCAGAATCTCTCAAGCACCCAATCTTAGGGTGCACATTGTGATGGCCAGAAGCGAGTGGCGCGCTGTAGGGGCTTAGTGGTTAGATCGTTCCGTTCTTCCATTCCTTTTGAGGAGTTTGCAAGAATCCGAAGATCATCGGTATGGCGGAATCTCATCGCCAGGCGTCAGCGCCCTCCCCGAGGAAAGCAGCGCGGCCGATCTCGGCCCCTGGTAAGGGAGTCGGTCCACGTGTCCTTCTCATGCGGGAGGGGCGCGAGCCGCATCCAAGCCCTGAGTTCCCGGCCCACGGCGCTTCTTTGTTGGGGAAGATACCCCAATGCAAAGCCTTCATGCGCCCGATTGCTCTGGAATCATCCTCGGTCCAAGCGACGGCGACACCCAGCCACCCTTGGCTCCGTGACATTGCCCGTCTAGTGGACTCGGCCAAGCAGAAAGTTCTTGTGGGCAATTCAGCCGAGGCTTCGGCGTCCTCCGCCAAGGAGTTCGTATGGTGGATGCACAAGCTTCGGTCGCTCTTTGGCGACCTCTCCCGGCCGCGAGAGCCGGGATAAAGGAAGAATCTTGGCTGCGGCCCCTCTCGCAACGAGGGGCGTGCACAAGCTTCGCATCTTCCCGCGGTACTCCCATGCCGGAGGAGAACCGCTGGGATCTAAGGGCACGCCTCAATGAGGGGCGGCTCGGGGAGACGATGCGTCAAGTTCTTCGAGGCGTCATCCGCAGAACAACGCACCGAACCCATTGCCGGTCGATCGAAGGGCTTCCTTCCGAGGCTGCGGGGAGAGAGTAGACTCACACTCCTCGACCCCATCTCAAGGTCAGGGGGCTGGTGGGCGACACTACTCCCCATATAATGTTGGGTGCCAGGCGTTTTCCCTCCGTCTACGCCAATCGGCGTGGCCAGAGAGATTTCGTCCCGCGCCATCGAGAAATATGGCGGCACCACCAACCCTGAAGAATTCCTGCAGATTTATACGGCGGTGGTGCGTCTTTGGGGATCGAGATAGAGTTATTGCCAACTAGTTCCCGATGTATTTGACAGCTCCGCCGCTTCCTCGTCTGCTGAACCTTCCTCGAGGTTCGGTACGCTCGTGGGAGGAACTGTGCGACATTTTTGTAGCCAACTTTCAGGGCTCCTACGCTCAACCGGGTGTGGAGGACGACCTCCACGCTTTGGAGCAGAAGGAGGGGGAGTCTCTGAGGGGGTTTATTCGGCGGTTTAGCCATTGCCGCAACACGATCCGGATCTCTCGAGCAATCGGTTATTATTGTGCGTTCGGAGGGTTAGGGATCAGAAGATGCGGGAGAAGATGGCTACCCGCACTGTCGCTACCACTTCCGAGCTCTTCTCTCTGGCTCACAAGTGTGCCCGGGCAGCGGAGGCTCGGAAGGGTGCAGCAGGGCCCTCAAACCCTGACGAAGCCGGAGCGTCGAAGTCCTCCGACCGTAAAAAGAAGAAGCGCAAGGAGGCCGTCGCCCGAGAGGTTTTGGTGGCCGATCCAGAAGCCAAGCCTCAGCGGCGCGACGATCAGGAGCGAAGGAGAGATCGCCGGGACCAGCGAGACAATCGCAGGGACCGCCGTTCTCCCCGCCGTGAAGACGACAGGGGCAAGCCATACTGCCCCATCCACCGCACAAATGGGCACGACCTGGAAGATTGCCAGGTTGTGTCCAAGTTGGTGGAAAAGCGGCTCAAGAAGCGCCGCGAAAAGGATCGCGAAGATGATGACGGCATTAAGATGACACCCCACTGGCTTTCCAACAAGCCGAGCACACGGTGGCATACATTCATGGAGGTTTGGCCACCTACTCTTCCAACTCGCAGTACAAGCGAGAGCTGAGACAGGTGTGTGCCACCATGCCAGAGCCCGGGGCCGAGTCATTTCTTTGAAGTGGTCGGATCAATCGATCACTTTCATCGGGGCCGACCACCCGGCGAACACTTCAGGCCCAAACCATCTCCCGATCGTGGTCGCCCCTACGGTCGAGGAATGCGAAGCTTGGGCGAGTACTCGTTGATGGAGGAAGTGCCATCAACTCTTTGTCGATCGGGCGTATCAAGCACTCCAAATACCTTATGAAGAAGCTGCGCCAAGACCGCTTTTATGGAATTGCCCGGGATGGGCCTAATGCCCTGGGACAAGTCCAGCTGTCACGTTCGAGCGCCGAAAACTTCCGGACGGAACTCATCAACTTCGAGGTCGCCGACTTGACCTCCCTTACAACGCCCCGCTTGGCCGCGGCGCTAGTCAAATTCATGGCGATACGCATCATGCTTATTTGTCGATGAAGATCCACTGGCCGAGGGGCCCAATTGTGGTAAAGGTGGACAAGCTCAAGCCTTGCGCCTCGGTAAGCAAGTGCAAGACTTGGCTGAGCCGCTTTGTTCGGCGCGTGGCCTGAAAGACCCCTCGAGCGCCTCCGGCCAAGGCTCGCGCTTCACCCAGTCCCTTGGGTGAGGTGAAGGTGGTCCCCGTGGGTGAGGAAGGCTCGGGCAAGGTCAGAATTGGCGCTGATCTCGGCCAAATAGGAAGACGCGCTCGTCACCTTCCTCAGGTCTAATCTAGATGTGTTCGCTGGGAACCATCTCGAAATGACCGGGTCCCTAGGAGGTGATCGAGCACCGATTAACGCTACTGGAGCGCACTTGATCCGGCAGAAGGTCGGAGGCGGCGCCAGAGCGACAAGAGGCCATTCGGGAAGAAGTGGAGAAGCTATTGCAAGTCGGAGTTGTGCGGGAAGCCGCCTACCCCGAGTGGTGGCTAACCCGCACTCGTGAAGAAGTCCAATGGGAAGTGGCGAATGTGTATAGACTTTACCGACCTCAATAAAGCCTGCCCTAAGGACCCTTACCCTCTGCCAAGGATTGACCTCGTTGTCGATTCTACGGCAGGATGTGAAGCTCTATGTTTCCTAGACGCCTACTCGAGGATATCATCGATTAGAATGGCGCAGGAAGGCGAAGAAAAGACGGCCTTTGTGACCTCTTTTGGTGTGTCTTGTTATGTTCGAATGCCCTTTGGGTTGAAGAATGCCGGATCTACCTACCAAATGAGCCATGCATATTGTATTCAAGTCACAAATTGGGAAGAACCTGGAGGTATATGTTGATGACTTGGTGATAAAAGCTAAGGCGATGGGTTGGTTGAAGATCTGAGGAAACTTTCTCCACCTCGGCACTCTTTGCTTAAAGTGAATCCCGAGAAGTGCGTGTTAGGGTGTCATCTGAAAGTCGCTTGGCTTCCTGGTCTCCACCGGGATCGAAGCCAACCTGCATAAGATTGAAGCAATAGAACGAATGAAGCCACACATCGGCTCAAGCGACTTGATGGCTTAGCTGGTCGCCTGGCCTCCTCGGGGTTCATAGCCCTATTGGGGAGAAAAGTCTCCCATTGTTCAAGGCGATGAAGAAGACTAATTCCTTCGAGTGGACTCCTAAGCCCAGCAGCATTTGAAGATCTGAAGAAGTATCTCTCCTCGCCTCCTGTCTTTGGTCGCCCTCGAGCACAGTGAGCCGCTTCTCCTTTATGTAGCGGCAAGCCCCTCGGCGATGAAGTGCGACACTAGTAGCAGAGCGAGAGGCGTCTGTGGCCGGTCTATTATGTGAGCAAGGTCTTTGCATGATGCTGAAACTAGGTATCCCCAGGCCCGGAAAATGGTGTATCTTTGTCTTTGGTGGCATCAAGAAAGGCTGCGACACTATTTCCAAGGAAGGGAGATCACCTGTGGTCTCCTCGTATCCTCTTGAGGAGATCCTTCACAATCGTGAAGTGAAGGTAAATATCGCCAAGTGGTCTGTCGAGTGGGGAATTTGGCTTCAAGTTTGCCCCATGACGCTATCAAGAGTCAAAGATGGCGGACTTCATTGTTGAATGGACTCGGCGGATGGGGAAGATAAGGAAGTCCCCGTGCCCACGCCTTGGGCGCTCTTCTTCGATGGATCCTTCGAGGCTCGAGGCGCGAAGTTTGGGTTCCTCTGGTCTCCCGACCGGGACCCCCTCAAATATATAGTCGTCCTGGACTTTAAAGCTACCAACAATGTTGCGGAATACGAAGGATTCTTTGGTTGGGCTCAGTGCCGCGACCATCGGCATACTGGCGCCCTCCTGATTAAAGGCGATTCTTTCTTTGGTCATCAACCAGGCAAGGAAGGACTTCACCGCCTGATCCCGTCATGGCGGCTTACGGCGGAGGTTAGAAAGATGGAGAGACACTTGAAGGGCTAGGGTATACACACATACCCGGCGCGATAATTATTTAGCGGACGAGCTCGCTCGGCTCGCCTCGACAAGAGCCCCTGTTCGGTCGGAGTCTTTGAAGAAAGGCTTCGCGGCCCATCCATCTCGCCCCGTCTCGGTGGGGAGGATGGTGATGCCGCTTCAGCCCTCGCCGGATGGGAAGGCGACGCTGCCTATCGCAACCCCGCTTACGGTGGGGACGATGGTGGCGCCGCCCACCACGTTGCGAGAGGAGGAAAAGTGGCACCGCAAGGAAACGCTTGGCTGGAGTGCCGGGACGATCACTCTGTGGTCGCCGTGCTTGACCGGGAAGGCACATGGATGGACCCGATCCTGGCCTACTGCGGGATCAAGTATGCCCCGTCGATGATCGTCGGTAGAAGATAGCGCGAAAGGCCAAGCGCTACACCCTGGTAGATGGGGACTGTCTGGCCAGGGTGGAAGCGGAGTTCTTCTGAAGTGCATCACTCGGGAAGAGGGAAGCATTTTGCTTTTCTCGATATCCATGGAGGCGTGTCGCGGGAGCCATTTTCGGTCGGAACCTGGTGGGAAAAGCTTTCCGCCACGGGTTCTATTGGCCAACCGCCTCCAGGATGCTTGCGGTGGTGAGGAGATGCGAGGCGTGCGCCCACGCCAAGCAAATCCACCAACCAGCCCAAGCTGCGCAAACCATCCCGCTCTCATGGCCCTTCGCGGTGCTGGGGCTGGATATCTGAGTCCGTTCTCGGGCCACGAGGAGGCTACACTCATCTGTTCGTCGCCATTGACAAGTTCACCAAGTGGGTGGAAGCCGGCCGTGAGAACCATTACCGCCGCAGCCGCGGTCAAGTTCATGCGAGGGATCTTCGCCGCCGAGTCGCCAACCGTATCATCACCGACAATGGCGCCCGATTCACGGCGCCGCTTTTACGGACTTTGCGAAGAAATGGGCCCGAAGGTCTGTTTTGCCTCAGTTGCCCATCCCAGAAGCAACGGCCAAGTTGAGCGAGCCAATGCCTTGAGTGCTTCGAAGGGCCTCAAGACTCGGGCGTTTGATCGACTTCACCAACGCGCTCGCGGTGGGTTGAAGAACTCCGGCGATCTTTGTGGTCACTCGGACCACTCCACCGGGCTCACGGAGAGACTCCATTCTTTAGTTTACTGAGCGCAGGCTGTCCTCCCTTCGCATTGACATTTGGGTCGCGCGGCGTTGCTGCGTTAGCGGAAGAAGATCCCGAGGAAGAGATGCGCCAAGACGACGTCAATCTCTGGAAGAAGCAGGATCGTGCGGCCTGCAAGCGCCGCTTCGGTATCGGCAAAGCCTCGGAGGTACCACGCCACCCGGTCGGTGAGAGAACATCGGCGTGGGCGACTGGTCTTGCGAAGATTCGGGCCGCAGTGGGTTGCACAAACTGTCTCCCAGTGGGAGGGCCCCTTTAAGGTGGTCTCGCCTCTCGACCCGGCGGTCAGGTTGGCCATCGAGGGCGGGAGGAACCGGCGAACTCGCGAGAATATA
Organism: Rhipidocladum racemiflorum; assembly: GCA_036346355.1. Taxonomy (NCBI): domain Eukaryota; kingdom Viridiplantae; phylum Streptophyta; class Magnoliopsida; order Poales; family Poaceae; genus Rhipidocladum; species Rhipidocladum racemiflorum. The sequence goes on from CM070579.1 coordinate 75,883,674, forward strand.
GAGAACTCGCGCAAGTTCTACCCTTGAACGGTTGTAAGTTTCGTGTTTTGTTCCTCGTCTTGGCCGAATCATGCCTGTCTTTGCTTCGACTAGCCGAAACGACACATTGTTCAGAAATTAAGTATTAAGTTCCGTTATTTTTAGCAGTTACTTCATGCCTTTCTGGTTCTGTGCTTTGTGGCGAAGTGTTCGGGCGATCACTCTAGTCCGCTCAGTCCTGTGAGCGCCCAGTGGCAAAGGCGGGACCACTATGTAAGTGCGGCGAACAGGATTGGGCAATTGGGCGGCTGGTTTGAACTCAGCTCCCGACACGGTCATGACACTCCGGGTGTCCCCGTGAAGTGGCGATTTAAACATCTTGCTATCAAAAGCCTCACGTCTGTCACGTCTTACATCATGTCCGCCCGCGGAGGCCACAAGAGTGCGTGTTGTTTGCGGAGACTATGAGGCAACGAGAAAAGAATCGCAGGACACAAGGGATACTTTACTCCTTCTTTTTCCTTCTAAGCCTTAAGCCAGGCGGTAGCACTCAAGTTAATCTTTGGCGGTCAAGAAGGTGGAAGGCTAAGAAGACAAGTTAAACATTCTGAATAAGTCTAAAAGTGTCATGTCTATCCCATGAAAGTGCTTTTACAAAAGTTGTTGCAGGATGACAAGTTAAAAGGAAAAAGAAGGCGAAAAGGGGGAAGGGTCTAGGTTATCCTATCCTTCTTCCTCCTCGTCCGCCATCATGGTGCATCGCAGGTCTTCCGCGAGGCCCGACGCCCAGCGCCTTGATGCCACCTCTTCATGCGTCCTCCAACAAGCAGGTTGGCCATCTCGGTGGCGGAGAAATGACGTGGTCGCATGCCGTCGCACTCGCGCCTCCGCCTCGCCAGCGATCTCCTTCAATCACAGGACGGCGGCCAGAGGATCAAAGTTGGCGTCCCTGGGCGACGCCAAAGACGCCAAAACGAGCGCCGCAGAGCGCCGCCATCGCTGGCCTTCATCTGAGTGGACCGGCCGGCCAGGGGCGGCGGAAGCCGGGCGGTGAAGTCCGCGATCCGGCCGAGGCGTATAGCGTAGGTGCGACGGCCATTCGATGGCGCTTCTTGCACCAACCCAGGGCCGAGGCGGTATCCTCCATCCGGTCAAAGGCGTACCTCAAAGATCTGCAGAGTGTACGCCTCGGTGAATGCGGTGTAATCATTGCGCCTCGAGAGCTCTTCCATGAGCTCGGCGTATGGCAGCCCCACGCTCCCGCTTCCCCACTCAGCCTCCCGCTCCTCGCTTCTTCCATCAGGTCATATAAATCGGCCACCTCTGCCGGAGGCGGCGATCTCGATGCTTGGCGTCGGCGGCCGTTGCTTGCTCGGCGTAAAGCGGTGGGCTGGTGTGGGAAGTAGACGCTATCAAAGGCGGCCAGAAGTGCATCTGCGCGTCATGCAGAAGAGCAAGTCTGCGGGAGAGATCGGAGTGTTTGTGGCCCAGCGCCTCTGAAATTGCCGCAGCGGCCTGGGCGGCCGGCGCATCTTTGTTCGCGGCTTCTTCTTGTCTGGCGGATCATTTCTTTGCTCCGTCCGCTACCTCGACCCCGATCGCTACCGCAAGAGCTACTGGCTGAAGTCTGCGGAGTGCCCTGAAAAAAGCAAAAGCAGGCAAAGGTAAGGCTCCACTCGAAAGTTAAAAATTTTCTGATCCTTCTTTTTGTATGTTTCAAGGATTCAGTACTGGTGAGGCCTCGAAACCGAGGCACTCGGGTGAGAACCAGCCCCCTCGAGGCACCGGCCTCGGTGTGTTGGAAGCTGCCCCACCGGAGCGCATGGCGGAGTCAACCGCCGGTGGATCCGCCCACAGCGCTGGCGGAGTCGGCCGCTGCGGTGACGGTGGCGGCGGAAGAGATCTTCGCCGGTGGAGTCCACCACTTTAGCGGCGTCTGGCGGATCGGCCCGCCGGCGGCGGCAGCGACGGAGATCTTCTGCGCGGTGGAGTCCACCATCGCGGCCAGCCGTGAATCGGCCGCCGGCGTGGCAGCGGCGGCGGAGGATCTTTGCGCTGCCGTGAGCCCCTGCAGCGGCCGTGAATCAGCCGCCGGCCGATAAGGTGGCGATAGCGGCGAGCAATTGCTTTGACAGGTCGGTCCGCCATCGTAGCGCCGCGTGATCGGCCGCCCGGCGGTGGCGATGGCGATGGAGGAAAAGCGCCGTGGTCGGCTTGTGCGCCAGCCGAGCAATCTGCAGGCGGTGATAAGCGGAGGCGAGCGTCGCGGCCGTTGATGAAGAGCCCCCGCACCGAGGAGGAAGTCCCGATGGCGGGCAGCCGTGAAGATCCAGCCGGCCGCCGATGAAGATGGCCCGATAGCGTGGTCGGTGGAGCGTTCGATGAAGCGTGTCGTCGGCGGGGCGCTTGTTCCTCCCCTGGTCGCCACCGGCTGGCAGGAGTGCCGCGGATTATCGAGGGCCCTTGATGGGCGATGATGGGCGTCCCCATGGCGTCCATCTTGGGCACTCGCCAGCGATCCCCGCCGATCCCGAGGTGCATGTCGCAGAGTGGAAGCGCGACCTCGGGGAAGGGTGGAACGTCGCCGGCCGCCCGATCGCCCCATCCAGAAGCGATCTGCGCGGCGTCCAGCTCTCCCACGGCTGACACAGCAAAAAGAAGAAGAAGGTGATGTTAAAAAAAAAAAAAAAAAAAGAATGATGAGGAAGAAGGAAGGCGTAAGAGCTTACCTCCTGGAACCGTCCGAGTCCCGTCGTCCCACGCCAGGTAGTGCGGTGGGGCGGTGCGGTGGCGCAAAGGCTAATCCTCCGACACGAAGTCCTCGAGAACCATGCTCTCCGGTCGACCTGCTTTGTCCGCTGATCAACCCGAGCCAACATTGTAAGTAGCTCGGCGTGTCGGCGACCGGAGATACTCTGATCCGATTTGCTGCCCACCGCTCCGGTGGGAAGCCCCAGGGCTTCAATGCCGCTGTCGTCTTCAACGTACAACCATTCGTGGCGCCACATTTTCCAGCTGGATCGGTTCTCCATTGGAATGTAGCGCGCAACGGCCCCGTCTCTAAGTCGCAGATGGCAAGACTCGGAGATCTGGAGCCCTGGGCGACGCGAGCGAGAAGAAGTAGCGGAAAAGGAGAAGATTGGGCATTACCCCTATAAACATCTCACAGAAGTGGGCGAAGACGGAGAGGAGCACAATGGAGTTAGGCGGAAGGTGGATGTTGTGAATGTCGTAGAAGTTGAGGACGGCGATGTAGAAGTTCGAGATGGGCGGGACCAAGCCCGCCATCATCGCCCAGACAAAGAAGATGACGTCCCCGGGCTGGCCGTGGGGAGCGACAGTCCCGGCCCGCATGCGGAGAGCGCTTGAGCGATCACCTTGGAGCATTTAAGCGGCGGCGTTCTCTTCCTGATTGAAGGAGGGAGGACAGAGTCGGAGAGGCCATCGAGAATCGGCTAAGGCGAAGGAAGCTAAGGCGGGAAGGAGCAGAGACGGCAGCTAAACGGGAACATGCCCCAGTCGCCGCTTATTTATAAGAATTCAAGGAAGAGCCTGGCGGAAAAAGTCGAAGAGACGCTGCAGTTCGGATCTGGGAAAACCAAAGCATTTTTCAAGGAAGTGGGCACGTCCCACGAAGCCACTGGAAGCATCGCAGATATCACCTCGGGGCCGGAAAAAGAGGCAAGTTTTTAAAGACCGCGGCGTGCGTGGGCATTTATGGCCCCACCGAGATTGAACCGCTCGGCGAAGAAAAGAAAAGAATAAAGACACTCTGGGTGGGCCCTGGACTCTTGTCGGCGTATTAAACGCTGGGTACCTGCACCGCAGATTAAGTACTCACGCCGGAAGGGCGAGTGGCGTTCGTGCCACTCCTCGAGGCGACAGCGAAGGTGCTCGCCAAGAGGGCAGTGGCGATCGAGCCACTCCTCGAGGCGACAGCGAAGGTGCTCGCCAAGAGGGCAGTGGCTCGAGCCACTCCTGGCGGCCGGCAAAGGTGCTCGCCAAGAGGGCAGTGGCGTTCGAGCCACTCTCCGGCGACCATCGAAGGTGCTCGCCAAGAGGACAGTGGCTCGAGCCACTCCTCGGCGACCAAGGTGCTCGCTTTCGAGGGACAGTGGCGTTGTGCCACTCCTCGAAGCGACCAAAGAAAGGTGCTCGCCAAGAGGACAGTGGCTGCTCGAGCCACTCCTGGCGTAGTTCCCAAGAATCAACCCGTAATCAGGCTACAGGCGAAGGGTCAAGGATATTTAATGCGAGACGCATTAATTGCAGGATATGTAGGCGATGGTATGGCGCGTCTTCCCAGCGCGCGCATTAATGATGGGTGGCCCCGAATCGACATCCCCTCTCTCTGGCGAACTGCAGGGTGACAGACAAAGGGACCCAAGGCGAAGTCTAAGTCGGCTAGGACAGGAGTCGGCTAGGACAGGCATTAAATGTGATGTAAGAGAGTGTGACGGGTGCATTAAATGCACTATGGTAGTGTGTCAGACGCTTGCTTTACGCAAGCTTGTAAGCCCCATGCGCCTCAGCCAGCTCGAGTATAAAAGGGAGCTAGGGTGCATGGGAGAAGGGTTGTTGATTATTGGGTTGGCAGAACCTGAGAGGGTCTTCTTCCCCAGCCTTGTAAGAACCTTGAACTCAGAAGAAACCACCAAGCAGGACTAGGGTCATTACTCCTTAGGAGGACCCGAACCTGGGTAAACTCGACTGTCTTCTTGCTTGCTCCCAACATCCCGTTCTTCCCATCTTTGAGCGGTTACCACAAAAGCCCCCAGTCCGAATCTCTCAAGCACCCAATCTTAGGGTGCCTGTTGGCCAGTAAGCCGACAAAAGTCATCAAACAAACGAGCTTTGGAGAAAATCTAACATGAGGTCCAAGTTCATATAATTTTTTCGTGTCTATCTCTCACCAAAATCCTTATTCTTTTTTAACGTGAAGCATTCAAACCACATAGTTGAACAGTTTATAAGTTTTTTAATTCTAAAGAATTCAACCGGACTTGCCACACAAATTCTTGTGTTTTTTTTTTCTATTCTGCATTCTAAAGACGCCCTTAAAAATTGTACTCAAAAGTCTTTGATGAGTTGATCGGTTGATCCACCGGTGTGAGGCGTAGCGAGAGTACACGGAGCTGAAGTGGGACGTGGTTAATACATGTCGGTGTTGGTGCCTACTGTATCACACGATTTTCTTTAGACGTTGTATAACATGATCTGGTTGTTTGATTCCATCGCTCTTTTGGCTCTTGACAATTTCAAATTTAGCAACCGTACAAACAATTTTGTAAAATACTACATATATTACAGCCGGAAGAGTTCCGGCTCCCTCAGCCCCCCACGTCACCCCCACCCACTCTCTCTCCTCGTTTTGCAAAAAAACCCTCCAGTTTTTAAAATTACATATAGGTCCTTTAAATTTTTGTAGAGGTCCTTCGCGATTTTCATGTTCCTGACCGTAGAAGCGATGGCAAACAATACGTGTTGCTTGACGTGTTCCTGTGCTGCAACAGTACATCACAGTAGGCATAGCAGATCTAGAGCAGTGCAGGAGCTCAGTGATCAAGAGCAGAACTTGCTGAGCTGGGAATGCGCAGTAGGCTAGGCAATTATCGTAATTAAGGTTCTGTTTGGTACGGTTCCATATTCTAGTAGAAACAGAAACGGTTCCAGATTCTTAGTAGAAACGTTTCAGGTGGAATTAGAATCACTATCTGGAAACCGTTTGGCTAGCTATATGGATTCTGTGAATCGGGGTGGAACAGGGTTGAGGACGATTCGGCCTCGGCGTGGAAAAAAAAGAAATATTCCGAGGAAAATCATTCCGAGCTTTAGCCCGTTTGGCTAGGTTTCTCTCATATTCTAGTAGAAACGGTCCGGTTCCAAGTTGCCAAACGGGGCCTAATTGTTTTAATTAAGTAAACCGGTTAATTAAGTGATTATTTAGCCAATTGATTAACCATTGTGCACTCAGCAAAGTGCATGTAAGGTTTCAAATTTTGTTTTCGGATTATATCTCGGAGGGGACTGAAATCCGAAATTTCGACGAGATTTCAGAATATCGGACAAAGTATGAATAACGTTTAAAAAGAAAATTTCAAATCCAGAGTTTTTTTTACTGGGATTTCCGAGATTTCGATGAAATTTCCGCAATTTCATTCGAAATTGCTGAAATCTTGGTAACTTTCAACCGAACGAAAATAGTTCAAATGACATCAAAAAATTTTGGAAATTTTTGTGGAGGGTCCTAACGCATCATTAATGTTCCTATAAATTTTTAGATGATTATCAAGCCTAACGAATTTTTAAAATTTTTAACAGTCTACTGCCATATTTATAAACCCTCTGAAAACGGTCTTCTCTGACACTATGTATATTTTTGGTATCCCTTCCATGGCAAAAAGTTGAGGATGCCCAGTCGGTATGACGCGCTGGAACTGAAATCCATCGAAACACAGGACATCTTGCACGAGCACAGAGCCTTCAACAATCCGAGCTACAAGTGCTAGTCGTAATTTTTGAAAAATCAAGTTAGCGAGACTTGAACCCAGGTCTATTGGTCCAATGCGAGCCCTTCTAACCAGTTAGCTAACATATCATTATGTTCAAATCTGGTCCTAAAACTATCTAATCCGACCGATTTTGTAGCAATTTCGGTTCGAGAGACCGAAATCTCGGTGAAATTTGATGAAATTTCGTCGAAATTCATCTAGTTACTGTAGCTATTTGAATTTTTTCAGATTTTTTTATTCTGCCGGGGTTATGAATCTCAGAGAGAGCCGAAATTCGAGATTTCATCGAGATTTTGAACCTTGGTGACAGGTGGAGATGGAGGAGGCTGACCATAGCGGAGCAGCAAGGCTGTTGATAGAGTTGGAGGAGGGATAGAGTTACTCTGCAGCCATAACAGCACTGTAAACTAAGGAGTTACCGACCATGAGCACCATTCGGTCGAGGCAACCAACGAACCGGATCATAGAACAGAGCTCAGCATCCTGACTTGTATTTTCCTTCTGTGCCTATCAATGGCTCTTGCGTGCTCGCTCCTCGCTTCTCCAAACCCCGCAAAATTCCAACACACACATCCACCTATATATATGCCTCCATGCTCGCCGTCGTCGACCACTGAATCTACACACGATCGCGTCAAAAAGCAGTCCTCGCATCTCGACGCTGCATACCCTAACGGGGTGTCTTTCCGCGTGTCATGAATTAACATCAATATGCACCCATGTATTATGCAGCTAATTAGCCTATCATCGTTATTGGGCCATCTGGTATGTAGATTCCGAATTTGGAACCAGACAAGAGCCCCGATTGGTAAATCAACTAGAGTTAAGAACAATGTGCTGAGTTTTGCTCTTTCCATGGGTAGTAGTTCTGACGTAGTGCGTATTGATGAACCTATTGTGTTTAATGATGAAGAGGACGCTCTTATTTGAAAGCTGAATTCCTTGGCTTTATACATAATGCGATCTTGATACGATGCTATCAACTTCAGAGGAGCTGTCACCGTTTTTATTCACTGTTTGGAAATTAACCATATCTCCTAGAGTTCATATCTTTTAATGGTTGCGATATCAGCTTGTTTTGCTAAAGATAATTTGAGAAGAAGAAAAAATACATTGTACTCTGTAGTATGGGCTCTGAAGTCCTATTACGGATTTATGATCCATTTCGAAGACCAAAAAGTACAATTAAGCAACAGTTTGGCAACAATAAGCACTCAGATTGTTCAAATAGCTCTAATTGGAATTGATTACGAAGCAAAAAAATATATATGGTCTCTTGACAATATCTACCGTGCTTCCACACCGCAGCAGTTACTTACCGCACTTTTGTACTATGGTAGACACCTACCGCTGCGGTTTCATACCATAACATGTCACACGTGTCGTTTCCGATACTTTTACGGTTGAGAAGTGAGATAGATTTGCAATTTCATTCGGATAGAGATCAAAGTCACAAAAAAAATTAGGCTAAGAGAAAAGAATACCAAAAACTCTTGCTTAGAGGCTAGGAACTTTTTTCCTTCGTTGATCGATGTCGTCCTTGTCCCCTTTCGCGGATGAGCACGCAGCGCAGGCCACTCCACCAGCCGATAAAACAGAGTACTGTGTAGTACCCTGTATTCCTAGTGCTAATACTAATTTAGGAAAAAATCGTATATAGTACAAATTCAACCACGTATTTACAATATGATACAACAGTTGTGAATATTTACCAAAAAGACAGTGTTGGCCGGTTCCTGGTGTACCAACGATGCATCAATGGATTTTGGGGGACCGGCCAAAGCTTGGATGGGAACTGGGGGACCGGCCAAGGCATCGATGGGGACTGGGGAACCGGCCAAGGCATCGTTGGGAGCTGGGCAACCGGCCAAGAGGCTTCGCCAGCTCATGGGCAACCGGCCAAAGATGGCTCGGTCGACGAGGCAGGGCAACCGGCCAAGCTTTGGTGCTTTGGTGCTTTGCTGCTTTGGTGCATGCATGGAATCTCATCACTTTGCCAAGGACGCAACCGGCCAAATTGCATTTTCCTGCTTTTAGCGCACCAAACAGACAACGAAGTGACGGAAGTGATCGTGAATCTCCGTGATTAACGCAAATGAAAACTTCCTGGCTATATAAAGAGGATCGAGGGAACGGGAAAACGACGTTCACGAGTGATTAGCGAGTGAAGTTTCATTCTATGCGAGCGTGAAGTTTCTCCCTGGCGAGCGCGAAGTTTCATCGAGCGTGAAGTTCCAGTGAGCTAGTGAAATTCCATTCTCTGGCTACTCCAACTACGCGAAGTTCCATTCTCTAGTTATTGCGTGAAGTTCTATTTTCTGGTTATCCATAGCTTAACTATTAATTGAGCTTCTATTTTGGTTCTTCAGAGGAAATCACGATTCCAAGACAACCGAAGGCAGAATTGATATTCATCGTAAACTTGTTGCTGCAGCAATCGAGGTGCACATTACTAAAGTTTAATGCTATGCATAATTAATGATACTTTTATTTATGCGATCGTATATTGCAAACTTGATAGATATATCGCCGCACGCCATAACAATTTGCGAAATAATCGTAACTCCTAAAAATGTCTTCATCTTTAAGAATATTGAAATGGAAAGAAAAGTTAAATCAACTATTCTTGCATAGAATAACAACCTTCTATTAGGATTATAGTCTCTCTAGAGGTCATGCGTTGGAACGTTGGACTCTATTTACTTCGAACGATTATTCGCAGAAGCGAAGGACTGTTTTTATTTTTGGACGTAATCTCTACTTGGACACGAAAGGAGTTGACCTCCTTTCTCAACTTAATAACTTGAACCAAATGTAGCTATTTAATCTGACTTAAAATTTGGTGCGCCGAATCTGACTTAAAATTTGGTGCGCCGAACCTCTGGACCTTGGTAAGTTATTTTTACTTATTAATTCTTTTGGTTCTTACTGATGTTTTTCCTTCGTGTAGATACCGATGTTGTAGAGACCGGACCCGTCGACCTTGTCTCCGTTGTAGAAAACTCCGAGCACGGTAAGCACCTCCTTCGATCATGTTGTTCCTATTATTTTACTTAGGTTATGTTCACATTATTTTACTTAGATTATGTTGTTTAAACAAATCGATGTATGCATGCGTTAATTTCAGTAAGCATCCTATATTGTGAACCTGGGACAAATATCCCCGCATTAAGCAAAAAAATGATAGATGACATCCTTTATAGCTTGAAGATTGGGTTAGACATCTACTAATGTTCTTTTTATCGGTTGCTGTTCGTGGACCATAACAATTTACGAAGTAATCCTAACATGTAAAAACTTCTACGTTTGTAATAATATTGAAATGGAATAAAAAGTTAAATTAACTCTTGTCGCATAAAATAACAACCTTATTTTGGGACTACGAACTGGCAATGGAATGTTGAACTATCTCGGAGGGCTAAACCCTCTGATCACCATTGAATGTTTTAATTTCGGACGATAATTTGCTTGAGGGTAGGACTATTTTTATTTAGGACGATTATTCGCAGAAGCGAAGAATTTGTTTTTATTTTTGGACGTAATCACCACTTGGACCCGAAAGGAGTTGACCCCCTTTCTGAACACAATAACTCGAACGAACGTAGCTGCTTAATCCGACTAAAAAATTGGTGCGCCGAACTTCTGGACGTTGGTAAGTTATTCGCAGAAGCGAAGGACTGTATTTATTTTTGGACGTAATCACTACTTGAACCCGAAAGGAGTTGACCTCCTTTCTCAACTTAATCAGTCGAACCAAATGTAGTTGCTTAATCTGACTTAAAAATTGGTGCGCCGAACCGTTGAACCTTGGTAAGTTATTTTGCCTTATTACACCCTTCGCTTCATCGATGTTTTTGCTTTGTGTAGATACATTTGTTGTAGACACGCGGTAGATTGACCTCGACTCCGTTCCAGAACAGTCCGAGCAAGGTAAGCACCTCCTTCGATCATGTTGTTCCCATTATTTTACTTAGATTATGTAGGCTGTGTCAGACTTGGAGAATCGGTCAGGATAATTAAAATGGGCTAAAATATTGATCGTAGGTGGTGAATCAATTTAATGAAACACGACTATATAAAATCGAGTGAAACCTTTAAAATGTGAAGGAAAAATTTGTAAATCCTATAATAATATGATTAAGCGATGTGGGAAAAGGAATATGAATTTGTAGATAATTGTAGTAGTTTGTAATTTATTAGTTGTTAAACATAAGAAATAATTAATGTGCTATAACCCGATTATTTAACCATTAAAAATTATGAAGCCACTTTTGTTATTCTCAGTAGGAAGTAAATAACATGTATTCGTAAAAAAACTTACGGTGTACCAATTAGCTTTTGTTCGGTAGGTCATATCGGGAGCCATGACACAGTTAAAGTATACCGTAATGCCGTAATATGCTACCGCAATACCCCTAAGTTTTATTGTCAACGTTAACTTTTAAGCCTTTTCGGCAGCCCGTCAAATATCACGTTTAAATGTAATTTTTGGCACGAATACTGCAGATGTGCTCTTTGATATATGGAGTACCATATTCTGGGAAAATATTTTATTTACACCTTGCTTTGCTACAAAAATATGCTGCCGCAATACCCCTAAGTTTTATTGTCAACGTTAACTTTTAAGCCTTTTCGGCAGCCCGTCAAATATCACGTTTAAATGTAATTTTTGGCACGAATACTGCAGATGTGCTCTTTGATATATGGAGTACCATATTCTGGGAAAATATTTTATTTACACCTTGCTTTGCTACAAAAATATGCTGCCGCAATACCCCTAAGTTTTATTGTCAACGTTAACTTTTAAGCCTTTTAGTGACCAGTCAAATATCACGTTTAAATGTAATTTTTGGCACGAATACTGCAGATGTGCTCTTTGATATATGGAGTACCATATTCTGGAAAAATATTTTATTTACACCTTGCTTTGCTACAAAAATATGCTGCCGCAATACCCCTAAGTTTTATTGTCAACGTTAACTTTTAAGCCTTTTCGGCAGCCCGTCAAATATCACGTTTAATGTAATTTTCGGCACGAATACTGCAGATTTGCTCTTTGATATATGGAGTACCATATTCTGGAAAAATATTTTATTTACACCTTGCTTTGCTACAAAAATATGCTGCCGCAATACCCCTAAGTTTTATTGTCAACGTTAACTTTTAAGCCTTTTCGGCAGCCCGTCAAATATCACGTTTAAATGTAATTTTTCGCACGAATACTGCAGATGTGCTCTTTGATATATGGAGTACCATATTCTGGAAAAAATTTTTATTTACACCTTGCTTTGCTACAAAAATATGCTGCCGGAATACCCCTAAGTTTTATTGTCAACGTTAACTTTTAAGCCTTTTAGTGACCAGTCAAATATCACGTTTAAATGTAATTTTTGGCATGAATACTGCAGATGTGCTCTTTGATATATGGAGTACCATATTCTGGGAAAATATTTTATTTACACCTTGCTTTGCTACAAAAATATCTTGCCATAATACCCCTAAGTTTTATTGTCAACGTTAACTTTTAAGCCTTTTAATGACCGTAAAATATCACATTTAAATGTAATTTTTATACGAATCTGCAGACTTGCTCTACGATATATGGAGTACCATATTCTGGGAAAATATTTTATTTACACCTTGCTTTGCTACAAAAATATCTTGCCTTAATACCCCTAAGTTTTATTGTCAACGTTAACTTTTAAGCCTTTTCGGCAGCCAGTAAAATATCACGTTTAAATGTAATTTTTATACGAATACTGCAGACTTGCTCTACGATATATGGAGTACCATATTCAGGGAAAATATTTTATTTACACCTTTCTTTGCTACAAAAATATCTGCCTTAATACCCCTAAGTTTTATTGTCAATCTGGAATTTGAATTTGTACATAATCTTTGTAGTTTGTAATTAATTAGGTGTTAAGCGTAAGAAATTATCAATCTGGTATAACATGATTATTTCACCATTCGAAATTATGACGCCACCTTTGTTATTCCTAGTCGAAGAAAGAACATGAATTCGTAAAAGAACTTAGGGTGCACCAATTAGCTTAAAAATGTGAAGGTAAAATTTATAAATCCTAGAATAATATGATAAGCGAGTTGGAAAAGGGATTTGAATTTGTAGATAATTTGAGTAGTTAAGTAATTAATTAGGTGTTACGCGTAAGACATAATCAATCTGGTATAACGTTAACGCGATTAGTTCACCATTGAAAATTATGAAGCCACTTTTGTTATTCCTAGTAGGCTGTAAAGAGCATGAATTCGTAAAAAAACTTAGGGTGCACCAATTAGCATTTATACGGTAGCTCATATCGGGAACCATGATGCACTTAAAGTACACCGTAATGCCGTAATTCATGAGAAAGAACAAGAGGACAGAAAGAAGAGAAAAGAAAAGAGAAAAACAAGAAAAACATCTAATTTGAAAGAGTATCGGGAAGTAACAATGTTAGGCTATGCGAGACATGTAGAATCGATGAACTGGTGCGGTAAATTTGGTGCAAATTTGATTAAAATTGCCTGGATAAAAATTGTAATGACTAAAAGGTTTAATATTTGTACCTTGAGATGGACACATTTTTGAATATATATCATGGAGAACGGCCCTCTGCTTTTGCACGGTAGAGTGGTGACCATGGACAAGCTGCATGCACGTGAGCGACACAATAGCCATCCCGAGTGGATTGGGCGGCTAAAATCACATGTTGTTGCCGTTCTACGTGTGAACCGTGATACGCGAGGGTTCGTCTAGAAGGGGTTCGATCCACGATCGTTCCAAATAGCCCTATGGTTGTGTACACACTCTTCCGGTGAGAAATAATAGTTCGTGGGATTTGTATGCCCGCAGCGAACGAAGAGAATGGCGAGTTAGGAGTGTATGTAGAGGTAGTTGCACGACAACAATCCGAGGAGTTCGGCTCTACTTATGAAGCAGTAGACCATGATTTGTCACATGGGCCACAGGATCCACCACAGGATCCACCAACTGTGGAGGGGTGGACCTCGGGGCATGGCGAAGAACAAGTTGATGCGGCGGAGGTTGGTGAAGGTGGCGTTAGCGGGGATGTAGGAGCGGCGGACGATGGCGAAGAACAAGTTGATGCGGCGGAGGTTGGTGAAGGTGGCGGTAGCGGGGATGAAGGAGCGGCGGACGATGATGACCCAGCACCTGCTATACAATACTTTCGAGCCATTGGTCTGCTGGATTGTACCCTTGTGGATTCTGATAACACGCGTCCGCTGGGGCGCACACCCATAATGACATTCGAGTTGAGCAACGTTTCCATAACAAGCAGGAGGCAATTCACTTCCTAAGCACGTACGCCGTCATGACAAGACGGGAGCACACTCGTAACCGGTCGGATCGCACCGTGTACGAGGTTAAGTGCAAAAAGTACCCCCATTGTCCCTTCTTTGTACGAGTTCAGCAACCAAAGCACCAGGATTACTTTAAGGTTCGTGTATATATTCCTCATACATGCACCGAGGAATCCATAAGGAACATGAGCGATTTAATGAGCGAAAATGCGTAGCTGAGAACATAGTGAACATCGTTGGAACCAACATCGCGATGACCCAGTGTAATTATGGAGGAGATGCAAACAAAACACGGGATGGTGATCACGTATAGCACGACTGGCGAGCAAAGCGAAGGCATTGAAGATGCTTTTTGGGGGCTTCGAGGAGTCCTTCAACTTTGCTCCTAGATTATTACAGAAGATAGGCATGACAAACCCAGGCACTCAGTTCGCACTGGGGGATGAGCATGTAAGGATGGAGGACGGGTCTTTGAGCCCGGACGAGCGGTACCTCGTCAGGCTATTACAGTCGTTTGGACAATGCATCGAAGCTTTTAGGTGCTGAGACCGATTATTTGCGTCGACGGTACATTCTGAGTGGGAAGTTTAGTGGGACGCCGCTAATCGCACTCGCTGCAGATGCAAATAACGAGATCATCCCATTGGCGTTCGCTCGTGGAGAGTGAGAACAACGATAGTTGGCTGTGGTTCTTAGCGCTTAAGAGCCGGTCGTGGAGTGCGAGGAAGCGCGTTTGCGTTGTGTCCGACCGCAACAAAGGCCTTCTCCACGCTGCGTTGGATGTCATGCACGGCAAAGACAAGCTCCTCGGTGAAGCGGCCTGATGTGGAGAGGAGATGGTGCATGCGACACCTAGGTGCGAACTTGTATTCAAGCTACAAGAACAAGGCGATGGTGAAGAGGTTCAAAGCCATGTGCCTTCAAAACCAACCTCACAAGTTCAACACGATATGGACGGTGAAACGACACCACACGGAAGATGATGGAAGACGCCCAATCACGGGAACAACAACTACGCTCTCAAGTGGTGGCAGGCGGACTTTGGTTAGTCGCCGCGGCCCACCTTCACCGATGGATTGCGGGAAGCCACCGGCGGTGGGCGCTACTCCACGACCTGAGCGGAGCGAGTGCGGACAAACCGGTAGTTCATGGTAATTACCGCGGTGTTTACGTGAATTCGTTGAAGCTAACATAAACCATTTTAGGTACAACGTCATGACCACGAATATAGCGGAGGCTTTCAACAACGTCTTGAAGGGTGTTCGCGGCCTTCCGTTGTGTTCAATCGTTAAGCTCACCTTTTATGGCGGTGATTACTTCCGTGATCGCGGAACGCGGCCGAGGCGTATGTCACTACGTCGCACCAAGAGTGGAGAAGATCCTCCAATCGAGAAGACAAAAGGCACACTTCCACCGCACTAGGATTTATGACCTGAGGCACGAATAAATTCGAGGTGATGTGCAAGCGCAAATACCAATCTGGGTATCTCGCGGGGACCTTGCAGGCAGTGCCAATTGGGGCGGAGGAGGCTACTGCACGTGCAACAAGCCGAAGTGCATCACATCCGTGCTCCCATGTGTTGGCGCATGTCGCGACATGGGTGGGAAACGATGCATCACGATTCATCTCACCATACTACACCGTGCATGCTTTGAAGAGCACTTGGCGTCCAAAGATGAGTTCGTTCACGATTGGAGGCGAACTACAAGCTCTTCGAGGCCCCACCTGAAACCGTACCCGTGAGTAGACGCCTGAGCCAGGAAGGCCAAGGAGCACCGAATGCAAGGTGACATGGATGCGGTGATGCGGTAGATGGATTGCGAAAGTGCTCATTATGCAAACAACCTGGACACGACCGCGGAGAGGTGCCCCAATCCACGCATGACTTAATTAGCGATTGCATAATTTGACATTGTGTACTAAGTAGTGCGTACTTTGTATTATGTACTCGGTAATGTGTACTTTCTAATTGTGTACTTTGTAGTGCGTCCCTTCCTTCATATTTGGTGCGTGGCGTTGCGTGCTCGGCGTGTATTCCTATTACGCGCGTTGACATTGCAGGCTATGGCGGGCATTGCACTTCGAGCTACTCGGTGAGTTGGTTGATGCGAAACACCGTGCGAGGGCGATTTGTTCAGGACATGAGGTGCGACACAATTGTATGTTACATGTGGTGCAATATTTGCGATGCCTCTAACCTTAATTGCGTGCACATTTCAGTTGCAGCTCTGTCCTGCCGGTCGTTGCACAAAATACAGAAGTTGGACGGCCGGTTCCATATTCCACTCGCCTGCAGGTCTACTACCCTTCGCTTCTCATGGGCGAGACTCACGATGGTAGGGGGCATGACCACGCCGATGCCAGGCCTCGATCGGGCACTTCTTCTTGGTTTGATCGATCGGTGGCGGCCGGAGACGCACACATTTCACTTTCCATTCGGTGAGATGACTATCACTCTAAGAGGCGTAGCCATGCTCACGGCCTCCCCATTAGGGGCCAACCTGTGGTGCTATCGGCCCAGAAGAGGCCTGTGGTAGCGATGCGTGATGACCAGTACATGGAGATTATTTGTTAAGTAATGTCTAAAATGATAACGATACGATGTACCTCATTAATCCAGAGTACCTGCCAGGTTTGGGGTGCCGTACACAAATAAGGATACCGGAGTGTCAGCGAGTGGCTACACGCATTACAAGAGTACCAACCATGCCCACGAGGATGCGACGAAGCTACCATAGAGCGACATTACGAAGTTTATACGTATTGCTTGCTTGGTGGTTTGATGTTCACGACCACGAACAGTGACACCATCTCCCGCATATAGTTTGGATAGCTCGTGAGTTGGCCGCAAATCTAGAGGATATGGCGACATACAATGGGCATCCAGCGGTCCTAGGCGACACGCGTGCAGTGGGTTGTCGCGAAGCATCGCGTGCGACATCTTGCTAGGGGCACAATTGCGGGTGCGTGCAATTGCTCCGGATGTGGAGTTGGGAGTACCTTCCGATATCTAGGCCTACAATCGGTAGAAGGTACTACCTCATCGAGGTGGGCCATGACATGCCAGAGCCCTCTCGCCCCACTATGGGTTATCGTTGGATGCACGCACGGCTAAGATGGTCGCCGCCTTGATGACCAGGCGAGCTACAGGCGGGTGGTAGCAGATATGGACCTACTAACCGGCCCGACAATGTGACTTGGGATCCATGGGCGCGCAGCGAGCCGACGAAATTGCCACCCAAGGGCTCATATCTGGTTGCTGCCTGGTGGACATGTCATTTTGGATGACGACATGCTTCGTCGTGTACATGAACGCGGTGGAGGTCTATTCGCCCGAACGCGTCCAACGACAGTTCGGGTGGCGGCAGATAATCCGGTTCCACCACCGCGGGATCTTTGGGAGGTCGCCGCAGTGCGTATTTCATGTGTGTCATTATTGTCATCTTCGTCAAACATTTGCCTTTACAATGCATTGACCATTACAGGAGAAGCGCTATGGGTAGTGCGGGAAGCGATCGATTGGACCGCGATCCACGGTACTCACATCACGCGATGGGTCGAGTCAAGATTGCAGGAGGTGGTCGATCCCATTGGGCGTCACGACCCGATGAGTACGACGACTACCTTGCATGGTACGCGACGCCGCACGCCACGTTGCTTAGCCAGGAGATCGAACCACGCGCCATGGCGTACCAGGAAGAAAAGTCGCGACATGCGCAGACTACGTGCACCTATCGTAGTAGTAATATTTATCATAACTTTCATATTCAAATTCCTAATAACTACATCGCAACGCAGCTTGAACTCGGGAGAACATCGCAAATAATTGCCCATGGCGATGAATGGCGTCCCACCCTCCGGGGTCCTGCGGCTCGGCGTCGGCGGCCAATCAAATGAGACGTTACTTGGCGTCTCAGGGGCGGATTACTCGGCGTCGCGTGGGCTTGGAGGCTCGCACGGCGACCACGCAACTACGGCTCTCCTCGCATGGATCCAACTCATACCTCACACGCTAGGCGGTCCGTCGGCATCCGTCCCTCAAGTGGCGGCGAGAGGACGCCCCAAAGACGCAAGGCCCACGCCCCATGTGGGAAGCCGATCGGTAGCGCCATCATCCTAGCCCCGTGTTGAAGTCCCAATTAATCGTTGGGAACAAGGGGAGCAGGAGCAGATTATTACGTCTGGCCAAGCAGAACCGTGGTCACCATGGGACGACATTCCTGGCACGTCGGCCCCACCGCCTGCGCCGGAAGTGCCATATTTCTCGCCCTCCTACGCGACGGACTACGATCCAACCACAGCAGTGGAGGCGAGCACAGTGCTTCGACCTCGAGTTGATGTTAGGACATACTACCTTTCTTGCTCTACTAGGGGGCAGGGCATCTATAGCATGGCAGGTTGCAAACATACTTGCATGCGGGTCCACTACAAGCGACCAATCCGGATGCATGGTACAACTATTCCCACCAGGACTCGTGACAATATACCTTTGCGTCGGGTGCACCTCCCACAGCGAAGATGTCGAGGACCGCCAGGTCCGAGTAGGCGAGGCCATCACAGCCGCAGGGGTGAGGAACACAGTCCCCCACTTGCGTCTGACCACCGAGGAATTCATGAGAAGGCAATTTGGGCGTCGCCGAGGGCCGTCAATAATGTAAAATAACTTCATGTAGGGCCTCCGTCTCATGTATTTACTAATTATGCGTACTAAAGATGCGTGCAAATTGGACAAAGTGCTGTCCATTTCCGTATTGCATGATGTTGGTGGCTACAACCTTGATACACTTGAATTAATTTCTCTTTGTTGGAATAATTGCTCTAACATGACTGTGAAAGTTAATACCGTAGGGCGTGACCTAGTTAGAACGGCAAAGCCTTAACGATTCAATTTTTAGTAAGACATATTTACGCACTTATAAGCTTCTTCACTTCTACGTGATTACGTCGTAGTATCTTGTTCTTCATTTGTATTATATCTAAAATGTTTCTTGACCTTGTCTTGCTTCAAAATTTTGTAGATGCTGTCTTCACCTCGTTTGCCATGACGGAGGAGGATTTTGTGAGGAGCTATCTTTGATGCTCCAGGAGCTGAGCTACACTCGTCGCCGAGTACCGGCTGCGTTCCGTGCCCCGCTTTAGCGTAACTTTTGGGCGGTGAGATTGCTCATCTTCGCCAAGGGTCCTCGGTGGAATGACCGCAACCGGTACTTCACGGTGGAAGCGGCTAAAGCTCGATGATGCTCTGCAGGATGCGGCAGGCAGGCTCTCCTTCACTTGGCGAGAGCTACCGCTACAGTTGGAGGACACTCCGTCTGGCTCTTTCCCTCCCATGAGGTGGGAGGAGTCACAACCGATTCCGGAGCTTCTGATTGGAGTCGAGACCCACCATTGTGCACATGGGTGGGCTCATCCGGCGCGAGACAAGGCGTATGTCCACATTTCTTGTGAGCTTGAGGACACTTACAGGGATCTTCTTTGCGGCGAGGTGGAGATCGTTCGGTGAAGGACTTGCGGCGTGGAGCCGCTCCATCTCGACCAGGCGTGTGCGAGGAGGCGCGTGGATAGCACCACCATCGCTACTGCCCAGCCAGGAGGACCTTCCACGTAGAGGCTCGACCCCAGGCGCGCGAGGGTCAAGCGTCGCCGAGGTCCGCCGCTTCGAATGCTACCGCGGAAGTCCGTGCGGCGTGTTGAGCTGATCAAAGCGTTCGGCACTTCTTGGCGGCTGGGGAGCCAGGACCTTCACAGGCTGCAGTGCGATTCGCGATAATGCGAGGAGTACTTAGTCCGGGCGGTAGCACCCGTCTTTTGTTCACGCTGCAACGATCAAAAATTGTGTGTGACGGACTATGTAGTGCTTTTATGCATTTGTGGTACAACCATCTTAATAAAATAAGTATTCTGATTGAACTAGAGTTTCTCTCGCTCATAAAGTCATCCATATTGGCGATTCGTATGTGTAATTACCGAATTCTTTGTAAGACAATATGTATCTTTCCAAATGTATTCGGATATAAATAGGGGATTGCAAAATAAAGTTCGAAGCTATTTGTTGGAGTCCGGCCAGAGCGGGCGTGCTCATCGATATATGGACTACCATATCCGGAAGAAATATCTCATGGACACCTTTCGTTGCATCTAATATCTCGGTTACAACCCTCTTCGCATATAAATTACGAGCGCCCAATAAGCCTAAGTATTATATGCGCGCACAAACCCTAACGATGAAGGATTTTGGGCGGCCCGTAGAAAAGCATGTCCAAAGTTATTTTTTGGGGCGAATGTAGCAGATTTTCTATTTGGTATACGGACTACCATGTCCTGTAAAAATATCTAAGTTACAACTCTGTTTGCATACAAATTCTCAACCCCGAATTACCGTAAGTATTATAGTCGGCCTTGAACCCTAACGATGAAGGATTTTGGGCGGCCCGTGGAAAAGCATGTCCGAAGTTATTTTTTGGGGCGAATGTAGCAGATTTTCTATTTGGTATACGGATTACCATGTCCTGTAAAAATATATTAGTTACAACTCTGTTTGCATACAAATACTCAACCCCGAATTACCGTAAGTATTATAGTCGCGCGCGAACCCTAACGATGAAGGATTTTGGGCGGCCCGTAGAAAAGCATGTCCGAAGTTATTTTTTGGGGCGAATGTAGCAGATTTTCTATTTGAAGTGGAGGGGGACCTGCTGCGACCTGTAGGCGGCCTGCAGCGCACCGCGTCTGCTGCAGGTCCCCTGTAGCAAACGTCCTCCGCTGCAGCACCTTGCCAGGGGGCCACATCCGAAAAAACGAAGCATGCATGGCTAGTTCCCCAAAAAATTGGGAAAAATTGATTAAATAACCAACACTTAAATAGAAATTGAGGAAATAACCTTCATTAAATCGAAATACCTTGAATAGCACTCGTTTCCGCCAGATGAAGCGGCTTCCGCCACACGGCATGGAGGAAGCCGGGCTTCCGCCACACCACGTGGCTTCCTCCATGCCATACGGTGGAAACCACCCGCTTCCGCCACGTGGTGTGGCTTCCTCCGCGTGGTGTGGCGGAAACCACCTGCTTCCGCCACTTGGCGACGTGCACTGCCGTCCAGCACATGCAGACCGACAGCATCTGGACAGCATCTGCCAAATGCAAAGGAAACCGTCCGGGCGCATGTGACCACCTGCAAAGGAAAGCATCCGGATTTCAAGGGAATACTGTGAAAGCTTGGTGCATGTGGTCATATGCAAGAAAGTTTCAATGTCCTCTTGTGATTTAATTAGTTAATGACTAGCTTAAGTACAAATGAATAAGAAATGACTCGCTTAGTGTAATTTAATCAACACAAAAGTAATCACCGCCGTCTATATAATAATGAGCCTTTGGTCAGACAGCGCTCTCTCATCCTTGTTGCTCCCACTCTGCTCTGTTTAGGACATTAACTGAAGCCGGGAATTGACCTTAACAGCGGCTAAAACTTAATTGATGCGAAACTTAGCCGCTATAATCGAATTCGAATTCGGGACCGTGACAGCCTGCAGGACATATCATGTCGTAAGCATGGCTGTCATAACCTATCCGAAATGTCATGTCAAATGCATGTGTGTGCAATTGCGAAGTCGTCTCGTCGAAGCATAGCTGCCAAAGCCTGGCGGCACCTCTCTACCAGCTAGAAAGTTGTATGCATATGCATAAACGCAGATGCAAAGGAATCCGATCTCGCCACGTGTAGCTTTCTGTCCAGGCCCCTCGCCTCACGCTAATGTGCCGCCACCGTTGCCTTGCCGGTGCGGCTAAGCTATAGCCAGGCCCCACACCGCTGCGACAAGCGATGCCTCGCCACCGATTCCCTCCTTTGCACGCTTTGGCGGCTTTTGGTGGGTGAAAGCGACATCGGTACGTGATACGAAACGTACTGGCTCACGCAATGCCACATAGGTTGGACTGGGCCGGGCATGCCAGTTTACCGCCTAAATACCGCCACGGGAAGCCGCGGTTTTGCAATGTTACTGTTCAGCCAGGACCCCACCTCGCGCGCTAATGCTCCGGCAAATGGTGGCCACTCCCAAGAACTGCCGGCAGCCAGACCCCAGCGAAGCGCCTTGCAAGCGGCGCCACGCGTGCGATTTTACATCTTGGCCCATCGCCCCGCACGGTGATGTGTCGCCAGCTGTCTCGTTTCTCCCTCGCTCCCTGCCTATAAATTGCAAGGCCGCCTGCACTTCTATCAGGCAAACGCGATACATTGCTCCGAGTTCATATAGTTTAGCTTTCCTTTTTTCCAATATTTCATTTCAGCTTTTTGTTCCACAGGTATTATTTACAAAAGTTATTTTGTACGGTCAGTCACATTGTTGTGTTGTTGGGTCAGTCCACATTATTTTGTACTTATTATGCTTCTTATTGATATTTTTCCTTCGTGTAGATACCGACTTAAGTGTTAAATCGATTCTGTCCAAGCCATGTCGGCGTCGAGCTCGATGGTTGCCAATGCGAGCGGGTCATTTGCCCTAAGCGCCATGTGGATGCTCAAACACGCTACTCGACCAACTGCGCCAAATAGCAGACGGACGTTCTATAGATGCCCAAATTTCTCATGCGTCTAAATGTATTTCGATATCTTCATATTTCGATGATTATTCTATTGCTCCAGTTTTAAATATCCATGCTCACCTTTATCGTGTAGTCTAGGATGCCAATATCAGCAATGGGCGGGCGATATAAATACATAGCTTTAAACAGGGCGCTTCCAATGGGACACCGGAGGAAGGATCTAAGCGCAGAACTTAATAGGAGTAACGGTGCGAGAATTACCACAACGAGAGGGCGTTCGGACTGAACAAGAAGAAATCCGTGAAGCGTATGATCGCTGCCTTGAGCGCGCCGTACAAGATAACCACGAAGCTGTAAGCCCTGATTTGGTTGTTCCTCTTGATGGCCATAGCGTGAAGACTACAAACGTGACCGTTGGGAGTTTTTGAAGAAGAGGGTGTGGAATTCTATGATAGTGATGATTACGGAAAGTTCTAAAGCCGCTCTACCCTGCATCCATTTGTATGTTAGTTCTTGTTCACAAGAAATGTTGTTGTAGTTGTTCTCCTATTGTACTTTGTTCTATTGCTATTATGTGTTTACATTTGTATCGTAATGCAGTTTGTACTATTATGAAGCTTTCTGTTTTGTTCACCAAGTTATTCGAAGTTATTTTTAGGTTCAATGGAGCATATTTTTTATTACATGCATGTAATATCATATTCACCGACAACAGTCATTCAACCTTGTGTTCTTTCGTATATTAGCTGATATGCGACAAAGCTGAATATGATGATATGACAGAAGGATGAAAAAAGCGATATGACAAATGAACGTATTAAAAATAAACAACAATGGCAAATAGTTCAAATGATGATATGACAAATGGCTGACAATGGTGATATGCCAAAAGGCTGAGAAGGCCGATATGACAACACGCTGAAAACAACAATAGCAAATAGTCCAAATGAAGGTCGATGTCATCTGTAAAAATTTGTAAAAGCATTCTTTGTCAAATTTGTAAAAGCATGCCTGCCATGTCATATCAAAAGCACGCCTGTTAACTTTTTCAGCTTTTGTCATCAGTAAAACTGTACAAAGCATTCTAGTTATAGCTCTCTTTGCATATAAATTCTCAACGCCCAATAACCCTAAGTATTTAAGTCGCGCACAAACCCTAACGACGAAGGATTTTCACCGCCCCGTAAAAAAGCATGTTCGAAGTAATTTTTGGGTCCGAATGTACCAGATTTTCTATTTGGTATACGGACTACCATATTATGTAAAAATATCTCGATTCTGACTCTCTTTGCATATAAATTCTCAACGCCCAATAACCCTAAGTATTAAAGTCGCGGACAAACCCTGACGACGAAGGATTTTCTGGCAGTAAAAGCATGTTGAAGTAATTTTTGGGTCCGAATGTACCAGATTTGCTATTTCGTATACTGACTACCATATTATGTAAAAATATCTCGATTCTGACTCTCTTTGCATATAAATTCTCAACGCCCAATAACCCTAAGTATTATAGTCGCGCACAAAACATGTAGTCCTTTTCTTTCCTGTTGAGCCATGAAAGCCAGCCTAGATTGCATCTGCAAAGCTGTGTACTCAACTGCCATGACCCGTCGATGTCATCTATAAAGTCGTAAAAGCATTCTTTGTCAATTTGTAAAAGCATTCTTGTCAAAGATGTAACGATATGCTGCCATGTCATATCAAAAGCACGCTGTTAACTTTTTAAGCTTTTGTCATCGATAAAAGCTGTACAAAGCATTCTAGTGACCTTGTCTCTTTGCTCCGATTCTCGTTTGGTGGTGGCGGGCTATTTAAACCCCACTACTCGTCTCCGAATATTCACACGAAGCAAGCAATCCAAACCACGAAGCACAAGTTTGCCGGCCAACCAACCGGTGCCAATGGAGTTCCTCGCCCCAAGGCCTGGCGTTGTCGATCCGTCCCGGCGGCATGGAGGTCCCCATGTGCCTATCTGGGGATCCTTGCCGCTTCGGCAATCTGTAGACAATTCATACACTTACGGTATGAGGTATTGGAGCTGCCGCAACCACGACTTCGAGCCAATCTTTGGGGATGCGGATCTGGCGGAGGAGCCGGTATGTTCGTACTCGCATTTCTTTGTTGCATCAAACCGTCCAAACCTTAACACTGTTATACCATCTTTTGTCACTGCTGCAGCCTCCATTATGCGAGTTCATCAAATTCTACGACGCGGAGCAGACTCCTGAGATGGAGAGGATGCGGAATTGGGAGTACTCGCATCGCAGAGCTATGGTAGAGCAGCAATGCCGTGAGCAGCAGGAAGAGGAGAAGCGCATGAAGTTTGCCGAACAAATGCGTGCAGAGAGGGAGGCCGAACGGCAGCGCCTGGCGGCCGAGGAGGCCGAGCGTGTGACAGAAGCGCGAGAGGCGGCTTAGGCTGCGGCGGCGGCAGGCACCGATGGGTTGCGCAAGGGGAAATATCCTCGGTGCACTCAGTAGAGTGTACGAGAAGGGCCCTTGTTGTTCTTCCCTTTCCCTAAAGCATGTTAGGTTTAGTCCGGTATACTCGGTAGAGTGTGCCGTACATGCCATTGCTGTTTAGCATTTGTAAGCCATATGCAATTCAGTAGATTCTTATTTCTGCCCATTCCTGTGACTTATTTACTCAATTTTTCCAGCGATTCGATGGGGATTTGGGGAAATTCAAATATGTCTAATCTGCAGAAATGGGACCACGAAATCTTCGGTGATTATGTTAATTTAGAAAACCTACTACAACGAGAGCAATAGTGTAATACGCCCCTTGCTTTTCGTTGAATTTCGACAAACAGATCACCTCAATTTGAATTCGAACCTCTTCTACTTTCTCTAAATTACTGACCGAGATATACATGTCAAATTTGGTAAAGATTTACGGATGGCTTATATATAAAGAAGCACCTGTAGTTTATCTTAAGCATACCATCTATGTATGTTAAGAGTATTTAGAACACATGATTGTTTTCATAAAGAACGTGGTAATTCTCGCGAAAATTAGGTAAAGTTTTGGGTAACTTATTTCGGTATTGCTAGTGATCGGACGGCGGATTTTTCGCAACATTTTTTCCGCAGCGTGAAAGTTTTTCTCGTAGTGAAAAAATGTTTCATACGTTGAAAAAATGTTGCACGGCGTCCGAAAAAACAAAAATCGGACGTCCTTGCTAATCTTGCCCAACTTATTTTACCGCGAAAACTCAATTTTTCGCGCCTAGGTGCCGATCGGCGGTGCGTCGCCACGTGGCGGAAGCAGTGGTTTCCGCCACACCGCATGGAGGAAGCCGGACCAGGTGGCGGAGCGGGTGGTCTCCGCCGTATGGCATGGAGGAAGCCACGTGGTGTGGCGGAAGCCCGGCTTCCTCCATGCCGTGTGGCGAAGCCGCTTCATCTGGCGGAAGCGAGTGCTATTCAAGGTATTTCGATTTAATGAAGGTTATTTCCTCAATTTCTATTTAAGTGTTGGTTATTTAATCAATTTTTCCAAAAATGAACGCATAAGGGGCGTCTGATACTAATTTCGGCCATTTGCTTTGGCGGTTCTTGGTTCGCGGTCAAGTCTTGGTCGGTTCATGGTATCTGGAGATATATCTCTTGTATAGGGAACCGAGAGATGAGTATTTTTTCCGTAAATACGAGTTATAAGTTGTATCAAATACGATTTTTCCACAGATAAACGGTCATGTTTTGAGATATCGAGGACATTTCATTTTACAGACTTTCAATTTCAATTTTTAAATTGCTTATTGCTTCTATGGAATGCGGGGAACCGGCCATAGCATCAATGGGAAGTGGGGAACCGGCCATGGCATCAATGGGAGCTGGGGAACCGGCCATGGCATCAATGGGAGCTGGGGAACCGGCCATAGCCTTCAGTGGTAGCTGGGGAACCGGCCATGGCATCATTGGGAGCTGGGGAACCGGCCATGGTCTTCAGTGGGAGCTGGGGAACCGGCCATGCATCAATGGGAGCTGGGGAACCGGCCATGGGTGATTTTTTTGTAAATACGCCAGAAAGTTGTATCGTTTTGAAATAATGAGGTCAAACATGTGCTAAATACGAAATTTTCCACTAATTTATGATCCATTTTGAAGGGAGAACTACAAGAAAGCAAGAGTTTGGTGACAATAAGCCCTTAGATTGTTTGAAGAGCGCTATACAGAGAACTTCCATTCGACATTATAAAGTTATTTCAGGGCGGTAACACTTGGTATGCTGCTGGAGAGCAACTGAACGAATGGAAAGTGTACTAAGGCCTGGGGAAGAAGAGCACCCAGTTACAATACACGATGACGAGAATAAAACAAGTTCGAGAGAGCAGGGCACGGACGATGGATCGAGCGAGATAAGCAGTATGATCCGTGCTGGAAGAAGCTATAGGCCGCCAAGCAGGTAGATGCGGAGAGCCGTCGTGACAGCTGCGACGGCGACCGCGAGCCTGGGGAACTGCCGGGCGACAACCGAGAGCGTCGTGAGCCCGATGCCAATCAGCCAGAGGAGGAAGGCGAGGAAGACTTGCTCGGCGTTGCTGGACGCGGCCGCGCTCGTGGTCAGATGGTGCATGAGGAGGAGGGCGCCGAGTATCACGAAGATGCGGCCAGAGTCCAGCAGCAGCTGCCGGAGATGACCGGCCGCGAGGACGCGACGCCGGCCGTCCATCCCGGCCTGCCTCTTGAGGCGTCGGAGGCAACACATCACCCATTCTGCCATTGCCATTGTAATGATACTTGCCGGTTTGGTGTTAGTATGTCGGATGGAAGCGCGCACGGCCCCTCCGGATTTATAGTAGTCTCAGTCAAGAGGGGATTTTGTTTATTTGAAATCCAAGAGGGGTTTTTTTGGAATTACGCACTGGACATCGCGATCATCCCTTGACAATTAAAACGGCTCATGGCACGGCAGGCAAGGTCACAAGGCCTCCTCGTCAACGCAACAGGATAGGCATTCCGAGAAATTGAAATCATATCGCTGTTCTTGCCCGATCCAACGGTCACAAATCACGGAATGGCAAATCAGAGGTAGAGAAGCGGCACGGCCAGATACCCCTGTTTCTCACCTCTTCCAAAAGCTCTTTTGATAGCGCCAAGAAAAAAAAACGGCACGGGTTTGTTTTAACATGGAATTGCTCCCAAACAATCCCAGGGGTACCACGCTACCACCATCAGACACTAGTACGTTCCAAAAAAAAACTATCAGTCCATCCAACAAGAGTTGGACTGTCCTTGTAATCAATCTTTCATCTGGTTTCTCACTTCTCGACGGAATGCATCTTTTTTAATACAGAAACTTTTTTTTTCCAAAATCGAATTGTTTCGTATGAAACTATTGTAACATATCTATCTATAGAGAAAGAAAGTAATCAAGTCTAGAGGTAGAAGAAGACCAGCGTTACGAGCATCTCCTCCTTTTTAGTCCTAGATGCACCACTATCTACGCACAAGCACGCCAAGGCACATTGCGTACCACAAAGCAGTCTGCACATCATGACGCTGCAAACCCAGACCGGGCGTCTTTCTGCATGACATGAATTAAACATTATTATGCACCGATGTATTATGCGGCTATATTAGCCTATCGTCGCTATTGCGCTATCTGGCTTGTAGATTCCGAATTTGGAACCCGGCAAGAGTACTGTTTGGTAAATCGACTAGAGTTAAGAATAATATGCTGAATTTTGTTCTTTCCCTGGGAACTACTTCTGACGTAGTGCATATTGAGGAGTCTGTTGTGTGTAATGATGGAGACGATGCTCTTATCTGGAAGCTGAAATCTTTAGTTTTGTACAGAATGAAATCTTGATGCGATGTTATCAACTTCAGAGGAGTTGTCCCCGTTTTTATTCGTACTGTTTGGAAATTAACCATACCTCCTAGAGTTCATACCTTTTCATGGTTTTTTTTAGATCAAGAGGGCACCATCCAACGGATGCCCCAGTTTCCATTACCAGAAACCAGCAAATAGTTCTTACAGTCTGAGCACATCAAAAGCCAAGGAATTTTTAGAAGCTCACAGCTGAGCAAACCGAAGGCCCCCAGAAGTCCTAAGAGAACAAAAAACATCATTCATTTCCTGACATTCATAAAACCACTAAGAAACTTTAGATAAGAAATATCTTCTTTCTCCTCTGATCGTGCAGCTTAGCGCGTCTCTGCAAATCAAGGACGATAGAGGTGGATCGATGGGCATCTAGCACAAGTCAGCCTATTAAGTTCTTCAAATATGCAGACAGCCGCGTCAGTTCCTCAGGGATTTCATCAGACTCAACCTCTGTTCCTTCCACACCTGCATTGACATTTATACTCAATCTATTCCCGGACACAAAGTCAGTGGCGCATGCAATTTTTCCTCCAACATTTTGCAAAACATATTCGCATTGGGCATCATCTCCTTCTTGAATAGCGGGTTCCAATCTCTTAGAAGCACAAGCATCTTTCTCCATATGGTTTTGACACTTGACCAGTTCTGTGATATGAAAATCATGTTATTTCTAATATTCCATAAACTCCATAAGACGACCGCACAAATGGTATTTAAAACGGCATTTTTCTTATTACTAAGCCAAAAACGAGCAACAGACTCAAAACTATAACCAATGTTCAAATCAAAAAAACTACCAACCATATCCCAAATGCTCTTTGCTACAATACATTCAAAAAACAAATGGTTAATTAATTCAATTTCATCACAAAAGCTGCACAAAACACCTTTATCGAAACCCCTTTTTAACAAATTGTTTTTGGTCATGATCTTGTTATGTGAAAGGAGCCAAAGAAAGAAATGAATTTTTGGAGGAACTATCAAACTCCAAACCGCAGGAATGAAAATAGGTAAAACTCCTCTGAAATTGATGATGGCATAAAGAGAATTCACTGAATAAATCCCACTACTATTATACTGTCAAATCAAAGCATCTTCTTCATCCACAAAATTGATGTTGTTAAATATTTCCTTTAATTCAAACCATCTAATCATCATCTCTTTGTGAAATTCCTTCTAAACGTGCATTTAAAGTTAGTGCCATCCCAAATTTCTGCAATGGTAAGACCTTTTTCATTAACTATCACGTACAAATCCCAAAATTGGGTAGCTAAACAAGAATGACCAAACCAAATATCTTCCCAAAATCTAATCTTATTCCCGTTCCCCACATTCCATTTATAACCAAATTTGGTTGCCTGCATAGCCCACAAAATCCCTTTCCAAAAAACAGAAGCATGATCCGCATCACATAGAAAAATATTTGGGTTGTTTGTCTTATATTTGAAACGAATCAAGTCTTTCCACTGTCTATTTTCCTTCGAACAAAACCTTTTTATCCAAGACGCCAAAAGACACATATTTAAATCTCTAAGGTTAGGAATCCCAAGACCATTAAAACTTTTCTCCATACACACCAAATGCCAATTAGCTAAATGCAATTTATTATGCCCCTCAAAATTATTCCAAAGACAGTGCGCCATATGAGAGTTAATCAGGTCTAAAGCCCATTTAGGAAATTTAAAGAAAGAAAGAAGGTAGAGGGGTATACTAGCCAGCAATTCTTTTCAAAATCTTAGACCTGATAAGCACTAGACGACCACTATAAGAAAGAAGTTTGCCCCTCCAACCAGCAATTCTTTTCAAAATCTTATCAATCATAGGTTGAAAATCCTCTCTTTTAATCTTATTGTAATGAAGAGGAATACCCAGGTACTTAATGGGGAAAGAACCAATTTTACAACAAAAATGCTTGCATATTTTTCAACTTCATCTTTGTCACACCCAATAGCAATCAATTCACTTTTATGAAAATTAATTCTCATTCCCGACATTTGCTCAAAACAAGTCAAGAACCACTTTAAATGTAGGACAATTCTCGCATCATTCTTAATAAACAGAAGAGTGTTATCTGCATACTGCAAACTAGTTATACCTCCAGGACAGAAATTATCACTCAAACCACTAATTAAACCAGCATTGACAGCTTTATGCAAAATCCTAGCAAAGACATCTGCAACCAAATTAAAAAGAATGGGGGAAAGAGGGTCCCCTTGCCTCAAACCTTTACCAGTAAGAAAAAAGTTACTCTCAACATTGTTTATCTTAACCCCCACCGAACCTTTATTTAAAACAGAAAGAATTCAGCTTTGCCACATGACTCCGAAACCTCTTTTGGACAGAATATCAAGCAAGAAATTCCAATTTACCATATCATATGCTTTCTCATAATCCAGTTTGAGCACTAAACCTTTATTTTTATCCTGATGAATTTTGTGAATAACCTCATGAGCAGTTACCACACTTTCCAAAATGAATCTATTTTCAATGAAAGCGATCTGATTATGCAAGATAATTCTATTACAAATAGGACCAATTCTATTGGTTAAGACCTTAGTAATAATTTTGTAGCTACAATTCAGCAGACTAATAGGTCGAAATTGCTTTATGCTTCTTGCATTATTTTCTTTAGGGATCAGAGAGATCATGGCATAGTTAAGTCTACACAAATCCAGCTCACCATTTTCAAGGTCATGAAACAGATCCATCAAATCCTTTTTAATGATGTTCTAGTACTTTGATTAAAGAAAAAAGGAATACCATCCGGACTGGGTGCACCATCAGAATAAGAATCAAAAACTACTTTTTTACCTCTTCTTCCGAAAAAGGAACTTCTAATCGTAAGTTTTCATTAACAGAGATCTTAACTCCTAAATTGAAAAAATTATCATCTAGATTAATGTTGGGTTTAGCTTCAAACCCAAAGAGAGTTTTATAATAATCACAAGCAATTTTAATCATCTCATTAGTATCATACACCGCACCCTTCGGTCCATCGAGAACAGTAATCATACTTTTTCTTCTCCTTTGGTTAGCAACTGCATGAAAATATTTCGTATTTCTATCTCCTTTGTAGGATCGAAGTATACGAATATAGCAATCAGAGGGGGGGTGAATGATTGTATGGAAGCTAAAATCAAATTTTTGATCTATTAAAAGTTCACCCCAAAACAGAACCAAATAATTGCCTCGTTTTCGACAAAAACAGAATGACAGAGGTTCGGTAAAACGCGAATTCCCGGAGATCCAACCGTCGGCTCGATCTGAAATTTGGACACAAGAAACTAGATTCTAACACGCATCGAACCCAAAAAGAATCAGCTCGATCGGACTTACAGATCAAAAGTTATGAACCTCGCAAACTTGCTGTGACAGAAGATGACGAGAATTGATCTAACGTAAACTTGAAGGTTTAACAGAAACGACAAAAGTTTAATCAACTAAACTTAGAGAAACCCTAAATCAATTATATAGAAAGGTTTTGATGGATCAAGTCAAGATAAAACTCAAAGAACAAAAAACCAATCTAGAAAAGAACAAGCATGCAAACAAGAACCAAAACAGGAAACACTGTAGCAACGCGGTTACTGTAGCACGCAAGGATCTAGAAGAATTGATCTTTATTTCTTTTGTCTAAAGTACTCTCATCAAAAGAGTACAAACCCTGAAACTGAGCTTGAGGCTCTCAATGCGCACAACTCCGATTGATGCCCTTCAACAGGAGACACCCCTCCTATTTAAAGGAGCAAAACACAAGGAGTTCTGAATACAATTCCTAATGTAGAAGGAGTATATATTCAACACAACTCCTCTTGGCCCAACCTGGCCGAGTACAACTCTTGCACGCGTATGGCAACCCTACCATACTCACGTGACTAACACTTTGCACGCGTATGGCCACCTGCCATACTCACGTGACTAACACTTTGCACGTGAATGACCTCCTGCCATTCTCACGTGACTAACCATTCTTCATGTGCACCATTCTCTTAGCCCGAACGTCCCGCATGACATCCTTCACCACCAAGACCTCAGTTCCTCCCTGAACCTAGTCCCGAACCTCAGCTCCTCCATGAACCTAGTTCCGGTCCCGTCATCGACAACGTTCGTCTTCGAGCAATACCTGCACATGAACAAACCACAAAACAATTCCGAGCACAAGTCCACGACTTGACTCACATCAATCCATGCAAATACTCACACGAGCATTGCATAAAGTCCACTTCAAGCATCATGAAATTCTCACAAATTTCATAATCTCAAAAACAAATCAAACACAATTTCAATTTTTCTCAAAACCCTAATCGAGCAAAAACGCATTCACGACGGACCAAAAAATATGGTCCGGCGTACACATGAAAAAGTCACTCAAAAAACCATTCACGACGGACCAACAAAATCGGTCCGGTGTACAAGTGAAAGTCTCGGTTTCAAGAAGAAATCATTCCGGCGAAAACACGTTCACGACAGACTAAAAGAAATCAGTCCGTCGTACATGCGAAATCAATCCTCAAAAAGCCGCTCACGACTGACCAAAGAAATTGGTCCGACGTACATGCAAAACTTACTGGTTTCTTGGAAAATTGAGTCCGGCTCATGAGCTCAAAAGCACGTCCACGGTAGACCCAAAAACTTGGTCCGGCGCAAACACAAAATCGGTTCGGCGCAAAAGGGAAACTCTCTGTTTTTGAGAATTTGGTCCGGCACAAGAAAAAGATACACTATTTCTTGTCAACTTGTCAAACACATGCACAAACACATTTTGCAAATTCAATTCTAAGCCAATTTTTCAGCACATGATTTCACAATCTCCCCCTTGATGAAAACATTGGCAACACCACTTAGAATTGAACATTTGGCATTCACTTTACAAAAGATTTTGAAATCCAAAGGATCAAGGACCAAAAAGAGAAAACACAGAATTCCCCCTTTGACCAAAATGCAAAACAAAATTTCCCCTTGAGAAGGAAAATGTGTGTGAATGTGCAATGTGCCCAAAAATTTCAAAATTCTCCAAACTTCTCCCAAAATTCTCAAATTTCCACAAACAAACAACTCCCCCTTTTTCTTCTCCCCCTTTTTCCTTAAACTTTTCAACGATTCCCAAATTTCTCCCCCTTTGACAATGGATTCATCAAGAGTACAAAAGAGAGAACAGGTTCAAAATTTTTCCTGTAGCAAAGATTTCACAAGGAGAAACAAGGGAGTGCCAAGATAGGAAAAGATGAGCTCATTCGATCATATAACCTTATATATCACATAACATGCAAAATACATGATCTTGATGTGATTTTAGCAAGTTAGGGAATGACATGCATCTCAACCTCAATTCAGTCAACTATAGCCAAGTACTAAACAAAACCTTTAGTAGAAAAATAAAGGCTCAAAGTTGAAGCAAATAACAAATCAGGGCGAGCAAGTAGTTTCAACTCCAATCTAGTGGACCAATTTAATCTTTAAACAGTAAACTGCATGTGGCATGCTTGAAGCATACTTCTTTATTTCCTTGGAGTGGCATGCTTGAAGCATACATCTTGTCTTTTGAGGGAATGGCATGCTTGAAGCATACATCTTATCTTTTAGGGAAAGCATCCTGAAGCTCATAACTTGAGGCTTTTGCTTTTAACAACCCTTTTTTATTGATTCCCTTTTCTTTTCATTTTTCTTTGATTATAAACATGCAAAAGTGATTAAAAGGTCTTATGAAAGAGTAAAGTTGAAACCACACTTGCTTCATAGCCCAAATTTGTCAAGAGGATTCAATATCAAGCCTAGAAGAGTGAGATATCACAGAGTATTTAGCTATAGGTAATCAGTCCATGGAATTCCACAATGTCATTTTTAGTTCAAGTGAGACAATTATATTATCATATATTAGCTCAATTACATAACATATAAAGAAATATGATAAAGTGAGCTTATCAAATGAAAGAACTTGGCAAGAAAACTCCCCCTCAAAACAAACCCATTGGATGAACAATCCCAAGTTCTCCTCGAATAAAAGCAAAACGAGAAGAAGACAAAGGTTTTGTGAAAATGTCTGCCAATTGATGTTCAGTATCCACATGATGAAGCACAATGTTGCCTTTTTCAACATGATCTCTAAGAAAGTGAAATATGATGTCAATGTGTTTTGTTCTAGAGTGTTGCACGGGGTTCTTAGCAATGCAAATTGCACTAGTGTTATCACACAAAAGAGGAACACTATCCAAATTAACCCCATAATCTTTAAGTGTAGCTACTATCCAAAGAATTTGAGAACAACAACTAGCAAAGCTGACCTACATATTCAGGTCGTGATTGATTGTGCAACAGAAGATTGTTTTCTAGATGACCATGCAATAAGAGAATTGCCCAAGAAATGACATGTACCAGATGTACTTTTTCTATCAATTCTATATCCTCCAAAATCAGCATCAGAAAAGGCTCTTAAACTAAT
Source organism: Rhipidocladum racemiflorum (assembly GCA_036346355.1). Taxonomy (NCBI): domain Eukaryota; kingdom Viridiplantae; phylum Streptophyta; class Magnoliopsida; order Poales; family Poaceae; genus Rhipidocladum; species Rhipidocladum racemiflorum. Next base: position 75,918,306 of record CM070579.1, read on the forward strand.
GCATGAAGAAGTAGAAAGCCAAATGCCAAAATCTTGAGTTCCATGAAGATACCTGAAAATTCGCATGACAGCTTGTCGATGTGAAGCACGTGGGGAAGCTTGAAAACGAGCACACAAGCACACAGCAAATTGTATATCCGGCCTTGATGCAGTGAGGTACAAAAGTGAACCTATCATGCTTCTATATTCTTTTTGATCAACCGGCTCACCATCTTCATCCGGATCAAGTGTGCAAGCGCTCTCCATGGGTGTCATGATCGGTTTGCTGTTTTCCATCCTAAATCTATGCAACAAGTCTTTTGTGTATTTGCTTTGATGCACAAAAGTACCATCCTTTGTTTGCTTGATTTGAAATCCCAAAAAGTATGTCAACTCACCCATCATACTCATCTCAAACTCCTTCCTCATTGTTTCTGAAAACTCAGACACTAAAACATGAGAGGAACCACTAAAGATAATATCATCAACATAAATCTGAACGAATAGTTGATCATTGCCTTGCTTGAGTAAAAAGAGAGTTTTGTCAACCTTTCTCATTGAAAACCCCCTTTCAAGTAAAAAGGTTTTTAGCCTATCATACCATGCTCTAGGGGTTTGTTTCAAACCATACAAAGCTTTTGATAGTTTGAACACATGATTTGGAAACTTTGGATTTTCAAAACCAGGTGGTTGCTTGACAAAAACCTCCTCATTTATGTAGCCATTAAGAAAAGCACTTTTCACATCCATTTGATACAATTTGAAACCTTTGGATGCAGCAAATGCTAAAAGGATTCTAATGGCTTCAATTCTAGCAACAGGAGCAAAGGTTTCATCAAAATCTAAGCCTTCAATTTGAGTGTAACCTTGAGCAACCAATCTAGCCTTGTTTCTAATAACAACACCATCCTCACTTTGTTTATTTTTGAAAACCCATCTAGTTCCAATAACATTAAAATCAGGAGGTGGTGAGACAAGTTTCCAAACTTTATTTCGTTCAAAATTCTCTAATTCTTCATGCATGGCATTGATCCAAGATTCGTCAGATAATGCATGAGATATATCTTTGGGTTCAAAAGAAGCAACTAAAGCAGAATGAGCATGAGTGTCAGAATGAATAAACCTGGATCGAGTGACTCTCTCATTTAGGTCTCCAATCATTTGTTCAGATGGATGCATTTTTTGAATGTGCAAGGGAGCATTGGCTTTTGAGACTTCTCCTTCTCCTTCTTCATTTTCAGCATGTACAGATGATGTTGTAGCTTGAGGATGGTTAGCTGTAGGTGATGTAGTAGTAGGTGCCAAAGGTGCTACAGCTTGTTGTGCATTAGGAAGAGTCAAGACCTCATCTTCAACATCATCATTATCTTCAAAGATTTTCTCCCCTGAACATATGCGTCTGTACCTGCATCACTTAGACTAGTGCCTGGACTAGACTCATCAAAAGTAACTTCACAAGTTTCCACAATTTTGTTAGTCTCCGAAACAAGCACACGATAGCCTCGAGTATGAGCAGGATATCCAAGAAAAATGCCATCAGTTGATCTAGCTTCAAATTTATCAAGATTTCCAGATTTCAAGACAAAACATTTGCATCCAAAAACTCGAAAGTGAGAAACAGAAGGTCTATGTCCAAACCGAAGCTCATATGGAGTCTTACCCAATTTTGATCTCAGAAACACACGGTTTGAAACATAACAAGCAGTTGAAATCGCTTCAGCCCAAAAATTTCTAGGAGTGTGATGCTCATCTAGCATAGTTCTAGCCATTTCAACTAACGTTCTATTTTTCCTTTCAACTACACCATTTTGTTGAGGCACTCTAGGAGATGAAAATTGATGATCAATTCCTTTTTCAGCACAAAAGAGATCAAAGGAAGCATTTTTGAATTCAGTTCCATTATCACTTCTAATAGCTTTGAGAGCTCCTGGATGGTCAACAAAAAGCCTAAGAACAAGACTTCTAAAATGACTAAAAGCCTCATCTTTAGATGCCATAAAATACACCCAAGAGTATCTAGAAAAATCATCAACAATCACAAGCACATACCGTTTGCCTCTAAAGGATTGAACTAGAGATGGTCCAACTGTATCAAGATGTAGAAGCTGTCCTGGAGCGTTTGTCATCACCATGGTAAGAGATGTGAACCTGCAATCATCTTACCATGTCTACAAGAAGAACATACTAGATTGCTATCACCCTTAAGCTTAGGCAAGCCACGTATGAGATCTAAACCACTTACACGAGTAAGATGATCAAAACCAACATGATCAAGTCTACGATGCCAAAAGAATAAATCTTTAGAAACATTGGCAATTAGACACCTATGCTTAGAAGAAGGTGATGCATCAAAATCAGCTTTAAATACTCTTCCAAAAAGAGAAATTTTGAACACAAGATCACCTGAAGCATCTAGCACTTTGCATTCATTTTTCTTAAAGCTTATCTCAAGATCTTCATCAAGCATTTGTGAGACAGAAAGCAAGTTATATTTCAAATTTTCAACAAGAGCCACATCTTTGAACATAAATTTGTCACTTACCTTTATTGTACCTTTTGCCACAACAGAAGAGGAAGAAGCATCTCCAAAAGTAACACTTTCAGCACGAGATGCACGAGTGAGGGAGGAGAACCAATTTTTATCACCGGACATGTGGCCTGAGCATCCGGAATTCACTAGCCATATGTTCTCCTTCCTCGCGCGAGAAGCCTACATAGCAAAACATGTCGAGGTCTCAGTACTGGGGTTAGAACTCAGATTTTTGGGAATCCAGTACTGAGGCACACGACACAACAAAGTAGGCACAACACGAGCATTCTTATGCATAAAATCAGATTTGCCCTTTCTCGTGTCTTTAGCAACAAAAGGTGTTTGCTTCACCCTAGGCACATAATGAAAAATGAAACGTGCCTGTTTGAAATTAGACCTAGCCTTAGTCATTTCTTTCTTTTCTTGTTTGGCTAGTCTAAAGCAAAAATCTACTAGATGTCCATCTCTACCACAATGAGTGCAAGTGTACTTAACATGAGGTTTTGCTTTAACAGTAGAAGCACATTTTGCATTCATCATAGTAGAAGAAAGAAAACCAGCAGATTTAAAAGCAATCTTTTTACGTTCATTGAGAATCTCAATTTTGTCATTGCGAGGAGCGTGAACAACAGTGCAAGGTTTAGTTTCAAATGACGTATGAAGATCAAAACCTAAACCTTTCTTGTTTGAGCTAACCTTAGATTGATCCAAAATCATGTTTAATCTTTTCTTGCCATTAGTGAATCGTTCCAAAGAACTTTGCAAGTAATCAACTTTCTTGGCAAGAGTTAAACAATTATTGCAAAGATTATCAACCTTCTCTTTACATTTTACGACAAGTAGAGCATGAAAGAACCTCATGTGTAAGCAGATTATCAGTTATTTGAGAAACCCTAGAATTTGCATCTTTTAACTTCAATTCAAGAGTTGAGCATTTAGAACAAGAAGTTGAACCATGCAATTCATCAGTGGAACAGCTAGCATTTTTAACACGTTTCTCATTTTTCTCATTTAGATGTAACAGAAGAGCATGTTCTTTCCTAAGCAAGGTGAGCTCATTGTAAATTAAGTCACATGATTTGCAAGTATCATCATCAGGAATCAAGGTCTTAAGTCTAGCAATTTCAGCATTCAATGACTTCACAAGAATATCATGTTTCTTAATTTTTCTATCACATTTGTCAAGCAATTTTCCAAGACGAGCAACAAAGAATAGCTAATTCATCATAAGAAGGATCTACCTCATTGAAGTCATTTGTCTTGATCGTCCTCGGTGAAGCTATCCTTGCTGCTTGCCATGAGACACAACCCTGTCAAGTCATGTTTGCTTGGAGTTGCATCGTCCTCGCTGCTCTCCGAGTCCACATCGCTCAAATTGACTTGTTCAAGAGCGGAAAGAACTCGATGAACCACTTTGCGGTTGATGAAGCTCTTCTTTTTCCTGTCATTTGAAGAGAATCTTTTCTTCTCATATCTTCTGTCGTTGTCCTTCTCCTCCTTTGATGTTTTACCTGCAAGCTTTGGACAATTTGATCTCATGTGGTTGAGATCACCACACTCGTAACACCTTGGAGGACCACCTCTTTTTCTCATTCTCACATTCTGCAAGGCTTTGTTAAAACGAGAAGAGAGTAGTGCCAAGTCTTCTTTAGGAAATTCTTCAATTTGCTCATCTGTTAAAGAAGACACGGAGGACAAGGCAAAGCTAGAAGAAGAATTTGCATTTGACATGTTAGGGTTAGAGATCAAAGCAATTGATTTAATATTACCTTTCCTTGCAAGAACATCCAACTCATGAGTTTTCAATTTAGAATACAGAACATCTAATGTAAGTGTACTCATGACAGTAGATTCTCTAATGGATGTAACTTTCATCTCCCAAATAGACATGTCTAAAGCACCAAGCAATTGTCTAGCATTAGCAGCATCATCAAAGCTAACTCCAACAGCACGAAAATTACTAAGAATTTTATTGAAACGTGCAAAGAAGTCATCTAGCGACTCACCGGGTTTCATCTCAAATCGCATGTATTCTTTTTTGTAAAGATCTTGACGAACCTCTTTAATAGTGTTAGAACCCTCATGGTAATCACAAAGAGATTTCCATACCTCATATGCGGATTTGAGATGGATCACACGGTCAAAGTCGCTGCGTCCCAAACCTTGGATGATCAAGTTGCACGCCTTGCTTGCTTCAACATGTGTGCGATTGGTGTCGTTGACGTTGTCGTTTGCAGGGACTTCATATGGCTTGTAGACCTTCTCCCAAATTGTGAAGCCTTGTGCTTGGATGAATGCCTCCATCTTGGCCTTCCAAAACTGAAAATCAACACCATCGAACACACATGGTTTTGTCGAATAACGATCCATTAATCTAATCACCGGTTAAGATAGATTAGAAAAACCTATCTCTGATACCACTTGTAGGATCAAAGTATACGAATATAGCAATCAGAGGGGGGGTGAATGATTGTGCGGAAGCTAAAACCAAATTCTTGATCTATTAAAAGTTCACCCCAAAACAGAACCAAATAATTGCCTCGTTTTCGACAAAAACAGAATGACAGAGGTTCGGTAAAACGCGAATTCCCAAAGATCCAACCGTCGGCTCGATCTGAAATTTGGACACAAGAAACTAGATTCTAACACGCATCGAACCCAAAAAGAATCAGCTCGATCAGACTTACAGATCAAAAGTTATGAACCTCGCAAACTTGTTGTGACAGAAGATGACGAGAATTGATCTAACGTAAACTTGAAGGTTTAACAGAAACGACAAAAGTTTAATCAACTAAACTTAGAGAAACCCTAAATCAATTCTCTAGAAAGGTTTTGATGGATCAAATCAAGATAAAACTCAAAGAACAAAAAACCAATCTAGAAAAGAACAAGCATGCAAACAAGAACCAAAACAGGAAACACTATAGCAACGCGGTTACTGTAGCACGCAAGGATCTAGAAGAATTGATCTTTATTTCTTTTGTCTAAAGTACTCTCATCAAAAGAGTACAAACCCTAAAACTGAGCTTGAGGCTCTCAATGCGCACAGCTCCGATTGATGCCCTTTAACAGGAGACACCCCTCCTATTTAAAGGAGCAAAACACAAGGAGTTCTGAATACAATTCCTAATGTAGAAGGAGTATGTATTCAACACAACTCCTCTTGGCCCAACCTGGCCGAGTACAACTCTTGCACGCGTATGGCAACCCTACCATACTCACGTGACTAACACTTTGCACGCGTATGGCCACCTGCCATACTCACGTGACTAACACTTTGCACGTGAATGACCTCCAGCCATTCTCACGTGACTAACCATTCTTCATGTGCACCATTCTCTTAGCCCGAACGTCCCGCATGACATCCTTGACCACCAAGATCTCAGTTCCTCTCTGAACCTAGTCCCGAACCTCAGCTCCTCCATGAACCTAGTTCCGGTCCCGTCATCGACCACGTTCGTCTTCGAACTATACCTGCACATGAACATACCACAAAACAATTCCGAGCACAAGTCCACGACTTGACTCACATCAATCCATGCAAATACTCACACGAGTATTGCATAAAGTTCACTTCAAGCATCATGAAATTCTCACAAATTTCATAATCTCAAAAACAAATCAAACACAATTCCAATTTTGCTCAAAACCCTAATCGAGCAAAAACGCATTCACGACGGACCAAAAAATATGGTCCGGCGTACACATGAAAAAGTCACTCAAAAAACCATTCACGACGGACCAACAAAATCGGTCCGGTGTACAAGTGAAAGTCTCGGTTTCAAGAAGAAATCATTCCGGCGAAAACACGTTCACGACAGACTAAAAGAAATCAGTCCGTCGTACATGCGAAATCAATCCTCAAAAAGCCGTTCACGACTGACCAAAGAAATTGGTCCGACGTACATGCAAAACTTACTGGTTTCTTGGAAAATTGAGTCCGGCTCATGAGCTCAAAAGCACGTCCACGGCAGACCCAAAAACTTGGTCCGGCGCAAACACAAAATCGGTTCGGCGCAAAAGGGAAACTCTCTGTTTTTGAGAATTTGGTCCGGCACAAGAAAAAGATACACTATTTCTTGTCAACTTGTCAAACACATGCACAAACACATTTTGCAAATTGAATTATAAGCCAATTTTTCAGCACATGATTTCACATCCTTCTTTAATATTTCTTTCCCTAGCTCTTTGTCTAAATTTAGTTTCTTCCATAGCCCAAATCTTCTCTAACTCTCTTTTTACAAAAGACCACCTACCTTTTTCTTCGAAGGTGAGCGATCTAGATTCATAAAGGACATCTAGATTCTCAAACTCCTCAAGAAGCAACTTCTTCTTTCTTTTAATTTCAGATTCAATATTAGCACACCAACCCTTTGTAATTTGTCTTATCTTTCTAATCTTAAGTTGCCATTTATCTAGCGCACTCCTCCCTCTAGCAGGGGTGGTCCAAGCTTTAAGAATTATGTTATCGAAATCATCACGCAAGAGCCACCATTTTTCAAACTTGTATATAGGTTTAGTACTGATACCCTTACTTCCAGAATCCTAGAGGACAGGTGTATGATCACTACCAATCCTAGCAAGAGAGGACACAATAGCCATAGGGAACTTTTCCTCAAACGAAGTACTACAAAACACTCTATCAATCACTGACATGATTATATTCTCTTGATTGTTAGACCAAGTAAAATGTCTTCCAGTCAACTGCATTTCCATGAGCCCCCACATGTTTATCCATTCATTAAACTTATCACACCACTTGAGATATACTTTCCCATTATTTTTATCATACTGAGATCTAACAAGATTAAAATCACCCCCCAACATGATTGGAGTATGATCATCACTTATAAAAATTTCATGAAGCTCAGAAATAAACGCTTGTTTCCCATCCTCATAAGGAGACCCATAAACAGAAACAAGTCTCCAAACAAAATCATTCTCTTTGTTCTTAATTAGACACTGAATAGAAAACTCTCTTATCTCAACATTCAAAATTTCCATAACATCTAGGTTAATTCCAACCAAAATACCACCTACAGTGGCTTTGGCTAGAAGCCAGTGCCATTCAAAATTTTTTGAGCTACTAATAGTATTAAGAAAAGATACACTAAAATTTTCTCTCTTAGTCTCTTGGAACCCAACGAAATCAACTCTATGATTTCTAATCAGATCCATTAAACAATGAGTTTTCCCTGGTTGTCCAAGACCTCTAATATTCCAAAAAATGCCTCTCATTTCCCTCTCATTTTCATGGGGTGCTTGCCCCGTTTATATTTTCCTACCATAGTCCATCCTTCTAAGTTAGACTCATTAATATCCCTATCCTCATTTTCCTTCAGAGAAATAGGAGAGGAAACATTTATATTCTCATTCACCAGAGGGAAATCAGTAATATCTCTATCCTCATTCTCCTTCAGAGAAACAGGAGGGGGAAGAGGGGAAACATCAATATGTTCAACTTTATTTTTATTTATATTGGCTAAGTCTCCAACAGAGATATTTTGCCCAAAATTTCGCAACCTAACAGCATCAATCTCTTTACACACAGCAATATTTTCCATTTTTTCCAAATCTAAGTTTCCCATTACTATATCTACTCTCTCTGAGAGCATATTTAGATCATGCATTTTAAAGAAATCAAAAGAGCTCTTAGAAGTTATACCTTTAGGTTTGGGAAGATTCTCCAAATTCTGCTGCTGTTGGAGCTCCTTGGCCTTCTGTAATATAGATTTACCTTGATCATCCACCCGTTTACTTCTCCTTTTACTTGGAATTGGACCCCCACTGTTGCTGTCTCTTATGAACACCCCTATTATGCATACATCCAACATTGTCAGTTTGTTGCTCTTTGCCAACTCCATCATTCTTTACCACCTTTTTCAAACTACTATCATTTTCTTGATGTTTTTGAGCAATGGATATCTGAGAATCATTTGCCTCACTTCTAGCACTCTCTTTAGAATGAAACAAATATTGTTCAAACGAATCTTCCATAATTCCTGATTCTGCTTCTATATAATCACTCAATTCCTCATCCGGCCCAATCATTTCTAAATCTCGAAGTATTCTATAGCAATTGTCATTTCTAGATATCTCATCATCATACATTCTACTAGCATTCTCATGAAACATTTCCAACCAGGTTTTTTCAACATCACCCGAAACTGTATCAATCATTATAGTACTTCTAAGATTATCATCCACCTTATCATCTACAGCTTTTCCTTTATAATCTGAAGCTTTATTACCAGCAGCAGCTATGCAGCCATTCTTAGACGAGTCAGCATTTAAATGATCATCTCCAGAATTATTTTGTTCAGTGTCCATCTTATCTTTCAGATTATCATTCTTCTTCCCATCCTCATCCAAATCATCAAAATCATCCTCATTATCATCATCATCTTGATCATTATTATCTGCCGACTCCAATGATTCATTTTTTTCCACCAAAACATTGATCATGAACAATATTTTTTTTTGCCACCATCACTCTTTGTTGAGGTATTTTAGTGGGATCCCTACAAGCAATTTGAACCCTAACAACTTCATAGAAACTCTTAAACAAGCCGGTCCAATCCACATTAAGCAAAATACCAAAGCAGGAAGCTATTTGTTCAAAAACTTTCCAAGTGCACCATTTGGGTGGTATACCCCTAATTTGAATCTACACTTCTTGGAGCTCATCAAAAACATCCAGTTCGCCTTTCCAAGCTTCAACATACACCGTCACCCCGGGTTTGTTAAGGTTAAAACTAGGGAGCAAGGCTAAATCAGAGACTTTATTTTGAGGAGGAAAGTGGACTAGAAACCTAAATTTCTCCAATTCTCTAATCTGCCAAGGCCATTTAGCATCAAAAATATCTGCTAAATTTTTCTCCAACTCAGTAAGAGTGATTTCTCCTTGATCAATAGTCATGATTCCACAATTCTTAAAACGGAATTCAGAACTCACACTTGACTCAGGGACTTCAAGTTGAAAAAACCCCAAACCACCCGCAGCACTACCAATGAATCTAGCACCTTGTTGAGGTTTAACACGGGCTGGACAGAACTCAACTTGATGACCGGTTTCTTCACAAATAAAACTGAGTTTCGGATTCTTACAATTTCCCACCAAGTGACCCGGTTCACCACAGTTATAGGCTTATAGCAAATAGAATTCACATATGATTGATCAATAATTGTTGGATCTGTGCTAGAAGAACCTTTACCCTGATTTTTCACAGCAGTTGGCAGATGAGAAATATTTGAGGAACTCTGACCTTGATGTCGCTGAGGTTGTGGAGGCTGAGGAGGTCGACCTGAGAACTGCTGGTTCGGGAGCCATTGATGCTGACCTCTCTTAGAAAATCTCCCGCGTTGTCCCCTCTGACCGCGCAACGGAGCCGGAGGTGGAAGATAATTTGAGTGGGAGACAAGACGTGGACGACCTCCCCTGTTTTTTCTGAACGAAGCAAAATCAGTAGGTCATGTTTTTTTATTGTCACATAGCTGAAATGTTTTTTTTAATTGTCACATTTTCAAAAAACAAAGTGGACAGGGATGCAGGCTCTAGCAAAGCCGGTCAGGAACTGGCCCTCTTGGCCGACGTGGCGGGAAGGAGGGAATTCTACCGAGTAAAAGACAGAGTACTCTGTAGGCCATGTTTGGATCCCTGGACTAATTGTTAGCTGGCTAAAAATTAGTCCTAGTCTATCCAAACAGGAAGACTAATAGGTGGGCTAATTTTTAGCCAACCCCTCAACTAACAATTAGTCCATTAGCTGGTGGAGAGGAGCTAATTTGGGCTAATAGTAGTTAACACGCTGAAAAAAGTCTGAAATACCCTCGCGCTGGCCTTATCCTCACTTCCTCACCCATGCGTCCACTCCACAGTCCGTTATAAAGGGCAAACATGACTTTTCTAAGAAATTAGCCTAACCTTTAGCCATGTATCCAAACAGCCCTAGGCTAATTTTAGATGGACTAATTATTAGCTGGCTAACAATTAGCTCTAGCTATTAGTCAGCTAACAATTAGTTTTAGGCCATCCAAACATGACCGTAGTATGCGTAGAAAAATATCCGATGATCTGCGGGATTCACCCATCACAGTCTTGCGTAAGGAAATTTTGTACACCGCAGCCTGGTCTATTTGACTTACACGCGGTCTTGCGCAAGGCTAATAATCTCTATACAAGACAACTAGCAATCTCTTATATAAGGTAGCTAGGATACCGTTTAACATTATCAACTTCAGGAGTAAAGCTTGAACCTTCTGCTGTGGTCGTTGGCGGGGGGCGGGGGTTGGGGATTGTTCTTCCATAAAACAGGATGTGCTGATGTGACAGCTGTGTAAAGTTTGAACCTTCGTACTTATTGTAACGAAGGCCATGTTTGGATCCCTGAACTAATTGTTAGCTGGCTAAAAATTAGCTCTAGTCTATCCAAACAGGAAGACTAATAGGTGGGCTAATTTTTAGCCAACCCCTTAGCTAACAATTAGTCCATTAGTTGGTGGAGAGGAGCTAATTTGGGCTAATAGCATGTAACACGCTGGGAAAAGTCTGCAATACCCTCGCACTGGCCTTATCCTTATTTCCTCACTTATTATGAGAGGGCAACATGACTTTTCTAAGAAATTAGTCCAACCATTAGTCATGTATCCAAACAGCCCTGGGCTAATTTTAGATGGACTAATTATTAGTTGGCTAACAATTAGCTCTAGCTATTAGCCAGCTAACAATTAGTTTTAGCCCATCCAAACATGGCCGAATACGATCAAATGAGCCCCATATATTTGACGACCGTGGGACCCCACATCACAATCTTGCTTAAAGTATCGATATTACAAATATGTTGTAGATTGAAACGTTTCTAGTGCGTCCAGAAGGCAAATATGTTGTAGATCTTGATTAAAGTATCGATATTACAAACATTCCATCAGCAAGAGTTGCTCTTAAAAATGACAGCTACATTCTTCATCTTATCTTGCCCAACAAAGCCGATCCGTTGGTTATTCTTATGAAGGTTGGTAAGGTTCCTGATTCTACTTACGATATGATTTGTGGTCTTGATCACCAAATTGAAGAGATCAAAGATGTTGGTAAATAGCTTAATGCACAGTACATTTTGTTGTATTGTTAGCTCTCTGGCTTAACAACTCAATTTACATGTGATTGAGCTGCCCATTAAGCATCCTAAGCTGTTTGAGAATCTTGGAATTGCCCAGCCAAAGGTTAGAATTTGTTTACTAGTTTGTACTTTGTTTGGCATCAATTGAGCCATTATTAAGTGCAAAAATATTTACACTTTCTTTTCCAGGGTGTCCTCCTTTATGGACCTCCAGGTAGGGTTCACCTTTTCGACAAAATTCATTCAAATTTCGAGAATTTCGCGCGTACCACTCCCCTTCGAACAAGAATTTCGTTCGGTTTACAGCTTAAATTAAAATAAAAAAATGAAAATTTTGAAAAAATTCCCTAAAATTAGTATTGATAGTTTTATGGCCTCTAGCATGAATATTTTTTTTGAAAAAAAAAATGAAGTTTGGATACATTTTTGAGCCACTTAAAATGTAGAAATTAGAAAATCCAAAAAAAAATAGAAGTATTTTTAGTAGCAATATTTATTCAAGTATGTCAAGTAGCAATATTTATTTCAACATATTCTATTAACAATATTTGTTCAATTATGTTTAGTAGCAACATTTGTTCAACTGTGTCAAGTAGCAATATTTGTTCAATTATGTCTGGTAGCAATATTTGTTGAAGTATATTTAGTAGCAATGGAAGACACCCGAAAATAGTACTATTTGTTCAAGTAATGATATTTGCATGCACAAAGATTATATTTCTATGGTATATTTTAATATGTTAATATTATCTAATATTGAAAAGCTTACTTCTTGTTGTATGCATGCATGAACTACCAAAACTTCTTGTTTCAATAATATTTTCTTACATTTTAACTTTATGTTGAATTTTATGTGATTATGTGAATACGTACTTTTGAACTCTTATTGATATGTGACAACTTTGTGATGGCTAGGTAAACATTCTTTCTTCATGTTGCATTGAGTCATTCTTTCTTCATGTTGCATTGAGTAACACTGTTTACTTCTATGGGATTTGAAATCATTCCATGTAAAGGGTGCTTCCATAGTTAGTTGGCATGTCACACACACACACACACACACACACACACACACACACACATATATATATATATATATATATATATATATATATATATATATATATATATATATATATATATATTTTTTTTATATATATATATATAGGGAACATATCTAGTGCTAATGACCATTGGGTGCTAACATGCTAACATTAAATCTGACCCATCAGATCTATGATAAATGGCTCAGATATAGAGAGGTGGAAGCCCTATTAATTACCTTATTACTCACTCAAATGCTTTTCACACAAGCCCATTGATTACCTCATTAATTACCTGTCCAAATCTGAGCCACTCATCATAGATCTGATGGCGCAGATCTTATGTTAGCATATTAGCACCCAATGGCCATTAACACTAGATATGTTCCCATATGTGTGTGTATATATATATATATATATATATAGATATATAGTAGGTAATCCCACCTCCAGTATACCACTTAAATGAATGTGTTACACTCCTTTATCACTTTCAATATATTCCAATAATAATTTTAAGATACTACAATGCGACATTGTTGAAAAAAAATCATCGAAGCCCTTTATTTTTTTTTGTTATATACCCTTTTTCATATATAAAAAGAGTATATAAACAAATTATGCTATAAATAGTGGATTTTGATGAAATTTTTTGTGGAACTCACTTTGGAGTATCTTATAATTAGTATTAGAGTTACTCAAAAGGATAAAGAAGTATAATAACATCATTTAGACAATATATTGAGAGCGGGAGAATATACTTCCAAGGTGAGAGAGAGAGAGAGGAAAATGATTGTGTACTACCGGTTCAATCCACCTACCGCAAACAGTCGGTACCCAATTAGCTTTGAAATTCCGAATTCATCTAGAACAACCACTCCTATAATCATGGGATCATCTCGGTTCGAAATTTTGAACGCATGCAGGTGGCTGCACGAGATATATTATCCTTTTTTTTTTCCATCTCACGACATTGGCATTTGCGAATTGCGAGTCGACGGAGCTGCATCTGAATGCTGTGCGGACCATGACCTCGTCGACCACCACACTATGCCTGCCTAGGTCGACGAGCCGCCGAGATCAACACTGGCTGCAAATCGATCGATGGAGAGACGCGATGGTATAAGTATCTCTACTTAGAAATAAGTATCACCTTCTAATGTGTAACATTCTACTATCGATCGAGATTCATGAAGCATGGATTGGTAGGAGAAGGGAAGAACATGCGAAAGGAGAAGAATTGGGGATCAAGCAATGAGATCATCCTGTATTCCTTTTCTGGTTGCACCTAGCTTTATATTGCTAAAAGTCTGATACTTTCCTGCATTCAAACGCTTACATGGGCTCAGCCCTCAACACACGGCCCACACGGACAGTTCCGGCCCACTACGCTGGGTACTCAATAGGTTATCTGTGACGTTCCCCCTCCCTTAGCAGCTGCTTGCCCCCAAGATAATGCCGATGGAAACTGACAACGAAGGTCATCAGCCGATTACCACGCGGACAAATACTCAGGAAGGGCGTCCCATTTGATCAGCTCGCGGGCGTGAGTAGTGTCTCCCCGAAGTATCATAGCACGATCTAAAATAGCTGTAGGCTGCAATGAAACTAGCGACTCAATGTCAATGGAAGCCAAATCAGTGCTAACCTAAATATCAGCTGCTATGTGGCGCTTAGTTGAGATACATGCATGTAACATCCTCGTTTTCGGCTTTCTGGAAAAATCTAATTTAAATTAATTAAATTCAAAATTTGGATTTCCCTTGGTGTTTAATTTAACCTGGCATCCTTTCCCTTCCAAAATCGGAATTCCATTCTCCCTTGTTCGAAAAATCAAATCTCCAGATTCCCGTCAGTACCTGAAATTTCACCCGAGTCCGAAAATGCTCCAAAAATCCTGGAACCTATTGCATTAGGTCCCAAATATTCTAAAACATTTTGGGAATTTTCCCAAGATTTTTTGGAAGCCCTCTGGTATTTTATCTTACGCGGCTTTTGTTTAATGCCCGCTATTCGCTCCAGAATATTCTAATCTTCAAATTTCATCCAAATTCAGCGAAACAAATTTTATTGGGTTCCAAATATTCCCTAATGGTTCTAGAAATTTTTTCGGAATTTTTAGACCATTTTTGCTAATTTTTCTCTAGGGCGTCACTTTCGCGTAAACCTCGGCCAATGAGGAGGCGCCATGTGGCACGCACGGTTCATCCTCTTCCTCCCATCGTGCATGCAAGCAACAGAGGAAGCTCCAAGCTCTCCATTCATGGTCTCCACCATTCAATCATCCATTAAATCCTCCATAACTTCCTCCTCAATGCTCCAAATCGTGAACGGCCAGATCCGTTGGATTCGTAGCAACGAAACCTTTCCGTCCCCCATGATCTTCAGCCCGGGATCTCGTCGGAAACGGCTCTATCCTTCCAAAACCGAAATCATCTTTAATGGCAATAACTCGACCGTTTCCAATCCGTTTCGCGCACTTCCACCTCTCAAATCTCCGTGTTGGAGTGCTCTTCCCGGTGGTAGCACTCTCCTCTTGCCTCTCCTCGCCATCCGTCCACGAGATCGAGAAAACCGATGAAGAACGCCGTTTTTCGTGTTCTTCGTATTCATCCTCATATCTTCCTCTCCGGTGAGCCAAATCCAATTCTGTTTGTTCCCTTGTGTTCGTATGGATGTCTAGATTCTAACTCATCAATCAATTTTAGGATTCCTCGAGTGTGGGCGACAAATTTTCGTGTTGGAATCATTTCGGTCGAACCCGTGTTCTTCGCCAAATTCATCTTCTTCGGTGAGATTTGATTCGATTCCTTGCTATCCTAGGTTCCCCTAGATGCACTCTAGATGATCCATCAATCAATTTGGGAAACCATGTTCAAATTTCCATGAAATTTCGCAATTTTTGGAAAAGTGAGACTTCTCTGTTTTTGGCCTTCCGGCAGCATGGCTCGCCGCCGTCGCCGGCCGGCTGGCGTGCCCGCCGGCACCGCCGCCTCGTCGGAGGCCGCGCGCTCCACTCGCCACCTCGGCGCCCCACGCCCGGCCGACTCGCGCCCGGCGCTGCCCGCCCGGCGGCCGCCGTGGCCCCGCACCGCCCGCCTCCTCCGGCCGCCCCTCGCCGTGGAGCAAGCGCTGCAGCCACTGGCTCGGCGAACCCTTCCTCGGCTCACGCCGCTGGCCGCGCCTTGACCCCTTGCCGGCAGCCGGTGCAACTGCTGCCGCCCGCGTTAGCGCCTGGCAAATCCGCAGCGCCACGCGATAAGCGCCATCGCCTCCCGGCCAGCGCCACCATCCGGGCTGCTCGCGATCGTCGCTGCCCTCCACCGCCGGTTCCATGGGGGAGCCATGGCTCCCTGTTCTTGCTTCTTGGGGAAGAAGCCCCCTCTTCATGACAGCTAGGGCCCACTCTCCATAGAGATAATCTTTTCCAAAAAAATCAGAAAAAGAAAAGATTCCGAGGAATATTCCTCATTTTCCCATTTTCCAGAATTTTCCAAACTTCGGGAGGCTCATAACTTTTCCGTCCGAACTCCGATCGACTCCGTTCAATTTCCTAAATTCATCTAAATTCAAGATCTACCTGCCAGTATAAGTTTTGTAATTTTTGGATTTTATTTACTTTATTGTTATTTATTTTGTTGTACCGTTTTGCACGTAGCCGAGGATCCCGCCGAGTCCGCCGACCCCGCCGCCGGACTTCAAGAGTACGACCTCCTCGCTGCGACTGAAGGCAAGTCCCTTGACGCATCTTGATCCTATGTTTGCACATGTGTTTAAAATGCTTTATAAACATGCATCGCTATCTTTATCATCGTATGTCAAATATAGATGATTAGTTAATCTAAATTGCGATTACCTCCTTGATTATTGTTATCCATGCTTAATTGTAACCCTATGATTCCTTGTTATGTCATGACTATCTTATAATGTGACATTCGTTGATTAGAACGGTAGATATGCTTAGTACCCGAATTGATGAAAATGACCCATGGGTGGGATTATACAAAAGTTGTGATTTAAATTGTGATTTGGGAATTATTCTAAAGGATTTGGTACTATTTTTCTAAAAGAAAAAGAAAAAGGAAAAAGGTTTTGGACTTGGGCGGATTGGAATGTCGGGTGGGTGCGGATTGAGCACTAGTTTCCAATGTGCAAGTACCGCCCCAAGTCAATTAAGGACCGACGCTTATGACTGTCCATTCTAAGCATAACCGTACTACCACATGTCTAACATGGTACGACCTGGCTAAATAATTAGTAGAAACCTAACTTAGACTCGCCAGTTGGTGGAATGTGGGTGCCGGATAGAGGCAAGTTGTACTCCCCACACGGCACAAGAGGGAGCTTCTGTACTGGGTAGATAGAACCCTAATAGCGGTGAAACCTCAGCGGGTGAGTCGGGTTAGGCGTATACATTGTAAAGGCCTTGTCATGATATCCCTGCCGACACACCTAAGGAAGTGTGTTAATTGTACATGGCACTAAGGGCATATCATGTCTTGTGGGTAAAGTTGTACACCTCTGCAGAGTTAAAACTATTCGAATAGCCGTGCCTACGGTCAAGGGCAAAGCAAAGAATGCTTTCATACTGGTAGACCTTGGTTTTGATTTTGAAAATAAAATGATGTTTTGGGATTCGGGAGTGGTTAGAACTCTCAGATGTTTAATTGGTGGATTGAGCCAATCAGGTAGATGGAACCTGTTTTTATGTCATGACGGATAGAGTCATGTGTGAATATCTTGATCTTTTAAATTGTGGCGGATAGAACCCTTATACTAGTGATGGTGGATAGAACCCTCACTGAAATATTACATACTTCAATTGTTAAAAAGAATTGCTAAAATATGCTTTATGAAACTTATTATTAAGTATGGTCTGATGAAACTTGGCTTTATGCAAAAGAACCATATTAAGCCTTCCTTGGAAAGCCCCACATGTGCATAATTTCCCAGACTTGCTGAGTACTTTCGTACTCACGTGCTACATAACCTGTTGTCATCAGAGAATTATTAGGACACCGTTGGAGACGGTGAGTTCTACGCTGAGGAGTTCGAGGAAGATCGCCAGGAGAACTAGTTGCGTGTCTTGTCGTCGCCTGTGGTGTTCTTTGGGTTTCGTTGTTTGTCGTTTTCTTTCCGCTGTCGTGCACTCTGGTCGTGTGACCGAGTGTTGTAATAAGTAGCCATGTGGCTAATACTTTATAAGTTATGTTACAATTTTCGTTATGTTCGGCAATGATGTATTACTGTTGATTGTGTGTACTAGCTACTGATCTGGGACTAGTACAGAAATACACAGGAGATTTCGGATAGCTAATCCGGGGTCTCACAATGCACCACTGGATGAATCTTGCTGGTTGAAGGTAGGTCTAATTTGTATGCTACAGACCCAATGCGTTGAAGGATTTTGTAAGGACCATAAAACCTAAAAGCTAATTTCTGATTGTGTCAAGTTGTCACTGAAGTTTCAATATATGGTTGCAGCTTTAAGTATACTAAATCCCCCACCTCAAAGGAGCGCTCAGAATGATGTTTATCAGCTTGAGACTTCATCCTTTGCTGGGCCCTCAACAGTTGATGCCGGAGGAGTTTAGCTAATAGTTCCCTCTCTTTCAGCCAACTCTCAAAATCAGGCAGTGTGCAAACATTCAATTGGGATATGCCAAAATGGCAAGGTGGATGACCATATAACACTTCAAATGGAGTCCTGCCCAAAGCTGAATGATAATTTGTATTATACCAGAACTCTACAAGAGGCAACCATTTAGCCCATTGAGTTGGTCGAGAGTGAACAGAACAACAAAGATAGCCTTCCAAGCATTGGTTGAGACACTCTGTTTGGCCATCTGATTGTGGATGGTAAGTTGAACTCATGTGTAACTGAGTGTCCGTTAATTTGAAGAGTTCCTGCCATATATTGCTGGTGAATATTTTTTCTCGGTCTGAGATGAGGATCTATGGCGTGCCATGCAATATATACAGTTGATTAAGGTACCCTTATGCCACTTGCAAAGTTGTAAAGGGGTGTTCCAGTGGTATGAAATGTCTATACTTGGTGAATTTGTCGATAACATCCAAAATAGCGTTGAATTTGTTAGAAGGGGGAAGACCTTCAATAAAGTCCAAGCTAACAACTATCCACACCTATGTTGGAACCGGTAGCGGCTGTAGTAATCCTGGAAATTTCACGTGTTCTACCTTTGCTTGCTGGCAAACTCCACAACTTTGAACAAAAAGTGGTAACACATTTCTTCATGTTTTGCCATGTAAACAGACTTTTGATGCAATGATATGTGTCCTGGATCCTGGAATGACCCCAATTCCACTTTGATGTAATGCTTGCATAATATGGTTATGAGCTACGGTGTTATTACCAATCCAAATTATGCCCTTGTAATGGATGACACCACCATGTAATTGGAAGTTTTTGCACTCAGCTCCAAGTAAACTCAATTCAGTAAGAAGCTTTTTTGTTTCAGCATCTTCTTCATACCCTACTATCAAGTTGTCTAGCCAAGAAGGTGTGCTGCAAGAAATGGCATTAAGCTCTTGCTCCCCTTGTCTGCGAGATAGAGTATCTGCTGCCGCATAAGAAATGCCTTTCTTGTAATGTATTGAGTAGTCCAGCCCCATCAGCTTTATAAATGCTTTATGCTAAATCCCAGTGTTCAGTCATTGATCAGCCAAGTGCATGAGATTCTTCTGGTCTGTACGAATAATGAACTTGCTATGTTGTAAATATGAACGCCATTTTTTCACCACCATGAGAATGGCCAAACACTCCTTTTCATATGTAGATAAGGCTTGATTCCTTATACTCTGCCCTTTGCTGAGGAATGCAATCGGGTGATTCTCTTGCATGAGTACAGCTCCCACTTCTTGGTTACAAGCATCAGTTTCAATGATGAAGGGTTAGTAAGTCTGGCAGGGCCAATACTGGAGCTTGAATCATAGCTTGTTTTAATTTAGTGAAGGCCTATTGAGCCTCAGGATGCCAGGAGAAAAGTGTGCCTTTCATTAACAGATCAGTGAGTGGCCTACTAATGAGTCCATAGTACTTGATGAACTTACTATAATAGCTCGTGAGACCCAAAAATCCTCGTAATTCCTTCAGATTTTGTGGGATTGGCCAGTCCACGACAGTTTGAAACATTGATTTGTCGGTTGAGATTCCCTGAAGTCCAATTAAATGTCCCAGATACTCCAATTGCTGCTGGGCAAATAAACATTTAGATAACTTCACAGCTAGTTTGTTCTATTGGAGTAGTTGAAATACCCTTTTCAGTAACCTGACATGCTCTTGTAAGGTAGCATTATACACTAAGATGTCATCCATAAAAACATGTACTCCTTTCCTCAGATACTACTCAAATATCTGGTTCATAATCCTTTGGAAAGTTGCTGGGGCATTTGTTAAGCCAAAGGGCATTACTAAAAATTCATACAACCCTTGATGTGTCTTAAATGCAGTTTTATACTCATCACCATTAGCTACCATGATCTTTTTTGTTTCTTCTACTAGTATACTAGAAATAATAAAACCCTAAATGTTTCTAGGATTGTTTATTTTAAACTTCAACCCGTTGTCCTGTATCCATCGAGTCTGACTAAGGATACTTTGAAGGATTATCAACGGAAGTGGTTTTACTCAGAGTTACAAGGAGGTAGCCGCCTCCGATTCATTGAGAAGGTTGCCCCGACCTGGACGAGGACAAAGGTGAAGAATGAGAGGGACTCCTTGGACTTGACCAGGGAGGAGAAAAAGATCGTGAAGGTAATCTTCAAGCTGGTGGTAGGGGGTTTTCGGGACAGAAAATCATTTACAATTTTCTGTACCATAAGTTGAGTCCTCTAAAAAGGTGATTCAAACTTGCCTAGAGGGTCGAGGGCGACCAAGATCCATAGAAGGATGAGCCTCGGGGTAAGGTTTTGAATTCTGGCCTCCATTTTCTTCTCTCTCTTATTGAAAGCAATTTTTTATTAATTATTTATTTTACAGTCTTGACTACCAAGGAGGCTCGTATCAAAGTTACGCAGATTTTGCATGTTTCTTTGGACGGGTCCAATCATACTGCTTTAGACAATCAGGCAAAGTGACAAGTTCATTAATGAATGCATCTAGGTAAGTACCAAGTAATTCATTTGGTAAAATAGATAAGCTCAACATCCTCTGTTAGAATCTGTGCAATCCAAGCCTTCTGGGACATCATCCACCCGCAACTGCTTTCTCTCTTGCAGCTCTAT
The DNA here is from genome assembly GCA_036346355.1 of Rhipidocladum racemiflorum. NCBI lineage: Eukaryota > Viridiplantae > Streptophyta > Magnoliopsida > Poales > Poaceae > Rhipidocladum > Rhipidocladum racemiflorum. The sequence continues at coordinate 75,939,218 of CM070579.1, forward strand.
CATAGAATTGTTTTATATCTAACAATTTGAACTTGCATTATATTTTAGATGCATGGTTGGAAATGAGGTGCCGACCATCCCTGAAGTCTCTATCGTAGCTCCTCAAATGAAGAAGAGGACTGGGGGCAGAGTTGCCTCAAAAGTGGTGCATCCGATCTCCACTATAGGGACTAGTGCTGAACCAACCAGCACTGGTCAAGAAACATGCTCTAAGCGTACTACCGACCAGCCTCAAATCCAAGAGAAAAGGGTTGGAATTTCTACAGGAATGCAGATGAGAACTTCCTTGCAGGTACGTAATAAGAGAAGATATGGCACATGGGATATTCCTTATAAGAATTATCCCTTGTTTCCATATATTCAGGGCGAGGAGGTAGAGAATGATGATGACAATGTTCCTCTCATCACAAAAAGGATCATCATAAAAAGGAGAAAGACTCCTGTGTCGGATGTGGAAACATTCGATACTCCTTTCTTTTTTCTTGGAGCATGGACTTAGGAGTGTTGTTTAAGTAAGTCTTTCTACTTTTTAGTTCTAAGCATTTTTAATCTTTTAGAACTAATATTGATTTTTCTTTTTTATCCCCTCGCTACTCCTCACATTAAAGCAAATCCCGAGGTGGACCCTCTGGTCGGGGCTATGCCAACCAGTGTGGAGCCTTCTTTGGCACCTACTGTTGAGGTTGCCGAAGAGATCCTGGCGGGCGCACAAGGTACAGGGGAGGAACTGACCAATTTTGAAGGTTAAGATCCCCAAACTATTGAAGATGAACCGCAGATCGGTGAGGCATCTATTGCTACAGAAGAGGTATAGACCTCACTTGCTGCCGAAGAGGTTCAAACATCAACTGCAGCTGAGGAGGTACATCCATCTCCAAGGTGGTAGAAGAAGCAGTAGAAGAAGAGGTCAGGGCAGCCGAGAAGATGGCTGTTGCTCTGACCTATGAAGAGAGACCAATGGATGTGGTCACAACAATGGCCATGACATAAATTTTTTCAATTGAAAATAGATCCTTCTAGCTAATTAAATAAACAAGTTCTTGCAGATCATTTGAGAACAGTGGGAAGATAATTTGCCATTACCTTCTCATCACCACCAATAGCTTGGATGCGATGGTATAAATTTGGAGAAATTCTGATGGGTTTTGAGTTTCATCTAGCTTTCTAGAGGACCTGGCTTGAATTTTTCAGGCCAGGTGATATTTTTGAGTCCTGGTGAAAAGGTTTTGCATCCTGTATACAATCCCAAATGTGTTCGCAAGTTAGGAACTTTTTCTATATAATCAGGAGAACGAGGTCGTTGCCGACTACGGTTAATGCTTTCACTTGGGCCAAGCCTGTTGAAAGCACTCCTCCTTCATGGATTGCTCCACTATTGGTGTTCGGTACTCTATTGACGTTGATCAGACAAGGAATGGTCCACACGGAAATTAGTTAAAGACCTTATGGAAGGAGATACGCTCGGTACTTCTGTAGCAACTTCTTGCATATCAATAGTTAGAGATCTTATAAGCGGCACATTGTCTCCAACCATGGGTTAGCTTAAAATTGCACAAGTTATAATGCAAATTTTGTCAACATGAGTTCTATCTTGTGGACTGTTAGGAACCATGTTTATATCCCTTACCACCAACCTTGGAACCTGTAGCGTGATTGGGAGGATATGTCAGGGATTACTCCCCGAGGAATCTGGCCTTCGCGAAGTTCCTAGTTGGCTGTTATGGTAAAGACGTCTCACCTCTTCCACAGCCTTCTATTTGGCAACTGCGAGACTCGCGCGTTGTTCCTGGGCAGCTTTTTCTTGAGCTTCATGATGTTCGCGTTCCACTCATTGTGCCTCTGTCACGTCCGCAACTACGCAAACATGGAATCCTGAATAGATAGAAGGGGTGAGTACTCCCTCATCAGAGGATGATGATGGGGTATAATCGAGTTCAAAACTTTGGAGAAAATCTTCTAAAGATGAACTCTCGTGGAAGTCATTGTCTTTCTGGTGAGTTCGTATGGAGTCACTCTGTTTTTTTAATTTTTTTCTCAGAAAATGGCGCTCCTCACATGACCACATCCGGTTTGGATGAAGTTGCCAATTCTTATAATTCTACCTTAGTAACATACTCGAAGTAGAAGTCACACTTACCTTCTTCCTCCACAAAGTCATCGACGGTTAGGTGAGCATAGTCAGCGAGATTGAATGAATTCTCTTCATCCATTGATTCCATCGATAATACATTACTTTTTTCAATCTTAAATTATGACAGGGGCCCTCCTTTTAGCACCAACTGTCAATGTTCAAGACCCAGGGTCCCTAGATCGAGCTTAAGAATGTAATTCTGGTTGCTTTTGTCTATAAAAGAAAGATTGAAAGGAGTAGAAAATGGGATTGCTTCTTTATTGAGTCACGAATAGTTTACAGTATATAGACTTAAGTGAAAAACTAAGAACACCAATGCCTAATTTTAATTAGCTTCTCTAATCTCCACCCTCCTTGAATCTTTGATGGAAGCCTCCTATTTATAGCGTCAAAGGGATGGTAGTTTGTCATCTTCTAAGAGGTGTCTACCTGCGAAATGGTGTCTTCTCACGAAAAGGTGTCTTCTCATCAAAATACATCTCCTCGTCAAAAGGTGTCTTTTAATGAAGAGGCGTCTCTTTGTAGCGAGTAATTTCTAAATGTCTGTCTGTACCTATCAGAGATATTGTCTCCCACACGCAAGCCTTATGCGGAAGTAACCTCTTCCCCGACCTCAACTAGGTCGGGGTGTAAACTTATCCACGTCCGACCTGTATGCTGGTCGGGGTTATCTGACAAGCGTGTATCTATCAAGTCGGGATTTTTAGGACATATCAGACCATCCGATCAATATTATTTATACTAGTGGGGGATATTTTCACATGACTAAAATTAACTCTGGTTAAAGTCGTAACCAGGTAATGGGCCTTGGACCTCGTTTTTATTCATGGGTTCTTTTTCTTTCTGAGACTTTAGACCCAAAGAATAGAATAGGGTATGTCAATCATCATCACAAACCTGTAAGAAATTCGATAGCTTTGCTTATGCTCTCCAAACAATGTTTCATTACAGTCAAACTTGCTTGCACAACGATATTAATAATGTAGCATACACATCTATGGTGGTGTACAAAACCCCCAACATAAGTTTCTAGGTGCATTAAGAGATGCTCCATAGCCGTCGTGTTAGCAAATGCATTATCAAGAGTGATGGAAATAATTCTACTTTCTATTTTAAGGTCAGTAATAACCTCAAGTCCACGATTAGAGATAGCCTCTCCGGTATATGACTCGAAGATTGACCTAAACCCTATGACCATTTTATTTAGTACGTAGTTGTCATCTAAGTAATGCGCAATAATACTAATATAGGCTACTCTTTGATGGGAGGAAATCCGTACATTTGATGTTAAAGCAAAAGAAAAACTAGCTGTCATGAAGGTTTGTTTCAACATTTCTAGTTTATTTTGTAAATATTTTATAAATGTCACATGTAGTTGTTCTTCTACTAACATGTTGGTATTGTGGGCAAAAATCACGTTGCACCATTTTTTCAAAATTAGAGCTCTCGCCCATTCTAAGTAGAAGGTCTTCCATAATTATGTAACGTGTAATTTCGTCTCTAGCTACATCAGCGTTTGTATACCCATGTAATTATCGAACCGTCGGTGTTGAAGTTGAGCTGCTTCTGGACGCCCTTGCTCGGCCTCCATCCTGCCGATATCTTCTTCAAGTGTCTCTCCGCGTCTCTTTAGATGACTTGTTCCACCACATGCACGTATAGATAATTTAGCTTGATAGTATTTGCAAATAGCATACACTACCTTGCATTTGTTCATAATTTCGATGATTATGTCCATATGTTGCTTGCACCATGCCCGTCGAGTGCCGGATATGGACGCCCGCCCCAGTTGCATCGGTGTAGCGACATCCGAGCTCAGTGTGGATACTGATGCCCGTCTGGATACACCGATGTAGCAGCATCGGAGCTCGGTGCATCCGGAATGTACGAGGCATCCTTGATGCCATGCGTACCGTCCAGATGACGGTCATCCATGCCGTAATCTCACATGCTGGGGGAGAATTGACGCGGATCAATCTCTTGATCCTGGCGAGGGGCACTTGGAGAGCGAGGGCGTGCTCTCCTACTCTTGCTCTTGCCAAACATTTTGTTTCATGGGCTCCCCACCGGACCATCACCACCTCACTCGTCACCTCTGTAGCTGTCTCCCTCCACCCCCACGGCGAGGCGGCATAGGCGGGTGACAGGTTGGCGAGGCGACCTAGGCAGGCTCAACCGGGTGGCGCAATGACTGGGCGACGGCTCAACGAGGCGGCGTCGACAAGTGACCGAAGCCGAGGTGGCCTAAGTGGGAGATGGAAGCTGAGGCAGCATGGTGTGGGAGGCAAGGCGGCACAGCTGAGGAGCAGAGGTAGCTCTTTCTCTCCTGCCGGCCTCACCGCACAGCCGCCCCATCGCACAACCGCCCCTCACCTCCCTCCATGGTGGCCACAGTGGGCGCAAGGTGATGTAGCGACCTCCTTGCCTCCCTCGCATCGTGGCCTCCTTGCCTCTCCCCTCGCCATCCTTTGCCTCTCCCACACGGCCGAGGCACCACGGCGCAGGAGTGGAGGGGCCGAGGCAACGTGGTGAGGGAGCCAAGACGGTAGGGCGAGGCCAAGAGCCAAGATGGTGGCGGGTAGCGACCTCGACAGGCGATGGCCTTAGCGAGCGGGCGACAGCCTAGGTGGGCGACAGGCGGGCGGCCTCGGCGGGCAGACTCAGCAAGTGGCCTCGGTGGGCAGATGACCTCGGCAGCCTCGGCGAGTGACAGCGTCGGTAACCTTGGCGAGTGACGATGTCGGTTATGTCGACAGGACCGGCAGGTAACCCCTAGCCCACTCCTCTCCGTGTCGCGATCAACGTTCCCTGTCGCGGGCCCGCGGCAAAGCCGCCATGCCGCGGCATGCTCCATGCCTCTATGCCTGCTTGGTATGAGCTTGCCAACGTGTTGCCTCCGTGCCATGCTGGTACAGACCCAGCCCAAACGGCCATGCCATGTCGAGCCACCCATCGTGCCTGGTTCTTAAGCCGGGCATAGCCCAAGCTATAGGCTATACCTAGTGGCGGACCCAGCAGAGCGTCAAGGGGGGCTGGGGCACACCCTACTTCTAATGAAACCATGGGTACCCCCTAGCACCCTGTAACATCCCAAAATTTTGTTTTTCTTGAATTTAATTAAGATTTGGCACTTTGGTGAATTTTCTGGAATTTATTTGGATTTATTTGGAATTTATTTGAATTTATTCCCTTTTGAAATAATTAAAGAATTTAACTTTGCACATAAATTTTGTTAGAAATATTTTATTTGAGTCCAAAATGTTCCAAAATATTTTCTAGAATTTTTCTGAGTGTTTTGCTATTTTTAATGAATTAAATGAATTTCTGGGAATTAATTGGATTATTTAATCGTAGGGAAAAAAATCGTGTTGGTTTGTATTGTTCCTCCGACCCGGACCCGACCCGAGCCCGAGTCTGACTCGAGTCCGAGTCCGACTCGAACCCAACCTAACCCTAACCTTCTCGACCGTCTGATCGAGATCGAACGGCCGAGATTGAGCCACGTCACCTGAACCCAAGCCCGACCGAGCCAGCCAAGTCGCCCGAGCCGGACCCGAGCCCAAACCCCGCACCGTTGGATCTTGATCCAATGGCTCGCGTTGAGCCACGTCACCCCTCTCCGAGTCCTCGTCGGACTCCGCCGCCGCCCGCGTGTGGGCCTCGGTCTCCGCGCTTTTCACGGAAGCCGAGGCCCCTATTTAAAGCGCCGCCGCCACCATCGGGTTGCCGACTTCCGTGCGCACTAGTAGCCCTAGCTCACGTCGCATGAGCCGCCGCCGTTTGCCCGCGCAAGCTCGCCGTAGTTGGTTTGGCATTCCGCCGTGGTTAATCGTTGTTTCCACCGCCGTTCGTCGTCCTCCGCCGCCGTTGAGCCCAGATCCAGAACCCCAAGGACCAGCCGCGTCGAAGGGGACCTTTCACTTCGTCGGAATCGCGCCCAAATGCCGTCGGGCGTGTCGTCGTCCTCATCTCCGGTGAACCAACTCCGCCGCAAGCCATCGCCGCCTCGCGAACTCCCTCAGCCGTCCGATCAAGATCTGAGGGCCCAGATTCGTCCACGTCGCCACGGTGAGATCCCACGTGCTAATCTCCAGATCTATTTCCAGCTGTTGGATCTAGATCCAACGGTTTAGATTGTGCCACGTAGCTAGAACCGCACCGTACTAGATCCAATCTCAGCCGTTAGATCTAGATCAAACGGCTAGGGTTAGCCACGTTGTAACTCTAGGGCTGATCTTGACCGTCCGATCAAGATTGAACGGTCCTTACCAGCCGAGCGGTTTCCTTAACGCGTTAAGCCAGATCCGACCGGGCGTTGATTTTCAAATCAGCGGCGAGATCTAGCCACGTGGCGGAAGTCGACCGCCGCGATCGGCGATCGCCGCCGCTCACCGGCCCGACGCCACGTGTGGCGTCGGCGTGGGCCCGCGTGTCGGCCAGCCCGATAACCGCACCATGACGTCACGCTGACATCACGGTGGGGCCCAGCTATCAGCCGTCCCTCAGCCGTGCGTGATGACGTCACTGCTGACGTCATCCGAGGGGCCCGCTGTCGGTGAGACCGCGTGAGCCGTGGGCCGGGTCCACGGTGGATAACCGCGCCGTCTTGCCGTCCATGGACCCGAGGCGACGTGGCGGCCCCTGATTGGTCCATGTATCATGCTGACGCAATAAATTGATTTCCGAAAAAGAAAATAATTTATTAATTCGAATTATTGATTTCAAAAATGGATTCAAACTTCAAACGCTTATAACTTTTGCGTTTCAACTCCGATTTGAGTGATTCAAATTTTTAAATTTTCATAAATATGAGACCTACTCAAGAGAGGTGCTTCTATGCTCTTCCTCATAATACAAGTTGCACAAATCTTGAAGCAAACGAAAGGGTAAGTAATCCTCATCTACCCTTCATTCATGTTTTAATATTTGTGCAACTTTAAAAAGGAAGAGCATAGAAACACCTCTCGATACTCAAATATGAATTTTAATTAATTTTTTATTATGAATATTTCTATGTTTTTATTTAATTAATGCTTTCTTTAAACTTTAAACGATTATAACTTTTGCATTTAAACTCCGAATTTGACGATTCCAGTTTCTAAAAATTCATAAAATTATGCTCTCTCTGTTTGTGAACTTTATTTGAAGTTTTGGATACTTTTTGTCTGCTGTTTATTTATCTATTGCTATTTACACGTTTTACGAGTAGACGTTGAAGTGCCCGAAGGCTTCGAAGGTGAAGTGTTGACTCAGGAGCCAGCTCAGGATCAAGAACAAGTACTCTTTGAAGGCAAGTTGTGCTTTGACCATGTTGATCCCATTTTAAAATTAATTTGGTTTAAATTATTGCATGCTAGTTTAATTAGAAAATGCTTTACTTAATTTTGGGAAATTAGATAAATGTCAAATTGCTGTATGACACCTCGGTTAATTAAATATGTGCCATGACCCCTTGTCACCCTAGTTGTAGATTATTAGTTGGACATTATTAAATTGCCAACTTGGGAATTTAGATCGTTGTAGTAGATTGCTTAGACCTGCTACGTGCTTATGACATGATTTTGGACAATCAAATGTTAATATTGACTTAATGATATATTGAGCCTGTTTTGGAAAGGTATCATGTGTTGTGATGTTAATGACACGTGGTGCATGGTAATCAACTGGGGCTTTGATAAATAGATTTCGACCGGGGCATGTGGCAAGAATGATCGGGTGGGCCAGTTGTGGCACCTGGAACATTGTTTTAGTTCTTCGGGTAGTCTTGCCCTGGTCACCCTAAGGACTTCACCTTGCAAGCCTTTGAACTGAGTCAAACGTGCAACCACATGTCTGTAATGGGACGGACCTAGTTGATTAAGTTGCTAATAACGTACCTGTGGGACCTCAGGATGTCAACTACACCCTTTGTGTAGTTGTATGGGGGAGCGTACCCGGGCTACGGCCAGGTACCCATCTAACGGTTGATTGGCCTACACTTCGCCTTCGCTAAGGGAAGGGTTAGTGTGCAATAACCGGGGAGGCTCACTTGTGCTGTTAGAAGTTTCCGAAAGACTTTGTTATGGACACTCGCCTTTGTGGTGTTTGGCTGTATCTTGTGGGTAAAGTGCATAACCTCTGCAGAGTGTAAAATCTATTCGAATAGCCGTGTCCGCGGTATTGGACATCGCTCGGGAATTACAATCAAGGGTTAGATTCTCTTGAAAATAACTTGGACTTAGAAGGTCTGGTTTGGTTTAATAATGATGTTGATGGAAATGTGGATTAGGATTGGGAAAGATGTTTATTTAATTGCTGGAAAAGTTATTGCTCTTAAACACGTTTCTACTGCTTTTGAATCTACTTATGTTACTTGTCAAGATGCTGTTTTATTGCAAATATACCCTGAGCTACTCCTTTGTACTAAGCCATGCATGTAGTATATTAGCTTGCATTTTGTGCATGACTTGCTGAGTACCAAGTACTCACCCTTGCCACAATACAACACCAGTTGAAGAAGAGTCTACACCAGCTTTGGAGGAGGAGCTTCAAGAGGAACCGTCTAATTAGGGAGCGAGCCCAGTCAGTTGCCTGTGGTATACTGGATGGCGCCACGAAGCTATCTTATTTTCCGCTGCAGTTATTTCTATTTTATTGAGTTTTCGTCCTGCGTGGCATATATTTGTAACTTGACCCTAAGGTCGAGCAACCCGTTTAGTTAACTATTTAAGGTACCTTATTATTTCGTTGAGTATGATTGTGATATTTACCAATGTTGAGACTGTGTGCACTAGCGCGTTCCTGGACTAGTGCTGAATACACAGAGGGTCCGGATTTGCAAATTCGGGTCCTGACACACCCTCTATCTATCGTGGGGCGTTTTTCGAAATGGTTGTACTTTGTTTGATTTATTTGTCTTATTTTAGTATTATATCACTATCAGTTAGCACCCCCTAAATTTATGTCCTTGTCCGCCACTAGCTATACCGGCACGATATGGCCCATATAAGTTCGGCTCGAGTGCCCACCTCTAGAAGGGTAGAAGCATTTTTCACAGTGCTCTTAACAGCATCCTCGCGGCAGGCCGACAGTAGTGATATAAAAAGAATACAAATGAGAAACTCGCTGACATACAAGAGAGCACATATTTTCGGTGGCAGATTGAGGACGAGGGTAATTCTCAGTGGCATACAAGGAAATTCTCTTATGGGCTGTTTGGTTGACTGCATCTAAAGAGATTTGCATTTGCAGATGTAAAAGATGGGTGTTTGGTTGTCTTCTCATTCAACTCAGCCTGGCTCTACAGATGCAAAACACCCTTTTAACCTGGCCCCAGGGGAAAAAGAAAATCCACCGTTTCCCCAAAGCCAGGTTCTGCCGAGCCATGCATACATGCTGACATCAGCATTTACTATCTAGTTTTCTTCTTTTCTTTGCTATATCTTTTGATTAGTATCTCCGATCAACGAACCGATTTCACTTATGTGTTCCTGATATTTTTTCGAACAAAACTAGACTATACTTGCTATATAAATTTCAAAAGAATAAAATTTTAGTTTATCAATTTATTGATTTTCTAGAATATATTTTAAAACTTTTTATTTTCGTTTGTGAAATTATTGATTTTCTAGTATTTTTAAAATTTGTTTCATCCCTCTCTCGAATTTGCCTATCACACTTCCATTTCAATGCAGCCAACCAAACAACATCTCTGTGCAGCCTGTCTAACCTCATACAACCAACCAAACAACATCTCCTTACATCCACTCCACCTGACTCCCACCAGACTGGCTGAGCTTATACAGCCTGGCGAAGCTGAGAAGGCAACCAAACAGCCCATTAGTTCTTTACTAGGCTCGGCGCCACGTCGCCCAAGGGCCGCCGCCTCTCCGCCGTTCCCGCCGCTCTGGTGAGTTCCCGGTGCGGGATCCACCGTCTAGCCCGAGCCTCCGGCATAGAGCTTCTCCGTCGTGCCGACGGCATCCTCTTCCGCTACCACCTGTAGCAGCCCGATGGCGGAGGCAACAAACCATCTCTCCATCGGCTGACTTGGATCAGATCCTTCTCGATTTTATTTGGGTTTGGACTGGATTTCGGCCCATTAGCAGCCTCAGGAAAAATCGCGATTCACCCATATTTCTCTTCCGAACGGCTAATGCAAACCTCCTACTCTTCCCTTTCGGCCAATCCCTTCCGAACAGTGCACGGCGTCCGGTGAAACCTACATCTTTTCCCTTGCCGAGGGACACGTGTACCCTCAGGATGACAACCGCTCCTACATCCGACGGTGGAAAAATCCGCTTAGACCTCAAGCTAAGCCCCGGCGGCCATCCGGAAACAGCGTCTCTCTCTTGTGGTCGCGTTGAACCGAAGCAGACGACGCGCCGATATAAACCGCGGCCGCGGCTGCAACGTCTCCCTCGTCCGTCCAACTCGCGTCGTCGTCGTCTCTTCTTCGCGCGCCCTCCCCGATCCCGTCGACTCGCTCCGGAGCTCGCGCGTGCCCTCGCGAAGGATTCGATCGCAATGGTGCGTGCGTTTCTTCAGCTTTTTTCTTTTTTGTTTTGGCCGATCCGTTTGGCCTCAAGGATCGACGCGGTTCTTGTCTTCTTGGCTGTTTCTGCTGCTGTTCTATATTTGCTCGCAGTTTGAGCCTTTCTGTTCTTGTGCTGATTGATTTGATGGTTCTTGGTTTCCGAACAAACGCAGGCTCTCCCCAACACCCAGCCCGTGGACTACCCCAGCTTCAAGCTCGTCCTCGTCGGCGACGGCGGCACCGGTGAGCTACCGCTCATGTGCTTGTTGTCTGAATATTTACTCGCATTGCGCTGTCACGATCCATTTTTTCTAACCGATGTCTCGGCGTTCTTTTAGGGAAGACGACGTTCGTGAAGAGGCACATCACCGGAGAGTTTGAGAAGAGATACGAACGTAAGGCACAGAGTTTTAATTTGGTTCCCTCCGATCTTAGTTGCATCTCCTGTTCTTGTCCGTAGAATAAGAATCTTGGCTGTCATGTTGTACATATGGTCGTTGAACTGATTGTTCTTGGTCCGCTCGGTGTTTTGCAGCGACGATTGGCGTGGAGGTGCGGCCGCTGGACTTCCACACGAGCCGCGGCAAGATGAGGTTCTGCTGCTGGGACACGGCCGGCCAGGAGAAGTTTGGAGGCCTCCGTGACGGATACTAGTAAGATCCTTGCAATCAACTAGTCGCATTTATCGCATAACTAGCACTGCCCCCAAGTTCTAGATTCAGATGTTTCAACCATCTTTTAAGCTTATGGAGTTATGGGTATCTGTAGTTAGTGTTTTGTTGATCCGATATAGTAGCTATTGGATCTATTTAAGTTGCTGCAATTGTCTGAACAACTGCTAGCCAATGTTCTTTGATTCAGATGTGTTCCGACGACTTGCAAGTTGCAACTACAAATTAAGTAGTTGCAATCCTGATTTTTGCTTAATGGAAAGATTAGGAAAAAAATTAATGTTTAACAAATGAGCCATGTGTTTTAGTATTTAGAAGAAGCATTAGCCAAGCTGTATTACAAACATTTGTCTCCCTGCTCTTTGTGCATCGTTTGCCCTTCTCCAAAACAAATAGCTGATTGTCCCAAAACATTTGTAGTAACAGCTTGAATATCTCCAATGTAACCACATGGCATTAAGGCCAAAAGCTATATGAAAGGTGGTAGAAATATAAACCCCGCAAGAATTTGATACTACTATATGGCTCGAGGATTTGCTGTCATGAGCTTGTGATTTCCAACACAGGCGAGGCGGTTGCATGATCAGAGTCAGACACAGTGGTAGATATCCAGTCGTGTTACATTTTTGCTCATGTACATTAGCAGAGTAAAATTTTCCCTTCTGTTTTGCAGCATCCATGGTCAGTGCGCGATCATCATGTTTGATGTCACCTCGCGGCTCACCTACAAGAACGTTCCCACCTGGCACAGGGACATCTGCAGGTAAAATTTCTGCCCCAAACGTACGATCCTACTTGTTCTTATCCCAGTTCATGTTTCAGTGCCCTGAATTTGGCCCAATACATCTTTTAATTGCCTCATTGGTTGGCATCAGGGTGTGCGAGAACGTCCCGATCGTCCTTTGTGGCAACAAGGTGGACGTGAAGAACCGGCAGGTGAAGGCCAAGATGGTGACCTTCCACAGGAAGAAGAGCCTCCAGTACTACGAGATCTCCGCCAAGAGCAACTACAACTTCGAGAAGCCTTTCCTCTACCTTGCAAGGAAGCTCACAGGGTAATGGCTGCCTCTCTGTTGCATTGCACCATTGTTTGTACATCTGTTTCGATAGTATACTGATTCTGAACAATTAACAATGTGATGTATGATTGTAAACGTAGGGACATGAACCTCCGGTTCGTCGAGGAGACGGCCCTCCTCCCGGCCGACGTCATCATTGACCTCGCCGCACAGCAAAAGTGAGTGAACAATGGATTATCCGAAGACTACTACTACCACTTTCTTTGCTGAATTGATTGTGATGTTGCCTTCCTCCTCGTATGCTGGAATACTCTGCGTTTGTGCAGGATTGAGGAAGAGATAGCAGCTGCGGCAGCGATGCCCCTCCCGGACGAGGACGGTGACGACATGGAATGAGCTGATCAGATGCTGTGCGCCTGTGCCTAGTTTAGTAGCATAGCTTATAATGCTTTTAAGTGAAACTTCTATATCAGTTTCAAACTTCCAGTAGGCTTTGGATGAAGCTGGTTAAGTTCTGCAATAACCGATGACTCTCTCAGTATTAGTTGATGTAAATTCACCTGTTTGAGATTTCTTTATAAAATGCTTGAGAAAACCGAATGAATTGGAATGTTAATTAGTTTTATTTCTCGTTCTGGAGTGTGGCGTTCTTTGCATTCTTCAATGCTGGCATATCCACATGACTGCAAAGAAACGCCACTGGTTCCAAAATACAACTTTGTTGTGCATGGGATGGCCGATGAGTCATTGTATATATGATTGATCCTGTTTCTAGTTGCGATGAAAGGTTGTATTGTATATGTGAATCGCTCGCCAAAAACTGGTTTCATAATCTGCATCAAGTACGGGCACTTAGCAGACCATATGCATGCACGTACGGAGCATGAAAGACAAATGAGAAAACAAAAGGGCAGCAAACAGGTCACGTTCCATAGTTAATTAACTAGCTGCCTACTCCCTCAGTTTGTCCCTACAAAGTACAAACCTAGCTAACACGTTTTTTTTTGTTGACCAGACACGGCTATAGCTAGCTCAATTCAAACATGTAATTAGGTATTTAAGTGCTACTTATGCAAAAACTTTGTGATCCATGAGGAGCGCACATCTTGCTCAAAAAGGCTTCCACTATATATACCCACACGTATATAAATACATACACACATATATATAAATGCAAATATATACATACATATATACACACACATATAACATATTCGTTTAAGTGATATATTGGTGGTGAGAGTATGTACACCCAGAAGTACGAAAAAAGCTTTCTATGTATATGTGTGTATATATATGTGTGTATAAAAAATGGTCCGTACTCCTAACACCCTAGCACCCATGTGCTTAAGATATTACCACAAATAATTTTTTTTCATCACTTTGGCATCATAAAATAATAAACACTGGTACTAAATAATATTAAAAAGAGTTTACACAACAACATAAACAAGGACGATAGTAAATAAAATCTTGGAACCACGCGTCCAAGCATGCTCAAGACCACATGCTCGGGACGACCAAGTCCTCGCGCTTAGGAACACTTAGGTCTACGCGCCCGAGAATACCCAAGTCTTCGGGCTTGGATCTGCTGGATCATATAAATCCGAGAGCAATCTTTACCTTTTGGTGATTACGATGAACAAGAGTATAGAGACAATTAAATAAACAACTAAACTTATGAAAGTTCATCAACTAAATTAACTAGACACTTTATTATTTCAGGAGTGATCAGTAATAGTGAAGAACTGTGAGAGATGAAGTGACAAATGACATACTGGCACTACTCTCATCCCATGCATGTCGCCTTCAATATTCACTTAAAATATTAAAATACATAAACAAATTTAAACTTTTTCGTACATGATACATAGGGGAAATACTAGTCTTAGATCATGATGTCGAGGCATCATGGTATATATATAATTATATATAGATGCCGAAATGGGACACCATGGTGTCAGAGCTCCATGATTTCAAATGTGTGAATTCAACCCAAATTCAATATTTTTTTTTTGAAAATTTTAGTCTTATGGTATATACCAATCTATAACAATTCAAATGAAACACATACTTTGAAAAGAAAAAAATACTCGAATTCAAAAATTTTAAACAAATTTAGATCATATGCTTTGTTGATTATATATATATGTGTATATATATATGTGTGTATATATATATATATGTGTATATATATATATATATAATAAATATATACTTACAATCAAACTATCATAAAAAAGACAATGTAGTTTTAATGTTCATTTAAACTTGTTTGAACTAGTTAGTAAACTGATTAAAATCGACATCCAAAAAATTCAAACCTTTTCGCACGTGATACATAGTAAAAAATATCTGTTTTAGATCATGGTACCAGCACCATGGTATCTAGTTAATATATATTTGGGCCGTGTTAACCAATTTCTACAAAAAAAAATGTTTTAAGAACTATAATTAAATCCAATTGCTTAATTATACACTTGGGATTGATTTGTGGTTGCCAAGTTGTGCTTTTGAAAGGTTTGAATAGTTTAATTAATTGGATGGATAGTCCGTAGTCGTTTATGACAGGTGGTCATGCTAATACAACTTCCAAAATTAGCAGCGGACCTAATCGATCTCACTATTACAGGAAGGCTTATATTAGACGCTTCATCACAGATAGTTTTTAAAAACCACCTTTAATGAGGAACATCATGGACAGTTCTATATGGAAACCGTCGGTAACATAATCACAAACGGTTCTAACTATG
Source organism: Rhipidocladum racemiflorum (assembly GCA_036346355.1). NCBI lineage: Eukaryota > Viridiplantae > Streptophyta > Magnoliopsida > Poales > Poaceae > Rhipidocladum > Rhipidocladum racemiflorum. The sequence continues at coordinate 75,954,307 of CM070579.1, forward strand.
AACCGTTTGTGATATCAACTGAGACCACTATATAAACATATCGATAGACGTTCGTTACGCAGACCTTGCCTCCCAATGTGTTTTGCCTCCCCCAAACCCTAGCCCTCTGGCGACCTTCTCCTGGACGAACAAGCTGCACAAGCTAGTCTTCACCACTGTCAACAAGCTGCTCCTCTACACTCGCGACCACACCATCACCGCCCGCACCGTTCTCCACAAGGGCACCACCCACCTCCGCCACGTGCCTCGGCCGCGTGCTCAACTCTTGCCTCCTCAGGTACCCTCACCTCTACAGCAGCGACGCTAGGCTCTACGCTTATCTCGTCGAGCTCACCAACAAGCCTGATTTCCACCAAGTGCACCTTCTTCTTCTTCTCATATTAAGCTCCCTGCTTATATATATATATATACTAGTTATACGCCCGTGCGTTGCTACAAAAAACAAAATTGATAACGAAAAATAAAGATTAAAAAATAAAAAAATACTATTTCATAAAATCAAACATCTATCTTTAACGCTTCGTTTCTTGCAATAGTTGGCTAATTAAAGCAATGCTTCGTTTCTTGCGTAGGGCAATTAAGCAGGACAATTAAGTAGAGCAATTAAGCAGGACAATTAATGTGACGTGGGAAGAAACTCTCACTTTATATAGTAGAGATATATATATGGAGAGAGAGAGAGAGAGAGGATAGCTAGTGTACTATCGATAGCACAGATCCTCCGTGCTATAGGGTTGTGTTTGCAAAATTTGAAGACGAAACTATTGATCCGAACCGTGCATTCTATTCATCTCATTGAAATCTCACTACCCACAAAATTTTCTATTCATCTCATTGAAATCTCACTACCCAAACGAATTTGAAATACTCTTTTATCACTTTAGATACACTCATATTTCAATTGAAATACTCTTTTATCACTCTTTGAAATATGAGTGTATCTAAAGTGTTAAAAGAGTATATATATATATATATATCTTGGCTCTCCCTGTGCTACTGTGCTGTTGCCATTGGAATTGATATGATTGAATGCCGTGTCAATTGGAAGTTGTTAAAGAATTGATTTTTAAATCAATTTGGTACTCATAGCACTTGAGTACGTCTACCTCCAGTATACTGCTTAAATGAGTGTGTTATACTCCTTTATCACTTTCAGTATAAATAATAATTCTAAGATTCTCCAATGCGGCACGATTGAAAAAAATTCATGGTAGCCCTTTATTTTTTGCTATATGCCCTTTTCCATATGTAAAAGGGGTATATAAATAAATTATGCTATAAAGAGTGGACTTTCATAAAATTTTTCGTGGGGCTTACTTTTGAGTATCTTATAATCCATATTAGAGTATACCCAAAAAGATAAAAAGTATAACAACATCATTTAAGAGGTATAACTCCCAAGAGTGTGAAACTATTTTCCTATATATATAAAAGCATAGAAGCACAACCAAAGTTAACCAAATCGAAACCGAAAAATTGATGAAAAACTGATTTGGAAATTTGAAAATATCAAGTCAAAAATCGCTGGAAAATCGTTAGAAGCCGAAGGGTTAAGAATTCAATTTTTTTTTAAAAAAAATTCAAAAAAAAATCAAAAACCAATCAGTTTTCATCAAAAACCGGCCAGTTTTGACCGTCTGATTGAACGTTGTAACGTTGCGATATGATTTAGACCCAAAACCAGTCCATTTATATCGAAAATCGATCGGCTTGCAATGAAAACTGGTCGGTTTTACGTCGTATAATTTTTTTTGAATTTTTGTAGTTTTTTTAATTAGACCAATTTATCAGCCGATTTTGGATGCCGAACCGACTCGATATGGTTGAAAACCGCGGTTTTCATCAGTTTTGTTAACCATGAGCACAACTACCTGGGACACTATGGTGCCTAGGCACCATGATCTAAAATGAGTATTTTTCGTATGTTTTTTGCATGCGAAAATTTTTGAAATTTTTAGGATGTCGAGTTCCACCAGTTTACTAACTAGTTCAAACAAGTTTGAACTAAAATTCAAACTAAAGTTTCCTTTTTTGATGGTAGTTTGATTGTAGGTATGTGTTGATTATATATATAAATCAGCAAAGTATGTAATCTAAATTCGTTCAAATCTTTAAATTCGAATATATTTAAAATTTTAAAAAATATATCTGAATTTGAATATATATATATATATCTACTATTCTAAAGCAGCACTTGGTGACAGTGGTCCGTTCTTCCCACGTCATTAATTGCCGCTTAATTGCCCTGCTTAATTGCCCTACGCAAGAAACGAAGCGTTGCTTTAATTAGCTAGCTTTCGCAAGAAACGAAGCGTTAAAGATAGATGTTTGATTTTGTGAAATAATTTTTATTTTATTTTTTAATCTTTATTTTTCGTTATCAATTTTGTTTTTCGTAGCAACGCACGGGCATGTAACTAGTGTATATATATATATATATATATATATATATATATAGTAAGCAAAGGACTGCCTTTATTTAATCGAGATCGAACGTTCATACCTGCGCCTTTTATTCGACATCGATCTCGACCATCTCTGATCAGTATTTGGGATTTTGGTTGGTCAAGATTAACGAAAGTTAGAAATGATGTTCTCCAGTCATCTTGTAGAAAGGGCTAGATAGCTGGATAGTAAGGTACTGTTTTTTATGTTTCTTTTGAAACACGGTAATTTTGTTAGATTGCCAGATTTTTGCAGGAATTAGATAGATCCATGTTAGCGTTCCAAACATATAGTTTGTTTCTAATTAAATCGCATTTGAAAGATTAGAAATTAACAAGCAGTGAGATGAATAGTGCTAAACAGTGAAACAATATTTAGGCTAAATTTGTCTTTTTCGTATCTTTCAAATATGATTGACTTTGGTCTTCAAATTCTATATGTTCCTCTACGTATGGTAATTTTTAAAAGTTGTTAAAACTTGGATGTGTAATCTTGAGAGTTTATACGATAGAAGTGACCTTTGTAGAAAGTCAAGTGTATGAATCCACTGTTCTCTCTCTCCCGTGGACGTCCGCAATTTAGCGCTAGCTTACCAAAGGGAAACGTGCATCACAATGTAAGTACCGTGAGACTTCAACTGGTACTTCCTCCGGTCACAAATGCTGTTGTTTTGAACATTGGAGTGGTCTCCAAAACATAACTTTAATCACTAATTTTTATTATAATATATTTTATAAAATTCAATAAAATTATAATATTATAAAAATACCTTTAGAGATAAATATTCTACGAGCAATGATTCTATGGTTTTCCTTTTAATATAAATTGCACAAATTTTAAAGCAAACGAATGGATAAGTAATCACCATCTATATATCATTCATTGATGTTTTAATATTTGTGCAATTTAAAAAAAAGAAATGAATAGAAGCACCTCTCATGTTCTACATATATGATTTTCAATATTCCAAGTTAAATATTTAAAAAATATTGATAGTTAAAATTTTGAAAGTTTGAAAGTACCTATGTATAAAATATGACTATTCAAGATTTGAGGTAGTAATTAACTGAGTACATATATATTTGAGCCCAAAAATGTAGAGCTAGGATCGAGAAGTCCATCACAGACGTGCATGCACAGGAATGTTCCGGCGTTTCTCTCAACCGTGCATGCAAAGCAAGTGCGCGCGCGGCCGCAAGCGACGGTCGTCGCTGGCCGGTTCGCGCGACGAGGCCGCGCGCGGCGCGCCCCGATCGACCGGGGCCGCGGAACCCGAGCATCGTGCTCCGGCGGTCCGGCCGCGCCCGGCACCCTTCCGCGGCAACGTTGCGACGACGACGCGCGCGCGGACGGACTCGCGCACCTGTCCCGTGGGTGGGTTTGTCTCATCCTGCGCTACATCTTTTCGCGGTACTTACTATGTTTTATTTGGATGATTTGTTAATTTTCTCCCTATCTCTCGCTAACATATGCTGTAGAATTCGTATATTAGTGAGCTATGGTAAGATAAATCATCAATTTTTTTTGTTTTATTTTGAATATCAATGTAGTTTCTAAAACACCACTTTGATAACTAATTTATATTATAATATATTTTTAAAGCTCGATAAAATCGTAATATTGTAAAGTATTTTTCTAGACAAATCTACGCATATAATTTTTATATATTCAATATAAATATTTAAAAAGATGTTAATAACTAAAATTTAAAAAAAAAATAATTGCACATATCTCCAAAAGACATGTATTTATGATTGGAGGGAGTAAATACTACGGGTATATACAATAAGACCACCTCAGCTAGCTCTTAGCCTGTAAATATCAGTTTTGGACTATGTGGAAGAGTGAGGAAAGAGGAGTGAAGAGAGTGTCTCTTATTTAGTAGCGAGCTTTGCATGGGAACATATATAGGTAGATTAGTTATGTACAAGAGAGAATAGATAGTTATTGTAGGGCATCTAGAACTAACTTTTGGAGATAGCAACTGTACAAATTAATTTAGTGTTTACTCTAGATGATATATATGAGAGATAAAATAAATAGCATGTTTTGTTGTTGTACTTGCTATAGTAGTATGGGATATAACTTTGGATGTCGACTGTCTTTGGTGCATGCATGGCAACGAAGTTGCCACGTCAGAAACGCAACATGGCAAGAATCAATGCCACCTCGTTCACTCTTTTGCAACCAGAAGCTATCTAGGCAGGCCAGAAGCCAAACGAAACGACGCATCGATCAGTCGCAATCGATCTTTTGTGCTTCCAAATTCAAGATAGTTATCATTAAGCGGTGTACTTGATCGGTTGAGGCTGTTGGGTCTTGTAGTATGCTGGTAGCGGCTAAGATAGCTAGCTAGCACACTGCATTTGGTCGCTGAAAGATGCGCACAAAGAACATGCATGCCGTGCCCTCCAACGGTTGCTTACTTGCTTTGCCAACTCGAGCTCCATGTGGCGCGTCCTCGATCACCATCTTCTGCAGCCACCATTACCTGTCCAAACCGAAAGACCAATAATTCTTTGTACTGCACTTTTCTTTTTGTTCTTTCAGAATCTGCGGTACTCTCTCTATATATATATCTTATCTTAATCTTACATTAGACTAGTAAGGTGCCCGTGCGTTACAACGGTATCTACATTTTGAACGGCTGTCCTGCTATTACGATAACATGAAACAAGAAAAAAATATGTTGTGCAAATAATACGTTAATAGTCTATATTCTACAATTAAAGAGGTTAATTAAAGAATGGCAGAACTGTGTGTGCTGTCTTCCATCCACGTCTGAAGTGGTTAATTAAAGAGGTGGGTAATTAAAGAATAGCAAAACTGGTAATTTTGATGAAATGACGTGGGAAGAAACTCTCACTACTTCTAAACGATATCCTTGACGTGTAATTCTAACTATAGGTGCGTGCTCGGAATACAAGAAATTTATTGCTGGTGGAATGATTCTGACACTCCAGAATTTCCCCCGGAAATACTGCATTTTAGATGGGGCCTTAATTAGTTCCTTGGGTTTTCACAAACACTTCAGGCGAGACTTAAAGAGATGCAGTTGACGTTTCCCCCTTCTATCTTCGTGATAAACTGTAACCCCTATGGTCTTAGCTAATACTGAATCTCACGAGAATTTTGTAGAAAGTAGTTCATCTCATGATCCGTACAAGGCTTGCAAAACTACCACGATTCGGTCAGTAGTTTGTTTATGCTTAGAGCATCTCCAGCAAGGTCCCTAAAACAGGGTCTTTATTTTGGATTTAGGGACTCTCCCTATTTCTTTTGGATCCTGAGCACAAGTCCAGCAACAGCCCTTAAATCTCAGTCCCTATTTTACTTTTTCTCCTATTTTGACATATCCGCTAGGTATAATCTTCATTTGACACCACTAAAATTTAATTAAAAATATTTGTAATACATAAAACATAAGCATATTAACATTTACAATTTACAAACATGATATTTCAAATTTAAATTTAAAATTTTCAAAACATGATAAATAGATAAATAGAAACTCCGAACAATGAATCAAACTACGAAGCGTTGTGAATTGCCCACAAATGCTCAATAAGATCATCTTAAAGCCTCTCATGTATTTCTCTGTCTTCAATAATATGAGATGTACTCGTGTCCCTGGGAATTGGGGCTGAGGAGGCAAATTTGGGGGCCTCCTAATTTTAGGGGCTTGAGTTGGGGCCCCCTGGAAATTGGGGCTGAGGAGGTAAATGTAACACCCCAAAATTTTACTTTTCCTAAATTCATGTGTGATTTGGCACTTTGGTGAATTTTTGGAATTTTCTGGAATTTATTTGGATTTATTTGGAATTTATTTGAATTTATTCCATTTTGAAATAATTGAAGAATTTAATTTTGCAAATAAATTTTTGTTGGAAATATTTTATTTGAGTCCAAAATGATCCAAAGTATTTTCCAGAATTTTTCTGGAATTTTTCTGAGTCATTTGCTATTTTTAATGAATTAAATGAATTACTAGGAATTATTTTAAATATTAAATCGCTGGAAAATCAAACTCGGGTCAAGTACTGTTCATCCGACCGAGCCCGAGTCAGACTCGAGTTCGAGTCCGACCCGAGCCACGTGACTCGACCGAACCCACTCCTAACCCTAATCAATCCCAACCAGTTGGATCAAGATCAGCGGTGAGATCCGCGTGCACGGTTCGATCCGTATCCTGCCCGGATCGGATCGCGCCGTGCGATTGTGGCCGTTGATAGTGCCACGTGGGCGGTGAGTCGTCGTCTTCGCCGAGACCAAGCCGGACTCATGCCGCGCCCGCCGGCCGTGTAGGATTAGGTTTCCGTCTAGGGCACGAACGCCGAGGCTATTTAAAGCGTGAGGCGTCCCGAGGTTGCCCTCATCCTTGCGCACCCGTTCCTCGAGCCATCTACTTTGGCCGCCGCGTTGAGCCGCAATCGCTCGCCGGAGTTGTCTCTTCCCTCCGCCAAGGTTTGCGCCGTTTTAAAGTAAATCGTCAGTCGTCTTCCGAGAAGGAGCTCGGATCTGGGATCAGCGACGAGGCGCGCGAAGGACCCTTCATCTCGCCGGAGCAACCGGAACGCCGTCGGGCTCGTCGTCGTTCTCGTCTCCGGTGCCCAAGCTTCAGCGTGCCATCGCCGGACTCATGAGCTCGGAAGGACCGTCGAGATCGGATCGGACGGTTGAGGTGAGTTCACGTGTTCCAAACCCGATTAGATGCGGGCCGTTGGATCAAGATCCAGCGGTTCACAATCGCCACGCGTCTTGTAGCGGTGCTATTATAGGATTAGATACGGGCCGTCCGATCTAGATCGAGCGACCCACGATCATCGAGTAGTTTCAGCGTGTTAACCCTGGATCTAATCCGCGCCGTTGAATTTCAAATCAGCGGTCGTGATTGCGCCACGCGTGTCGGGAAGTTGGACCAGCGGTCGGCGCAATCGCAGCGGCGTGCGTGTGGCCCGACACGCGAGGCCCGCGTGTCGAGGGCCCGCATGTCGATGGTGACCCGCCCGGTAGCGTCACCCATGGCGTCACGATGGGTCCCACTGTCGGCACCGTGGTGAGCCCGTGACGTCGGCGATAGCGTCACGAGAGGGCCCACATGTCGATCTCACGTGGAGTCGTGGGCCGAGTCCACGGTGGACTGGCCGAGCATGGACCAAGTCCATGGACCGGTGACGTCGGCCGGCCAATCGAGGCTGCCACGTGTCCATCTTGACGCAATAATTAATTTCGAAAAAAGAAAATGATTTAATAAATCGGTTTAATAATTGATTTGAATTTCAAAACTTCAAACGCTTATAACTTTTGCGTTTCAACTCCGATTTGAAGCGATTCAAATTTCTAAATTTGTATAAAATTGAGATCTACCTAAATATAAATTTTATTTAATTTTTGGACTAAAGTTTTTCTCTGTAATATTATTTAATTGATTATTTAAACTTTAATAAATCATAACTTTTGCTTTTAACTCCAAATTTGGCGATTCCAGTTTCTAAAAATCAGAAAATTATGTTCTCTCTGTTTATGGATTTTATTTGGAGTTTTGGGATGTTTTTGCCTAGTGTTTATTTGTGTATTTGCTATTTGCACGCTTTACGAGTAGCGTTGAAGTCTGGGAAGGATTCGAAGGAGAAGTGTTGACTCAGGATCCAACTCAAGACCAAGAGCAAGTACTTTTTGAAGGCAAGTTGTGCTTTGACCATATTGATCCCATTTTGAAAACTATTTTGATTTAAACTATTGCATGCTAGTTCAATTAGAAAGATACTTTGTTTAAACATGGGGTTAGATAAACACCAATTTCTTTGTCCGACACCTTGATTATCTAAGTATGTGCCATGATCCTTGTCACCTAGTTGTGGTTTACTAGTTGGACATTATTAAATTGCCAACATGGGTTTAGACCGTTGTAGTATCTGCTTAGACACACTTTCGTGCTCATGACATGATTTTGGACAATCAAATGCTAATATGGACTTAATGATATATTGAACCTGTTTTGGAAAAGTATCATGTGATGTTGATGGCACGTGGTGCATGGTAATCAACTGGGGTTTGATAAACGATTTCGGCCAGGGCATGTGGCAAGAGTAATCAGGTGGGCGGTTGTGGCATTGGGAGTGTTGATTTGGTTTTGGGTAGTCTTGCCTGGTCACTCTAAGGACTTAACCTTGCAAGCCTTTGAACTGGTCATACTTGCAACCACATGGCTGGAATGGGGCGGCCCTAGTTGACTAAGTCGCTAAGGACTCACTTGTGGAGCCTCAGGGTGTCGATTACACCGTTTGTGTGATTATGCGGGGGGCGTATCGTGGGCGTGGCAGTACCCATCTAACGGTGTGTTGGCCCCATACTTCGCCTTGGCTAAGGGAAGGGATGGTGTAGAGCACGAACAGGAGAGGACCACCTGTGTTGTTTGAGGCTTAGAAAGGCTTTATTACTGAGGAACTTCGCCTTTGTGGTGTTTATTTGTATCTTGTGGGTAAAGTGCATAACCTCTGCAGAGTGTAGAATCTATTTAAATAGCCGAGTCCACGATCTTGGACAATGCTCGGAATTACTGATCAAGGGTTAGACTTTACGAAAATAACTTGGATTTGAAAAGTTGGGTTGGTTTAACAAAGAAGATGATGGAAATATGGTTTTAGGATGGGGAAAATGTTTGTTAAACTTCTTAAAAAGTTATTTATGCTTTACTTATTTCTCTTGCTTTGAATCTACTTTTATTACTTGTCAAAAGCTGTTTCTGCAAATATACCCTGAGCTATTCCTTTGTACCAAGCCATGCATATAGTATATTAGCTTGCATGCATGCATGACTTCTTGAGTACCAAGTACTCACCCTTGCCTCAACACAATACCAGTTGAAGAGGAGACTACGCCGGTTCGGAGGAGGAGTTCCAAGAGGACCCGTCTACTTAGGGATGCGAGCCCGATCGATTGCCTGTGGTATCTTGGATGGCGCCACGAAGTTATTTGATTTTCATTTCTGTTATTTCTCTTTTAATAAGTTTCGCCTTACAAGGCATATATTTGTAACTCGGCCATAAGGTCGAGTAACCCTTTGATTATTTAAATAAAGTACTTTGATAGTATCGTTTGGTATGATTGTGATATATACCGATGTTAAGGCTATGTGTGCACTAAGCGCGTTCTGGACTAGTCTTGAATACGGAAGGTCGGATTTGCAAATTCGGGGTCCCAGAGAGGTGGTATCGAGCCATACTTATTTGTAGAGCTCAACCCTAGCTAGAATGGTCGTAGTGAGGATAAAACCTATTTTCTAAATCTAAAAATTTGTGAAGACAAGAAATGACATCTCGACTTATCCCTTTCTCTCTTTTCTTGTCTCTTGCTGAAATTTTCCCTTACCTTGTCACAATTTAAAATTCCGGGTTCTTACGTAAAGCACTCTTGTGACAGATGAAGGTTTTCTCGATGAGTGAGCATAGGTTCTATAGTGAGACTCCTTCGCCGAGTCGAGTCATAGAATAAAGAGTCACCCTTTAGGCGATAGACTCCAGAGTTAGTTCGATTTGGATTTGCTTTGTTTGCTGAGTGTGCAGTATGTGTTGCAAGGCCCTTAGGCATTGTAAGCAGCCATACCAAGTTATTAATAATAAAGTTGGACCTTAAGTTACCCCTTTCGCCCGCATAAGTTCCACATTACTTGTCTATTCTTGTTTCCCTCTCATCTCTAAACCTAGAGCAAATCGACAGATGGTGAACACCCGTGGAAACTTTGGAAGCAATAGGAGTGGTTCTCTTGATAGAAAACCCCAATGATAGAGCACCCGACACCGCTTGATTGATATGCAGAATTTTGGAGCCTTTCTTGCTGCTCAGACTCGGTTGATGCATGCTATGATGCAACAAATGCAGCACGTCACTTGCTAATCAAGTTAATCGGGGGCCACGCTTGAGAATACAAGGTGTCGAGTTCATGAGGACTCACCCACCCACTTTCTCTGGGAATGCCAATCCATTGGAGGCCGATGATTGGTTAAGATCAATCGAGAGGAAGCTACACATAGCTCAATGCATAGGGAATGAGAAGGTACTTTACGCTTCTCATCGGTTGGAAGGAACAAATTACGAATGGTGGGAGAACTTCGTGCCACGCGAGAGAACCCTCAAGATATCACTTGGGAGGAGTTCACGGTGCATTAAGCAGTATCACGTGCTGAAGGAATCATGGACCTTAAGAAGGAGGAGTTGAGCATCAAGCAAGGTAATCGGCCGGTGGCGACTACGAACAAGTTCACACAGCTAGCACGCTACGCTTTGAGGATGTAGCGACAGATAAATCCAGACAGTCTCGTTTTATGAAGGGACTTAACTCAGGATTGCAAGTAGGGTTGATCACCCACACCTTTCCAGATTTCCAAGAATTGGTGAATAAGGCGCTTATTCTTGAGGACAAGCGCAAGGAACTGGATGAGAACAGGAAGCGCAGGATGCAACAGCAAGGATCACGTCAGGGAACGCAACAGCGCTTGAGAATTGCAAGACTTAAGTGCATGCTTTTAGTTCAAACCCCTGGTTCCGAACTCCGAACGGAAGTAGGATGTTCCGGGGTGAGAATACTAATAGATGGAATAGAGTTCCTAGCAAACCTTATAATTTTGGAGACCCAGACCTTAGATGTTATATTGGGAATGGATTGGTTATCCAAGCACAAGGCTGTATTGGATTGTGGACGAAGGACTATCTCGATTGAGAGCAGTGTGGGAAGAAAGTGGAATTCCAAGCCACTTGCGATTAGAGATGGACAGTTGATGGTTAACAGTACCAAGGCAATCGGCATAGAGGATGTCTCATTAGTGAATGAGTACCCGAGATGTCTTTCAGAAGATCTACAGTATGCTTGAGATAGGGACATAGAGTTTGTAATAGAGCTTGTGCAAGATGCACAAAGACCGATAGCAAAGAGACCCTATCGGATGTCTACCGAGGAGTTGGTAGAGATGAAGAAACAGCTAGAGGAGTTAATGGAGAAAGGATTTATCGAGACCAAGTTAGTCGCCGTGGGGAGCACCCGTTTGTTTGTCAAGAAGAAGGGCGGGAGTTTCAGGATGTGCATTGACTACCGTGCACTCAATGAAGTCACCGTGAAGAATAAGTATCCGCTACCAGGATTGATGATTTGTTTGATCAGTTAAGAGGAGCCGGAGTTTTCTCCAAGATTGATCTGAGATCGGGATACCATCGATTGAAGATCCGATCGAGAAGATATTCAAGATCGCATTCTCGTCAAGATATGGACATTACGAGTTCTGATTATGTCCTTTGGATCGATTTAATGCGCCACTTATTTCATGAATATGATGAATAAGGTGTTCATGGAATATTTGGACAAGTTTGTCGTCGTGTTCATAGACGATATCCTAATCTACTCCAAGGCAGAGGATGAACATGCCGAACACTTAAGGCGAGTTTTGGAAAGGCCGAGGAACAGCAACTTTTCGCCAAGTTCGACAAGTGTGATTTTTGGAAGGACAAGGTGGAGTTTCTTGGACATGTAATGACCGCATGAAGGAGTCGCCAGTAGATCCAAGCAAAGTAGAAGCGGTGTTACATTGGGAGCGTAGAAGGCGTGACCAGATTCGGAGTTTTCTTGGAATGGCAGGATACTACCGCCGTTTCATCGAAGGCTTTTCGACAATCGCGAAACCTCTTACGCAATTCTTTGAAGAAGGAAAAGAAGTTTGCATGGGCCGGAATGTGAGAAAGGATTTCAGGAGCTGAAGAAGCAATTGACATCAAGACCGGTGTTAGTTCTAGGATGTTGCTCAAAGCTTCGACATTTATTGTGACGCATCGCGCCAAGGACTCGGATGTGTCTTGTCACGAGAATGGAAAGGTCGTCGCTATGCATCAAAGCGATTGAGGCCGCATGAGGAAAATTATCCGACACATGACCTAGAGTTAGCCGCCGTAGTGCATGCTTTGAAGATATGGCGTCACTATCTGATTGGAAACAGATGTGAAGTATATACGGATCATAAGAGCCTTAAGTACATATTCACCCAGTCGGATCTGAATATGAGGCAAAGGAGATGGCTAGAGTTGATCAAGGACTATAATGTTGGAATCCATTACCATCCCGGGAAGGCCAACGTAGTAGCCGATGCTCTGAGTCGGAAAAGCCATACCGTGAGTACGTTGCTAGCCACAAGTCAGGATGAGTTGTGTAAGGATTTTCAGAAAATGAGGATTGAGGTAGTACCTAGCGGATTCTTGGCCACATTAGAAGTAAAGCCTACCCTAGAGGATCAGATCCGAGAAGGACAGAAGGATGATGACAAGATCCGCAGGATTAAGTCCATCAAGAAGGAAGGCAAGGCAGAGGACTTCAAGTTGGATGAGCAAGGCACGTTGTGGATGAAGGATCGCATTTGTGTGCCTAACAAAAAGGAGTTAAAGCAACTGATTTTGGGAGAAGCCCATGACTCCAAGTACTCGATTCATCCTGGAAGCGCCAAGATGTATCAGGATCTGAAGGAGAGATTCTGGTGGCCGAGTATGAAACGTGAAGTTGCCGAGCATGTTGCATTGTGCGACGTATGCCAGAGAGTCAAGGCAATGCATCAGAGACCAGCAGGATTGCTACAATTTGCTGAAAATACCTGAGTGGAAGTGGGAGGAAATCGGAATGGATTTCATTACCGGTTCTTAGAAGACTCAAGGAGGTTGTGACTCCATATGGGTTATAGTGGATCGCTTGACGAAAGTAGCCCATTTTATCCCGTGAAGACCACTTACTCGGAGATAAATTAGCGAGTTGTACATGATCGGGATTGTCTGTTTGCACGGAGTGCCAAAGAGGATTGTATCAGACGAGGTACCCAATTTACCTCCAGGTTACGGAATAAGTTGCATGAAGCCATGGGAACCCGTTTGAACTTGATGACTTATCATCCACAGACGGATGGACAGACCAGAAAGGGTCAACCAGATTCTGGAGGATATGTTGAGAGCTTGTGCATTGGCTTATGCTACCTCTTGGGATAAGAGTTTGCCGTATGCCGAGTTCGATTACAACAATAGTTATCGAGGCTAGTTCTGAGATGTCACCTTTTGAGGCCTTTGTATGGTCGACCTGTCGGACGCCATTGAATTGGAATGAGGCCGTGAGCGCCGTGTCTTTGGGCCTGATATTCTTCAAGAGGTGAAGAACAGATCGCTATGATTAGGGAAAGGTTGAAGATAGCCCAATCTCGATGGAAGAGTTATCTTGACAATCGTCGCCGAGATTTGAGTTTTGAACCGTAAGACTTTGTATACCTCGAGTTACGCCTCTCGGGGAGTTAAGAGGTTCCATGCCAAAGGGAAACTTGCACCCGTTATGTTGGACCATTTAAGATTTTGAGCCAGAGGCAAAGTTGCTTATCACCGGAGTTGCCACGATCGTTAGCAGGAGTACATGATGTATTCCATGTGTCCCGATTGAAGAAGTGTCTTGAGTTCTGAGGAGCACACAGATTAGAATCAATTGAGTTGCAAGAGGATTTGACTTATAAGGAGTATCCCGTGAGGATTCTAGACACAATGGATCGAGAAACTAGAAACAAGTCAACCCGTTTCAGTAGAGTTCGATGGAGCAACTATGCAGAGGCGAAGCGACTTGGGAGCGTGAAGAGGATTTGAAGAAAGAATTTCCAAACCTATTCCTTTAGTAAGCCACTGAATCTCTGGGACGAGATTCTATTAAGGGGAGGTTTGTAACACCCCAAAATTTTACTTTTCCTAAATTCATGTGTGATTTGGCACTTTGGTGAATTTTTGGAATTTTCTCGAATTTATTTGGATTTATTTGGAATTTATTTGAATTTATTCCATTTTGAAATAATTGAAGAATTTAATTTTGCAAATAAATTTTTGTTGGAAATATTTTATTTGAGTCCAAAATGATCCAAAGTATTTTCCAGAATTTTTCGAATTTTTCGAGTCATTTGCTATTTTTAATGAATTAAATGAATTACTAGGAATTATTTTAAATATTAAATCGCTGGAAAATCAAACTCGGGTCAAGTATCGTTCATCCGATCGAGCCCGAGTCGACTTCGAGTTCGAGTCCGACCGAGCCACGTGACTCGACCGAACCCACTCCTAACCCTAATCAATCCCAACCGTTGGATCAAGATCCAGCGGTGAGATCCGCCGTGCAGGTTCGGCCGTATCCGGCCCGGATCCGATCGCGCCGTCGGCGATCGTGGCGTTGATCGTGCCACGTGGCCGAGAGTCGTCGTCTTCGCCGAGACCGAAGGCGGACTCGCCGCGCCCGCCGCCGTGTAGGATTAGGTTTCCGTCTAGGGCACGAACGCCGAGGCTATTTAAAGCGTGAGACGTCCCCCGAGGTTGCCCTCATCCTTGCGCACCCGTTCCCCCGAGCCATCTCGGCTGAGCCGCCGCCGTTGAGCCGCAATCGCTCGCCGGAGTTGTCTCTTCCCTCCGCCAAGGTTTGCGCCGTTTTCCGTCGTCGTCCGTCGTCTTCCGCCGAGAAGGAGCTCGATCTGGGATCTCGCGACGAGACGCACGAAGGACCCTTCATCTCGCCGGAGCAACCGGAGCAGCCGTCGGGCTCGTCGTCGTTCGTCTCCGGTGCCCAAGCTTCAGGCCGTGCCATCGGCGGACTCCGCGAGCTCGGAGGGCCGTCAGATCGGATCGGACGGTTGAGGTGAGTTCACGTGTTCCAAACCCGATTAGATTCGGACCGTTGGATCAAGATCCAGCGGTTCACAATCGCCACGCGTCGTAGCGGTGCTATTATAGGATTAGATGCGACCGTCCGATCTAGATCGAACGGCCCACGATCATCGAGTAGTTTCAACGTGTTAACCCTGGATCTAATCCGCGCCGTTGAATTTCAAATCAACGGTCGTGATTGCGCCACGTGTCGGGAAGTTGGACCGACGCGATCGGGCCGCTGGCCGCAGCGTGCGTGTAGGACGCCGACACGCGAGGCCCGCGTGTCGGAAGGGCCCGCATGTCGATGGCGACCGCCGCCCGACGTCACCCATGACGTCACGATGGGTCCCATGCCAAAGACCAGTGGTGAGCCCGCCGACGTCGGCCGATGACGTCACCCGAGAGGGCCCACATGTCAGTCTCACGTGGAGTCGTGGACCGAGTCCACGGTGGACCCGAGCCGAGCATGGACCAAGTCCATGGACCAGCTGACGTCAGCCGGCCAATCAGAGGCTGCCACGTGTCCATAATGACGCAATAATTAATTTCCGAAAAAAGAAAATGATTTAATAAATCGGTTTAATAATTGATTTGAATTTCAAAACTTCAAACGCTTATAACTTTTGCGTTTCAACTCCGATTTGAGCGATTCAAATTTCTAAATTTGTATAAAATTGAGATCTACCTAAATATAAATTTTATTTAATTTTTGGACTAAAGTTTTTCTCTGTAATATTATTTAATTGATTATTTAAACTTTAATAAATCATAACTTTTGCGTTTTAACTCCAAATTTGACGATTCCAGTTTCTAAAAATCCAGAAAATTATGTTCTCTCTGTTTATGGATTTTATTTGGAGTTTTGGGATGTTTTTGCCTAGTGTTTATTTGTGTATTTGCTATTTGCACGCTTTACGAGTAGACGTTGAAGTGCCGGAAGGATTCGAAGGAGAAGTGTTGACTCAGGATCCAACTCAAGACCAAGAGCAAGTACTTTTTGAAGGCAAGTTGTGCTTTGACCATATTGATCCCATTTTGAAAACTATTTTGATTTAAACTATTGCATGCTAGTTCAATTAGAAAGATACTTTGTTTAAACATGGGGGTTAGATAAACACCAATTTGCTGTACGACACCTTGATTATCTAAGTATGTGCCATGATCCCTTGTCACCCTAGTTGTGGTTTACTAGTTGGACATTATTAAATTGCCAACATGGGTTTAGACCGTTGTAGTATCTTTGCTTAGACACACTCGTGCTCATGACATGATTTTGGACAATCAAATGCTAATATGGACTTAATGATATATTGAACCTGTTTTGGAAAAGTATCATGTGATGTTGATGGCACGTGGTGCATGGTAATCAAGCGGGGTTTGATAAACGATTTCGGCCAGGGCATGTGGCAAGAGTAATCAGGTGGGCAGTTGTGGCATTGGGAGTGTTGATTTGGTTTTTCGGGTAGTCTTGCCCTGGTCACTCTAAGGACTTAACCTTGCAAGCCTTTGAACTGGGTCATACTTGCAACCACATGGCTGGAATGGGACGGCCCTAGTTGACTAAGTCGCTAAGGACTCACTTGTGGAGCCTCAGGGTGTCGATTACACCGTTTGTGTGATTATGCGGGAGCGTATCGTGGTGTGGCCAGGTACCCATCTAACGGTGTGTTGGCCCCATACTTCGCCTTGGCTAAGGGAAGGGATGGTGTAGAGCACGAACCTGAGAGGACCACTGTGTTGTTTGAGGCTTAGAAAGGCTTTATTACGAGGAACTCGCCTTTGTGGTGTTTGTTTGTATCTTGTGGGTAAAGTGCATAACCTCTGCAGAGTGTAGAATCTATTTAAATAGCCGAGTCCACGATCTTTGGACAATGCTCGGAATTACAGTCAAGGGTTAGACTTTACGAAAATAACTTGGATTTGAAAAGTTTTGTTGGTATAACAAAGAAGATGATGGAAATATGGTTTAGGATGGGGAAAATGTTTTTTAAAATACTTAAAAATTTATTTATGATTTAATTATTTCTACGCTGAATCTACTTTTATTACTTGTCAAAAGTCACATCTTGCAAATATACCTGAGCTATTCCTTTGTACCAAGCCATGCATATAGTATATTAGCTTGCATTGTGCATGACTTGTCGAGTACCAAGTACTCACCCTTGCCTCAACACAATACCAGTTGAAGAGGAGACTACGCCGGATTTCGGAGGAGGAGTTCCAAGAGGACCCGTCTACTTAGGGATGCGAGCTCGGTTGCACGTGGTATCTTGGATGGCGCCACGGGTTATTTGATTTTCATTTCTTTGTTATTTCTCTTTTAATAAGTTTCGCCTTACAAGGCATATATTTGTAACTCGGCCATAAGGTCGAGTAACCCTTTGATTATTTAAATAAAGTACTTTGATAGTATCGTTTGGTATGATTGTGATATATACCGATGTTAAGACTGTGTGCACTAGCGCGTTCCTGGACTAGTGCTGAATACACAGAGGGTCCGGATTTGCAAATTCGGGGTCCCGACAGTAAATTTAGGGGCCTCCTAATTTTAGGGGCTTGAGTTGGGGTCCTGCTAGATCTGTTTTTTTTTTACTACACTCCCTAGTTTAAAGTTTAGAGGCTGGAGATGCTCTTACGTTTCTTTCGGTTTCGAGCGTAAGAAAACCGCCTATCTTCTGTCATAACGTGCCTCGGACGATATCGCGAAGCGGAAAATGTGGGCTCTCGCAAGGATTACTTGTCGGTACTTCTGATCTTTTGATAGAGTTCGATCTGTTTGTCCTTTACAAGAAAAGCCTTGGTTCTTATCGATCTGTTTGTCTTTTACAAGAAAAGCTGGCTTCTTTCTTTCCCCAAAAATCAAATAAAAGGAAGAAAAGCCGGGTCCGTGAGGCGACGACTACGTGTGTTGTTGGAGAGGAACCGACGGTCGCCCGCCCAAGCGGTGGTGCGGCCCGGACCAAGGGACACGAGCACTGCTACTCTAGCAACGAGCGGCTTGGCCATGACAATTGGCGAGGAGCGCGCGCGAGAGGGGGAATATTTCAGAATTTGACACTCAATTCACAAGCCTTTCAGCTCATTTGGATGACATATGGGACCGTCTGTGTGTATGACAGTGGGCCAGAGTGTCAAATTCCGAAATGCGAATTTTAAAGAGTGTCAAATTCTGAAAACTCCCGCGAGAGGGTGACCGAAGGATCGCTCGATTTGTCTGGATTCGGCTTGGATCTGCTGGATCCAGACATGGGTGAGTCGGATCTGGACGGAAGAGCCGCGGGGAGGTAGAGGATGGTGTAGGCGGCGGTGCCGGAGAGGACAATGGCCGGTGTCGGTTGCGGAGAGGACGGGGACGGCGGTTGGTGTTGGTGAAGGAGAGAGCGTCGGGGAGGGAGCGCACGACGGAGGCGGCAACGGCCGGGGGGACGGTGACTGACGAGGTGACGGAGAGGGTGCAACAGGAGGCCGACATGGTGGCAGAGAGGGCGGCTGGTGGCCGACGACAAGTGAGGCTGAGAGCGGTGGGCAAAGGGAAGGGGGTTGGGATGGGAATGAGATGCAAGAGGATCATCGGATCATTGTTGAGATTGAGTATCCTATGATTTGATCTAACGATCCAGTGATATTCGGATAGGGTATCCAACGGTTCAAGATTTAGATATTAATTAAAACAAAAACATCCGGATGATACCTATACACTCCCAGATGTCCTAAGCAGTTTCTTATAAGTAGTTTCGGTCTCGGATCAAGCACTAAAAGAACACGTGTTTCACTTGATTTCAATCCAATAAAAACAGCTATTTTGTAAGGAAAGAAAGTATTTTAACACGGGATTAGCTGCACATGTTCAGTGAACAAACTATATAGAGCCCTCCTAAGGTACACTGCTTATCACTTCAGAGGTATAGTTTTAGAAAAAAAGGAGGGTTAACCTGCTATACCCGGTCACAACAAAAGAAGGAATGTCTTAAACGGCAATAACATCGCTCAAGAATCAGTAGCGCATACGTACGCTTCCTTTTTGAACATTGGTACACCAATCTACATTTCACACCTATATACATTCTAATATCTGGTGTGTGGTGTTTTCTCCAACATAAATTAACTAAAGACCCTCATGGAGTAAGATAATTGATTTCGACTTGGTATTTAAATTTCACGTGTAAAATTCCATTATGAATTTAAAGTAAAAAAGTCAAAAATAATTGCTTCATAGTTTAAATATTTTAACTTTCATATCAAATTTGAAAATTTACTCGTAGGATTTGACACTTCATTATATTTTGGATCTAAAATGCCCTAGCGAAGGATGTAGATTATGATTTAGAAATCGGCAATATAGCACTAATTATTTTCCTTATTAACAAGCGTGCTTTTAATGAGAAATGCCGAAATATTATGTAATTCCACATTTACAATGCACTGGCCGTATTGGAAATAAATTTCGTGGAGTTGGTATGCAAACTTTTTCTCGTGCATACCTGACGCTGATTAATGCCACGCGAACAATCTTGCAATCCAACATCACGATTTAATTCATGTGAAAATAAATACTTGGCGCTTATTTCGATACAATTTTGGTTGCTTAATTCAGACTTAATGTCGTGTTGGATTGCAGGATTGTCCACGTGGCATCAATTAACGTTAGGTATACATGGGAAAAAGTTTGCATACCAGCTCTACAGAATTTATTTCCGGTCGTATTGGCCTTCCGGTGGTAATAAATGGAATATCAACTCTTGGATCAAACAAAATGGACATGAATCTGGATGTACCCAAAAAAATCCCTTCTCTTTCCAACTGCAAAGACGAAATGCCACGTCAGCAGCCCAGCAGGTCAATCGAAGAGGATGCCCAAACCTACCTGGTTGACTCCTACAATCCCAAACAAGAAACAGAACAGAAGATAGCGCTCGCTCTCTCTCTCTCTCTCTCTCTCTCTCTCTCTCTCTCTCTCTCTCTCTCTCTCTCTCTCTCTCTCTCTCTCTCTCTCTCTACTGGGCCTTACGTCGCCGGCCACTCCCCTATATGTAACGGCCGCCTCCTCCCCTTCTCATCTCCAAACCAACCCAACGCCCAAACAAACCACCGCGCTAATCGAAACGCGCAGCAAGAAGCAGACCCCCTGTCTTTCTGTCTCCTCTGTTTCAAGAAACAGGGAAGCCAAATGGGAGCTCAGGAGGAGGGGATCGGGGCGTCTGGGTGGTGGTGGACGTGGAGGGCGCTAGCCGTCATCGTGACGGCGGCGTGGCTGCTCCTGCACGTGGCGGCGCGGGTGGCGGACGCGGTGTGGTGGCGGCCCCGTCGGCTGGAGGCGCACTTCGCGCGGCAGGGGGTGCGCGGCCCGCCGTACCGGTTCCTCTTCGGCTGCGTCCCGGAGATGGTGGCGCTGATGGCGGAGGCCACCGCCAAGCCCATGTCGCCGGCCACCTCCCACAACGCGCTCCCCAGGGTGCTCGCCTTCTACCACTACTGGAGGAAGATCTACGGTATGCACGTGATGTGCACGCTCGTTTGCCATCTTTTCTCGTCGTTTGCTTGTGCAGCTCTGACGTTTTCCCGATCGATCGATCATTGGATGGATTTTAATGGTGGTCGTGGTGGAGCAGGGCAGACGTTCTTGATATGGTTCGGGCCGACGCCGCGGCTGACGGTCGCGGAGCCGGAGCTCGTCCGCGAGATCTTCCTGACGCGCGCGGAAGCGTTCGACCGCTACGAGACGCACCCCATCGTCCGGCAGCTCGAGGGCGACGGCCTCATCAGCCTCCATGGCGACAAGTGGGCCCTCCACCGCCGCGTCCTCACCCCCGCCTTCTACCCCGACAACCTCAACGTACGTCGCCAGTGTCCGTCCTCTCATGTTTCTTTGGTCTTTTGATCAGTGCGCAATGATTGACACGGCGCGGTGATGTGTCCTGCAGAGGCTGGTGCCGCACGTTGCCAGGTCGGTGGCGGCGCTGACAGAGAGGTGGCAGGCGATGGCGGTTGCCGGCGGCGGCGAGGTGGAGGTGGACGTGGCGGAGTGGTTCCAAGCGGTGACCGAGGAGGCCATCACGCGCGCCACGTTCGGCCGAAGCTACGACTCCGGCCGCGTCGTGTTCTGCATGCAGGCCCGCCTGATGGCCTTCGCCTCCGAGGCCTTCCGCAAGGTCCTCGTCCCCGGATACCGGTACGTCAAAAACAATCGAAATCGGAAACCAGTGCTCAAAGCTGTCATTTAATCCAGGCGTTTCTTGCATGCAACAGTTTTCCGTTTCTTGCATGCTACAGTTTTCAGTTTCTTGCATGTTTCAGTTACTTGTTCAGGAAGGGTGTGCATTGATCTGAAAGCAAATTCAATGACCTAGAATTTGGATGATAGTTACTAAAGAAAACATCCCGATGAAACTTATCAAAACCCAAGAAAAAAATCCTGGCTGTTCTCGGGAGCTTGTGTGTGTGTGAAGTTTCTACACGACACCAACCTGCTTGGCTCTTCGTTGTTCTTTCCAGTGCGCGTGCGTGTGTGTTCGCTTCGCCGGCTGATCTCCAACAAAAGCTTCGCCTTTTCGGACAATCTGTCTAAAGTTTGTGCCGGAATTCGATTCGCAGGTTCTTGCCGACCAAGAAGAACCGGCTCTCGTGGGGTCTGGACAGGGAAATCAGGCGGGGCCTGATCCGGCTCATCGGCCGGCGCAGCAGCGACGCCACCGAGGAAGACGAAACCGAGCTCAACGACAAGGGCAACGGCTTCCGGGACCTTCTGGGGCTCATGATCAATGCCGGCGGCAAGAAGGCGCCGGCGATGCCGCTGGAGGACATGGTGGAGGAGTGCAAGACGTTCTTCTTCGCGGGGAAGCAGACGACCACCAACCTGCTCACCTGGGTCACCCTGCTGCTCGCCATGCACCCTGACTGGCAGGACCGCGCCCGCCGGGAGGTCCTCAGCGTCTGCGGCGCCGCCGACGATCTCCCCTCCAATGAGCACCTCCCCAAGCTGAAAACGGTAAGCCACCTCACCACCACAACCACTGTTTCTAAAGTACCAAACTGATCTTTCAAACATTTAATCAATTCTTTTCCCTGGGGCATTTGGGTAACTTTGCATGATAAAAAGTCTCACTTTGTTCGTTCTCCCTGTCCTCTTCCAGCTAGGGATGATCCTGAAAGAGACACTGAGGCTGTACCCGCCGGCAGTGGCCACCATCCGCCGGGCGAAGGTCGACGTCAACCTCGGCGACCTGCAGATCCCACAGGACACAGAGCTGCTCATCCCAATTATGGCTATCCACCATGACGCCAGGTTCTGGGGACCCGACGCCATGCAGTTCAACCCCGCGCGATTCGCCGGCGGCGCGGCCCGGGCGGCGAAGCACCCCCTGGCCTTCATACCGTTCGGGCTAGGGTCCCGGATGTGCATCGGCCAGAACCTTGCCCTCCTCGAGGCCAAGCTCACCGTGGCGATCCTGCTCCAACGCTTCCAGCTCAAGATCTCCCCCAACTACGTGCATGCACCGACGGTCCTGATGCTGCTCTACCCGCAGTACGGCGCGCCCGTGATCTTCCGGCCCCTCTCATCTCAGCCGTCCGATACGGGGCTCTAGGAATTGGCAGAGATAACCCTGCCATGCTGTGCATATGCCTAGTACCAGGGATGTCGGCCCCCAAAATTTTAAAACGTGATATAAGATCATCTTTTTGATGAATCAAATTTGCTTATTAAATTGATTCTGATTTTAGTGATTTGAGGTTTTTAAGATATTATAACTATTTATATTATGTTTTTAGTAAATTTTAAATATATATATTTAATTTATACACTTAACAAAAAAAAATTCTAATCCCACCCTTATACCTAGTGACACAGAAAAGCCAGGAAACCACTAACAACACCTGCTTGGCCTGGCCTCTGCTTTTGGGTCGGCCGGTTGCCGAAAATGACGTTCCTAAGTCCTAAGACCATATCCAACCGTATCCCTTCCCCTCTCCCTTTTCCTCCGCGAAGGGATTCCCATTTCCTTCCCTTCAGCATTCCCTTCGTGAAGGGATTCTCTCTCCCATATTCTCTCTCCTTTCCCTATACAATTCCCTTTAAAAGGAATCTGTTGGAGATGAGGACAAATAAAGGGAATGAGGAAAGGGAACGGGAAAGAGAATGAAATGAAAGGAATATGGTTGGAGATGGTTTAACAGGCTAGATCAGAGCAGAACTTTTAGGATTTTGATGGCACACAGCAAAACACCGGCCCCACCTCCCCTCAGTCCCCTGTTGGTCTGCTTCCATTTGTTGTCTTGTCCTTCCATGGATTCTGTGTGTAACTGTGTATGCATATGTGTACAGTTCAACTTATTCCAGTAGTTCTTTACAGGAAACGAGAGCTCCAGGGTCAAACCCAGATTTCGACATCCGACGGGATCAAAATCGTTAAAAACAGTTTGAAATTGGCTCAAAATCAAATAGTTTAAAAGTTAAATGAATTTAAAATCTAGTCAAACAGTCAAGCGAATTTCACGATTTTTAGACGAAAAGACTTGAAAACCGTTCATAGTTGAAAAAATTGTAAAAAAAAGTGAAAAAAATATTGTAAAATTTGTAAAAAAAAAAAAACCCATTAAAGGTCAAAAAATAGGAAAATATAAGAAATATATATAAAAAAGTAAGGAGAAACACGAAAAAATTTCAACATGATCTTTCCTAAATATGAAAAATAACATGACATTTGCTATATTTTAGACAATTGTAAAATATAAATTAGGCATTTAGCAATAAGATATCAATAAATAATCTTTCGTTTCAATACTACTCATATATCAATCCAACAAGTGCAAAATAGGCATTCACATAATGACATACTAATACCGTTCACATATCAATAACATTTCAATACCTTACAGAAATTGCTTGTGTAAATGATTTGCAAGAAATTGCTTGTACAAAATCAGTACAGAATATAACTAGTGGTATATAGTACAACTTTCATACTAAAGTTTTAGTAGTTCATGCATGCATACAACGAGAAGTAACTTTTCAACTTGGATAATATTAACATACTAAAATATACCATGGCAAGATAATTTTTGTGCATATAAATGTTGTTACTTGAATAAATAGTATCCTTTTCAGGTGTCATCCATTGCTACTAAATATACTTCAATAAATATTACTACTAAATATAATTGAACAAATATTGCTACTAAATATACTTCAACAAATATTGCTACTAAATATAATTGAATGGCCCAAAAACGTCTCCAAACTTTATTTTTTTAAAAAAATATTCACACCAGAGGTCATAAGGCTATTAATATTAATTATAGGAAAATTTTGGATAAATTTTTTCTTTTTTTTTGAATTTGAGCACTAAATTGAACAGTTTTTTTGAACTAGATTGGTATAGGCGGTTTTCACAAAATTCGAATGAAATTCGAAGAAAAAATGAGTCCTGGTCCAGTACAAGGGGGAGAAAAAGAGCATGGGGAATGGGATATTTGTGTTCACCTTGCTCATACACGGTATTCCATTCCAGCCTTGTGCTCCACTCCTTTTCGGTGCGTGTCTGGTTGTGTGTCGACAATTCATTGTTTGTAGAATCTCTATTACGGGAATACCTTTGTTCAATCTCGGTTGATGTTTTGTACAGATGCGATAGATTCTAACCGAAATCTACTGTAAAGCCAGCATGTCACCTGTCGTGATGCCTGTTGCGCTTCTTTTTCTTTATAGTTTTTTTTTTATAATCGGATACCTCTTCTTATGTGTATCAGTTCCTCGTATTGGATCAGAGTTTTATAAGATATGGTATGATCATGTACAATCTAAAGAACGAAGATGGTGTATCTCGTAAAGTAAACCAAAATAGCAACGTTGAAACAACTACAACGAGAGAGAAAAAAGATTTGGCGAAGCTAACCGCAAATTATTTAACAACAACCTCAAAAGAGTACAATGAATTGTTGCTCTCTCACAACCTTTCAAACCTTTTAGAACCTTTGAATCCTTGCCATATACAAGAAAATAGTACTAGAATAACCTAGCATCTAATCCTCCCGTACATCTCTTGCTTATATGAGTTGGCTTGTGACTTCATGGTTGCTTTGGTTCTCCATGAAAACCTCATGAGTTTATATAGGACCTGTTTGGTAGAGCTCCAGATCTCAGCTCCAAGGATACAAATCTCGTTTTGAGCTAAATCTCGGAGATGTCCGAAATCCGAAATCTCGACGAGATTTCAGAAATTCAAATAAAATCTGGTCGGAATATAAAATTCAAATTTCAAATTCGGTCTTTTTTCTACCGGGAAATCCGAGATTTTGGCCAAAATCACTGAGATTTCGACCGAAATTTCCGAGATTTCGGTGCAATTTGAACCGACCAAAAAATGGTCAAAACACGTCAAAAAAAATCTGAATTTTTTGTGGATGATCTTCAACCTAAGTCCAATCATATCCGCCCAAAAAAATTAAAAATCCGGCAAAAAAGTTTGAAATTTCGGCCGAAATCATCGAGATTTCGGACGAAATGGGCGAGATCTCAGCGAGATTTAAACTTACACCGTAGCATTTTGAAAATTTTCAAATTCTTTTATCCGGCCGAGATTTTGAATCTCGAGGGGGTCCGAAATCCGAAATCTCGCCGGGATGTCGCCGAAAACCGCAGAGATTGGTATCCCTGCTCAGCTCCACCTTAGATCTGAAACTTGTAGGCTAAAATAAAATGAATTAAGTTTATATTTTAATTCTAAAATGTAAACAAGATGACCTACCTAAACACTCTTAGGGCCTGTTTGGCAGAGCTCCAGCTCCCAACTCCACCCCGGATCTAGGTGGAGCCCTGCCAAACGCCCCAACTCCGTAAAACCACGGAGCAGGCAGAGTTCTAGTACATTTTTTTGGAGCAAGAGAAAAGGTGCTCTGCGGATGGGTTTTTTCAGAGTAGACGTGGAGTTGGGAAGAAATTACCCACCTTTGCCACTGGGGTAATACCTAGTTCTGCAGTGGAGCTGCTTTACAGTGGAGTTGTGGAGCAGAGCTGAAAAAATGGAGCTGGAGCTCTGCCAAACAGACCCTTAATATACCTACAGCTTCAACTCCACGAATCTAGTGAAGCTAAGAATACCCAGCCCCATCAGATCCACAGATCTGGTGGATTGGATCTAGTGGAACTGGAGCTCTGTCAAACAGGTACATAGTCTCTCTAGTTCTCGAAAGAAAGTAGGAATCCTACTCCTATTAGGATAGGGAATCCTAATTCTATTAGGCTTCTTCTATTATACATTTCTATATCTTAAAAGGCTAGATATAAGTCACCATATTTAACAATATCCATATTGACTCTTATCTGTTGACGTCATCGTGCTCCTCTAAGAACTCGCTCCAAGTCAACTCTGTATTTTTTTCCTTCAACCTTTGGGAGTGCCCCCACCACAGGAGTTTATGCACATCACTGCAATGTGAGTGTTGGCGTTTGAGCTTGGTCGTTCGAACCCTCCACCTGAGATCTTTTTTTTTGTGTAGTTTGGTTAACCACACATTCTGTTTCTATAGCCATCTATGCCATAGGTTTGTACTGTCTCCGAGCTCCACCTGCTCGATGGTACTTCGTGGTTGGTCAGCCACATCTTCCTTCTTCTAACAGCTCGCACCTTCGCCTTTGTTTCTACTAGATTTTGCAATTGTTTTTGCATTCTGCACATAATTGCAATTGAGATATGATTACATACCGTTGACGTCGCGATTTCCTTCTCCTATTTGTTGTCCTTCCTTTAGGTTTAACTATCAATCAGTATTCTCCATTGCTCTAGATACTTTTTACGACCACCTGCCATTTACAAGTAACTTGCACGACTCCATCTCGAAATGATACCTTACAACTTTCGAGTTCAAGCGTCCTCACAGATATTAGACTCTTCTCGAAATGATACCTTACAACTTTCGAGTTCAAGCGTCCTCACAGATATTAGACTCTTTTTTATGCCAGGCACACACCGAACTCCCGTCAATATGCGATGTACTCCATCATACATCTCGAATGTAACTATTCTCACCCCAGTAATTGCATACTCCTTGCAATCAGCCAAGTGAACAATTCTATGTGCTGAGCGTAGAGATCTTTCGTTAGACATCTCTCTCGCTAAATATATGTGGAAGCCATAATCTGAATATAATATTCATCCATGGGAAATATTTGATTAACTAATGACAAGTACGTCTAAATCATCTTTTGTTACCGCTATTGAGCATGCACCCCTCATTTGCTTCAAACTCGGATGGTCCTTTATCATATGACCTTTCTCGTTACATAGATAGGATACACATATACCCTTACTCTTGACATTCTTCTTTCTATATCTCTTGCTTTTGTCTACAATACTTACTGTAGACAATGCTTGATCACCCTTAGGATGAAGATTGTGATATCTTTTTCGAAGACTCCACTTTCAATAGATATGCAACTATCTCGTTAAAGTTGAAAGTACTTTCCCCGATAACAATGTTCATCACTAATTGTTCCCAATACGATGGTAGAGATGATACTAGTATAACGAGTTTATTGTTCTCCTCAATTTTATCATCCATACTAATAAGTTGTGTGATAAACTTGTTAAAGATATTGAGATGGTCAATGAACCATGTACCTTCCTCCATGTGCAACCTATACAGTTGTCGCTTCAACATCCACCGGTTTTGTCAAGGACTTTGCAATATACAATTCTTCTAAATCCTTTTATAATTTCTTCGATGAATTATCCTTGATTATCAAGTACTTTACCTTATCGGAGAGACATAGATGGATTGTACTGACAGTCTTTCACTTCATTGCCTTTTAGTCTTTATGAGACGTCTTTTTTGGTTTGTCCCTTTCAAGAGTAGCGGTTAACTCTTGATGGACAATGACATCATTCACCACATATTGTCACATGCTAAAATTTCCTCTGCCGTTAAATTTCTCTAATTGATTCTACATCGTTGACTTCGATCTTAATTTTGTACCACCTAACGCTTTATCGACCTTTTCACAAATTTGATTAATCTGACACTTGCTCTGATACCACTTATTACACTATGATACCCCTCTTTTTATGTGCAGCAATCCTCTAGATCGGATCATGTTTTGTGAGATACGGTACGAGTGGACATGATCTCAAGAACGAATAGGATGAATCTCATAGAGAGAACCAAAATAACAATGTTAAAACAACTAGATAGGAGAGAAAAAATTTGACGAAGCTAACTGTAAATTCCTTAAGCATAACCTCAAAATAGTATAAGGGATTATTGCTCTCTCAAACCTTTTAAAACATTTGGATCTTTGCCATATACAAAAATATAATGCTAAAAAATAAATTAGTCTCTAATTCTCTAGTGCATCTCTTGCTTTAGATGAGTTGGTTTATGGCTTCATGGTTGTTTCGGTTCTCCATAACCACCTCATATGTTATATAGCTTCCCTAATTCTCATCTAAAGCAAGTAGGAATCCTACTCCTACTAGGATTAGGAATATAATCCTATTAAAATTCTTTTATCTCATAATTTTATATTCTGAAAGGCTAGATACGAGTCATCGTATTAAATATTTTTTTTTTCGAAATTTGCGGCAGGAGCTCTGCCTATTCAATTAAGCAAGGAAGAAGAACAAAGTCGTACAAAAAGATCAACAGGAAACCACTAAACAGGGGTGGCGTCCCAACAGTTCAGAAAAGAACCTAGAAAACAACACTAATTCTTGCAACAACAAACGTCAGCCGTTTGAAGTCATGGCGACGGCAAAAGTGGACAGATCCCGGAGAGTAGATGTAAGAACGTTCTGGACGGAGGAACACGTTCCCTGAAAGATGCGAGCATTACGTTCTTTCCACAAGTTCCAGAATCCAAAAATTACGACACCATTTAACGCTCGATGAGCCTCCTTAGGAGTGGTTGATTGAACCTTTTGCCACCAATCCGCAATAGAGACCTGGGAGTCGCTGATCAAACTGTTGAGTCTAGAAAGGCCAAACTTTGAAAGGAGCAGGAACCAAAAAAGTCTCGCAAAGGCGCAGTGGATCAGGAAGTGCTTTGCCGTCTCAGGTTCCAAGTTGCAAAAACGACAAAGGGGGTTATGTGGCCAACCTCTGCGAGCCAAATTGGCCGCTGTCAGAATACTGTTCCGAAGAAGTGACCACACGAAGAACTTGCATTTATTTTCAGTCCTCGCCTTCCAAATTGCATTGTAAGAAAGGTCCAAATGTGAACCAAAGAATTGCGCTTTGTACGCCGACTTTGCAGTATAGGCTTCATCCGGTGTCCACCGCCAAAATAGCTTGTCCGGGGTGTTTGTCTGGAGTACGACCGGATGGAGTAGCTGCCAAAGGGCGAGGAATTGAATCATTTCTGATGCGTGGTTATTTTCTGAAGATGTTCATCCAGTTGTTGTTGGATAATTCATGCACCACTGAGTTATACTTCCTTGAGGCGAGGGGGAAGCAAGATGGCGCAACATCTTTTGGCGCCCTACCCTGAAGCCATCTATCCGTCCAAAACCTGGCTGTTTCGCCATTCCCTACAATGATGGAGGTGCTTGCATTGAAAAGTTCCACGTCTGTGCGGTCGCAAGGGAGCAAAGTTCCCGCCCACAACCGACTGGAGTCAGTCCATTGGTGCCACAGCCAGCGCAACCTGAGTGCTCTCCCAAAGCAGGTGAGATTGGGGATTCCCAAACCTCCTGATTGCTTTGGACGACAAATTTTGGACCAGCTCACAAGGCAGTGGCCGGAGCTGCAATTATCATGTCCTTTCCAGAGGAAGTTCCTTCTCAATTTGTCGATCCATTTGGTGGCCCACCTAGGGATGGGGAAGATTGTTAGGAAGTACACCGGCAAAGCCGAGAGGACTGCCTTGATGAGCACCAACCTTCCCGCTTTAGAGAGCAGGGCCCCTTTCCAACCTGCTAGCCGTGCTGCTACTCTGTCCAACAGAGGTTGCAGATCGGCTCTTTTGAGTGCGTTTGGCCTCAACGGCAGGCCCAAGTACCTGGTAGGGAAGGTTTTCAAGTTTCCAGTGAGATTGTGAAACAAGTCTGGCAGATCCTCCTCCTGACAGGCAATTGCAAAGAATTCCGTTTTGTTTAGGTTTGCTTTCAAGCCGGTAGCCTCGCCAAAAACCTGTAGTGCATTGCTTAGAGTTTCCAGTTCCTGCACATTTGGATTGAGGAACAAAGCCACATCATCTGCATACAAGGAGATGCAGAGATTTGATGGTCTATTCATGACCGGTTGGAGCAACCCATTCTGTGCTGCAGTTGAAAGAAGTAGCTGCAAGGGCTCAAGAGCCAAGATGAACAGCATCGGTGACAACGGGTCTCCCTGACGAAGCCCTCGCCTGTGGACAATTTGCTTGCCAGGTATACCATTTAAGAGCACTCTGGAGGAGGAACTTGCCAACAAAGTGGAGATCCAATCTCTCCAGCGCTGTCCGAATCCAAAGTGCTGTAGCATTTCAAGTAGGTATTCCCAGCTAACCGAATCGAACGCTTTGGCTAGGTCCAGCTTTACGAAGAGGGATGGATGCTTCTTCCTGTGCAGCTTCGTTAGAATGTTTTTTACCAGTAAAAAACTGTCGTGGATCGATCTTTTCTTGATGAAAGCGTTTTGGTTGGCGGACACTAACGATTGCAGGTATGGGGCCAACCTGTTCGCCAGCATTTTTGAGATTTATTTGCCTACACTATGAATGAGGCTAATAGGCCTGTAATCAGCAACCCTTGACGCCTCCTGCTTTTTGGGTAGAAGAACCACATTTGCCGAGTTTAGAAGGTTGAAGTTGCTTCCGCAGCGATTGGAGAAGGAAGTTACAACATCCAATAAGTCCTCCTTGATTATGTCCCAACAAGAGGTGAAGAAGGCCCCAATGAAGCCATCTGGACCCGGCGCTTTTTCCTGCGGCAACGCGAAGAGAGCAAGCTTGAGTTCATCAGCACTGAGCGGGTTATCTAAGCTGGCCAAGTCCACTTGAGGTGTTTGTAAGATGTCCCAGTTCAAGGTATGGGCCCTAAGCTTCGTCTCTCCCAGGAGATTACTGAAGAAGTTGTGAATTACTTCTTGTTTGTGCTGTTCTTCGGTGGCCACCCCTTGTTCAGAGACGAGCGAAATTATGCGGCGTCTACGGTTTCGGCCATTGATCCTGAGATGGAAGAATTTTGTGTTTGCATCACCTTCTTTGATGTAGGACATCCGGGCTCTTTGTTTAAGCCTCAATCTGTTAACTGCGGCAAGGCCCAGCAGCCTATTCTTAAGGTCCTTGACCAAGCACCTTTCCCCGAAGTTGAGGTTTCTGAATTCCTGCGCCTTGTCCAGCTGGAGAATGATTTCTTGGGAAATTTCCATCTGTGAGCGCACATCCCCGATGATGCGTCGGCTCCACGTCCTAAGGGCTTTCGCCGTTCTAGCTAGCTTCGTGATAAAACGTCTGTAGGGGTTGGAGCTACTTGGTGTGTCCCAAGCTTGTTGCACGACCTCTTTGAAGCCTGGCAGCCGCAACCAGAAGGCTTCGAAGCGAAAGGCTCTGGTCCGTCGGATGGCGGGGTTGTGCACGAGTAAAGGACAGTGATCTGAGGCGGAAGAGGAAAGCGCTTGCAGAGTTGCCTCAGGGAAAAGTAAGTCCCAGTCCTTGGAGGCAAAGAATCTATCGATCCTGGTCTGAGTCGGATTAGCAGTTCCAGCTGACCAGGTAAATCTTCTTCCTAACAAATTCAGTTCTCTTAGCTCAGTTGCATCCAGCAAGGCCCTAAACCTCTGCATGAGGCGCCTATTGAAGCCTCCTTTGTTTTTATCTGAGGCTTGGTAAATCATGTTGAAGTCTCCAAGAACTAGCCAGCTAGCCTGCGAATGACCCTGGAAATCAGACTTGCTCTTCCTCTTGCATATCTACGTACTAGCATCCTACTGATCATCGTAAACAATCTGTTGTACATGCATGCAACCTTTTCATCGCATCAGTGAGGTGTGATTCATGCGGACAATTTATCCTCTTCTCTTTTTTCTTCTTCTTTTTTTATGTGAACCGAACAAATGTAGCACGTACTACTTTAGTAGTGTACCACAGGGAGGGGGCGAAAAGGAAGGAATCTGCGCCCCTACGTCGGGAAGATTGGGTGTGGATCAAGATCAGATCAGATCGGATCAGATAAGATGAGCCTGGCTGACGCTGCCGTGGCCGGTAAAATCCAGACCCAAAGCCACGGACCGGCCGGGCGGGCTACGGCTACGTCGCCAGATCCAGCCGCAGCCTTTCATGACGAGACGCGACGCGGGCGGGCGACGCGACGTGTGCTTGGCGGCGCCCGCAAGTCCGCACGCCAGACGCAACCGCCAAATCGGGGCGGGCGGGGGCGCTCAGTAAGGGTGGGTGCAGCATCTGCCGCGCAAGGCATGCGCCACGGTAGTGTCCGGGAAGCGGGGCGCGGGGGCCTGTCTGCCTGCCGCCGCTGCCTCCCGTCCCAGAAATGTTTACGGGGACAGCGGATGGAAGATCAGGTGGGCGCGCGCGGGGCCAAGGTTACAAATCTCGTTTTTCGAAAAATCTCGGAGGCGGCCGAAATCCGAAATCTCGTCGAGATTTGGAAATTTCGGACAAAATCCGGACGAAATGCAAAAATCAAATTTTAAATCCGTTTTTTTTTAAACCGAGAAATCCGAGATCTCGGTCTAAATTACCGAGATCTCGGCCAAAATCACCGAGATCTCGGTCCATGTTGAACCGGCCGAAAAATGGTCCAAAACATGTCAAAAAGATTTGAATTTTTTTTTTTGGATGGTCCTCACACATCACTAATGTTTCCATAAAAATTTCAGATGATGATCAAGCATGAGGAATTTTTAAAAAATCTAACAGTGGTAAAGTCGTGATAAAAACCATATGTAAAATCAGTTTTTGATTTTTTAAATATAACAAAATGAACTTGAAGTCATTTGAAAAGTTTTATATATCATCCTATGTCCAAGATAACGTGCACCTAAATTCTTGCATCCACTGTCGATCGAGAAAGGCCATAGAAATGTCCAAAATTCTACAATAATTATTGTTTGCAAGTTGCAAACATGTAGAAGCCACTTGTATAACTCTGAGACTTTTGACTTGTGAGGTAGGAATAATTAACGTACTATGCAAGATGGACTTGTATGGATCATCGATTTCGTCATGCATGCATGAACTAACCGACCAGATCGTATATAGCTTTAATTTGCTCACTGTGTACGTTCTTAGCATCAATCTTATGGGCAAGCAGTGACCAACCACTCCTAATTGCAGCAAATTGAGATGAAACTTTTAACTAATCAATTAAGAACCTAGCTTCTTCCTTGCTTGACCAGCCTTTGATCGTTCTCAGTAGGGTTAAAACTATCTTTCATGTACAGAAGGGTTGATACATGGGGAGCTGGCAGTGAGGTCAGGTTTCATATAGGGCAGAGGTCAAGCATGGTCAGCATTTTAAGTTTTTGGAATATTTTTCGTATCATGATGAAAGAAACATACAAATTTACTCTGTAATCCACCTTAGGCAAGCAAGACCAGTTGGTTTAGTTGGTTACTCGGCTTGGTTAGTCCTCAGGGCACATCACAGATCATGGGTTCGAATCCCATGCCCCCCCTCGAAATTTTTTTTCTTTCTTCGATCCGGGACAAATTGAACTAAATACGGATCAAATTGATGAATTTTCGCTCAAATTTGGCGAGATTTTGCTGGGTTTTAGCGAAATCTCGCCGAAAATCCCAAGATTTCAATTTTTTTTTTCAAAATTTTTTATTCAGCCGGGATTTTAAATTTCGTCCACGGCCGAAAACCGAAATCTCGCCCGAGAAAACCGAAATTTCGGCGAAATTTGGACCCCTGCGCGGGACAGCGCGGACGAGCCGCGAGCGCACGTTGACGGGGTGGTCTTGTGGGTGTGGGCGCGCGCTGCGTTTTGCTGTAGTTCATGCGAGCGTGCGGAACTAGAAAAAAATAATATGAATTTATTATTTCACTATATATATATAATATAAAATTTTCAAATTATATCATGCTAAATAGTAATGTTTTCAGCTATTTTTATCATCAATAATTCAACATAACCAACTAACAGTAATGTACAATGACAATTAATATAGAACATTAGAACTAGCGATCAGTGGCAGAGCCGGGAAATTTTAAGAGCCTGGGCAAGCTTGTCTATAACTAATAAACGCGAAGAAGTTCATGTACACATCACATAAGCAAAATTGAAAACCGCAAAAATTTTTATTAAAAATATAGTCTAATACATATGTGAACATTCTATGGATGAAAATAAAAAAGATAAGTCAAGTACCTTCCTATGCCTGTATGACACTACCAATGCTTCGACAATTCACCAACAAAAAGTTCAACCACACACGAAAAAATACTCTGCTAAATAAAAATATGTTGATTAGTGTATCATATAACATAAAAAATATATTCACATTGAAGTATTCTACAACGAAATATCAATATCAATACAATATGTTATGATTATTCTGCTTCAAATCTATTTTGTACAAAAGGTAATAAGTAAATACATAATAAACTAATAGTCTAAGCCAATCCATCCTCATCAAATCTATTTTGTACAAGAGATAATAAGTAAATACCTAATAAACTAATAGTCTAATCTATGTTGTATAGTTCTTACCAACTATTGGTGCTGACTAGGCTGAGACTGAGTAGCTACTCCACCTTCACTGTAGCATGTACTCTATACTTGTCACGGACACTCGAGACTTTGAGAGTGCCGAATGGTTTTGAGGCAGTGAGGCATCAAGGCTCAAAGTTAGCAGTTCAAAACTGAAGAGTACACACACTTGAGCGCATGAGCGGCATTGCTGCATGTGGCTTGCTCCACCAAGCGTATGAGGACTGAGCAGACTACTCTGCTAGCCCTCTAGCCCTCCACGGCTTGCTCCACCGCCCTCCACAACCAGCAGCTGGGAGTGGCTTGCTCCACCGCATGGCTTCAGACCCTCCACGGCTCCATCGACTCACCGAGCTCGCCTCGTTTACTGCTCCTCCGTCTCAGCTAACTCACCTGCCCCATCCACGGCTCCATCGAGTCCGATCGAGCCCACCTGGTGCTCCACTTGATTTCGGATTTGGGGATGGATTTTTGGATTTGGGATGGATTACTTGATTTCGGATTTGGGGATGGATTACTTCATTTGGAGGATGAATTACTTGGTTCCGATTCAGTTGATTTATGGACATGATGATTCCGATCGAGTTGATTTGTGGACATGAGCTTGCCCAGAGGACTGACGAGGTTGGGCCTATGGTGACATGGAGTGCTCGCCGCTGACGAGAGCCCGGGCAATCGCCCGCCCTGCCCAGGAGCTGCCTCCGCCATTGCTAGCGATCAAAATACTTACCAAAATGAAGTAACCTAATAATAATATTTGTTAATTGTTGCAAAGTGAAGGAACTAAGAACGGAACCACAAACAAAAGATGGTCGGTATTAGCAAAATACATCCTCCAACCTCAACCTCAATGGCCTAAAAAAGAGAGAACAAAAATGAGTAAATGGCTTAAAATTGTCAAGTACAACAACAACAGAATAATGAAATGAAAGTAATTAAATGATACATTGCCTTTTAGTATTTACGTTCTTTCAAGTTCTTGAAGCGTCGAACCACAACATCATTAGTAACTTTCTTCATGTCTTGTTTCTCCACATAGCAAATAAGGCTATCTCTCATGAAGTCATCGTTGATGCGATTGTGCAAATATGTTTTCACAATTTTCATGGCTGAAAAGCACCTGTCAACTATAGTAGTGGCGATAGGTAATACTAGTACTAGCTTCAAAAGTCGATAAACCAAAGGATAGCAAAGATGTTTTCTAGTCTGTACCATTTTCTGAGAAAGCTCACCAATAGCCTGTATGTTGGAGAATCTATAATTTGTTCGCACATCGGCAATGTAGAGGCAAAGATGATGGTTAAAGTCCCTCAATTCCCCATAATCAAAATCATTGGGATAAAGATTTGCTAGATTGATTAAATTCTCCAAATTGAAATCATGAAATGAGTCTCTTGGATTCAAAGTGGCTGAGTAAACAAGCAAGTTAGAGGTTGTCTCATTGAAGTGACTATCAAGCTCTTTAAGTAGCCAATTAAGAAAACATGAAAGCAATCCACTTTATAATGATGCTTGTTGGTAATTTCAGTTCTTTGTCTTTGCTTCTTTGGATTAACATAAGCTTCTTCCATTTCCAACTTGCATATGTCATATTTATCACAAAAGGCATACACTTCACCTATGACAGATTCCCATCCATCCCTTCTAAGCTCATCCAAATGTCCTCTAGTAGATTTCACACATCTGATGGTATTCATAATATCTTGATCCTTTCGTTGTAGTGCTAATGATAAGGTGTTTGTTGTTATTAAGATAGTCAGCTTGAGGTGTAAATAAAAAACAAACTCAAATGACTGGAAGTACACTAGAAGACATAATGCTTGATCTCTATTTGTTCTGTCCTTGTCTTCTTGTTCCACAAATTCTAGCACTTTAACAACTGTTGGGAACAAGTCAACCAAACCCTTAAGAGTTTTATAATGAGAACTCCAACGAGTATCTTCGTGTCTTTAAAGACATTGCTCTTGATTTAACCTTGTCCCAGTTTGAAGTAGCCCACAACCTAAGGTCTTATGCACTAGTTTGTGATTGATATCTCGAATCATGTCTCTTCTCTTTGAAGATCCACCCACCACATTCAACAAAAGAGAAATCATGCTAAAGAAATTACTGATTTTTTTATGCTTTCTTACAATAGCCATGACAACTAGTTGAAGTTGGTGAGCAAAACAATGGACATAATAAGCTGTGCTACTTTCTCTCATGATCAATGATTGCAAGCCATTGAACTCACCTCGCATATTGCTAGCACCATCATATCCTTGGCCTCTAACTTGCTTCAAGCTTAGCATATATTCTATAAATAGAGAATCAATAGACCACTGTCATTTGTTCTTTACAAGAGACATCTCTGGACTCATCACCAAGCAAGCAAAACACGTCATGTCTAGAGCTACATAAGACAATTATTTGCAGCATTTTTACCCACCACCTTGCCTAGAGCTACATCATGCTCTATCACGAACTCATAAAATTCCAAGAAGTTTCCTTTGTTGTAGGACTCTTTTGACTCATTATGGCCCTGGAAGGCAATCCTTGCTTCAATAATACTCTAGCAACGTCAATTGAGGCATTTAGTCAAGTAAAATAAGCAATCTTCGCAGCTTCACTTTGTGTATGAATAGCAACATCAATGTGTTGTTCTCTTTTTAACAAATCATCACAATTTTTCAGCGCTTGGTAGTGGATGCTATTCACACCACCTACATGCACTTTTAGTCTAGCTTTTTTGTTCCAACCACACCAACCATTAAGACAAAAGTATTGTACCCAGCTTCCTTCTTATTGCGGTCCCAAACTCCCAAACTCATCAAACCATTCAGAATTAAATCTTCTCTTTTTATTCGTGAACTGTGTATATGGAAAATTATAAGTACGAGGTTGACAAGGCCTATTGTCCAAGTACTTTCTTCTTATCACATCTTTGTGATTAGGATGGTAATCTTCTATTGCTTTCCTTTTATCTGGATCTCCTCTTCCCAGTTGATATCTTTTGGAGCTGAAGTCCTAGCATTAGTACCACTATCTGGCGCTTTCCATTTTAGAAAATTTTCCATAGAGCCTCTACCTCTCTGGCTCTCTCACTCTTTGGACTCTGGCGAGTGGCAACGGCAGCCCGCACCCCACGGTGCGGCTAGGAGTGGTGAGTGGCGACGGCAGCCTGCGGTGCTGGTGCGGCCAGGACCCAGGAGGCCAGGAGGGCAGAGCACTGGAGCCAGAGGCCCAGGACGACAGGACTGCTGCGCGATGGGATGGACGGGCATTGGGCGGTTGGCACCTGGCAGCAAGCAAGGTGCCAAGGTCTCTGGCCAGCGGCCGAGCAGGCGGCCGTTCAGTGAACGACGATGGCGGCCCGCGGAGCGGCCAGGAGGGCAAAGCTGCGCCCAGTCGCCGAGGACTGCCGGCTGCCGCGGTAATGGCGGCTCACGGGGCGGCGACGGACAGCGATGGGGCGCTTCAGTTTTCACCAGTGATGGGGCTTGCAGAGTGGCCAGGAGGGTGGAGCCGCGCCCAGCTGCCCAGGACTGCCGCGGCGATGGCAGGCGGCGGCAGAGGGTGATGGGCGATCTGGCAGCGGCGATGGACGATGGAGCACTTCACTGGCGTGGCCTTTCATCTCCCTCATGCAGTCCCGCTCTCGCTCAGTCCCTTCGTATGCCTATGTCACAACCGCCGATTGGCTTCCGGGCATGCCGATGCCGCTAGGTGCTAGGCCCAATGCCTGGGCCGGCTGGGAGGCATGACCGCGTGAGGCTGCTTGGCTTGGGCCAGTTAGTTGGGTTGCAATTTGGGCCAGGGTCACAATATTTACGCTAAGGGGCGTTCACATGTAGTATATATGGGCTAATATCTACTAATTTTTTTTGGACCCGGTGTCCTGTGACACCTGGTGGGCTTATTGGGCTCCGCCCTTGTGCGCGCGCGCCTGTTTGTGAAGCCTTATTCGTACTCTCAGGACAACATAGCGTTTAAACGGATGTGTTATACTCCTCTATCACTTTCGGTATACTTCAATAATAATTCTAAGATACTCTAATGCGACATGGTTGAAAAAACTTCATCGGAATCTTTTATTTTTTATGTACTTTTTTCCATATGTGAAATGAGTATATAAACACATTATGCTATAAAGAGTGGACTTTAAAGAAATTTTTCATAGAATTCATTTTGGAGTATCTTATAATCAGTATTAGAGTATACTCATATTGATAAAGAGGTATAACAACATCATTTAAAGGATACACTGAAAGTGGGAGTACGTACTCCAAGAGTATGGAACTATTTCCACACACACACACACACACACTTCAGGATTATGGAACTATTTTCATATATATATACACACACATATACATATATATATACATATATATACATATATATACTCTTTTATCACTTTGGGTATACTCATATACTAATTATATTATATTCCAATATAAACCGCATAAAAAAATTGCAAAGGAATATATAATTTTTAGCGTATTTTGTAAACACATTTATATACGGACATAAAAAAGTATATCTAAAAATATGTAAATACCAACTAGCTACTCTCATATAGTTGTATACTACACGTATATATCCTTCATTGTGCGAGATACTCCCTACATTGTGAGATATGGTATAGGGAGTAACTACTCTCGGGAGACAATGTAGGGAGTATCTCGCACATTGAAGGATATATACGTGTAGTATACAACTATATGATATATATATATATATATATAGGAAAATAGTTTCGTACTCCTGGGTGTATGTACTCCCACTCTCAATATACTACTTAAATGATGTGGTTATACTTCTTTATCCTTTTGCATATACTCTAATACTGATTATAAGATACCCCAAAGTGAGTTTCACGAAAAATTTCATCAAAGTCCACCCTTTATAGCATAATTTGTTTATATACTCTTTTTACATATAGAAAAGGATATATAAAAAAAAATAAAGGCCTTCCATGAATTTTTTTCAACAATGTCGCATTGTAGTATATTAGAATTATTATTGAAGTATATTGAAAGTGATAAATGAGTATAACACATTCATTTAAGTGGTATACTGGAGGTGGGAGTACATACTCCCAGGAGTACAGAAAAGGCTTCCTATATATATATATATATATATATATATATATAATAATAATAATAACAATAATGTACCCATGTGTAGAATAGCCTATTGTACGTCTGGGTTAGTTAACCCATTCCGATCGAGCCATGCATCCCACTAATCAGCAAAACGGAACTGTCCTAGTTAACTATCAGTTACGTGGAAAACCAACCAATAAATATGCTACCTTGTTTCTACAAGAATCTTTTTTCTTTATTTAGCCATAACTTTTTATTAGCAGCTTCGAGTCACAAAAAGTTTTTACTAGTAGCTTATTTATGACGAGAGGAACAATATAAGTCTCGTCAATAAACAATTATTTTGCTGTCTAGTGATAGATTTTACTATCGTATATACAGATTTTACTATCATGTAGAGGATTCAGCAGTGTGTGTAATTTGTGTAGTAGTAAAAGCTATATATATATATATATATATATATATATATATATATATATATATATATACTATCATGCAGAGGATTCAGCAGTATATGAAGCCTTTTCCGTAAGTACGTATTCCCAATTCCAATTTACCACTTAAATGGATCCACTATACTCATCTATCACTTTCAATATACTTAATACTAATTCTAAGATACTCTAATGGGACATGGTTGAAAAAATTTCATTGAAACCTTTTTTTTTGTTATATAGCCTTTTCCATACAAAAAAGGAGGATGCGCAGAAATTATGCTATAAAGAGTGGACTTTGATGGAATTTTTTATGGAAATCACTTTAAAGTATATCATATAATGAATATTAGAGTATACTCAAAATGATAAAGAGATATAGCAAACTCATTTAAATGGTATATTGAAAGTGGGAAAACATACCCCCAAGAGTATAGAACCATTTTCATATATATCAAGTTTATTTTTATAAATTTATGTATGTACTCCTTTTACATGTGAAAAATTATATAAAAAAATAAAAGATTTATGTTGAAAAAATTTCATCGAAGCCCTTTATTTTTGCTGTATTCTATATTTCATATGTAAAATGACTATATACACCAATTGCTATAAAACATGGATTTTGCTGAAATTTTTAATGGAACTCACTTTGGAGTACCTTGTAATCATTATTAGAGTATGCTTAAAAGGATAAAGTGGTATAACTTATTTGTTTAAATGGTATATAAGAAGTAGGAGTACGTACTCCTAGTAGTATGGCATATTTTCATATATATACATATGAAAAATGGTATATAGCAAAAGTAAAGGGTTCTAATGAAATTTTTTCAGCCATGTTGCATTGAAGTATCTTAGAATTAGCATTTAAGTATACCGAAAAGTGATAATAGAGTATAAAAATTGTTTAATTAGTATATTGAAAGTGGGAGTATGTACTCCTAAAAGTACGAAAAAAGCTTATTATAGGGAAATGGTTCCATACTCCTGGGAGTATGTACTCTATTTTGAGAGAATTAATTATTTGCTCCGTTTTAGTTAGTACAATTGATCATTTGCCCCGTATATCTCATTGACATGTGGCCCTAGGGCTCGCATGTTAGTTAGACATCACGAGGCAAATGATCAATGCCACAAGTAAATGAGGGCAAATAATCAATTATTTCTATTTTTAATATACCGCTTAAAGGATATTTTTATACCTCTTTATCATTTTGAGTATACTTTAATATTGATTATAAGATACTTCAAAGTGATTTCCATGAAATATTTCATCAAATTCCACTTTTTATAGCATAATTTGTGTACATACTTCTTTTTTATA
The DNA here is from genome assembly GCA_036346355.1 of Rhipidocladum racemiflorum. Lineage (NCBI taxonomy): Eukaryota > Viridiplantae > Streptophyta > Magnoliopsida > Poales > Poaceae > Rhipidocladum > Rhipidocladum racemiflorum. The sequence continues at coordinate 75,995,934 of CM070579.1, forward strand.
TATGGAAAAGGCTATACAACAAAAAAGAGTAAAGGGTTTCAATGAAATTTTTTCAACCAAATCACATTGAAGTATCTTAAAATTACTATTGAATTATACTAAAAGTGATAAAAGGGTATAACACATTCGTTTAAGTGGTATATTAGATGTGGAAGTATGTACTCCCAGAATTACGAAAAAAGCTTCATATGCACACACACGGAAGCGCTATTCTACACATATGCACCGCTACGTGCTATTCGTACCCCACAAAGAAGCGCATCCAAACCATGCACGTATGCCTGCTTACGTCCAAGCCAATCAGGAGTGCGGCCAACCAGTGAACCAACCAGTTAATGCATTTTTCTTGTTTGTACATGAATATTTTTTCTTTATTTTAACCATAGCTTTTTATTAGTAGATTTGATTCATAAACGGTTTTCACCAGTAGTTTACCGACGATGAGAGTAACAAAATAATATAAGTTTCGCCAATAAACATTGTATGAATCATATTTTACTATCCGTATACATAGATTTTACTATCGGTATACATTGATTTTACTATCATGCCAGAGGACTTAGTAACATCTGCGGTAGTAAAATCTTACGACATATTTGGTGAATTGGCAATAATTTTGGAATGCATTTGATAGTAAAGGGTGATGCTTACAGGATGAAGTACTGTGTACAAGTGTGTAAGGCACTGAGCTGTACGCACAAATCAGCGAGTAAACCGGTCGGTTTTCAGCAGTATTCTCGTCTCTATTCCCAGCCCCATGCCCAAGCGCTCATTCTCCCTGATACCCCGCTTCGCCATATGGTCCTACTACCTCCTCGCCGACTGGATCGTCGACCTAGCCTGCTTTCGGATCAATGCAGGCAAGTTGCTCCCTCTCCTACTGCGGCACGCATGCAACAACAACGACATGCGTTTCATGTATCAGATGAACGGCGCAGCCATCCACCACATATATGTCCGTCCAACATTGCAATGCATCTTCTGTTTCTGGTACTGTTGCATTTGCCAAAAGGAGATCTTCATGCCTGCACACACACGTTTACTAATCGTGCATGTATGGAATAGCGCGAGCTGAGCTAGATACTACACACACCCACTATTTTAGTAGCAGGATCTTGGTAAATTTGCTCCCTTCGTAACGTTCGATAGTACAAAGAGTAAATTGATTGGGCATAATACTACAATTTATATTTTATTGTCAAATATGCTACAAATTACTGGTTACATCTTCATATATTATTATCAAAAACTTACGGTGGCATATTATAGCTATGTGATGGATTTACTCTAAAGTTACTGTCAAATGTACTCTAATTTACTATCCATATATATAGTTTTTATTATCATGCCAGTGGGTTCAACAGCCTACATAGTCTATGCATGATAGTAAAATATATATACGAATAGTGAATTTTTGTATATTTGACAGTAACTTTAGAGTAAATATATCATATAGCTATAATATACCATGGTAAGATTCGATAATGAAATCTAAAGATCTAATCAGTAATTTGTAGTTTATTTGATAGCAAAATATATCTCTTGTATTCGTGGAGAACGACTAGTGGTTGATTAGTCTCTGTAGGCGTTCCAGGACAACGACTTCCTGCGCGCGCGCGTGCGGCCATGCGCACGGCCTGCGGGAGGTGCACGAGGCGGTCGGGATCGTCACCGGCTGCGAGGGGCCTGCGGAACTGCAGCATGGACCTCATCTCGCTGTCGAACCAGACCGAGGAGATGTGAGAGGTGAGCTTGCGGTGCAAGGCCGAGGCCCCGCCCACACGTGTCCGTATATGACCTGCGTTCGATTTAGCCATACGTATATGCGTTGCCGTCACAAGAACCGTGCTTGTTTGGCATGTAGACCGATCTTAGCTAAAAGCCTCTGTTGCCGGTCGGCCATGACCAACTAGTACCAGTGTCTACTGCATGCAACAAATGTATTGTTTGCGCAAAAAATGTGAAGTATGGTTTCTTGCTTCAAACACACAAGACAAATGCTGGGTTTGAGAGCTTGCCAGTCAATTTAACCTGAAATTGACAAGGTAGCGAAAAACGTGAATCTAAGCAGCCGATAGCGACAACTATCGGCTTGACACCGATCGGCTACCGATAAGGAGATAACTAGACTAGCCGATCAAGACCAATCCGAGGGTAAAGGTAGATCGACTTTGAAAGGCGATGCGCAACAAGCAAAGTAGATCGAACCTGGAATCAAGTCGACAAGAACAACAAATTGGCGATGCGCAACTTTTATTGATCTCGATGGCTTACAGAGGAAAGATTGCTATGAAACTAGAAAAGCGTAAAACAAAGTGTATTGGTTGGTTGATGTGTTGATTGATTGTCCCTCTTTCCTCATGGTCCGTCCCCTTTTATATCGCTCTAGCCGATCCGAGTCCATCCTAGATACGGCAACCAAACCCGTATCGGTTTCGAATCAAACTCTCAACTGAATCCATGTTGGTTACGGGATGTTGATCAAATTTTAACCGTATCGTGCCTTTTATTCCAAATTGGGCCGATATTACCCACACATGCCAAAATTTGGTGCAAACATATGCCCCCTATTTTTGGAAGATAACTTGTTATCTTCCGAAAATTATATCGGCTTTTACCCGTGATCGGCTTTGTTAATGGAACTCTCCTCGGTAACTGCTATGCCAAAACAGTTCCCGCCTGTTCACCTCTTTTCACCCTGGTATAAATATGCGGGTCCCCTTGTGGTCATTTGCACATTTTCGAGCTCTCGAATCACCGTTCATCGGCTTCTTTCGCCTTTTCTCGACTCCCTTGAAATCGGCTGAAATGGACCCTTCTAAGGTATTCATCCCAATTCCTCAAAGTACCGATCAATTTTACCTAGGACCGGTAGGTGCCATGCAAACCGATACAGTGATTAATGAAGAATTCCCTAGGCTCTCTTTGTCGGTTGCTGGATATAATATCACTGAATGGGGAAAAAACTTTAGAGCCTGGCCCACGAACCTTAAGGGGTGGAGATCTTGGTTTATTAGGGTGTCAGCCCAAAAGAGGGTAGAGTGGGAGCGAATGGGTATAGCCGAATCTCTCCCTTTGAGTCTAGCCGATCCCGAGGCAAACGAGTCTTTGGTAGCCGCGGCTTGTTACTTTTGGTCTGACTCTTTCAACGCCTTCCTTTTTCCGTCCGGCCCGATCGGCCCAACCTTACTTGATGTAGCTCAATTGTGCTTCATTAGGCTAGATGGTGACCAACTGTCGGCTTTTAGTGGGAAGCCCAGTTTCAAGCTGATCCGAAAGAAGGGTGAGGGTTGGCATAAATATATTCAAAACAATAACAAGGTGAATGGCCCAGTGTTGGCTGAAGAGCACACTGCTTTTCTCAACCTTTGGTTGGACCGATTCTTTTTCTGCGGGGCTTCCCTTGGTCCCACCCAAACCTTCCAGTTGATAGCGGAGCGCCTGGTGGCGGGTCATCGGCTTGCGCTTGGGAAGATGTTTCTAGGGGCTGTATATCAAATGATGCATGTAATCCGTAGCCGCCTGTTCTCAGGTTTTGCCAAGTTTGTCATCGGCAATATAGGAGGGCCTTTGTGGTTTATCCAGATCTGGCTTCACTGCATGTTTAGCCGATCTATCCTTTCCGAGCCCTTAGGAATTTCAGCCTTTCCCAGGGAAGACTATCCGGAACACGTGATGCCCCAGTATAGAGCTAGCCGATCTTACGGGGAGAAGTTCATCATGTGTTTAGCTGGTGAGTTAAGGCTGTCACCAACCAGTTTGCACAAATACCTTGGCTTCTTTCTCACCCTAGATAGAGCTTCTTTCAGTCAGCAGGACTTTTTACTGATGTAGCCGACTGTCCGTGGCCCTCATTCCTCCATCTGGATGCCGACAGTTCTTCGATGCCCCAATCTACCTTGGATTTATATAGACTTATCATTTCCCCTTGCATTATTCATGTCGGCTTGAATACCCAGAATCAAACATTTCAGCCATCATACGAATTCTACCATCCTTCGGTTTATGCCCGACAACTGGGTTTTGGGCAAACCATTACCTGTTTCCCCTTGTTATCTTGCATTGAGCCCCGATCTCGGGTGACCAATAAAACTGCCGTGGAGATCGTACTTGAAGTGGCTAACGGACTACAAGTTCTCTCGATGCCACGCTTTGTCCTCAACTCCCGTCGGTCGGCTAATTTCTCGCAGTGGTGGTCTAAAATATCAGAAGCGCTACTTTTGGACAGAACTCCGTCGGCTATAATCCGTTTATTTTTACCTGATTTCCACGAGCCGACGGTAGCTTCTAATTCCAGCGAGAGCTCTGGTTATACCAACTCCTCAGTAGCTGTAGAGGTACCGACGCTTATATTTCCCTCATAAGTTCCGTTGGTAGTTGGTTTTTACTGAAATTTTTCGATCTTTCCCAGGGTGGGACTGCGGCAGATGCTGGTGAGCAAGCAATCGACCCCCACGTCTCTGCTGGTAGTAGCCGACAGAGACGACCGGGCCAGGCGGTCAGTACCACGGGTTACTCTTCGGGTACCCTAGGTATCCGGAGCCTATCTCTGTTGGACCTTGCTCGTCAACGTCCTGCAAGTAAGTTGCTTTTCCTACATCGGCTTCTATATTTTTTGTCTTGCCGATGTTAACCCTTGTTTTTCTAAGAGAAAGAAGAAGTCGGCCAGGCAATCGCCAAGGCCTGTGAGACGTTTAGCCGATCGCTCCCCGGAGCACTTGGCTACTTATGTAAGTCTAGTTTAGTTCTGTCCTTGAATGGAATGCTTCAAGGTGTTGATCATCGTCTTCTGCTTTTTCAGCAATCACCATCAGTACAAGTGGCGGGGGTTTTAGCCGATCTTCAGGGCACTTCATCGGCCCTTCCGCCTGTACTATCCTCGACGCTCCCCGATGTACCGCCTCCGTCAGTCGGCATATCTGATTCCCCGGTGTTGTTGACGAGCCCGGCCGACCTCCTGGGTTTTACCTTGGATGAACTTGACGACCCGGAGGTACTGGCCACCGATGACTACCTGGCAGAAATTCAGAGGATAATAGACGCTTCCGCCCCTGTATCGGCTGCTGTAACTGCTGCGCCAGGCATGCAAGAACGCCTCAATCGCCTGTTTCACGAGGTAATGCAGCCGGAGGGGGCGCTTCTGGCAGACACACAACCTCTCAGAAATGCAATGGCGACCATGCAAGCCGATCTTCCTCCTGCGGCCATGAGCGCTCTACTGGATGTCTGCCATTTGGATGCTCAACGGGCGGAAGTGGAATCGGCTAAGCTTAGGGTTGACCAAAGGAAGGCTCAGGAGGCTGACCAACAAATCCTGGATAAGCTCATAGCCGACGCTAAGCTCCAGAAGAAGGAGTTCGACCAGGGTGCTGCCGCCCTCAAGCTGGCAAGAGGCAAGGGTCAAGAGTTGGAGTCGGCCAAGAAAAAACTTGAAGAGCAGCTAGCCTTGGTCACCAAAGAGCTTGCAGAATGCCAGATCAAGATCACTGATTCGACATCTTCGCTAGCAACTCAGAGGCGGCAGATCGGTGAAGTTTTCGCCCAAGTCAAGACTCAGTCGGCCAAAATAGTTCCTGTCCCTGGCGATGCAGTGGCTGGTCAACAGCTGATAGACAGTGTTCAAGCCACCATTGGTAGGGCTGCGGCGGCACTATCGGCTTTGGGAGCTCATTTTCCTGGATCCGGATTGCACTGATTTGAACATGTTGGCTAAATACTTTTGATGAAACTGTTGATGGCACCGGCTGTATAGCCGATCTCTTGTGATGTAAACAATGTTTTAACTAGTCCGTCTTCCGTTGTGATGTAGACGATACGCTGTGGTCCGGTTGGTCGTTGACCGGCCTCTTAATCTTTTCAGCTAATTGGTATGTGTGTGCACTCGGCTTTCATATTGATTCTGCTTTTGTATTTAGGATCCGATCCAAACGCTAGGATAGTACATCTTCAGATATTTTCCATTGATTGCTTTAGGCAGTTCGAATCCATCCAAGGTCTCGAGTATGTATGAGTTTCCGTCGATTGGCCAATTTATTTTGTAGGGCCCTTCCCACGTCGGGGACCACTTGCCAAATCGATTATCCTTAGATCCGATCGGCAATATAGCTTTCCATACTAAATCGGCTTGATTAAAAGACTTCGGCGCGACCTTTTTATTGTATGATCTGGCAACTCTTTCCTTGTTGTTTTTAAGCAGATCCAATGTGATTAGTGTCGGGACCCCGAATTTGCAAATCCGGACCCTCTGTGTATTCAGCACTAGTCCAGGAACGCGCTAGTGCACACAGTCTTAACATCGGTAAATATCACAATCATACCAATCGATATTATCAAAGTACTTTATTTAAATAACCAAACTGGTTACTTGACCTTATGGTCAAGTTACAAATGTATGCCTCGTAAGGCGAAACTTATTCAGAGAAAAATTATAGCAGCGGAAAATCAAATAAACTTCGTGGCGCCATCCAGTATACCACAGGCAACTGACTGGGCTCGCATCCCTAAGTAGACGGGTCCTCTTGGAACTCCTCCTCCGAAACTGGCGTAATCTCCTCTTCAACTGGTATTGTGTTGAGGCAAGGGTGAGTACTTGGTACTCAGCAAGTCATGCACAGAATGCAAGCTAATATACTATATGCATGGCTTGGTACAAAGGAATAGCTCAAGGTATATTTGCAGTAAACAGCTTTTGACAAGTAATATAAGTAGATTCGAAAGCAGTAAAAACAAGTAAAGCATAAATAACTTTTCAAGAAGTTTAAATAACATTTTTCCCCATCCTAAACCATATTTCCATCATCTTCCTTGTTAAACCAACCCAACTTTTCAAATCCAAGTTATTTTCAGAAAATCTAACCCTTGACTGTAATTCCCGAGCAATGTCCAGTACCGTGGACTCGGCTATTCAAATAGATTCTACACTCTGCAGAGGTTATGCACTTTACCCACAAGATACAATCCACTCACCACGTCAGCCGTGAATCGCCATACAAGAGTATGCGAATGAGCGATCATAACAAAGCCTTTCGGAAGCCTCAAACAACACAGGTGGTCCTCTCTGGTACGTGCTCTACACCATCCCTTCCCTTAGCCAAGGCGAAGTATGGGACCAACACACCGTTAGATGGGTACCTGGCCACAGCCACGATACGCTCCCCCGTACAATCACACAAACGGTGTAACTGACACCCTGAGGCTCCACAAGTGAGTCCTTAGCGACTTAGTCAACTAGGGCCGTCCCATTCCAGCCATGTGGTTGCAAGTATGACCAGTTCAAAGGCTTGCAAGGTTAAGTCCTTAGAGTGACCAGGGCAAGACTACCGAAAACCAAATCAACACTCCCAATGCCACACTTGGCCCACTGATTACTCTTGCCACATGCCCTGGCCGAAATCGTTTATCAAACCCGGTTGATTACCATGCACCACGTGCCGTCAACATCACATGATACTTTTCCAAAACAGGTTCAATATATCATTAAGTCCATATTAGCATTTGATTGTCCAAAATCATGTCATGAGCACGTAGTGTGTCTAAGCAAAGATACTACAGCGGTCTAAACCCATGTTGGCAATTTAATAATGTCCAACTAGTAAACCACAACTAGGGTGACAAAAGGGTCATGGCACATACTTAAGTAATCAAGGTGTCATATATCAAATTGGTATTTATCTAACCCTGTGTTTAAACAAAGTATCTTTCTAATTGAACTAGCATGCAATAGTTTAAATCAAAATAGATTTGAAATAGGATCAATATGGTCAAAGCACAACTTGCCTTCAAAAAGCACTTGCTCTTGGTCTTGAGTTGGATCTGAGTCAATACTTCTCCTTGAATCCCTCAGGCACTTCAACGTCTACTCGTAAAGCGTGCAAATAGCAAATACACAAATAAACACTATGCAAAGATCCCAAAACTCCAAATAAAATCCATAAACAGAGAGAACATAATTTTCTGGATTTTTAGAAACTGGAATAAATCAAATTTGGAGTTAAAGCATAAAGTTATGATTATTTAAAGTTTAAATAATCAATTAAATAATATTACAGAGAAAAACTTTAGTCCAAAAATTAAATAAAATTCATATTTAGGTAGATCTTAATTTTATACAAATTTAGAAATTTGAATCGCTCAAATCGGAGTTGAAACGCAAAAGTTATAAGCGTTTGAAGTTTGAATCTAAATTTGAAATCATTATTCGAATTAATAAATCATTTTCTTTTTCGGAAATTAATTATTGCGTCAGCATGGACACGTGGCAGCTCCTGATTGGCCTGCTGACGTCAGCCGGTCCATGGGCTCGGTCCATGCTCAGCTCGGGTCCACGGTGGACTCGGTCCACGGCTCACGTGACTGACATGTGGGCCCACTCGGGTGACGTCATCGCTGACGTCAGCGGGACTCAGCCCACGGCGCTGACAGGTGGGACCCACTGTGACGTCATGGGTGACGTCAGCGCTTGGCTGGGCTAGCCACTGACATGCGGGCCCTCTGACACGCGGGCGGCGTGTCGGCGTCTACCTGCGACGCGTGGGCGGCGGCAGCGTCGGTCCAACTTCCCGACACGTGGCGCAATCACGACCGTTGATTTGAAAATCAACGGCGTGGATTAGATCCAGGGTTAACACGTTGAAACTACTCGATGCTCGTGGGCCGTTCGATCTAGATCGGACGGTCCAGATCTAATCCTATAATCGCACTGCTACAGCACGTGGCGATTGTGAACCGTTGGATCTCAATCCAACGGTCCAGATCTAATCGGGTTTCTAGGGTTTGGGAAACACGTGAACTCACCGTTGCCGTCCGATCTGGATCCAACGGTGCACGAAGCTCAGGGACGGCGATGGCACGCGGCGGCGCTGGCTTGACCGAGACGGACGCAGCGACCTTGCCGTCGGCGCTTACGGCGCGCCCGCCGGCAGTGAGGTACTCGAACGCTGCCTCGTCTTGGGGAATCCGGACCGGGCTTGATGACGGCGGAGGGCGACGGACGGCAGCAATATCGGCGTTTAATCGCGGCGAATGCATTTCCAACTCCGGCGAGCAATAACGGCGAGACGGTGGGGATCCTAGCGGCGCGAGCTAGGGTTTCGAACCGGCGTGGGATGGCGATCTCGGTATGCCGGGCATTAAATAGCCTCGGCGTCCTGCGGTAAAACGGAGACCTAGCTCTCACGGCCGGACCGCGGCGGCGGAGTCCAGCCCGGACTCGGCGGAGACGATGAAATCGTGGCCGTCCCACGTGGCACAACCAACGGCCACGATCGCGGGCGCGACGGTCCGGTCGGACACGGCTTCGAGTGCAGGTCGGACGGATCTCACCGTTGGATCTTGATCCAACGGTTGGGATTGATTAGGGTTAGGAGTGGGTTCGGTCGAGTCAAGCGGCTCGGTCGGACTCGAGTCCGACTTCGGTCGGATGAACGATACTTGACCCGAGTTGGATTTTCCAGCGATTTAATATTTAAAATAATTCCCAAGAATTCATTTAATTCATTAAAAATAGCAAATGACTCGAAAAATTCCAGAAAAATTCTGGAAAATATTTTGGATCATTTTGGACTCAAATAAAATATTTCCAACAAAAATTTATTTGCAAATTTAAATTCTTTAATTATTTCAAAATGGAATAAATTCAAATAAATTCCAAATAAATCCAAATAAATTCGAGAAAATTCCAAAAATTCACCAAAGTGCCAAATCACACATGAATTTAAGAAAAGCAAAATTTTGGGATGTTACAAACCTCCCCCTTAATAGAATCTCGTCCCGAGATTCGTGGCTTACTAAAGGAATAGGTTTGGAAATTCTTTCTTCAAATCCTCTTCGCGGCTCCCAAGTCGCTTCACTTTCTTCATGGTTGCTCCAATCGAACTCTACAGAATCGGGTTGACTTGTTTCTAGTTTCTCGATCCATTGTGTCTAGAATCCTCACAGGGTGCTCCTTATAAGTCAAGTCCTCATGCAACTCAATTGACTCTAGCGTGTCTGCTCTCGGGAACTCGGAGACACTTCTTTAATCGGGACACATGGAATACGTCATGCACTCCTCGCCAACGATCGTGGGCAACTCCGGTGGTAGGCAACTTCACCTCTGCGACTCAAAATCTTAAATGGTCCAACATAACGGGTGCGAGTTTCCCTTTGGCATGGAACCTCTTAACTCCCCGAGAGGCGTAACTCGAGGTATACAAAGTCTTACGGTTCAAAACTCAAATCTCGGCGACGATTGTCAGATAACTCTTCTGTCGAGATTGGGCTATCTTCAACCTTTCCCTAATTATGGCGTCCGCTCTTCACCTCTTGAAGAATATCAGGCCCAAAGACACGGCGCTCACGGGTCTCATTCCAATTCAATGGCGTCCGACAGTGGTCGACCATACAAAGGCCTCAAAAGGTGACATCTGTAAACTAGCCTCGATAACTATTGTTGTAACTAAACTCGGCATACGGCAAACTCTTATCCCAAGAGGTAGCATAAGCTAATGCACAAGCTCTTAGCATATCCTCGAGAATCTGGTTGACTCTTTCGGCCCGCCCATCCGTCTGTGGATGATAAGGCATCTTGAAGTTCAAGCGGGTCCCCATGGCTTCATGCAACTTATTCGGAACCTTGAGGTAAATTGGGTACCTCTGTCCGATACAATCCTCCTTGGCACTCCGTGCAAACAAACAATCCCGATCATGTACAACTCGCTAACTTATCTCCCGAGTAAGTGGTCTTCACGGGATAAAATGGGCTACTTTAGTCAAGCGATCCACTATAACCCATATGGAGTCATAACCTCCTTGAGTCTTGACAAACCGGTAATGAAATCCATTCCGATTTCCTCCCACTTCCACTCAGGTATTTTCATTTGTAGCAATCCTGCTGGTCTACGATGCATTGCCTTGACTCTTCCGGCATACGTCGCACAATGCAACATGCTCGGCAACTTCGTTTCATATTCGCCACGAATCTCTCCTTGAGATCTCGATACATCTTGGCGCTTCCAGGGTGAATCGAGTACTTAGAGTCATGGGCTTCTTCCAAAATCAGTTGCTTTAACTCCTTTTTGTTAGGCACACAAATGCGATCCTTCATCCACAACGTGCCTTGTTCATCCAATTTGAAGTCCTTCGCCTCGCCTTCCTCCTTGATGGACTTAATCCTGCGGATCTGTCATCATCCTTCTGTCCTTCTCGGATCTGATCCTCTAGGGTAGGCTTTACTTCCAATGCGGCCAAGAATCCGCTAGGTACAACCTCAATCTTCATTTTCTGAAAATCCTCACATAACTCATCCTGACTTGTGGCTAGCAACGTACTCACGGTATGGCTCTTCCGACTCGAGCATCGGCTACTACGTTGGCCTTCCCGGATGGTAATGGATTCCAACATTATAGTCCTTGATCAACTCTAGCCATCTCCTTTGCCTCATATTCAGATCCATTGGGTGAATATGTACTTAAGGCTCTTATGATCCGTATATACTTCACACTGCTTTCCAATCGATAGTGACGCCATATCTTCAAGGCATGCACTACGGCAGCCTAACTCTAGGTCATGTGTCGGATAATTTTCCTCATGCGGCCTCAAGCGCCTTGATGCATAAGCGGCGACCTTTCCATTCTCAGACAAGACACATCCAAGTCCTTGGCGCGATGCGTCACAATAAATATCGAAGCTTTGAGCAACATCGGTAGAACTAACACGGTGCTGATGTCAATCGCTTCTTCAGCTCTGAAATCCTTCCTCACATTATGGCGTCCATGCAAACTTCTTTTCCTTCTTGACAATTGCGTAAGAGGTTTCGCAATTGTCGAAAAACTTCGATGAAACGGCGGTAATATCCTGCCATTCCAAGGAAACTCGAATCTGGGTCACAGTCTTGGTGCTCCCAATGTAACACGACTTCTACTTTGCTTGGATCTACGGCGACTCCTTCTGCGGTCATTACATGTCCAAGAAACTCCACCTTGTCCTTCCAAAAATCACACTTGCTTAACTTGGCGAAAAGTTGCTTTGTTCCTCGCCTTTTCCAAAACTCGCCTTAAGTGTTCGGCATGTTCATCCTCCTGTCTTGGAGTAGACCAGGATATCGTCTATGAACACGACGACAAACTTGTCCAAATATTCCATGAACACCTTATTCATCATATTCATGAAATAAGCCGGGCGCATTCGTCACCCAAAGGACATAATCAGAACTCGTAATGTCCATATCTTGACGAGAATGCAGTCTTGAATATCTTACGATCGGATCTTCAATCGATGGTATCCCGATCTCAGATCAATCTTGGAGAAAACTCCGGCTCCTCTTAATCGATCAAACAAATCATCAATCCTGGGTAGCGGATACTTATTCTTCACGGTGACTTCATTGAGTGCACGGTAGTCAATGCACATCCTGAAACTCCGTCCTTCTTCTTGACAAACAAAGCGGTGCTCCCACGGCGACTAACTCGGCCTCGATAAATCCTTTCTCCATTAACTCTTCTAGCTGTTTCTTCATCTCTACCAACTCCTCGGTAGACATCCGATAGGGTCTCTTTGCTATCGGTCTTTGTGCAGGTACAAGTTCTATCACAAACTCTATGTCCCTGTCTCGGCATACTGTAGATCTTCGGGAAAACATCGGGTACTCATTCACTCTTGGGACATCCTCTATGCTGATTGCCTTGGTACTGTTAACCATCAACTGTCCATCTCTAGCTGCAGTGGCTTGAAATTCCACTTTCTTCCCACACTGCTCTCAATCGAGATAGTCCTTCGTCCACAATCCAATACAGCCTTGTGCTTGGATAACCAATCCATTCCCAATATAACATCTAAGGTCTGGGTCTCCAAAATTATAAGGTTTGCTAGGAACTCTATTCCATCTATTAGTATTCTCACCCCGGAACATCCTACTTCCGTTCGGAGTTCGGAACCAGGGGTTTGAACTAAAAGCATGCACTTAAGTCTTGCAATTCTCAAGTCATTTCTAGCCGCAAAGCCTTGCGAAACAAACGAATGCGAAGCTCCAGAGTCAAACAAAACTGTTGCAGGTACTGAGTTAACAAGTAACTTACCCAGTACGACGTCCGTAGCATTCTGCAGTGCGTCTGCGGTGACATGGTTGACTCGGCCTCTCACCACGATGCCTGGGTGTGGCTCTGGTCTTTGGCGTCCTAGCTGGGTGGTTCCTAGATTGAAGCGAATCGGGTCGCTCTCGCTATCTTCTTCGGACAAGCTTGTTGGCAAAGTGTCTGGCTCGTTCTTGATTATGCAGCGTCTCACTTTGTTCCTTCTTATTTGCCGGGGTAGCGTTTCTAGCGGCTGGGAGTGCAGTAGTTTTGATTGGCAGGTCTTGGTGCCGGGAGGGTGTCCTTGTTGCATTCTCGTGGTTGGAATCAAGAATTGATTTGGTGCAACTCTCAGCGCCTATGCGTTCCTGGCGTGATCCTTCTTTGTTGCATCCTGCGCTTCCTGTTCTCATCCAGTTCCTTGCGCTTGTCCTCAAGAATAAGCGCCTTATTCACCAACTCTTGGAAATCTGGAAAGGTGTGGGTGATCAATCCTACTTGCAATCCTGAGTTAAGTCCCTTCATGAAACGAGACTGTCTGGATTTATCTGTCGCTACATCCTCAGGTGCGTAGCGTGCTAACTGTGTGAACTTGTTCAGTAGTCGACCACCGGTGATTACCTTGCTTCGATGCTCTGAACTCCTCCATCTTAAGGTCCATAATTCCTTCAGGCACGTGATCTTGTCGAATGCGGTGTGAACTCTTCCCAAGTGATATCTTGAGGGTTCTCTGCGTGGCATGAAGTTCTCCCACCATTCGGTTTGTCCCTTCCAACTGATGAGAAGCGTAAAGTACCTTCTCATTTCCTATGCATTGAGCTATGTGTAGCTTCCTCTCAATTGATCTTAACCAATCATCGGCCTCTAATGGATTGGCATTCCCAGAGAAAGTGGGTGGGTGAGTCCTCATGAACTCTGACAGCCTTGTATTACGGCGTGGTCCCCGATTAACTTGATTAGCGGTGGCCTGGCAAAGGACGTGCTGCATTTGTTGCATCATAGCATGCATCAACTGGTCTGGGCAGCAAGAAACGCGCTCGAAATTCTGCATATCATCTGGCGGTCTTTGGTGCTCTATCATTGGGGTTTTCTGGCTGGCGAGATCCACTCCCATTGCTCCCAAAGTTTCCACGGGTGGTTACCATCTGCCGATTTGCTCTAGGTTTAGAGATGAGAGGGAAACAAGAATAGACAAGTAATATGGAACTTATGCGGGCGAAAGGGGTAACTTTAAGGTCCATCTTTATTATTAATAACTTGGTATGGCTGCTTACAATGCCTAAGGGCCTTGCAACACATAATGCACACTCAAAGAAACAAAGCAAATCCAAATCGAACTAACTCGGAGTCTAACGCCTAAAGGGTGACTCTTTATTTTATGACGCGACTCGGCGAAGGAGTCTCACTATAGAACCTAAGCTCACTCATCGAGAAAACCTCCACGGCCTGGAGTGCGGGTCTTTGCGGCATAGGCGCGAAACGATCGCCATGTCCAGCGACTATGTCATCTGTGGTAGTCGAAGAAGCGATGTCCTCATCGAGATCCGACTCCTCTGGATCCGGCTCGTAGCTCGAGTAATCTTGGCTCGGGTCCGGTCCGTACAAAGTCATCTCCAACTCGTCAATCCTTCGCAGAAGATGTGCCACATACTCTTGAGCTTCCCGCCATCTGTTCTTCTCTGTCGTGATCTCCTTGCGGGCCTTCGTAGCTCCTTGCTTGTATTATCTAGTACATCCTCCTGGCGACGACAAATCGTGCCAACCGTGTAACCGTGGCATCCTCATCTGAATCGCCTTCGGTCGAAGGTTATCGCTGCGCGGATGGTAACGGAACACCGTACTCTCCAACTCTCTGGCGTAGACACGGGTAATGTGCCGCATTGCTCGTCGTGAAACTTCTTGGATACCCATCTGCATTGTAGATCTTCTAGCAGTGCAGTGTATCGGGCGATTGCCTGGGCCCCTCTTCCTGACAGGTACCTCAATCCTCACGTCACAAGCCTTGATCAATCCTCGCTTGTCCGATCACTTCCACTTGGTATTGGGGCTTCTCAAAATCTCCGAGAGTCTCAGAGCATGTGCCAAAGCTCACAAGGCGTGACCAACTCCTAGATCAACGTAGTTGAACTCTTCCTCCATCTGTCACAAGAGTGCTTTACGTAAGAACTCGGAA
Source organism: Rhipidocladum racemiflorum (assembly GCA_036346355.1). Taxonomy (NCBI): domain Eukaryota; kingdom Viridiplantae; phylum Streptophyta; class Magnoliopsida; order Poales; family Poaceae; genus Rhipidocladum; species Rhipidocladum racemiflorum. The sequence continues at coordinate 76,011,153 of CM070579.1, forward strand.
TTTTCAAATTGTGACAAGGTAAGGGAAAATTTCAGCAAGAGACGAGAAAAGAGAGAAGGGGATAAGTCGAGATGTCATTTCTTGTCTTCACAAATTTTTAGCTTTAGAAAATAGGTTTTATCCTCACTACGACCATTCTAGCTTAGGGTTGAGCCTACAAATCAAGTATGGCTCTGATACCACCTCTGCCGGGACCCCGAATTTGCAAATCCGGACCCTCTGTGTATTCAGCACTAGTCCAGGAACGCGCTAGTGCACACAGTCTTAACATCGGTAAATATCACAATCATACCAATCGATATTATCAAAGTACTTTATTTAAATAACCAAACTGGTTACTTGACCTTATGGTCAAGTTACAAATGTATGCCTCGTGAAGGCGAAACTTATTCAGAGAAAAATTATAGCAAATGAAAATCAAATAAACTTCGTGGCGCCATCCAAAGATACCACGTGCAACCGATCGCTCGCATCCCTAAGTAGACGGGTCCTCTTGGAACTCCTCCTCCGAAATGGCGTAATATCCTCTTCAACTGGTATTGTGTTGAGGCAAGGGTGAGTACTTGGTACTCGACAAGTCATGCCTGTAATGCAAGCTAATATACTATATGCATGGCTTGGTACAAAGGAATAGCTCAAGGTATATTTGCAAAGAATGACTTTTGACAAGTAATATAAGTAGATTCAAAGCAAGAAAAACAAGTAAAGCATAAATAACTTTTCAAGAAGTTTAAATAACATTTTTCCCCATCCTAAACCATATTTCCATCATCTTCCTTGTTAAACCAACCCAACTTTTCAAATCCAAGTTATTTTAAAATCTAACCCTTATTTGTAATTCCCGAGCAATGTCCAAAGATCGTGGGACTCGGCTATTCAAATAGATTCTACACTCTGCAGAGGTTATGCACTTTACCCACAAGATACAATCCACTCACCACGTCGGTAGTGAATCGCCATACAAGAGTATGCGAATGAGCGATCATAACAAAGCCTTTCGAAAGCCTCAAACAACACAGTGGTCCTCTCCTGCTCAGGTTTCTACACCATCCCTTCCCTTAGCCAAGGCGAAGTATGGGACCAACACACCGTTAGATGGGTACCTGCCACACGCCCACGATACGCCCCGCACAATCACACAAACGGTGTAATCGACACCCTGAGGCTCCACAAGTGAGTCCTTAGCGACTTAGTCAACTAGGGCCGTCCCATTCCAGCCCATGTGGTTGCAAGTATGACCAGTTCAAAGGCTTGCAAGGTTAAGTCCTTAGAGTGACCAGGGCAAGACTACCCGAAAAACCAAATCAACACTCCCAATGCCACACCGCCCACCTGATTACTCTTGCCACATGCCCTGGCCGAAATCTGTTTATCAAACCCCGCTTGATTACCATGCACCACGTGCCGTCAACATCACATGATACTTTTCCAAAACAGGTTCAATATATCATTAAGTCCATATTAGCATTTGATTGTCCAAAATCATGTCATGAGCACGAGTGTGTCTAAGCAAAGATACTACAACGGTCTAAACCCATGTTGGCAATTTAATAATGTCCAACTAGTAAACCACAACTAGGGTGACAAAAGGGTCATGGCACATACTTAAGTAATCAAGGTGTCATATATCAAATTGGTATTTATCTAACCCCTGTGTTTAAACAAAGTATCTTTCTAATTGAACTAGCATGCAATAGTTTAAATCAAAATAGATTTCAAATAGGATCAATATGGTCAAAGCACAACTTGCCTTCAAAAAGCACTTGCTCTTGGTCTTGAGTTGGATCCTGAGTCAATACTTCTCCTTCGAATCCCTCCCAAGCACTTCAACGTCTACTCGTAAAGCGTGCAAATAGCAAATACACAAATAAACACTATGCAAAAAGATCCCAAAACTCCAAAAAAAAACCATCAACAGAGACAACATAAATTTCTGGATTTTTAGAAACTGGAATCACAAATTTGGAGTTAAAGCATAAAAGTTATGATTATTTAAAGTTTAAATAATCAATTAAATAATATTACAGAGAAAAACTTTAGTCCAAAAATTAAATAAAATTCATATTTAGGTAGATCTTAATTTTATACAAATTTAGAAATTTGAATCGCTCAAATCGGAGTTGAAACGCAAAAGTTATAAGCGTTTGAAGTTTGAATCTAAATTTGAAATCATTATTCGAATTAATAAATCATTTTCTTTTGGAAATTAATTATTGCGCCAAGATGGACACGTGGCAGCTCCTGATTGGCCTGGCCGACGCCACCGGTCCATGGGCTCGGTCCATGCTCGGCTTCGGGTCCACGGTGGACTCGGTCCACGGCTCACGTGGTGACATGTGGGCCGCTCGGGTAGCGTCATCGGCGACGTCGGTAGGACTCGACCGCGGCCAGGCAGTGGGACCTGCGGCGTCATGGGTGACGTCGGCGCTTGGCTGGGCTAGCCAGCGACATGCGGGCCCTCGACACGCGGGCCCGCGTGTCGGCGTCTGCACGCCAGCGGCGTGGGCGGCGGCCGGCGTCGGTCCAACTTCCCGACACGTGGCGCAATCACGCACCGCTGATTTGAAAATCAACGGCGTGGATTAGATCCAGGGTTAACACGTTGAAACTACTCGATGCTCGTGGGCGTTCGATCTAGATCGGACGGTCCAGATCTAATCCTATAATCGCACTGCTACAGCACGTGGCGATTGTGAACCGTTGGATCTCAATCCAACGGTCCAGATCTAATCGGGTTTCTAGGGTTTGGGAAACACGTGAACTCACCGTTGCCGTCCGACCGGATCCAACGGTGCACGGCTTCGTGGACGGCGATGGCACGCGGCGGCTACCGGCTTGACCGGAGACGGGGACGACGACCTTGCCGTCGGCGTTTCTGGCGCGCTCCGGCGAAGTGAGGGGTACTCCCGAACGCGTCTCGTCTTGGGGAATCCGGATCTGGGCTTGATGACGGCGGAGGACAACGGACGGCAGCAATATCGGCGTTTAATCGCGGCGGAACAGACTTCCAACTCCGGCGAGCAATAACGGCGAGACGGTGGGGATCCTAGCGGCGCGAGCTAGGGTTTCGGAACCGGCGTGGGATGGCGATCCTCGGGGTATGCCCCGGGCATTAAATAGCCTCGGCGTCCGTGCAGAAAACGGAGACCTAGCTCTCCACGGCGGCGGACACGGCGGCGGAGTCCAGCTCGGACTCGGGCGGAGACGATGAAATCGTGGCCGTCCACGTGGCACAACCAACGGCCACGATCGCGCGGCGCGACCGGGTCCGGTCCGGACACGGCTCGGGTCTGGTTCGGACGGATCTCAGCCGTTGGATCTTGATCCAACGGTTGGGATTGATTAGGGTTAGGAGTGGGTTCGGTCGAGTCAACTGGCTCGGGTCGGACTCGAGTCCGACTCGGTCGGATGAACAGTACTTGACCCGAGTTGGATTTTCCAGCGATTTAATATTTAAAATAATTCCCAGTAATTCATTTAATTCATTAAAAATAGCAAATGACTCAGAAAAATTCCAGAAAAATTCTGGAAAATATTTTGGATCATTTTGGACTCAAATAAAATATTTCCAACAAAAATTTATTTGCAAATTTAAATTCTTTAATTATTTCAAAATGGAATAAATTCAAATAAATTCCAAATAAATCCAAATAAATTCCAGAAAATTCCAAAAATTCACCAAAGTGCCAAATCACACATGAATTTAAGAAAAGCAAAATTTTGGGATGTTACAATTAGCCTTAATTCGGCTAGGTCGTCCAGGTTGTCCAGCATTGCTTGTTTGTACTCATCGATCGGCAAATTATTTTGTTGAGCCATTCTAGCTGAGCTGATATTGATTTCAACGGGCAAAACGGCTTCTTGTTCGTACACCAACTGGAAGGGGGATAGCTTAATCGATCCATGATACGATAGCCGATATGCCCATAAAGCTTCTGATAACGTAGCGTGCCAATTCCTTGGTCTTTCCTCGATTTTCCTTTTTATTAATTTTATTAAAGTCTTGTTTGACGACTCGGCTTGTCCGTTAGCCTGAGCGTAATAGGGCGAGGAATTGAGTAATTTGATACCTATGCTTTTCGCGTAGTCTTGAAACTCTTTGGATGTGAATACCGTCCCTTGGTCGGTTGTGATTGTTTGTGGAATTCCAAACCGATGGATGATATGTTAGTTCACAAAGTCGATTAATTCTGTGCTAGTAACTTTCTTGAGTGGTATGGCTTCGACCCATTTTGAAAAGTAGTCCGTTGTAGCCAGAATGAATCTATGGCCCTTACTGGATGCTGGGAATATTTGGCCGATGATATCTATACCTCATCCCATAAATGGCCACGGCTTGATGATCGGGTGTAAAGCCGATGCTGGTACCGACTGTATGTTACCAAATCTTTGACATGTTTGACATCCTTTGTAGTACTTGAAGCAATCTTCTAACATCGTCGGCCAGAAGTATCCTATTCGTCTCAGCATCCATTTCATTTTGTGGGCCGACTGATGTGATCCGCAGATTCCTTCATGGACTTCTCCCATTGCTATATCGGCTTCCTCTGTTCCCAAACATCTTAGCAGCAGGCCTTCCATGGTTCGGAAATATAATACATCTTCTAGTATAACGTATTTTAGTGCTTTATGCCGGACTTTTCGCTCAGTCGGCTTAGATGGATCCAACAAATAATTCTTTATTTCTGTTCTCCAATCGACAGGATGGGCGCACATGATCAGCCAATCGTTTGACTCGATCGATTCCTGTCGGCTTTTACTTCTATAACCTGATGCCCATTGTGCTAATAGATTTGCTTTGTCATTGTTTTCCCTGGGGATATGTTTCATAGAGAATGTGGTGAATGTTTCAATGATCCGGAGACATTGATGCAAATATTGAGTCAACACTTCGTCATTGCATCGGTATTCCCCTTTGACCTGTTGCACAATTAACATTGAATCCCCGAATGCCTCTATGTCCCTTACCCCGATGCTCTCCAGTAGCTGCAGCCCTTTTAGCAGTGCTTTGTATTCTGCTTGATTATTAGAACACCGGCTATCGAGCTGATACATAAATTCGAAATCCTGTCCTTTGGGTGAAATTAGCACTATGCCGATGACTTCACCCTCTTGGCAAACAGATCCGTCGAAGTACAACTGCCAAGGAGCAACATCGGCTGTTCCAACTAACGTGGCGCTTCCTGTGAGAAAGTCGGCTATAGCTTGCCCTTTCACGGCCTTAGCCGATTCGTACGTCAGGTCAAACTCGGTTAAAGCGTATGCCCATTTACCGAGTCGGCCCCGTAGAATTGGTGCGGATAGTATATATTTAACTACGTCGGTTTTACATACCACAATACAGTTTGATGCCAACAGATAATGTCTTAGTTTTGTGCATGCGAAATACAGTGATAAGCATAACCTTTCTACCATGGGGTATCTGATTTCGGTATCTAGAAGTCGTCGGCTCAAATAGAATATAATATGTTCTTTACCATCGACTTCCTGTGTCAAAACTGCTCCTATTGTCTCCTCGTCAGCCGATATGTATAACATAATGGGTAAGCCCTTTATTGGCGCGATCAACACCGGAGGTTTCATTAGATACTCTTTTATATCCTCAAAGGCTTTATGTTGATCGGCTCCCCACACAAACTCTTGGTTATCTTTTAGTTTAAGCAATGGGGTAAAGGCATGAATCTGGCCGGACAGATTTGAAATAAAGCGTCGCAGATAATTGATTTTGCCGATCAATATTTGTAGCTCTTTCTTATTTGTCGGCGGTTTAGTATCGGCTACTGCTTTTACTTTTGCCTGGTTTACTTCAATCCCTTTTTCATGTACTGTGAATCCGAGGAATTGTCCAGCCGATACCCCAAAAGCGCATTTGAGTGGATTCATCTTTAATCCATGTGCCCGTGTGCTTTCGAACATCTTTTCCAAATCGGCTAAGTGTTGCCAATCTTCTTTGGATTTCACCACGACATCATCGATGTAGATTTCTACAGTATGGCCGATTAGGTTATGGAAAATATGGTTCATGGCGTGCTGATAAGTGGCACCGGCATTTTTCAAACCGAATGTCATGACAGTCAACTCGTAAAGTCCCAAAGCCCCTGGGCACTTGAAGGCTATTTTTGGGTATATCGGCTTCGGCCATAAGTATTTGATTGTACCCGGCGTTCCCGTCTAAGAAGCTTATGATTTTGTTTCCAGATGCAGCGTCGATAAGCATATCGGCTATTGGCATCGGATATTCATCTTTTGGCGTAGCTTTGTTTAAATATCTGAAGTCTACACATAACCAGAGCTTACCCTTTTTCTTTTTCACGGGAACGATATTTGAGACCCATTCTGCATATCGGCAGGGCCGAATAAACTTGGCCTCTAATAATCGCTCTACTTCCTCTTTTATAGCGTCATATAATGTAGGGTTAAACCGCCTTGGATATTGTTTAAATGGACGATATCCAGCTTTTATGGGTAGCCGATGCTCAACGAGCTGTCGGCTTAATCCTGACATCTCGTAGTATTCCCACGCGAAGCAATCTCTGTATTTTTTAAGCATCTCGACCAACTTTGTTTTATAGTCTGGGTTTAATCTAGCGCTTACAAAAGTTGGCCTTTTCCGATAACCTTCTCCAATATTGACTTCTTCAAGCTCATCGGCAGAGGTGAAGCCTTGTCCTCGCCTCTCCTCCTCGAAATCTTCAATTGCTTCTTCATAATTTTCTTGACGATAGCTCCTTGCTTTTTCTTGCAACTTCTTTACTGTTTCGGACTCCATCTCCTAATGACTTCATTTGTCCGATCGAATGTATTTGGTTTGACACTGATCGGCCTCAATCCAGACTTCTCGACGCAGATGAAATCACAGTTATCCAAACTCGTCCCTGATATACACTCGGCTTCTTCGTGCGGCCAATTTGTGTCAGGGTTGGCCATGGCGACGTGAGACGATGTGTCGGCTGATACAACTTCCACTACGTCATCATTCCATTGTACAAGTTTTTGATGCAAAGTCAACGGAATGCAGGAATTGGCATGAATCCAATCTCGTCCAAGAAGCACACTGTAATTGCCCTTGTCTTCAATAACAAAGAATGCAGTCGGCAGTGTCTTGTTACCGACTGTTAGTTCAGCCATCATCACTCCTTTTGCTTCGGTAGGGTCTCCGGTAAAATCATTCAAAACCATGTTGGTTTTAATTAAGTCTTCATCGGCTTTTCCTAGCTTCTTGAAGGTGCTGAAAGGCATCAGGTTTACTGTTGCACCTCCATCGACCAACATCCTTGATATTGATCGGCCATTGATATGTCCCTTGAGGTACAATGGCTTTAGATGCCGATGGGGATCCTGTGGTTTTTCAAATACAGCATCTTGAGCGCCAAGACACAATTGAGCGAATACCTCTTTGGTTGGCTCGTCCACAGTTTTGAACTCTGTGGGCAATGTGAACACCATGTTGATGTCCATTGGTGGTGTACCATCTCGGATCATTGGAGACCCCGAATCGACCGACTGATCTGAATCGCTGTCGGCTTGTTCTTTTTTCTTTCATTCCTGTTTTATAACTTGCACCGGCCGTAGCCTGTTGAAAATATGATCCCTCTTTTTTTCTTCTTCTGCCGCTCTTTCTTCCTGTGTTTTTAGCCGTTGAAGTCGTCTGCGTTGCGATTTGCTAAGACCGGAAGGGCACCACCTTGGCTTAGGTTCTATCGGCTTTCTGATTTTTCCAGCCAGATTGCTCATTTCACTGTCGGATTCCGTCTTGACTGCGTCGTTGGAGGCCGATGTTTCTTGAGCTCGGGAAGACTCGCCTTGTTCTGGTATTAACAATCTTTCATGGACCGGCCTTCTGCTCTCCGTCCCTAGTCGATCGTGCACTGACCTAGACAACCTGTCTTTAGTCGATCGATTTGGCCGATGTGTAATTGGATGCTGCATGGGACATGATTGCATTGTAGGTAAAGTCATCCCTCTCTCCCAGCAGAATTGCCAAAAGGGACACTGCCGATGTTCCTCTTCTTCGGTTCGTGGCCAATGAGGGGAGTCTAACCGATGATATTTGCCTAGTCGATGAGTACTTGGTCGATGAGGGTAGTCTGATCGTCGGGAGTTTTGTCTGTGACTTATCCTTTCGTATTTTTCCAACAGTTGCAAAAAAGTTGGCTTTGGCTTGAAGCTGGTTTTTCTTGGTGGGGTTCTTTCTGCTTTGTACCATCTTCCGACTTTCAAATCACCTTTTGGCTTTACTGTCCTCGAATTTTGGCCGTTTCGATTGGCTTCAATATGTATTGAGCCGATGGTGATTTGTACTTTCTCAGTCGGCTTGATATCCTCTTTCATGGGTTCCTTCCCCTTTCGTGTACATTGGACCATGTTGATTTGGAAAGGATTCATGTCTATCTGCATAGCCGATTCTTCCGCGAACTTCAACCGCCCATCAGCGATAGCCGATTGAATCTGTTGGCGAAAAATGTTGCAATCATTAGTGTTATGCGAAAAAGAATGATGCCACTTACAGTACCTTCGCTTTTTGATTTCATCGGCCGATGGAATAACATACCCTTCTGGTAATTTTATAAGTTTTTCTTGCAACAGTAAGTCAAATATCCTATCGCATTTTGATACATCGAAGTAATATTTAACCTCCGTCTTATTCTTCGTCGGCTTGAGCCATGAGCAAACGAGTGGTTTTTTGGGGCTCTTAGCCCACTCGGCTACATTTACGTTTGTCTCATCTTCAGAAGTATCGCTCGTACTGTATTCCACCATGTTTACTTTAGCTTTATCATTACCATTTAGTCTAAATTTATCTTTAAATCCTTTGTTTTCTGCATATCAGCTTTCTTGTGCCGATACACGATGGAGCAGATGGCCTAGATCGGAGAACTCTTGTCCCGCTAATTTTTCTTTTAACGGCGGGATTAGCCCTTGAAACGCCAGATCTGCTAATTATTCATCGGGAAGCGTAACGCTGAAACATCTGTTCCAAACATCCCTAAATCTCTTAATGTAGTCAGAGACCGATTCCCCGTATTTTTGTCGGACCGAACTGAGATCAGAGATTCTTAGTTCCATAGTCCTAGAGAAGAAGTATTCATGGAATCGGCTTTCCAAATCGTTCCACAAGTGGATCGAATTCGGGGGTCGGTTTGTGAACCAGGTAAATGCTGCCCCTGATAAGGATAAGGGAAAGAGTCTGATTCTTAGCCCGTCGGACTGTGCTGCCTCGCCGCATTGGGCCATGAATCGTCCGACGTGTTCGAGGGTAGTAACGGAGTCATCCCCTGAAAATTTGGCAAAGTCTGGGATCCTGTAGTTATGGGGGTATGGTATCCGATCTATGTAATCGGGGTACGGCTTCCTATAGCCGATTACCCTCCCTTTGGGCTGTAGGCCAAATTGTTCTCTTAATACTGCAGCAATTTGTTCCGTCCAATTAGCGTTGTCGGCTTGTGGTACAGCCTGACCTTGCCAGTTATCGTTATTCATACCCTGCCCCCCGAGTGCAAACTCGGGTCGATGTCCAAATCGCGTCCCAGGGGGCCTTGGTGCTTGATCATAATCGTGGTTCCTAACAGCCAATGTATCGGGTATAGGTGCGAAAGGTTCAACGTATGACACTACCCTATGTGGGGCTGGGTTTCTGGTCGCGATCCCTTGGAACTGTGGAAACTGGTCTGTTTCAATCGGCCTAGAAGCTGATATACCGTTCCCGCTAGGAGTGGGCACATTGGACGTACTTGGCATATTTATTTTTGCCCCATCAGTATGTCCATGGTAATGCGCCACTCCGCCCCTATGGGAGCTCAGCTTTAATACAGTAGGCTGGATCGGCATCGTGGGAGGTGTCGGAGCCGATGCACTTACCGTGCTGGTGCTGGGTGGTAGAGAGTATACTGGATACATCGGGAGAGGCTGTACTGGATCTAACAGGATCCCAGACACAGCCAGCTCCTGAGCAATTGTTTTGACACTATTCTCTATCATCGGCTTTAACGTAGACACTAGAGCCGATGACTGATTAATTAGTGCGTGATGCACAGATTGCTCAATCATACTTGATAGATTGGCTTGAGCAGGCGCATATCGGCTTACCGGGTCAGACGGTGAATCGCCGATAGGGTTGATTGTTGGAAGTGCAGTCTTTTGAGTAACACCTCCTCGTCGTGTTTTCTGGAAGCATTGCAACATCATCTCTTATAATGCTGCCTTCCGATCTTCAATCTCCTTCCGCTGCTCGGGGGTTAAATCGGCCAATTTAGGCGCGATTATAGCATCCGTGTTGATGTCGGCGGTGACTGCGGGCTTATCAGTCGACGACATATCTGATTTTCTGTGTCCCACTGGGCGTGCCAAAATATGTTTGCGCAAAAAAACATGAAGTATGGTTTCTTGCCTCAAACACACAAGACAAACGCCGGGTTTGAGAGCGTGCCAGTCAATTTGACCTGAAATTGACAAGGTAGCGAAAAACGTGAATCTAAGCAGCCGATAGCGACAACTATCGGCTTGACACCGATCGGCTAAGGGCCAATAAGGAGATAACTAGACTAGCCGATCAAGAATAATCCGAGGGTAAAGGTAGATCGACTTTGAAAGGCGATGCGCAACAAGCAAAGTAGATCGAACCTGTAATAAAGTCGACAAGAACAACAAATTGGCGATGCGCAACTTTTATTGATCTCGACGGCTTACAGAGGAAAGATTGCTATGAAACTAGAAAAGCGTAAAACAAAGTGTATTGGTTGGTTGATGTGTTGATTGATTGTCCCTCTTTCCTCATGGTCCGTCCCCTTTTATATCGCTCTAGCCGATCCGAGTCCATCCTGGATACGGCAACCAAACTCGTATCGGTTTCGAATCAAACTCTCAACCGAATCCATGTTGTTTACGGGATGTTGATCAAATTTTAACCGTATCGTGCCTTTTATTCCAAATTGGGCCGATATTACCCACACATGCCAAAATTTGGTGCAAACATGTATATATAGATGAAATAAGATTTTATTGTCAAATACACTCTAAATTAGTGGATATATTGTTTAATTTTACTACCAGACAGGCTCAGTAGGTTGTTGAACCCTTTGGCACGATAGTAAAATCTTATTTCATCTAGTATATGTATTGTGACACTACGGAATGGTGTGACATTGTAAAATGTGAAATTAGAGAATAAAACTATACGGTATGAGGTTTAATTGCGTTTCCGGGCCGATTTCGGGAGTTTGGGCCTCTCCGGGGGAGTTTGGGCCCAAGGGGATGAGTCGTGGGCTTTAGTGGGAAGGTATTTGGGCCCATGAGGGAGGGGGAGACCAGGTTTTCCTGGCTTGGGGTGCCCTCCCCCTGCCCTTGCTGCCCCCCACTTGCAAACCCTAGCCGCCACCTCTCTCCCCCACCTCCCCCACACGCCTCCACCTCTAGCCGCCTCCCGCATGCGCCATCTCTCCTCCCCTCCCCTCTCCACCCTCCTTGCTGGCCTAGGAGAGCTCCTCACCTTGCCATCCCGCTGTTCCCTCCCTCGGGAAGCTCCGCGACGAGGAGATCCGGCGGTTCCGGCGCGAGGAAGACGATCGGGGAACCCGGGAGGAAGGATTTCGGCGTTCGTTGTTCGTCGGGCTGAAGTATGGTATGGGTGTTCCTTGGGGATGGTCTAGGTATTGTTCTAGAAGTTGATTTCATGTTTTTAGATCAAGTGGTGGTGCTGTGATTGGGTAGATTGGATGAAAACTAGAGTTTGCCACGTTCTCTGTTTCGGACAGATTGTGCAGTCGACCTAGGGTTTGAGTTTTCGCGTTTTAGAATCGGAATTTGGTCGGCCTCCTATTGAGAAAGTTGTAGGTAACTTCAATACCTTTAATTGGACACCAAGAATGTCCAATTTCACCCAGCCGTTTGAAAGTTATGTTCGTTTTACCGAGCGTGTTCAAATCTGTGACGTAATTGGGACAGAACGTAGTGTTTTGTAGATTAAACAATTTTAGAGGCCGAATCAGATTTTCCAAATACTTAGAAAAAGCTAGGAAATTTCCTAAGCTTAGCGATGATGTACTCGTTTAATCGATTCGGAGTCCTAGAACTAAAGTTATGCTAGATTGAAGCCTGCTGTCCCGGAGGGACAGATTCTCTGTTTTTTCGGTTTTGGGAGTAGTTTGTGAAGTCGGGGTAGACGAGCTTTTGTGTACTGTTTTGGGGGCACTTTTTGAGTGTGTGGTATGTTTGTGCAGGTGGTGTGACCCCGGGAGTGCCCTCAACCTCTCGCCAATCCGTCGCCCGAGGTTAAGGCAAGTGTATTGTAATGGGTAGCGTATTGTATGATGCTAATTGTGACTAGGTGCAAATTGCTTTCATGATGTGCTATCTTGTCATGATTACATGTTGTGATATCTTGCCATGATTAATGCTTGCCCATGTTATGATGAAATTGGAGTATTATGATGCTATGCCATGTTTAGTTCAGTTTGATGCAAGTTGTTATGTTTATGGCATAATCGCATACATGGCATGCGATCTGGCCCGGTTGGTGAGAAAGTCATAACTAGTCCGGTAAGGTCGGTGATAAAGTCATGACTAATCCGGAGTGCCACTGAGTAAGTCCTACCTCGTGATTCCATCCACCGTGGTGATTGGAAGCGAGGAGTAGTGTAACACCCCAGCATTTAATATGCCAGAATGCTACCAAACATAAGCTAAACAACATCTAAATACCACAATTAACATAAAATTCCAGCAAAGGTACATATGCTAAAAACCGAGATTTCGGCAGCATCTCCTTTGTTTAAACATGAATTGAAGCAACAACAATAGTAACATGTCAATATAGCATAATGGACGATAGCAATAACATGATCAAACGGAAGAACAACCACCATACCACTAAGGATATAAATTCTATCCATCACATGACAAGTAAGGACTAATCAATTACTCATAACGACCAACGAATCATCGAAACCATAGTTTAGTTCAATGAATTAACCATAACCATAAGGGAAGGAATATGTCACACCATACCGTAGTGTCACATTCTTCCCCCCTTCAACAGGATTCGACCTCGAATCCGAAGGACGCCAAAATCAACAACAAAGTCCCCAAGGGACAAAAGGCTTCTCTGCAGCACAAAACAACCGCACGAAACCTCAAACCGGAACAAACGACAAGCGAGTTCTCAAAACCAACACTTAACGAAAAAGTGTTGATCTAGCTCAACTAAGGGCAACCGCTCACAGTTCGACCTTCACTTCAAATCCCAGACAGAATCTGCGTTTCAACCGCGAAGGGCTCCAACAACCCAAAACGCTCGAATCCTCACGACAAACACTTCACACTTCTATCACAACCAACCTGACTACACACTGCAATAAACTCAACATGACACAATCAATCGACTCACAATTCCTTTAACGACCTCTCTACATTCCCGAAAATTTCCAAAGCGTTAACAACCATTTTGAAAAGGATTCGACAACAATCAGAGAGTATTCATTTTAATTTCCTAAGAAAAAATGCAAAGAAATACAAATCCCTTCACCACAACCAACACCAGAAATTCTTCATTGTTTCTTTTCATACTAGAAAGCAAGGGAAATCTCATTTCATGACATAAATGCACACTCTTCAGGAGCACTCCGGATTAGTCATATCTCCATATATGACTTTCTCACCGACCTGGCTCAACGACTCTTTTATCATTTAACATGTAAAAACGATGTCATGATTACTTTTCACCATTCCTTCATTCACATGACGACTTCTCCCTCGGTATCACATGAATAAATCTCGAATAACATCGAGAGTTGCGCTAATTCATATAAACTATGACGGCAGCATAGTTAATAGTAAGGCACCACATCATATCAGAACCCACCAACGATAGATAGCTAAACTTTGCAAAACATCACATTTTAACCAAAAATCAACATTTTGGAAAAGAACATTGACTCCAAAGTTAGACATCTGCACAAACAACTGCCATAAATTTTATCAAAAGAGAGGGAAACTCAATCCCAAAAGAAAACTCTTCTCTAACCAAATTCACTTATGAACCATTCATAAAAAAAATCCAGACTTGTGAAACATCCACACACCAAACACAGTTTCCAAATGACTCCAACTCTAGCCAAATAGAGTTACACATCAAGGGCTTAACTCAAAAGTTTCCAACACAACCCTTTATGACCATCTGCTTCTTTTTAAAGTTAATTCCAAAGATAATTCAGTGCGAACGCGAAAGGACGCGATCGACTCAAAACTTTTGGATGTAAATCCAAACTCACAACACGAACTAAACAAATTCGCCAAAACTAAAGGTCGACACCAAACACTACGAGTTTTGGGGAAACTCTGAAACACAGTATATGGAACACCTTGACCGAAACCCTTCAACCAAAACGGCAAACAACCAAACCAGTCCAAAAGCTTTTAAACACAAGCTCAGCATAAAAAGAAACATCTCTAGTACTCCACTACACTTACCATTTAAGCATTCAATATTCACTATTTACTCATCGAGAAAGTCCAACCGGATTTAACAAAATTTACATAACAATTTCTTTCTCTAGTTACCATTCCCAACACTTTTAATTAAGGTTTATGATGCTTATCAGAAAGACACCCAACCAAGACTACATTGACATGATCCCCACGGATCACCAAAACATAATACATCTTATTCTAAATTTGAAACATAGTACTTCAACAAATCTTTCAGCAAGATCAGCTTATAATTTTATACCACCTATATGTTCACGTCCCGACAACCGAACCTTATTCAGTTAAACACGACTTCAACATGTAAATATCATCTCCACAGGAAAGAATTCGTAAGAGAGACTCTAAGTTATACTTTCATCAAGGATAAAAACATTCATCATGTTAATTATCCAAAGCTCACTCCATCGCAACATGTTAAAATTTTCCTCTATTTTAACCATGGTTCTCCAACGAGTAATCTAAACAGTTACCACCACTACTTAGTCATCAAAAACAACAAATGGGCATGATCATCAACCACAACATTACTTTTAGCTACCCTATACAGAGGTGATAACAAAATTACCACCACACAACATACTCAAACTATTTAGAATAGATTGAATACTAGCATTGACACTGCCCTTAACAACATCATTAATAATAAGTCTTATGTCTTCTCAATTGATATCAATACTAGCATTGTAGAGACACAACTGCATACTTCCAAATATACTAGTAGTTTGCAACAACGTAAAAAGCAACTCTAATCAACTTCCAAATTAAAGTCACTAGTCATCACGATTAAATTTCTCTATTAATCCATTAGATTAGAGCATCTTTAAACAACCAGCAAGGTTTCTTTAACATAACAGCAGTCTACATCATCTTAATGTTTAACTATGCATCAAGGTTTAAACTTTTAACATTAACAAGGATCATAAGCACCTATTAAAGCAAGGCCACAATTTCTAAGCATGTACATTAACCCATTTAATCATTCTCGCTACAGAGTAAACTACAACTCTAGTAGTCTATTTATTCTCAAGCTATAGATAACAACCGTATTGAATTGTTTAAACTCACAAATTAACTTAACAATACGTCATCCCATAAACCACATTGGTACATGCTACAAAACAGGCTATCAACAATTCTTAATAAGGACAAACGATTTCTGTCAAAAGACTACTTACTTTGTTTGCAGCATTTTAGTTTTAAAACTCATCCCAAATTCATAAAGAAACTTGACTCTAAAAAAAATTCAAT
This sequence comes from Rhipidocladum racemiflorum, assembly GCA_036346355.1. Taxonomy (NCBI): domain Eukaryota; kingdom Viridiplantae; phylum Streptophyta; class Magnoliopsida; order Poales; family Poaceae; genus Rhipidocladum; species Rhipidocladum racemiflorum. The sequence continues at coordinate 76,026,882 of CM070579.1, forward strand.
GAGACCAACCCCAAACTTAGTCATGCAAAAGGAATTCTACAAAACACTTTTCAATCTCAAAGACTCCCATAAAGGAAAATGGTTGAAAGACATTTTTCTTAAAAGAAACCAAGCGATCAAGTAATCCATTTCAAATAAAACTTTAACCTCAAACCCCAAACTTTCACGAAACAAGAAGGGCTTTCAAAGATGATTTCTCAAACCAGTACAATGACGAAATCAAACACCATTTACTCCTACAAAGCCACAGAACCTCAGCCCTGACAGCCAGGTCTGGCATAACACCGCAATAACTCCTTTAACCTTGGAGAAAGACAAATACATGGATAAATTGAATGCTTCTTCCCCATAAAGCAATCAACAAACTAGACATCAAACTGGAAAGGCGCCCAAACGAAGCGCAACACTAGACTCCTTTTCTTGGTCTTCAACCAAGGAAGACAAAACCACACACCGCATACGGAACGATCCGCGAAAATCCAACACCAAACACTTTTCTTTTGGTTTCCATCACCTAAAACCAAGAAAACCAACCAAGACCGACCACAGAACGATAAAGAACATCCGAAGGAATCCACCACCAAACTCTTCTATTTGACTCCAGTCAACTACCCAATCTACGACAGAAAGGATAGGCACTCTTCTCCGACAGGGGTTAATAGTTCTTCGGTGATGGCGCTAACTGGCCACACCGTCAAACCTCACCCTTACTATGAACAAAAAGAGAGATGGCCGAAACCCTTCGGCACCACAACCCCATTTTAACACAATAACACGAACAATTCAATTCAATTCTCTCATACACATAGCAGCATACTATATCAAATATAGCATTTAGCAACAAGGCTTAAATACAACATTTAAGCGTAAACAACGACACCCATACCCTTCCTACTGTGCATCCATGTGTGTCAAATTTTAGATTAGTTATACCACTTTTGCAAGTTTTAATGTTGCTATCCTATGACAAAGTTTTAGTTAGAACCTAAGCCATGTTTCTAAGTTATTCCACATCACATTTTAGTTGTACCCTATAGCATGACACTAAAAATACACATTCCAAGGACCTACAGCCCGCTCTGATACCAACTGTAACACCCCGGCATTTAATATGCCTGAATGCTACCAAACATAAGCTAAACAACATCTAAATACCACAATTAACATAAAATTCCAGCAAAGGTACATATGCTAAAAACCGAGATTTTGGCAGCATCTCCTTTGTTTAAACATGAATTGAAGCAACAACAATAGTAACATGTCAATATAGCATAATGGACGATAGCAATAACATGATCAAACGGAAGAACAGCCACCATACCACTAAGGATATAAATTCTATCCATCACATGACAAGTAAGGACTAATCAATTACTCATAATGACCAACGAATCATCGAAACCATAGTTTAGTTCAATGAATTAACCATAACCATAAGGGAAGGAATATGTCACACCATACCGTAGTGTCACAAGTAGGCACCCTCCATCTACGGGATGGAAGGGGGAAGAGGGTGCACGCCGACGGGTGTGCACTAAGCAATACCGGTATATGCTTCCAGGAGACATATGCATTGCATTGCATTGCATTGCATACATGATGATGATAAAGAGTTGTGTACGATGTGCTTTGTCATGGCTATGATGTTGTAGATGAGATTATGATTTGAACATGATGTTAAAGTATGGTATGTATTGATGTTGGCATTGAATTATTCTTTATGACCCATTGCAATATGTTTGCTGAGTGATGAACTCACGCTTGTGTTTATGTTGTTTTTAGGTACCATGAAACCGGCATGCGGGAAAAGGGCATTACCTACACTTCTACACGTAGCTTCACATTCTTATACAGTTTAATCATTGGGAGTCATGATAATAATGATTAGTGCCATGAAACTTGGTGTATGGGTTTGAGTTCATCGTTTGGTTTGTTATATTTGGTGGAATGGTTGAAGTCCTTATTTTAGACATAAGTTATGCTTTATTCATTGATATTGCTGTTTTAGATGTCTTATGCTACGATATAACTTGCCATGTTATTGCTATTGCTCCAATTCATGTCAAAACAAAGGAGATGCTGCCGAAATTTTCGGTTTTAGCATTTACACCTTTGCTGTAATTTATCTTTATTTGTGATATTTAGATGTTGTTTAGTCTATATTTGGTCGCATTCGGGCATACTAGATGCCGGGGTGTTACATGTATATATGTATATATATATAGTAAGCTTTTTTGTACTACTGGGTGTAGGGATGAAAATGGTACGAAAACGGTCGGTAAATGGTTGTTCAGTTTCCGTTTCCATATTTTTTACCGGTAATGAAAACGAAGTCATAAACCCCATAAAAGGATATGGAAACGGATGCAGAATGGAATGGAGCAGATATGGAAATAAAAGCAGAAAATTCCGCAAGAACATAGTACAACATCACAATATACATTACTAGGGGTGAAAACGAAACGGAAATTTTCCAACCGTTCCGAAGGAAAACGAAAACAGAAGCCTTTTTCGTAAATGGAAACGGAAACGAAATTTTTTTCGGAATCGGAATTGGAAACAGAAACGGAAACATGAGAGTCAGTAGCGACCGAAACCAAAATGGAACGAAAATTTTATATAACTCTAATCAAAAATTCCGAGGAAGGTCCAACTCACCCGATCCATTCCACCAAGGCCCAAGCAGGCAAGATGGGTGATGGCCATTGAGCATTGACCTCTAGACTCCAGGCTCCAACCCTAGACAGTAGACACAGCTCTCAGCGCTCAGGCTCTTAGACCCGAGTCCCTCTGGAGTCGACACCGTCGCCCCCACTGTGCTGCCCAGCAACCAGCCCCCGATCGAGTCGCGCCCCAACTGACAGCCCCCGACCGATGCCCCCCCACCCCGATCGCATTACCCAACCATCGGCACCGCCCCCACCGCAACGCGTGCCCACCGGCGGCCCCCCCTAACCGGAGTTCCATGGATGTTGATTTTTACATGCATTTGTAGGTTGATTGTCTGCGAGAGCATCTGAAAAAAAAGTGGACATGCAAAAAAGATTGGGTTGGTTATTATTTCCCCGCTACTGAGGTTCTTTCCTTAACCTTCTTGTATATAGTTTTTAGTGTTCTGGATCCTCTTCGAGGATTCATGATATATGAGAAATGTTGTTCTTTAGTGTTGGCATTGCTTTTCTTTTGAGAATATATTATCTCAGTTACTAGGATAAATTGTAGCACTGCTTAAAACCTAGAGACAAGGTCAATCTTGCTAAAAATATCTCTTTTCCTTTCCTTGAATTGAACATGGTATGTTGAAGGCCTGTAAATTATTTGTATTCCATAAGCATCTGCTATGTATGCCAGTTTTATGTAACACCCCAAAATTTTGCTTTTCTTAAATCTATGTGTGATTTGGCACTTTGGTGAATTTTTGGAATTTTCTGGAATTTATTTGGATTTATTTGGAATTTATTTGAATTTATTCCATTTTAAAAGAATTAAAGAATTTAACTTTGCAAATAAAATTTTGTTGGAAATATTTTATTTGAGTCCCAAATACCCTAAAATATTTTCCAAAATTTTTCTGGAATTTTTCTGAGTCTTTTGCTATTTTTAATGATTTAATTGAATTTCTGGGAATTTAATTGGATTATTTAAATGCGAGTGGGTTTTACTGTTCATCCGACCGGACCCGAGTCCGAGTCAGACTCGAGTCCGACTACGCTTGATTGGTCGGCCGAACCCGCTTCGGCCGAGCCCAAACTGTGTGGCCGTTGGATCTTGATCCAACGGCCACGATGAGCCACGTCGCCGACCGAGCCCGACCGAGCCCGGCTCGCCCGAGTCCGACCGAACCCAAACTCACGCACCGTTGGATCTCGATCCAGCGGTGTCTGTAGCGCCACGTCACCCAATCCGAGTCGCCGTCGGACTCGCCGCCCTTGGCCGTGTCGACCTCGGTCTCCGCGCGATACGGAAGCCGAGGCCCCTATTTATTGCGCCGTCGCCGCCATCGTGGAAGCCCGCTTCATTGCGCACCGTAGCCCTAGACAACGTCGCCGGAGCCGCCGTCTAGCCGCAATCGCCGCCGTAGTTGCCGTAGCGTTCGCCGTAGTTCTTCGCCGATTGCCGAGTCTCCGTCATCCTCCGCCGCCGTTGAGGTCGAGATCGAGCAGGAGGTCAAGCGCGTCGGAGGAGACCTCACACATCGCCGAGCACGCCCGAAGCGCCGTTGCCGTGGTCGTCGTCCCCAACCCCGGCAAGCCAGCGCCGCCGTGAGCCATCGCCGGACTTCGAGCTCCCTCAGCCGTCCGATCCAGATCCAACGTCCCAGATCACGCCACGTCATCTCACGGTGAGATCCCGTCCAAAAAAATCCCAGATCCAATCTCGACCGTTGGATCTAGATCCAACGGTCCAGATCAAACGCGTTCACCCCAAACGCGTGAGTCCAGATCCAATCTGGGCCGTTGATTTTCAAATCAACGGCCGAGATCTAGCCACGTGTGCGGAGATCGACCGCCGCGGTCGGGCCGCCCACGCTGCGCGCTGACGCCGACACGCCGGGCCCGTGATGTCGGCCCGACCACACCGCACCATGACGTCACGCCGACGTCATGGCGAACCCATGTCGCCAAATGCCCCAAAGAAGGCGCCGACGCCAAGAATGACGCCACAGCTGGGTCCCACTGTCGCACTGCGGTGAGCCCGCCGACGCCAAGAATGACGCTACCCGAGTGGTCCCACCGCCGGCCGACAGAGCCGTGGACCGAGTCCACGGTGGACCAAGCCAAACCATGGACCACGTCCATGAACCGGCTGACGTCAGCAGCCCAATCAGAGGCTACCACGTGTCCTCGCTGACGTAATAATTAATTTCCGAAAAAGAAAATGATTTATTAATTCGAAATAATGATTTCAGATTTTGTTTCAAACTTCAAACGCTTATAACTTTTGCGTTTCAACTCCGATTTGAGTGATTCAAATTTCTAAATTTGTATAAAATTGAGATCTACCAAATTATGAATTTTATTTAATTTTTGGACTAAAGTTTTCCTCTGTAATATTATTCAATTGATTATTTAAACTTCAAAATGCTATAACTTTTGCATTTAAACTCCAAATTTGACGATTCCAGTTTCTAAAAATTCATAAAATTATGTTCTCTCTGTTTATGGATTTTATTTGGATGTTTGGACACTTTTTGCCTATTGTTTATTCGTGTATTGCTATTTGCACGCTTTACGAGTAGACGTTGAAGTGCCGGAGGGATTCGAAGGAGAAGTATTGACTCAGGATCCAACTCAAGACCAAGAACAAGTACTTTTTGAAGGCAAGTTGTGCTTTGACCATGTTGATCCTATTTTGAAATCTATTTTGATTTAACCTATTGCATGCTAGTTCAATTAGAAAATACTTTATTTAAATATGTGAAATTAGATAAATTCCAAATTCTTTGTATGACACCTTGATTAATTAAATATGTGCCATGACCCTTGTCACCATAGTTGTGGTTTACTAGTTGGACATTATTAAATTGCCAACATGGGAAATTAGATCGTTGTAGTATGTTGCTTAGACACGCTTTCGTGCTCATGACATGATTTTGGACAATCAAATGTTAATAATGACTAAAAGATATAATGAACCTGTTATGGTAAAGGTCTCATGTGATGTTGATGGCACGTGGTGCATGGTAATCAAGCGGGGTTTGATAAATAGTTTTAGTAGGGGCATGTGGCAAGAATGATCAGGTGGGCCAGTTGTGGCACTGGGGATGTTGATTTGGTTCTTCGGGTAGTCTTGCCCTGGTCACCCTAAGGACTTAACCTTGCAAGCCTTTGAACTGAGTCAACCTTGCATCCACATGTCTGTAATGGGACGGACCTAGTTGATTAAGTTGCTAATAACGTACCTGTGGGACCTCAGGAGGTGAACTACACCCTTTGTGTAAGTTGTACGAGGGAGCGTACCGGGGCTGAGGCCAGGTACCCATCTAACGGTTGATTGGCCTAAACTTCGCCTTAGCTAAGGGAAGGGTTAGTGTGCAATAACCGGGGAGGCTCACTTGTATTGTTAGAAGTTTCCGAAAGACTTTGTTACGGGAACTCGCCTTTGTGGTGTTTGACTGTATCTTGTGGGTAAAGTGCATAACCTCTGCAGAGTGTACAATCTATTCGAATAGCCGTGTCCGCGGTATTGGACATCGCTCGGGAATTACAGTCAAGGGTTAGACTTTCTCAAAAATAACTTGGACTTGAAAGGTTGGTTTGGATTAATAAGGATGTTGATGGAAATGTGGATTAGGATGGGAAAGATGCTTACTAAACTCCTTGAAAAGTTATCTATGCTTTACTTGTTTCTACTGCTTTCGAATCTACTTATGCTACTTGTCAAATCTTTGTTTCTTGCAAATATACCTTGAGCTATTCCTTTGTATCAAGCCATGCATATAGTCTATTAGCTTTGCATTCTGTGCATGACTTGCTTTGAGTACCAAGTACTCACCCTTGCCACAATACAACACCAGTTGAAGATGAGACTACACCGGCTTTGGAGGAGGAGCTCCAAGAGGAACCGTCTACTTAGGAGCGAGCCTAGTCGGTTACTGTGGTATCTTGGATGGCGCCACGATGTTATCTTATTTTCCGCTGCTATTATTTCTCTCTTAATAAGTTTAAGCCCTGCAATCATTGCATTTGTAACTTGACCATAAGGTCGAGTAACCAGTTTGACTATTTAATTAAAGTACTTTATTAGTATCGAGTGGTATGATTGTGATATTTACCGATGTTAAGACTGTGTGCACTAGCGCGTTCCTGGACTAGTGCTGAATACACAGAGGGTCCGGATTTGCAAATTCGGGGTCCCGACAGAGGTGGTATCAGAGCCATACTGACCGTAGGCTCAACCCTAGCTAGAGAGGTCGTAGAGAGGATAAAACCTATTTTCTAAAACTAAAAATTTGTCAAGACAAGAAATGACATCTCGACTCATCCCATTCTTTCTTTTCTTGTCTCTTGCTGAATTTTTCCTTACCTTGTCACGATTTAAAAATTTTGAGTTCTTACGTGAGCACTCTTGTGACAGATGGAGGGAGAGTTCAACTACGTCGATCTGGAGGTTGGTCACGCCGCAAAACTTTGGCGTATGCTACAGACTCTCGGAGATTTTGAGAAGCCACAATACCAAGTGGAAGTGATCAGACAAGCAGGATTGATCAAGGCTTGTGACGTGAAGATTGTGGTACCTGCTAGGAAGAAGGGCCCAGGCAATCGCCCGATACACTGCACTGCCAGGAGGTCTACAATGCAGATGGGTATCCAGGAGGTGTCGCGACGAGCAATGCGGCACATTACCCGTATCTACGCCAGAGAATTGGAGAGCACGGTGTTCCGTTATCACCCGCGCAGCAATAACCTTCTTGACCCGAAGGCGATTCAGGATGAGGATGCCATGGTTACACAGTTGGCACGACTTGTTGTCGCCCAGGAGGATGTACTCGATGATACAAGCAAGGAGCTACAGAAGGCCCGCAAGGAGATCACGACAGAGAAGAACAGATGGCGGGAAGCTCAAGAGTATGTGTCACACCTTCTGCAAAGGATTGGAGAGTTAGAGACGGCACTTTATGCACCAGAGCCAGAGCCAATGCTCGAGCTGCACGAGCCAGACCCAGAGGAGCCAGAGCTTGAGGAGGACACTGCTTCTTCGACTACCACAGATGACACAGTTGCTGGACATGGCAATCGTTTCGCGCCTATGCCGCAGCATCCGTACCCAGGCCGTGGAGGTTTTCTCGATGAGTGAGCGTAGGTTCTATAGTGAGACTCCTTCGCCGAGTCGCGTCATAGAATAAAGAGTCACCCTTTAGGCGTTAGACTCCAGTGTTAGTTCGATTTGGGTTTTCATTGCTTGCTGAGTGTGCAGTATGTGTTGCAAGGCCCCTAGGCATTGTAAGCAACCATACCAAGTTACTATTGATTAAAATAATAAAGTTAGACCTTAAAGTTACACCTTTCGCCCCGCATAAGTTCCATACTACTTGTCTAATCTTGTTTCCCTCTCATCTCTAAAACCTAGAGCAAATCGACAGATGGTGAACACCCGCGGAAACCTTGGAGGCAATGGAAGTGGTTCTCGCCCAACAGAAAACCCCAATGATGGAGCACCAGCACCGCCACTGGACATGCAAAATTTCGGAGCTTTTCTTGCTGCTCAGACTCAGTTGATGCATGCCATGATGCAACAGATGCAACACGTCACTGCTCAGGCCACTGTTAATCAAGTTAATCAGGGACAACGCCAGAATACAAGATTGTCAGAGTTCATGAGGACTCATCCACCCACTTTCTCTGGGAATGCTAACCCGTTGGAAGCCGATGACTGGTTAAGGTCAATTGAGAGGAAGTTACACATCGCTCAATGCATGGGAAATGAGAAGATACTCCACGCTTCTCATCAGTTGGAAGGAACAGCCGAATGGTGGGAGAACTTCTGTGCCACACAAGAGAACCCTCAAGATATCACTTGGGAGGAGTTCACAGTTGCGTTCCGTCAGTATCACGTGCCTGAAGGAATCATTGATCTTAAGAAGGAGAAGTTCAGAGCACTGAAGCAGGGTAATCAGCTAGTGGCCGAATACCTGAACAAGTTCACATAGCTTGCTCGCTACGCACCTGAGGATGTAGCGACAGATAAAGCCAGACAGTCTCGCTTCATGAAGGGACTTAACTTTCGGGATTGCAGGTGGGGTGATCACCCACACCTTTCCAGATTTCCAAGAGTTGGTGAATAAGGCGCTTATTCTTGAGGACAAAGCGCAAGGAACTGGATGAGAACAGAAGCGCATGATGCAACGGCAAGGATCACGCCAGGAACGCAATGTCGAGAGTTGCGCCAAATCAATTTTTCAGATTCCACCACGAGAATGCAACCAGGACACCGTCACCAGCACCAAGACCCGTCAATCGAACTATCGGACTTCAGCCCCGGCTAGAAACGCCGCTCCAGGTAGTCGAAGGAACATTGAGACGCTGCTACAAGCAACGAGCCAGGACACTTTGCCAACAGATTGCCCAAAGAAGACAGCAGAGTGACCCGATTCGCTGTCAACTGGGATCCACCTCGGCTAGGACGCCAAAGACCAGGAGCCACACCCCATCGCGTGGTGAGAGGCCGAGTCAACCATGTCACCGCAGATGCACCTGCAGAATGCTACTGACGTCGTCTTGGGTAAGTTACTTGTTAACTCGGTACACTGCATGATTTTATTTGATTACGGAGCTTCAGATTCGCTTTGTTTCACAAGGCTTTGCTGCTAGAAATGATTTGGGGATTGCAAGACTTAAATGCATGCTTTTAGTTCAAACCCCTGGTTCCGAACTCCGAACGAAAGTAGGATGTTCCGGGGTGAGAATACTAATAGATGGGATAGAGTTCCTAGCGAACCTTATTATTTTGGAGACCTGCACCTTAGACGTCATTTTGGGAATGGATTGGTTATCCAAGCACAAGGCCGTATTGGATTGTGGACGAAGAACTATCTCAGTCGAGAGCCCTTGTGGAAAGAAAGTGGAATTTCAAGCTACTGCCGTCAGAGATGGACAGTTGATGGTTAACAGTACCAAGGCAATCAGCATAGAGGATGTCTCAGTAGTGAATGGGTACCCAGATGTTTTTCCTGAAGATCTACCTGGTATGCCGCCAGACAGGGACATAGAGTTTGTGATAGAACTTGTACCTGGTACAGCACCGATAGCAAAGAGACCCTATCGGATGTCCACCGAGGAATTGGTAGAGATGAAGAAACAACTTGAGGAGTTAATGGAGAAAGGATTTATCAGACCGAGTTCGTCGCCGTGGGGAGCACCAGTTTTGTTTGTCAAGAAGAAGGACGGGAGTTTCAGGATGTGCATTGACTACCGTGCACTTAATGAAGTCACCGTGAAGAATAAGTATCCGCTACCCAGGATTGATGATTTGTTTGATCAGCTGAGAGGAGCCGGAGTTTTCTCCAAGATTGACCTAAGATCGGGATACCATCAGTTGAAGATCCGATCAGAAGATATCCCAAAGACCGCATTCTCGTCAAGATATGGACATTACGAGTTTACAGTTATGTCCTTTGGTTTGACGAATGCACCAGCATATTTCATGAATATGGTGAATAAGGTGTTCATGGAATATTTGGACAAGTTTGTTGTCGTGTTCATAGATGATATCCTAATCTACTCCAAGACAGAGGATGAACATGCAGAGCACTTGAGGCGAGTTTTGGAAAAGCTGAGGGAACAGCAACTCTTCGCCAAGTTCAGCAAGTGTGATTTTTGGAAGGACAAGGTGGAGTTCCTCGGACATGTAATGACCGCAGAAGGAGTCGCTGTCCAAGCAAAGTAGAAGCTGTGTTACATTGGGAGCAGCCAAAGACCGTGACCCAGATCAGAAGTTTCCTTGGAATGGCAGGATACTATCGCCGTTTCATTGAAGGCTTTTCGACAATTGCGAGACCTCTTACGCAATTGCTGAAAAAGGAGAAGAAGTTTGCATGGACGCCAGAATGTGAGAAAGGATTTCAGGAGCTAAAGAAGCGATTGACATCAGCACCGGTGTTAGTTCTACCGGATGTTAACCAAAGCTTTGATATTTATTGTGACGCATCGCGCTAAGGACTTGGATGTGTGCTGATGTAGAATGGAAAGGTCGTCGCTTATGCATCAAGGCAGTTGAGGCCGCATGAGGAAAATTATCCGACGCATGACCTAGAGTTAGCTGCCGTAGTGCATGCCTTGAAGATATGGCGTCACTATCTGATCGGGAACAGATGTGAAGTGTATACGGATCATAAGAGCCTTAAATACATATTCACCCAGTCGGATCTGAATATGAGGCAGAGGAGATGGTTAGAGTTGATCAAGGACTACAATGTTGGAATCCATTACCATCCCGGGAAGGCCAACGTAGTAGCCGATGCTCTGAGTCGGAAAAGCCATACGGTGAGTACGTTGCTAGCCACAAGTCAGGATGAGCTATGTGAGGATTTCCAGAGAATGAAGATTGAGGTGGTACCTAGCGGATTCTTGGCCGCATTGGAAGTGAAGCCTACCCTAGAGGACCAGATCTGGGAAGGACAGAAGGATGATGACAAGATCCGCAGGATTAAGACCATCAAGGAGGAAGGCAAGGCAGAGGACTTCAAGTTGGATGAGCAAGGCACGTTATGGATGAAGGATCGGATTTGTGTGCCCAACAAGAAGGAATTAAAACAGCTGATTTTGGAGGAAGCCCATGACTCCAAGTATTCAATCCACCCAGGAAGTGCCAAGATGTATCAGGATTTGAAGGAAAGATTCTGGTGGCCGAGCATGAAGCGTGAAGTTGCCGAGCATGTTGCATTGTGCGACGTATGCCAGAGAGTCAAGGCAATGCATCAGAGACCAGTAGGATTACTACAAATGCTGAAAATACACGAGTGGAAGTGGGAGGAAATCGGAATGGATTTCATTCTTGGTTTGCCTAAAACTCAAGGAGGTTATGACTCCATATGGGTTATCTTGGATCGCTTGACCAAAGTAGCCCATTTTATCCCGTGAAGACCACGTACTCGGGGATAAGTTAGCAGAGTTGTATATGATCAGGATCGTCTGCTTGCACGGAGTGCCAAAGAGGATTGTATCGGACGAGGTACCCAATTTACCTCAAGGTTTTGGAATAAGTTGCATGAAGCCATGGGAACCCGCTTTGAACTTCAAGATGACCTATCATCCACAGACGGATGGACAGACCAGAAAGAGTCAACCAGATTCGGAGGATATGTTAAGAGCATGTGCATTGGCTTATGCTACCTCTTGGGATAAGAGTTTGCCGTATGCCGAGTTCGATTACAACAATAGTTACCAGGCTAGTTTACGATGTCACCTTGAGGCCTTTGTATGGTCGACCCTATCGGACGCCATTGAGTTGGAATGAGACCGGCGAGCGCCGTGTCTTCGGGCCTGATATTCTTCAAGAAGCTGAAGAGCAGATTGTCATGATTAGGGAAAGATTGAAGATAGCCCAATCACGACAGAAGAGTTATGCTGACAATCGTCGCCGGGACTTGAGTTTTGAACCAGAAGACTTTGTATACCTCAGAGTTACGCCTCTCAGGGGAGTTAAGAGGTTCCATGCTAAAGGGAAACTTGCACCCCGTTATGTTGGACCATTTAAGATTTTGAGCCGCAGAGGCGAAGTTGCTTACCAGCTGGAGTTGCCACAGTCGTTGACAGGAGTACATGACGTGTTCCACGTGTCCCAGTTGAAGAAGTGTCTCCGAGTACCTGAGGAACAGACACCGCTAGAGTCAATTGAGTTGCAAGAAGATTTGACGTACAAGGAGCATCCCGTGAAGATTCTAGACACAATGGATCGAGAGACGAGGAACAAGTCGACCCGTTTCTGTAGAGTTCAGTGGAGCAATCATGAAGAAAGCGAAGCGACTTGGGAGCGCGAAGAGGATTTGAAGAAAGAGTTTCTGAACCTATTCCTTAGTTAGCCCTGAATCTCGGGGATGAGATTCTCTTAAGGGGGCGAGGTTTGTAACACCCCAAAATTTTGCTTTTCTTAAATCTATGTGTGATTTGGCACTTTGGTGAATTTTTGGAATTTATTTGGATTTATTTGGAATTTATTTGAATTTATTCCATTTTAAAAGAATTAAAGAATTTAACTTTGCAAATAAAATTTTTGTTGGAAATATTTTATTTGAGTCCCAAATACCCTAAAATATTTTCCAGAATTTTTCTGGAATTTTTCTGAGTCTTTTGCTATTTTCAATGATTTAATTGAATTTCTGGGAATTTAATTGGATTATTTAAATGCGAGTGGGTTTTACTGTTCATCCGACCGGACCCGAGTCCGAGTCAGACTCGAGTCCGACCCGCGCAGCTTGGTCCAAATTAACCCGCTCGGCCGAGCCCAAACTGTGTGGACCGTTGGATCTTGATCCAACGGCCACGATTGAGCCACGCCGCCGACCCGAGCCCGACCGAGCCACCGGCTCGCCCGAGTCCGACCCAAACCCAAACTCCACGCACCGTTGGATCTCGATCCAACGGTGTCTGTGCGCCACGTCACCCAATCAGTCGAGTCGGACTCGCCGCCGCATGGCCGTGTCGACCTCGGTCTCGCGCGATACAGGCCGAGGCCCCTATTTATTGCGCCGTCGCCGCCATCGTGAAGCCCGCTTCATTGCGCACCCGTAGCCCTAGAAAACGTCGCCGGAGCCACCGCTGTCTAGCCGCAATCGCTCGCCGTAGTTGCCGTAGCGTTCCGCCGAAGTTCTTCGCCGATTGCCGCCGTCTCCGTCGTCCTCCGTCGCCGTTGAGGTCGAGATCGAGCAGGAGGTCAAGCCACGTCGGAGGAGACCTCTCACATCGCCGGAGCACGCCCGAAGCGCCGTTGCCGTGGTCGTCGTCCCCAACCCCGGCAAGCCAGCGCCGCTGCAAGCTATCGCCGGACTTCGAGCTCCCTCAGCCGTCCGATCCAGATCCAACGTCCCAGATCACGCCACGTCATCCCACGGTGAGATTCCGTCCAAAATCCCAGATCCAATCTCGACCGTTGGATCTAGATCCAACGGCCCAGATCGAACGCGTTCACCCCAAACGCGTGAGACCAGATCCAATCTGGGCCGTTGATTTTCAAATCAACGGCCGAGATCTAGCCACGCAGCGCGGAGATCGACCGCCGCCGGGCCGCCACGCCGCTGACGCCGACACGCGGCCCGTGATGTCACGCCCAGCCACATCGCACCATGACGCCACGCCGACGCCATGGCGGGCTCCATGTCGGCGAAATGCGCTAGCGCGCCGATGTCGACAATGACGTCACAGTGGGTCCCACTGCCGCACTGCGGCCGAGCCTCGCCGACGCCAAGAATGACGCTACCCGAGTGGTCCCACCGCCGACCGACGTAGAGCCGTGGACCGAGTCCACGGTGGACCAAGCCAAACCATGGACCACGTCCATGAACTGGCTGACGTCAGCAGCCCAATCAGAGGCTGCCACGTGTCCTCGCTGACGTAATAATTAATTTCTGAAAAAGAAAATGATTTATTAATTCGAAGTAATGATTTCAGATTTTGTTTCAAACTTCAAACGCTTATAACTTTTGCGTTTCAACTCCGATTTGCGTGATTCAAATTTCTAAATTTGTATAAAATTGAGATCTACCTAATTATGAATTTTATTTAATTTTTGGACTAAAGTTTTCCTCTGTAATATTATTTAATTGATTATTTAAACTTCAAAATGCTATAACTTTTGCATTTAAACTCCAAATTTGACGATTCCAGTTTCTAAAAATTCATAAAATTATGTTCTCTCTGTTTATGGATTTTATTTGGATGTTTGGACACTTTTTCCTATTGTTTATTCGTGTATTGCTATTTGCACGCTTTACGAGTAGACGTTGAAGTGCCGGAGGGATTCGAAGGAGAAGTATTGACTCAGGATCCAACTCAAGACCAAGAACAAGTACTTTTTGAAGGCAAGTTGTGCTTTGACCATGTTTATGGATAGAAAAAGCACCTCGGGGACTTGTCAATTTCTAGGTAGATCACTAGTGTCTTGGTCCTCAAAGAAACAAAATTCAGTGGCTCTATCCACCGCCGAAGCCGAATACATTGCCGCAGGAAGTTGTTGTGCACAATTATTATGGATGAGGCAAACCTTGAAGGATTTTGGATTTAACATGGAGAAAGTACCACTCTTATGTGACAATGAGAGTGCCATCAAAATAGCCAACAATCCTGTTCAACACTCTCGGACCAAGCATATAGACATCCGACACCACTTCCTTAGAGATCACTCTCTTAAGGGAGACATAGATATTACCTATGTGAGAACCGAGAAACAATTGGCCGATATATTCACCAAACCTCTTGATGAGAAACGATTTTGCGAGTTGAGAAGTGAGTTAAATGTCCTAGACTATCGGAATGTGACTTGACATCTTGCTCGCATTTGATTGCTACTTCTCTCAATGTTCTCAAAGTAAAATGTTTGCAAAGTTAATTATCTGTCTTTGAAAAAGTCTTCTTGTTATTTGCATCTTCGGTCATTCCACTTGTGATCTTTGCTTTGGTTGTTGCTATGTTCTCAAATCACAAGTAGGATGACTGCCAAGTTCACTAGCTCAAAGTCTGGATTCCTCAAATCTCAGAAATCCTATCTTTTCCTTCCTGTCAGCTGGAAAAATACACTTATCGGAATATCCGATACAGACATCGGAATATCCAAAATTCTGTGTTTTTGAACTCTTCGGAACATCCGATATTTCTATCGGAATATCCGAATCCTGCTCATCTTTTGGTTCGCTGGAAACTTGAACTCTTCGGAACTTCCGAACCTCAGTTCGGAACGTCCGAAGTGTGTGTAAACTCTTGAAAAGGACCGTTCAGTTGGCCCCTTCACCTCATTTCTTTATTCTCTTGCCTCCGTACGTTTCTCCCCTTTTCATCCCTTGTCGTCTTCGGAGTCTTCAACCATTCGGAAACTCCGATCTACCGCAAGGAAGGGTGCACCTCGAATTGGAAGATCTTCACCATTACATAATTTTGTTTTTCAATTCCAAGGTAAACCCTAGAACCTCCTTTTTGTCCTTCCGCGTTCCTTGGATCTGTTGATCAAATCTTTTGGGTAGACTTGTTGTTGTAGTCTTCCTTCGCCCAGATCTCAAATTTCATTCTTTTCCTGTGGTTGAACTGGTTGGAATCCTAGTTTTAGGGTTGTACCGAAAATATCGGAATTTCCGATATTCATCTTCGGAATGTCCGATGTAATGTCGAAATTTTCGATATGAAATCGGAATGTCCGATGTTGACAGTACAGCACTAAAACCAGTGTTCTCTCTAGTTTCTTTTATCTTATCAATCTATTCCTTGTCAGCTTTCTCAAATGGACCCAAGTCAGGGTGATCAGCCTCCTCAGGATCCGGCTAAGGCCACTTTCAGTCGAAAGCGCAAAACTCCAACTGGGGCACGAACAAAGCGAGCTTCAGCTCGAGGATCTCAACCTGGTATTTCGATTAGTGAACCTGCTGCTCAGACAGTCAATGTGCCTCGTGGGGCACCGCTACCCTCTAGAAAAGGCAAGGGAATTGCTGGTGCGTCAGGGTCTCAGCCTAGAGACATGCCGAGATTGAGACCGCCTGAGAGGAACCCTAGATTGCAGAGGAAGCCAGTGAACTACAAAGGGAAGGCAGCACAAGTCCGAAAGGCACGTGAGGAGAACCCCAAGAGGAATGACAAGTTTTCCTCTGACTCTCGTTTCTGGACATTCTTTCAGCAGGACTTTTATGCTTCAGTCATTTATCCTAGAAAGAATCCTGTTATCCAAATGCAATGTGTTGATTGGGAGTATATGGCAGCAGCAGATGATGCCATATTCAATGAAGTTATTGCAGCTTGTGAAAGAACTGGCACCAAAAGAATCATGGCTTTTCAGCATGATTGGAACATAGAGATCATAGCTCAGTTCTATGCTACAATGTTTGTCTCCAGGGATCGAGTCTCTACTCTCCATTGGATGACTGAGGGAACTTGGTATGAAACTACATATGTTCAGTTTGCTGTGTTACTTGATTTCTGACGTAGACTCTGTGACAGAGATCAGATCCACAATGAGGTCTCTCTTGGTGCATCAAATCTGAATTTCTTGTATGAGGAGAATGCAGAGTTCGAGCCAGGTGACACCAAGGGGATGAAGCCTTTCTTTGCTATTCTCAACAGGTTGTTCAGGAAGACTCTAGCTCCAAAGGAGGGAGATGCATCTCATGTCCTATCATACACAAGGAACCTTCTGAGCAGAATGCAAGTTGGTGAGAGGCCCTTTGATGTCTTTGACTTTATCTGGAATGAGATCAGACTCACCAGTCAGGAGCCCAGAAGAAGCTGTGGATACGCTCCATTCATCATGCATTTGATAGAACAAGTAACTGGACAGCAGTTTGAGTGTGATGGGAAGCATGTGGCACTTCAAGTCAGGGCAATCAAGGCCCCATCTCAGCGAGCCACCAGGGCTTCCACCAGGAGGACTGCCTCCTCTGCTACTACTCCTTCAGTTTCTGCTCCCAGCGGATCTTCTTCACCTATTCTGCGGGCTTTGAAGTCAATATTTGTTCTTTGCAAGAGCAACTCAGAAAAGCAGAAGAAGAATGCCAAGCGACTCAAAGATATTCAGAGGCATCTCAATCTGGAGTGTTCAGAGGACGAGGAGAGTGAGGAAGAGATCGAGGATCCCTTTGCTCCAGCACCTGATGCATCAGAGTCTGAGGATGACGACGAAGAGTCTGGGTCAGATGAAGCTGCATCAGAGGAGTCTGATTAGTCTCCTCATCTCTCTCTCTTCTATCCTTTGTGGTGCTTGATGCCAAAGGGGGAGAGATGGCAGTCGCAAGACAAATTTCCCGTTATCTATCCGTTATCTATCCTTTGTTGAGTCTTGGTGTCAGTGGACTTGGTTGAATTTGTTAGTTTAAAACTTCGTTGTTGAATGTTTATCGCGTTTATTCTCTTTATCGTTGTTGCTTGGAGATCTTAGTTGACTTGTTGGTTGTTACTTGCTTAAATTACTCATATTGCTTATCCTGTCAATTGTGTGTTAATCTCTTATGCAAGGATATAGGGGGAGCTCTCTCATATTCTTTTCTCTCGAAAAGTGCATTTGTTCTCAGATCCATTTTCAATGCACAATTTGAGGGGGAGCTCCGTCTATATTCATTCTCTCATATGCTTTATAAATTTTGTCTTTAATCGTGTTGTCATCAATCACCAAAAAGGGGGAGATTGAAAGTGCATCTAAGCCCCCTAAAATTGTTTTGAGTGATTAATGACAAACGATTCAAGAATCTAATGTGTTCAACTAGTTCATGAACAGGTAAAAGGTTCGAGAAGAGATCATCTATGAAATTGGGTATCCTCAAGCTCGTAGAGTAAGAAAAACGGCATCTCCGATTGTAATCTTCGCTTTGTTGAAGTCATAGGTTTGCCGTACTATTAAGAGGGATGCTTTGAATTTGACTTAGAGATGGTCTCCTCACTCAAGATGAATTTAGTCGAGTCTCTCAGAGTTAGTAGTGTCCTCTCTCGCTTCGGAATGAAGTTTGTGCTTTAGTTCAAGTCGGATGTTCCGATGTAGTATCGGACATTCCGATGTTTCAGAAGTTCCGAAGTATTGTTGTGCTTTAGTCCGTTGTGTTCTTTTAGGGTCGGATATTCCGATTTTCTTGTTCGGATGTTCCGATACCTATTGGTCTTTAGCTTGGGAGCTCTCTGTTAGCTTCGGATGTTCCGATTGTAGGTATCGGAAGTTCCGATGTGTTCTGTCCTGTTTTAGGGTGCTCTCTGTTTAGTTCGGAAGTTCCGAAGTGGTTGTTTTCCCTGTCTGGGAACTCTCTGTTTTGTTCGGATATTCCGATGTCTATTTTCGGACATTCCGATGAGGACTTAGTGTTGTTTAGCTTGGTTCCCTCTCAGGGTGACATCGGATGTTCCGAAGTTGTTATCGGACATTCCGATGTCCGTAGTTTTTCGACCGTTACAAGCTTTTTAAGTTCTGGAAGTTTGGTTCGGAAGTTCCGATGTGGGGCTGTGTGCGGGAGTAACGGCTAGTTTTGAACCAAAACTATATATACCCCCCTCTCCACCTTTGTTTGGTTACACTCTTGCCTTGGCTGAATACTTGAGCTCCTTGAATATTCTCTAGAGCATACTTTGAGCTTTCTCTCTTCCTTGATCTTAGGGATCATTTAGTGAGTGAGAGTTTGTCAAGTGTGATTGAAAGTCAAGGGCTAAGTGGTTATTCATCTTGAGAAAGTAGAGAACCTCTCCAAGATTGAGATTCAAGTGCATTCATTTCTCTTGGAGGTTGAAGGACTCCTAGACGGCTAGGTGTCGTTCACAAGCCCCCAACTATTGTGGGACGCCGTGAGAAGTTTGTGAAGGCCGGCTCCGCCTCCAAAAGGAAAGGATCCAATAGTGGAACCAAGCCTCAAGTGTGACCGAGGTTTGGGAGGAAAGGGTTGGAAAAGACCCGGGTTCTTTGGAGCCTCCTCAACGGAGATGTACGATCCCCTCAAGGATCCGAACTCCGGGAATCAAACTATTGTGTTCTCTCTTGTCTCTATCTGCTTGATTAATCTTATTGATTTTCTTTAGTGCAATTTTTAGTTGTCTAGAGCTAGTTGTCGTATTGCTCTTTCTACTTGACTCCTTTTGTCAAGTGCTGATCGGATAGTCCGAAGTAATTACGGAAGTTCCGAAGATTTCGGAAGTTCCGATATTAACTCGGAATATCCGTCCCTTTTCCGCTGCAACAAATTGTTTTAATTTAAAATTAGCCTATTCACCCCCCTCTAGGCAATCTTCTAACCTTTTCAAATAGCCGTGTCCGCGGTATTGGACATCGCTCGGGAATTACAGTCAAGGGTTAGACTTTCTCAAAAATAACTTGGACTTGAAAGGTTGGTTTGGATTAATAAGGATGTTGATGGAAATGTGGATTAGGATGGGAAAGATGCTTACTAAACTCCTTGAAAAGTTATCTATGCTTTACTTGTTTCTACTGCTTTCGAATCTACTTATGCTACTTGTCAAATGCTGTTTTACTGCAAATATACCTTGAGCTATTCCTTTGTATCAAGCCATGCATATAGTCTATTAGCCTGCATTCTGTGCATGACTTGCTGAGTACCAAGTACTCACCCTTGCCACAATACAACACCAGTTGAAGAGGAGACTACACCAGCTTTGGAGGAGGAGCTCCAAGAGGAACCGTCTACTTAGGGAGCGAGCCTAGTCAGTTGCCTGTGGCATACTGGATGGCGCCACGATGTTATCTTATTTTCCGCTGCTATTATTTCTCTCTTAATAAGTTTCGCCCTGCGAGGCGTACATTTGTAACTTGACCATAAGGTCGAGTAACCAGTTTGACTATTTAATTAAAGTACTTTATTAGTATCGAGTGGTATGATTGTGATATTTACCGATGTTAAGACTGTGTGCACTAGCGCGTTCCTGGACTAGTGCTGAATACACAGAGGGTCCGGATTTGCAAATTCGGGGTCCCGACATTTTACTATAAATTATACACATTCAATCATTAGTATTGCATACTGAAACATGGCTCGTTTAGGGTTAGAGTCAAAATGGCACAACATGTCTGCATATTCTTGCTGCATGGTTTGCATGACTCGTGTATAGGACCCAATACAAATAAAATTCACTTCAATCACTTTTTTTGCACCCAGTCAATAAGCATTGATTCTAGACATTAAATGTTTCCTTCTCTGCTAATAGCCTAATAATCATTTTTGTTCTCATTTTTTCTATTCATTAAGGGAACTTATGTAGAAGAGATTAAAGAAGAGGTTGTTTTATCACTTACTGCCTTACTGGAATGATACAACATCATAACTTGTGAATAGAATATTTGTGTGTAAATTGTGGACTAGAATTTATTGATCTTGAGCCTACTGTTATGTGAGTAGTATGATTTTTTGTAATCCATTTGTCTGTTGATAGTGTGAGTTATGTGCAAGGGTATAACTAATCACCTATTGCAATATAACAGATAACCATGGACAATGCTGCAAGTAGGAGCAGCAATTCAAGTACAAGCGCGACATCCCCTGCTTTGCCTTTGTCTTAGTCACTGCTGTTGCTGGAGCCTCCCGGTGCAACTCCAAATCCAAATGTTGTTGCAACTGCTACTCCAACTCCAAGTGTGGATTTGACAGATGAAATCGAGAGCAAACCACCTCCTGCAAAGAGAGCTAAGAAAGCCACTTCTGATGTTTGGTTGCACTTCACTAAGTATAAGGTTAATGTGAATGATGATAAGGGCAACGATGTTGTACAGCTATGGGCTAGGTGCAACAAGACTGGATGTTGCTACAAAGGTCTGTGCGAGAGCAGTAGAGGAACATCGGTTTTCAAAAGTCACTTGAAACACAAGCATTTTATCATGACCGGGCAGCAAACAATAAACTTGAAGAAGAGTGAGTGCAAAGAATCTATTGCATCTATTGAGACTTATATGTATGATGAGGCTGTCAGTTTGAAGAAATTTTATCTTACAATTATCATGCATGAATACCCCTTTAATATTTTTGAGCATGAATACTTTGTGGACTTTATCAAGTGTTTGCGTCCTACTTTTCCAATTAAAAGTCGCATTACTGTGAGGAAAGATATATTGAATATATTTGTGGAGGAAAAGGAAAAACTGTATGAGTACTTTAGAACACTCGAATGCCACTTTAGTACAACCATGAACATGTGGACATCTAATCAAAACAAAGGCTACATGTGCATCATAGTACATTGGATAGATGACAGTTGGTGCATGCAAAAAAGGATTATCAAGTTCATGCATGTAGAAGGACATCATCCGGGAAAAAATTTGTGGTTAGCGATTTATGATAGTATAGTGGATTGGAATCTTGATAGGAGATTGCTTACACTTACTTTGGACAATGCTTTAGCAAATAATAAATGTGTTCAAGGGATAGTAAGCAAACTCAATAAGATATTTCCATTAATCTATGATGTCATCTTTTTCTATGTGAGATATTTGAATCATATTTTAAATCTGGTTGCCCAAGATGGTTTAAAAACAATTGCACTAGCCATTGCAAGTATTAGAAATACAGTCACAATTGTGAAGAACTCTCCATTGCAACATGAAGAGTTTAAGAAGTGTGCTTCAAAGTGTGACTTGGATGTGACAAAGAGTCTCTCCTTGGATGTTCCTACAAGGTGGAAATCCACATATCTTATGTTAAAGAGTGCAATTTACTATAAAGATGCTTTTGGTAGGCTTTTTCTTCAGAATTCAAGCAAGTATAAGAAATATGCTCCTACTTCCAATAATTGGGCTAAGGCAACATCGATATCTGCATGCTTGAATTTTTTTTTATGATGCTACTGAGCTATTCTCTGGCACTAAATATCCAACTGTGAATCTATTTTTTTAGAAAGTTTTGTCAAATTAAGATTGCAATTGCAGAATGATGTGATAATTCTAACCTAGTAATTAAAGCTATGGCACATTTCATGAAAATTAAATATGACAAGTATTGAAAAAAAATCCAACATAGCATTTACTGTACCATTCTTCTTTGATCCTAGATACAAGAGAAATGTGGTGGAATATTATACACCGAAGATTTACTTCGCCACTTCTATGCAAGAGGTTGATAAGTTTAGTAAAGTTGTTTATGAGTTATTCCAAACTTATGTCTCTACTTCAAAGAAGATAGTTTGTAGTGCTATAAATGTGCACCAAGTGGGTTCTCAACTTGATGTTGATGAGGATGAGGATGATGAGCTTGACACGTTTTTGCATAGCATTAGTGAATCAGACCACGTTACTAAAAAATGAGTTGGAAGTATACTTGGAGCAACCTCTAGCATCTATAAAAGACAAGAATTTTGATATCTTATCATGGTGGAAGGTCAAGCAAGTTGAGTTCCCTATTCTCTCATAGCTTGCTCGTGATGTGCTATCTATTCAAGTGTCGACGGTTGCTTTGGAGTCGGCATTCAGTGTCGGTGGACGGGTTGTTGATCCATTTCATAGCTGTCTAGATCCTGAGATCGTGCAAGATTTAATTTGTATTAAAGATTGGACCGTAGCATCAAAAGGTAACTTTTTAGTTTGCTTTAATAGTTTGTTCATCATGTGAAAATATTTAAGCCTAATAAGTTTTTACTAATCATTCAGGTGGTACCATTGCATCTATCATGACTGAGCTGGATGTGGATAGCCTTGAGAGACATTTTGCAAGCTCGATAAAAGCAGTTTGCCTTTTCTTATTTAACTTTGAAACCATATTGTGCTAATGAAGTAAAATTTTAGTTTAGTGTGCTTCTATTTGTCTTCTGATACTATTGTTTCATGCTTGCCTTTGTAGTTGAAGGAGCAAAAGGATGTCGATGGTACTGATATGAAGGACAACATGATGGTATATGGGGACAAATAGCTGAGAACATGATGGACTGATATGATGGACTATATGTGTTTGCTATTATGTTTTGATGTTGAACTATATGTGTTTGCTATTATGTTGTGATGTGGAACTATATGTGTTTGCTATTATGTTATGATGTGGAACTATCTATGGTTGTTATTATACTATGATGTGTTGGCTGGTTTCGAGGTAAACAATATTTACACGTCCTTGTTCATACAATGCTCAATGTTAGCTAATGTTATTAAGATGTTGTTCTATGTAACTACAATACCATTCAAAGTTGGTATGTTTGGAACTTTGAATAGATCATGTACTACATTTTTGTGAAATTTTTTGCTTTCATTTCTGTATCCGCTCTGTTCCGTTTCTCATCCATTTCCGTCACTATCCGTTTTCGTATCTGTTTCCAGGGTTTCCAATTTTGTTTCTATTACCGGTAAAAACTATGGAAATGGAAATGGAACAACTATTTACCAACCGTTTCCATTTCATTTTCATCCTTATACATGACTAAAAGAACAATGTAACACATTCCACCTCTAAGGTGGACACAAGAATAATGTTCTGTTCACCGGTATCACTAGAAAGTTTTTTTATCAAGTTTTCTCAACTGAAGGCTTGTTATTTGTTCCCCATAACAGACCATCATGTCCTCCTTTATATCATTATTATCGATATCATCTTGCTCCACCAACTACAAAAGTGTAACACCCTAAAATCTGCATATTATTGTTCGATGTTCATTTATGATTTTTTTTTAGATTTATCCTGGATTTTCTAGAGTTTATAAATACCATTTTACTATTTTTAGATTTATAAAATTAATTTAATTAATGAAAAATAAAAATAAAATTATGCCAAAAATAATTTTTCTAGGTTCAAAATGTTCCAAAGTATTCATGAGAATTTTTCTGGAATGTTTAAACTCTATTTGATATTTTGTATAAAGCTATTTGTATTTTTAAAATTATTTTAATTCAAAAAATGTAAATTCTCCTTTCTTCTTTTTAGACCAAGCCAGTTTCCCTTTATGACTTTCGTTTTTAATTTTTGATTTAACTTATACGGAATTTCCATTTCCGTTTCCATCGAAACTGGCTCTCCCGTTTCCATTTCCGACTTTAGTTTTTACTTTTCGATTTAACTTATACGGAATTTCCATTACCGTTTCTGACAACAAATTTTCATTTCCATTCCCGTACTGGAATTTTCTGTTTCTGTTTTCAAAAAAAGGCTTCTCTTTCCATTTTTATTTGAATGGTCAGAAACTTTCCATTCTGTTTTCAACCTTACCTGGGAGTACATAGTCCCACGTCTAATATACCACTTAAATGAATATGTTATACTCCTTTATCACTTTTAATATAATTAAATAGTAATTTTAAGACACTCGAATGTAATTTGGTTGAAAAAGTTTCTTTGAAACCATTTATATTTTGTTATATAGCCGTTTCCATACATAAAAGAAGGATATACACAAATTATGCTATAAAGAGTGGTGTGACATTCCGGAAGATTTTAGGTCGTATTTTGACTTTTTTGGGTGTTTGGGCTTTTCCGGGAGAGTTTGGGCCTTAGGGAATTAAGTTTTGGGCTTTCCGGGAGAGCGTGGGCCTTCGGTGGGGGGTTTTGGGCTTTGTGGGGGAAAGAATTCTTGCCTAACCTAGCCCATCTCCCCTTCACACTAACCCTTGGTGCGCCCCCCCTTCCCCCTTCTCTCCCCCACCTAGCTGCTACCCTCCTCCCCTTGTGCCCCCCTCCCCCTCCCCCTTCCCTAGCCGTGTGCCTCCCCACCTTTGCGCCTCCCCTCCCCCACTTCTAGCCGGCCCTAGTGCCCTCCCCATGCAGCCCTTGCACCGTTTGGAAGCCTTCCAACTAAGGGGATCCGACGATTCTGGCGATTGGAGGGAGATCGTGGCCGGGAGGAGGAGGAGTTCGTCGTTCGTTGGTTTCTTCAAGGGAGGTAAGTGATTGTAAGTTCTTTTGTAGGTTTGTGGTGATGATTAGAAGGGGAAATTCATGCTTAAAACCTATGTTTAGGTGCTATTGTTAGATAAATTTAGGGAGATTGCAAACCTGTCTTGTGTTTTGTCCTCGGGCAGAGTAGGTTGTCAATTTTTGGACGCGAATTAGAGATTTCTAGAGGCATTTTCTGGGGCCCGACTGTTATGAAAGTTGTAGATAATCAATTACCTTTAATTGGGCACTGAAATCACTAAGTTTCATTCAACCGTTTAAAAGTTATGGCCTTTTTACCGAACACTGTCCAAACTATGTCGCAGTTGAAATAGTCTGTGTTCATCTATAGATTAGAGGGACCTAGAGGCCGAATGAGACTTTTCGAATGCTTAGCAAAAGATGGAAAATTTCCTGTAGTTCGATAAAATGTATTCGTTTGCTTGATTTGGAGTCGTTAAACTCAAGTTATGGTCTTTCGAAGTTTGCTGTCCCGTTTGGACATATTGCTATTTTCGAGTTTTATGAGTGGGTTGCAAAGTCGATGTAGTTGATTGGTCTTGTGTTATTTTGTAGGCATGTTTTTTAGTGTATTATACCTATGTGCCGGTGGTGTGACCCCGGGAGTGCTATCAACATCTCGCTACTCCGTCTCGTGAGGTTGAAGGCAAGTGTATTGTAGTGGTTGTGGCTTGTGGGGCCATATTGTTTCGCAATGTTATAATTTATCCATGTGTTATGCTAATGTTGCCATGTTTGATCTTTGCATGTGATATGATGAAAACAAATGGTTAAATGGTTATGCACTTATTAAAATTGAGTTTATATGCAAGTTTATTCATGTTTATGGCATATGTGCATGCATAATGGAAGAGGCGACCCATTCTGATGCGGGCCTCTGTGTTCACACGTAGTGAACACGAAAGACCTACCTCGTAGTCCCATCGACAGTTGTGAATGGGAGCGAGTCAATAAGAGTAGGCACCCTCCATGGGATGGAAGGGAAAGAGGGTGCACACTGACGGGTGTGCACTCGGCAATACCGGTATATGCTAAGCAAAGAGACATGTTGCATTGCATTGCATAAATGGGAGTATAAATGAAGAAGTTTTATGAGTTGTTTCCCATGATGTGTGATTGGCATAACGGATGTATGTGAATTGTTATTGTTTTGTTCTATTACAATACACTTTGTTGAGTGATGAACTCACGCTTGTTGTTTAATGTTTTTTAGGTACCTTGAATTCGGCATGTGGGAAAGGGAGCTAGCTTCACATCTCCACTTAGTTTCACTCAATTAGACAATTACATACCCCTTTTTATAGTTATTGTAGTGGTTCAGTTACAAAGTCTAGCCCATCATATCCCGAGCCATCGGGTGAATGAAGCATGGCCCATGTTTTATCCGAAGCTGAGCTAAGCAAACGAGGCATTGCTTCGGACGAACCTACAATGCGGAGCGAAGCAAAGGTAGCGGCAGAGGCAACGGAGGAACGCACCCTCGCAATCCACAAGGACACACCCGACAACACCATTAAATAAATCTGACACCCAGCAAAAAGAGAAGAAGAAGACGACAAGATCCTGTCGGGGCCGGTCGGGAAGAGTAAAATGGGACGCGCACGAAGGGATGGATCCCCCATGTTCCCCTCCTATAAAAAGAAAGGAAAGAACCCACAAAAAACACACACAGGTGGTCATAACCACAACACTGGCGCCGTCCGTGGGGAGAGGAAGAACGTGAAGCTCACCAGTCTAGACGACGAACACGATTTCCAAAAAACCATGCCACCAAAGAAGGGAGCAGAGGCAGCGTCTAAGGAGACGCCGCCGACGGGAGCAACGACAACGGTCGGAGCGAGCGGATCCAGACGATCCACCAGAAGTCAATCGCGCGGACTTCTAAACGAGGAGGATCGCGTTTTGGCCCCAGCAACAACAAGGGAAGCTCCAGGGGCGCCACCTCCTCAAACTCCGGCGACGGCGCGCAAGCGCGCCCCCAAACGGCGTCCCCCAACTGCAGGTGTACACGCTTCGACCATGGGAGGAGACATAGCAGAGGCTTCAACCCCCCCAGCTCGTCGCCAAGTCGGAAAAGGGCGGAAAGGGGGCTTCGAAGGGGGGACCGGGAGTCAAGAGGCGATCGACCCTAACATACAGGCGCTGATGGAGGCCAACGAAAGGCTTATGGCCGAAGTAAAACGCTTGCAGGAACAACAAGAATGGAGATGTGAGGAATCTCAAGATTACAGCCCAAGCCGGGAGGTATCTTCTCCAACGTACATGAGAACGGAAAGGGAAGAAAGCGATTTGAACCCTCTCAGCGTCAGGCTTCGAACAAAAAGGTGGCCCTCACCAGGAAGCTTCAAACTCCCCACAGTAAAACCGTATGATGGCAAAACCAACCCAAGAGAATTTCTCCGTGTCTATGATACGGCCATGGAAGTCACGGAGGTGATGACGATATCAAAACCAAAGGATTGCTATTGGCATTGGAGGGGATAGCCTTATCCTGGTATTCTTCCTTGGAGCCAAATTCTATCACCAACTGGCCGCAGCTCCGGGCAAAACTTGAAGGCAATTTTCAAGGCAACGTTGACGGGATTAAAGAGGAAAGCGACCTGTTTGCAATTAAACAACGTGGAAGGCGAAACCCTAAAGAGCTATTTCAGCGATTTTCTCGAGTCAAATGCCAAGTTCGAGGGGTTAGCGACACAACCATAATCAACGCCTCGCGTTTTGGGTTACGAAGGGGGCCGTTGGCGGAGAGACTTGCACGCAAGGAAGTACGCTCTGTGGAAGAGCTGTTCGCAAAGATGAGGGAATACGCCAGGGCAGAGGAAGATCATCTCCGGAGGGAGGGCGGCCAACATGAGAAATGAAGAGATGAACCCACGCAAGAGGGACCGGAGGAAAGATCCTCCTCGAGGGCCGCGGCGAAGGAACGACGCAGAACCAACCGTAAGAGACAAGGGAAGGAGGATTCACTATGTGGAAAATCAGGCGAATCGGGAAGGTTTGGAGGACAAAGAAAATGGAGTTCACCAAAGGAGCGAGGAGGCCAAAGGGAGGAATCTGTTTGGACGGCAGGAGGAGCAAAGCCAAAAGGGTATACTGTGAATATCATGGCGACAACAACACACATGACACCGCACATTGTAAGGTAATTGAAGGCTATCGCCGCTCGAAGAAAGCGAAGGTACGCGGGTATTCACCCCACAAGGTCTGAGATCGCTTCGCCCGAGCACCGTCCTCCTCCTCCCCTTCCCGGGGTAAATCAGCCCGACGGCGTAATTAATGTTATCTGGGGTCATCCTCACACCTCTCGTCGAAAGACAAAGGAAGGCTTACGCAAGGCAAATTAACCACGTAGGACTCAGCCCCATCGGCCCGCCAGAAGGAATTTGAACCAATCATTTTTACACAAGAAGATGCAAATGAGTGCATTTCCCACATCAAGACTCTCTGGTCATAACGGCAATCATCGCCGAAAGCGAAGTTCGTCGAGTGTTGATTGATGGGGGAGGCTGCGGACATTCTCTCGGCGGAGGCTTTTTCGACAAATGATGATACCCCGCGATCGACTGAAGAAGTCGGAGGTACCATTGGTGGGCTTTGGGGGCCACACAGTTAACACCCTCGGACAAGTGGAGCTGGAGGTCACCTTCGCGACGTCACAAAGTCAAATATCCAACCTAGTCACATTCGACGAGTGGATATACCCTTCCAAAGATAACGCCATCCTCGGTCGGGGATCGCTGACGGCCATGGCAGCAGTTATCCACCACGGATTCCTATGTATGAAGATCCCGTCGGGAAGTGGCGTTATCACGGTCAAAGGAGACCAAGCCCTCGCCAGGAAAATAGACATGGAAAATCCTTCGCGGGTTGGGTATGTTCATACCACCGAGCAGACCTAACAACAATGCCTCTGGGAAATGGCTCTCAAACCGCAACCCCAGGGTGAAACAAGACGAGTGCCCCTCCACCCAGGAGGAGAGAGGACTATAACTCTCAGCGCCACCCTCACCCCCAGCGAAGAAAAACACTTAATGCAGCTTCTCCAGGAATACGAGACAGTATTCGCATGGGGACCTGGAGGACCTTCCGGGGTTAAAAGGAGACCGTCGAGCACGCCTTGGCAACCAGCGAGAGTGTCAAACCAAAGAAGCAGAAGCTCCGAAAGCTTTCCACTGAGAGGCAAGCTGCGGCCAAGGCCGAGGTGGTGAAGCTCCTCCAAGCCGGAATCGTACGGGAGGCAGTCCATACGGATTGGTTGGCCAATGTGGTCCTGGTCAAAAAGATACGGGCTTGGAGGATGTGTATCGATTTCACCGACCTCAACAAGGCGTGCCTAAAGATGACTTCCCCCTCCCCCGCATCGATCAACTCGTTGACTCAACCTCCGGGTCAGAAAGGATGAGCTTCCTTGATGCTTATTCTGGGTATCACCAAATTTACATGCGGAAGGAGGACGAGGATAAGACGGCGTTCATCACCCCCTTTGGCACTTATTGTTTTGTTCGGATGCCGTTTGGTCTTAAAAATGCAGGTGCTACCTTCGCACGTCTTATCGCCAAGGTTTTCGTGGACCAATTAGGAAGGAACGTGGAAGCTTACGTCGATGATATCATCGTTAAAAGCGAGAAGAAGGAAGGCCATTTAGCCGACCTCAGGGAGACTTTCAACAGCCTAAGAGCTGAAAGGATGAAGCTCAACCCGAACAAGTGCGTCTTTGGAATAGATGCGGGAAAATTGCTGGGATTCCTGGTGTCGCAACGAGGCATCGAAGCGAACCCCGAGAAGATAAGAGCTATCCAAGACATGGCCCCGCCCAGGAATGTGAAAGAAGTACAACGATTAGCAGGAAGGCTTGCCGCCCTCAACCGCTTCCTCCCTAAGTCCGCGGAGCAGAGTCTACCCATCTTCAAAGCACTGCGACACAGCGGCACCTTCGCTTGGACAGAGGAATGCCAGCTCGCCTTCGACAAATTGAAGCAAAGTCTTATGGAAGTGCCAACCTTACGGAGCCCGAAGCAAGGCGAGGAGCTTTTATTGTATTTAGCAGCAAGCTCCTCGGCTGTGAGTGCAGTATTGGTGCAACCGCAAGGCGCAAAGCAGCAAACAATATACTTCGTCTCTGAGGCGCTGCAGGGGGCGAGGTTGCGATACACGGAAATGGAGAAGTTGATGTACGCGTTGCTAATGGCATCCCGGAAGCTCCGCCATTATTTCCAAGCCCACAGTATCAAAGTACCAACCGCATATCCCCTCGGCTCGATGTTGACCAATAGGGAGAGCACGGGGCGCATCAGCAAATGGGCGGTCGAACTAGCATCTTTTGAGTTGGGGATAATCCCGCGCACTGCCATCAAGAGTCAAGTTTTGGCCGACTTCGTGGTAGAATGGACGTCGCCGACCTCCGAAGAGGGGAGGATTCCGACGGTATGGACCATCAATTCGGATGGATCATGGGGAGTAAAAGGAGCTGGGATTGCAGCGATCGTGAAAGCCCCGGGAGCCGGCCGAGTTCGCGGCGAGACTTGATTTCCTCGACTAACAACATGGCGGAATATGAAGCATTGTTCTGGGGCTACGAAGGCAAAAACCATGGGGCAAGAAGAGCCATCTTGCAGATCGACTCAAAGTTGGTCCAAGGACAAATCTCCAAAGAATATCGTAAAGGACGAGCAACTCCAAAAGTATGTGGAAGCAGTTCGCGACCTTGGAAAAAGGCTTTCGAGGGTTTCACTGTCCTCGCTATTCCGAGAACTCGAATACAAGAGCAGATGAATTGGCAAAGATCGCTGCAAACGGAGGGACCCTACCACCCACGGTTTTCTTGAAGAACTCCAAGCCGCCGCTTTCTTCGCATGTGAATGTAGTCACCAGAACGAGGGTCGAGGACTGGAGAAGCGAAGTGTACGATTACCTTCTTACAGGGAAGCTACCTCATGACGAAGCATCTTCAAGGCGTG
Organism: Rhipidocladum racemiflorum; assembly: GCA_036346355.1. Taxonomy (NCBI): domain Eukaryota; kingdom Viridiplantae; phylum Streptophyta; class Magnoliopsida; order Poales; family Poaceae; genus Rhipidocladum; species Rhipidocladum racemiflorum. The sequence goes on from CM070579.1 coordinate 76,057,818, forward strand.
TGGAAAGGCGAGCAAAGAAATATGCCATAATAGAAGGGTTGCTCTTCCGTAATGGACTCTGCGCTCCATGGCTTCGTTGCATTTCACGCGAAGAGGGGATACAAGCCCTACAAGAGGCGCACTGGGGACCTGTGGAGCACACCAAGCCCCGAAGCCTCGCTGAAAGGTCTTAGGATGGGACTTTATTGGCCTTCGGCATTAAAAGACGGAAGAGGTGGTCCAGCATTGCCACGCATGCCAGTGGATGTCGAGGCAGAAGAAGGCACCCCCCAGTGAATTGCACCCGATACCGCCAATCTGGCCCTTCGCCAAGTGGGGAATGGACATAGTGGGAGCATTGCCCAAAGCCCGAGCGAGTCTCCAGTTCGTGATCGTCGCAATTGACTATTTCTCTAGGTGGATCAAGCGAGCGGTGTCGAAAATCACTACCGAGGCGACAGTAAAATTTCTGTGGAAAACAATCATATGCAGGTACGGGGTCCCTTTTCAGATCGTTACCGACAACGGGTCTCAATTCGACTCTTGGAGGTTCAAGGAGTACTGCGAGGGTATCGGGATAGAAATCTGTTTTGCTTCAGTTGGACATCCACAATCGAACGGGGCCGTTGAAAGAGCAAATGGGTTGATCCTCGACGGCATTAAAAAAAGACTCCACGATTCGGCCAAGGGTTCGTGGCCGGACGAGCTCCCTAATGTTTTATGGGCCCTTCGGACATCGACCTCATGAGCGTGAAATTCTCTCCATTTCGACTTGTATTTGGAGAAGAAGCCGTTTCGCAGAGATACAAGCCAGTCGCCCGCGTGATTAAAGCTCCAAAGACAAGAAGATATAGAGGATACTTGCGACTTGAGGGAAGAACAGAAACTTCAAGCCCTGAACACCATACAAGCATACGCGAAAGCCTCAACCCGGAGTTTCAACAAGAAGGTCCAGAAGCGGAGCCTAGCCCGGAGACATGGTGCTAAAGAAAGCGGCACCACCTTTGCCAAGCTGGAAACAACATGGGAAGGACCGTATATTATCCAAGAATCCACGACAAAAGGGGCGCATAAGCTCGTTATACTGCAAGGCAAGGAGGTGCCGAGAACTTGGAATACTGGACATACGAAAAGGTTCTACCCGTAGTTACTTTTACGTAATGTGAGTGCGTGTGTATAAAGCGTGTCTCCATCAATAAAGAAGAAAAAGTCTCCCTCAAGCAAAGGTTTGGTGACATCACTCAGATCTCATTTAACGCTGGTCGGGCCAAAGCCCACCTGCTTCCTCGCCCGAGACCAGCCTCACCGGGTAGGAGCCTACGAACGCTTGGTCGGGCCAAAGCCCACCGTTCCTCGCTCAGGAGACCCGCAGCGCCGGGTAGGAGCCTCTGAACGCTTGGTCGGGCCAAAGCCCACCGTTCCTCGCTCCGGAGACCATGACCTCGCGGGTAGGAGCCTCAACGCTGGTCGGGCCAAAGCCCACCTGCTCGCTCAGGAGACCCGCAGACCTCGCTACGGGTAGGAGCCTCTAACGCTTGGTCGGGCCAAAGCCCACCCGTTCCTCGCCCGAGACCCGACCTCGCACGGGTAGGAGCCTCTGACTTAACGCTGGTCGGGCCAAAGCCCACCCGTTCCTCGCTCCGAGACCCGCACCTCGCGCACGGTAGGAGCCATTTAACGCAGTCGGGCCAAAGCCCACCCGTTCCTCGCTCGAGACCCGCACCTCGCGGTAGGAGCTCTGAACGCTGGTCGGGCCAAAGCCCACCCGCTCTCGCTCCGAGACCCGCAGACCTCGCCGTAGGAGCCTCTTTAACGCTTGGTCGGGCCAAAGCCCACCTTCCTCGCTCGAGACCATGACCTCGCCGGGTAGGAGCCTCTGAACGCTTAGTCGGGCCAAAGCCCACCCGTTCCTCGCCCGAGACCCGCACCTCGCTACGGGTAGGAGCCTCTGAACGCTTGGTCGGGCCAAAGCCCACCCGCTTCTCGCCCGAGACCCATGACCTGGCCGGGTAGGAGCCTACCAGACCTCGCTCCGCTCCGGGGATCGCACCTTCGAGTCGGGTAGGAATTTATCGATGTAGAATAAAGTTAACTGCCCACCTGTCCACTCGTCCTAAATGCTCGGGGCTACGGTCAAAGACGAACGCGGAGAAGTTAGGTGCAAGCATAACCCTCCCCCGATGGGATCTTACGGCCCGGGGCTCAGCCCCGAGGGGAATTTGACACGCGATAAGTTAGGCTTATACTTTGCTTCATCTTTCCAAGGAGCCCGAGGTTCTGCCCCCAAGCCTACGGCTAAAAGTCCCTGGAAAAACCCCGAAAATAGGCCGGCGACCATGACCCCGTCCTATTCCATGGGTAATCGAGACCCTCAGATCCTTAGACAGTAACAACCGCTCGAACAATGCGACACGACAAGCTTCAAAAAATATGTATGTATAAGTATATACATATATATATACAGATCAACATGGGCGATCACGTTGCTGATCCCAGTCTCGAGAATGAAGCAGGAACGGCAAAAAGAGATAAAAGAAGCAGTGCAGAAAATGATATTCTTTTTATATATATATCGGTGCCACCGGAAACAGGGTCCATTACACATACGACCAATACTACTCACAGCGCACGGTGTATCGCCAAGAACAAGAGCATCCGTCACCTCGTAGAGCTGCGGGAACGCCGCCACTAGAAGGTGAACGCTTGAAATATCACGAGCGATGGCCTCCTCCCGCGCCAGCTCCTCCAGGGCCAAATCGTATTCCATCCAGAGTTCATCTTCTTCGTTGACCACCGCCGGTGGGGGTGGCGGAGCCTCGTCCCCGAAGTTGAAAACTAAGGGGAGGTCGTCGACGACGGCAGGGGGTGGAGCTTGGCCGTCCATCTCGGAATGTTGGGCGCCAAGATGAACAAAGTATGCAGGGAGAGAAAGGGTGCTCGAGGGGACCCCAAATGGTACAATCGTCATGCGTATATACACTACGGAAGCAACAAAGTTCGAGGAATTGCAGTAAATGTCAACCCAGGAAGCCGAAGAGACGAGAAGGCGGAAAGTCTGAAATAAATGCAACACGATAATTCGAAGCGTTTACATTTCCAAAGTTAGCGATAATGCAAGAAGCAGGCAAACTAAGTGGACGGCGGTTTTTCCGCTCCCTTCGCTAACTCGACCATCGAAGCCCGAGCACGACGCACTGATTCCTTCGCAACATTATCGCCATGCTGCCTCCAGAAATCTAACATAAAGCTCGAGGACAACCGGAAAGCAAAGAAATGAGGGCTTCACGGAGGAAGGAGGTCACCAAATCCGGGCGAAGATACAGAAGCGGAGGAAGAACCAAAATGTTCGCGAACATGTGTGCATCCCTTCGCCTCCAATAACTGAGCAGTCCTCACAGAGCCTAGCCTCGCGCAGTAGTCCCCGAAGGTTAACGCCGAGTCCCCAAAAATTTTAGTAGACTTCGTGAGAAAAGAAATAGCTTCCAGGTGAGAAGGGGGAATACGGCTCGGAGGCGCGTCGATGCCAAATCGAGGAAGCTGTTGCAAAAAGGCTTCAGTCGCTTCATGAACTGCGGAAGCGATGGAATCCATTTCCTTCCGGATCGTTTCATAACTCTCCTCTGCACGTCGAGCGTTGCGGAGGTGCATCTGAGCCTCGCCCCGCGCCGTCGCGAGCTGGGAAGGAAACTCCTCTGCTTGCTTCTTCAGCATATTCTTGGCCTCATCCGCCACAGTTAAGAGGCCCTTCAGCTCTTCTATACGATCTTCCTTCTTTTTCTCATTCCGTTCGGCTGCTAAGCGAGCCCGTTCTTCTTCGGCCAAGCGGCTCCTCATCATGGAGATAGCCCCTTCAAGTTCGACATTTTTCGCCGCCAAGTCTTGGCTTTGTGCCGCCTCGACTTGGGCCCTAGCCAAGGACTCACTAGAACTGCGGAGCGCCTCTGACAAATGGGCCTTCTCCGTTTCCAGCTCTTCTACTCGTTTCTTAGCCGCCTCGCAATACTGAACCCCTTCGTTGAATTTATCAAAATATGCCCGAAAGCGACGAACCATTTCCGAAGCCACGACAGCCCCCTGTAAAAGAGACATCACGGGGTGAAGAAGCAGCTAGTAGGAATACAGAGACAAACGAGAACAACGGAAATAAATAAACACCTTAAGATGATGATCCATCGACATTTCGCAAAGGGCAAGATCGTTCACTTCCCCAAATAAATTTATGGATTTACTATAAGGAGAAAAGGCGGCACGCATTTTCTTCAGGGTGGGGTCCGCAGCTGTCCCTCCTTCAAAATCTGAAGCCACAAAGTTTGACAGGTCGAACCTGACGAAGGAGGAACCAGAGCTGCCCCCAGGGGCCGCCTGACGCGAGGATAAAGCCCCTCCGCCGGAGGAAGGAGCCTCCTGGGGGGTAGCTTCCGCGGGGATTATACCCCCTTCCTTCATGTGAGCCAAAGGAATCGGAGGCGTCTTGCCCGATCCTGCTCGATGGCTCTAAAGTTTTCCCCGCCTCAGCGTTATCACCCTCGCACCAGCCTTCACAAGCCCTAGAGAGGCATCATACCCTAATGAGTGGCGGGAAAAGTATCGGAGTAAGACCTTACGCTCACGGGGTATCGGGAGTAGAAATGTTTAATCGAAGGTCGCGAGCTTCAAAACCGACGGCCAAAGCAATCCGCGAAGGAACGCAAATTCCCTCACGCCACGTCGACCATGTTCCCGGCGATCGGTGCATCCTCCATAACCGAAGTATCACCTTCATCATCGCCTGCCAAGTCAACAAGATCGACGCCAGGGATGGCCAAGAAAGAGTACCCAGGAGATTGCCCCCCGTCAGCTTGCCTACTCGCCGACGGAGTGGGAACAGGGACCGGAAGTGTTGTGTCCGGCAGCGGGGCGGGGCGGTCTCAGGCAATCCCGTTTCGGAGACAGAGACCGGGGTCCGGGAAGGGGCGAGAGGCTCAGCCCCACCCAAAGAATGTAACCCAGTCGTAGCCCCACGGCCGGGCGGAGAATCCGAAGCAAGAGGTGTCCCAGGGGATTTGCTCTCCTCGATCGCCGGCAATGCTCCAGAAAGTCCCGTGTTGCAAATCAGATCAGATGGAGCCGGCGGGGACAGAGATGTGGCGGCAACCGATTCAGAGGAATCACCTTCATCACTGGACTCCTCATTCCAGTCCGCCTCCTCATCGCCATCGTCTTCTGAGCCTCCACTTCCCCCGGAAGCATTGGTGGCCTGAGGCGGAGCGAGACGAATCAGTCTCGCTCGCTTCGCGGGACGAGGGGAACCCGCTGATCCTCTGGGATGAGGAGCGACTCGAAGTCCCCATTCGGCGAAGCGAGGGCATCGTCTGGCCCCAATGGCACTCATAGCAGCCTCATATTCGGCCGTCTTGCACGGACCCAGGAGTCTGCGAGCCAATTTTTCCGCAGCTCCGCGCCCTAAGTCTTGCATCCCCTCGGGTCGGACCACGGAGATATCTCCTCCAGGGGACCAATCCAAAGTAACTGCGGGGTTCCTTGCCAGAGGATCGATGCGACATAAACAATACTCCTCCACCAAGTCGCGCATAGAGCTTTGATGTCGAAGGGCCCTCAGGAAATCGAGCAGTCGGGCCTCTTCTGCAGTTGCGTCCCAATTCGGCGAGCGGATAGTCCTCACAAGCCCCAAGGAAGTGCGAAGGGGGGAGTCCGAGCCGTCTAGCTCCTGGTAGTACCACCGGTGCATCCAACCCGACTCCCATTTACCTTTAGCGGCGGCCACGGGGATCTCTTTGGCCAAAGATCTTTCGTCTGAAAGTTTAAGGAGCCGAAGCAAGATCGGTGGTCCTCCTCCCCAACCCGGTGAAATTTAGGTTGCCAAAATGCGTCCTCTATCAGAGAAAACAAACGGCCAGTCAATCTGAATCCACCGGCTCGAAATGCCCAATCTAACACCGCCATCCGGACAATAGCATTCGGAGTGAGTTGCGAAAGCTCCGCTTGAAAGGCCCGCAATATAGATCCCACTAGAGGGGAAGCAGGGAATCGAAGTCCGGCTTCTAAGAAGGCGGCGAACACGACAGCCTCCGTGGCTCGGGGACGGGGAACTTCATCCGCGCCAGGGGAACGCATGGATATGCGGGTTATGCCGAAGTTCCGGGCCATAAGATCTAGCTCGCCGGAAGTCAAAACAGAGCGTCCCAGGGAAGGGGACAAAGCTCCGGCGTCCCTCTCGCTTAAAACCAATTTCGCTCGAGGGGCGCGTCGAGGACCCATTGGAGGGAAAAAGCTTACGAAGATGAAGAAGAGGATGGAGTCAGGAGGAGCCAAAAATGCCAGTAGTGGAATAAGCTCTATGGAACCTCCCCCCACTACTATCCTTATCTTCAGCCAAAAGGAAACCGCTTGTCTTCTGTAAACCGTAAAAGATGGCCCTCCTTCATACACCCGAACAGCCAATGGATAATATTTGGGCCTCGAATGTCATTCTTGAGGAAAAGATGAAATCAATCCACGACCATGCGGGGCTATTGTAGTGGTTCAGTTACAAAGTCTAGCCCATCATATCCCGAGCCATCGGGTGAATGAAGCATGGCCCATGTTTTATCCGAAGCTGAGCTAAGCAAACGAGGCATTGCTTCGGACGAACCTACAATGCGGAGCGAAGCAAAGGTAGCGGCAGAGGCAACGGAGGAACGCACCCTCGCAATCCACAAGGACACACCCGACAACACCATTAAATAAATCTGACACCCAGCAAAAAGAGAAGAAGAAGACGACAAGATCCTGTCGGGGCCGGTCGGGAAGAGTAAAATGGGACGCGCACGAAGGGATGGATCCCCCATGTTCCCCTCCTATAAAAAGAAAGGAAAGAACCCACAAAAAACACACACACAGGTGGTCATAACCACAACAGTTATGATGGTTCATCTTCTTGAACTAAACATGGTTTATGTTTATCTCGTTTACTTTCGTTAATTGTTCACTTCATATTGGTTCATGAGAAGTTTAAATTTATATTCTTGGCTCGAACTGTTGCTGAAATCTTTGTTATTTATGTTATAGATGTCCTCTATTATGATACTGTGTTATGAGGTTATTATTGATGCTTCAAATCATAGAAAAAACAAAGTAGATGCAAAGACCAATCAACTCTTTGAGAGAGTTAGGAGCATTCAAGTGTAATCCTCAATGTTTGAGCCAATTAGATACTTGATTCAATCTCAAGGAAGCGTTATCACTTCATTCTCGCGGAGGTTGAAGGACTATGTGGAGGTCCATCCATGTTTGTGATGAGTATTTGACTTTATTTGAGCAAGGTATGCTTATGTTTGAGTTTGATTTGAATTGGAATTCAAAAAGAAGTAATTTGAGTTATGCCAGCTTTTTGTGGTACTACCAGCCTATGGCTAGTGGTAGTACCGACATGATGAACGAGACATGATTAATTGTGAGCAATTGAATGATGATTGCATATTGTTGTTGAATAATGCTATGTGAGGTGGTTCCTTGTCTTTGTTGGTTGCAGGGCTTCATTCTGTGGTCATTGTGAGGCGGAGGATGGCCGGGAATAGGCGAGGTGCGCCAGAGGTCTGGAAGGCCGATGATCACCTGAAGATGGCCGAAGATGAAGTGGGTGCAAGTCAAAAAGTCAAGGAATCCTTGTGGATGCTGGCTTGAAACTATCGGGTCAAGAAACCTATTAGGTCATGGGTTTTAGGAGATAGAGTAGCGGTCAAGTTAGCTAGTGGATAAAACCCGGTTGTTAGTGGGTTTCGGGTTAGCCTAATAGAGAAGTGTGTGGGATCAAATCCTAGCTCTTGGAGGTTAGCTTAGGAATGAAGCAACCGATCCAAGGGTGGAGGATGACTCCCTTGCACTATAAATAGAGGGGAGGGAGTGTGCTCTCCCCCAAGCTTGGAAGAGGATTTCTTGTGTTGCTTTGATAAAAACTTTGCCCACCTGATTGTGAGGCTTTGGAATTTCTCTTCTCCAAACAATGCGAAATTAATTTTATGCAATTTAATTTCAGTATTTAAATTCCGTATTTACATTCTCGCAATTTAATTTATTTCAAGTTGGATTTGCCTCCCCTCCTTCTATTTACGTGTGCTTCTTCTTGCCGAAGATGAGTGATTGATTGGATGAATCTTCTTTTAGATCAAATCCTAATCCTCTAGGCAAACATAACTTCATCTTTGCGAGAAACCGATCTTTTGGCTCTTCCATGAAGATTCTTTTGTAGATCGTGTTTGAGGTTTCTACACAGCCTCTTTCTGTTGTCTACATTTTCTGTGCAGCAGTCTTTGTTTATTTTATAGAAATTCATATTATTTGATGTTGGGGTGATTCTTGTTGGAAAAGTTTCATGAATTTCACACCTACCATTCCTCCAAGCGGGAAGTTCATATGAATTATAGTTTTGGAGCTATGAGGTTTTTACCGAGCCCCAAATTTCTTGTCTGAGTTCTTTGTGTGACAGAGCTTGTTATTTTCATCATAATTTTACTATGATTGATTTGGATCTTATTTTTGATGGGTAGCTTCGTGACTCCATTATCTCATTATATAATATTTTTTTTTGAAATTCAAATGAGTCACAGATTTGGAGAGATCACCATTTGACTGAGTTTTTTTGTGCTGAAAATTCAGTTTTGTTTTTCAAAAACAGCAGATCTTGTCTTATTTATCTCTCTTTTTTGTAAAAGTGATTTTGAATTGATTCCTCTTTTGGTGGACTCTCAACAACCAGTAGTACCGCAGAAAAAAATCCTCATCACCATATAAGCCACGAAGTTTTATTCATGGCAATTTTATTAGGGGGGTGCTGCTGTTGCCTTTAAGATGGTTGCTTTTGATTATTGAGAGTTCATTGCTTGGTTTGATTATTTAACTTGGTTCTTGGGAATGTTGTTGTTGTAGAAAGCATAAATATTATCCAAAATGTGGGAATTTTGAAATTGGGTAATTCACCCCCTCTGATCGCCATCTTGATCTTTTAGAGGTTACCACGTCCTAGACGGCTTGGGGGTATGGAATCGGTGATCTTCTCAAAGAAGATTGTGAGAATGCCCTGTTGGTTGTGAAGGCAATGACCTCGCCTACCCAGAGAGAGGAAGAGCTACCACAAGTGATCGAGAAAGGCTCAATTTGCACAAGGAGTCGGCTTGAGTTGGTCAAACTTATCTCAACGTGGATTAGCGGGGACCGTCAAGTCTCCGAGACCACAGAATAAATTCTTGGTGTCAATCACTCTTATGGTTTGCTTTCTTTATTTACTTGTGCAATTTATTTTCCTAGTATACTTAGTGATTGATATTTGCTCTAAGATTGTATATTTTGTTTAGATTTAAGTTGTTGGGAGCACTAAGATAAACCTAGAGTTTTTAGGATTTATTTGTTAAAATTCTCAATTCTAGTTTTACTTGCTTAGATTTTTGCAATTAGAAACGAGAATTTTAAACAACTTCCTATTCACCTCCCTCTAGTCAGTTATCCTTAATCCTACATGCGATGGAAATTCGAAACCCGTTTGGATGTCATCTTGTCGATCGAATCGGAATTCTCGGGATAGCGTTATTATCGTTCTTGTTATCATAAGTGATGTTATCAGGAACATGACAGTTCTTGCGTGGGCTCAACAAGTGTTTTCGTGCTGTGCATGAATGCCTACTCCAGAGGCTTGTAGATCGCCAGTCTAATCATTACAAGGAGCGCGAAGGGGAGGAGGTGAGGGATGATGGGCTGGCATCGAGAATGGCTCACTGACAGTGACGATGACGGTAGGGGAAGAGATAGGAGGAAAAATGGAGAGGGGGAAGCGAAGAAGAGGAGGGCGCGGGGCTGGAACTGGATTAGGATGCGGGAGTAAGGAAGGGGCAAGAGCAATGAGAGAAGGGAAGGAGCGGCGTATGGCATTGCGCATGGTGGTGGAGGTCGTTGGTGTGGCGAACGAGCAGAGAGAGGTGCGGCGAAGGCTCCGTCATGGGCACCAAAAGCGAAACGTAAAACCAACTCTTTGCGGGGTACTTTTTACAACGCTAGTGACGTGGAGGCGCTGAGAGCTCACGAAACCTCTGGAAAATATTATATAGACTATACATTGGTGGCAGAACACTCATATGGAGGCACAACTAGGCTTGACTCAATCTGTTCAGGTGGATGGGAGCATCTGCGATGCAAACCCAATCGCCGATGAAATACTGGACAATCATCAACCTCATCATGCTAATCCCATCGCAGATATCAATTGGAGTATCATGCAGATCTCACCCCAGGTACGTATATTTTAAGCCTGTGTTTCCAAATTACTGGATATGTTGTTTGATTTTACTACCAGATAGACTCAAATGGCTGCTAAACACAATAGTTATATGTGTGTGTGTGTGTAACGTCCTCGTTTTCGGCTTTCTGGGAAAAGCTAATTTAAATTAATTAAATTCCAGATTTGGAGTTTTCTTGGTGTTTATGTTAACCTGGCATCCTTTTCCATCCAAAATCGGGATTCAATTCCCTTCCGTTCGAAAAATCGAATTTCCAGATTCCCGTCGGTACCTAAAATTTCACCAGAGTCCAGAAATGCTCCACAAATCCCAAAATCACTTCAATTATGTGAGACCCCGGATCAGCTATCCAGAATCTCCTGTGTATTTCCGTACTAGTCCCAGATCAGTAGCTAGTACACCTGATCCATGATGATACATCATTCTTAGAACAAAACGAAACTTGTAATATAAATATCCAAGTATGGGCCACATGGCCACTTATTACAATACTCGGTCCAACGACCGGACACACAAAACAGCGGAAGCAAAAAGAAAGCAACAAGCGAACGCCACAACGCCACAGGCGACGACTAGGAACGCAACTAGTCCTCCTGGCAGTTTCACATGTACGCCGGACAGAGATTTCTTGTCCGTCGTGAATGGACTTTTTCTAGGGTTTTTATTTCTTGTCCGTTGTGAACGTGTTTTGCTCAGTTTGGATGTTTTGCAAGAATTGAAATGGTTTGACCTTGAGATTATGATATTTGTGATGATTTCATGATGTGTGTTTTGAAGTGGACTTTATGCAATGCTCATGTGAGTAGTTGCATGGATTGACATTGAGTCAAGTCGTGGACTTGTGCTCGGATTTGTTTTGTGGTTTGTTCATGTGCAGGTATTGCTCGAAGACGAATGTGGTCGATGACGGGACCGGAACTAGGTTCATGGAGGAACTGAGGTTCGGGACTAGGTTCAGGAGGAACCGAGGTCTTGGTGGTCAAGGATGTCATGCGGGACGTTCGGGCTAAGAGAATGGTGCACATGAAGAATGGTTAGTCACGTGAGAATGGCAGGAGGTCATTCGCGTGCAAAGTGTTAGTCACGTGAGTATGGCAGGTGGCCATACGCGTGCAAAGTGTTAGACACGTGAGTATGGTAGGGTTGCCATACGCGTGCAAGAGTTGTACTCGGCCAAGGAGAGTTGTGTTGGATACGGATTCCTTCTAGGGAATAGGAATCGTATTCAGAACTCCTTGTGGGTTGGTGCTTTAAATAGGTGGGGGGTCTCCTATTGAAACGCACCAAGCAGAGCTGAGCGCATCAAGCCTTGAGCTTGGTTTTAGGGTTTGTACTCTTTTGATGAGAGTATTTTAGACAAGAAATAAAGATCAATTCTTCCAAGATTTTTGCGTGCAGATAACCACGTCGCTCTGGTGTTTTCTGTTTTGGTTCTTGTTTGCATGCTTGTTCTAGTTCCAGATTGGTTTTTGTTCTTTAAGTTTTATCTTGATTTGATCCATCAAAAACCTCTCTAGGGTATTGATCTAGTGTTTCTCAAAGTCTAGTTGATCAATCTTTTGTCGTTCTTGTTTAATCTTGAAGTTTAGATTAGATTGATTCTCGTCAAGTTCTGGATCAGCAAGCTTGCGAAGCTTATAACTTTTGATCCGTAAGTCCGATCGAGCTGATTCTTTTTGGGTTCGATTCGTACTGGAATCTAGTTTCTTGTGTCCAAATTTCAGATCAATCTAACGGTTGGATCTCCAGGAATTTGCGTTTTACCGAACCTCTGTCATTCTGTTTTTGTCGAAAACGAGGCAATTATTTGGTTCTGTTTTGGGGTGAACTTTTAATAGATCAAGAATTTGGTTTTAGCTTCCGCACAATCATTCACCCCCCCTCTGATTGCTATATTCGTATACTTCGATCCTACAAGTGGTATCGAGCAAGGTTTCTCTAATCTATCTTAACCGGTGATTAGATCAATGGATCGTTATTCGACAAAACCATGTGTGTTCGATGGTGTTGATTTTCAGTTTTGGAAGGCCAAGATGGAGGCGTTCATCCAAGCACAGGGCTTCACAATTTGGGAGAAGGTCTACAAGCCATATGAAGTCCCTGCAAACGACAACGTCAACGACACCAATCGCACACATGTTGAAGCAAATAGCAAGGCGCGCAACTTGATCATCCAAGGTTTGGGACGCAGCGACTTTGATCGTGTGGTTCATCTTCGATCCGCATATGAGGTATGGAAATCTCTTTGTGATTACCATGAGGGTTCTAACACTGTCAAAGAGGTTCGCCAAGATATTTACAAAAAAAAAATACATGCGTTTTGAGATGAAACCTAGTGAATCTGTAGATGACTTCTTTGCACGTTTCAATAAAATTCTTAGCAATCTACGTGCTGTTGGAGTTAGCTACACCGATGCTGAAAATGCTTGACAATTGCTTAGTGCTTTGGACATGTCAGTGTGGGAGATGAAAGTAACATCTATACAAGAATCTACTACCATGAGCACACTCACATTAGATGTTCTTTACTCTAAGTTGAAAACTCATGAGTTGGATGTTCTTGCCAGGAAGGGTAACATTAAATCAATTGCTTTGATCTCTAACCCTAACATGTCAAATGCAAATTCTTCTTCTAGCTTTGCCTTGTCTTCCATGTCTTCTTTAACAGATGAGCAACTTGAAGAGTTTCAGAAGAAGATCTGGCACTACTCTCTTCTCGCTTTAACAAAGCTTTGCGAGAATGTAAGAATGAGAAAGAGAGGTGGTCCTCCAAGATGCTATGAGTGTGGTGACCTCAACCATATTCGCACAAATTGTCCTAAGCTTGCAGGAAAAACATCAAAGGAGGAGAAGGACAACGAGGAAGGAATGAGAAGAAAAGGTTCTCGTCAAATGATAGAAAGAAGAAGAGCTTCATCAACCGCAAGGTGGTTCACCGAGTTCTTTCCGCTCTTGAACAAGTCAATTTGAGCGATGTGGACTCGGAGAGCAGCGAAGATGATGCAACTCCAAGCAAGCATGATTTGATAGGATTATGTCTCATGGCAAGCAGCAAGGATAAGCTTCAGGGGCGACCACGACAGCGACTTCAATGAGGTAGATCCCTCTTATGATGAATTAGCTATTCTTTGTTGCTCGTCTTGGAAAATTGCTTGACAAGCGTGATAAGAAAATTAAGAAACATGATTTCATTATTGAATCATTGAATGCTGAAATTGCTAGACTTAAGACTTTGATTCCTAGTGATGATACTTGCAAATCATGTGACTTAATTTACAATGAGCTCACCTTGCTTAGGAAAGAACATGCTCTTTTGTTGCATCTAAATGAGAAAAATGAGAAACATGTTGTACATGCTAGCTGTTCCAATCGATGATTTGCATAGTTCAACTTCTTGTTCTAAATGCTCAACTCTTGAATTAAAATTGAAAGATGCAAATGCTAGGGTTTCTCAATTAGCGATAATTTGCTTTCACATGAAATTCTCTCATGCTCAACTTGTCGCAAGCAAAAAGGAAAAGTAGATATTCCCTGCAATAATTGTTTAACTCTTGCTAAGAAAGTTGATTACTTGCAAAATTCTTTGGAACGTTTCACTAATGGCAAGAAGAAGTTGAACATGATTTTGGATCAATCTAAGGTTAGCACAAACAAGAGAGGTTTAGGTTTTGATCCTTATGGCACATATGAAACTAAACCTCAGACCTTTGTTCAGGCTCCTTGCAAAATTGAGTTATCTAATGAGCCTAAGAAAATTGCTTTTCAATCTGCCGGTTTTTATCTTCTACTATGATGAATGCAAAATGTGCTTTTCTTGTTAAAGCTAAACATCATGTCAAGTACACTTGCACTCATTGTGGTAGAGATGGACACTTAGTAGATTTTTGCTTGAGACTAGCCAAACAAAGAAAAGAAGGAAAGAACTAAGGCTAGGTCAAATTTCAGCAAAGCACATTTTTATGCGCCTAGAGTGATGAAAACACCTTCTGTTCCTAGAAACATGGGAAAAGGCAAATCTGATTTTGTGCATAAAAATTATCGTGTTGTACCTCTCTTGTTGTCGTCATGTGTCTCAAGATCTTGGATTCCCAAAAATCTCATTCCTAACCCGATCTGAGACCTCGACATGTTTTGCTATGTAGGCTTCTCGCGTAAGGAAGGAGAACATATGGCTAGTAGATTCCGGATGCTCACGCCACATGTCCGGTGATAAGAATTGGTTCTCCTCCCTCACTCGTGCATCTCGTGCTGAAAGTGTTACTTTTGGAGATGCTTCTTCCTCTTCTGTTGTGGCAAAAGGTACAATAAAGGTAAGTGACAAGTTTATGTTCAAAGATGTGGCTCTTGTTGAAAATTTGAAATATAACTTGCTTTACATCTCACAAATGCTTGATGAAGATCTTGAGATAAGCTTTAAGAAAAATGAATGCAAAGTGCTAGATGCTTCAGGTGATCTTGTGTTCAAAATTTCTCGTTTTGGAAGAGTCTTTAAAGCTGATTTTGATGCATCACCTTCTTCTAAGCATAGGTGTCTAATCGCCAATGTTTCTAAAGATTTATTCTTTTGGCATCGTAGACTTGGTCATGTTGGTTTTGATCATCTTACTCGTGTAAGTGGTTTAGGTCTTATACGTGGCTTGCCTAAGCTTAAGAGTGATAGCAATCTAGTATGTTCTTCTTGTAGACATGGTAAGATGATTGCGAGTTCACATCCACCTCTTACCATGGTGATGACAAACGCTCGGGACAGCTTCTACATCTTGATGCTGATTGGACCATCTCGAGTTCAATCCTTTGGAGGCAAATGGTATGTGCTTGTGATTGTTGATGATTTTTCTAGATACTCTTGGGTATACTTTATGGCATCTAAGGATGAGGCTTTTAGTCATTTTAGAAGTCTTGTTCTTAGGCTTTCTATTGATCATCCAGGAGCTCTCAAAGCTATTAGAAGTGATAATGGAACTGAATTCAAAAATGCTTCTTTTAATCACTTTTGTCTTGAAAAGGAATTGATCATCAATTTTCATCACCTAGAGTGCCTCAACAGAATGGTGTAGTTGAAAGGAAAAACAGAACATTGGTTGAGATGGCTAGAACCATGTTAGATGAACATCACACTCCTAGGAACTTTTGGGCTGAAGCTATTTCAACTGCTTGTTATGTTTCAAACCGTGTGTTTTTGAGATCAAAATTGGGTAAGACTCCATATGAGCTTCGGTTTGGACATAGACCTTCTGTTTCTCACTTTCGAGTTTTTGGATGCAAATGCTTTGTCTTGAAATCTGGAAATCTTGATAAATTTGAAGCTAGATCAATGGATGGCTTTTTCCTTGGATATCCTGCTCATACTCGTGGCTATCGTGTGCTTGTTTTGGAGACTAACAAAATTGTGGAAACTTGTGAAGTTACTTTTGATGAGGCTAGTCCAGGCACTAGTCCAAGTGATGCAGTCTGAGACGATATGTTCGGGGGAGAAAATCTTTGAAGATAATGATGATGTTGAAGATGAGGTCTTGACTATTTCTAATGCACAACAATTTGTAGCACCTTTGGCACCTACTACTACATCACCTCTGACTAACCATCCTCAAGCTACAACATCATCTGTACATGCTCAAAATGAAGAAGGAGAAGGAGAAGTCTCAAAAGCCAATGCTCCCTTGTACATTCAAAAAATGCATCCATCTGAACAAATGATTGGAGACCTAAATGAGAGAGTCACTCGATCCAGGTTTATTCATTCTGACACTCATGCTCATTCCGCTTTAGTTGCTTCTTTTGAACCCAAAGATATATCTCATGCATTATCGGCGAATCTTGGATCAATGCCATGCATGAAGAAATAGAGAATTTTGAACGAAATAAAGTTTGGAAACTTGTCTCACCTCCTCCAGATTTTAATATTATTGGAACTAGATGGGTTTTCAAAAATAAACAAAGTGAGGATGGTGTTGTTGTTAGAAACAAGGCTAGATTGGTTGCTCAAGGTTACACTCAAATTGAAGGCTTAGATTTTGATGAAACCTTTGCTCTGTTGCTAGAATTGAAGCCATTAGAATCCTTTTAGCTTTTGCTGCATCCAAAGGTTTCAAATTGTATCAAATGGATGTGAAAAGTGCTTTTCTTAATGGCTACATAAATGAGGAGGTTTATGTCAAGCAACCACCTGGTTTTGAAAATCCAAAGTTTCCAAATCATGTGTTCAAACTAACAAAAGCTTTGTATGGTTTGAAACAAGCCCCTAGAGCATGGTATGATAGGCTAAAAACCTTTTTACTTGAAAAGGGCTTTTTAATGGGCAAGGTTGACAAAACTCTCTTTTTACTCAAGCAAGGCAATGATCAACTATTCGTTCAGATTTATGTTGATGATATTATCTTTGGTGGTTCATCTCATGTTTTAGTGTGCGAGTTTTGAAACAATGAGGAAGGAGTTTGAGATGAGTATGATGGGTGAGTTGACATACTTTTTGGGATTTCAAATCAAGCAAGCGAAGGATGGTACTTTTGTACATCAAAGCAAATACACGAAAGACTTGCTACATCGCTTTGGAATGGAAAGCGACAAGCCGATCATGACACCCATGGAGAGCACTTGCGCACTTGACCCTGATGAAGATTGTGAGCAGGTTGATCAAAAGGAATATAGAAGCATGATAGGTTCACTTTTGTACCTCACTGCATCAAGGCCGGATATACAATTTCTTTGTATGCTTGTGTGCTCGTTTTCAAGCTTCCCCACGTGCTTCACATCGACAATTTGTCAAAAGGATTTTCAGGTATCTTCATGGAACTCAAGATTTTGGCATTTGGCTTTACGCTTCCTCATGCATTAGTTTGAGATCTTTTACGATGCTGATTTTGGAGGATGTAGAGTTGATAGGAAAAGCACTTCGGTTCATGTCACTTCTTGGGAAATCCTCTCATTGCATGGTCATCTAGAAAGCAATCTTACATTTGCACAATCAAGCTATTGAATCTGAATATATGGTCTGCTGCAAGTTGTTGTTCTCAAATTCTTTGGATAGTAGCTACACTTAAAGATTATGGGGTTATTTTGGATAGTGTTCCTCTTACGTGTGATAACACTAGTGCAATTTGCATTGCTAAGAACCCTGTGCAACATTCAAGAACAAAACATATTGACATCAGATTTCACTTTCTTAGAGATCATGTTGAAAAAGGCAACATTGTGCTTCATCATGTGGATCCTGAACATCAATTGGCAGACATTTTCACAAAACCTTTGTCTTCTTTTCGTTTTGCTTTTATTCGGGGAGAACTTGGAATTGTTCATCCAATGGGATTGTTTTGAGGGGGAGTTTCTTTGCCAAGTTCTTTCACTTGATGAGCTCACTTTATCATATTTCTTTATATACTATATAATTGAGCTAATATATGATAATCTAAATTGTCTCACTTGAACTAAGAATGACATTGCGGAATTCACGATCGATTGCCTATAGCTAAATACTCTGTGATATCTTACTCTTCTAGGCTTGATATTGAATCCTCTTGACAAATTTGGGCAATGAAGCAAGTGTGGTTTCAACTTTACTCTTTCATAAGACCTTTTAATCACTTTTGCATGTTTATGATCAAAGAAAAATGAAAAGAAAAGGGAATCAATAAAAAAGGGTTGTTAAAAGCAAAAGCCTCAAGTTATGAGCTTCAGGATGCTTTCCCTAAAAGATAAGATGTATGCTTCAAGCATGCCATTCCCTCAAAGATAAGATGTATGCTTCAAGCATGCCACTCCTAGAAAATAAAAGAAGTATGCTTCAAGCATGCCACATGCGATTTATTGTTTAAAGATTAAATTGGTCCACTAGATTGGAGTTGAAACTACTTGCTCGCCCTGATTTGTTATTTGCTTCAACTTTGAGCCTTTTGTTTATCTACTAAAGGTTGTGCTTAGTACTTGGCTATAGTTGACTGAATTGAGGTTGAGATGCATGTCATTTCCTAACTTGCTAAAATCACATCAAGATCATGTATTTTGCATGTTATGTGATATATAAGGTTATATGATCGAATGAGCTCATCTTTTCCTATCTTGGCACTCCCTTGTTTCTTATTGTGAATCATTGTTTCAGAAAAATTTTGAACATGTTCTCTCTTTTGTACTCTTGATGAATCCATTGTCAAAGGGGGAGAAATTTGGAAATCGTTGAAAAGTTTAAGGAAAAAGAGGGAGAAGAATAAGGGGGAGTTGTTTTTGGTAATTGGAGTTGTTTTTGGAAATTTGAGAAGTTTGGAGAATTTTGAATTTTTGGGCACATTGCACATTCACACACATGTTCCTTCTCAGGGGGAGATTTTGTTTTGCCATTTTGGTCAAAGGGGGAAATTCTGTGTTTTCTTACCTTGGTCTTTGATTCTTTGGATTTTAAAATCTTTTGTAAAGTGAATGCCAAATGTTCAATTCTAAGTGGTGTTGCCAATGTTTTCATCAAGGGGGAGATTGTGAAATCATGTGCTGAAAAATTGGCTTTGAACTGAAAAATTAACTTAGATTTGGATTTGCAAATGTGTTTGTTCATGTGTTTTGACAATTGACAAGAAACAGTAAGTTTTGCCTTGGCGCCGGACCAATCCTAAAGAAAACAGTAAGTTTCCCATCTACGACGGACAAACTTTCTTGGTCCTTTGTAAACATGCTTTTTGACAACCTCTTTCTCCTATGTACGACGGACAAAGTTTTTGGGTCTGTCGTGAACGGTTTTTTGAGGATTGATTTTGCATATACAACGGACAAAGTTTTTGGGTCCGTTGTGAATGTGTTTTCACCAGAATGTTTTCTTCTTGGAACTGAGAGTTTCACATGTACGCCGGACAGAGATTTCTTGTCCGTCGTGAATGGACTTTTTCTAGGGTTTTTATTTCTTGTCCGTTGTGAACGTGTTTTGCTCAGTTTGGATGTTTTGCAAGAATTGAAATGGTTTGACCTTGAGATTATGATATTTGTGATGATTTCATGATGTGTGTTTTGAAGTGGACTTTATGCAATGCTCATGTGAGTAGTTGCATGGATTGACATTGAGTCAAGTCGTGGACTTGTGCTCGGCTTCGTTGTGTGGTTTGTTCATGTGCCGGTATTGCGCGAGGGCGAACGTGGGCGCTGACGGGCCCGGAACTAGGTTCCTGGAGGAACCGAGGTTCGGGATTAGGTTCAGGAGGAACCGAGGTCTTGGTGGTCAAGGATGTCATGCGGGGCGTTCGGGCTAAGAGAATGGTGCACATGAAGAATGGTTAGTCACGTAAGAATGGCGGGAGGTCATTCGCGTGCAAAGTGTTAGTCACGTGAGTATGGCGGTGGCCATACGGCGTGCAAAGTGTTAGTCACGTGAGTATGGTAGGGTTGCCATACGCGTGCAAGAGTTGTACTCGGCCAGGTTGGGCCAAGTAGAGTTGTGTTGGATACGGATTCCTTCTAGGGAATAGGAATCGTATTCAGAACTCTTTAATGGGTTGGTGCTTTAAATAGGTGGGGTCTCTGTTGAAACGCACCAAGCAGAGCTGAGCGCATCAAGCCTTGAGCTTGGTTTTAGGGTTTGTACTCTTTTGATGAGAGTATTTTAGACAAGAAATAAAGATCAATTATTCCAAGATTTTTGCGTGCTACAGTAACCACGTCGCTACAGTGTTTTCTGTTTTGGTTCTTGTTTGCATGCTTGTTCTAGTTCCAGATTGGTTTTTGTTCTTTAAGTTTTATCTTGATTTGATCCATCAAAAACCTCTCTAGGGTATTGATATAGTGTTTCTCAAAGTCTAGTTGATCAATCTTTTGTCGTTCTTGTTTAATCTTGAAGTTTAGATTAGATTGATTCTCGTCAAGTTCTGGATCAGCAAGCTTGCGAAGCTTATAACTTTTGATCTGTAAGTCCGATCGAGCTGATTCTTTTTGGGTTCGATTCGTACTGGAATCTAGTTTCTTGTGTCCAAATTTCAGATCAATCTAACGGTTGGATCTCTGGAAATTTGCATTTTACCGAACCTCTGTCATTCTGTTTTTGTCGAAAACGAGGCAATTATTTGGTTCTGTTTTGGGGTGAACTTTTAATAGATCAAGAATTTGGTTTTAGCTTCCGCACAATTATTCACCCCCCCTCTGATTGCTATATTCGTATACTTCGATCCTACAAGTGGTATCAGAGCAAGGTTTCTCTAATCTATCTTAACCAGGTGATTAGATCAATGGATCGTTATTCGACAAAACCATGTGTGTTCGATGGTGTTGATTTTCAGTTTTGGAAGGCCAAGATGGAGGCGTTCATCCAAGCACAGGGCTTCACAATTTGGGAGAAGGTCTACAAGCCATATGAAGTCACTGCAAGCGACAACGTCAACGACACCAATCGCACACATGTTGAAGCAAATAGCAAGGCGGCGCAACTTGATCATCCAAGGCTTGGGACGCAGCGACTTTGATCGTGTGGTTCATCTTCGATCCGCATATGAGGTATGGAAATCTCTTTGTGATTACCATGAGGGTTCTAACACTGTCAAAGAGGTTCACCAAGATATTTACAAAAAAGAATACATGCGTTTTGAGATGAAACCTAGTGAATCTGTAGATGACTTCTTTGCACGTTTCAATAAAATTCTTAGCAATCTACGTCTGTTGGAGTTAGCTACACCGATGCTGAAAATGCTCGACAATTGCTTAGTGCTTTGGACATGTCAGTGTGGGAGATGAAAGTAACATCTATACAAGAATCTACTACCATGAGCACACTCACATTAGATGTTCTTTACTCTAAGTTGAAAACTCATGAGTTGGATGTTCTTGCCAGGAAGGGTAACATTAAATCAATTGCTTTGATCTCTAACCCTAACATGTCAAATGCAAATTCTTCTTCTAGCTTTGCCTTGTCTTCCATGTCTTCTTTAACGGATGAGCAACTTGAAGAGTTTCAGAAGAAGATCTGGCACTACTCTCTTCTCGCTTTAACAAAGCTTTGCAGAATGTAAGAATGAGAAAGAGAGGTGGTCCTCCAAGATGCTATGAGTGTGGTGACCTCAACCATATTCGCACAAATTGTCCTAAGCTTGCAGGAAAAACATCAAAGGAGGAGAAGGACAACGGCGGAAGGAATGAGAAGAAAAGGTTCTCGTCAAATGATAGAAAGAAGAAGAGCTTCATCAACCGCAAGGTGGTTCACGAGTTCTTTCCGCTCTTGAACAAGTCAATTTGAGCGATGTGGACTCGGAGAGCAGCGAAGATGATGCAACTCCAAGCAAGCATGATTTGATAGGATTATGTCTCATGGCAAGCGGCAAGGATAGCTTCACGAGGGCGACCACGACAGCGACTTCAATGAGGTAGATCCCTCTTATGATGAATTAGCTATTCTTGTTGCTCGTCTTGGAAAATTGCTTGACAAGCGTGATAAGAAAATTAAGAAACATGATTTCATTATTGAATCATTGAATGCTGAAATTGCTAGACTTAAGACTTTGATTCCTAGTGATGATACTTGCAAATCATGTGACTTAATTTACAATGAGCTCACCTTGCTTAGGAAAGAACATGCTCTTTTGTTGCATCTAAATGAGAAAAATGAGAAACATGTTGTACATGCTAGCTGTTCCAGCGATGATTTGCATAGTTCAACTTCTTGTTCTAAATGCTCAACTCTTGAATTAAAATTGAAAGATGCAAATGCTAGGGTTTCTCAATTAACTGATAATTTGCTTTCACATGAAATTCTCTCATGCTCAACTTGTCGCAAGCAAAAGGAAAAGTAGATATTCCTGCAATAATTGTTTAACTCTTGCTAAGAAAGTTGATTACTTGCAAAATTCTTTGGAACGTTTCACTAATGGCAAGAAGAAGTTGAACATGATTTTGGATCAATCTAAGGTTAGCACAAACAAGAGAGGTTTAGGTTTTGATCCTTATGGCACATATGAAACTAAACCTCAGCATTTGTTCAGGGCTCCTTGCAAAATTGAGTTATCTAATGAGCCTAAGAAAATTGCTTTTCAATCTGCTGGTTTTTATCTTCTACTATGATGAATGCAAAATGTGCTTTTCTTGTTAAAGCTAAACATCATGTCAAGTACACTTGCACTCATTGTGGTAGAGATGGACACTTAGTAGATTTTTGCTTCGACTAGCCAAACAAAGAAAAGAAGGAAAGAACTAAGGCTAGGTCAAATTTCAGCAAAGCACATTTTTATGCGCCTAGAGTGATGAAAACACCTTCTGTTCCTAGAAACATGGGAAAAGGCAAATCTGATTTTGTGCATAAAAATTATCGTGTTGTACCCTCTTGTTGTGCGTCATGTGTCTCAAGATCTTTGGATTCCCAAAAATCTCATTCCTAACTTGATCGAGACCTCGACATGTTTTGCTATGTAGGCTTCTCGCGTAAGGAAGGAGAACATATGGCTAGTAGATTCCGGATGCTCACGCCACATGTCCGGTGATAAGAATTGGTTCTCCTCCCTCACTCGTGCATCTCGTCTTTGAAAGTGTTACTTTTGGAGATGCTTCTTCCTCTTCTGTTGTGGCAAAAGGTACAATAAAGGTAAGTGACAAGTTTATGTTCAAAGATGTGGCTCTTGTTGAAAATTTGAAATATAACTTGCTTTCTGTCTCACAAATGCTTGATGAAGATCTTGAGATAAGCTTTAAGAAAAATGAATGCAAAGTGCTAGATGCTTCAGGTGATCTTGTGTTCAAAATTTCTCGTTTTGGAAGAGTCTTTAAAGCTGATTTTGATGCATCACCTTCTTCTAAGCATAGGTGTCTAATCGCCAATGTTTCTAAAGATTTATTCTTTTGGCATCGTAGACTTGGTCATGTTGGTTTTGATCATCTTACTCGTGTAAGTGGTTTAGGTCTTATACGTGGCTTGCCTAAGCTTAAGAGTGATAGCAATCTAGTATGTTCTTCTTGTAGACATGGTAAGATGATTGCAGGTTCACATCCACCTCTTACCATGGTGATGACAAACGCTCCAGGACAGCTTCTACATCTTGATCTGATTGGACCATCTCGAGTTCAATCCTTTGGAGGCAAATGGTATGTGCTTGTGATTGTTGATGATTTTTCTAGATACTCTTGGGTATACTTTATGGCATCTAAGGATGAGGCTTTTAGTCATTTTAGAAGTCTTGTTCTTAGGCTTTCTATTGATCATCCAGGAGCTCTCAAAGCTATTAGAAGTGATAATGGAACTGAATTCAAAAATGCTTCTTTTAATCACTTTTGTCTTGAAAAAGGAATTGATCATCAATTTTCATCACCTAGAGTGCCTCAACGAGAATGGTGTAGTTGAAAGGAAAAACAGAACATTGGTTGAGATGGCTAGAACCATGTTAGATGAACATCACACTCCTAGGAACTTTTGGGCTGAAGCTATTTCAACTGCTTGTTATGTTTCAAACCGTGTGTTTTTGAGATCAAAATTGGGTAAGACTCCATATGAGCTTCGGTTTGGACATAGACCTTCTGTTTCTCACTTTCGAGTTTTTGGATGCAAATGCTTTGTCTTGAAATCTGGAAATCTTGATAAATTTGAAGCTAGATCAATGGATGGCTTTTTCCTTGGATATCCTGCTCATACTCGTGGCTATCGTGTGCTTGTTTTGGAGACTAACAAAATTGTGGAAACTTGTGAAGTTACTTTTGATGAGGCTAGTCAGGCACTAGTCCAAGTGATGCAGTCTGCAGGCATATGTTCAGGGGGAGAAAATCTTTGAAGATAATGATGATGTTGAAGATGAGGTCTTGACTATTTCTAATGCACAACAAGCTGTAGCACCTTTGGCACCTACTACTACATCACCTACAGCTAACCATCCTCAAGCTACAACATCATCTGTACATGCTCAAAATGAAGAAGGAGAAGGAGAAGTCTCAAAAGCCAATGCTCCCTTGTACATTCAAAAAATGCATCCATCTGAACAAATGATTGGAGACCTAAATGAGAGAGTCACTCGATCCAGGTTTATTCATTCTGACACTCATGCTCATTCCGCTTTAGTTGCTTCTTTTGAACCCAAAGATATATCTCATGCATTATCTGACGAATCTTGGATCAATGCCATGCATGAAGAAATAGAGAATTTTGAACGAAATAAAGTTTGGAAACTTGTCTCACCTCCTCCAGATTTTAATATTATTGGAACTAGATGGGTTTTCAAAAATAAACAAAGTGAGGATGGTGTTGTTGTTAGAAACAAGGCTAGATTGGTTGCTCAAGGTTACACTCAAATTGAAGGCTTAGATTTTGATGAAACCTTTGCTCTGTTGCTAGAATTGAAGCCATTAGAATCCTTTTAGCTTTTGCTGCATCCAAAGGTTTCAAATTGTATCAAATGGATGTGAAAAGTGCTTTTCTTAATGGCTACATAAATGAGGAGGTTTATGTCAAGCAACCACCTGGTTTTGAAAATCCAAAGTTTCCAAATCATGTGTTCAAACTAACAAAAGCTTTGTATGGTTTGAAACAAGCCCCTAGAGCATGGTATGATAGGCTAAAAACCTTTTACTTGAAAAGGGCTTTTAATGGGAAAGGTTGACAAAACTCTCTTTTTACTCAAGCAAGGCAATGATCAACTATTCGTTCAGATTTATGTTGATGATATTATCTTTGGTGGTTCATCTCATGTTTTAGTGTCCGAGTTTTGAAACAATGAGGAAGGAGTTTGAGATGAGTATGATGGGTGAGTTGACATACTTTTTGGGATTTCAAATCAAGCAAGCGAAGGATGGTACTTTTGTACATCAAAGCAAATACACGAAAGACTTGCTACATCGCTTTGGAATGGAAAGCGACAAGCCGATCATGACACCCATGGAGAGCACTTGCGCACTTGACCCTGATGAAGATTGTGAGCAGGTTGATCAAAAGGAATATAGAAGCATGATAGGTTCACTTTTGTACCTCAACGCATCAAGGCCGGATATACAATTTCTTTGTATGCTTGTGTGCTCGTTTTCAAGCTTCCCACGTGCTTCACATCGACAATTTGTCAAAAGGATTTTCAGGTATCTTCATGGAACTCAAGATTTTGGCATTTGGCTTTACGCTTCCTCATGCATTAGTTTGAGATCTTTTACGATGCTGATTTTGGAGGATGTAGAGTTGATAGGAAAAGCACTTACGGTTCATGTCACTTCTTGGGAAATCCTCTCATTGCATGGTCATCTAGAAAGCAATCTTCTGTTGCACAATCAAGCTCTTGAATCTGAATATGTGGCTGCTGCAAGTTGTTGTTCTCAAATTCTTTGGATAGTAGCTACACTTAAAGATTATGGGGTTATTTTGGATAGTGTTCCTCTTCTGTGTGATAACACTAGTGCAATTTGCATTGCTAAGAACCCTGTGCAACATTCAAGAACAAAACATATTGACATCAGATTTCACTTTCTTAGAGATCATGTTGAAAAAGGCAACATTGTGCTTCATCATGTGGATCTTGAACATCAATTGGCAGACATTTTCACAAAACCTTTGTCTTCTTCGTTTTGCTTTTATTCGGGAGAACTTGGAATTGTTCATCCAATGGGATTGTTTTGAGGGAGTTTCTTTGCCAAGTTCTTTCACTTGATGAGCTCACTTTATCATATTTCTTTATATACTATATAATTGAGCTAATATATGATAATCTAAATTGTCTCACTTGAACTAAGAATGACATTGCGGAATTCATGATCGATTGCCTATAGCTAAATACTCTGTGATATCTTACTCTTCTAGGCTTGATATTGAATCCTCTTGACAAATTTGGGCAATGAAGCAAGTGTGGTTTCAACTTTACTCTTTCATAAGACCTTTTAATCACTTTTGCATGTTTATGATCAAAGAAAAATGAAAAGAAAAGGGAATCAATAAAAAAGGGTTGTTAAAAGCAAAAGCCTCAAGTTATGAGCTTGAGGATGCTTTCCTAAAAGATAAGATGTATGCTTCAAGCATGCCATTCCCTCAAAGATAAGATGTATGCTTCAAGCATGCCACTCCTAGAAAATAAAAGAAGTATGCTTCAAGCATGCCACATGCGATTTATTGTTTAAAGATTAAATTGGTCCACTAGATTGGAGTTGAAACTACTTGCTCGCCCTGATTTGTTATTTGCTTCAACTTTGAGCCTTTTGTTTATCTACTAAAGGTTGTGCTTAGTACTTGGCTATAGTTGACTGAATTGAGGTTGAGATGCATGTCATTTCCTAACTTGCTAAAATCACATCAAGATCATGTATTTTGCATGTTATGTGATATATAAGGTTATATGATCGAATGAGCTCATCTTTTCCTATCTTGGCACTCCCTTGTTTCTTATTGTGAATCATTGTTTCAGAAAAATTTTGAACATGTTCTCTCTTTTGTACTCTTGATGAATCCATTGTCAAAGGGGGAGAAATTTGGAAATCGTTGAAAAGTTTAAGGAAAAAGAGGGAGAAGAATAAGGGGGAGTTGTTTTTGGTAATTGGAGTTGTTTTTGGAAATTTGAGAAGTTTGGAGAATTTTGAATTTTTGGGCACATTGCACATTCACACACATGTTCCTTCTCAGGGGGAGATTTTGTTTTGCCATTTTGGTCAAAGGGGGAAATTCTGTGTTTTCTTACCTTGGTCTTTGATTCTTTGGATTTTAAAATCTTTTGTAAAGTGAATGCCAAATGTTCAATTCTAAGTGGTGTTGCCAATGTTTTCATCAAGGGGGAGATTGTGAAATCATGTGCTGAAAAATTGGCTTTGAACTGAAAAATTAACTTAGATTTGGATTTGCAAAATGTGTTTGTTCATGTGTTTTGACACTTGACAAGAAAGCAGTAAGTTTTGCCTTGGCGCGGACCAATCCTAAAGAAAGCAGTAAGTTTCCCATCTCTGACGGACAAACTTTCTTGGTCCTTTGTAAACATGCTTTTTGACAACCTCTTTCTCCTATGTACGACGGACAAAGTTTTGGAGTGCATCGTGAGCAGTTTTGAGGATTGATTTTGCATATACAGCGGACAAAGTTTTTGGGTCCGTTGTGAATGTGTTTTCACGAGAATGTTTTCTTCTTGGGCCGAGAGTTTCACATGTACGCGGACAGAGATTTCTTGTCCGTCGTGAATGGACTTTTTCTAGGGTTTTATTTCTTGTCCGTTGTGAGCGTGTTTTGCTCGGTTTGGATGTTTTGCAAGAATTGAAATGGTTTGACCTTGAGATTATGATATTTGTGATGATTTCATGATGTGTGTTTTGAAGTGGACTTTATGCAATGCTCATGTGAGTAGTTGCATGGATTGACATTGAGTCAAGTCGTGGACTTGTGCTCGGATTTGTTTGTGGTTTGTTCATGTGCGGTATTGCTCGAGGCGAATGTGGTCGATGACGGGACCGGAACTAGGTTCATGGAGGAACGAGGTTCGGGACTAGGTTCAGGAGGAACTGAGGTCTTGGTGGTCAAGGATGTCATGCGGGGCGTTCGGGCTAAGAGAAGGGTGCACATGAAGAATGGTTAGTCACGTAAGAATGGCGAGGAGGTCATTCGCGTGCAAAGTGTTAGTCACGTGAGTATGGCAGGTGGCCATACGGCGTGCAAAGTGTTAGTCACGTGAGTATGGTAGGGTTGCCATACGGCGTGCAAGAGTTGTACTCGGCCAGGTTGGGCCAAGTAGAGTTGTGTTGAATCTGGATTCCTTCTAGGGAATAGGAATCGTATTGAGAACTCTTTGTGAGTTGGTGCTTTAAATAGGTGGGGGTCTCTGTTGAAGCGCACCAAGCAAGCTGAGCGCATCAAGCCTTGAGCTTGGTTTTAGGAGTTTGTACTCTTTTGATGAGAGTATTTTAGACAAGAAATAAAGATCAATTATTCCAAGATTTTTGCGTGCTCTGATAACCACGTCGCTCACGGTGTTTTACTGTTTTGGTTCTTGTTTGCATGCTTGTTCTAGTTCCAGATTGGTTTTGTTCTTTAAGTTTTATCTTGATTTGATCCATCAAAAACCTCTCTAGGGTATTGATCTAGTGTTTCTCAAAGTCTAGTTGATCAATCTTTTGTCGTTCTTGTTTAATCTTGAAGTTTAGATTAGATTGATTCTCGTCAAGTTCTGGATCAGCAAGCTTGCGAAGCTTATAACTTTTGATCTGTAAGTCCGATCGAGCTGATTCTTTTTGGGTTCGATTCGTACTGGAATCTAGTTTCTTGTGTCCAAATTTCAGATCAATCTAACGGTTGGATCTCTGGAAATTTGCATTTTACCGAACCTCTGTCATTCTGTTTTTGTCGAAAACGAGGCAATTATTTGGTTCTGTTTTGGGGTGAACTTTTAATAGATCAAGAATTTGGTTTTAGCTTCCGCACAATTATTCACCCCCCCTCTGATTGCTATATTCGTATACTTCGATCCTACAAGTGGTATCAGAGCAAGGTTTCTCTAATCTATCTTAACCGGTGATTAGATCAATGGATCGTTATTCGACAAAACCATGTGTGTTCGATGGTGTTGATTTTCAGTTTTGGAAGGCCAAGATGGAGGCGTTCATCCAAGCACAGGGCTTCACAATTTGGGAGAAGGTCTACAAGCCATATGAAGTCACGCAAGCGACAACGTCAACGACACCAATCGCACACATGTTGAAGCAAATAGCAAGGCGCGCAACTTGATCATCCAAGGCTTGGGACGCAGCGACTTTGATCGTGTGGTTCATCTTCGATCCGCATATGAGGTATGGAAATCTCTTTGTGATTACCATGAGGGTTCTAACTGCTTGTCAAAGAGGTTCACCAAGATATTTACAAAAAAGAATACATGCGTTTTGAGATGAAACCTAGTGAATCTGTAGATGACTTCTTTGCGTTTCAATAAAATTCTTAGCAATCTACGTCTTTGTTGGAGTTAGCTACACCGATGCTGAAAATGCTCGACAATTGCTTAGTGCTTTGGACATGTCGGTGTGGGAGATGAAAGTAACATCTATACAAGAATCTACTACCATGAGCACACTCACATTAGATGTTCTTTACTCTAAGTTGAAAACTCATGAGTTGGATGTTCTTGCCAGGAAGGGTAACATTAAATCAATTGCTTTGATCTCTAACCTAACATGTCAAATGCAAATTCTTCTTCTAGCTTTGCCTTGTCTTCCATGTCTTCTTTAACGGATGAGCAACTTGAAGAGTTTCAGAAGAAGATCTGGCACTACTCTCTTCTCGCTTTAACAAAGCTTTGCGAGAATGTAAGAATGAGAAAGAGAGGTGGTCCTCCAAGATGCTATGAGTGTGGTGACCTCAACCATATTCGCACAAATTGTCCTAAGCTTGCAGGAAAAACATCAAAGGAGGAGAAGGACAACGGCGAAGGAATGAGAAGAAAAGGTTCTCGTCAAATGATAGAAAGAAGAAGAGCTTCATCAACCGCAAGGTGGTTCACCGAGTTCTTTCCGCTCTTGAACAAGTCAATTTGAAGCGATGTGGACTCGGAGAGCAGCGAAGATGATGCAACTCCAAGCAAGCATGATTTGATAGGATTATGTCTCATGGCAAGCAGCAAGGATAGCTTCACCAGGGCGACCACGACAGCGACTTCAATGAGGTAGATCCCTCTTATGATGAATTAGCTATTCTGTTGCTCGTCTTGGAAAATTGCTTGACAAGCGTGATAAGAAAATTAAGAAACATGATTTCATTATTGAATCATTGAATGCTGAAATTGCTAGACTTAAGACTTTGATTCCTAGTGATGATACTTGCAAATCATGTGACTTAATTTACAATGAGCTCACCTTGCTTAGGAAAGAACATGCTCTTTTGTTGCATCTAAATGAGAAAAATGAGAAACATGTTGTACATGCTAGCTGTTCCTTCGATGATTTGCATAGTTCAACTTCTTGTTCTAAATGCTCAACTCTTGAATTAAAATTGAAAGATGCAAATGCTAGGGTTTCTCAATTAACTGATAATTTGCTTTCACATGAAATTCTCTCATGCTCAACTTATGCAAGCAAAAGGAAAAGTAGATATTCCTGCAATAATTGTTTAACTCTTGCTAAGAAAGTTGATTACTTGCAAAATTCTTTGGAGCGTTTCACTAATGGCAAGAAGAAGTTGAACATGATTTTGGATCAATCTAAGGTTAGCACAAACAAGAGAGGTTTAGGTTTTGATCCTTATGGCACATATGAAACTAAACCTCGACCTTTGTTGTTCAGGCTCCTTGCAAAATTGAGTTATCTAATGAGCCTAAGAAAATTGCTTTTCAATCTGTTTGGTTTTTATCTTCTACTATGATGAATGCAAAATGTGCTTTTCTTGTTAAAGCTAAACATCATGTCAAGTACACTTGCACTCATTGTGGTAGAGATGGACACTTAGTAGATTTTTGCTTGAGACTAGCCAAGCGACAAAAGAAGGAAAGAACTAAGGCTAGGTCAAATTTCAGCAAAGCACATTTTTATGCGCCTAGAGTGATGAAAACACCTTACATTCCTAGAAACATGGGAAAAGGCAAATCTGATTTTGTGCATAAAAATTATCGTGTTGTACCCTCTTGTTGTGCGTCATGTGTCTCGATCTTTGGATTCCCAAAAATCTCATTCCTAACTTGATCTTGAGACCTCGACATGTTTTGCTATGTAGGC
The DNA here is from genome assembly GCA_036346355.1 of Rhipidocladum racemiflorum. Classification (NCBI taxonomy): domain Eukaryota; kingdom Viridiplantae; phylum Streptophyta; class Magnoliopsida; order Poales; family Poaceae; genus Rhipidocladum; species Rhipidocladum racemiflorum. Next base: position 76,088,645 of record CM070579.1, read on the forward strand.
TTCTCGCGTAGGAAGGAGAACATATGGCTAGTAGATTCGGATGCTCACGCCACATGTCAGGTGATAAGAATTGGTTCTCCTCCCTCACTCGTGCATCTCGTCTTTGAAAGTGTTACTTTTGGAGATGCTTCTTCCTCTTCTGTTGTGGCAAAGGTACAATAAAGGTAAGTGACAAGTTTATGTTCAAAGATGTGGCTCTTGTTGAAAATTTGAAATATAACTTGCTTTCTGTCTCACAAATGCTTGATGAAGATCTTGAGATAAGCTTTAAGAAAAATGAATGCAAAGTGCTAGATGCTTTGGTGATCTTGTGTTCAAAATTTCTCGTTTTGGAAGAGTCTTTAAAGCTGATTTTGATGCATCACCTTCTTCTAAGCATAGGTGTCTAATCGCCAATGTTTCTAAAGATTTATTCTTTTGGCATCGTAGACTTGGTCATGTTGGTTTTGATCATCTTACTCGTGTAAGTGGTTTAGGTCTTATCGTGGCTTGCCTAAGCTTAAGAGTGATAGCAATCTAGTATGTTCTTCTTGTAGACATGGTAAGATGATTGCAGGTTCACATCCACCTCTTACCATGGTGATGACAAGCGCTCCAGGACAGCTTCTACATCTTGATCTGATTGGACCATCTCGAGTTCAATCCTTTGGAGGCAAATGGTATGTGCTTGTGATTGTTGATGATTTTTCTAGATACTCTTGGGTATACTTTATGGCATCTAAGGATGAGGCTTTTAGTCATTTTAGAAGTCTTGTTCTTAGGCTTTCTATTGATCATCCAGGAGCTCTCAAAGCTATTAGAAGTGATAATGGAACTGAATTCAAAAATGCTTCTTTTAATCACTTTTGTCTTGAAAAGGAATTGATCATCAATTTTCATCACCTAGAGTGCCTCAACAGAATGGTGTAGTTGAAAGGAAAAGCAGAACATTGGTTGAGATGGCTAGAACCATGTTAGATGAACATCACACTCCTAGGAACTTTTGGGTGAAGCTATTTCAAGCTGCTTGTTATGTTTCAAACCGTGTGTTTTTGAGATCAAAATTGGGTAAGACTCCATATGAGCTTCGGTTTGGACATAGACCTTCTGTTTCTCACTTTGAGTTTTGGATGCAAATGCTTTGTCTTGAAATCTGGAAATCTTGATAAATTTGAAGCTAGATCAATGGATGGCTTTTTCCTTGGATATCCTGCTCATACTCGTGGCTATCGTGTGCTTGTTTTGGAGACTAACAAAATTGTGGAAACTTGTGAAGTTACTTTTGATGAGGCTAGTCCAGGCACTAGTCCAAGTGATGCAGTCTGAGACGCATATGTTCGGGGAGAAAATCTTTGAAGATAATGATGATGTTGAAGATGAGGTCTTGACTATTTCTAATGCACAACAATTTGTAGCACCTTTGGCACCTACTACTACATCACCTCTGACTAACCATCCTCAAGCTACAACATCATCTGTACATGCTCAAAATGAAGAAGGAGAAGGAGAAGTCTCAAAAGCCAATGCTCCCTTGTACATTCAAAAAATGCATCCATCTGAACAAATGATTGGAGACCTAAATGAGAGAGTCACTCGATCCAGGTTTATTCATTCTGACACTCATGCTCATTCCGCTTTAGTTGCTTCTTTTGAACCCAAAGATATATCTCATGCATTATCGGCGAATCTTGGATCAATGCCATGCATGAAGAAATAGAGAATTTTGAACGAAATAAAGTTTGGAAACTTGTCTCACCTCCTCCAGATTTTAATATTATTGGAACTAGATGGGTTTTCAAAAATAAACAAAGTGAGGATGGTGTTGTTGTTAGAAACAAGGCTAGATTGGTTGCTCAAGGTTACACTCAAATTGAAGGCTTAGATTTTGATGAAACCTTTGCTCCTGTTGCTAGAATTGAAGCCATTAGAATCCTTTTAGTTTTTGCTTTGCATCCAAAGGTTTCAAATTGTATCAAATGGATGTGAAAAGTGCTTTTCTTAATGGCTACATAAATGAGGAGGTTTATGTCAAGCAACCACCTGGTTTTGAAAATCCAAAGTTTCCAAATCATGTGTTCAAACTAACAAAAGCTTTGTATGGTTTGAAACAAGCCCCTAGAGCATGGTATGATAGGCTAAAAACCTTTTTACTTGAAAAGGGCTTTTTAATGGGAAAGGTTGACAAAACTCTCTTTTTACTCAAGCAAGGCAATGATCAACTATTCGTTCGGTTATGTTGATGATATTATCTTTGGTGGTTCATCTCATGTTTTAGTGTCTGAGTTTTGAAACAATGAGGAAGGAGTTTGAGATGAGTATGATGGGTGAGTTGACATACTTTTTGGGATTTCAAATCAAGCAAGCGAAGGATGGTACTTTTGTACATCAAAGCAAATACCACGAAAGACTTGCTACATCGCTTTGGAATGGAAAGCGACAAGCCGATCATGACACCCATGGAGAGCACTTGCGCACTTGACCACGATGAAGATTGTGAGCAGGTTGATCAAAAGGAATATAGAAGCATGATAGGTTCACTTTTGTACCTCAACGCATCAAGGCCGGATATACAATTTCTTTGTATGCTTGTGTGCTCGTTTTCAAGCTTCCCACGTGCTTCACATCGACAAAATTTGTCAAAAGGATTTTCAGGTATCTTCATGGAACTCAAGATTTTGGCATTTGGCTTTACGCTTCCTCATGCATTAGTTTGAGATCTTTTCTGATGCTGATTTTGGAGGATGTAGAGTTGATAGGAAAAGCACTTGGTTCATGTCACTTCTTGGGAAATCCTCTCATTGCATGGTCATCTAGAAAGCAATCTTACATTTGCACAATCAAGCTATTTGAATCTGAATATGTGGCTGCTGCAAGTTGTTGTTCTCAAATTCTTTGGATAGTAGCTACACTTAAAGATTATGGGGTTATTTTGGATAGTGTTCCTCTTACGTGTGATAACACTAGTGCAATTTGCATTGCTAAGAACCTGTGCAACATTCAAGAACAAAACATATTGACATCAGATTTCACTTTCTTAGAGATCATGTTGAAAAAGGCAACATTGTGCTTCATCATGTGAATCTTGAACATCAATTGGCAGACATTTTCACAAAACCTTTGTCTTCTTCGTTTTGCTTTTATTCGGGAGAACTTGGAATTGTTCATCCAATGGGATTGTTTTGAGGGAGTTTCTTTGCCAAGTTCTTTCACTTGATGAGCTCACTTTATCATATTTCTTTATATACTATATAATTGAGCTAATATATGATAATCTAAATTGTCTCACTTGAACTAAGAATGACATTGCGGAATTCCTGATCGATTGCCTATAGCTAAATACTCTGTGATATCTTACTCTTCTAGGCTTGATATTGAATCCTCTTGACAAATTTGGGCAATGAAGCAAGTGTGGTTTCAACTTTACTCTTTCATAAGACCTTTTAATCACTTTTGCATGTTTATGATCAAAGAAAAATGAAAAGAAAAGGGAATCAATAAAAAAGGGTTGTTAAAAGCAAAAGCCTCAAGTTATGAGCTTCAGGATGCTTTCCCTAAAAGATAAGATGTATGCTTCAAGCATGCCATTCCCTCAAAGATAAGATGTATGCTTCAAGCATGCCACTCCTAGAAAATAAAAGAAGTATGCTTCAAGCATGCCACATGCGATTTATTGTTTAAAGATTAAATTGGTCCACTAGATTGGAGTTGAAACTACTTGCTCGCCCTGATTTGTTATTTGCTTCAACTTTGAGCCTTTTGTTTATCTACTAAAGGTTTTGCTTAGTACTTGGCTATAGTTGACTGAATTGAGGTTGAGATGCATGTCATTTCCTAACTTGCTAAAATCACATCAAGATCATGTATTTTGCATGTTATGTGATATATAAGGTTATATGATCGAATGAGCTCATCTTTTCCTATCTTGGCACTCCCTTGTTTCTTATTGTGAATCATTGTTTCAGAAAAATTTTGAACATGTTCTCTCTTTTGTACTCTTGATGAATCCATTGTCAAAGGGGGAGAAATTTGGAAATCGTTGAAAAGTTTAAGGAAAAAGAGGGAGAAGAATAAGGGGGAGTTGTTTTTGGTAATTGGAGTTGTTTTTGGAAATTTGAGAAGTTTGGAGAATTTTGAATTTTTGGGCACATTGCACATTCACACACATGTTCCTTCTCAGGGGGAGATTTTGTTTTGCCATTTTGGTCAAAGGGGGTTATTCTGTGTTTTCTTACCTTGGTCTTTGATTCTTTGGATTTTAAAATCTTTTGTAAAGTGAATGCCAAATGTTCAATTCTAAGTGGTGTTGCCAATGTTTTCATCAAGGGAGATTGTGAAATCATGTCTGAAAAATTGGCTTTGAACTGAAAAATTAACTTAGATTTGGATTTGCAAAATGTGTTTGTTCATGTGTTTTGACAATTGACAAGAAGCAGTAAGTTTTGCCTTGGCGCGGACCAATCCTAAAGAAAGCAGTAAGTTTCCCATCTACGACGGACAAACTTTCTTGGTCCTTTGTAAACATGCTTTTTGACAACCTCTTTCTCCTATGTCTGACGGACAAAGTTTTTGGAGTGCATCGTGAGCAGTTTTGAGGATTGATTTTGCATATACAACGGACAAAGTTTTTGGGTCCGTTGTGAATGTGTTTTCACGAGAATGTTTTCTTCTTGGGCTGAGAGTTTCACATGTACGCGGACAGAGATTTCTTGTCCGTCGTGAATGGACTTTTCTAGGGTTTTTATTTCTTGTCCGTTGTGAGCGTGTTTTGCTCGGTTTGGATGTTTTGCAAGAATTGAAATGGTTTGACCTTGAGATTATGATATTTGTGATGATTTCATGATGTGTGTTTTGAAGTGGACTTTATGCAATGCTCATGTGAGTAGTTGCATGGATTGACATTGAGTCAAGTCGTGGACTTGTGCTCGGATTTGTTTTGTGGTTTGTTCATGTGCGGTATTGCTCGAGGCGAATGTGGTCGATGTGGGACCGGAACTAGGTTCATGGAGGAACTGAGGTTCGGGGCTAGGTTCAGGAGGAACTGAGGTCTTGGTGGTCAAGGATGTCATGCGGGACGTTCGGGCTAAGAGAATGGTGCACATGAAGAATGGTTAGTCACGTAAGAATGGCAGGAGGTCATTCGCGTGCAAAGTGTTAGTCACGTGAGTATGGCAGGTGGCCATACGCGTGCAAAGTGTTAGTCACGTGAGTATGGTAGGGTTGCCATACGCGTGCAAGAGTTGTACTCGGCCAGGTTGGGCCAAGTAGAGTTGTGTTGGATACGGATTCCTTCTAGGGAATAGGAATCGTATTCAGAACTCTTTGTGGGTTGGTGCTTTAAATAGGTGGGGGGTCTCCTGTTGAAACGCACCAAGCAGAGCTGAGCGCATCAAGCCTTGAGCTTGGTTTTAGGGTTTGTACTCTTTTGATGAGAGTATTTTAGACAAGAAATAAAGATCAATTATTCCAAGATTTTTGCGTGCTACAGTAACCACGTCGCTACAGTGTTTTCTGTTTTGGTTCTTGTTTGCATGCTTGTTCTAGTTCCAGATTGGTTTTTGTTCTTTAAGTTTTATCTTGATTTGATCCATCAAAAACCTCTCTAGGGTATTGATCTAGTGTTTCTCAAAGTCTAGTTGATCAATCTTTTGTCGTTCTTGTTTAATCTTGAAGTTTAGATTAGATTGATTCTCGTCAAGTTCTGGATCAGTAAGCTTGCAAAGCTTATAACTTTTGATCCGTAAGTCCGATCGAGCTGATTCTTTTTGGGTTCGTACTGGAATCTAGTTTCTTGTGTCCAAATTTCAGATCAATCTAACGGTTGGATCTCCGGAAATTTGCGTTTTACCTAACCTCTGTCATTCTATTTTTGTCGAAAACGAGGCAATTATTTGGTTCTGTTTTGGGGTGAACTTTTAATAGATCAAGAATTTGGTTTTAGCTTCCGCACAATCATTCACCCCCCCTCTGATTGCTATATTCGTATACTTCGATCCTACACGGTCCAACGACCGGACACACAAAACAGCGGAAGCAAAAAGAAAGCAACAAGCGAATGCCACAACGCCATAGGCGACGACTAGGAACGCAACTAGTCCTCCTGGCAGTCCTCCTCGAAGAACTCCTCCTCCTCCTCGGCATCTAGGAAATTCTCTGATGATTACAATGTTGGTGTAGCACGTGAGTACAAAAGTACTCAGCAAGTCGGGAAAGTATGATTATGAGGGGCTTTCCAAAGGAAGCTTAATAGGGTTTATTTGCATAAAGCCACATTTGGTTAAATCATACTTAAGTAATAAATTTCACAAAGCATCTTTTACAATTCTTTTTAATAATTGAATTATTTATTATTGTAGTGAGGTTCTATCCACCATCACTAACATAAAGGCTCTATCCGCCAACAGTTTAAAAGATCAAAGTTAATCATGTGACTCCATCCGTCAAAAGTAGAACAGGTTCTTTCCACCTGAATGGCTCTTTCCGCCAAACAACATTCGAGAGTTCTAACCACTCCCGAACCCCAAAACAAAACACTTTTCGATTTTTAAAACCAAAACCAAAGGCTACCAATATGAGAGCATTCTTCGCTTTGCCCTTGACCGTAGGCACGGCTATTCGAATAGTTTTACTCTGCAGAGGTGTACAACTTTACCCACAAGACAAGATATACCCTTGATGCCATGCAATTAACACACTTCCTTAGGTGTGTCGGTAGGGATATCTTGACAAGGCCGTTACAATGTATCTACCTAACTAGACCCACCCGCTGAGGTTTCACCGCTGTTAGGGTTCTCTCCACCCAGTACAGAAGCCCTCTCTTGCGCCGTGTGAGAAAAACCACATTGCCTCCGTCCGGCATTCACATTCAACCAAGTGGTGAGTCTAAGCTAGGCTTCTACAAATTAGTGAGCCAGGTCGTACCATTATAGACATGTGGTAGTACGGTATTGCTTAAAATGGCAATCATAAGCGTCGGTCCTTATATGACTTGGGGCGGTACTTGCACAAAAGGATCAAGGCTTGATCCGCTCCCACCCGACATTCCATGCCGCCCAAGTCGAAATCATTTTCCTTTTCTTTTTATTTTAGCAAAAAAGGACCAAAACCATAATAATAACTTTCAAATCACATTTAATATCGTTCTTTTTGAATAATCCCAACCCTGGGTCGTTTTCATCGGAAAAGGTCCTAAGCAATTCTAGCGTACTACATAGTAACGGATACCATATAAGCCTAAGCATGGTATAAAGAAGGTTCTAGGGTTACAATGGATATGATTAACAATGTCAAGGTGGAATTAACAAGTTCGGAATAACTAACACTTATATTTGACATATTTCATTAAATATAGCTATGCAACTTTATAAACAATTTAAAACATTTTGTAAACATAGAAGCAAAGTGCATCAAGGAGACTTGCCTTCGTCGGCGGTGGGAGTGTCGAACTCGAGAAGTCCGGCGGCGAAATCGGCGGTCGCGGCGGGATCGTCGACTACACGCAAAACGAGGCAATGAATAAATAACAGAAAATAAATAAAATCCAAAAATTATAAAATTAGTACTGGCAGGAAGGTATTGATTTATGATGAATTTAGAAATTTGAATGAGGTCAAACGGAGTTCGGATGAGAAAGTTATGAGCTTCCGAAGTTTGAATTTCTAATAAATCGAAAAACCGAGAATATTCCCGGAATATTCTCTCTGGTTTGACTGGTCAAACAAAGACTTTGACTGGTCTCTATGGCAAATGGGCCCTAGTTGTCATAGGGCCAAGCCCTTCTTCCTCATTGGCTTCCTAGCCAACTACAGAGGAGGCTCAAGCCTCCATGGGTAAACCAAGGAGAGCGGCGGCGGCGGCGAGGTAACGGACGGCTTGTGGCGGACCAGCTGGGCAGCGGCTTTCGGAGGCGGCGGAGCAGTGGCGCTTGGCCTTGATTTAGCGGCAGCGGCCGGCGGCAGCGGCGTGGAGCTCGGCGGCGAGAACGGCGGCGGCGGCGGCCAAGCGCGTACAGCGGCGGCTTCGCCGTGGCCGAGGCGGCCATGGCGCCACGGGCGGCGAAGCGCTCTTCGGCAACGGCCGGCGGTCGGGACCGGGCGGCGGCGCCGGCGGCAGGTCGGCCGGCGGCGTGGCGAAGGCTGACCACGCCGCAGGTAGGCCTCAAACATAGCATGGCCAAATTCGCAAAAATTCGGAATTTGACCGGAAATTTAAATGAAACCATACCAAAACAATTGATGGAATAATTAGAGCACATCTAGAAGAACCTAGGAATGGAAGGAATTGCATCAATTCTCACCGGAGGGGATGAAATCGACGATGAACACGGGTTCGGCCGAAACGAGCAAAATCCGAAATTCGTCGTCCACAGTGGATGAAACCTAAAATTAATGGATGAGTTAGAATCTAGACTCCCTCACGGACTCAATGAAACAAGCGGAATAGAAATTGAACCACCGAGGAGGGAGATATGAGGAAAATGTGACGAACACGAAGAACGGCGGGAGTTCGTCGGTTTTTCTTGATCCTCCGGATGAATGGCAACTAGAGGCAAAGGGAGAGTGTAAGGTCTGGAAAGAGAACTCCCCCACAAAGATAATAGAGGCGGAGATGCTCAAAACGGATTAGAAACGGACGATTTAATGCCATAATTGCATTTTTCGGTTTTGGAAAGATGGTTCAAATTCCGGCGAGGTTTAGGGTTCATTAAACCCATGGATGGAAAGAGGAGGCCGTCGTGATTCCAACAGATTCGACGGTTCGCGATTTGGAGCATTGATGAGGGAGTTACATGCATTTGGATGAAGAACATTGAGTATGGAAGGCTTGGTTTTCTTTCCCAGGCAAAAGCTCCAACGTGCTGGTCCAAGGTTAAAGAAGGGTCATGTAGCACTTGCCAAGTGGCAGCCTCCGGTTGGCCGGCTTATACGCGAACTTTCGCCCTAGAGAAAAATAAGGAAAAATGGCCTAAAAATTCCGGAAAAATTCCTAGACCATTTTAGATTATTTGGAACTCAATGGAAGTGGTTTGGTTGAATTTGGATGAAATTTGTGGAATTGGATATTCGGACGCTGATCGCAGGCATTAAACAAATGCCGCGCGAGATAAAATAGGAACGGATGTCCAAAAATCCAGGGAATGATTCTAAAATCATTTCGGAATATTTGGAGCATTTTAGAAGTGGTTTGGAGATTTTTGGAGCATTTTTCGACTCGGGTGAATTTTCGGGTACCGGTGGTACTGGAAAATCCGATTTTTCGCCCGGGAGGGAATTGATTCCCGATTTCGAAGGGGAATGGATGCCAGGTTATTATAAACACCAATGAAACTCCAAATTTTGAATTTAATTTATTTAAATTAGGTTTTTCTCCAGAAAGCCAAAATGAGGATGTCACAAATTAGGTCCCAAATATTCCAAAATGATTTTTGGAACGATTCCCCGGATTTTTGGACCTTAGCTCCTATTTTATCTCGCGCAGCTTTCGTTTAATGCCCGTAATTCGCTCCTGAATATTCAAATCCACAAATTTCATCCAAATTTCGTGAAACCAATTTTATTGGGTTCTAAATATTTCCTAATAGTTTTAGGAATTTTTCCAAGATTTTGTAGACCATTTTTGCTATTTTCTAAAAATACTTTACAGTTTTTGTAGCTCTTTAAAATAAAAAAATGTACAAATATAAATTATAAATAATTTTAATAAGCTCAAAAGTCTCTAGTTAAATTCTCGGGATTTTTCTAGAATTTTTGGAGCTGTTCTATTATTTTTCCAAATTATAAAGTGTTATTAGTATTTAAAAATTAATTACTGCTTTAAAAATAATAATATTATATTATTTAAAAATATGTATTCGTTCTTTTATTGCTGAAACCGTTGTCTCTTCATTTTCCCAAATTTAGGAGAATTTATTTGCCATTTTTTCGATTTAATTTGGACTTTAATGAAGAAATTAATTATTTTCAAAATTAAATAAAACGATTACTATTCCAGCCATAACTCCGGCGAGCGTTTCCCGGCGATCCGCTGGTCCGATCGTCCTATAAATTGAACCCCAGAATCCTCTCACCATTCGCCACACAACCCAATTGGAATTTCTCCAATCCAAGCTACGGATCTTCCTGTAGAAGCCGTTCTTTCCGAAATCCAGCAAACGTTCGGCGAGCTCTCCCGGTCACTCCTGACCTCCATTTGGTCTGACATTTTTACTGGAGCTTCCTATTGCTGTGCTATACGTCCAGTAAAATCAGATTTTGCACATTCCCTTCGGAGAAGCTCTGGCCACCGATTTCTTCTACAACTCCGGCGAGTGTTTGCCGTTGAACCGTTGCTCCTTTTTAGGTATAAATTGAACTCCAGATTCCTCTCCTCATGACCCACATCATACTCAAATTTCGTCATTAGAATCGCAGCAGAGCTCCCTCGGCAACCCTTCTTTCCTAACTCCGGCGAGAACTTCGGCGAGCTCCACCGTGCGCTCCCGAACTCCGTTCGTCCTCCAATTTTTTGTGGATTATCCCCACTCCGGTCTCTACACCATCGTGAAACAGTTTTGGGTAATTCCCACCGAAGCACTGCCGGCAACCATTTTATTCTACAACTTTGACGAGCTCTCTCGACCAATCCGCTACTCCGTTGGACCTCAAATTTTTACTGTAACATCCTCTCATCATCCACTATAGCCCATCTAAACAGTTTTACTTGATTCACTTTGTAGCACCGTCAGCCATCCTTCTTCTCCAGGACCGATGATAACTCCAGCGAGCCCGTTCTCCTTCATTCAAACTCCAAATTCCTCCGTTCAAATTCCTAAATTCATATAAATTCAAGATCTACCTGCCAGTACTAATTTTGTAATTTTTGGATTTTATTTTATTTATTGTTATTTATTGGTTGTACCGTTTTACGCGTAGCCGACGATTCCGCCGAGTCCGCCGACCCCGCCACCGGACTTCAAGAGTTCAACATCCTCGCTGTGACCGAGGCAAGTCTCCTTAACGCATGTTGATCCTACAATTTATAAATGTTTTACCATGTTTTACAAATTGCATCGCTATTTATATTAAATGGATGATGTTAACGTTAGGTTATTAGTTATACCTATTGTTCCTACCCCCTTGACATTGTTATCCATGATCCTTTGTCGCCCTAGCACAGTGATCCACCAACGTAACTGTTTTTGGAAAAATATTCTTTCATTAGGGAAAAAGACTAGTGAGAAGATATGTTCGATGGAACAAATGGTAGGGAATGCAACTTGGAGTTAGATGAATATTAGTAATGATCAGGGGGTTGCCTTTATGAAATTGATATATGAATGGTGATAGTTGAAATACTTTGAGAAGTCGGATTATGATAACAGTCGCAATATAATTCGTATGGATCGGGGGAATAGTAAATAGGTATAATATTAGGAATAATAGTCGGTGAAGTAAATAAATAATATTGAGAGTCATACTTGTGGATCAAATAGAATAAGTGGTGGATTACATTTCGGTGAAAATTAACACGCACACTACGAGATTTAGAGATGGCAATGTGAAGGGTTACTATAGGTGGTATTGAGAATGATACTCGATGAAGTAGTCAATGATATTACCAAATATGCTCGATGGAATAAGTGGATAACATTGAGGATCATACTCGGTGGTTTGGTGGATGATTTTCTGAAATATGGCTTCGCGATAACCATTTATGCGGGATTATGAATAATGTGGATTATGTGCGATTTGTTTAGTAAACTTGGTATCACTGATTATGGAAATAGTTGTAGTCAATGAATTCATGAAATCTTGGATTTATAGAATCTTTCTTGAAAGATGCTTGGGGTGAGATTATGAATTTTCTTGGTGGATTAAAGTAGATGATTTAGAGGTGATAATGTGAAGGATTAAATATATGACGTTATGAAGTATTATCGGTGGATTGTATTCTAGATGATTAGAGATGGTATTGTGAAGTATTCTCGGTGGTTTAGTAGACGATTTTGTGAAATATTCTTAGTGAATGATAAGATTGATCGTCGTATGAATGATGGATAAATAAATAATACAAATTATAGTTCAAGGGAAATATTTCATATATGAACATGATTGTGGTTCAATAAGATTTTGGAGTTATGATAGTACCATGATGTACTTCCTACTTGTTGGATACTATATTGAATTGGATTATTCTTATGATTATAAAGTTATGGCAATAGAAGGATTATTGGAGAATACACAATTGATTATAAGGATTGTAATCAAACTCGGGGATTTGTATTTTATAAAATAAACTATTGGTGGAATAGAATAGTTCGGTAGAAATGCTTAGAACCGCAATCGGTCAGTAGTCACCTAGGGGTGGGAAATTTCATTTATCTCCTGTAACCTTGTGTTGAAAGTTATAGGCAAGGAGTATTGCCGTTGGTTTACAAAATAAAAATAAAATGAAAAATGGTTTGGACTTGGGCGGAATGGTTTGTTTGGCGGGTGCGGATGGAGCACTAGTCTTCATTGTGCAAGTACCGCCCCAAGTCAGTTAAGGACCGACGTTTATGACTGTCTCCATTCTAAGCATTACCGTACAACCACATGTCTATAATGGTACGACCTGGCTGAATAATTTGTAGAAACCTAACTTAGACTCACCAAACGGTGGAATGTGAGCGCCGGATAGAGGCAAGACTGTTTTTCTCACACGGCGCAAGAGGGGGCTTCTGTACTAGGCGGATGGAACCCTAACAGCGGTGAAACCTCAGCGGGTGGGTCAAGTTAGGCGTATACATTGTAAAGGCTTTGTCATGATATCCCTGCCGGCACACCCAAGGAAGTGTGCTAATTGCATGACATCAAGGGAATATTATGTCTTGTGGGTAAAGTTGTACACCTCTGCAGAGTTAAAACTATTCGAATAGCCATGCCTACGGTCAAGGGCAAAGCTTGCTGAATGCTTTCATATTGGTAGACTTTTGTTTTGGTTTTCAAAACTGATCTTTTGGGATCCGGGAGTGGTTAGAACTCACGGGTGTGCTTTTGGCGGCTAGAGCCAGGTAGGTGGATTGAACCCGTTTTTGTGAACCATGGCAGACAGAGCCATGCGAATGGATTGAACCCTGATCTTGTTGAGATGTGGCGGATAGAGCCTGTATACTAGTGAATGGTGGCTAGAACCTTCACTGAAATATTACATAATTCAATTATTAAAAAGAATTGCTTAAATATGCTTTGTGAAAATTATTAACAAGTATGGTTTGACGAAACTTAGCTTTATGCAAAAGAACCATATTAAGCCATCTTTGGATAGCCTACATTGTGCATAATTTCCCAGACTTGCTGAGTACTTTATGTACTCACGTGCTACATTCTAATCATATCTCAGAAGTGAAAGAAGCTATCAAAGGAATTCCAACGACTAGGACGCGCTCTCCACTCGATTGCCTGTGGGCATTTGGATGGGTCGCTTTGGTGTTTTCGTCTTCCGCTGCGGTTGTTCAAGTTGTTCTGCCTGTTCAGGCCGTAATGGTAAACCTTGACCATAAGGTCTTTGCTTTTATTTGGTGTTTTTTTTATTTAGCTCTATGTATTCGTGATATGGTTGTTGATTCATCACTGTTTGACTGTGTGTACTAGCTACTGATCTGGGACTAGTACGGAAATACACAGGGGATTCCGGATAGCCGATCCGGGGTCCTACAGTGTGCGCGCGCGTGTGTCTATATATATATATATATATATATATATATATATATAGGATGACGGAATGGGACACCATGGTGCCTGGGCACCATGATTTTAAATGCGTTAATTCAAGCCAAATTCGGATATATTTTTCAAAACTTTCAGTTTTAGGGTATATACCCATCTATAAAAATTCAAATGAAACACATACCTTTGAAAAAATATACTCGAATTTGAAGATTTGAACGAATTTAGATTACATACTTTGCTGATTTATATGTATGATCAACACATACCTACAATCAAACTATCATCAAAAAAGGAAACTTTAGTTTGAATTTCGGTTCAAACTTGTTTGAACTAGTTAGTAAATTGATTGAACTCAACATCCTAAACATTTCAAATTTTTTCTCATACAAATACATATGGAAAATACCCGTTTTGGATCATGGTGCCCAGGCACCATGGTGTCCCAGGTAATTGTACTATATATATATATATATATATATATATATATATATATATATATATATATATATGAAGGCTGTTTTGTACTCCTAGGTGTATGTACTCCCTACCTCTATTTGGTTGATAACAACTTCCTAATGAGGAGGAACTAGTTAACAACTTTCACTTATATAGTATTCTTCCACTTGCGTAGCAACAGTTAATGTACATGGAATAGGGAGTACATACTCATGGTAGTATGCTTTCATTTCTCTCTCTCTCTCTCTCTCTATATATATATATATATATATATATATATATATATATATATATATATAGCAGCATATTTGGTGCAAACCCTCTCTACCGTGAAAACTCCGTGAAAACCACGTGTAAAATTTTTGAAAAATTCTCAAAAAATTACCATGCATAGGAAAGGTGTGGTTCTACAACCCTGTAAAATTTGAAGACAAAACTCAATTGCATTTGAAAGATATAAAAAAGACAAATTCAGTATGAATAGTATTTTTTCACTGTTTAGCACTATTCATTTTGCAATTTGTCTTTTTCATATCTTCCAAATGCAATTGAGTTTTGTCTTCAAATTTTACAGGGTTGTAGAACCGCACCTCCCCTATGCATGGTAATTTTTTGAGAATTTTTCAAAAATTTTACACGTGGTTTTCACGGAGTTTTCACGGTAAAGGGAGTTTGCACCAAATATGCTGCCTATATATATATATATATATATATATATATATATATATATAGTGAAATCTGTCATCGAATAGCAAAAAGATTGTTTATTGGCAAGACTTATATCACTTTGTTCCTCTCGTTGTTAGTAAGCTACCGGCGAAAATATTTTGCGAATCGGAGCTGGCAATAAAAAGTTATGACTAAAAAAAAAAAGAACTCCTACATAAATTACGAAACACATTAACTAGTTTGTTTGGTCACATAACTGTGGTAGTCCATTGCGTTGATTTGTGATTTGTATGGCATATATCTGGGCCTCGTGCTCCAAAATGGGTATTTTTCCTATGTATTTTCATACACATTTTTTTAAAATTTTTAGGATGTTGAGTTTAACCAGTTCACTAACTAGTTCAAACAAGTTTGATCTGAAATTCAAAGTAGAGTTTTCTTTTTTAATGATAGTTTGATAGGTATGTGTTGATTTATATATATAAATCAGCAAATCATATGATATAAATCCGTTCAAAATCTTTGAATTCGAGCGTATTTTTCAAATGTATGTGTTTCATTTGAAATATTATAGATGGGTATATACCCTAAACTAAAATTTTTTAAAACTATATCCGAATTTGACTTGAATTTGTGTATTTGAAATCATAGTGCCTTAGCATCATGGCACATTTCGGCGTCCTATACACACACATACTATTCTTCAGCTGCGTGTAAAATAACCTATTATACTCCTTAGCCAGTTAACGCAGAACGACCAAGCTGTAGATCTCAATAGTCAATGCAACAGAACTGTCTCGGTTGGTTAATTCTATTAGTTACATAGCCAACCAACTAGTAAATAAGTTTTCGTGTTTGTACTATTTTTTTTTTTAATTTAGCCATAACTTTTTATTGACAACTCCGAATCACGAACGGTTTTCACCAATAGCTTACTAATGATAAGAACAATATAATGATATAAGTCTTACCAATAAATACCACATAAATAAGATTTTACTGCCAAATGAGCACTAAATTACTGAATGTGTTATAAGATTTTACTACTGCATAGACTCCATAAACCGTTGAGCCCTCTGGCATATACGGAAAGTAAAATCTATACTATTATGCCAGAGGGTTCAGCAGCCTATATAGTCTGTACATTAGTAAAATTTTATAATACATTCAGTAGTTTGATATTTATTTGACAGTAAAATCCTATTCATATGGTAAGATTATATTATTATGTTATTCTCGTCATCAGTAAGCTACTAGTAAAAATCGTTTATAAATTGGCTAAATCAAAGAAAAAATATTTTAGTATAACAAATAAATATATTTAGATCTTACTTTAATAATCAACGGATTTCCAAGAGCCATGAGGCGTGTTCTTTGACACATGAAGGTTGCAGGTAACCTTGAAATTATGCGACGCAACTAGCTGACTTATATAGTAGTGCTATTACACGAGTAACATATCCAAGTTTCAGCAGGCACATCTGTACGCGTGAGTTGCTGGTCTGCTCGTGTTGGCAGTGTTGGCCGTGACCCCGTCTTCGGTCCGGTCAAAGCTCTGCTTGGATTCATCCGCACGGCACACGCCCCCACCAGGGTTAACCAAATCAATCGAAACCGAAAAAATCGCTGAAAAACCGAAATAGAAATTCGAAAATATCGAGTCAAAAATCGCTGAAAAATAGTTAGAAATCGAAGAGTTTCAAAACCTTGTATTTGAAAAAAAACATTCAAAACAAATTAAAAAAATAAAAACCATTCTGTTTTTTTAAAAGTCCATCGGTTTTCTCGAAAAACCGCATCAGCGAGAGCGCGCGCCCGCCGGGTTTGTGACATGTATGTGTGGTTTATGCACGTACATACAGGTCGCACCAAATTAACATTCGTCTGGAAGTGTGTGTAGATTATTGACTGTCCAGCTTCATTCCTAGCTCGCTGCGCGTAGAGGGCCGGCAGACCTGCCGGCGCTGGCGCAGGTAGTCTCGTGAACCATTATTTTGACCATCACCTGCGGTATGAATTAGATTTTACTATCAAATAAATATTAAATTACTGAATATGTTATAAAATTTTATTACTGTATAGATTTCACATGCTACCAAACCATCTGATATAATAGTATAGATTTTACTATCCGTATATATAGCCTTTACTATCATGACAATGGCTTCAGCAGCCCGTGGAATCTATGCAGTAATAAAATCTTACAACACACTCAGTAATTTAGTGTTTATTTGGCAGTAACATCTTACTCATATGGCGAGACCTGTATCATTATGTTGCTCTCATCGTCAAAAAACTACTGGATGAAAATCGTTCGTGAATCGAAACTACCAATAAAAAGTCATGGCTAAATCAAAGAAAATATATTTACTAGTTGATTGGCCAGTATTTAATAGGTTTAGTCAACACGAAGTGGACGCACATGAGATAGTTTGCATGCTCTTATCCGGCCACGCGCAAAATAACTAGTCTACAATAGTGCTTCCGTGTGTATATATATAGTCAATCGGGCTGGCGCTTGTTTTGATCCAATGCTTCGTATTCAGATTAGCCACATCTTGCCAGAAAGAAATGTGCTCGATTTTTGTATACTTGCGACAGCAAAACCAAACCGGCCACAGTAACCTGTGCATTGGACTGCCCTGCCATTGTACTACATGGATCACCGTTCATTCATTTTATCCAATAAATCAGATTAATTAGTATTTATTTTTCTCTGATAGTAAAGTAGTATAAATACCCTTAACAAATTAATAACTAAATCTAATTTCAACCAACCACCATATACTACTAGTACAACGCACTACAAAATTTCAGTTATTCGTGGGCTTTGCTTTAGCACTACACCTACCTAATAACTCCAATCTAAATAACGTATAGTCGTGTACAAATGTAAAAATAAATAAATAAAGATCATAGGAGCACTGTCCATAAACTCATAAATAAATATGCACAGCCTTATGTGCAGCAAGAGACCTAAACTAGCTAGTTCGATCTCTGCATCAGCAACAGGACACTACCACATAGGATAGTCTGGAATGCACATTTTCGCAGAGTAGGTTGCTAAAAGACGGTCGGTCCCAAGATTGCAGTGGCCATTATCTGTGCCCACCACCATCCAGCCAGCCGGTGAAGTAGAGAAACTACATAGTACGCCGAAAAGGACACATCCTTACTGCCATTGCAAATCATTGGTCCATCAACGCATCGATGATTGATGGGCAGCGCAGAGCTCAGCAGTACACTATCTAATCCATAGAAGTGTACTGCAGCACAGCACTGCATCACGACCAGCTAGTCGCACCATTGCGTTGGCTTCCTCATCCAAGTTCACCATGACCATACACAGTGGCGGACCCAGGAACTTTCTAGAGCCCGGGCACACTTAAAGAAGGACAACAAGTTCACAAACTATTTACTGAGCTAATAACAAGGGACCAAATCACTGAAGGAAGTTTCTATCAAGTAGTACCTGGGCTTTTGTTAAAACCAAATGTTATTAACTCGGTCCGTTGTTGAATTCACGGAAGGACACTGTATTTTTCATGATCTAGACTTTTATTACATGGGTCTGAGCCCGGGCCCGGGCCCAGACTGGCCAGGCCCTGGGTCCGCCTATGACCATACATACAACGGCACAAGTGCAGCTGACCTTTTGTTCAGTTCTTGCGTGGTTGGCCATGCATTCAGTTCATAAGTTGTAGGACCACCCTCTGAGGTATCCAATAATTTGTCGCTGGTTTTAGCCTTTCAGGGACTAGGGAGGTCTCAAGCTCAAAGATACATGAACGAGACGAGATATGGATATTGCCATGTTCTTTAATTCTGGTCCCCTGGAGAGGCATGTGGTACAGTAGGAATAGGACATATCCTTTGTTGCTTCCCGCATGCAGTAATTGCTGCAAGTCTCTGCAACAGTTCTTCGTATGTACTATAAAATAGAGAGGGCGCCCAAGCAAAACAAATTCTGCAGTGCATTATTAACTCCCATGTAGATCGGCCAATTCTTTTTTTATTTTTCCAAAATTGGCCAGGAGCTCTGGTATTTACGCTAGAAGAACAATAACAACAACCGGGTTACAAACACACACAACCACGCACACACACATCCCCTAAACACACATGCTGCATCCGATCCGTGCGCACCCGGGCGAGTCCGGGACTCGATCGATCCCGGGTGGGCTGCTCGCACACCAGCGAAGCAAGCCAACCGAGCTTTCGCTCGTTCGCACAACCGGCCAATTATGGGTCCATGAGCTTTAATTTGTTTTGGACAGTAACCTGAAACGGTTCAGCTCATTTCCTAAGATGGGTAGCTGTTCCTTGCTCCAAGGAACATCAAACTTATATGACCAAAAACATGGCATGTTTACCTTTCTCGAGACAGATGTGAAGTAACAATGGTTAAAGCAGCTGAAGTTGTTCAGTCAAGGAGCTAGGTTGGTGTTTCAGAACCAAAATTAGCCTTTCAACCAAGGGAAGAGATGGCAGGTGGGAAGCAAGAGGTCCGTTTGGTGCCTTACAAGTAGGCACCAGCATCTGTCCATTTTGTTCAGTGCTCTCACTCTGATTCTGATATCTCAAGCAATTATCTGCACCATCACCAGCCAACAACTGTGTACTAGGGACACATCTCTTTTTTTTTTTTTTTTTTTGAGATTTCAGCTATGGCATAGTAGAGTACGATTGATGCAAACGTTGCACGATTAATTCCATTCTAGTTCAGTAGTCGCGATTCCAATCCAACAATTTAGGTCTGGATTAAACATGACAAATCCACAAATAGGAATGGCAATCGGGTGGGTACCTCCGGGTACCACCGTTTCATACCCAAACCCAAACCCAAACAAAGTGCCGCCCACCCAAACCCATTAAGCTTTTCGGGTATAAATCTGTACCCATGCCCAAACCCAATGGGTACCCGATACCCAATGAGTACCCATGGGTATCTATAGCAACAAACAAATATGCCTGACCGTAGTTGCCGTAGCCACCGAAGGGGGAGGGCATGACGCAACTGAAGGGGTATAAACTGATACCCACCGGAGGGGTGCGCAAGGGATTGCGGCAGGGGATTCCGAAGGAAGCGAGAAGATTGTGGCGGTAAATTAGTGAGTTAAGGTTTTGATTTTCTAATATATATATATATAAAAAATAAAAAGTGGGGCCCGTTTGTCATAGGATATCCATCGGGTACCCATGGGTATAAACTGATACCCACACTCATCCTGTGACCTTATCGGGTACCCAAACCCGAAAATCCATGGGTTTAAAATGTACCCATACCCATCCTTATCGGGTCGGGTACCCATGGGTACCCAAACCCATAGGTAAAACTGTCATCCCTATCCACAAAGCAGAAAAAGTACTACACCTAACTCATGAATAATTAAAGAGAGGTGCTTCTATGCTTTTCTTTTCGAAAATTACACAAATATTAAAGCACGAATGAATAGTAGATAGTGATTACTTACCTCTTCGTTTGTTTCAAGATGCAAGGTGAGGTGCTTCCACTAGTGTGGAACTCTGAAAACTAGACTGAATGGGAAACAGAACATCTTTAGTTATTGCGCAATAATTTGCATACACCTTGAATTGAAATTGTGCTATAACTAAAGATAAGACAAAACTTGTACTAAACAACTGCTTCTCAACTCTCAAGCAGTGCTCTCCATTCCCTTCTGCCTTCTTATCATAAATGAATGATGTTGTAGTGAATTTTGTGAGATGTGGCACATCATCAGGTGCAATTAAGGAGTTCGTTGCCATGCACATCAGTACTGACCTCTGAATTCCGATGCAATGATCAGTGGAAGAAACTCGTGACGCAATCATTCAGGATGAGTTAAGCAGATGTCAATTCAGTTACCCGCTCGGGAGGCAACAATGACTAAATATATGTTGCCTCGAGAGGTTTGGATGCTTAATTACTCATAAGAAAAACAAGATCAAAGACAATCTAGTTAGTACTAACAGGAAAATTAAGGATGATCAGCGCATGTGGCATGACATCGAACACAGGAACTCCCCAAAAAATAATTGGAGTAGAAATGATAATCCGTGCACTGAAGGGATGGATTGAGCTGGCATGGCTTAACCGACAAAATGGAGGTTGACCCTAGTTTAACTCACTCGCTAATTAAATTTGCAATTTATAAATCGTCATGCTAGCGTACTTGTATCCAAGATCCAGTAAATATGGCACATGCACAATTAGCTAGTGGAGCAGGAGCACCACTTAATTCATTATAATATGGAAAAAGTCTATTTGACCTCTTATTATCCAGGTGCGTCTACTCTACCCCTGAACTATAAAACCGTCTAAATAGTCCTCTAATCTATGAAAAAAAAAATGTAATACTCCAACACTCAAGTGCTCAAGATATTACCACAATGTACTTTTTTCATCACATTTACCACGGTTTTAATTACAATTTCAGCGAGCTTCACTAAACAATTACCACCGATTATTAAATAAGATTAACAAGAATATACATAATAACACGAACAGAAAAAATAACAATAAAAATATTGGAACCACACACCTAAACACGCCCAAGATCATGCGCTCAGGAATGCTCAAGTCATCGCGCTTGGGAACGTTCGAGTCCACGCGCCCGAGAATGCCCAGATTACATGCGTCTAGGAGCAATATTTACCTTTAACGATGATGAAGAACGAACATTTATATAAATAAATCACTAAACTTCTCAAATAATATACAAATTCAACTAAGTTCACATGACCATTATTATGATTACAAAAGTTCATCAACTAAATCGACTAGACATTTTATTAATCCAAGAGTGATCAATAATATTAGATAATTATGGTAGATGGAGTGGCAAGTGATATGATGGCACTACCCCCATCCCATGCATGTCATCTTTATTGTTCATCTAAAACATTAAATAAGCAAGAGTGAGTTTGAAAGACCATGTGGAGGTCTACCTATATTTGTGATGAATAATTGACTGTGTTTTGAGCCTTTGGTGCTCATGTTTGAATTTGCTTTGGAATAAGTAGTAGTTTGAGTTGTGTGGGTTGCTCAGGACCAAAGGTCGGAACCTTACCTGGTTGTAGCCTTGAGAGGTCGGGCCTTGGTAGGTCGGAGTTTTTAGTGGTCGGGGGCTTAACTGGTTGTGATCTTAAGAGGTCGGGGTACGTTTAAGTATTTGTGAGCTAAGGTGGGATCCTTAGTTGTGTGTTTGCTAAGGTGATTACTGTTTATCATTTTGGGCAATGATATGTGATATATTTTCCTTGTCTGTGATGGTTGGAGGACTTCGAAGCTAGATCATGGTGAGGCGGAGGTAGGGGTGGCAACGGGGAAAATCCCCATGGGGAGTGCCCTCCCATCCTTGATCCCCGATTACCAAAATTTCCTTGTCCTCGTCCCTGTCTCCGATCCTTGATGGGTTCGCGGGGCCCCGAAGGGGACTATTCCCCGAAAATACTACATGAAAGACCATATGTTACATGAGTGGATTACTAAAGTAATGGTGCATGTGTGATTGAACTTTGAGTGAATTACTAGAGTAATGAGTTAATCGCTAGAGTAATTCATATTTAGCATATTTATTAATAACGACCTCATATATATTCTTTTTTATTTTGAGAATTGATCATTTGCTCCCACCTATTAGTGATATTGTGGGAGCGGAAACGAGAAACGGTGGAATGTCCCCGTCCTCGCGATCCCCGATGGGGGCACATTTTCCCCGATAAGCCACCCGCGGGGGGGAGATTTCCCCCGTCCTTGTCATAGAGGAATTCCCTGCAAGGAAACAAGGATCGGGGCCCCATTGCCATTCTTAGGCAGAGGAGAACGGGACTAGGCTGGGAGAGCTGAGGTCCAGACGATCAAGATGTCACCGGAAGATAACTAAGGCTGGGGAGTGGCTGCTAACCAAAATGACAAGTGGGTGGACGAGATGCTAACTTGAGCCCTACTCAAGCGAAGGAGGATTGTTGGATCAAGGGTTCGTGGGTGGAGTAGTGGTTAAGTTAGTATGTGGGTGTGTGGATAAAACCCGTTATGTTATTGGGTTACGAGTTAGCCCATATATGTATGAGGGAGTGAATCTGAACCCCTAATGAGGTTTCTTGAGGGTTAATAAGGTCATCTCAGGGTGAAAATTGCTTCCATTGTGCTATAAATAGAGGGGTGGGGGTATGCCCCCACCCCAAGCTTATAAGAGGGGATTTTTTGGTTGCTTAGTAAAAGCTTTGCCCACCTAATTGTCCTTCAAGTATTACAAGATTTATTTTCTATTTTCTGAAACTTATTTCAGCTCTTGCATTTTTTTCTTTTTTTCACTTTGGATTTGACTCCCCTCCTTTCAAGAGCTTTGGATATTGTGCCAAGAATGAAAGATTGATGGATGAATCATCTATAGATCCTATCCCAGTCATCTAGGCAATCTACAATTTCTTCTTTTCATTTTTTGTAAGAAATCGATCTTTTGTGCTTGAAAGAGAAAGATCCTTGTAGATCATGTTCTTGTTTGTTTGAAGAGTTGTTATTTAGTATTCTTGCTTGTTGTGACTTGTGGAAGGTCATTTAGGACTATCTTGATCAACAGAACCCCACGAGCAAGCTCAGGATGAAGTTTCTGTATTTGACCTGATTTTGGTGCAACCTTCACTAAAATAGAAAAAGATTGGAACTTTGATATCAATCCTTGTGATTGAAGGATGAAATAGGTTCCTGGCATCTATAGGAAGGTGCATACAAAGTTTCACGGGTTTTGGATCAGCCGATCAAAAGTTATATCGATTCTTGTTTTTGAGATCGTGCTGATTTTTACTATTTATCCAAGTACTATTCATCTGAGAACCGTTCACACCGAACATTGTTCATTTGACCAGTGCTACCGACTAGTTCGGAGTAGTATTCATCCAAATACTATTCATACCGAACACTGTTCATCCGACCTCAACTGGTCATGTACTGTTCATCCGACCTCATTTTTGAAGTACTGTTCATCCGACCACCTGCTTGGATTGTACAGTTCTTTTGATCTGTTCTCTTGGTGGTTTGGTTTTTAGGGGAAAATTTTTATTTGGCTCCTATTCACCCACCCCCCCTCTAATTGCCTTTTTGGTCCTTCAGAGTCCACGAATTAGCAAGTACATAATAAAATAATAACATAATCATTTATCACATTTATCTCACTAATTTGTCATTAGAGATGCAATGCAAATCTTTCTACATGCCCATATGCTCTTCACATAGCACATACCGATATAGCTAAGTGCACACCTGTCGATGTCACACCCTCTCATCTCCACCATCCCGTATAGATGCCTACCAAAATAGGTCTTTTCATGACTACACCACGTAGGTCATAGAGGCATACATAGGTCACATCTTTCCATCATGAATGCATCATACGCGAATGCCAAGATTTATAAATATTTAACATTTATCATCATCACCATTATTTTCGTCATCATCATATCATTTCTATAATAAATAAAAGGAATAGTGTAAAACAACATGATGAAGAAGTTGCCAATAAAAATAATACTCCATCCATTCAAAAATATAAGGTACTGTATTTTGACTTTGCAAAAGGATTAAGGTAAGGTGAAATTGAGAAAAGTATGAGAGAAAATGACTTAGATATCCCCACTTAATTGTGTTGGAAGATGAGAGATGATACTTTGTGTGGGACGGTAATGAATAAATTAATGCATATGGCTGAGATAGAATAAATAAGAGTATAGTAGAAAAAACCTTATTAAATCTACATGAAAGCCTTATATTTATAAACATGATCATTCAAACTATAAGGCATATATTTCTTAACAGAGGAAGCAAGAGTTAACAACCATGTCATTGTTCTATCATGCACCTGCCTTTTTATCCACGTGAACGGAATGATGAGCGGTTGAAGCCAAACCCGAAGTCACACCTTCTACATTAGGTAAACCCAACTCAACAATATGCCATAATAGCACATACATCAAACATAACAATATCGCTCCTATGCACGATCCCAGACTTAACTTTCCCTCTCGTCGGACAGTTTTCCCATTGTTGTCCTGGCAGTTAGAGGAGCATAACTCCTAACTAAGGAGTCCAAACATAGTAAACCATATATATTCTGGAAACTACACATGATTGTATATACTTTTCAAGTTGGTCATATTTTTCTAATTAATTCATTTAACCCCTTGTTTCAAGATCTGAAGATCGATATGTTGTCTTACTATACAACAGATTTCACAATTTCGTAACTATTTTTATACAACTCCAAATGTAGCAAATCATGGTATCTCTAGAATCTATGGAAAAGTAACTAGGTTTCTATAGTTATGGACATAATGTAATTCGGCCATTATCTAGCCCTAATCGGCAGGATAACACAACTACTTTCAGCAGTGACCGTTTTGGATAACAAGTTTCTACAAGCCATAACTTTCTAATTGCTTAACCAAATTTAACATTCTTGTGGTATAATGAAACTTTAGAAAATAATCTAAATTGTTAATAACTTGGACAATCCATAAAACTAATCGTAGATACCCCAAAACTAGCCTCGACGATAGAGACCGCTATTAATCAAATACTGATCACTCCCAAACACCATACCGATGATCTCCAACTTCCTAGTCTATCACTAATATGACAATAACATCACTCCACTACAGCACAAACACAACAAACAATAATCAAGAGTTTATACATGTGTCCCGGACATTGAGGAAATTGTCGAAACCAATGATACCTCATATTCCCCTCTCGGTCCGCTCCCTGGATGCAAACAACACGGTGCCAGAGACTTTCCCTATTCTTCTCTTTTATTTTTTTTCTTTCCTCTTTCTTTTTCTTTTTGTTTATTTTCCTTCTCTTTTTTCCTCTTACTTCTCTTCTTTTCCTCTTCTTTTCTTCTTCTTTTTCCCTTCATCTTCTCATTTTTTTCTCGGCTGAGCCTCTCCTCATCGCCCTCTCTCTTTTCGTACCCACAGGCCAAGTCCCTTTGCCCCCTCCTTCGATGGCCTGTGATACCGAGGGCTCAATGACAATGGCTTGGTGTCGTGGGGCTAGGTGACGACCGCACGTCACGGCACGGTGGCATGGCTAGGACACCAGCACAGTGCCCGATGTGACGATGGCACAGATTGGTGCGGTGGCTAGGAGCAGAGCGGCGCGGGCAGCAGCACATTGTAGATGGAGGCGAAAACGGCAGATCTAGGGTTTTTGAGGTATGGCTCACTCCTCTTTCTCTCTCTCTTAAATAGTGCTCCCCTCCCCATAACTCCACCCCGAGCAAGTCGGCGTCGCTCAGCCTGACCTAATTTCTCTCTTTTTTTCGGAATAATATAAAATCATCTAAATAACACCATAAGACGGTTTTAGAGGTCATTTTGCTACCATAACGAATGACATGCCCAAATACATGGCAATGAGTCAGCAAATCAGATGAGGTCCATATGTTAGAGAAACAACAACTCTTCTACGCTTCTTCATCCAGTTTAGCTCTATTCTCTTTTTTCCCCTTCTGTCTTATTGGAATCCTCCTCCACCCGAGGCTGCCAACCATGGCAATTGCTGTGTGTCACCACTCACCGTGAGCCACCACCGGTGGCCAATCGCCTCAATCCTCACCCTCCTGCTTCGGGCGCCAGAGCAACGCGAATGGAGTAGGCTGGCCATGGTGTTCTTGGATGCCATAGCCGAGAGCGTGCGAAGTCACAGCCACAACTCCTGCCATCCCAGTGGATCTAGCACCAGCAGGCTTGGGGACGGTGAGATATGGCGACACGTATGCACGGCACGATGAGGGAGTTATTTCAGAATTTGACACTCAATTCGTAAGCCTTTCAGAGCATTTGAATGACATGTGGGACCGTCTGTGTGTATGACAGTGGGCCAGAGTGTCAAATTCTGAAATGCGAATTTTAAAGTGTGTCAAATTCTGAAAACTCTCTGCGATGAGGACGGCGACCAGCTCCCGGGGACGGAGGAGGAACAATGGTGGTGAGAAATAATGGAGGATGATGACGGCCCAGCCGGCGTGATGCATGGCGAAACAGAGGTTGACCGGTGGACTCAAATTCTGAAATGCGAATTTTAAAGTGTGTCAAATTCTGAAAACTCTCTGCGATGAGGACGGCGACCAGCTCCCGGGGACGGAGGAGGAACAATGGTGGTGAGAAATAACGGAGGATGATGACGGCCCAGCCGGCGTGATGCATGGCGAAACAGAGGTTGACCGGTGGACTTAGGTCTGGCCCGCGTCGCTGTAAAGCACCACTGCCCGGATCTAGCACCTACCCTTCCTGGAGTTGAGGAAGAAGGCACACATAGGGATGAAAACGGTACGGAAACGGTCGGTAAATGGCTGTTCCGTTTCCGTTTCCACATTTTTTACCGGTAACGGAAACGAAATCGGAAACCCCGGAAACGGATACGGACACGGATAGTGACGGAAACGAAATCGGAGCAGGCGAACAGATACGGAAACGAAAGCGAAAAATTCCACAAGAACATAGTAGAGAATTACAATATACATGACCACAAGAACAATATAGCCCATTCCACATCTAAGGTGGACACAAGAATAGTGCTATGTTCACTGATATCACTAGAAAATTTTTCTCAAGTTTGTCAGCTAATGGCACATTATTTGTCTCCCATATCAGATCATCATGTCCTTATCCATATAATTATCATTGGTATCCTATTGCTCCACCAATTACAAAGGTTTAGCACCCTAAAATTTGTATATTATTATTCGATGTTCATTTATGATTTTTTGAGATTTATCTTGGATTTTTTGGAGTTTATAAATACTATTTTGCATTTTTTAGATTTATAAAATTAATTTATTTATAAAAAAATTATGCTGAAAATATTTTTTCTAGGTTCAAAATATTC
The DNA here is from genome assembly GCA_036346355.1 of Rhipidocladum racemiflorum. Lineage (NCBI taxonomy): Eukaryota > Viridiplantae > Streptophyta > Magnoliopsida > Poales > Poaceae > Rhipidocladum > Rhipidocladum racemiflorum. The sequence continues at coordinate 76,116,323 of CM070579.1, forward strand.
CAAAGTATTTTTGAGAATTTTTGTGGAATTTTTGAACTCTATTTAGTATTTTATATAAAACCATTTGTATTTATGAAATTATTTTAATTCGAAAATAAATATAAACTCTCTTCTCATTTTTGGGCCAAGCCCATTTTCCTTTCCGACCCGTTTCCATTTTTAGTTTCCGGTTTCACTTATACGGAATTTCCGTTCCGTTTCCGTTTCCGCCGGAATTGGCTCTCCCGTTTCCGTTTCCGTTTCCGACAAAAAATTTCCGTTTCCGTTTCCGTACCGATATTTTCCGTTTCCGTTTCCGAAAAAGAGCTTCCGTTTCCGTTTTTCTTCGGAATGGTCGGGAACTTTCTGTTCTGTTTTCACCCCTAGGCACACAGCAATGCCGACCTGCTCCGTCTCTATTCCATTGCCGCGTCGCCGCATCTCACCGTCTTCCGCCTCGCACCGCCGACACCCACCGGATCGAGACGGGGGAGAGAGAGAGAGAGAGAGAGAGAGAGAGAGAGAGAGAGAGAGAGAGAGAGAGAGAGAGATGAGGTGAGAAAAGAAATGGAAAATATATTTATACCTGACATTCAGGCCTATTGTCTAAGGAGCTTTATACATTCATTTTGCTAACTCACTGCAATATATTCATCCATGTCGTTTGTCATGTTGGCAAAGCCACCTCCAAAACTGTCTCAAGGGTTATTTAGACGGGTTTACATGGTTTAGGGAGCTATTTAGATAACTTTGTAGTTTAGGAGTAGAGTAGGCTACCTCAACAAATAGACCTTTTCCTTATAATATATACCACACAAACTCGAGTAAATACCTTCTAATCACATGCCCCTTAGTTTAGTTAATTTCTTCGATTGCACAGTAAACCCCTATTTCGATGGTAGGCTAGTTAGTACTTTCCGCTGCCCTAGATTCTTTCTACTCTGTCCCCAAAGATTCTTGACAAGAACATGGAGGACTACCTGAACACAAGAATTAAGGAATACGATTGCAAATATAATTCCGTTTTAGCTTTGTACACAAATATATAATTCTTTTTAGCATTGTACACAAGAATTAAGGAATACGGTGCCCTTCAATCAATCCCAAACATAGTAGCCAAGGCTATATACCGTGCAAATGGCATATATCCAGCAGGGTACAGTAGAAACGTAGTAAAATGCGTCTCGAAGCCATAAAATTACTTGTGCTAGTGGCATGGCCTGGTGCGCCGGTGAAGGCCGGAGAACTAACTAATAACTGTGTTGTATGTATCTTAACTATTATAAGAATGAGTTGGTGGTGATGGTGAATCTGTCAGGCTGTTCTTGGGCCAGACCAGTAGGGGCTCAAGGCCCAGTAGGTGATAAGGCTGTTCTTGTTCAGAGATTCTTTAGTAATAGATCTCAAATAAGTGATAGTTCAAGTTTTAAATTCTCATTTTTTTTGTTTTTAAGAGTTTAGAATTTATGGTGTCATCATCTATTTGAGATCTGTTGCAACGCACAGGCACTTTACTAGTAAAGATTAACATAAATCAGATAAGTGCTAAAGTTAGGACATGCTATATCAGTACAAGGCAGATCATTTATAACTGATTAGCTTACAATACAGCACCAGTTCATAAGATATATGAGTACCTACAACACCATACTAGTAGTTTATAGGACACATAATAAGCACGTATATGGTAGCGCGCAGTCAAGTTACAAAGTAGAACATTTAGTGGCAACTCCAGATCCAATATTAAGAATTACGACTCGTCTTAATTATTCCTCTCTATCTCAAAATATAAGACACAACTATTTTTTTTTTAAGTCCCAGAATACAGGACGCGGAACCTCCTCGGCTCTTGTTATGGCTTCTCTTCCATCTCTCATGCGCATGCATGCATGCATTAACCCCCTCGAGTCCCGCGCGATGCAACTGGTTCTTTGGTATCTACATTGGTAGTAGTTACGTCTTACTCCCTCTATCTCACAAAGAGTGCATTTTAGTTTTTTTAGACAGATTAGTGTGCAAGGTAAATGACTAATGTGACCCTCATTACTCCATGCACAGACGTGCTGGTGCTTTGGTTTCCACCAGCACTTAAATGAGCATACATACATTTACAGCTGGGCTCTACGGACTAAAGATGTACTCTTTGTAGGACAAATTTTGAACAGTAGAAATGCACTCTTTGTGAGACGGATGGAGTATATAATGGGATGGAAGGAGTAACACATGGTTTAACAGGATAGGGCAGTGTAACAGAACCAATCGAAAGTAGGAAAAAAAGGACACATGGCATGGCAAGTATCATTTTCAGGAATACAATATGATAGAAAAAAACTTCAAGAACCAATTCGCAGTCTTGCTTTGCCACAGGAGAAGAACCGAGGATAACAGTGTGACTCGATGACTTTATACAGCTGATTATCGATCCCAGCTATGACAACAGTACCATGCTTGATTCTGCAGGCTGCCTATGAAGGCTGAACTACACAACTTTGCCTTGTGTTGTCTTTGGATCTGCAAAACCCTGACGACATTTTGTAGAGGTACTTTGGTAAGTACAGTTGCGTAACAAACTAAAAAGTACACAAGAATAAAATGGTTGAACGATCAACATTCTGCAGGCAATAGACACATAAGAGGGAAATGGCATGGTAGTCAATTACTCAGTTACTCAGTTCTACAACAATACTGCTAAGTCAAAGGGTTTACCTTGAACTAACTCAGTTGTCCAGATAATCTTATGCCACATGGTCAACAGGAAAGAAGCCCACGATATCCCTGTATTCTAGTAACACACTTCAACTTGCCGCTCTGAGCTAAATACAGCTGAAAGATACCTTCACTATCAAAAAGAGAGGAAAGGAAGAAATCATCAATGACACGGAATTAGTGACACAAGGGTACGTTCTGTATAACAGCATAAGGTAATCACCATAGAATCCAACAAAATAGCCAACACTGCCATGCTTCCTTGGCATTTGAGTTACACTGAGAACAAGATCAGCAGCAATGGCTATGCCTTAATTTTCCAATAATTCCATAATACCTGACCCATTGGCACAAGATTGCCAAAAGTCAATTTTTACAGCTTTAACGTATTGACAAGCAGAGATGGGGCATTTGGGCCATGCCTTTGTGGGCCGGCCTGAGGCACGGCCCAAAGCACGGCTTGGCACAAGGTGGGGCGTGTCCAGTAGGTCTGTCACTGTTCCTCGGGCCGTGTCGGGCTAAGGATCCGGGCACGGTGGGCGGCATGGCCCGGCACGGAGTCGGCACGGACAGCACGCCGACATCCTGCGGCACGGCGGCTCTACCGCGGGCCCGCGGTAGGGGCACGGCGGCCCGCGGCAGGGAGAGGAGCGAGGCGGGGCCACCACTACCAGTTGCCAAGGTCGTCGACGGCCGCCTGCCGCTGGCCGCGCCCATCGTGGAGGGAGGCGGTGGGGATGGGAGGAGGGGAGGCGGCGCACGGGAAGGGAGAGGGACTGAGGGAAGGGCGTGGCCGCGCAGTGCTACATGGAAATCATGGATTTTCTTACTCTATAAATATAAATTCAAAGCTTGCTGAATTATTCGATATGTTTGCAACCATGTAATGATGGAGATCCGGCTGATAGAGGAGGATCACAGCAAGATTATATTCTAACAATGTTAGTATAGCTTGTGCAGTGCAGACAAACAAACCACCGTGTTTATATTTCAGCTTCTATTTGATGACATCACACAAAAAAACACAAATAATAAATGCACATCTAGTTTCCCCTAGGAATAAACATTGAGTTGGCTACTTGACCCAATGAAGATATGCCATATCGAATTTTTTTTCATCTAGACCAATAACCATTCATCCATGGGCAGTAGGGATGGAACTGGTACGGATATTTTCCGACCGACCGACCGACCGAATTGATTTGGATGATGATTTGGATAGTTTCACAGATATCCAGTTGATTTCTCGGATAAGGATATGGATATAGATAATTTACATGGATACGAATACGGATATGAAACACTGATTATCCGATGGATACGGAATATCCGAGTTTTTGTTTGGATAATATCCGAATATGACATACGGATATTATCCGAATAACACATTAACAATTTAACATGTTTCACTGTTTCAGAGACTGGGGTCTGCATTGGATGACAAGATATAATGTGTTCATGTGTGCTAGATGCTAATTTGGAGATATTTGGGTAAAGGTGGTACAGAAATTGGCAAGTGGCGTTTCAGGAGGGCTACTTAGGATTCAGCAGCATATGCCAGCTGCAAATCATTTGGTTCAATTATTGCAATGGGGTACATTGTTATTCGCAGAGTCACATGTATGACAAGCTAGGGATAAAAAGGCAAAAAAAGACATACAAATATATTTCTTTTGGAATTTTGAATTTAAATTTGGACCAATTTTGGAAAAAAACTGAAATTGGATTTTAAAATATCCGACTAATATTATTCGTATCCATGTTGATTCCGATCCGTATTCGATCTGTATTCGTAACCGATATTATCCTGTATAATTCGTATTCGATTCTGTATTCGAAACTATTCGTATTCGATTCTGTATTCGATAAAAAATACGGATACGGATATGAATAGGATAATATTCGACCGTATCCGATCCGATCACATCCCTAATGGGCAGCACCACTGCATGGCATAGGCAACACACCCAATGGCCCAGGTCAACATGCAGATCACATCAAGAGGAGAGGATGAAGGAGGAAGGCTTTCAACTAAAAACCACATGAAGAATGCATATAACAAGCCTCCTAAACACCATAACAGTAACTATGAAAGTGAAAACATAGTTTTTTTTATGTTAAATAGGGAAGTTAGAGACCTACAACTATATAACCCAAAATATACATAGAATCCCGTAATCTTAACTAAAATATATAAAAGCACAACGCTGATCAGTATGACACATCCAACTGTTGTCATCGTTTTCAAGAATGATAATGTTGTACCAAAAAAGTAATAATAAAAGAAGGCATGGTGAGTTCACAGAAGCATGTGCAAAACCCATAATTGATATTCTATTTACACAATTAGAAACAAGAGGGAACTATTTAACTGGCTTGGAAGTAGATTTTCGGTTAAGTATGAATTTATTTTTCATGGAAGTGTAAGTCAGTGTACCTGTAGGTTGTATAATCCAATTCACACTAAAAAGAGGTTGAGCATTGGATTACCTGTAGGTTGTATAATCCATTTCACACTAAAAACAGGTTGAGCATTCTCATGAATCCATAGTCCACAGAACACATTGATCAAAGTATCAAACAACTAAGAAGAAGATAAATCCCTAGTTTACAGAGCTAAACAACTAAAAGATTTCTCATGAAAACCTGAAAGACGAAAGCACATGGAGAAGATCACTGACCTGCTAATAGATAACAGCAAGCTACAGCACAACAATGATCCTTGTGTGCGTGTCTCTGTAGCATAAGTCCAAAGAATACCCAATAATTACACAAGTCTAGTACAATGACATGGTGTTAACCCATGTAAGAACAAAGTCTCCACATCGGCGGACCAGAGTAGCATGCTTGTTGATGGTCTAATGGACCTCCCTTAGTCTTGTCCCAAACAAAACGCCAAGGCAGAAATATTCTTGACCATGGCAGAGTTGAGCACTTTGACCATAAATCCGGAAAATATAATCGAGAATTTACAACTTCAGTAAGAGAATTTTAGTGACGAGCACGTACTAATCTGGAGGAGGTAATGTTCTTTGATGTTAGTGATGTTCAGATTGATAAGGCTGAAGAACAAAGGTATGCCACTAGTGGTCGTGCTTGCTGGAGCAGTCTCAAAGTCGGAAGAGGCTAGCCGTGCGGCTGCAGGCACCCAGCTGCCGTCGCCTCCAAGTCCGTCGTCGACATCAATGCCGAAAGTCACCGTTCCTGCTGCCCTGAGGACGACGAGACGGCCTGTCGTGCTATGCCGTGCCGGTCTGACTTGCCTTCGATGAGCTCAGGTATAACTTATTTGCGCTTCGTACCGTACCGGCCTAGGTACAACCTATTTATACTATTGCGACGAAATGAAAGGACCTGAAGGCGCACGGAGCAGAGGCAATGTAACACCTCGGCATCTAGTGTGCCTGAATATTACCAAACATAGATTTAACAACATCTAAAAATCTCAAATAAAGATAAATTACAGCAAAAGAGCAAATGCTAGAACCGAAAATTTCGGCAGCATCTCCTTTGTTTATCCATGATTCGGAGCAACAACAAAATATCACATGATATATCATAACGGAAAAACATCCAAAGCAGCAATAACAGGTGATATAACGGCAATTTAAGTCTAACATAATGAATTTAACCACTCCATGAACCAAATCGAAGTAAAGGATGTAAACAAGCACATGAACAAATCATAATCCTAGTTTCATCACACTAGATTCACGATCACAAATCCGAAAGGTAAATATTGTCTAATTGTGTGGAAATTATGTGATGATGTGTCGCTAAGCCCCTTTCCCGCGTGTCGGTGTCAAGGAACCTAAGAAAAATAATATAAACACAAGCGTGAGTTTATCACTCAGCAAGTATATTGCAATGGACTGAAAAGAACAATTCAATGCCAACATCATCACATACCATGCTTAACATCATGATCAAGCCATAAATCTATATACAATATCATATCCATGTCTCAATCTCATTGTACTCATTTCATTAACAACATCATGTATGCAATGCAATGCAATGCGATGCACATGTCTCCTCGAAGCACATACCGGTATTGCTGAGTGCACACCCGTCGGCGTGCACACTCTTCCCCCTTCCATCCCGAAGATGGAGGGTGCCTACTCCTCGCTTCCACTCACCACGTGGGTGGAATCACGAGGTAGGTCTTACAACCATGGCGCTCCGGATTAGTCATAACTTTCTCACCGACCTTATCGGACTAGTTATGACGTTCTCACCGACCGGGCCAGTTTTTATGTCATGTATGCAACATATGCCATAAACATAAACAATTAACCATTGCATAGCATCATAAAAGACCATTTTCACCATAACATGGGCAAGCAATAATCATGGCAAGGTAGCATATCATGAAAACAAATTGCATCTAGTCAAGTCTAGTAACATTCAACACGATACCCATTCTAATACACTTGCCTTAACCTCGGGCGACGGATTGGCAAGAGGTTGAGGGCACTCCCGGGGTCACACCACCTACACATAAGTACCACATACTCAAAACGTGCCCACAAAACAGTACATACTCGCTCATCTACCCCGATTACGCAAACTACTCCCGAAAACGAAAAACAGAGAATCTGTCCCCCCGGGACAGCAGACTTCAATCTTGCATAACTTGATTTCTAGGTGTAACATCCCTGAATTAATTAAATAATAAAAATAAAATATTAAAATGAAAATTTGATTTATTATTATCTTTCTGCAAATCTAAAAGCTTTTGTTAAGAAGACAATTGAATTCCTAAATTTAGAGAAGGAAAAAGTTATAGAAGAAAGTGGTAAGAAGATAAAGTTCCCTAACATAAATCTTGAATACTAGATTAATCTTGAGAACTCTTTGACTAGTCAAAGAGAGTAGTGTGAACACCCTTGAACTATGAATGATCGATTTTAATTAATAACTTTGATTAGAGATAGTACATCAACAGATAAAGTGAATTCATTATCATTCCTGATCCAAATCATTCATTACATGAGTTTAAACAACAACATTGTTTATTGATACACCGTAGTTTACATTTAAAAAAAAAGGAAATACAAAGATCTTTACAATGGCATACAACAGTTATATGGAATACAACTCTTACAATCATTCGATTACATATGCAATTACAATTACCACTCACATAACTATCTAATTACATATCTGGTTACAAACTACATCTCAAAAAGTAAAATACAAAACTATAAACTACAGCTCCCGTGCAGACTAGACCTGTATTGTTAGACCTGCATAATCAACTGCATTTGTATAAGTATGAGAATAAAATAAATGCAATAAATTAAGGACAATAAATAAATAGAAAAGGAAAAGGATTGCCGTCAGCTAATTAATTGGTTGAATCGCTCAGTGAGGTACCCTAGATTGTCCGGGGGCCAATCTGGCTCCTCTCGCGATTAAGTTTTGCATCATTCGGCATTACACAAACCTGTTAAACCGTAGACGCGAGTATTCAGAAAATATCGCGAGGTAGAAATATTTTACCACAGTAAAACAGTAGAACCTCAGTGAGTAGAGATAAAGCCAGGCAACAAAGACTCCACGAGACAAAGACAACCCAATCCAGAACCCACCGAAACCTCCAGGACCTTGAGGTGATAAGGTAAAGCCCAACCGGGTGTTCCAGAACCAGCCACGGCATCACAGCTGAACCCAGAGCAAACACAGCCCAAGTCGACAGCCATAAGGGTGTCATTTGGGCCACAAGATTTAAAGTATTTTATATGATTAAGATAAGGCAATCTCAGCCGAAACCTCTAGGACAACACCCAGCCAGCTAAGTACGTTGGTCAAGGCAAAGACCAAGGCACATGAGCAAAGTTACCAAGCCATTTCATCCACCCAACCGAGATCTCCAGAACATTGCAGACCAAAGCAAGAAACAACAGGGAACCAGGATAAAGCAGTCAAACCGAAGAACCCAGGGCAAATAGCCAACCGGCTACTTAGATCACAAGACTCAGATCAATGCACTGACAAGATAAATAAATGAGCATTTAAACCAGCCGTAAGGACCCAGCCACTAGGCTCCATTTTCACACCCTATTACAACATCCCCTACCGAGGACTATATAAGTCACCCAAGCCCTCATATCACTATCAACATCCATACAACTCAAAGAAAGTCTCAGGAAAGCCATCCAAGTAAACCCAGAGAAGGGAACATTCAGAAAGACTAACACCGAACCAGCAAGGAGGAGGAAGCCAAGAAGGCCAAATCCCAGGAATAGGGTGAAGGAAGATCAAGCCTCAAGCTGCACAGACATCCAATCCTTCCCTTCCAGATTTCATCTCAGAGCACATCCAAGTAAGTCCTAGCCAATCCTCCCTTGTAGGGTGGTGTAATAGAGACAGCAAGAACAAAAAGGACTAGAAATCAAAATGGAATAGATAGTAGAAGTAAGGATGGCCTAGAAGCAAAGATAGACAGTAAAGGGGCTAGAAGAAGTTTTGGTCTCAGTATTTAGGAGTAAAGCATGCAAGGGTTGCATCATGTCCATCTTTAGCCAAATATACTCCCCCGGCGTACTGACTTTTAGAATGGACATAGATACCATCCAACTTGCAATTAATCGAAAAGAATCTTACATCACAGACCCAGAAAAGGCAATCAAACCCCATAGCATAGCATCATTTCATCATTTGCCATGTAAAGAACTCAGCAAAAGCAACTAGTAATATACTAGGCCTTAAGTATTCCAAATACTGGTGTTGCTTAGTATCAAATCATTATCATCTACTATGCAACAAAGTAATCTAAGCCACTACCATCATGCCTAATTAAGTATTCAGGAAAAGCAATCAGTGGCATAGCATCACATTATCATTTATCATGCCAGTAGAATATTAAAGCAACCATTGTCCTCATGCTATGTCTAAGCATTCAAATACCCTCAATCTATTTAGCACCAATCTAATCATCGTTTACTAAATCCATTCATATGGCAAATCAGTGCAAGGGACCTCCAATTAATTCTTTAAGCAGCACAAACTAGAGAGTGATCTCAATACAATCGGATTCCCAACTAAATCATTGTAGTACATCATCAATCAGAGACGATATAATAAGCATTCCCATTTTCTTCTCAAGATCAGTTAAACCGATCTGCAGCAGATCATCATAAGCACACCACAGATCGGATAGAGGCAGAAGAATTTCGGGACTAGCTTCCAACATCATGAAACTATAATATCAAGCATCATGAAATCATTCCCCAACCGCAGTCAAGATTCGGCAATTAGAGGATACCAAACCCTAGATCAAACCGAGCCAACACTAGTCGGCGCAAAGACAAATAGAAAAGGGGGAAAATCGGCATCCAGAGAAAATGGAGGAGGAGGTAAGGAATTAGGGTTACCAACCCTAATTAAGAAAATGGAGAAGGAGAGGAAACCAAACCGTAGGGGAGGAAGGAAGAGCCGGTGGAGTCGGTGTAGCGACGGTAGAGGCGACGCGGTTGCCCGGGACGGTGTAGGCCAGAGACCAACCGAGCCGGGAGGAGGACGAGCCAGAGAAGTCCGGAGAAGGCCGGCGGCGCCGGGCGAAAGCCAGTCCAGGGCGCACGAGGTGAGTGCCGAACGGGGGTCAGTGTGACACTATGTTTTGGTGTCACATTACAAATTGCGAAATTAGAGAAGAAAATCTTACGGCTTGAGGTTTACTCGCGTTTTTGGGCCTTTTGAAGCGTTGTGACACCACGGAGTGTCGTAACCTTATTTAACGTGCATGATAAGGTTAATAACATTATGAGATGTGGAATTAAGGTTAAAATTATAGGATATGGAGGTTAATAGCTTTTCCGGGGTTTTGGGCCTTCCCGGGGGAGTTTGGGCCTTGGTGGGCTTTGGTGGGCTTTGGTGGGATGGAGTAGGTCTCCGTAACGGACTAGGTTTGGGTGTGGGGGCTGGTAAAAGGGCTCCCCACCAGCCCTTGGGGCGTTCACCCCTGCCCCATGCGCCCCTAATCCTAGCCGCCACCCTTCCTCCTCCCTCCACCTCCTAGCCGCCCCATCTCTTGCCCCCATGGCGCCCCCATTGCTCCCCATTGCACACCACCTCTCTTCCACCCCCCTTGCTGCCCTAGGGTGACCTCCCCACCCCTGCATCCTCATGGATCCATCCGAGGAGCGAGGAGCGAGGAGCGAGGTGCGAGGTGCGAGGAGCGAGGAGATCGATTGGAGTTTTCGTGCGTCGGGCAAAGGTATGATCATGGGGATCCTCGGGGATGAGCTAGGTACTGTTATTAGGGAGTTTACCAAGTTTTTTGATCAATTGGAGGCGCTGGATTTGAGTAATTTGGGTTAGATCTAGATGTTGCCACGTTTCTGTTATCGGGCAGATTGAGCAGTCGAGCTAGGGTTCGCGTTTTCGCAAATTTAGAGTTCGAATCTGACTGTACGGACTTTTAATAAGTTGTAGATAATTTCATTATCTTTCCGTGCATATAAAGAACGTTAAATTCCGCTCAGCCGTTTGAAAGTTATGACTGTTTTACCCAGTGTATTAAAATCTGTGACGTAATTGGAACAGATCACGGTAATCTGTAGATTAGACGACATTAGAGTCCGAATCAGTCTTTCCATATACCTAGAGAAAGTTGGGAAATTTCCTAAGCTACGCGAGGATGTACTCGTTTAATTGATTCGGTGTCCCATAACTCAAGTTATGCTTTTTGCAAGGCTGCTGTCCCGTCGGGACAGAACCTCTGTTTTTAGGTTTTGCGAGTAGTGGGCAATGTCGGGTTAGATGGGGTTTTGCGTACTGTTTTGTGGGCATGATTGTGAGTGTGTGATGCCTATGTGCAGGTGGTGTGACACCGGGAGTGCCCTCGACTTCCCACAAATCCGTCGCCCGCGGTTGAGGCAAGTGTGTTGTAATGTATAGCGGATTGTAGGTTGCTTGTTGATATTGGATGAAAGATTGAATATTTGCTATGATCACTTGCCTTGCTTGCTGTTTTCGAATGATATATTGAGTATGATTATCATGATATGATGCTATGTGTCTATACTTATCATGATTCGATGCCATGTGTAATATTTGTCATGATGAGATGCCATATGTTTATGTACATGTGAAATATGATAATTGGCATAGTTGCATGCATGACATGAGATGGGGCAATGGCGGTGAGAAAGTCATTAACTAATCCGGGAAAGGCCGGTGAGAAAGTTATGACTAGTCCGGAACGCCATTGAGTAAGACCTACATCGTGATTTCATTCACGTGGTGAATGGAAGCGAGGAGTAGGCACCCTCCATCTTCAGGATGGAAGGGGGGAGAGGGTGCACACCGACGGGTGTGTACTCAACCATACCGGTATGAGTTTCCAAGGAGATATGAGCATAACATTGCATTGCATTGCATTGCAATACATATTTAATGATGATGATGTTGTTATGTGCTCAAGTATGAGATGTTATATGTGATGTAAGGTATTATTGTCTTGTAAATGATCTTGTTGTCCATTACAATATGCTTGCTGAGTTTTCGAACTCACGCTTGTGTTTTATGTTGTTTTTAGGTACTTTGAGATCGGTATGCGGGAAAAAGGGGTTTAGCTACACTTCTACACGTAGCTCCACCATCATAGTCCATAATTAATCACTTGGAGACATGATATTAAGAGTTGTGCCTTAAACTTAATGTATGGTTTAATTTAGCATGCTTGTGATTCCTTATTTGCTTGGTTATAGCTTATGAAGTGGTTGAGCATGCTTTTATTGGCGTAATTTGATGATATATCCATTTATGTTGATGTTTTATTTGTCGTGTGCTATGACATATCTTGCCATGATATTGATATTGTGTTAATTCATGTTAAAACAAAGGAGATGCTGCCAAAATCTCGGTTTTTAGCATGTGCGCCTTTGCTGGAATTTATGTTTAATTGTGGTATTTAGATGTTGTTTAGCTTATGTTTGGTAGCATTCAGGCATATTAAATGCCGGGGTGTTACAGTCAGGCGACGGAGGAGCCAGGCCAACGTCGCCTGCCTCGAGCCGAACGGCTGGATCGGCGGGGGGGACGAGCCTAGGACCAGATTGAGGGAGAGCAGAGAGAAATAAGAAATGGGGAAAGAATCTGGAGGAAGACCCCAGAAGAGAGAGAGAGCTTCGGTCGACCGAATAGGCAAGGTAGAGAAAAAGGAAGAATAAAAGGAAAAGGAGAGGATAAGAAAGAAAGAAATAAGAATTGGGAGAAGAAGAGGAGAAAAATAAATAAAATGAATAAATGAATACATATATTCTTTGTTGAGGATTGAAATCATTCTAGATAATTAAAATTTAATTAATCCTCATATTATTCTTATCCGATGCATATTTAGATGTGATTAAACCCAAATACAATCCCTTGATTTATAAAACAAATTTTAAGTCTACAAAGTCTCAATTATTCCAAATGTACATGTGTACATAGACATTTCGTAGTTTGTTAAAGATAATTAAACCCTTATAATATATGTACTTAGAATATAATCACAGTACATGTGAGTAAACATACATATTCAACTAGTTATATATATACAATCTATAAAACATAATTATTCCATGCTGCAAAGATGAGTATATCTAATACTAATCTAATTTGTTCTCATAGGTAAACTAAACCTTATGCCTATTGTACATTTAGCCTCTGGTCGTTTATACTCCCATTTAATAAATAAAACATTAACAATAGATTTCAATACCTGTAAAAATCGACCTTGGAATATTCCCTAAGGCATGATTATCTTAATAAACACATCGATTACAATATGCTCGAAGATTGACGGCTCTAACGATAACTCACAATCAAAACTTGCCAGAATCTTACTCAACATTGAAACACAAAGCACTCACATACGGCCTCAGCACGACCCAAGCGGTAGGATAAATCCTCAAACAGACCACAAAAGAAAACGATCTCACACTCCTCATTTCATACTTTCCTTGGCACTAGAATGCCCGATCCCTTTAACCAACGCTACTCTCCAGAAGAACACGGTACCAACCTCTAACTCCAACTTTAGATCACCCTTCAGCTCTCACGTGCAAAAAATTGCTTTCACACCTCAACCTCTCTACTGTGGTTCGACATAATCAAGACGACGCGAACCAAGCGGGACACATCACTCCAAGACTAACAACTGCTTGAACAAACGGGGTTAAAACCTTGCAAAAGATTGATCTTTTACAACAAGGCGTTACCCACCGTTACCATCGAAGAAAAAGCCTACTTTATAACCAGGGTCCTTGAAACCCGCAAAAACAATACAACCGAGCAATCCACTTCGGTTGACACAACTCGCTCAAAGATCGACGACAAAAAGATCCAATACACTTCGAAAAGGAAAAGCAATTACTAGCAACTACCAAGTTGTGACACTACGGTATGGTGTGACATTTTAGAATGTGAAATTAGAGAATAAAACCTTTCGGCTTGAGGTTTACTCGCGTTTTTGGGCCGTTTGAAGTGATGTGTCACCACGGAGTGTCGTAACCTTTTAAATGGTGCATGTTAAGGTCAAAAACTTTATCAAATATGGTATGGCAGGTTAAAACCATAAGGTATGGAGGTTAATAACGTTTTCGGGCCGTTTAGGCCGTTTCTGGTTTTGGGCCTTCCCGGGGGAGTTTGGGCCTTAAGTGGGCTTTGGTGGGATGGAGTAGGTCTCCGTAACGGACTAGGATTGGGTGTGGGGGCTGGTAAAAGGGCTCCCCACCAGCCCTTGGGCGTTCACCCCTGCCCCGTGTGCGCCCGTCCCCCCACTTGCCCTTGCCCTAGCCGCCTCCCTCCTCCCTTGGCCGTGCGCCTCCCCCTCCCTTGCCCCTTTGCTCCCCACCTCTCCACCACCTCTCCTCCACCCCTTGCTGCCCTAGGGTGGCCACCCCACCCCTGCACCTCGTGGAATCATCCCGTGGAGCGAGGAGCGTGGAGCGTGGAGCGAGGAGCGTGGAGCGTGGAGCGAGGAGCGATCCGCGAGGAGATCGATTGGAGTTTTCGTTCGTCGGGCAAAGGTATGATCATGGGGATCCTTGGAATTGATCTAGGTACTGTTATTAGGGTGTTTATCAAGTTTTTAGATCAATTGGAGGTGCTGGATTGGAGTAATTTGGGTTAGATCTAGATGTTGCCACGTTTCTGTTTTCGGGCAGATTGAGCAGTTGGGCTAGGGTTCTAGTTTTTGTCGATTTAGAATCTGAGTCTGTCCGTACGGATGTTGAAGAAGTTGTAGATAATTTAATTATATTTCCGTGGACATAAATCACGTTAAATTCCGATCAGCCGTTTGAAAGTTATGGCTGTTTTACAGAGCGTGTTAAAATCTGTGACGTAATTGGAACAGATCACGGTAATCTGTAGATTAGACGACTTTAGAGTCCGAATCAGTCTTTCCATATACCTAGAGAAAGTTGGGAAATTTCCTAAGCTACGAGAGGATGTACTCGTTTAATTGATTCGGAGTCCCAGAACTCAAGTTATGCTTTTTGCAAGGCTGCTATCCCGTCGGGACAGAACCTCTGTTTTTAGGTTTTGCGAGTAGTGGGCAATGTCGGGTTAGATGGGGGTTTGCGTACAATTTTTTGGGCATGATTGTGAGTGTGTGATACCTATGTGCAGGTGGTGCGACCCCGGGAGTGCCTTCTACTTCCCGCCTTTCTGTTGCCCGTGGTTGAGGCAAGTGTGTTGTAATGAATATGTGTTGTAATGAATAACGAATGTTATGTTGCTTGTTGAGACTAGATGAAAGATGGATTTCATGATATGATCAATTGCCATGCTTTAATGTTTTCCTATGATATGATGAGTATGCTATGATGCCATGTGTTAAATATACAAGTTTATGATGATGATGGCGTATTTGCATACATGACATATTACATGGCTCGGGCGGTGAGAAAGTCATAACTAGTCCGGGAAGGTCGGTGAGAAAGTTATGACTAATCCGGAAAGCCAATGAGTAAGTCCTACATCGTGATTCCATTCACCGCGGTGAACGAAAGCGAGGAGTAGGCACCCTCCATCTTCGGGATGGAAGGGGGGAGAGGGTGCACACCGATGGGTGTGTACTCAACCATACCGGTATGAGTTTCCAAGGAGACATGAGCATTGCATTACATTGCATACATAATGATGATGATACTGTTAAGTGTTCATGAATGAGATGATATACATGATGGGTGATGTTATTGCCATGATATTGTTCTTGTTGTCCATTACAATATACTTGCTGAGTTTCGAACTCACGCTTGTGTTTTATGTTGTTTTTAGGTACTTTGAGATCGGCATGCAGGAAAAAGGGGTCTAGCTACACTTCTACACGTAGCTCCACCATCATAGTCCATAATTAATCACTTGGAGACATGATATTAAGAGTTGTGCCTTAAACTTAATGTATGGTTTAATTTAGCACGCTAGTGATTCCTTATTTGCTTCGTTATAGTTTGTGAAGTAGTTGAGCGTAGTATTTTTTTGGCGTAATTTGATGTTATGTCCATTTATGTTGATGTTATAGATGTCGTGTGCCATGTTATATCTTGCCATGATTGTGTTATTGTGTTAACTCATGGAAAAGCAAAGGAGATGCTGCCAAGATATCGGTTTTTAGCATATGTACTTTTGCTGGAATTTTTGATTAAATGTGGTATTTAGATGTTGTTTAGCTTATGTTTGGTAGCATTCGGGCATATTAAATGCCGGGGTGTTACAGTTGGTATCAGAGCGGGCTGTAGGTCCTTGGAATGTGTATTTTTAGTGTCATGCTATAGGGTACAACTAAAATGTGATGTGGAATAACTTAGAAACATGGCTTAGGTTGTTACTAAAATTTTGTCATAGGATAGCAACATTAAAACTTGCAAAAGTGGTATAACTAATCTAAAATTTGACACACATGGATGCACAGTAGGAAGGGTATGGGTATCGTTGTTTACGCTTAAATGTTGTATTTAAGCCTTGTTGCTAAATGCTATATTTGATATAGTACGTTGCTATGTCTATGAGATAAATGATTGAATTATTCCTGTTGTGGTGGTAAAAGTGGGGTTTTGGTGCCGAAGGATTTCGGCCACCTCTCTTATTTCATAGTAAGGGTGAGGTTTGACGGTGTGGCCGGTTAGCGCCACCACCGAAGAACTATTGACCCCTGTAGGAGAAGAGTGCTTATCCTTTCTGTCGTTGATCGGGTAGTTGACTGGAGTCAAATAGAAGAGTTAATGGTGGTTTTGTTCGTATGTTCTTTGCCGTTCTGACGGTCGGTGTTCTTTGCTTTTCTTGGCTTTAGTAGATTTGAATCAAATGAAAAGTGTTGGGTTTTCGCGGATCGTTCCGTATGCGGTGTGTGGTTTTGTCTTCCTTGGTTGAAGACGAAGAAGAGGAGACTAGTGTTGCGCTTCTTTTGGGCGCCTTTCCAGTTTTGATGCCTGTTGATTGCATTATGGGGAACAAGCATTCAATTTATCCCTGTGTTTGTCTTTCTCACGAGGTTAAAGGAGTTATTATGGAGTTGTGCGGACACTGGCTGTCAGGGCTGAAGTTCTGTGGCTTTGTAGTAGTGAGTGGTGTTTGATTCCGTTATTTTACTGGTTTAAGAAATCATCTTTGAAAAAAAAAAACCCCCTTCTTGTTTCGTGAAAGATTGGGGTTTGGTGCTAAGGTTTTATTTGCAAAGGTTTATTTGATTGGTTGGATCCCTCCAGTGGGAGTCTTGGAGATTGAAAAGTGTTTTGGAGAATTCTTTTGCATGACCAAGTTTGGGTTTGTCTCATTGCAATTTTGAGAGTCAAGTTTCCTTATGAATTTGGGGTGAGTTTTAAAACTAAAATGTTGCAAACAAAGAAAGTAGTCTTTTGACTGAAATCGTTTGTCCCTAGTAAGAATTGATGTTTAAGCATGTTATGTAGTAGGTAACAATGTGATTAATATCTCTAGCTTGTGAATAAATAGACTACTAGTGTTGTAGTTTACTCTTAGCGAGATTGATTGAATGCGTTAATGTACATGCTTGGAATCTGTTGCTTTGTCATAAAAGTACTTATGACCCCCGATCATGTTTAAAAGTTTTAAACCTGGATGCATAGTTAAAACATTAAGATGATGTAAACTGCCGATATTGTTAAAGAAACTTTGCTGGTTGTCTAAAGATGTTCTAATCTAATGGATTAATAGAGAGATTTAATCGTGTTGACTAGTGACTTTAATTTGGAAATTGATTAGAGTTTCTATTTATGTTGTCGCAAACCATTAGTATATTTGGAAGTATGCAGTTGTGTCCCTTCAATGCTAAGTATTAATATCAATTGAGAAGACATAATACTTATTCTTAATGATGTTGTTAAGGGCAGTGTTAATACTAGTATTCAATCTATTTTAAATAGTTGGAGTATGTTGTGTGGTGGTAATTTGGTTATCACCTATGTATAGGATAGCTAAAAGCAATGTGTTGATTGATGATAATCAAATTTTTGATATTGATGACTTAGTAAGTGGTGGTAGTTGTGTAGAATACTTGTTAGAAACCATTGATTAAATGGAGGGTATTGTAACCTGTGGTGATGGAGTGAACCATGGATAATTAACCTGATGTAGAGTTTTATCCTTAATGAATGTATGCCTTGGAATCCTAGCTATGAACTTTGTCTTGTAGAGATAATATTTACATGTTGAAGTCGTTGTTTAACTGAATAAGGTTCGGTTGTCGAGACGTGAATAGATAGGAGGTATGAAATTTATATGTTGATCTTGCTGAAAGATTTGTGGAAGTACTATGTTTCAAATTTAGAATAAGATGTATTATGATTCGGTGATCCGTGGGGACCATGTCATTATAGTCTTGGTTGGGTGCCTTTTTGATAAGCATCATAAACCCTTATTAAGAAATGTTGGGAATGGTAACTAGAGGAAGAATTTGTTGTGAAACTTTCGGTTGAATTGTGTTGGGGCTCCTCAGATAGTAAATAGTGATTATTGAAGTCTTTAATGGAAAGCGTAGTGGAGTACTAGAGATGGTTCCTTTCATGCTGAGCTGTTGTCTAAAAACCTTTGAAACTGGTTTGGTTGTTTGCCATCTCGGTTGAATGCTTTCGGTTGAGGTGTTCCTTATGTTGAGTTTCAGAGTTTCCCCAAAACTCGTAGTGGTTGGTGTCGACCTTTGGTTTTGGCGAATTTGTTTAGTTCGTGTTGTGAGTTTGAGTTTACATCCAAAAGTTTTTGAGTGGATCGCGCCCTTTCGCGTTCGCACTGATTTACCTTTGAAATTAATTTTAAAAGGAAGCAGATGGTCATAAAGGGTTGTGTTGGAAACTTTTGAGTTAAGCCCTTGATG
Organism: Rhipidocladum racemiflorum; assembly: GCA_036346355.1. Classification (NCBI taxonomy): domain Eukaryota; kingdom Viridiplantae; phylum Streptophyta; class Magnoliopsida; order Poales; family Poaceae; genus Rhipidocladum; species Rhipidocladum racemiflorum. The sequence continues at coordinate 76,135,335 of CM070579.1, forward strand.
TGTGCTGTTTGACTAGAGTTGGAGTCATTTGGAAAATGTGTCTGATGTGCGGATGTTTCACAAGTCTGGATTTTTATGAATGTTTCATAAGTGAATTTGGTTAGAGAAGAGTTTTCTTTTGGGATTGAGTTTCCCTCTCTTTTGATAAAATTTATGGCAGTTGTTTGCGCAGATGTCTAACTTTGGAGTCAATGTTCTTTTCCAAAACGTTGATCTTGGTTAAAATGCGATGTTTTGCAAAGTTTAGCTATCTATCGTTGGTGGGTTCTGATTTGATGTGGTGCCTTACTGTTAATTATGTTGCCGTCATAGTCTATATGATTTAGCGCAACCGTCAGTGTTATGGGTATTTCAATCATTTGATACCGAGGAAGAAGTTATTTGGTGAATGACTATTCGGTACCGTTGTTCCATGATGAATGAATGGTGAAAAGTAAACATGACATCGCTTTTACATGTTAAATGATAAAAGAGTCGTTGAGCTGTCGGTGAGAAAGTCATATATGGAGATATGACTAATCCGGAGTGCTCTGAAGAGTGTGCATTTATGTCATGAAACGAGATTTCCCTTGCTTTCTAGTATGAAAAGAAGCAATGAACAATTTCTGGTATGTTGGTTGTGATGTAGGGGATTTATGCTTCCTTTGTGATTTGGCTTGGATGTTGCCGAATTCTTTCCAAAATGGTTGTTAACGCTTTGGGTTTGAGTTGTTGTGTGTACACTTGGGCTTGATAGCTAAGTGTTTTTGTGTGAGGGCGAAACCCTCTTAAGAAAGGAACCAATTGTGGTTTGGTAAGGTTTTCGATCCTAGCTTGGGCTAGGTGTCGAACCTTAGTGGTATAAGGGTGGTTTGTGATGGAGGTTGATGATGTATGGGTTTAACCTTTACTAAGAGTAGCGATGGGTGGAAGTGAAGTTGACGGTAGATCGGTGATAATTGCCTGCCGTGAGCAGCTTGTCTTCACTAGTTGTTTTTGGGTTTGAGTCTTGCCTGGGAAAGGATGGAATAAAATGTTAGTATGATCGTGTATCGGAAGGGCTAGTGTGCCTTAATGAGTTATTCCCCTCGATGGAAACTTTCGGGAATGAAGAGAGGTCGTTAAAGGAATTGTGACTTCCTTTGATTATGTCATGTTGAGTTTAATGGAGTATGGTAGTCAGGGTGGTTGTGATAGAAGTATGAAGTGTTTGCCGTGAGGATTCGAGCGTTTTGGGTTGATGGAGCCCTTTGTGGTTGAAACGCAGATTCTGTTGGGGAATTGAAGTGAAGGTAGATTTGTGAGGGGTTGCCCTTAGTTGAGCTAGATCAACACTTTTTCTCTATGTGTTGGTTTTGGGAACTCGTTTGTTGTTTGTTCCGGTTTTAGTCGTTGTGTGAATGTTTTGAGCTGCAGAGAAGCCTTTTGTCCCTTGGGAACTTTGTTGTTGATTATGGCGTACTTCGGATTCGAGGTCAAATCCTGTTGAAGGGGGGACGAATGTGACACTACGGTATGGTGTGACATTTTAGAATGTGAAATTAGAGAATAAAACCTTTCGGCTTGAGGTTTACTCGCGTTTTTGGGCCGTTTGAAGTGATGTGTCACCACGGAGTGTCGTAACCTTTTAAATGGTGCATGTGAAGGTCAAAAACTTTATGAAATATGGTATGGCAGGTTAAAACCATAAGGTATGGAGGTTAATAACGTTTAGGGCCGTTTAGGGCCGTTTTAGAGTTTTGGGCCTTCCCGGGAGTTTGGGCCTTAAGTGGGCTTTGGTGGGATGGAGTAGGTCTCCGTAACGGACTAGGATTGGGTGTGGGGCTGGTAAAAGGGCTCCCCACCAGCCCTTGGGCTGCTCACCCCGCCCCTTGTGCGCCCTTCCCCCCCACTTGCCCTTGCCCTAGCCGCCTCCCTCCTCCCTTGGCCGTGCGCCTCCCCCTCCCTTGCCCCTTTGCTCCCCACCTCTCCACCACCTCTCCTCCACCCCTTGCTGCCCTAGGGTGGCCACCCCACCCCTGCACCTCGTGGAATCATCCCGTGGAGCGAGGAGAGCGATCCGCGAGGAGATCGATTGGAGTTTTCGTTCGTCGGGCAAAGGTATGATCATGGGGATCCTTGGAATTGATCTAGGTACTGTTATTAGGGTGTTTATCAAGTTTTTAGATCAATTGGAGGTGCTGGATTGGAGTAATTTGGGTGAGGAGATCGATTGGAGTTTTCGTTCGTCGGGCAAAGGTATGATCATGGGGATCCTTGGAATTGATCTAGGTACTGTTATTAGGGTGTTTATCAAGTTTTTAGATCAATTGGAGGTGCTGGATTGGAGTAATTTGGGTTAGATCTAGATATTGCCACGTTTCTGTTTTCGGGCAGATTGAGCAGTTGGGCTAGGGTTCTAGTTTTCGTCGATTTAGAATCTGAGTCTGTCCGTACGGATGTTGAAGAAGTTGTAGATAATTTAATTATATTTCCGTGGACATAAAGCACGTTAAATTCTGATCAGCCGTTTGAAAGTTATGGCTGTTTTACCGAGCGTGTTAAAATCTATGACGTAATTGGAACAGATCACGGTAATCTGTAGATTAGACGACTTTAGAGTCCGAATCAGTCTTTCCATATACCTAGATAAAGTTGGGAAATTTCCTAAGCTACGCGAGGATGTACTCGTTTAATTGATTCGGAGTCCCAGAACTCAAGTTATGCTTTTTGCAAGGCTGCTATCCCGTCGGGACAGAACCTCTGTTTTTAGGTTTTGCGAGTAGTGGGCAATGTCGGGTTAGATGGGGGTTTGCGTACTATTTTGTGGGCATGATTATGAGTGTGTGATACCTATGTGCAGGTGGTGCGACCCCGGGAGTGCCTTCTACTTCCCGCCTTTCCGTTGCCCGTGGTTGAGGCAAGTGTGTTGTAATGAATAACGAATGTTATGTTGCTTGTTGAGACTAGATGAAAGATGGATTTCATGATATGATCAATTGCCATGCTTTAATGTTTTCCTATGATATGATGAGTATGCTATGATGCCATGTGTTAAATATACAAGTTTATGATGATGATGGCATATTTGCATACATGACATGTTACATGGCTCGGGCGGTGAGAAAGTCATAACTAGTCCGGGAAGGTCGGTGAGAAAGTTATGACTAATCCGGAAAGCCAATGAGTAAGTCCTACATCGTGATTCCATTCACCGCGGTGAACGGAAGCGAGGAGTAGGCACCCTCCATCTTCGGGATGGAAGGGGGGAGAGGGTGCACACCGACGGGTGTGTACTCAACCATACCGGTATGAGTTTCCAAGGAGACATGAGCATTGCATTACATTGCATACATAATGATGATGATACTGTTAATTGTTCATGAATGAGATGATATACATGATGGGTGATGTTATTGCCATGATATTGTTCTTGTTGTCCATTACAATATACTTGCTGAGTTTCGAACTCACGCTTGTGTTTTATGTTGTTTTTAGGTACTTTGAGATCGGCATGCGGGAAAAAGGGGTCTAGCTACACTTCTACACGTAGCTCCACCATCATTGTCCATAATTAATCACTTGGAGACATGATATTAAGAGTTGTGCCTTAAACTTAATGTATGGTTTAATTTAGCATGCTAGTGATTCCTTATTTGCTTCGTTATAGTTTATGAAGTAGTTGAGCGTAGTATTTTTTTGGCGTAATTTGATGTTATGTCCATTTATGTTGATGTTATAGATGTCGTGTGCCATGTTATATCTTGCCATGATTGTGTTATTGTGTTAACTCATGGAAAAGCAAAGGAGATGCTGCCGAGATATCGGTTTTTAGCATATGTACCTTTGCTGGAATTTTTGATTAAATGTGGTATTTAGATGTTGTTTAGCTTATGTTTGGTAGCATTCGGGCATATTAAATGCCGGGGTGTTACACAAGTGGTCCGCTAATAATTTAATCAACCCTACCAAGGAACACATCAACGACACAGTTCTCCAAGAATGTTTGGATTGAGTTATACACAACCTTCCTTTACTCTTCACTTTTAAACTATTTACGATGAACTACTAGCCACACCAGATTTCTCTTACTAAAAAGGTTTCGCCCTCATATTTTTCCACTCAAAGGACCAAGACAAAGAGTACAATCATTGAGCAAGCTCAACCATAAACCATGAACCCAATTGATCCCCATGCATCAATTTGAATTCAATGCACTAACATTTACTTTGGAAAGAATTGGACAACATCCAAAGAGCCCACATTTTATTTTCCTAAGCCAAATTGCAAAGAAAACTAAAATCTCTTACACCACAGCCAAAATGCCATAATTTATTCATTATTTCTTTTCATACTAGAAAGGAATGGACATCTCGATTCATGACATGAATGTAAACTTTTCAAGAGCACTCCAGATTAGTCATATATCCCTATATGACTTACTCACCGACCTGGCTCAACGACTCTTTTATCATTAAACATCTATAAATGATGTCATGTTTCCTTTTCACCATTCATTCATCATGTAACAACACTACCAAATAGTCATTCACAGATGACTTCTTCCTCTGTATCACATGAATAAAACTCGAATAACATCGATGATTGCGCTAATTCATATAAATTATGACGGCCGCACCGTTAACAGGAAAACACCACGTCATAACACAACCCAACATCAATTGAAAGCTAAACTTGCAAAGCAACGCATTTCAACCAAAATCAACGTTTTTTTTTGGAAGAGAACATCAGAATCTCAAGTCAAGCATCTGCACACACAACCGCCACCAGTTACTCAAAGAGAAAGGGAAACTCATTTCCAAAAGAGAACACTTCACTAACAGAATCACTGATGAAACATCCATAAAAACCACCTTTTGAAGCACTGCAAACACCAAACACATTTTCCAAATAACTCCGACTCTAGCCAAATAGAGTTACAAATTAAATCTCAAGAGTTTCCAACACAACCACTATGTCCATCTGCTTCCTTTAAAATTTATTCCAAAGATAATTCAGTGCGAACACGAAGGAGCGCGATCCATTCAAAAACTTTTGGGTGCAAATCCATACTCATAGCATAAACTAAACAATTTAGCCAAAACCAAAGGTTCACACTAATCACTACAAGATTAGGGAAACTCTGAAACGAAACATAAGGAACACCTTGACTGAACGCCTTCAACCAAAATAGCAAACAACCCAACCAGACCATAAAGGTTTTTAAACACCAACTCAGCATGGATACAACCATCTCTAGTGTTCCATTATGCTTTTCATTAAAGACTTCAATTTTCACTATTTACTCATGGAAAAGCCCCGTCATAGTTCAACTAAAACTACATCACAAACTATTTCTCTTATTACCTTTCCCAACACTTATAAATAAAGTTTATGATGCTTATCAAAATCAGACATCCAACCAATACTACCTCACCCTGATCCCCACAGACAAACACATCATATAACATCATATTCTCAATTTAAAACATAATACTTCAACAAATACTTTAGCATGATCAACCTATCAATTTTTATACCATCCATTCATCAACTTTTCGACAATCGAAACTGATTCAATTAATCAATGTCTTCAACAAATAAATATTATTTCCACAAGACAAGATTCGTAAGTAAGTCTTTAAGACATACATTCATTAAGGATAAAGTCATACGTCATGATAATTATCCATTGTTCATTCCATCACAACACTTGCTCGACATATTGTCACACTTTATAATTTTCTCTATTTTTAACAATGGTTTCCAACAATTAACATCACTACAAAGTCATCAATATCAGTTATTTGCACAATCATAAAACAACAGCATTGATTTTAATTACCCTATCCAAAGGCTATAACAATTTGCCACTACACCTCATACTCCAACTATTTTAAGAGAACTTAATAAATTAGGCGATCACAATGCTCTTAAAACACCATTAACAACAAATCATATGCCTTCACAATTGACATCGATACTAGCATTGTAGGGACACAACTGCATACTTCCAAATATACTAGTAGTTTGCAACAACATAAACAGCAACTCTAATCAACCTCCAAGTTAAAGTCACTAGTCAACACGATTATATTAGACCTTCTTTAAACAAGCAGCAAAGTTTCTTTAACAATATCGGTAGTTTACATCATCTTAATGTTCTAACTATGCATCAGAGCTTAAAACTTTAACCAATATCGAGGGTCATAAGCACTTTTAAAGAAAAGCGACAGATTCTAAACATATGCATTAACACATTTAATCATTCTCGCTACAGAGTACTCTACAACTCCAGTAGTCTATTTATTCTCAAGCTAAAAATAACAATCACATTGAATTTGTTCCAACTCACAAAATTAGCTTAGCAATACGTCAATCCATAAACCACATTAGTACATACTACATGGCACGGACACAAAACTTTCTAAACACTTTCATGGCTCACCTACTCTTGACCAACAGGATGCAACCCAGCTTAAAAAAAATAACCACAGCTCAGGAACACGAACGAACACCGATAAACAATTTCTCCTTTCCAAGCAGGGAATGAAACAAAACTCCAACAAAAATGCAGGAGAGCACAACTCTCAAATTTCCAACTGTGATAGCCAAAACTCTTCAAGAAAACGCAAGTCCTACAACTTCCAAGAAGGAAGTCGGATGCACCAGTGAAAACCAAATGTTCAAGCACATCTTTTCCGATAAAGATTCAAACTTAACTCCACCCAACACGAGGTCTGCACAAGGGGAAACTCCAACACTTTTCTTAGGAGAACAACCACCACATAAGTTTCCTCCCCAAGACCACAATAACCAACAAAACCAGGTGTCAAAACAAAAATTGCGACCAAAAGACACGCAACACACAACTCTTCTTCTTCGGCTTCAACTAAGGAAGACAAAACCACAAACCACCTACGGAACAATCCGCGAGAATCCCACACCCAAACACTTTTCTTTTGATTTCAATCAACTAAAACCAAGAAAACCAACCAAAACCGATCGTTAGAACGGTAGAGAACATCCGAAGGTATCCACCACCAACTCTTCTATTTGTCTCCAATCAACTACCCGATCTACGACAGAAAAGGTAAGCACTCTTTCCTACAGGGGATTAATAGTTCTTCGGTGATGGCTCTAACCGGCCACACCGTCAAACCACACCCTTACTATGAACAAAAAGAGGTGACCGAAACCCATCTGCACCGCAACCCCACTTTATCACAATAACAAGAACAATTCAATCAATTCTCTCAATAACGTAGCAACATACATTATCACATAAAGCATTCAACATCAAGGCTTAAATATAACATTTAAGTGTAAAGCAACGATACCCATACCCTTTCCTACTGTGCATCCATGTGTGTCAAATTTTAAATTAGTTATTCCACTTACACAAGTTTTAAGACAAAATTTTAAGTACAACCTAAGCCATGTTTCTAGGTTATTCCACATCAAAATTTTAGTTGACCCTATGCTATTTCACTAGAATACGTGTTCCAAGGACCTACAGCCCGCTCTGATACCAACTGTAACACCCCGGCATCTAGTGTGCCTGAATGTTACCAAACATAGATTTAACAACATCTAAAAATCTCAAATAAAGATAAATTACAGCAAAAGAGCAAATGCTAGAACCGAAAATTTCGGCAGCATCTCCTTTGTTTATCCATGATTCGGAGCAACAACAAAATATCACATGATATATCATAACGGAAAAACATCCAAAGCAGCAATAACAGGTAATATAGCGGCAATTTAAGTCTAACATAATGAATTTAACCACTCCATGAACCAAATCGAAGTAAAGGATGTAAACAAGCACATGAACAAATCATAATCCTAGTTTCATCACACTAGATTCATGATCACAAATCCGAAAGGTAAATATTGTCTAATTGTGTGGAAATTATGTGATGATGTGCCGCTAAGCCCCTTTCCTGCATGTCGGTGTCAAGGTACCTAAGAAAAACAATATAAACACAAGCGTGAGTTCATCACTCAGCAAGTATATTCAGTACTAGAAATCTAACTTTTACCGGGGATGGAAAAACTGTCGGGTATCAGCAAAAACCGTTGGCCACTTACATGGCCGAGTGTATACCGTCGGGAAACTCCCCTCGGCAAAAACTTGTCGGCCATAGGTGTAATGGCCGACGGTACCTTCGGCCATTTGATTTCCGTTGGTTTACATGGCTCTCAGTGATTAAGTACGCGAGTGGTTTCTTCACCGTTGGGATGCATGTTTGCAAGAGTTTGACCTCTCCGTCGGGAAATAGGAACGCTCGGTTATAAAATGGGCGAAGGTTTACAAAACCATCGGAGATGTATTTGATGTCCGTTGTGCCTCACCGTCGGCCTAAAAGCACCGCTCGGTTACAAAATTAGTGAAGGTTTGAAACACCATCGGAGAGTTATTTGCTGTCCGTTTTGCTTCACCGTCGGGTATTAGGAATGCTCGGTTATAAACTTGGTTAAGGTTTAGTCACCGTAGGAGATTTATTTTCCCTCTGGTTTACGAAACCTTCGGCTAATGGTAACCCTCGCAAATTGTTTTACCAACGGTTGTCACAACTGTCGGCAAATATATTGCAATGCGTTTTTAAACCATCGCTCATTATTGCCCCTCGATAAAGATTTAAACCGAGGTACCATTAAACGCTCAGCAAATGATGTAGCAACGCTCAGCAAATGATGTAGCAACGCTTAGCAAATGATTTTTTTTTCAATAAAAAATTTCCTTAAAATGCACGAATTAATTGATGCCATATACAAAGAGAAATATAATTTATATGACCATCGAACATTGCCATATGTCATACAACTAATAGAACCATATATATTGTTTAGATAATATCATCCATCGACACAAATAATAACCACCTTACAAGATGTCCTTAACTAATAGCAAAATATTGCAAACCATAAGATAAACAACGAACACTAAAACTTAAACTCCAATATGCCACAAATAGTCAGTCAACATGACAGTCATCCATAGGTTCTCCCATGCTGTAATCACCATCAGTGTCATCTTCACCTCCTTGTCCTGTAGGATTGTTGTCGCTGCCTTCTTGACCACAAACACTCTGTAGCAATGGTGAGAATATGTTAGTTGTTAAGCAATATAAGTACAAATCTACTATTTAATATCTTTTATTTTCATTAAACCTTCACAAGAATATTTTTAAAAATACATTGCTAACCTTGTCATGACTGTCATGATTATCCCTGTCTTGTTCTTCTATAAATCACTAGAAGATGGTTCGATTTGTCTTGATGGTCCATCATTTGAGCGTCTATGACTTAAACGTCCACTCATCCTGGAAGTACATGATATAATAATTATGGTACTGAAAAAATCATATATTAAAAAATACAACTATTTGATGTTGAAATAAAATGGCACCAGATTTAATAATGTAAATGCCCTAGAGATAGTCAACGAACATGTATGCTAAAATAAAATGGCACCAGATTTAACAATGAGATGTTTGGTCAATGAATACCACAGATGTTGCCTTCATTGAGAAATCTTTGCAATTAGCATGCTAGCAGAAATTACAGAACGAAAGAGAAGTGCATAACTCATTTTGATTTCCTAGTTAAGAAATAATACCAAAATACTTTAAAACAGCAATACTTCTCTCACATATTATGTACGTTCAACTGTCAACTAGGCAAGTCTTTGCATATTGCGGTGGTAATGCATATGAGCACATGGATCATACATTGATGTCGCCCAGGCTTGTTCTACCACTGCGTGCATCAGGAATTGCCGATGAGGAGAACCTGTGATATCTGTAGTTCTCCTGCACCGCCTGCCACGCAAGATGCGGTGGGATGGAGGATGCCGCTGCTTTGATACCAAGTAAAACAAACTACAGAGAATCAAAGTCTAAACCAGTACCTAATCGCTGTCGCCGCACCTTGGGCACCCTGTGTCGTAGCCATGCATAGACTGGTCCTTGACATCGCCGTCGCAACGCCGCAGTCCTAGCCGAGGAAGGATATTTTGTCTTCTTGTTTTGTTTGGATCTGGAAGATTGAACTATGGAAAGGATTTGATTGTGCGCTAAAAATAAGGAAACCAACTCAATCTACGCATGTATCGTGCTATACCTGGAAACTAACTCCACCCACGTTTGTTGCTTCCAGCTTTAAAAGCATAGTTATCCTTACTTAAAAAAGGTACTATATTTTTTCCTTTCACAATATGCTTGCAGTGTAGCTGGTATGATTGACCTGTTATATTCAATAGGTCATGAGTTCGAGATCTTCACAAGCACCTTTTTTTTAAAAAAATCATCAAGTGAATGTAGTATTCTGTATGGTTGCCAACAGTTCAATATGCTATCACATACCAAAGTATACTCTATTGCTTTTGTCATAAGACCACTCGTTGCCTGTTACTTCAGAACAAAAAGCATTCACAACACAAAACTCCTCACATTTTGAACAGGCGACAAAAACAGCAACACAAAAAATACGGTAACTTCAGAACAGAGCAAAATTGAAAGGATTTTTTTGGTGCTCAACCTCTGCACCAAAATATAATTGTATAATTTTAATTATATAATTGAAAGGATTTTATTATATAGTTAAAATTATTTATTGATTAGTTCATTATGATTCTGATAAAATATAATTGTATAATTTTAATTATCCGTTCATTTGTTCTCTACTGTAGTCTCAATTTATGATAGATACGTTAAAATCCATTGCAGATTCATAAAATATAGATAAACAAACATATATATTGCTACTCATATATGGTCATATGGGCATTCAGGGTATCATATACATTACGAAGATACTAGAGCCATTTATGTAGCACGCACCTTAAGATTAGTTGATTAAGAAAGGCTTAGGTATATCAGTTAATGGAATGACACTACTTATGCAATAAAACGTATTGTGTTAGTAAAAAAAATTAATGTCAATAAATAGGAGCTAGCGACTACTGGGCTCTACATGTGCGGTACAAATCTTTTTCCACTTGAAAGAAGCATTAATTCAGCAAAGAAAGGCATTATACTATTTTTGGCTACATACCATGATATCCATCAACTGTGCAACGAATAGTACGCTACACACTCATGGTAACATTGGCCGAGTGTAAAATATCCACCCATTGCAAATTCTTTACCCTGTCGGCAAGGGCTTGCCCTCGCCGAGTGTTTTATTTACACCCTCGGTCATTTCATGCATTGGCCGAGTGTAAGATTTGTACACATGGTAAATTTTGTACCTCGTCGGTAAATGCTAACATTGGCCGAGTGTAAAATAACCACCCATGGAAAATTCTTTACCCTGTCAGCAAAGGCTTGCCCTCGCCGAGTGTTTAATTTACACCCTCGGTACATGTGTTCCCCGTCGGTCATTTCATGCAATGGCCGAGTGTAAGATTTCTACACATGGTATATTTTGTACCCCGTCGGTAAATGCTTACATTGGCCGAGTGTAAAATATCCACCCATGGTAAATTCTTTAACCCGTCGGTAAATGTTTGTCCTAGCCAAGTGTTTTCTTTACCCCTCAGTAAATGTCTTTCCCCGTCGGCCATTAATGTAATAACCGAGTGTTCTCTGTTGAACCGTCGGGAATACGAAAAACCGTCGGCCACCTTTTTGTTACCTACGGTCTGTATGCTATTACACATTACCCTCGGTAAAAGTTAGATTTCTAGTAGTGTATATTGCAATGGACTGAAAAGAACAATTCAATGCCAACATCATCACATACCATGCTTAACATCATGATCAAGTCATAAATCTATATACAATATCATATTCATGTCTCAATCTCATTATACTCATTTCATTAACAACATCATGTATGCAATGCAATGCACATGTCTCCTCGAAGCACATACCGGTATTGTTGAGTGCACACCCGTCGGCGTGCACCCTCTTCCCCCTTCCATCCCGAAGATGGAGGGTACCTACTCCTCACTTCCACTCACCACGTGGGTGGAATCACGAGGTAGGTCTTACAACCATGGCGCTCCGTATTAGTCATAACTTTCTCACCGACCTTACCGGACTAGTTATGACGTTCTCACCGACCGGGCCAGTTTTCATGCCATGTATGCAACATATGCCATAAACATAAACAATTAACCATTGCATAGCATCATAAAAGACCATTTTCATCATAACATAGGCAAGCACTAATCATGGCAAGGTAGCATATCATGAAAACAAATTGCATCTAGTCAAGTCTAGTAACATTCAACATGATACCCATTCCAATACACTTGCCTTAACCTCAGGTGACGGATTGGCGAGAGGTTAAGGGCACTCCCGGGGTCACACACCTGCACATAAGTACCACATACTCAAAACGTGCCCACAAAATAGTACATGCTCGCTCATCTACCCCGATTACGCAAACTACTCCCGAAAACGAAAAACAGAGAATCTGTCCCCCCGGGACAGCAGACTTCAATCTAGCATAACTTGAGTTCTAGGTCTCCAAATCGAGTAAACGAGTACATCATCACGAATCTTAGTAAATTTCCTAACTTTTTCTAAGTATTGGGAAAAACTGATTCGGCCTCTAAAATTGTTTAATCTACAAAACATTACGTTCTGTCCCAATTACGTCACAGTTTTGAACCTGTTCGGTAAAACGACCATAACTTTCAAACGGATGGGCGGAATTGGACATTATTGGTGTCCAATTAAAGGTACTGAAGTTACCTACAACTTTCTCAACAGGTGGCCAACCAAATTCCGAATCTAAAATCGCGAAAACGCAAACCCTAGGTCGTGTGCCCAATTTGCCCGAAGCAGAACGTGGGACAGCAAATGCAATCTCCCTAATCTCATCTAGGAACAGCACCTAAACACCTAATTTAACCATGAAATTACCCATATAACAGCACCTAGACCACCCCGAACAAGACCCCAAATCCGTACCTCTTCTTGACGGATCACCCGGTCGACGAACGCCTCTTCCTCGCGACCCGATCTCTCCACCAATCGCCGGGAACGTCGGAATCACCCAGAACGCCGGATCCTCTTGGACGGAGAGTTCCCAGACAGCGAGATCGCACGGAGGGAGAGGCTCTAGGGCCGTCTAGGGGAGGTGGGGAGGTGGAGGAGCAAGGTGGCCGCTAGGGGAGGCGCATGGGGGGAGAGGGGTGGGTGGCGACTAGGGTTGAGGGAGAGGGGAGTGGGGACGCGCTAAGGGGTGGGGGCTAGGTTTGGCTGCCCAAAAGTCCCCCCCCTTGGGCCCAAACCCTTCCACCGGAGGCCCAACTCAACCTCCAAGGCCCAAAGTCCCCCGGAAAGGCCCAAACACCCGGAAACGGCCCAAAAATACGCTATAAAGTCGTACCGAAATGCCAAATTCTATAATGTCACATTATGGGGTGTCATAGGCAATGGACACAAATATTAGGGGAAAAGAAGTAAATTTTATTCAATCTTAAATATGTAAGAGTTACTACCTCATTAAAAACCTTACACCCCAATGTGGGATACCACCGATAAAGAAAAAAGTACAGTAACTACGTAAATTATATACATTAATACATAGACTATCCAAGGTCGAGACTATTAAAGTCGGCTATCGCGTTCGTGATCTTCGGACACTCGGGATGATGTTGTGTCATGTTATCTGCACGCTCTCAGTATTTGAGGCATGTAATTGTCTCAACCATCTCAGGTCTGAGAGATGATCTCCTCGGGTTAAGTACCCTCCCCCACCAAATTGAAAGTATCTTTCGATGAAACAGTGGACACCGAAACCGTAAGTACGTTTCGTGCAAAATGGGATAGCACGGGGTAAATACGTTGGTTATTCTTTCACCACAAAGCAAGTTGAGTTGATTTTCCTCGTCCATGTCAAGGTCGGTCTCCACGAAAGGCATGTCGAGGGTAGTGGTTGACCCCTACTCGTAGATTCCATGTTAACCTACTCAGTGATTGGGAAGACGAGCCAGACACCTTGCCTTTCAGGTTCTTCCATATATTTGAAGCGGTCGATCTGTCTCATGATTGTTGCGTTATTGAGGTAGATCTTCTTGCTTCACTTCTGGTGCCAAACTTATCATAATATTTGTTGAAAACTTTGAAAACTCGTTATAAATATGAGTATAGGCTTTGGAGAAATCAAGATCGAATGCCTCACCTATTTCGTGAAAGGCGCCCTACAAGTAAGATAATTTTCTCTAGGGGTCCAAAATAGTAACAAAACAATAAAAATGTGAAATAGCTTAAAAATATGTTAAATTTTTTGCTCCATTGGTTCTATAATGGGATGTGAAATATAATTATCTTTATTTTCTTTAAAAGCATTAGCAATAGTCCAAATACATTCGATGACTAAGGAAGAAGTTGGACAGTACTTCCGGATAAATCTTTAGTTGCATTGAAAAAATTCTAAAAAAATATGAAAATGATTGGCAATTTGTCAATCCACTTGAATAACCAACGACTCACCATTATTGCAATTGACGAAGACAGTGATAATATGCTTGTAGTCCTTGCACCATTCTAGCATGGTATACATCGATTTTCATCTTACCTTCATGTCAAGGTTGAATCGTTTTGGTTCCTTATTGTTGGCTTTGCAGTACTCTGAAAAACTGTGCAAACCTTACAGGAGAAACTGTAACAAACTCGATAGCTTTGTGTATGTTATCCAAACTAGATTTCATTACAATCAAACATGCCTTCACAATTAGATTAATAATGTGGCATACGCATCTCTGGTGGAGTACAAAATTGTGGTGACCCGCAATCATTACTCTGAGATAATTACACGAATCTAGGCATATTAGCTAATAAAATATTGAGCGGACCTGGCACTTTATCAGTTAATACACCAAATTCAGAGTGTTGCAACAGAAACAATAATTAGAGATTGAAATGGAAACTTTATTACATTCCATTACCACGTAGGCTATAGGTTCAGTGCTTTAATTATACATGCGATCCAAGTACAACAAAAATATATTACATAAATACTAATTACACAAAAGTCGCCAACACTAATGCACTCCACTGGGATCCATATCCTGAACAGATGCTTGACCACCGGATCCATTATCTAGCAAAGGGGGTTTAGCAAGAGTGAGTATAAAAGTACTCAGCAAGCATTAATAGCAAAATGCATTATATGAAGTTTTAATCCACATACAACTCAAGAACTTTCCATAACCATCCCTGCGTAATCATTCCTCCAAAACAATTTTTAGAAAATAAGGTTTCATTAGGGAACATGTTTAATTGATTTTAATTATCCAAAAATGCTACTAACACTCGAATATGAGGCAGACTTAGCTTTCGTAGACTCCAATCCAGGAGACAAGCATGAATTCATGATTTGACCATGCGTAGATTTGTACCACTTTACCTATAGTGAACTCAACCGTAGTTGAGAACCCAGAATGTTTATTACTAGTTAGGTATCCGATCCCCAACCCTGACCACCTACCAGTTGTACTCCTTTCTGAATTTGATGGTACTTGTTTTCCCTAGGTTTGCCAGTTGTACCCCTTCTCGAAATCAGTGGTACTCATTTTTCCTAACCACTTACCAGTTGTACTCCACCTCAAAATCGATGGTACTAATACATAGGATGGCCACTTTAACTCCTCAAAATTGGAGATACTCATCTTATGGCTTTAAATATAGCGCCAAGTAAGATAACCAACCTTGGTTATCAAATGTGTCCCTCACTGGGACTCCAGCATACCCAACTTCACACCACTCTTAGTTATCTACTCTTACCCAATGTATAGATCAAACACCATCATATGATAACTTTTTCTAGTCATTACCACACACTATGGTTAATACGATTTAATACGGCTCATTGCCCAAGTGTAGCTTGTTTATCCTTATATCATAGCCTATGTAGAGGGCCCCTCTGGCAATACTCAAACATGGCACCCTCTACCCACCTCATATATACCACACTGACTTCAGCTATCGGGTGAACAATTCAATATTTTCAATTTCACATGTTGCATCAACCATTTATTATTATTCATTTCCTTCCAACAATCCGATTTAGATTTTTCTTAAACAACATTTTTCCATGCATAGTGATATCACATATATTCCAAATAAGTTTGCTTTAATTTAATTTAAATTTGATCAAGGAATGCTTTCCTGGATTTTGGTCAAAATACGCGTCTTCACCCGATTGAAGATCCGTGGTCCAATTAATTCCTAAAATTACATAAATACCATATTTTAGCGACAATAAACTTTTCCATATTTAGGTGTCCAACTCTTTTCTTTTATTATTTTAAGATTTATAAAATTTACCTTGCACTTTATTTAGAGCTTTTTAACATTTTCTTCTGTCAAGCTTTATTTAATTTGGTCAATCGACAGAAATTATCGATTCAGTAGATTTTTAACTGATTTGGCTTAACGGTGAGTTTTTCACATGAATGAATTGATTCATAACTTTTATTAATTAGCTAAAATTATTTTTCTCTTCTCATTTCTCTCTTATTTTCCTTTTAATTCATTTAATTGCAACAGATTTTCACGCAATTAATAACATAACATTGTACTGTGATTATTTTTTTGATCTGTTACTTATTTTACGTATTTTTAGACCTCCCCCTTTTCTTTTCTTTTCTTTTCTTTTTTCCCTTTTGTTTTCCCTCCTTTTTCTTCTTTCCCCCCTCCTCCTTCTTATCCATTCGGCTAGTTAGCTCTTCCCCCATTCCTCTTCTTTGCTTCCCCCTGTCTCCTCCCAAATCTGGTGTGGGATGCCTGAGATGGGGGTCCCGCAAGTGGAGCCCACACCCGATTGGGCCGACGATGGTGCAGTAGGCCCCGAGCCTAGAAGCGCCACGAGAAGCCCATAGCCTGGCCCGACTTCTTCCCCAAGGCAGCAGCTGACCCCCCGGCGAAGCTTCGTGCCGCGTCCAGACAACCCCGTCAAAAGCAAATCCTGCGACCTGGCATTTGCAGAGCCTGCAGGCACCAGAACCTGGCGGAGTGGCAGGTGCGGGTCGGGGAAGGCACGACCACATCCCCTGGACGTAGTGGGGCCCAGTCGATAAGAGACAAAGTACGTACTCATGAAGCCACCATGTTCAGGGCTAGGTGGCGCCCATTTTGTGGCGTATCCTTCCCCTAGTATATAAAGGGGGGGGACAACCCTAAAAGAGGAGAAGAAGAAAAAAAGATCACGCTCATATATCCAAGAACACAGGACTAGGGTATTATCTCCTCCGTGAGAGCCCGAACCTGTCTAAAAAGAGATCGCCCTCGCATCCTGTGTTACCATCTAGCTCTGATCCCGCACGAATCCCCTAGAATCACAAATCTCATTGCCGGCGAAACCGATCGTCGACAGTTGGCGCGCCAGGTAGGGGCTTGTGTCAAGATCTTCGTCGAGCTTGATGGCTGCGACGAGCGGAGTCTCCACAGTCTTCTTCCCGGATCAGGTTTTCCATTTTGGAAGCCTGACCTTCATCTCCAACAGCCTCGGGAACCTTTCCCTCTCTGAGGAGGCCGCGCTGCAGCACAGCGAGGTCTTCGGCGAGCCATCGTCACGATTTCCACGCCGATCGGGAGGTCCCCCTGTCTCGTGCTCTAAAGCACTGAGTAGGGGACCGAAGGTCCGGCCCCGCCAGGGAGTCGGACTCATGGGCGCCAAGACACGAATGGTGGGGGTTCTCACCGCCAAACCACTCGGCACTTCCGAGCGCCTAGAGCTATCCTCTTCAGGCTCGCCCAGCTCACCGACCAAGTCAGAAGAGAGCCTAGAGAGTTGCTGGAATTTCCGTAGAGTCTGCGTAATCGAGGGCTCGCGGGCGAATTCGCAGCAACGCCTCGACACTTCGGCCGCCGCCGACTTGGAAGGTGGCCGAATAACAGAACCGGACGCGCGGGTGCGTGCTATGCGAGACCGCGCCCGTGGTGTCAATGAAGACATTCTGCAAGCCAAGATGGGGGACCAAGCGGTCTTCCGTACTCCACAGCAGAATATCGTCACCTCCAAGACACTCCTGGATACCTTGAGCCCTATGCTGGGGGCGGGCGATCCAGCCGCCCCGATCGTGGCCCAAGTAAAGGCCATGGTGACGGCGGCAGCGATCCAGCAGGCCCAGACCGACCAACCGGCAAAGGAGCAATCACGTGGGTCCGGCGAGGACCCAGACGGCCAGCAGCCGGTCAGGTCGGGAAGCCCCCCGCCAGGGACGTCATGTTCCTCCCCGCGGAGATGACTTGCGACACAGCCTCAACCGCGACCTCCGTTCCGACCTCGACGCCAGGCGCTGCGACTGAGAAAGGGAGGAGCAACACCGTCATGCCAACGAGTATGAACGTTACGGCATCCTTCCACGAGATCGCGAAGCACGCCAAGCACGATCCCCTCCACGCCGATCACCGCCCGGGGTTTGCCGCGGGGTCATAGAAGGGGTTCGCGCGTTTACCCCTCACCTACGCCGAGTGGTTTGGCCTAATGGATTTAATCCCAAGGGCATCACTAGGTTTGACGGTCAGAGGGACCCGGAGGCCTTGTTACAGGTGTACGCTCTGGCGGTCAGGGCAGCCGGGGGGGATCAGAAAGTAATGGCAAATTACTTACCGGTTACCCTCTCGCCCCTGGGCCAAGCTTGGCTCACTGGACTCCCAGCGAACTCTATAGATTCCTAGGGAGATCTGTGTGAGCAGTTTATTTCAAACTTCCCAGGCACTTACGAGCGTCCCGGCACCCCCTGGGACTTGTATCAGCTGCACCAAAAGAGGAATGAGTCCCTACGGGAGTTTATCAAGTGCTTCATGCATCGTAAAAGCACTGTTCGAGATGTCACGGATGCGGTCGTGATAGCTGCCTTCCAGAATGGGGTCAGCGACCCTGATCTCATCAAGAAGATGTCTCGGAAGCCACCAACATCGGTTCGTGAGCTGTTCGCCCTTACAGATCGCTACGCTTCCGCCTCCGAGGCCTTGGCGGAATGGCACGACGAGGGAAAGGATCAGGCCGAGCCCTCCAGATGGAAGGAAAAGAAGCGTAAAGGTGAAGAGCTAGTGGTAGTCGCCGAACATGCCCACCCTCGTCCCCTCAAGGAGGACGGGTATGACAAGGTGATGAACTCGCTTTGCCCCTTCCATCCGAAGGGGAGACATGCCGCCAAGGACTGCTTCACTTTGAAGAGATTTGCTCGGGAGAGCAAGAAGCAGGCTGGACAAGGTCCGAGTGGACATGCTGCCAAGCCGCCTCCCCCCGAAACAGAGGAAGACTATCAGGAGGTCGATCTCGAGCTTAATTACATATTCGGGGGTTCGGCTGCGTACGAGTCCAAGCGGAAGCAAAAGCTTACCGCCCGAGATATCAACGCGATAGAGCCGGAGACCCCCCAGTATGTACGGTGGTCCGAGGTCGCGATAACTTACGACCGCTCTGATCACCCGGACCGAGTCCCATTCCCCGGTAGATATCCGCTTGTCTTGGCGCTGGTTGTCCGCGGCATCAAGCTCAAGAGGGTATTGATTGATGGTGGAAGTGGGCTCAATGTCCTCTTTGTAAAAACTCTCGACGACATGGGAATTCCACGGTCGGAGCTTAAGCGAGGGTCATCGCCCTTTCACGGCGTTATACCCGGAACATCGGCGATACCACTCGGACAAATATCTCTGCCGGTCACTTTCGGTACAAGAGAAAATTACCGGACAGAGAACCTTGGCTTCGAGGTGGCTGATTTCGCGACAGCGTATCATGCCATCTTGGGGAGACCAGCGCTAGCCAAGTTCATGGCAGTGCCCCACTATGCGTACCTGACGCTGAAAATGCCAGGCCCGAGTGGTACTATCGCTCTACGCGGTGATATCAAGCAGTCTTTTTCTTGTGACAGGGAGAGCTGCGAGATGGCCGAGGCGCCGGAGGCGCGAGCAGGTCGGGACACGATTCGGCAAGAGGCGGATTCCGGCAAGCCGGAAGGTAGCGTCCCTACCCGCAAAGCGCCGAACCCTGGGATTGGTCCCAAAGAAGATACCAAGAGAATTATCCTCGACCTGTCTGATTTGGCTCAAACGGCCTTGATCGGGACAGGGCTCGGAGAGAAATAGGAGGACACGCTCGTCACCTTTCTGCGGGCAAACAAAGAAGTCTTTGCCTGGAAGCCGTCGGACATGCCCGGAGTCCCCAGGGAGGTGATCGAGCATGCGCTGAACATAAATGAATCGGCCAGGCCGGTCAAGCAAAGATTACGACGGTTTGCCCAAGACCGTCGAGAAGCCATCAGTGGGGAGATCACAAAGCTATTAGCCGCAGGTTTCATCAGAGAAATGTATCATCCCGACTGGTTGGCAAACCCTGTATTCGTTCAAAAGAAGAATAAAAGTTGGCGCATGTGTGTTGACTATACCAACATCAATAAGGCTTGCCCGAAAGATCCCTTTGGTCTGCCTCGCATCGATCAAGTGGTGGACTCCACTGCTGGATCTCAACTACTCAGTTTTCTGGACGCCTACTCAGGCTATCACCAAATCCGGCTTCGAGAAGAGGATTGCGAGAAGACTTCGTTTATCACTCCATTCGGAGCATATTGCTATGTCACCATGCCGTTTGGGCTGAAAAACGCTGGCGCAACTTATCGGTAGCCGATCTGGCGGTGTTTTCACCATCAGCTCGGACGCAACGTAGAGGTATATGTGGATGATGTAGTGGTTAAAACGCAGACCAAGGACAGTCTCACCTCCGATCTGGCCGAGACGTTCGCAAGTCTAAGGGCGTTCTAGATGAGGCTAAACCCTGAGAAGTGCGTTTTCGGAGTTTCTTCCGGGAAACTACTCGGGTTCATTGTCTCTCATCGCGGGATCGAGCCAAATTCGGAGAAAATCGGGGCCATCATGAGGATGGCCCCACCTACCAGCCAGAAAGATGTTCAAAAACTTACTGGCTACATGGTAGCGCTTGGCAGGTTTATCTCCCGGTTGGGGGTTCGGGGGATGCCTTTCTTCAAGCTCCTCAAGAAGCAGGACCGTTTTGAATGGACGGCAGAGGCACAACAAGCCTTCGAAGAACTCAAGGTGTTCCTCTCCACCCCTCCAATCCTAGTCTCGCCGGTGCCAGGTGAACTTCTCCTGCTTTACATAGCGGCAACAACTCATGTAGTCAGTGCCGCGATAGTTGTGGAGCGGGAAGAGTCAGGACACCGCTACGGCGTATAACGCCCGGTTTATTTTGTCAGCGAAGTACTGGGCGAATCCAAGACGCGATATCTTCAAGTTCGAGGAAGTTCTTTGTCACGCAATTTTGATCTCGTCGCGGAAGCTGAAGCATTATTTCCAAGGACACTCGATTTCAGTAGTGACTTCTTTCCCCGTGGGAGAGGTCCTCCATAATCGAGAAGCTACTGGGAGAATCTCAAAGTGGGCAGCCGAGCTTGGAGCCTTCGACATCTCGTTCAAGCAGCGCACCGCCGTCAAGTCCCAGGCTTTGGCCGACTTTACGGCCGAGTGGACTGAATCCCAAGCTCCCCGCATGGAAGAAGAGCCGGAGTATTGGACCATGCACTTCGATGGATCTCTCATGCTCGGCGGGGCCGGGGCGGGAATTCTCCTCGTCTCGCCGAAAGGCGATAGGTTGAAATCGCCCTTCGATTCACTTCCCGGCCTCGAACAATGCCGCAGAGTACGAGGCACTCATCCACGGGCTTCGCATCTCCACATCGCTCGGAATCCGACGACTGGCGGTTCGCGGTGACTCCCAGTTGGTGGTGAGCCAAGTACAGAAGGACTGGTCGTGCGTCGATCAGACTATGACGGCGTATTGCCAACAAGTCTGAGAATTGGAAGGCAAGATTGACGGTCTGGAGCTGGTCCATGTCCTCCACCGCAATAATGAAGCAGCCGACGAGTTGGCTAAAATGGGAGCCACTCGGGCAGAGGTCCCGAGTGGTATCTTCGTCCAGGATCTTTACGAGCCAACTGTTGCAAAACGACGGGAGCCAAGTAAGGATCCTGAGACCGGAGTCCTGGTCATTAACCCCAACTGGACGGCCCCATATCTAGATTATCTCCTGAAGGACAAACTTCCAGAGGCAACCGCTCTGGCCGAGCGCATCTCCCGACAAGCCAAATCCTATGTGGTGATTGGCGAGGAGCTCTTTCGGAAGAGCACCTCAGGTGTCCTCAGGCGGTGCATTTCGGAACAAGTGGGAAGAGACCTGCTCAAAGAAATCCACTCGGGGATGTGCGGCCATCACGCGGCGTCAAGCGCCTTGGTTGGGAAAGCCTACCGCCAGGGCTTCTTTTGGCCTACGGCGGTGACGGATGCTAAGGAGATCGTTCGAACTTGCGAGGGCTGCCAGTTCTATGCAAGGCAGACACACTTGCCGACATAGGAGCTGCAAACTATCATCTCTTGGCCCTTTGCGGTCTGGGGGCTCGACTTAGTCGGCCCACTCAAGAAGGCGCAAGGTGGTTTCGCCTACCTTTTCGTAGCCATTGACAAGTTCACCAAGTGGATCGAAGCTAAACCAGTCGCCACGATCACTACGGTCAAGGCCAAGGAGTTCTTCCAGGATATCGTGGTCAGATTCAGAGTTCCCAACCGAATCATTACAGACAATGGTACCCAATTCAGGAGTGAAGAATTTCAAGAGTGGTGCGAAGGCGTCGGAATCAAGATTTGCTTCGCCTCGGTAGCTCATCCACGAAGCAATGGGCAGGTGGAGCGGGCTAATGGCTTGGTCCTCCAGGGCCTCAAGGCCAGGATCTTCGATCGCCTCAAACCATACGCTGCCCGATGGGTGAAAGAGTTACCGTCGGTACTCTGGGGACTCAGAACCACTCCCGGTAGAACTGGGCAAACTCCCTTTTTCCTAGTTTACGGTGCAGAGGCGGTTCTGCCGACTGAACTAGAATTCGAATCCTCGAGGGTTCGGAATTGCAAGGAAGCCGAGTCCGAGGGGAGCCGAATGGTAGAGCTTGATCAACTCGAGGAGGCTCGAAACGTTGCAGCCATCCAGTCGGCCAAGTACCTCCAGGGACTTCGGCATTACCATTCTCGCAATGTCAGAAGTAGAGCCTTTTCAAAAGGAGATCTGGTCCTCAGGAGGAACCAGAAAAGTGAGCACAAGCTCTCTCCAATTTGGGAAGGTCCGTACATTGTGAAGGAGACGGTCCGGCCGGGTGCCTATCGACTCAGATGTGAAGATGGCGCGGTCCTGGCGAATACTTGGAATGCCGAACAGCTGCGTCGCTTCTACGCATAAGTTATGTATCTCACTCCCATGCATTAAATAAAGCTCCCGACTATCTAGTACTTTGATCAATTTTGACTAGTGACCCGATTAATCCCGAGTGGTTACCACCCTACTAGCGTATCGTCTGATCTGAGCCGTGCCGATACAGAATATACGAAAATGCACGTTAGAGATGAGATCGCATCAAGCGGCAATGTCCGAACGTCTGCACTAGCGCACGAGTTAGAAAAGACTAAGCTAGAAGAAGGTACCAACCACTCGGGAATAACGATCGATACTCCAGGAATTTTGTTGAACAGAGATCGGGGTCACTAGACTGTAGTCGATGAAAATTCGGCCCTCCAAAGACCTCGGCTGCGGGAGCTGGGTGTCGACTAGTGTAAACTACTCAAAGAAAACGATCAAACTTAGAGGAGCAAAAGGCGCCGATTTGTATTCCATAATGTGATAATTTACATTACTAACTTTTTCATTTTCTCGCATAAAAAGAGAGAGGCGGCTCCGCCGCCGATCTTGCTACCGGCCGGTGGTGCTGGTGGAGCTGCTGCCGCTGCCGCCGCTGGTGTCGCTGCCGGGAGGCCTGTGGGCGGGTCGTCGAGGTTAGACGCTGGTGCGCGACCAGTGCCGCCAGGATCTGCCCTCAACCACCCAAAGGGGTGGTATAAAGCGGCGAGCCGTAACGGCTAGGTCGTCGGCGTTCGCGCCCGACCATCTCTGTGATAATCTCGGCCACCTCGTGGAGCCAGGGCCACCTCCCAAAGAAGCGGCCACGGCGGCGGCCCTGGCGGCCCCGTCCTCTTCTTCCGCCTCCAGAACGGCGAAGTCGTGTTCCTCCCAGGACTCTGCCTCCTCCCAGCTGTGGAGCAGTCCGAAGCACCACTGGCGAAAAAACGCTGCGTAGGGGCCAACAAACCTCCTCATGTTAGACATGGAGGAAAGCTGGGAGGAAGGAGGGGAAGAAGACTCGAAGAGAGGGACGATCGCTCAAGAGCGGTGACGTCCCATTTATAGGCCATGCATGGCTCCAGAGTCGAGGCGACGCCATTTAAAGACACAGAAGACGAAGCGACGCCACGATGCTGCCAATATCCTCGAAGCGCGAAGAAGATCAACATGTGTCAGGCGCAGTTCCGACATAATCTGAACGGAACGAAGGGACATATCGCCAGGCACGTGTCAGGCACGGTTCAAATTAAGTTGGCCTTCCCGCCGAGTGGGCCCAATTAAGCGGAAGGTGACCACATGAGCTTGGGGGCTGAACCACTCAGCCAGGAAGCCGCAACGTGGGTCCCGACGCTCGAGGGCGAGGACATTTCGGACATCAACCACTTGAAAAAGCGTGCCTGGGGCGAGAAGGTCACAAACTAAGTCCCGACGCTCGAGGGTGAGGACATTTCGGACATCAGCCACTCGGAAAAGCGTGCCTGGGGCGAGAAGGTCACAAACTAAGTCCCGACGCTCGAGGGCTGAACCACTCGGCCAGAAGGGTAGCAAATGCTGTCCCGAGTGCTACTCAAAGTTCCGACACTCGAGGGCAGAACCACTCAACCAGAAGGGCGACAAATGCTATTTAACCCAACAAAGTACAAATGAGGCAAGTCATATGAAAACTTCGAACAACGCCTCACACAAGAGTCGACGTTTGACACGAAGGGGTACATCAAAGTCAAAATTCAAGATTCTCCAGTAAGGACTGCGATGTGCTAGAAACCTCTTCGAGCAGAGCGTTGGCCTTGTACTCGTTGCAAGCGAAACCCTCTTTGACAGCTTCAAGGTCAACCCTTGGATAGTGAGATTTGATCACCGCCAACGCCTGATTCGCACTCATGGTCGCCGACTCCTTTGCATAAGCTTTGATCCTATCGGCTCCACCCGAGAGAAGCGGAACGGCGTCATCTTCCTGGCCTGGTTCGGCTCCTTCGATACGCAGAAGCTACAGAACTGGCTCGCAAGCGACGCGCAGCTCCGTGTGGCTTCGTTCGACAGCAGCTATCTTCCCCTTGTATTCTGCACCAAAGCCAAGCTGCCGCTAAAGAACACACCCAGCGCCAAGTACGTTCAATTCAAGACAAGGGAGCTTACCCTCCAACTCTCGCTGTGTCTTCTCCAAGCCAGCTCGAGTTTCGAGGTTAGAGCTTTCTGAAGCCTCCAGTTGTGCCCTCAGCTCAGCGATGGTGGAATCGCGTCCTGAAACGCGAGGACACCGTCATTCTTCCCAGATGTTTAAGAAAGCGTCCATACCAAACCCAGAGGAGAATCTTACCTTCAAGCCTATACTCAAGCTCTGCTTTTTCCTCTCGGAGCGTCATGCACTGGGCCTCCAGCCCATGGACCTCTCTCCATCTGTCGTCGCTGATCTCGTTGATCTCGTCCTGATACTTCTGGTGCTCTTTAAGCTTGGGGAGCACCTTCCGAAAAAACTGCGATCTCTTCTCTGAGCGCTCTCCCATGTCCTAGTGGACACGGCGAAGTCTCAGGCGGGGGTCAGCATTCCCTAATGATAACAGACTAAAGAAAGACAGAAGACTTACTGTCGGGGATTGGCTATCTGGAAAAAGACCACGGTACCCCCGTGAAAAATTGAGCACCACCGACCAGGCAGTGCTGAAGGAAGATGCTCAGGAGAGTGAAACGAGCATTCCTCCTCTTCCTCCGAGCATACGCGTCCACACCTTTACTCGCGGCAATACCAAACACCCCACCCCCACGAGCAAGCATGCTCGTGGAGACCATGACCTACGCAGGTGTTTGGTCGGTGGGCCCGGCGAGCGCTACAAGAAAGGAAGGAGGCAACCAATCAGCCGAAGTTCGAGGGAAATCTTACCCGAAATTCAAACAGCGCACGAATCAAGGACGACAGATGACAAATATGGGTACATAGCATGATCTTAGGAGGTAGTTACCTTTCTTGTACCTATAGTCATAGTATTTAAACCCCCCCTGAAGATTTGTAAAGGGGAGGGGACGAAGAGATAGAATACAATACACTAGAGTAGGGCTGTTATCTCGGCAGAGAGAGGCTCGAACCAGGATAAACACCGTGTCCCCCTTTCTCCCGACCTTTCATCGCTCGAACGACCTCCTCGGCCCGTACGATGGGGCTCTGTTGATCCCCCATTCAACAAGTAAGCTCGACGGGAGCCCGTTCTCCAATCGTCGACAGCTGGCGCCGTCCGTGGGGACGACAGCTTGATTCCCGTACGGATCAAGATCCTCAAGGATGCCGAACTCAGGGGATACTCTGGGGTGCGAGGGCATATCCTCCGTTCCCCAGACATTGCCCTCGGAGACCGCGAGGATGACTATGACGGACTCTACGATGGCCTGGATATACCAGACGACCTAGAGTTCGACCGAGAGACTGCATCTCAAGGGGATATGATGATGTCCCCGTCGCATTCATCTCACTCCTGTCACGTCAACATGGCCGGAAGCCGTGACGTGCCCGAGGTACGATCCTCGGACGCTGCTAAGTGCGACCACTATGAGGCGGCCAGACTCCACCTAGAGACGTCTTTGGGAAAGACCCTCGCGAGCATACGCCACCAAGCTAAAGGGAGGCATGCTTCTGCGGAAAGGAACTCTCGCGAGTACCGAACCCCCGATCGCGTCCCGGAACGCCGTCATAGCTCACCGCTGCCAATTCACCAGAAACGAGAACGGCTACAGGCCTTGGCGGCGGTCGTGCGCGACCTGCGCAGCTTCCCCGAGCAAGTGGACCTAGAGGCCGTGGGCAAGGTCATGGCCGAGGATCTGGAGAGGCTTGCCGCCGAGCTGAAAGTCTCGAATCCTCCCCACGACCAGGATGCCCGGAGTGTTTCCCGGGACCATCACAGACGCTCCCCCGTGCGCTCGCACAGAGATGAATCTCGGAGCCATGCTCGGAGACCGCCCCAGACCGCTAATCTAATCCGGGAAAAGCCCCGGAACAGTTCCAGAGAAACCTCGGAGCGACTCCTCTACAATCGTTCGGATTATGAGCGTTCTGAACGCTCCACGACCAAGCGGTCGTCGGCACGACCGTCGCATGAAGTCTTCTCTCGACTCGGCCCGCGTACGGGGCGTTGGGTGGAGGACACGCGCGGAGACCGCTATAACCGAGGGTTTCACCGCGAAACCCCGAGCTTCAGTTGCCAGGCCTTCACGAGCTCTCTCCGGAATGTCGCATGGCCGAACAGGTTCAAGCCTGGCCACATCGAAAGGTTCAACGGGACCCAGAACCCGGATGAATTTCCCTCGATATATACCACCGCCAGCCTCGCCGCCGGAGGCGATGAAGGGGTGATGGCGAATTATCTGCCGGCAGTTACGGGCCGGAATCGCCCGCACATGGCTCTTCAACCAAAAGGAGGGTTCCATACGATCTCGGGGCAGCCAAAGACCGCGGCCCGAGAGCAAATTTCGAGCTGTTACATCCGCCGGGAAAGGAGCGCGACTCGAGGCGCTTTGATCTTGCAGACGGAGAGACCTGCGGCGATTCGTCCAGAGGTTCATCCAGGTCTGGAACTCGATCCCGAACATATCAGACGAGGCCGTCGTCCGAGCTTTCAAGTTCGGGGTACGAGACGTGCGCTTCACGCAGGACCTGGAGATCCATCCGGATCTGACGGCAAACGAGCTCTTCCGAATGGCTGATCGGTATGCCGACGCGGATGAGGCCGTCCAGTGGAAGAAAATGCTGGATGAAGGAAAGCCGCCTCGGCCGGGCTAGAAACCTCACTTGACAAAAGGGCTCGAACTCCGTGGATAAGAAGATCAAAAAAGAAAAAGCTGCTCCCACCGGGCATGGTTGCCGCGGTGGAACAACAACAGCCCCGAGCAACCCAGCCGTAGCGCCGGGGGTTTAACGCTCGGGGAAGAGGACAACCACACAGGCCTCGCGACCGAGGTGGCCAGGCAGATCAACGGGGCGACCTCTACTGCCCGCTTCACCAGGCACACGGGCATGACCTACGGAATTGCCGAACGTGGACCTACCGCCTGGAGCAGTTTTACAGTGGCAGGGGTCCCATGCCGTCGCTTCCAGAGCAGGGTGAAAACGGCAAGGGCAAGCAGCTCGTTGAAGAAAACGAAGATGGCATGGAATATCAAGAACCACAGAACCACATCGCGGTTATCTTCGGGGGCTCCTCTGCCTATAAATCTCGCCGGGACTTAAAGGACGCTGCGAGGGAAGTGCACCATGTCACCCAAGGTAAACCTCCAATACAGCAACTCAAATGGTCTGAGTTGTCCCTCACCTTCTCCAAGGACGATTGTCCCCTTGGAATGACCAAACCACAGAGGCTTCCGATGGTCGTGAGCCCCACCATCAGCAACACTGTCGTCGGTCGGGTCCTCATAGACTCCGGGAGCTCTTTGGACCTTATTTCAGCTAAGGTTTTGGACGAGATGCAGATTCCTCGTTCCAAAATCAAAAGTGTAGCCGTACCCTTCTTCGGCATAGTCCTGGGCACCTCGATCAAACCTCTGGGGCAGGTCGTCCTGCCCGTGACTTTCGGCGGCCCGAGTAACTTCAGAACGGAGCTAATCACCTTCGAGGTGGTAGACTTCGAATCGGCCTACAATGCCATCCTCGGCAGGCCGTCCTTGGCCAAATTCATGGCCGCTTCACATCACGCGTATCAGAGCCTGAAGATTCCCGGACCAAACAGGGTCATAACCGTAAAAGGGAACCACAAGTCCGCACTCGGGCCATGCTTTAAAGGGCGTTGGATATGGTCGGTCAGTTACCCACTCGCGGCCCTGACCAAGAGCCAAAACATTCCCAGCCTAAACTTGCCCTCCAACCTGGAGGAGAGACCAAAGCTGTTCCGCTCAACGAGTCGGAACCGGCTAAAGTCGTGCATTTGGGATCTTCCTTAGATCCCGAATAGGAACTCGAGCTCATCACCTTCCTCCGGGCAAGCTCGGATGCGTTCGCCTGGGAACCATCCGACATGCTCGGGGTCCCTAGGGAGGTGATTGAGCACAGGCTAGCAGTTCAGCCTAACAAAAAACCAGTGCGACAGAAACTTAGACGCTTTTCCCTAGAAAAATAGGCGATCATCCGGGAGGAACTCGACAAACTCCTAAAAGATGGCTTCATCAGGGAGGTCGAACACTCCTAGTGGCTAGCCAATCCAGTCTTGGTCAGAAAGAAAGGAGGCAAGTGGCGCATGTGCTTCGATCACACGGGTCTAAACGCGGCATGCCCGAAAGACAACTATCTGTTGCCTCGCATAGATCAATTGGTCGACGCGACGGCGGGATCGCAAACCATGAGCTTCCTAGATGCCTATTCAGGCTATCATCGAATCGACTGTCGCGAAGACGAAGAAAAAACTTCCTTCATCACCCCGTTCGGTACCTTCTGCTATACGACCATGTCTTTCGGTCTAAGAAATGCGGGAGCAACCTTTCAGCGCCTCATGCAGAAAACTTTCGCAGACCAAGTAGGTCGAAATTTGGAGGTCTATGTCGATGACATAGTTGTAAAAAGCAAGAGTGCCTTGAGTCACGTTGCCGACTTGGAAGAAACATTCTGTAACCTCAATAAGCATCAAATAAAGCTAAATCCAGAAAAATGCGTGTTCGCCGTGAAAGCTGGCAAGCTGCTCGGCTACATGGTCGGACCACAAGGCGTCGGGGCAAACCCGGAGAAAATCGAAGCCATTGAGAACATGAGGTCGCCCACGTGCGTGAAGGAAGTGCAAGCTCTGACTGGGAGAATGGCCGCTTTAAGCCGGTTCATTTCCCGGCTGGGGGAGCGAGGACTACCCTTCTTTAAAGCCCTCCGCAAGCACGATGGCTTCACGTGGACGGAGGAAGCTGATCACTCATTCGAAGAACTAAAACGGTACATTTCCAAGCCGCCCGTCCTCGTCACACCTGCAGCAGGGGAAGAATTGCTACTATATCTGGCGGCAACCCCGTAGGCGGTGAGCGCAATGTTAGCAGTAGAGAGAGATGGTTCCCAACGACCTATCTATTATGTCAGCGAAGTACTTCATGGACCAAAGGAGCATTACCCCGAGGTCCAGAAACTACTGTACTCGTTGCTGCTGATGGCCTCCAGGAAGTTGCGCCACTACTTTCAAGAACACAAGATCGTGGTACCGACCAGCTTCCCGCTCAGGGAAATCCTGAAAAACCAGGACGCCAGTGGTCGCATAGCCAAGTGGGCAATGGAGCTCACCGAATTCGAGATAATGTTTTCGGCCCGCACGGCAATCAAATCACAAGTTCTGGCTGACTTCGTGGCAGAATGGTCAGCTCCAGCACCACCAGCCAGCGAAACCAACGGTTCAAGGGAAAACTCCTGGACCTTGTATTTCGATGGATCCCGAGCATATGAGCGCTCGGGGGCTGGCATCGTCTTGGTCTCCCCGGATGGAGAGCAACTTCAATACGCCATCCAACTACATTTCGCCGCGACCAACAATGCGGCGGAATACGAAGGCCTCTTGGCCGGACTTCGGGCATGTAAATCGCTAGGAGTCCAACGGCTCACTGTGATGGGCGATTCACAGTTGGTCGTGAACCAGGTCAACAAAGAGTATCAGTGTTCCGATACCTCAATGGCGCTGTACCTGGCCGAAGTAAGGAAGATGGAGAAATACTTCAAGAATTTCGAAGTAATCTACATCCCCAGGAAGGATAATTCCCTGGCCGACCAAATGTCTAAGGTCGGTTCCTCTCAAACTACCGCTCCGGCGGGGGTGCTTGTCGAGCACCTATATAAGCCCTCCATTCCCTCTGAAGAGGAGGCACCAGAGACCGACGGTAGGGTCTCCTTCCTCGAGCAAAGTGCAAGTTGGATGACGCCATTTATCCAATACCTTGCGCATGGGACATTGCCCGAGGAAGAAGCCGAGCGTTCCCGGCTAACAAGGCGATCTTCTCAGTACAAACTGATCGAAGGCGACCTATACCGAAAAGGCGCATTAGGAATCCTTTCCAGATGCGTCTCTCAGGAGGAAGGCCAATACCTTCTTCGTGATATCCATGAAGGAATGTGCGGAGCTCACTCGTCTTTCAGAACGCTTGTGAGCAAGGCCTTCCGATTGGGTTACTACTGGCCTACGGCCTTGACGGATGCACGGTCAATCATAACGACCTACCGATCATGCCAGTTCCATGCTCGCAAAGCCCGTCAACCAGCATACGCCCTACAAACCATACCGCTTTCGTGGCCATTTTCGACCTGGGGGCTCGACGTCCTTGGACCTTTTCCCCGGTCGAAGGTCGCAAGTATTTGCTCGTAGCCATCGACACTTTCACTAAGTGGATAGAGGCCGAGCCCGTCTCAACCATCTCGGCCCAGGCGGCCAAGAGGTTCCTCCGTAGCAATGTGATAACTCGATTCGGGATACCCAACCGTCTCATCACGGACAATGGGACCCAGTTCACCAGTGAACTATTCCAAAGTTACTGCGAGGAGGTCGGGACCAAGGTCTGTTTTGCCTATGTGGCGCATCCACAGAGCAACGGAGCAGCCGAACGAGAAAATGGGCAGTTAGTCTAGGGCATAAAAAAGAGGGTCTTCAAGAGCCTCAACCAGCACAGGCAGCAGTGGGTGGATGAGCTTCCCGCCGTTCTTTGGTCCGTCCGCACCACGACGAGTCGAGCCACAGGCGAAACGCCTTTCCAACTCGTCTACGGTGCGGAGGCCATTCTGCCTGCCGAAATCGTGCTAGGTTCCCCAAGGGTGCAGCTGATCGATTCCGTCGATCAGGAGGTTGAACGCCTCCTCGACCTAGACCTCGTCGAAGCAACACGTGAACGGGCGCTGCTCCGGTCTGCGATTTACCTACAAGCTCTCCGTAGGCACGCGGCCAAGTCAGTCCGACCAAGGTCCCTGCAAGTTGGTGACATGGTCTTACGAAGACTTCAAGACCTGTCGAAAGCCAATAAGCTGACCCCAAGATGGGAGGGACCCTACACGGTCGTGTCCACAGCACGCCCGGGGGCTGTTCGCCTCGCGATGGAGGACGGTCGGGAGCTCGCCAGCACCTGGAACATTGATCAACTGCGTAAATTCTACGTTTAGACGCGTACCCCTATCTCGCGCCCCTTGCGTTTTTCCTATAAAACATTTCCTTTCCTTCTCATTTTTTGTCCTCGCTTTGTCGAACGAGCATCATCGTCTACCAGCACTCCAGACGAGCTTATCCGGCGAATATGTGCGCACCATTCCCTTTGGCCCCTGGCCGGATGCTCGCCCACTCGTTCACTTTCCACAGTAGCTCTTCACTGTATGCGTGGTCGATCGCGAGCATCCATTTCAGCCCGGTTCAGCGACCACTCGGGTATGGCGGCTCTACGTATTGTTGGTTTAAAGCTCGTCTACCCTGCGCACGTAACAATGCTCACGCTCATACTTCTCTCAACGCAATCGACCTGTTTAAATCGTTCAAAAAACGTTACGATCAAATTATCCCCCAACTTTCCCATGAACAAACTCGTGCTCGCAACAGTAGGGGCACGACCTTTGTCCATGGCGGGGGCTCCGTATGATAGGAACGTTCCGTCCTTTTTTCGAGGATCCTTTGCTCGTATCCGTATTATATGCTCTTATGCAGGGACTTGGTCTTTTTTCTGCAGAACCAGGATCGTGCGAGCATACGTTGAAAGCGGACTCGAGAAAAACAGGCAAGGTCCCAAACATCCGTGATTTTGCTCGTTTAACCCAAAAGGTTATTTCTTTTTTACAGGATTTGCAAGAGCTAAAAAGGGAAAAAGAAGAGCTAAGTCCTATGCTCGGCCTGGATGGCAGCAAGCTCCTCCTTAAGGGAGTCGACCTCTGCCTCCAGGTCCAAAACCTTCCGCCGAGCAGCGCGACCTTCGGCCGCGCTGTCCCGAAGGCGTTTCACCTCCTTGAGCCGGGCTTCTTCACGCTCCCGAGCTCGCTGGAGGTCGCCACGCAGGTCGGGGACCTCCTGCCGCAGCTTCACCAGCTCCTCCTCGAGCTCGGCACACTTCCATTCCGAAGTGCTCTTCGCCGTCTCACTCTCAAAGAGCTGGTCCCGAAGCCCGACGATGAGGCTCCTCGCCGACTCCAGCTCCTTCAGGTCGGCCTCGCGCACCTTGGAGACCCGACGCTCGAGATCGGCGATCTTGACGTCTTGCTCGTGATGGTACGCCCAGAACTCTTCTGCTGTAACTGCGGAGGCATCGATGTCCTCCATAGCTTTCGCAGCAAACTTCGAGCAAAAAGGGAAGGAAAGTCAAAAAGAACCTCCAGAAGATTGCTCGCCTCATGGAAAAAGATGGAAACAAAGGACTCACCAGAAGGGCCCGGCTGACCAGTTTGTCCTGAAGCCGCTGGCGGTCGGTAGCGCCAGCTCGGAAAAAGGGGTTGACCCACACAGGGCCCTCCTGATCCCGAGCTGGCACGTCAAGACCTTGCCCCTCCTGAGCACCCGGTGCTCCCAGGGGGGCAAGGGCGTCTCCTCCCTCGACCAACCCCAGATCGCCCTGAGGTTGGTCTTCCGCGTCGGCAGGCGGCTCATGGCCGCCTTCCTCCTGTTCGGCCGCTGCGCTCTGGGGCTGGATGTCGGCTGCAAGCACTTTCGCCCCTTGTGCCTCTGCGGCCGGAGGCGATCGACGCTCCACGACCGGAGACTATTGGTCAAGGACGACCACCCCCGGCCCGTGGTCCGCAGCTAGAGGCGGTTGGTCGTCAACGACCACCTCCTCTCCGCGATCCGCGGCTGGAGGCAGCTGGTCGTCAACGACCACCTCCTCTCCGTGATCCGCGGCTGGAGGCAGCTGGTCGATCATGACCACCTCCTCTCCGTGGTCCGCAGCTGGAGGCAGTTGGTTGACCGCGACCACGTCTTCCACTTGGTCCGCGGCTGGAGGTTGCTGGTCGATCACGACCACTTCTCCCCCATGGTCCGCAGCTAGAGGCAGCTGCTCGACCACGACCGCTTCTCCCCCTTGGTCCACGGCTGGAGGCAGCTGGCCGGCTGCGACCGGCTCCTCTTCTTGGCTCACGGCCAAGGGTTGTGGGTCGAGAACCACCACCCCTTGACCATCAGAGCTCGTCGTCTGGGCCCCGCTTGCGCCTGCCTCTTCGCAGGGGACCAGGGCCAAGACTTCCTGGTCCTCGGCCCCCTGCGGCTCTTGCTCCTTCGTGGCTGGAGTGGGTTCCACTTCCACCGGAGGAAGCTCGGCATCCGCCAAGGGAAGCTCGGACTCCGCTGAGGCCGCAGCTGGCACCGACTCCTCCTCCGTCTCGGCCATTACTTGGTCGAAGACGCGGTCGAGCTCGGCGTCAACTGCAGAGTCGATAATCTCCTCAGCCATCTGACGAAAGTCCAAGAGCAACATCCGAGCTATCACGCCCACGCCAAACGGAGTGGGGTTAGCCCGAAAAAAAAATCGCAAGACAAGAACGAAGGAACCAAACAAAAGGACCAAGCGGAGCTCACCTTCTGCTCGGCGAGCAGCGTCATCCTCCTCGGTCTGCTCACTGCGGGACACGGGCGTCCTACCCGCGGCGGCCTCGTAGGCCTCAGCGACGGCCACGGCGCGATCTTTCGCGGCACCGCTGGCTCGCGCCATCGCCGGGTCGACATCATCCATGTCGACCCCTTCCAATACGGAGGTTGATCGGGAAGTCGACCTCCTGCTCCTCCTGACCAGAGCGTAGGCGTCCTCCTCCTCTTCCTCCTCCTCAGGGTCCTCGACCACCTGAGCGAGCTGGTCCTGGAGAGCCTTGATTTTTCTCTCCAGTTGCTTCTTGCTCGGGGGGGACCTGGCCTCCTCCTCGGCCTTCTTCGCCTGCTCGGCGAGCTGTTCCAGTCGGCCCATCAGCTCTGGCCTCTTCCGTTTGAAGTCATCAAACCAGATTCGAAGCTCGCTTACCTCCCGGCGGTCGGCATACTCAAGGTGTTGCGTGGGAGTCCTGGTTGAAGCTCGGCGCTTCGACCGCTTGGCGCCGGGAGGCGAGGCGGATGCTTGGCGGCCTCGACCCGCCGACCTCTTGCGGGAACCCCTGGCTGGGGTGCCAGCTTGCGGCAGCGACGCGGCGCTCGACACGGCAAGCTCGAGGGCGACCTTCTCCTGCAAACAGAAACAGGGATAAATGAGTTTGGAAAACTTGCCCTCGGGCGGAAGCAAAAAGATGTACTTACCGCGTCGCCGCGGTCAAAAACGTTCTTGGGGATCTGACGATTGGGCGTCAGCTCCTTCTCCTTCGGGGCGCCGAACATCTCGGCGACCCTCTCATCAACCCAGTCCATCCTCGGAGCTGCGGCACGACCAAGGGTTAAAAGAAAAAGTAGCGCCAATCACCAAGAAGCAACAGTGCTCGGGAAAGAGGTTTGAAAACATACCTACGTTGTCCTCACGGGTGAGGTCATGCCACCCGGTCACCTCGAAGAAGGGGTGCTCGCGGCGCCTCAGGGGGGACACCCGGTTGAAGGTAAAATCCCGGGCGATGTCCCGACCAGTGAGCCCCATCTGGGCAAGCTCACGATCGCCCCGAGCACCCGCTCTTCCTCAGGCCGCACGGCAGCGCTGCCTCTCGAGGGCGGAGCGTCCTCCCCAGTATAGACCAACTGGGACCCTTCCGCCTTCTTCTGGTAGAACCAGAGGTCGGCCCAACCCGACACCGAGTCCTTCAAAGCAACAAGGGGGTACTCGTATGGTCGGTTGGGCCGAAGACGAAGATAGACGCAGCCGGCGGGACCGTCCCGGCCGGTACGAAAGGGAGAATAGAAATGGAAGAAAAGGCTGGCGGTGGGCATCACACCCACGAACGCCTCGCAGAGGTGGGAGAAAACCGCAAGGGCAAGAATGGAGTTGGGGTGGAGATGAGAGATTTCGCACCCGCAAAAGGCGAGCACGGAGGTGAGGAAGTCGCTCTCGGGCAGTCGGAGCAGTTGGACATGACATCTGACTCGCAGGAGACGATCTCCGCCTCCCGCGGCGCCGGCACCGCATCGCTCCTAGGCACTCGACCCGAGCTTGGGTCGACGTACCCCTCGTCCGTGAGCACCTGGAGCCTCCTTCGGGTCATCTGGCTGACTTTGAAACGCGCCATGGCCAAAGGAGGAAGGAGAGCGAAAAGGGTTCTTGGGCGCTAGGGCTCCTAGAAGATTTTTGGCCGAAGACGAGCAAAGAAACACGGAGTGACTCCGACCTCTCCCGGTAGAAAGGGTTAAAAAGACAGTGAAGGGACAGGTTAAAAATCGCCGCCTATCACATAGCGACACCTGGCCCGGAGAAAACACACTTTCCAAGAAACTGCCGTACCGTTACAGGGAGGCTTCTCGGAGAAGGAACCGCAGAACAACCAAACGACACGCCCACGCGGAGCAAGCACGCGGCGAGTGAAAAGGTCGTCTCCCGACACAAAATGATCGTAAGCCGCGACCAAAAGAAATTCAATCCCCCCTTCAAGTCTTCTTAGGCTCAAGGGGAAGCCCGAGGGTTCCCCGCTTGAACCTCGGGGGCTAGCTGTCGGGTATTGGCTATCTGGCAAAAGACCACGGTACCCCTGTGAAAAATTGAGCACCACCGACCAGGCAGTGCTGAAGGAAGATGCTCGGGAGAGTGAAATGAGCATTCCTCCTCTTCCTCCGAGCATACGCGTCCACACCTTTACTCGCGGTAATACCAAACACCCCACCCCCACGAGCAAGCATGCTCGTGGAGACCATGACCTACGCAGGTGTTTGGTCGGTGGGCCCGGCGAGCGCTACGAGAAAGGAAGGAGGCAACCAATCAGCCGAAGTTCGAGGGAAATCTTACCCGAAATTCAAACAGCGCACGAATCAAGGACGGCAGATGACAAATATGGGTACATAGCATGATCTTAGGAGGTAGTTACCTTTCTTGAACCTATAGTCATAGTATTTAAACCCCCCTGAAGATTTGTAAAGGGGAGGGGACAAAGAGATAGAACACAATACACTGGAGTAGAGCTGTTATCTCGGCAGAGAGAGGCCCGAACCAGGATAAACACCGTGTCCCCCTTTCTCCCGACCTTGCATCGCTCGAACGACCTCCTCGGCCCGTACGACGGGGCTCTGTTGATCCCCCATTCAACAAGTAAGCTCGACGGGAGCCCGTTCTCCAATCGTCGACACTTACCCTGACGAGCTTGCTGCACCTGACGGTGAGCTCGTAGAGCTCCATCTGAGCTGCAACCTCCGTTTCCTCGTCCTCCTCCATCCCGTCCCAGTCGGAACCCCCCTCACACCACACGGTCCGGTTCGGGGGCTTCGGCAGAGGACCGAGTGGTGGTGGCTCTCGATGCACCTCCTCCACTTCGGGAGGCGAAGCCGGGTCAAGCCCATCGACTGCCGGACCACTCGACGGCTCAGCGGTCGGGCCAGCAGCACGAGGTGGCGACGCCCCAGCTGCCGGAGGAGACGGCGACCTAGCCGACGAGGGGGGGTCCCCCTTGGAGAAGCCGGCTTCGGGGGCTCCTTTTCAGGAGACCCCTCCACTGGGACATCCATAGTAGGAGTCCTGAGTTGACAAAAAGGAAACATCTCAGCACAGGTAAGAACAAAAAGACAAGGATTGCCCGAAAGAATACCTCCTGGATTTTTTAAACTTCATCCCAGGCCTCATCCGAGTCCCAGCACCTCTCGGAGAGGAGCCCGACCCGGCACCAGCAGTCGGGGCTGCCCTTGAGTCAGAGGGCTGCGGCTCTGCGCCTTGTGACTCGGGGACACTGGAGGTCGAAGGCCCGGCCGGCGAGGGATCAGCAGCCTCCTCCACCGATTGCCGGCGCAACTCATCGGCCGAAATGTCAGCCGCTCGCTTGGCCTGAACATTCCTCAGCCGAGAGAGGCCGACGACCGGAGCATCAGAAAAGAAGGACTAACGCTCCTGAAAGATGAACGATTGCACGTTGTCAGAATCACACATCAGGCAAAAATCATGGGACAACTTCTCGAGAGAGTGGGACACTCACAGGAGGGGGAGGGTTCACCGCCGAAAATTTGTGAGGGCAGCCCCTGTTGGTAATCTCAGTGCCAAGCGCGAAGAAGTCAACCACCCGCGCCACCAATGCATCTCTCGATAGGGACGTGCTTGTCTCCCGGGTGGGATCCTGAGTCCCACTGTACTGGAACCCCAAGTGGATTCTCTCCTTTAAGGGTTGCACCCGGCGCTTGACAAAGCTGATCGCGATCCCGGGGCCAGACAGCCCCCGACTTTTCAGATCATTAATCAATACCAGAAGCTCGGCGACTTGGTTCAACCCGCCGCCATCTGGGGCATCACTCCAGCATCGAGAAGCTTTAGGGGCGCGGCCAGTGAAAGGGGCGAGAAAAGGATCAACATTCGCACAATAGAACCACTCCCGCCTCCAACCTTTGAGGGAAGTCTTGAGGGGGATGGCGAAATAATGTTTCTTCAAGCCCTCTCGCAGCTGAAGTCCGGCGCCCCCAATAACACTGGGAGCAACCCAGTTCAGATGAGGCTTGAGCAGGAAGAGGGAGCGGAACAAGTCAAAATGAGGACGTATCCCAAGATACGCCTCGCAATGTTGAACGAAGAGAGCAATGTGAAGAATGGAGTTGGGATTCAAATTGATCAGCTCGATCTCGTAAAAGTGAAGGAGCCCTCGGAAAAAGGCGCTCCCAGGAACGCTAAACCCCCACCAAAAGAAGGACTCGAAGACCACGATCTCATTATCCAGGGGTAGGGGGTAGGGTTCACCTGCGGCGGGACGGGCGGAGATCAACTCCAGCGGAGGAATAACGCCGGCCGCGACCAGCTCCTCCAGGCGGGACTCCGTGGTAATGGAGATCTCCCACCCCGTGCTCGCCGGACCAGCGCCATCCTCTGATGACGACGAAGAAGAGGAAGAAGAAGAAGACATCTCGAAGAAGAATACCCTATGGGAGGAACCGCCGAGAGTCTTGGGCGCGAAACCAGAAACCCTAGGTCGCCAAGATCGCCAAAGGAGATTCGAAGATTTCTCAGCCGTGGTGGGGGAGGGGCCAAGATGTCTTTACCCCAACAAGGGTTTCCTCATTTATAAGAAATGAGTCCCAATTTTCGCCTTACGGCGGGAAAAAGCAAGGGCCTCCCTGCTAAATTCTGGGCCAGATCTAGGGCATGCCCCACGTTGGGCCAAAAGCTGCGTCGCGCAAGACGCGACCAGGTGTCAAGTCTGGTTCGAGGTTTGGGATAAAGTGCGCCCCATGATGGGCCATAACGCCGGCCGCCACGGAAGCTTGGGGCCGGGCACTTTCCGAACATCCTCCAGCGGTACGCCCCATAATTTGGGGTCAATTGCTGGTCACTGCTTCTTAGCGTGATTGGGTACCGTGGGAGGATTTTTACCAACACGGTCTTGAGAATGCGCTCCATGAGAGTCTGAAGCTGTGCACCGTAAGCGGGCACGGGCATTACTCTGAATGACCAAGGTATGCCCCATGAGGGTCAATTGAGTTCAACCAGCCAGTTGCCGCACACCGTAAACGGGTGCGGGTACCGCTCGGCCACGAGCCAACCAACTATGGTATGCCCCATGAGGGTCGATTGAGCTCTACAAGTCGATCGCCGCACACCGTAAACGGGTGCGGGTACCACTCGGCCACGAGCCACTCAGCCACGAGCCAACCAACTAGGGTACACCCCATGAGGGTCGATTGAGCTTTACAAGTCGATCGCCGCACACCGTAAACGTGTGCGGGTACCACTCGGCCACGAGCCAGCCAACTATGGTACGCCCCATGAGGGTCGATTGAGCTTTACCAGTCGATCGCCGCACACCGTAAACGGGTGCAGGTGCCACTCGGCCACGAGCCAACCAACTAGGGTGCACCCCATGAGGGTCAATTGAGCTCTACGAGCCAACTGTCGCACATCGTAAACGAGTGCGGGTACCACTCGGCCCTGAGCCAATCAATCACGATGGTTTTAATTAACAAGTCATTTACGATCTTTTTTTCCACAAAGCCTTTATGACAGGACAGGAGGGGAAATCCGATCCTAAAGCACTTGGGGGCTGCTGTGGGATGCCTGAGATGGGGGTCCCGCAAGTGGAGCCCACACCCGATTGGGCTGACGATGGTGCAGTAGGCCCCGAGCCTAGAAGCGCCACGAGAAGCCCATAGCCTGGCCTGACTTCTTCCCCAAGGCAGCAGTCGACCCTGGCTAAGCCGTGCCACGCCCGCACAACCCTGTCAAAAGTAAAGCTGCGACTGGCATCGGGCAGAGCCTGCAGCACCGTAACCTGGCGGAGTGGCAGCGCGGCCTGGGGAAGGCACGACCACATCCCCTGGACGTAGTGGGGCCCAGTCGATAAGAGACAAAGTACGTACTCATGAAGCCACCATGTTCAGGGCCAGGTGGCGCCCATTTTGTGGCGTATCCTTCCCCTAGTATATAAAGGGGGGAACAACCCTAAAAGAGGAGAAGAAGAAAAAAAGATCACGCTCATATATCCAAGAACACAGGACTAGGGTATTATCTCCTCCGTGAGAGCCCGAACCTGTCTAAAAAGAGATCGCCCTCGCATCCTGTGTTACCATCTAGCTCTGATCCCGCACGAATCCCCTAGAATCACAAATCTCATTGCCGGCGAAACTGATCGTCGACATCTGGCTCCTCCTACCTCTAGTTCTCTTGTGTAGGCCTCCTCGTGCGTGCATGACCTGCGCTCTGCCGGCCGCCCAGTCGTCGGCTCGACTCCCAGCCTGGGCCGATGGTTCTGGCTCCTGTGCCACCGCCGATTCCTCTCCCGACCACTTCCAGCTCTTGCCGGCTTTCGGCACCGCCACCCCTCCCCTGCGGCTAGCCTCTAGCCTAGCCGTTGCCCTTCTCTCTCCCTCTTTACTACTCTCTTCTCTTCTCTAATATTTTCTCTATTTCCCCCTTACTTAGTTTAATGATGTGCATGACTTACAGTGGTTTCATTATAATTTGATTCACCATGGTAGATAATGAATTGATGCCATGGATGGTTTATTAGTTATGATTATACACTGATGAATCATGATCAGAATATGTTATCAATATGCTTGCACTGGGAATTTGAATGATATGGTCTGTGATGGTTAACTTACTGCATGCACAGTTGGATGGCGTCGCAACAATGCTATTAATCCAATATTGTGCGCCGGGGAGCACTTATGGATTATTGTGAACACGCGGTGCAACCCCCATCGCATTAACCTACTAAGATCATTTGCTATCTAATGTTCTAGTCTCTAGTTGATTAGCACTGCTACTGTCCTATGTTGCTCTCTAATTTGGTTTTAATGCTATTATTCTTATATTGCTACTGTTGCTAAATTTTATTGCGTTACTTGAGTTTGTGGTGAATGAGAAGTGGTGCTAGTTATGGGGGATTTGTGCTGATGAAAGTGATCCAGAGGGGCTGCCTTGCTCCTTTGAACCTGCTGGTTCCTTGGTGCTTGGTCTCAGCTTGGGCTTCTCCATCCTGGTCTCCTTTACCCCCACTCGCTCCTAAAGCTTCGCCCTGGTCCTTACTTGAGCTCCTTTTGCTCCTAGCTTCCTGGGGCTTGCTTGACCTCTTGGCTTGCTTGTGAGGTTGGTGGCTTTGTGGTTTGCTATTGCTCTCGTGTGATGTTGAGCTTGGTTTGCTTGATGCCTTATATGATTTAGTGTGGTATTGTGGCCAAATGCTCTGAATTTGGAGGAGGCTTTGGCTGGGGAGGGCTCGACCGTGAGCTGTCCTAATGCATAGTGCCTTCAAGTTTATCCCTACCCACTGTGGGGTTTTATCCTATTACTGCATAGAATTACTTTTCTAACGCATGATATTTCAACTATTCGAGCCTACGAATAGATTAAAGGTTTGTTTAAATTGCCAGATGATGAAACCCTAAGTCGTGTGAGGTGCCGATTCGGCTTCAAACGAATCTGATATACCAATGATGGTACCAAATTATACGGCTCTAACGACAATCTAATTCTTACTTCATTTAATCCATTTAATGTATTGATTCTATTCTCT
This sequence comes from Rhipidocladum racemiflorum, assembly GCA_036346355.1. NCBI lineage: Eukaryota > Viridiplantae > Streptophyta > Magnoliopsida > Poales > Poaceae > Rhipidocladum > Rhipidocladum racemiflorum. Next base: position 76,177,433 of record CM070579.1, read on the forward strand.
TTCTTATATGCGTGCATTTGACTTTGCACGTTACAATTTGAGATGCGAAGACCACTGGTGTTTTATAGTTTGCAGAATTGTAATTTTCTTTTTTTTGTTTGTATTTATTCGTTTATGTAATTTATGATCACTGATGTAATTAAATTCTTAGCATTAGTATTATTTAACAGCTTCCCGTTTGTAACAATTAATTGTAATAGTAATTCTTTAATGATTAATTTAGTTTGATTACATGGTTTAAGTTATTTTAATGCCTCATTTGTACTATTGATTGACCGGGGTATTTCAAAAACCTCCAACATAAGTTTCAAGATGCGGTGAGAGATAATCCATAATCGTCGTGTTAGCTGATGCATTGTCAAGAGTGATGGAAATAATTTAACTTTTTATTTTAAAGTCGGTAATAACCTCAAGTACACGATTAGCGATAGCCTCTCTAGTGTGTGACTAGAAGATTGGCCTAAACCTTATGACCCTTTTGTTTAGTATGTAGTCGTTATCTAAGTAATGCGCAACAACACTAATATAGGCTGCTCTTTGATGTGAGGAAGTCCATATATATGATGTTAAGGCAAAGAAAAAACTAACTGTTATGAAAGTATGTTTCAATATTTCTAGTTTTTTTGTAAACACCTTATAAATATCACGTGTAGTTGTTCTTCTACAAACATGTTGGTCTTGTGAGCAAAAACCACGTTACACCATTCTTTCAAAATTAGAGCTCTCACCCATTCTAAATGGAAGATCCACCGTAACTATGTAACATGCAATTTTGCCTCTAGCTACATCGGCGTTTTATACCCACATACTTATCGAACCGTCAGTGTTAAAGTTGAGAGGTGTCTAGATGCCCTCGCCCAGCCTCCATCATACCGATATCTTCTACAAACATGTCTCCGCTTGTCTCTTCAGATGATATGTTCCACCACATGCATGCGCAGATATTTTAGCTTGGCAGTATTTGCAGATAGCATACACTACCTGACGTCCATCCACAATTTCGACGGTTATGTCCATATGTTTGCCAGCACCACGCCTATCGAGTACCGGATATGGACGCCCATCCCGGTTGCATCAATGTAGCAGCATTCGAGCTTGGTGCCAACACCAACGCACGTCCCGGATATACCGATGTAGCGGCATCAAAGCTCGGTGCATCCAGAATGTACGAGGCATCCTTGATACCCGTGCGTACCATCTAGATGATGGTCATCCAGGCCAGTCTCCCATTTTAGGGGAGAGTTGGCGTGTATTGATCTCTTGATCCCGACAAGGGGGACTTGTAGAGCGAGGGCGTGCTCTCCTGCTCTTGCTCTTACCAAACATTTTATTTTGTAGAGGAAGAGCAAATTTGGACTAAACATAGAGAACAAATGAGAGAGCGAGCGGGATATTGCAGAATATGCTGAACAAATGAGAGCGAGCACTGATTTTATAGCGATTAGCAAGCAAATGACCGTTAAAATTTTGAAATCAGGCACAGCCGCGCATGAATCCCTCTCTTTACATCACGTCACGTCACTTTACGTTGGAATCATGCACGGGAATGCAGGATGAAAATTAAAATCAGGTGCGACCAAGCTGGATGGAATCATGCGCGGGAGAGCGAAATCTAAAAATCGTGTGAGGGATGGAATCAGCCAGACGCTTCATTTCAATCATGTCGTGTCGCTTTATGTCTTTTAATTCATCACATCGCGTCGCTTTACATCTTCGGTCTTTCATCGTATCTCGTCGCTGTCTATTTGCCGAACGTTGCGAGAGCAAAATTAAACGAAACCCTCACTTTCCCTCTTCCCCCCTCTCTTTTCTTTTTCTCGATTTTCCCACACGTGGGGCTCTGACTGCCTAACTTTACTCCTTTAGTCACACTTATTTCAATCTCTCTCTCTCTCTCTCTCTCTCTCTCTCTCTCTCTCCTAACCCATTCCCTCTCTCTCTCTTTGGTCTTTCCCACAAAGGCACAAAGCCACAAGCCCACAGCGCACCTCTGGCCTCCCTCCTCCCCGAATCGCACCTCTGGCCTCCCTCCTCCCCTCCCTGAACCATTGCACCTCCGACCTCCCTCTCCTCCCTCCTCCCCACACCCTCGCAGGCCTCCCTCCTCTCCTCCCCACACACCGACGTCCCTTCTCCCCTACCCACACACCAGCATCCTTTCTCCCCTCCCTACTCCCCTCCCCGCCCCGTGTGGCTACGCCTGCCTCCTTCCTCCCCTCTTGACACGCCAATGTCCCTCCTCCCCTCCCCGCGCTGTCAGCCTCCCGTCTCTCTGCCCCTCAGCCGGCCTCCCTCCTCTCCCCGCCCCGCTGGCCTCCCTCCTCCCCTCCACATCCCTGCCGTTTACCTCCCCTCCGCCCCTCCTTTTCCCTGCTTACCTCCCCTCCTCATTTGAAATAGACTCATTTCAATTTAAAACTTATTAACTATTGTATTCAATTTAGTGCTTGTATTAACTATTTTATAGCCATGCTTTGAAAATTTTAACAATTTTTGAATTTATTTAGTGCTTCTAAAAAATCAAAAATAGCAATTAACAAAAAAAACGAAGACACTATCATATTTTTATAAAAACTTTACAAGCTTATCATGCTTTGGAATTAAGCACATTTCTGCGGCGGAGTGTACAGTATCTCAATTTTAATGCGTACAGCCTTTATTAACCTTTGTTCAGTGCTAGGAATATCAGCAGCCATCCTAGGCCCATGCAAGGTTCGTTAGGCTGGTAGTATCAGCAGCACACAGAGGCCTTTCATGGAGGACGTCACTGTCGTCGTCGGTGTCGCGGCACAGAGCAACACCGGACCGGAGCATCCGCTGGTCCACGGAACGATCGTGCTGCTGTCGCCTCGTATCGCGTCTGCAGGGCCCCAGCCCCTCCAATTAAATATGCTCAACATGATATCTGCATGTCAAATGGAGAAGTATGGCTATAAAAGTGAGTTGGCTCATTGATCCAATGTCGCAGTTGCATAGGCTGCAGAGTGTGGACTGACTCTTCCCAGAACAGTTCTTTCTCGCCTTGAAATCATTTAGCTTTGCAAAAGTAGGAACACTTCTGGTTGCCTTCAATGGAAACTTGAAATGTCTGCGTCTGATTCTTGATACTTGCTGTAGTGCAATGCAAAGCCTATCGTCCAAAGTAGAAGCATTATTACATCAAACAGGTAGCATCACTTAACAAAAAAAAGTGTGCGTCTCCAGAGTCATAGTAGTTTTATGATTTTATCTAGTGATGTGGACAACCAATTGTTGGTGCAGTGAAAACTGAAAATCTTTAGCAGCTTCATCTACTGTTCTATGAATGGATGGAATAATTTCAGCTACAAAAAAACAAAATCGATGAACAGCCTAAGTATGGTACTATTAGGCCTGATGGGTTGTATCTGACGGGACCAGACCAAGCTGGTCGGCCCATTAGGCCGGACCTTAACCAGCATTTCACTGGGAACCACTTCATATTTGTTCAGGTCTGGTTACTCAAAAAAATTCAGGTCTACTCACTATTATCGAGAAGTAGGAAAATAATAGATGAGTCACTTAACTATAAACATGTCAAGCAACAACATCAGCAGGATTTCTGATGGAACAAAAAATTAGAAGAATAACATCGCTTTAGAGAAAAGTAATGAGGCAACAAGGACAAGGTATAAACTCTTTGCTGGTAGTTGACATTACAGAAGCTTCTGACTTGCTCATCAGAAAACACTAGGTGAGCCTATACTATGTTCCTTCTGAGAGGTGATTGTCAAAGATGTACCTTCACAAAATTACTTACTACAATGCAGAACTAGCACTCCAATTATCAACACATTCAAAACAAAATAATGGCATAGTACACCCAGAAAAACTGCATCTATGTGCCCTCAAAGTAGGTACCAGTCGCACGAGGTCACAAGCACAAAAGAAATATAGTCAAGAATTCTCCTGCCACAGGTATAATACAACGGATAAATAATGAGGACACATCTACAAGCCTTGGAACGCTTGCAATGAAAGAGAAAATAATGTTTTGAGCAGAAATGGTAAGATGCGATTAGTTATTTTTAATTTAAAGCATAGACCCATGAATGACATCTTTCATAAAAAGCTACTGATGGAACATCCGGATTAGAAATTTTCCAACAAATCACTGAAACAGGTGAAAGGTACTTCATAAGCTACGAGTATGGATGGATGTCGTAATTAATAAAATGTTGTACAAATTTACCTGCCTTACTGCAGCGAATGCAAAGTAAGAGCTTTCTAACCTCAACTTTACTGTTCAGAAGTGCAGGTCCTGAACCAAGAGCAAACTCACATGAGCTCTTGAAAGAACTCGAGTAGCAAGCTGATGAATATTTGACAGCCACTTGTTGCTTTTTCAGAAATCTTCCCTGCTTTTACAGATTGCAGCCAACTTATATGTCAGGGTACTCGAGCTGATTGCACACTGCAAAGCTCATAAAAGCACACAATGATTCGGCGACCCCCTTTGCAATAATCATAGGCTGGAATTTTAACTTTTCTGAACAAAGAGATTGAACTACTATGGAGATTATGGAAGCAACGCGATTTAACACATCAAGAGAATTCACATCAATTTCCGCACGTACAGGTATTGAGTTACTCATGGCGAAAGCTTCTCTACAGGCTGTCTAATGTTTATCTGGGTATGCATATAAAGCAATATTGGGCTGTAAACAATATTGAAACAGCCAAATGCAATCTTGGGCAGTAAAAAATATTGAAACAGCCTAGTGTGCTAGATGAAACTCATATTCAGATACAACACGCAAACCAACTATGGAATCAACAACAAGCAACTATACACAATCACAAAACAAACATATCATGGAATGCGAAAGAACTGTGAATGTGGTCATCATAAAGACCTGCAAAAAGGTATCAACGAATCAATTTAGTCCTGGATGCTTCAATGACCAAGCATGCCATGATAACACCATACAGTGCATACATCAATCGAACAATCCCCGTATACATATCTTGAAATAAGGCTTCTTAACTATATTGTCATTTATTCCCTCCAGTGACAAATATATGTCGTTGTGGACATAGATGCAGTCAAACTTTCGAAACTTTGACTATCAATATCTTTCAAAATTTTAAATTTAGATTTGTTTCGAAAAGTACTTTCATAATATTATAATTTTATTTGGTTTTACAAATATATTACAATAAAAATTAGTGGTCAAAATTGTGTTTTAGAGACCATGTCGATGTCCAAAACAACATGTATTTGTGACCGGAGGGTGTATCTTCTCTTGAATAAGACATCTTAACCCCTTAAACAACCTGCATATGCTTTGCAGGTGACATACAATTGCAGATTTCAGCAACTGTTGTTGTTGGTACAAAAAAGGTAGGGAGTCATTGCACTTGGGCGCATAAAATGGTCCAGTTAGAACTGAGATTATGCTTACAATTGCAATATCTTTAACCATTCTACAGTTTTAAACTAACTGATATTTTAAGCAATGTTTACCATGTAATATAAAATTCACAGCTACTCCTCTCAGTTCCTTCATTATAAATATGCTATTAAACCTTCAGCTTCCTTCTTTTTTATGAGTAATTGAATTGACTGCCCCTGTCATTGTTCACTTGTTTGCAAGTTAAGAAAGCTCAAATGGAAATAGAAACTTAATTTCAAAAGCAAAGCTCAAGAGATTTCTAAAAACAAAAGAATAATGAAAACAAATAAGGTACCAACGGAAGTTCAATGGAAATGTTGCCACATTTATCACACTGCAAACCATGTGGCAGACTCCTCCATTTACATGGACCTACGGAAGGATGCTTTAAAGCCTCCAACTTTGGCCCTGGAAAATTCATTAGAAATATCAGATTTCCCTTCTGCAGTTGCAAACTTCTTAAAGTGGTCATTGCTGATTAGGCCATTACACAACTACTATTAAATAAGCGCAAAGATGCATTAGTAGTTAGTTAGCTCTCTAGACAACAGTGACAAGAGAAGATATAGGTATACATAAAGATATTACTCAGTGTTCAAAATTTTCTTAATAATGATTGTTCCACCTAGCATACTCAGGTCATGCACAGATGTTCAAGACATCTAGGCTCTAGCAATGATGAATAATACAGCAATAGAGTCAAGTAGCGCAACTAAAGTAAAATCATTGACAGCATAAACGCCATCATTTAGACAACTGCATTTCTGCAACGAAGACTCACTTTTCATATTGCATCGTTGAATCGTAACTGCTTGCACAATGTTTTACCACAATACTGTAATATTCTGTCATCATAAACACAAGCAAGGACTATTGTCACAGTAGTATACTTTTCACTTTTCAACATCAAAATAAGCTAAATGTAAAGCTATAAACACAAAAGTAATTCAGTGCGAAGAACATAATTTTTTTGAGACAATGTTGCAAAATTTCAGATATCTTGGCAAGTCTATGCCTCTATGATACAAAAAATCATCACCATGTAACTCTTTTCACAGGTGATACAGAACATCGTGTACTCAGTACTCCAATACCTCAAATACTTGATGGGATTTCCCAACTTACAACGATTTCAAGACAAAAACAAACATATGATAAATGACACCGAGAAAGTAACTATATTAGCTATCTAGAAGTAACAGCTGAGGAAACCAAATTCCTCAACTCAGCTAGATGTTCATCAGTTGAGATGTTCAGTGTAAGCCTTAGATTAGTCAACAAAGCCTCTTGCTCCCAGCTAATTGACCCACAAGCATATAGTGCCAACATTGTTGCACGGTAAGCATGCAACTCCAGCAAATGGGTTTCTTCCGTTGGAACATCATTATCATGTTGAGACGTTTCTCTTTCAGATACAGAAGCTTCAACATCATCAGTTCTACTACAAATATCTCCGTTTTGGTAGGCTGAATTATAGTACTGTGATCTATAGGGGCTACTGCTGGGTCTGGGACTACAGCTACCAACGGACGATGAAATACTCTCAGTGTCACTAGGATCTGCAGTCGTTACAGGATATTTATAATCAGCATATGCATTTAACCCAGCCAAGTTGGTTTTAAGAATACCATTTTTTCTCACATTTAAGGAAGCATGCATGTATTTTTCACCCAGCTTAAAGCATGGGGAATCAACAGCATCTACCTTTTCAGCAAAACGAAGAGAACCTCCAGCAACCAGCTGCGAGTGTCTTCCATCTCTATGAGGTGTCTGCAATCTCTTAATGACTTCACTGCACTGAGTAGGGTGTGTTGATTTAGCAGATGATTTTCTCTTCACGCCTCTAGACATGTCACCCTCGAACACATTGTGGTTCTTGAGTAGAAGATGGTTGTCCACTGCACGATGCAATTGCTGGTGTTTGCCCAACTTGCAACCAAATTTTCCATCTTTTGATTGACCTCTGAATGAACCACCAGAGCATCTTGCAGAATCCTGAAATTGATTGAAAAGAGGAACATTAGAGAATTCGCATTAATACTTGAAATTAAATTTATCTGCTCACGGAGAAACATCAAAGAACATCCAAGTTTCAATAGTAGATTTGTAGAAGAGGCAACAGTAAGAGCATGTGAACTGTTTGATTTAACTAAAGGCCATAAATTGTTTATTTTGATGACCATATCATGAATAATTCTATTTCGAGAATTTGTGAAGGAACATGGCATTACCTTCTGAATCACAATCCATTTGCCATCCTGCCAAAGCTTTCTCAACCGAAGATCTGCTACATGTACTCTCAACTCCAGCGACGATCCAAGGAGCCTGACGACATAGTAATTGTTGCCAAGCACTCTTACCATCTCAGCAACCCTCCACGAGTAGCTGTCAAAGGCCTCAAGGATATTACCCACAATCCAGCATACTGGATCGTCCGAAGGAGGGGGCCTAGGCCTTATCAACCTTCTTGGCACCCTTTCAACAGCCGCACCAGAGTCAACCGGACTTGGATCATATCTCACATAATAGTTGTGTCCGTTGCCGGAGACGATCTCAGCAGGCCTCCAAGAACCCAGGGGCACCTCCGCCTCCTGCAATACCTCCACCTTGCTCCCTTTTAAGAATCTCATCAGACCTAGTTACTTCCACAACTCTGTAGCAAACAAGAAACCAAAAAACATCAATTATTGAATGAATTGGATTAAGAGGAGTCAAAACACAAAGATTTCAACTTCTACAATGGCCATTGCGGATTATATGGAAACAAATCATAACCTAGTTTCCAACATGCTAAATCTACAATAGATAAAAACCCAACAGATATGCTATGAACAAAAGAACTGACGAGTTAATACGCCTTGTTGACTACTGCAAACCAGTTTCCTAGATCAGGGACTAACGAAATTTAGGTGATGGAGATTGCTATCCATTACAGCCCAAGCACATCGGTCTATTGATCTGTTACAGGAACAGAAGAACAAACTCATAATGAACCGCTTGGGGTGATCCGAAACAAAATGTGAACTAGCGCCTCTGCAGCAGCAATTTCTAACGGATTGTAGCGGACACCAAACAGCTATACCACCTAGCATTCTAGCAATCGAACAAACGAAACAACACAAGAGAAATACACCCCCAAACAACCAAAGGAATCACGGACAACTCAAAGACGCTTCAAGAAAACCCCGATCCAGTTTTCAAATTCCAACAGCAGCAATCCCCTGCAGATTGAAAAACTCTGCACACGGATTTCAGAGGAACAGCAGTAGTAGTACCAAATAGAACAAGAACAGGTTCGAAGATATCAGACTACGCATACCAAAACGATCTTGATATCAAACTTATCGAGTACGAACCAGGCAGGAACATTTGAACTGGTCAAACGGGGCCAAGCTAACCGTAATCATCGCAGCTAATCACCAACAAAATTTACCAGCGCACTACTGTTCCCTTCATCACCATCCTCCCGCACAGAAACATCAAAACCAGCACCAAAACAACCCCAAAAAAAAATCGCACAAAGAATCGAAGGAAACACAGACCTTGCGATCCCGGCCACGCCCGGAAGAGGCGACGAGAAATCGACGGGAAGATTTCCTCCGCCCCAGCGGCTCCCTGGGCGTATTCTTGATTGCTACGCAGCGGAGATTAGGCGAGCAGAGGAAATCAAGGCTAATTCGGGACGCGGAAATAGGAAAATTTAGATGATGGAAATCCTCTCTTTTTTTAATTCGTTAATTCGGGATGCGACTGCAGTTATATACAGGGATGGGTTGCGTGGCTGCGCTTTCCGATCCAAAGCGACAAGTGTCAGTCGCATCGCGGCCGTCGGATCGAAACGGCCCTAGGGCTTGTTTCAGGCCAGCGCCAGCGCATCGACTGTGGGCCGTCCGATGCAGATCCGACGACGGTTGGAGGATGGGGGCTCTTGGTGGTGATCCCGTCACCATGGGTTGTCGTCGGTTAATAGATTTTTATTGAGAGGTGTTTCTTATTTTTTTAAAGTTGTATAAATATTAAAATATGAATGGATGGTGATTACTTACACATTCGTTTGCTTCAAAATTTATACAACTTGTATGGAGAAAGAAAGCGTAGAAGTATTGCTCTTCTTTCTTTTCCAATTCAGAGGAGGATTGGTAACCGAAAGGGGTTTATCCTTGTGTTTAATTGTTCTGATAGAGTGATGGTGTAGGTAATTGTGTCTTTCTCTTTTAAAAAAGTTGTAGCATCATTTGTCATTTGTGTTTCTAGAAAAGACCACCGTTAAATTTTTTTAATAAAATATATGCTCACACCTCAGAGTATATCAAATTTTGTACAGGATGATATGTTTTTGTTATAGTGCTATTTTTGTAAAAGAAAAAAAGAAAAAGTTACGGTGATCACTAAAAAATCTGGAATTTAATTTGTATGCCCTAGATTTTTGTGTATCATGGTGACCACATTCCAAGTAAAAGCACTAGAGTGCAATGGAAGGCTGATTTATTAAAAGAAAATTTATTTTGAACGCTCCGTGTCAAAGCTAAATTAAATGCACTCTGATTTACACCAAAACAATACAGCTTGAACCATGATAACTTGCACACTTGATGCGATTTTCTTCGGACGTTTTTGGAAGGCTAGTGATCGAACGTCTAATCTACCACATTGCAACTGCAACTTCCCAATCTGAGTTGTTCCAATAGAAAGAGCTTATCTTTGGTAAGTACAATTTAGTATCAAATTCAGTTTTGATTAATTTTTCAATTCCCACTGTAGCCGAGGTCTACCACCTAAACTATACTTTTATCATCCATCCACTTGGTTTTGCTGGCTTGGCCGTCACGTTTAGCAGCTACTGTTGGTTTTGCTTTGCTTGGTCACTTGGCTTTCGCATACCTTGCGGTCCAGGAAAGTATGAACCAAAAAAAAAAAACGGAATGCAAAAAATAATATAACTGCACAAAGATAAGCTCTTTCATTTCTTGGGTTAATTAATTAACTGCTAACTAAAACTAGATTGCAATATCGGAGTCATGGGTTGGACACTACCGGGACCTCTCTCCTTTGTCGTACCAGTAGCTCTCAGCACTTTGGTTTCGTTGGAAGCAACGGATGGCTCCCATTGGCCGCACCATACTAGGCATCGGTGTTGGAGACCAGTGCCAAGAAAGGCCAAGTTTAGAAGGAGACCTCTCGATTTGTTGCATTGATCAGGACGCACCAAAAAAAATCTCTGAATTTATATGGTATCGATTTTTCAGAACTGTTACTTGCTCTGTGGTCAGGTATGCAGATTTGCTTCACGCATGGAACAACCATCCAAGCTCATCTCATTGGATGGAGCATGTTTCTCGTGAGATAGATGGATCCTTTCATGATACAATACATGCACAGACGATTTATTATTGATTTCTGATGTGCCCAACCGATTTACAAGGTTGTCTCAATAGTGAAATAGTGAGCATCTGGTCGGCAATAAGTGTAAGTTTTAGTTGGCGTGCCATCGGCATCCACCAAAATATGGGTTTTTGAGTGCCAAAATCCGCAAGAATTTGATGATGTCAGGTCCTTTTGTCCAAATGGCCATGACGATAACGTCACCCAAGAAATTGAAAGCCTACATTACCATTGTTTGAGCTTTGGAGTACAGGAATCATTGGTTCCTTCGTAGCATTGGTAGATGTTCTTTAGGAACACCTCTTTCCAAGCACAAATAAAAGGATTATTACTTCTCATGGACATAACTGGGCTCTAAACAATACAAGCTGGAGGTGAAATACTTACAAGCACAGATGATTCTTTGAGCAAAAGCAACCAATGGCGATTTGATTGTGCTAGCTACCATACATTCGCATGTATTAAATGTGATTATCTGAGAACATGAGAACATGTATTACATGTGTAGTGTTGGAAAATTATACACAGTCCATTTTTTGTATACAAATTAAAACGTCGAACCAAATCATACCAATTAACTTCAATCTGGAGTAAAAAGAATATCTATACCCAAAATATGTACCTAGTAGATGAGCTTGCTTCTGTACCAATCCTTGCAATATCCAACTTAAAGGCTTCTGTGTACTACTTGATCATGCTAGATCTAGTTCACTAGAATTTTTTTTAACTATACTTCACTTGTATCAAGGAAACTAGCTGCCAGGTTCACTTGCAATACCCACCGACTCTCAATCTGCATAAGGCAGAAAAATAATTAACATCAGAAAGCATTTTTTTTGGGTGGGTGGGGGGTTGCAAAACAAACAAAACCATCTTTATGCAAATTTCCATTGCTGGATGTGATAGAACAACCCAGGATAATGGTAGTAAAAGTATCTATCATGGGCATGAACATCAAAAACATAAACTACCGACGAAGAGGCCACGGATGGGGTCTCCTCCTGCTAGATAGCAAATTGCCATATCAATTAGTGTGCACTGCAAAAGGCAATTAGATCTGGACACAGATTCCCAAATTTTCCTAGAACAAGGAAATTTTATTGCCAGCTTATGTTGGATGCCCAAGTTCAGAAGTTTACAAGAAAGAAAAAGGGAAATTCTAGGGGATACCCAGTTCACAAGGCAAAAGCTATAACCCGTAAAACTATTACAGCACAGCAAAATAAAAGAACAAGATAAGAACACTAGAGCATTCTTCTGGTCATCAAATCTTCAGGAAGTTCCTAATCTTGTTCACGCCATAGTTACAAGAAACACGGTTCGTCCGAGTCACGGTATGGGATTCGGGTTCATGGTTTGTCACTTTTTCTTCTAATTTCCACCACGAACATGAACTCTGTACCCTAAACCGGTTTTGGGTTCCACGAATCTGGTTCGCGATTCACAGGGGTTTATAGCGAATCCGGTAACTATGGTCCACACATTGCTCCACCAGGACAGATTCCCAAATCACTCGATGATTTCTATAACAGTTGACTCCTGTGTCCTGCGGGGCAAATAGTCCCAACAAGAAATAATTTTGTGGATTTGCACTGGCATGCGAACAAGATTGTTCGGAGGGCAAGTCTCATATAGTGATCTACAAGCGACCATGTTTACTGCAGGCTGAAGCAAGACGCAAATGAGCGGAACCCAATAGATCCTGATGGAAGGATCAAACTATCTCAAAGAGGCAGGAACAACGATTGGCGGCTGGCTGCCGGAAACAGGACAACAGCCTGCGTGTAGTGAGGAGGATTACCCACTAGCCTGAAGATGTCTGTCCGCATATGCTAAGTCTTGTGCTAATTCATGTTACGGTTGAGTTGGTGGCTCATACTTTCCTCCTGTGCTGTGCTGCCAACTAATTAGGGCTATGCTTTTGCAAAAGCTTTGCAGAATTCTTATGAAACTAAGCGACTAGAAATTGATCCCTACAGTCAAAGTTATATACTCTTATTTAACAGGCTTATACGCAATGAGGCATAGGCAATCGAGAGCACTGTCATTTCAGAAGGCAATTGATTTGTTTCGTGAAAGAAAACGAAAACATTTTTGCACAGTAGATCAAGCGCTGTCCTGGAGAAAATTGCCACCTCGTGATCGGATTCAGATGGAAACTAATAGATCTCCCGGGATCCATCACATGCGCACTCTTCACCGGCTTGAGGCGCGTTGCAAAGTTGAAATTGCAACAGACGGCGTGATGCTGTAATTTTTTTTTTTCTGTCGTCGATCGATTTCCTCGCGGGACGCGCGGAGGGATGCACACGCACGGCACAAGAACCGGGGGGGTGGGGGGTGGGGGGTGGAGTTTATCGGATTCTTACCGACGTGAATGGGGGAGGAGGCGGCGGAGAGCCAGAGGAGGAGGGCGCAGAGGAGGAGCACCAGCGGGATGCAGTGCACGGCGCGCTCCAGAGCCCGCGCCCGCGCCGCCTCCCGCCGCCCCGCGGCCGACTGCGGGTCGTACGTCGGCAGCGCCATGCCCTCGTGGTGGCCCGCGCCCGCATCGCCCTCCGACACGCGCGCCCCGCTCGACGACCGCCGCATCTCGGTCTTGGCGGAGGTCCCGGCGCGGCGTGGCGCAGTGGCGATTCTGCTGGTGGGTGCGCGCAGGGAGTCTTACGCTCTTAGCGTGACCCGGGATCGGCGGCGCGGCGAAACGGTCGCACCGCGTGCGTTTTCGACGGGTTTCTTCTGCGCTGGTACGCCGTGCAGCCGTGTTGGTGTTAGGCGGAGCCGCGTTGGTGCTGAATTTTTTAAAATAATATATTTTAAAATAAAACTAAAATTATATTTTAAAAATAATTATATAAATATACCTCCGTCGTTAATTCATTTAGCGACAGAAACTTTTAATAAGCTTGTCGCTAATTTATTTGATGGTAGATCGTGTCAGTCTTATTTAGTCAACTGTTTTTATCGTCGATTCATTTGATCGATACATTCATTTGATTGGTAGGTTTCTATCGTCAAATAAATTGGTAACCAAAGATATGTCGTTAACTCATTTGACGATAGTAATATTTATATTTATGTAATTATTTTATAATATATTTTTCTGTAATTTCAGTTAAAAATTATATTATTTAAAAATTCCATTGATGCTGTTATGCTCGTGCATTCGCGGAAGTGGCGTTCGGCATGGCCGTATCTTGCCGTTTGGGACAGATTTGACCGTTTCGGGCTTTCGGCACGTTGACGACATTTCTTAGCTTATCCTGTTTCCGGTTTGCCTTATGAACACTTGGATTCACTTTGATATCTACGTTGAGCTAGTAAGGAAGTAATAACCTCTGAAGAAGCTATAAAGACTGGAGTGAGGAGCCCTTTAAGGATCATGTGCCTCCCTTATGAACACTTGGATTCACTTTGATATGTAGTATCTTCGAAGAATGGTTTGAGACAAATATTTCACATGGGTCAGAAGATCGCTGATGCAAACTCAGCACTTCAGCAGTACTACTGAAACATGGGTTCCTCCTCCCTACTCAGTATCCTGCTTCTATGTTGCTCCACAGTGCTTGCTCGGCCGCGGTGTTTTGTCACTATTTTGGTAGCCAGAGTCTGGCTAATCCACTCCCTTTGATTTCAAGAAATCATGTGGTTGCTCTAGGCAATGAAAAGAGGATGCCTCTTGATTGGTCTTGTGCTGATTACTTTGTTGCTTTGCAAGTTGCTCCTAGGCTGCCGTCAGCCGTTGTTATCGGAGAGGTTACTGCAATTTATGGTTACAATGTTCACAGTTCTGATGCTTCCACAGCCACAGGCACCATTGACCTGTGCGATAGGTATTCTCAGTAGGGCTCCCCTGTAACCAACATGTTCGACCACTACATGTTGGTCGAGCTGTCCGAGTCCGACGCAGCAACGCACACGTTGCCCGCGACAGTCACAATGAAAAATGACGGTAAAATGCGTCTCAGGCTTGGTTTGCTTTGTTCTGCTGCGCATTCATGTAATCCGCACTCCTTTCAGTGTTTAGTTCGGTAAAAAGAATGCTACGAATCTTCCTATTTCTTCCCATGGTGATTCTTCTTGTTCCCGGACAGAAGGCGTTGCTCCCTTTCGCGGAGTCAAAGAAGCATTCCCACCCCAGAAATTAAGTTGGGTGTTGCACTAGGCAATTAGCCATTCGAATCAATATCAGACATTACAGAAGACCATCAGGAGTAATCTTTCAGCATAAAGACACACACAAAGATCCAAGAAATAACCTAAATATATGAACAGCATTCCACCAAGAGAAGACCAGACATACGTAGTCACAAGACTAAACATGAAGAAATAAACAATGGAAATCGATCTGATAAGTAATACATGCAGCAGTAACCAAAGGAACTTACCAGAAACATGAGAAGAGGTTCTATTGCTCAGTTCATCATCGTCAGAACTGCTGCCACAAATCAATAGTTAGATTTGATTTATACTACATATTATATACTACTAGTATAATAATGGTATACATGATCGGCAAGTCCAGCAATCTTCTGCTTTTGGATAAATGAATGGTTAACATTAGATTAAGCTTTCAAGAATCAAGATCCAAGAATCTCCAAGCTCTCCAATTGCACAACAGTACAGTAGCTGGACGATGGGTGTGCCGTGTGTGCAACACTCTACGCCCAAAAATCGTGTAATATCCAGCCCCATGCGGGACAGCTCAACGTGTGTACACTTCGCTTACACTTTCGCCGTCGCTTTATGTAAAAAGGTTAATCTGAAGGTGTTACATTTGAACCAAACAAACGTTATATATTAGTATAATTCACTTTAGACCTCCAATGTGAGAATAAACCCACCAACACAACTCCACTTGGGCCAACACAAGTCGGGCCTCACCAAAAAATATCATTTCAGATGGTAAATTACAATCACAATATGCAGCAGGTCACAGAATGTGTAGGTACAATCCGGTGTTTGCCAAGGCTGCCACCTAGCTCGCCTAGGCAGCGCGTAGGGTTGGAAAAATAGATTGAGGCTCGCGAGCCAGCTTGGCCTGGCCTCGTGGCATACACAAGCCGAGCCGAGCCTTGATCTCAACTCGCTAACGTAATGAGCCAAGCCCGAGCTGCTCGTTCGGCTCGTATGGCTAGCCCAAAGGCTAGAGCAACATTAAGGAGCAGGCCCATTGGGATTCAAGCCCACCACGATCATGTAACCCTAGGTGTTGTTTTGATAAGTGAAGGATCGTTATTTTTGATCCAGATGATTTTGATGATGAGTATTTGAAAAAGATTTGAAACCAGTTTGATATTTCGACAAGATTTATTTTTTGGTTTCTTTATTTGAAAAGATCTGAAATCAGTTTGATTATTTGAAAAGCTTTTTGATTTTTACAAAGGTTTTTGTTCGTGTTTTGAAATCGTGTTCTTAGAATATTTAATGCAATGCACTCCTGTGAGTGGTTGCATGGTTTAATGTGAGTCAAGTCGCGGACTTGTGCTCGGAATCGTTTTGTGGTTTGTTCATGTGCAGGTATTGCTCGAGGGCGAATGTGGTCGATGACGGATCGAACTAGGTTCATGGAGGAACCGAGGTTCGGACTAGGTTCAGGGGGAGCCGAGGTCTTGGTGGTCAAGGATGTCATGCGGGACGTTCGGGCTAAGAGAATGGTGCACATGAAGAATGGTTAGTCACGTGAGAATGGCATGAGGTCATTCGGCGTGCAAAGTGTTAGTCACGTGAGTATGGTAGGGTTGCCATACGCGTGCAAGAGTTGTACTCGGCCAGGTTGGGCCAAGTGGAGTTGTGTTGAATACATGCTCTTTCTAGGATTAGGAGTGGGAATCCTTTTAGGATTAGGAATCCTTCTAGGATTAGGACTCCTTCTAGGATTAGGTGTGTTTGCCTTCTTTAAATAGAGGGGTTGCCTCCTGTTGAAGGCAATCAAGCTTTGAGCAAGCTTTAGGGTTGTACTCTTTTGTTTGGAGTATTTTAGACAAAAGAAAGGAGAAATAAAGATCAAGTTCATCAAATCTTTCAAGAGCTACAATTCTAGTTAGATTTATTCTCGCCATCTTCTGGAACAGTAAGCTTGCGAAGGTCATAACTTTTGATCCGTAAGTCCGATTGAGCTGATTCTTTTTGGGTTTGATTCGTATTGGAATCTAGTTTCTTGTGTCCAAATTTCAGATCGATCGTACGGTTGGATCTCCAGAAATTTGCGTTTTACCAAACCTCTATCATTCTGTTTTTTTCAAAAACGAGGCAATTATTTGGTTCTATTTTAGGGTAAACTTTTAATAGATCAAGAATTTGGTTTTAGCTTCCGCACAATCATTCACCCCCCCTCTGATTGCTATATTCGGTCCTACAATAAGTGGTGACCTTGCTTGGATTGGGGTCTAGGGCCTGTCTAGAGAGCAATTCGCCCCTTTCGATGCCTCATCCACTACGCCTTCCTCCATTCACCACCCACCGACCTCCTCCCCGTCTACCGTCTAACGCGTCTTCTAGCCACCTTCCATCGCTCTATTCGTCGCCACCTTCTGCCACTTCATCCGGTGTCCGCCGCGCGGTCTCCTCAGCGTCAGCTGCGCGGTCGCTGCCATCTGCATTGACATCTCCTCACCGCCCATCATATGCAGCGCCAACAGATCATGGAGTCTCATTCATGCCAAAGAAAAAAGTCTGTCATTGATGTCGAGGCCATTGCCTCTGCCTCGGCACTAGCCGGTGTCGGGACCCGAATTTGCAAATCTGGACCCTCTGTGTATTCAGCACTAGTCCAGAAACGCGCTAGTGCACACAGTCTCAACATTGGTAAATATCACAATCATACCACTCGATACTAATAAAGTAATTTGAATAGTTAACCAAACTGGTTGCTCGACCTTAGGGTCAAGTTACAAATATACGCCACGCAGGGCGAAACTTATTAAAGAGAGATAATAGCAGCGAAAAAAGTAAGATAACTTCACGGCGCCATCCAGTATACCACAGGCAACTGACTGGGCTCGCTCCCTAGTTAGACGGTTCCTCTGGGAGCTCCTCCTCCAAAGCTGGTGTAGACTCCTCTTCGACTGGTGTTGTATTGAGGCAAGGGTGAGTACTTGGTACTCAGCAAGTCATGCACAGAATGCAGGCTAATATACTACATGCATGGCTTAGTACAAAGGAATAGCTCAAGGTATAATTGCGGTAAACAGCATTTGACAAGTATCATAAGTAGATTCGAAAGCAGTATAAACAAGTATAAGATCAACAACTTTTCCAGGAGTTTAATAAACATCTTTCCCAATCCTAATCCACATTTCCATCAACATCATTATTAAACCAAACCAAACCTTTTTAAGTCCAAGTTATTTTCAAGAAAGTCTAACCCTTGACTGTAATTCCCGAGCGATGTCCAATACCGCGGACACGGCTATTCGAATAGATTTTACACTCTGCAGAGGTTATGCACTTTACCCACAAGATACAGTCAAACACCACAAAGGCGAGTGTCCGTAACAAAGTCTTTCGGAAACTTCTAACAGCACAAGTGGTCCTCTCCAGTGATTGCACACTAACCCTTCCCTTAGCGAAGGCGAAGTTTAGGCCAATCCACCGTTAGATGGGTACCTGGCCGCAGCCCCGGTACGCTCCCCCGTACAACTACACAAAAGGTATAGTTGACACCCAGAGGCCCCACAGGTACGTTATTAGCAACTTAATCAACTAGGTCCGCCCCATTACAGACATGTGGTTGCACGCTTGACTTAGTTCAAAGGCTTGCAAGGTTAAGTCCTTAGGGTGACCAGGGCAAGACTACCCGAAGAACCAAACCAACATTCCCTGTGCCACAACTGGCCCACCTGATCATTCTTGCCACATGCCCCAGTCAAAGCTATTTATCAAACCCCAGTTGATTACCATGCACCACGTGCCATCATACTCACAACACATGATACTTCTTCAAAACAAGTTCAATATCTCATTATGTCAATATTAGCATTTGATTGTCCAAAATCATGTCACGTGGCAAGGCTAAGCATACTACATCGGTCTAACTACCCATGTTGGCAACTTAATAAAGTCCAACTAATAATCATCAACTAGAGTGACAAGGGGTCATGGCACATATTTAATTAACCAAGGTGTCATATAGCAATTTGGCATTTATCTAATTTACCCATAATTAAGTAAAGCATTTTCTAATTTAAACTAGCATGCAATACATTAAATCAAAATAGGTTTCAAAATGGGATCAACATGGTCAAAGCATAACTTGCCTTCAAAGAGTACTTGTTCTTGGTCCTGAGCTGGCTCCTGGGTCAACACTTCACCTTCGAAGCCTTCGGGCACTTCAACGTCTACTCGTAAAGCGTGCAAACAGCAATAAATAAATAAACAGTAGACAAAAAGTGTTCAAACATCCAAATAAAGTTCACAAACAGAGAGAGCATAATTTTATGAATTTTTAGAAACTGGAATCGTCAAATTCGGAGTTTAAATGCAAAAGTTACAAGCATTTAAAGTTTAAAATAATCAAATAAATAATATTACAGAGAAAAACTTTGGTCCAAAAATTAAATAAAATTCATCATTAGGTAGATCTCAATTTTATACAAATTTAGAAATTTGAATCACCCAAATCGAAGTTAAAATGCAAAAGTTATAAGCGTTTGAAGTTTGAATCTAAATTTGAATCAATATTTCGAATTAATAAATCATTTTCTTTTTCGGAAATTCATTTATTGCGTCAGCATGACACGTGGACCAACCAGGAGCCGCCACGTCGCCTCGGGTCCATGGACCCGGCGCACGGGCGCGGCTTGGTCCACCGTGGACTCGGTCCACGGCTTGTGTCGCTGACAGGTGCACCCTACCGGTGACGTCAGCACATGGCTCAGCCGAGTGGGCTGACAGGCGGGCCCCACCGTGACGTCCTGGTGCGGTTTGCTGGGACGCTGATGGCTGGGCCCCACTGACACCCGGGCCCCGCGTGTCAGAGACACGCTCCACGCGCGGGCGCTGACCGCGACGGTCGGCCTCCCGGCCACGTGGCTGGATCTCGGCCGTTGATTTGAAAATCAACGGCCCAGATCAGATCTGGCTTAACGCGTTTGGAAAACAACTCAGCTGACCTGGACCGTTCGATCTTGATCGAACGGTCAAGATCCAATCTGGAGATTTCAACGTGGCTAACCCTAACCGTTTGATCTAGATCTAACGGCTGAGAATGGATCTAGGATTTTCAACGTGGAAACTCACCGGGGTGACGTGGCGTGATCTGGACCGTTGGATTCGGATCGGACGGTTGAGGGAGTTCGCGAGGCGGCGATGGCTTGCGGCGGCGCTGGCTCACCGGAGACGAAGACGACGACACGCCCGACGGCGCTGCGGGCCTCCTCCGGCGAAGTGAGAGGTCCTCACCGACGCGGTTTGACCTCGCGGTTCCGGAACTGGGCTCAACGGCGGTGGAAACAGCAATTAACCGCGGCGGAGCGCTACGGCAACTACGGCGAGCGATTGCGGCTAGACGGCGGTGGCTCAGGCGGCGTGAGCTAGGGCTACGGGTGCGCACGAAAGTCGGCATCACGGCACGGGTGGCGGCGCATTAAATACCCCCTCGACGTCCGTGAAACGCGCGGAAAACGAGGGCCCACGCACGGGCGGCGGCGGAGTCCGGCGGCGACACGGATAGGGCGACGTGGCTCAACGTGAGCCGTTGGATCAAGATCCAACGGTCACGTGAGTTGGATTCGGGTTCGACTCAGCGAGCTGGCTGGCTCGGTCAGGCTTGGGTCCGGGTGACGTGGCTTAATCTCGACCGTTCGATCTTGATCGGACGGTCGAGAGGGTTAGGGTTCGGTTGGGTTCTAGTCGGACTCGGACTCGAGTCTGACTCGGGCTCGGTCGGAGGAACAGTACAAACCAACTCGATTTTCAGCGATTAAATAATCCAATTAATTCCCAAAAATTCATTTAATTCATTAAAAATAGCAAAACACTCAGAAAAATTCCAGAAAAATTCTAGAAAATATTTTGGAGCATTTTGGATTCAAATAAAATATTTCCAACAAAATTTTATTTGCAAAGTTAAATTCTTTAATTATTTCAAAAGGGAATAAATTCAAATATATTCCAAATAAATCCAAATAAATTCCAGAAAATTCCAAAAATTCACCAAAGTGCCAAATCACACATGAATTTAAGAAAAGCAAAATTTTGGGGTGTTACAGCCGGCAACAGTGCAACTAGGTGAGGCCTCCTGAACTCCCCGCGGCCTCCTGACCTCGGCCAACCGACAATGTGTTGAGACCTTCCCTTCTAGCGTAGAATATCGAGAATGTCTCATGTTACACTATACTAATCCCATGATCAGTAGATAGTACGCACATTTACAACACAGTCATCACATCCATACACAATATCACAAATACATAAAAAAAGTGGTTTATAAAATAAGATCCTAAGAGGCGAATAAAGTGCAACGAAAGATACAAAAGCTTAACAGCATTCCTAGGCCCATATTATTACATAGGCAACTGACAAGTAAAAACTCTTAGTAAAAGCCGTCACTATAATCCCCATGAGCTGCGGTGAAGTAAGAATTGTTGGGGGCTTCGATTTCTTCACCCATTGACTATCGACAATACGCAAGGTTGAGTACCTTTGTACTCAGCAAGACTTATAGTGTATCACAAATATAATAAATACTAGCTATATCAAAGGAGATGGCTATCGTGTCTATTTGCGTAAAGCGAATTTGAAACATGAATATCACATGGTAAATTGCAAACAAAATTTGTAAGAGCAAGTTTGACAGATAAGTAAATATCAAGTATAAATAGCATAACATGTAACAACTCATAGCCCTCCATGATTGTGAGTATCCAACCATTCCATGTCAAATCTTGGTATAAAATCTGAAAGAAGTTATCCACAATTTTTTTTTCAATTCAACCCTTTATGAAAATACAAAAACTCTAACTAGTGTTGGCGCATGTCTCTCATGACCGTGCAAATGGCTTTTCAAAAAGATTTATACTCTTGAGAGGATTACAACTTTACGCATAAGACATGATCAACTCTTTTTGCCTTTATGTTCACTCTTCCTTTGGCGTGTGGCCGAGGGATCATGACATGAATCGTTACGTCATCTAGATCTATCTTTGCACCAGCTCGGTGATGTCAACCCCTCGTTATGGCTGTGAAAATCTAGACACGTAGACATAGTACTAACGATGGTTTATGCTCCATCATGTCCTTTCCCCCATAGCAGACACACACCGTTGTATCGATAAGCGTTATTTCCAACACCTCGGTGCGGGCACCCCTTCAAGCAAACCTACTCCAGATTGCCTATACTACCACGGCCTTCCAATGTGCAAAGCTAGACTTAAGCAACTTAACAGATTAATACTACAACATAATAACACTTATGGTTGCACAAATGTCTTCGGTTTGATGGACACTACGTTCGGTCCTTAATCCGACTCGAGCGATAATCTTCCCCTACTATGTGCAAATCCCATGCACTTTTCAGTGTATATAAGTAACTCACCTACGTCAAAACATAGTTTTTTATTTTGCTTTTTGTACTAACATACCAGAAACCACAATTCCCATCATGTCCAAAATCTCCATTCTTATGTGAATAGTATTCTCGACCATTCGTTATCTCATTTCTAAAGCATAGCTAAGTAGATGCATATATAATCAATTATACCCAATTGACATTTGTTAATGTCTAAACATACCTTAGGGTTACCTTGATTAACATGACTATATTTATTAAGAAAATTCTATGAATTAAGGGAAATATCTACCGGTACCCATAACATAGCAATTTACTAGAAATATGCGCATGCATACATGTTTGATGAAAACAATAAAACCTAAGCAAAATATTAGAATCAACATGATCAAAGGGGGTATTTGCCTTGCTCGTTGAATTCTTGGGTAGAGTCGAGGTCGATGGTGAAATTGTCCGGAGCGTCAATGTCTACACGTAGTTCATCAAATAGCAATAAAAAGCAATTGTATTCAAATAATGTCCAAATCCAAATATTATTATAGAAACAGAAATGCCATGATTTAGAAAGATTTAGGAACTAGTTTCGCTCAATTTGGAATTCGTTTGTAAGATTTATGAGTATTTAAAATTTGGATGTGTTGAGAATCACCCTAAATAGGAATTAAATTCAAACAGAGTCCAAATTTAAATGTTTTTGTAGAAATGGAAATTTCATGATTTTATAAAAAATTTAAAACTAATTTCACTAAATTTAGAGTTTGTTTAAAAAGTTATGAGCATTTGTTTTTTGTATGAACCGAAGAATCACCTAAAATAGCAAAGTAAGTTTTCTAATAGTGAAAGCATATTTCTCATTTTTTTATTTTAGTTTTAATTCAGAGGTTAACAATGGGTCCACACGTTAGTGACTCATATATTAATACTGGTTCAGATTTAATATTTTTTAAAATCCTACTAGACCCACGTGTCATAGACATATCATAAAACTAAATTTAATTAGAGTTTTAAAATGATTATGACCTAAGGGGCCCACTTGTCGGTACGTGTGAGAGTGTGTGAAAGGGGGACTAACAATGGGGCTCGTTGATCAGGGGATCAAAGTACGGCATGGGAAAGCGGGTGGTGGCAGCGGCTAGAGGGGAGCATGGGAAAGCTAGTGCATCGATCGGCGGCGACCGAAATTGCCGGAGCAAGGGTAATGGCGGCGACGGCAATGGCAGCTAATCATGCAAGTAGTAGGGGTGTGATCATGCTCAGGGGACAGAGAAAATCTTCTAGGGAGCTTAATGGTTCCATATTGGTACCTATCGGTGTCGGTGAAACACTGTGGAGCTCTGTTGATGGCAGCCGGAGCTGAAGAAGGAAGGAATGGCAGCGGCGGCGCTTTGGGCTAGATAAGCTACAACCAAAGATGGCCAAGAGTTCAGGGTGTAGTAATGATGCTCCAGACCAAAGTAATTGGGATTTTGCTCATTGTAGGGGCTCAATAGGGTCCGTGGCTTCAAAAGCGCCTTGGCGGCAATGTGGGACACGGCGGCGCAGGGGCTTCGGCTCGGGCAGAGAGGAGCAAGAAGGGAGGTGTGGGGTACCCCGGTGTTGGGCACTAGCATGGTGACGCTTAAATAGTGACAGGAAGGGGAAACTTCACGCAAGCCCATGGACGTGTCGTAGTGGGCAAAGGGAAAGGTCACGACGGCACACCAATTGCAGGAATTTCCGGCGAGAGCTTCGTGCACACGTGCTAGGGCCATCAGTGGCAACAATGGAGTCGTAGCAGGGTGCAGTGGTGGGCTCGGTGGCCTGGGTGGGCACAGGCGGCGGACAGAGAGCGATCACGCGCGCGGGTGGTGCAAGTACCAGCTGGGCGTGGTAGCTTGTTCATGGCGCGGGTGGTGCAAGTACCAGGGCGTGGTGGCTTGTTACTTCATGGCGCGGGTGGTGCAACGGTAGCTTGTTCATGGCGCGGGGACGCGTGGCTGAGCAGGTGGCGCACCGGTAATATGGCAGCGTCGCTCTGTGCTGGAGCATGTGCTAGCACCATGCGGTGCGCGCACGAATCGAGCCAGGCGCACGCTGACATGCGGGCCCAAGAGTTTGGCGATCGAGGCCCAGGGCCAGGGAGATGGGAGAGGGCTACTGTCATATGGGCCCAACACGTCAGTGGGGTGATGGCCTGACATGTGGGGCCTATTTGGTAGTTGGGGAGAGAGAGGGGGAAGAGAGAATTACAAATCGATTTTTGCTTTTTAAATTGGCAGCTATCTTTTCAAGAATTTGGTTGAGCCGTCAAACCGGCTTATAATTTTATGAAAAGTTTTGGACACAATTATGAGGTAATGCTAATGCTCACATAAAATTTTAGAGCATGGTTAGCCCTGTAGAATTTTATAAAAATCATTTGGTGCCTCTGTACTATTGAAGAAATCTTGTATTTGATTTTGCAGAAGCATCAAATATGCTCAAATTTTTTTGAAACTTTTGGAGATGTTCCAGGGATTATTTAGGATTTATATAAATTATTTATAGTCTTTGTGTTCACTTGAATTCTAAATTTTAGAATTCAAAAACCATAACTTGGCCATTTAAAAGTATTTTCTTTAAATGCAGAAATTCTAGAAAATAATAAAATTCAAATTAAGGCCAAATGTCAATTTAGATATTTGTATTTCGAATTTGATGAACTCCAAGATGTTACACAATGATCCCGGCAGCCAATTTCTACTCTCCTCTTAAATTGTTTCCTTGCTGGTTATTGTTGAATGCACAAAACTCAACTTCATATTTGATTATTAGAGTATAAACGTTCTAAGTTTGAAGCTTGTATAAGCGTGCATGCATATATGTTTTTTAGTTATGCGGACAATTGAACATGCATGGTTCCTAAAGCTTCGGTTTGACAATGAAAATGTATAGTTATAGATGATATTTAATGGCCCTTTCAAACAAAGTAGTTTATATTTCATATCACCTCATGTTATGAACAGATGAAGTTGGATCAAATTTCAGCAGTTCCCCCTCTTAACCAAATCATGTTTCATAAGATCGATGCTTGTGGAGTTGTGGTGCCATTTTTTTATATATAGAAGAGCTGCATCTCTTTGTTAGATGATTCTTGATTGCCTTCATTTCTGAATAATATATTTCAGTTAGTAAATTCACATGTCCATGTTGTGCGCTCTCTGTATGAAAGCTATCGGGTTAGTGCACCAGAAGTTGGATTGTTTTTATTTCTAATAGGAGGCGTTTGTCTCAATGAGTTGATAGGGTACATGAAAATTACATTGTGCAGTTCTGTGTTAAGGATGCCTGGTGTTTTCTAAGCTTGTGATTCCCTGATTTTTTAGATGTTCCATTTGCTGCCGGCTGGAGGGAGATTCTTTGTGCACAACGGCATGTTATGCCTAAATTATGGTTAAAGAAAGTCAAAAACTTTTGCAACAAAGAACTCTTTCAGGGTCTCTTGTTTCTTCCTCAACTGGTGCGCTTTATTGGAAGAAAATGCCGGACTTGACATGCAACTGCTGGATTTGTTCTTTTTTGTGTTTCTCATGTACTGTGTTTACTTGGGCAACACTGTTTATGCGGATGTGAATGAAGACTGCCCAAAAATTCTTTCATGTTTACTTATTAAGAAATAGACATATGGGCAAATTGCAAAGGACAGCAGTTATAGTAGTTTTTAATGTCAAATGTGGTGTCTTTTGATTGAACCTTTTCATTATGTATATAAAGGGGCTTTGCCCATTGTAATGAATACAGATTTTATTGAATAGAAATTCTCTTTGGTTACTCTCTTTGGTAATAGACTCAAACACATTATCAACACTATCTCGAATTTTCGTGGAGCAATCAGATGGAGGAAGAAATTTGTCTTGTGGATTGTTGCACCACTAATACATTATTAAGTGAGACAAAATATTTCCATATTCTTACAAAAAAGAAAGAAAATATTATGACAATAGCTACAAGCGATGCTTTGATTGTTAGTTCCGGTAGAGCCATAATAATTCTCCTTATGGGTACAAATATTGTAATTAAGTATGCTCTTTTATATCCTGATTCAAAGCGTACGCCATTAAGTTTCACAGATATCCGTATGAATGGCCTCCACGTGGAGACTAATAGTGAGAGCGGTGATGAGACCTTATTCTTAACTAAATACAACGGATATGAAAAACAAGTGGTTGAAAAATTTCCTTCCTTCTCATCCGAATTGTACTACACATACATAAGACATGAACCTCATGTTGCGACGAAAATAATATTTAAAGACTTAGATCATTTTAAGATCTAGAATGATCGTCTAGGTCATCCCGGTTTGGGTATGATGCGGAAAATTGTAAATTATTCTGCTGATTATAATATTACAAGTTCAAATTTCCCAAAATCTGGAGATTTTATATGCACGGCTTGTGCTAAAGGGAAATTAATTATACAGCCTTCATATAATAACGACGTACACAAATAGGTTCTCATAGAAAATTAGAGATATATGTGGGATATAATTCTCTATCAATAATAAAATACCTTGAGCCATGAAATAATAACCAAACATTTCCGCATTAGGACGGTGGTTTATGTTGGGAAGGGAGGACAAGCAATTAAGAGGAGTACGGCCAGCTGAGGTTGGCTATGAAATGATAACCAAACATTTCCGCAGATATACTTACAAGGAGTTGCAGATAGCTACTAGGAAGTTTAAGGATGAGCTTGGTAGGTAGGGGTGAAAATAGGTCGGGTAATACTCGACTCGTATTCGTACCCGATGAATATTCTATCCGAAAATTCGGATACGGATACGGGTATTTTTTTGTCGGGTCGGATACGAGTAGTTACCCGGATACTTTTGTTTCGGATACGGGTCGGATACAAGACAGCAGATACCCGATAAATACCTAGATTTTCGGGTCGGATACGGGTACCCGGATAATTTTTAAAATCGGGTACCCGGATACAGGACAGTAGTAATTCACATTTTTATAGGTTTTCCCGTGCTCGAAAAATTTTGTGGTCTACATGAAAGTTGTATAGAATGTTGAGGAGCATCCTTTTCATATTGACAAGTTTTTCATTTGAGCAATAAAAAAAATTATAGAAAATCGGGAAGGGTAACAGAGAAATTTATATTTACGACGGACCAACTTTTACAGCATGCAGTAATTCGCATTTTTGGAGGTCTTCCCATGCTCGAAAAATTATATGGTCTACATGAAAGTTGTAGAGAATTTCGAGACACATCTTTTTCATGTTGACAAGTTTTTCATTTGAGCAACAGAAAAAATCATATATATGGTGCTATATATATTGTATGGACTGCTATATGAAGATGTCCTATGTTGTATACTTGTCAATTTTCATGTGCTAGTGCTATGTTATATGGTTTATGCTCTTTGACGCGTTAGTTTGACTGTATATTTTGTATTATTTGTGTTGGTATATGCTTTGGTTGGATTATTTTTATCATAAATATTAATGCTACACAATTCACATACTATCCGACTAATTACCCGATATCCGTATTATGCCCGTCCGTATACTATCCGGTACCCGTTTTCTACCCTTTTATAGGTACCCGTTACCCGTATCCGTATCTGTACCCGATTTTTAACTATCCGTATCCGTATCCGTACCCGTTTTCTATGAGATTTTGATCAACTAGTTTTGGTCGAAAAATGGTAAAAAAAACACGTTAAATTTTTTTGTGGATGGTCTTAACCCTAAATTCAATCAAATCCGGTCAAGAAAAATTGAAATCCGGTAAAAAAAACATTGAGATTTTGGCCAAAACAACCGAGATCTCACCGAGATTTGGATGGTTACGATAGCATTTTGAAAATAATTTAATTTTTTTTACTCGGCCGAGATTTAGGACCTCGGGGTGGTCCTAAATCAGAAATCTCGGTCGAGATTTCTGAAATCTTGCCGGGATTTGAATCCATGCTCGGACCCCCACCTTCCTCTTTATGGCGGCCTCGTACGCAGGAGCGCGTCGATGACAGCGTGGTGTTCGACCGTGCCTGTAGTAGCCTTTCCCATATTTTTTTTCAAAAATACCTTCCTTATCACAAAAATTACAAAAATGGTTCCTGCTTGCTCACGATAAGACATGTCATCTACTACGGTATGATAGCGCTCGCTAAATTTTCGCAGCCTGGGAAACTAATGTTGTTGGGGATTAATGTTGTTGAAGATTAAAATGGAGTTTGTAGCATATGTATTGGTTGATGACCATGTTTCACGAATCATAGATATAGAGATATCAAACCAATAATATGGACACATGTTAAAGAACATGGAGTTGGATCGACCCACCTTGAGACACTGCGAGAACGTTTAATTTTCTTGTCATCAGTTAGTCTCAAATACAATGTGTAGGCTATATCCTTAGACTTGAGGTTGGCACATGTACTCGAGATGTGCAATGACTTAGGGGTTGCCAAACGCTACTCCGTAACTTGGTAGTTATAAAGATGGTTTTTGGGTTTGTCATGAAGCATGCTGCGAAGCAAGGTCGATCAAGATGGGATTTACCCCTCCATTCAACGGGAGAGATATCTCTAAGCCTCTCAAGTGGTCGGATTCCGAAAATGCATGGCCATGTTACTCGTGGTTAAAGAGTTAAACATAGTCAGGGATTCCAAGTCACGTGATCAAGCTAACTAAACAAGGATGATATGTACTTGCCTTGAGTTTGACCGATATCTAAGGTAAGGGGAAATGCATATAACTAAGTATTGTTTAGGTTCGTCCGATGTGATCTTTACATATACTCGGGAGTTGGCACGTCCTACTAGGGACCATTACCGATTAATGGTCAAGTAAGAGTACTTAAGCCATGTCTAGGTATACGTGAACCTATACGGTCGCAGGCTTAAAAGGTTGGGACTTAATTCGGATGGTGATCCGAATTCTGATTGGTTTTAAATTTCTAATGGGCCTCTAATGTAGAGTTCATTATAGGGCGTCTATTTAAAGGGATGGGTGCTGGCTTTAGGGTTAAGAGACAATAGGAATTCGGAATTCTCAAAACCCTAGCTGCCACCCCTCCTCTGACCAGAACCGCGCAGCCGGCGCTAGCACTTCGACGCATGGTGTTTCTGCCCCGTACGTGTGGATACCTTGGAGGCGTTGCTACGAGGCTTCAACGCTAGGACGATCTGCAACCTACGATGGTCTGTTGGAGGAGGCGCGAGGCTAGTGCGACTACATCTGCACCACCGCACTACATTGACTCAACTTCTGCTATAGATCTACGTGTCCAGTGGTAATTCTATGATCTATAATTTATAGTAGTGATAAATTTTTTAAAATTTACACTAAAGTAGTCCATCCGTTTCCATCAAGAAAAGTCTTATTGCCCCCATAGTTTTGACCAAATCATGCCGACATCAAGCATCGATGGTCACAACGTCGCATTGCGATAGTCAGACATGAGACTAACATGAGACTATAAATGCTGCTATGTGTATCGTACTATGACAGTAACTTGCATTTAGAATTTGGTAACTTTTCAGCATTTCAGAGTTCACTGCTTTGGCTCATGCAGTTCAACCAAAAAAATCAATGATGCTACATCTGCTTGGACTCGTGGCTCAGCTCGGCTTAAATATTCGAATTTGTTTTCATAAAAAACATTTGAATTTTCAGTTCATTTTTTTAGTCATTGTCGAGAATTTTTTTAATCTCCGGCTCCTTTTTCAGACATTGGCACATGCTCAGAATTATTTAGTTGGAAAGTCAAATGGATGTGTCCATTTTGGAAAGGGTGGCCAACCCTGAAATCAAGGATACAATCATGAACTGCTATCCTTGTATTGAAATATAAAGCCTCGAACTTTCTTCTCCTTCACAGCCACATGCCAATTTCTTCTGACAAAGAGACATCAGTCTATGTGCAACCATGAAAGAAGAAACATGTACTGCGAAGTTAGCCATTTCTTCCAAGCACATAACACATTAGGATTTGGCATGTCACATGTGTAACGCCTGACAGTCTTTTACAATATGTTTGTTTTCATGTATAAGCTGCATCAAGCACAACGGGTTCGGATAATACATCTGGAGCCTTACTTCATAAAGTTTCAGACACCATCATGTGAAGTGAATGCCCAAAATTGCAGTCATTTTATTTCTATCTTTCCATCAACAATACAAAATTAATGTTGTTGGAGATTCAAATGGAGTTTGCATGTCTGGATTCGATTCATGCTCTGCACCTGAGTTCAGTATTTGCTTATGAGCTTGAGCTGATAATATTTTCCAATGCGGCCGTGTTACACACATTATTCTTCCTTTAGCTACAACCGTATCACATCACATCCTATGGTGACTTGAGGAAACATGTCGCTAGTAGTTGAGAAGTAAGTACATCATAGAAAAGTCTTATTAAACAACCTAGGTTATTAATTAGACAAATAAAAGTAGTAAGCAATTAATCAGTATAGTAACTAATTTTTGAGTATGTAAAATTTTATTTTGCGAATAAAACGAATAGAATTAAGAAAGAGGATTGCCATCAGACCCGCAGGTGAGTGTATCGATCAGCGAGATAGCAGACCTATCCGGGGCCAGGTTGGCACCTCTCGCTAGCCTCAGGTTTCATCACTCGGCAATCTTAATTTACCTATTCGGATTGCGGGTATCTGTAGCAATTTAGAGTAAATAGTAGTCACCACATAGTAGCTCGATAAAAGGGGCAAAGGAGGTAACTCGGTAACTCAGTAAAAGTGACCAATCCATGCTAGCCAAGACCAGCACATGAGGTGCAGCCCCCCTTGGAGCCCATCGACCGAGGCAAGGCAAGGAGAGCCATGCTTTCTTTTACAGCTGAGCAATCAAGCAGCCACACTCCACTTCCTTTTCACCAGCCAAGAGAAGCCCCAGCCGAGAGCTCCTCTCCCATTCCTCAGTTCACAAGCCAAGCCACAAAGAACCTCCAAACCAAAGGCAACAAACACACAACCACTTCCTCAATCCAGCCAAGAACCTTAAGCAAGAACAAGAAGAGAAGCAACAAGAAGAAGAGCTCCAGCCGGAGTAAGAAGAGGAACGAGGAAGCAAGAACCACCAGAGCTAGGAGGGGAAGCTAGACGAGCAAGAAGCAAGAAGACCAGAGGAAGAGCCCGAGACCAACTAGACCTCAGCTACCTCGACATCTGCTTCCCCGTCACCAACCTCAGCAACATCCCCCTCCTCAAATCCAACCTTTAGGTGCACATTAGAGTAGCAACACTAGCAGTATGAGTACTACGGGTAGATTTCATTGGATGAGTAGATCGGGGGAGTACTTTAGAGGTCTCAGTAGGGAACCCTTGGGGTTGCTTGACTCATGCCTTGCCATCCATGCATCATTGACCTTTCTAAAAGCTTAAGCAAAGAGTAAAATATGCAAAATCATATAGGACACCCCAAAAATATAGATTGAGTAGCACATGTTCTTATCTTGGCAGTAGGAGATCGAGCCGGAGTAGAGGCAATAGAGAGAGGGAGAGGCCGGGCTAGGGTTCGACCAGCTGGAGTAGAGGTGGCGGTTGGAGTCAAACTGGTCGTAGGGGAGCTCAACGTCGACCGAGCTGAGAAGGGAGAGTAGAGTGAACGGAGAAGAGAGGATGAGGGGGGAGAGAGTGGCGCGGAGTGGGGAGGCCGATGGGCCGAGGGAAGAGGAGAGGGTGGTGGTGGCGAGCCGAGATGGTGGGGAGGCGCCAGCGAGAAGCCGAGGGGAGGAACTGATGGCGGCGCTAGTGGGGAGGAGTCGCCAGGGGAGAGGCGGGCCGAGAGGAAGAGGAAGCCAGAGGCAGCCACCGAGGAAGTCGAGGCATTCGGCGTGGCGAGGAAAGCCAGAGGGTGCGGTTGGAGTGGAGAAGAATAAGAGGCGAGAGAGGAGAAGGCCAAAGGGGAGTGTCGGCCAGAGAAAGAGGAGGAGAAAAGAAAAAGAAAGAAGAGAATAGAGAAGAAAAAGAAAAAGAAGAGAAGAAAAGAAAAGAGGAGAAAAAGAGGAAAAAGAAAAGGGAAGAAAAATTAGGTTTTGTCTCCCATTGCGAACCATGTTAGATAAATTTGATCATCTCGTAGTCATCAGAAAATTTTGAAAATAACTAGATTAGCCTTGATTAATTAGTTAATGAATATATAAATCACAATTATGGTAATAACTAAAAATACTGATTTTAATACCTCGCCAGAATAAAAATTATGCCAAATTAATAATTTTAATTCAAGTGGGCAGCACCCCTTTTTAATCTTTGGCAATTGAGGAGGATGCCATAAAACATGTGAAAACCTATTAGCCACTTAAAATATGATATTTTCGGTAATTGCAGAATCTTAGTTCGTTGCATAAAATTAATCGACACTAAAATTGAAATAAAGCCAGCGAAACTATCCTCATTTAAAATCTGCCACATCAAAAAGGTAATAAGTTGATAAATCTTAATTTTGCAGTGAGCAATCTATCCGCACAAATGTCAACCCATTAAGTGAAGGTTGGATGCCTTAAAAACACACACTAATTTAATTGCTCTTGAATTTTAATACTCCATAATTCCAGGAATTGAATTGAACCCGTCAAGAGACCACCTTCAGACTCCGGGTGAGGCCGAGTATTATAATATGTATTCAAGCAAGTTTCTTTTGATCATATTTATCAAAGTTTTCAATTGAATTCAAATTTACATTCTATGATCAATGCATGAGAAAAGTATATTGCAATTGAGAACCAGTAAGATCAAGGGGAACTGGTAAGACTGGTAAGGCCCATTGCGGCAAGACCAGTAAGACTAAGGGGAACTGGTATGGCCCGTTGCGGCAAAACCAGTAAAACCAAGGGAAATTTGTAAGACTGGTAAGGCTCATTGCGGCAAAACCAGTAAGGCTAAGGAAAACTGGTAAGACTGGTAAAGCCCGTTGCGGCAAAACCAGTAAGATCAAGGGAAGCTGGTAAGACCGTTGAGGCAAAACAAGTAAGACCAGGAGAAACTAAGTGGTACGAAATCTGTGCAGGGTTGGAATCATGAATGTGTGTCTGTCTTCTAGACTGGACATTACGGAAGGTAGTGTTGGGGGAACGGGTAGGCTACTCTAGCACAAACTCAAAATTTTCTATCCCATAACCCAGGAACCGCTGCAAGTAATAGACCATAGAATTATCACTAGACGCGCAGACCCGTAGCAGAAGTAGAGTCGATGCAACGCGTCCCTTTGCCGACCAGCTCTGGCCGAATCCAAGGGGAACTAGCATGACTGGTATGGCCAATTGCGGCAAAACCAGTAAGACCAAGGGGAACTGGTAAGACTGGTAAGGCCCATTGCGGCAAAACCAGTAAGACCAAGGAAAACTGGTAAGACTGGTAAAACCCGTTGCGGCAAAACCAGTCAAACCAAGGGAAGCTGGTAAGACCGTTGAGGCAAAACTAGTAAGACCAAGGGAAACTTAGTGGTACGAAACCGATACATCTAATTAAATATATGTATACTTATAAATATATATTATTATAATAAACTCAAAATGGTTCATCGGTATGAATCGATACTAGAACATACCATTTCTAATTAAATATTATTAGTAAACTTTGATGTACACCTAATTAAATATATGTATACTTATAAATATATATTATTATAATAAACTCGAAATGGTTCACTGGTATGAATCGGTACTAGAACATTCCATTTCTAATAACTAAACTAGTATAATCTCTAGCACGACATTGATAAGTTTGGACGCCACACCATTTGAATGTCACAGAAGACTGGATAATGTCCCTTTAATATAACTTCCTTCGCTCCCTGATGCATCCCTCCCGGGTGCGCACCGTGCCCTTCGCGGCCCAACCGTATGGCACACGTGCCTCGCCCAGCGAGCGGACTGCCCAACTAGCCCAGGGATGTTGGCCTTGGACCACGAGAGAAATACACACCTTGGCTGCCATAGCCAGGCCATAAGAGTCCCATGTGGCCCCCAAAAGACTAGCCTTATGGGGGAGGGTTGCTCTCCCTTTTAAGGTGGTATTCTCCCCCCTCCACAAGCAAGGTGGTACTATCATTTTCACCCTCTTGTTTCGGGACCTAGCTCTGATACCAACTGATGTAACACTGGGTGTCCCGATCTTTCGATGAGAATGATAACTTTCGATTTGGGTGGAGACGACTTTGATGATCCGACTACAACGTACAACGACGATGCGCCTTAGCAATCGCTAAACCAACTCCAGATGGTTATTGACCTTGCCGTGGGCACGATCAACCTGATCACGAAGATCAATTCCTGCAAGCAATCGAAGAACAAGCAAGAACAAGGCAAAAGCAATCTAAAATTGCAAATATAGATGAAGTATTGAAAAGTTGGGGTTCCGATACAAGGAGCTTGTTAGGCGGCCGTTGAGCACGTCTAAAAGACTCAGAATAGTAGCAAAAGGCTAAACTATCAAATAACCAAAACCCAAGTTATTTTGGGGGACTCCCTAGCTATATATAGGAGAAATAGGAGGCCAAAACCAGGCTAGGGGCGTCCAAACCACATCCATGGCCGAGTAGGACTCCTATTCCTAGTTGGACTCGGATTTGGAAAGAAGACCGAGCTTGTTTTGCAGATTTCCGTTGACTCGTAAGGAATTTGGAGGTGGGGCCAGATCCGTTGGAAAGAGGACGTCGAAACCTTTCAAACCAGTACTCATAGACCCCAAACACCCTTGCGGATCAAAAGTTATGGTCGTTTTAAGTTGGTGCTGTCCCGGAGGCCGAATCCGAGTTGAAGTTGTCCACCGGAAGAATTGGCTTCATGCTTGACTTTTGGGAGTCCTTCTCCTTGGTTCCTAAGGACAATAAAATCATCACAAGGATTAAATAGCATTCCATTCATTAAATTATTTGTATGCAACCCGAGGAACGCATTCACCTGGCAATTGAATTGACGTGCGCGAGCTCGAGTAATTCGCCCTTGTATTACATTGTTGGTTTCAATTGGGTTTGTAGGCATGGCCGTATCCATGGTAGTGATGTCCTCATCATCCTCCCCTTCTTGCATTTGAGTCGTCCTCGACTCAAGTTCATCATCTTCTCCCAAGTATGGCTTTAGATCTCATAATTGAGTTGACGGGCTTGAGCTCGAGTCAATGGTCCTTGAACCGACGAAGATGTAGAAGGATGGCCAAGGTGGGGGTCGATAAAGCCATGCAGATGGAGCCATCGTAGTAGATGTATACGAAGTAGAGGATGCCGTGAAGTGTCGACAACTTAATGGTCCTGGCCAAGGTGGGGGTCGATGAAACCATACGGTTGATATAATTGCAGCAACACTTGGTGATGACCATATGTATGCAGTGTTAGTTCTGTCCATGATGAGCATGGTCTCATCATCCTCCCTTTCTTGAAGTGGAGTCGTCCTCGACTCCATCATATTGTCCTGCGAAATGTTAGTAATGATAGGAAACAAAGCAATATGCACATTTGCAATGAAATCAATGGATCGAGAATTTCTATCAACCGTATCCTCCCTTTCTTGAAAACTATCATGTGACTTGTGAATGGAACCAAATGTACTTGGTCTGACATGATTAGTGATATGGAAATTATTAAATTGATGACATTGTTGCATTGCAAACGGAGGTTTAAAATCTGAACAAATGTAAACTCGATGTGCTTTATACTCTCCTTTCTCACTATTTTTGCCAATAACATAAAAGATATTTCGCGATAACCATGACAAATCAGAATGTACAAAAAGGCTCTCCTCTAAGTAATTCAGATCACACGGAACATCAAATTCAATGTAGCCTAATGTATATAAAGAAGACATCAACTTCAACTCATCATTTTCGCTTGTGATGTGAATGACATGTTTATTTTCAGCATAAGTGTCTAGTGTGTTAACAAAAGTGACATGTCCATTTGCTAGTTGTGTCATGGATATAAGTGAAGTATTATCACACAACTCTTCTTTATCACAAGAAATAGCAAGCAAATCATCTTGTAACAAAGCAAAATCAGCAATTGGTTCCACTATTAGTTGTTCTACGATAGTATGATTTGTGGATAGTTTTAGCTCTTCAAAATTATTTTCTCCATGTGTAAAGTCCATACCTGTTATATTACCTTGTAAGTTCTCATCGGCTGTTGTAGGTGTTTCTTCAACTATTATCTCTTCACATATACATGGGGTAGTTCTGGTCGTTTCTTTCTCCATATGCTCTTCTACATCATTCTCTCGATGGTGCTCACTTTTCTGCAAAATGTTAGCTACAAAATAAGGTGCAACAATAGGCGCCTCAAATGAAGCTAATGATTTTTTCAAGGATTCAGCAAGCATATTTTCAACTCTATAAGCATATACAACCAATTCTGAAAGAGAACTATATGTTTCATCAATAAGAGCATCTTGAATTTCTTGATTAAGTCCACGTATGAACCTAAGCTCTGTTGCTTCTTCACCTTCATCTAAACCACAACGCAACAAATGATTTTGCAATTGTTCATAGTATTCCTTAACACACTTATTTCCTTGTTTCAAGCATTGGAGTCTAGTATATAAAAATTCAGTATGATATTCAGGAACATAATCAATTCTCATAAGTCTTTTCATGGCCTTCCAATTTTTAGGTTTTCTCTCTTTTCTACAAATATGTTTCACCATGTTAATGCATATTCATTTAGCACACTAGCAGCAATCCTAATCTTTTCATTTTTAGACAAATCATACTTGCCAAATTCTTTGTCTACTGCTACCTCCCAATTAATATAGGCATCAGGATCATAATGACTATTAAAAGGTGGAATGGCGAATTTAACCTTATCTAGGGAATCATCATCAACATGTACCTGAGCATGTAGTATGCCATTTTTGTTGCTTGGAAGACGAGGCGGAGGACTGGAAGTTCCTGGGGAAGTTCCTGCAAGCGTATCAAGTCTAGATAAAATAGTAGCAAGAGTAGTGTTAGCAATCCCCTGTGCGACCTCGATGGATCTGAGACGGTCCTCTTGCGATGACATACACTCAGAGTGAGCAATAGTTCCCTTGGTGCGAGGAGAGTGATGTAGGGAGCCCACGTCACCTGACATGGTTAGTAGAAGACAAGAAAACAAAATCACAAGTATAATGTTTCTATTATCTACTAGGAGGTGGTGGCAAGTCTCTCAACACTCAAGCCTATCACCAAAGCTCTTACAAGTTCTTACGTTGCAGCAGGTGTGTCGGCCGTTGGCGTTGTCAAAGGTTCTCCGAAGTTTGTGTAGAGCGATTGCCAAGTGATCGAACGCTTGTACGGGTAGAGAGTGGAGCTTGGACAGGTTTAATTTAGTAGCAAGGAGGATCAATCAAATAATCTCAGAAATTGCACAGAATTGAATTATAGTTCATAATTAGCACTTTTCCTAAGATGCTGATCAACCAAGGATGGATAAAAGGCTAAGGCTGATACACGGGAAACACACGCGCAAAGATGTTGGAACTTGATGCAATCAAAGGAACGAGCTAAAAAAATATAAGTGAGGCATCAAAAAGCTCGTATTGCATAAGTTATGGAGAGACGCTAGCTAATTGCTCAAACAAAGAACAAGGGCAATAGATTGCTCTAAATCACAAACTAGCACAATATGAAATATGCACAAATGCTAGGATGTACTCTCAATCAAATTCCACTTTTTATTTTGCACTCCTTGCTTTTGCCCGCACTTTTCTTTTCTTTTTCTTTTTCTTTTTTTTGATGTGTGGCGGTTTTCTTTCCTTTTTTTGTGGCCAAACAAATATGAGAGTAGCTCAATATATATGACTAGGTGCAATACAAGTGCAATCCAAATTATGCAATAGAATGTAACAAGAACAGCCCTAGAGCAATATCAAATAGCTAGTCTCGATTAGGTTCAAAGTGTTCACAAAGGATGAATTGGTTCCCAAAGGTAGGTGTACTGATCGGTAATGTATGGTTTTTTTTGATGTGGGGACTATGATCAGCAACTAGACAATGCTAAAACGAACACAAATTCAATTTAGCAAACTGAAATTAATAGATCGAAAAGGCGCAAACTTGGTTTGGATAGGAGGAACAAATCTTTTTGTGGCCAATTTTCTGGGCTATAGGCATTAAATCAATCTACTAAACTAGGGTAAAGAAATTTCTCACCGAGCAACCTGGTTTGCTCTGATACCAACTGATGCATCCCTCCCGAGTGCGCACCGTGCCCTTCGCGGCCCAGCCGTATGGCGCACATGCCTCGCCCAGCGAGCGGACTGCCCAACTAGCCCAAGGGTGTGGGCCTTGGACCATGAGAGAAATACACACCTTGGCTGCCATAGCCAGGCCATAAGAGTCCCATGTGGCCCCCAAAAGACTAGCCTGATGGGGGGAGGGTTGCTCTCCCTTTTAAGGTGGTATTCTCCCCCCTCCACAAGCAAGGTGGTACTATCATTCTCACCCTCTTGTTTCGGGACCTAGCTCTGATACCAACTGATGTAACACTGGGTGTCCCGATCTTTCGATGAGAATGATAACTTTCGATTTGAGTGGAGACGACTTTGACGATCCGACTACAACGTATAACGACGATGCACCTTAGCAATCGCTAAACCAACTCCAGATGGTTATGACCTTGCCGTGGGCACGATCAACCTGATCACGAAGATCAATTCCTGCAAGCAATCGAAGAACAAGCAAGAACAAGGCAAAAGCAATCTAAAATTGCAAATATAGATGAAGTATTGAAAAGTTGAGGTTCCGATACAAGGAGCTTGTTAGGCGGCCGTTGAGCACGTCTAAAAGACCCAGAATAGTAGCAAAAGGCTAAACTATCAAATAACCAAAACCCAAGTTATTTTGGGGGACTCCCTAGCTATATATAGGAGAAATAGGAGGCCAAAACCAGGCTAGGGGCGTCCAAACCATATCCATGGCCGAGTAGGACTCCTATTCCTAGTTGGACTCGGATTTGGAAAGAAGACCGAGCTTGTTTTGCAGATTCCCGTTGACTCGTAAGGAATTTGGAGGTGGGGCCGGATCCGTTGGAAAGAGGACGTCGAAACCTTTCAAACCAGTACTCATAGACCCCAAACACCCTTTCAGATCAAAAGTTATGGTCGTTTTAAGTTGGTGCTGTCCCGGAGGCCGAATCCGAGTTGAAGTTGTCCACCGGAAGAATTGGCTTCATGCTTGACTTTTGGGAGTCCTTCTCCTTGGTTCCTAAGGACAATAAAATCATCACAAGGATTAAATAGCATTCCATTCATTAAATTATTTGTATGCAACCCGAGGAGCGCATTCACCTGGTAATCGAATTGACGTGCGTGAGCTCGAGTAATTGGCCCTTGTATTACATTGTTGGTTTCAATTGGGTTTGTAGGCATGGCCGTATCCATGGTAGTGATGTCCTCATCACTCCCGCTAGTGATAACTTTTTGCACAGATTTAGGCCCCGTTTGTTTCAGCCTCTGCATAGATTATGCTTTAAAAAAAACAGATTATTTACCGAAATCACCGAGATCTCACTGAGATTTGGATGAGTATTGTAGCATTTTGATTTTTTTTTAAAAAAATTACCGGGACGTGATATGATCTCGGGGTGGTCCAAAATCCAAAATCTTGGCCGAGATTTCCGAAATCTTGTCGGGATTTGAATCCATGCTCAAACCCCACCTTCCTCTTCCTCTTTACGATGGCCTCGTACACAGGAGCGCATCGATGATAGCGTGGTGGTTCGATCGTGCCCGTAGTAGCCTTTCCCATATTTTTTTTAAAAATACCTTCCTTATCATAAAAATTACAAAAAATGGTTCCTGCTTGCTCACGAAAGACCTGGCATCTACTGCGGTATTATAGCGCGAAAGGATGGCCTGCTAAGTTTCCGCGGGCAGGGAATGTAATATTATTGGGGATTAATGTTGTTGGAGATTCAAATGGAGTTTGCATGTCTGGATTTCATTCATGCTCTGCACCTGAGTTCAGGATTTGCTTATGAGCTAGAGCTGATAATATTTTCCAATGCAGGCTTAAAAACACACCCTAATTTAATTGCTCTTGAATTTTAATACTCCATGATTCCAGGAATTGAATTGAACTCGTCAAGAGACCACCTCTAGACTCCGGGTGAGGGTGAGTACTATAATATGTATTCATGAAAGTTTCTTATGATCATATTTATCAATGCATGAGAAAAGTATATTGCAATTGAGAACCAGTAAGACCAAGGGGAACTGGCAAGAATGGTATGGCCCGTTGCGGCAAAACCAGTAAGACCAAGGGGAACTGGTAAGACTAGTAAGGCCTGTTGTGGCAAAACCAGTAAGACCAAGGGAAACTAAGTGGTACGAAACCTGTGCAGGGTTTGAATCATGAATGTGTGCATGTCTTCTAGATTGAAGATTATCGAATCTAGTGTTGGGGAACGGGTAGGCTACTGTAGCACAAACACATGACATATAGGGTTCGTTTTATACCAGGAGGGTAGTGCCTCCTCCTCTTGATATTGATACCTAAAAAATACAAATTGCATGCTCATGTTTAACATCCGGCAAAAATATTTTAGAAAAACAAAAGCAAAATAAATGGAGCAACAAATTAAAAACGGGGCAGAAAAACGAAGGGTACGTGCATGCTACAGGCTCGGCTACAAACTAAACGCATGCATGGACCATGCATGAGTCACGAGCTAGTGGTAGTGATATCCCTACAACGCATCAGCAAGAGAAGAAGATTCAAGCAATTTCACCGCTTGGACCTACGTGCATGCACATGGTTTGCATGGCTACGTGCATGTCTGCATGCAGCATCTCCTACGGCAAAAAAACAGAGCAACAAAAATTTGTGAGTACCTGCATCGACTGCCACGGTGTCAGCTCCGTCGCTGGCTTCAGCTTTATCCACTGTGTCAGCTGCGTCGCCGTCGCCGTCGACGGGAGCAACAACAATGGATGATCGATTAAGAATATACATCGGAGAAAAAGGATAACAAAGGAGAAAAAGAAAACCCATGAACACCTCCATTGCCGAAATCCCAAACAAAATCGTAGTTCAAATTAGGTACTTGTCCATCAAAATTCTCTATTTCTTCCCAATTGATGGGCTGATTCAGATCAAAATCCACCATTTTGTCTGAAGAGAGAAGTGGAAAGAATGTGTGGTGTGAACTGTGAACGAGCATTGCCCACATTAATAGGACGAGATTGCAAACAAACTTTGGTTCAAAATTTTAAAGTTTTCTAGCGGGCGCGTTGGAAAATCTCACCTGTGTATCAAGAGCTATGCGCGCCACGAGCTGCATATCTGCGCACCATCAAGTTCTGCGACGTGCAACCAAACGAAATATGCATGGGCGCGAGCTGCATGCGACGTGCAACAAAACGAAATTAAACGCGCCATCTACTGCAAGCACGGACACGACGAAATTAAACGCGCCATCTACTGCAAATGCGGGCACAAGGAAATTAGACGCGCGCGACGAGACCTGCATGCGGGAGGCGCGCGCGACGCGCGAAGCGAAGCAATGCAACTGTTTCTTGGTCTCCGTATCGGTGGGAGTTACGCCTTATATTTTGGGTTGGAGGAAGTAATTATGTGGGTCGTGACATCTTGTTGCTTCATACTCCCCCTGTCCCACAAAGAGTGCATTTTTAGTGTTCAAAAGTTATCCCACAAAGAGTGCATCTTTAGTCCGTAGAGCCCAGCTGTAAGTGTATGTATGCTCATTTAAGTGCCTGTGGAAACCGAAGCACCAGCATGCTTGTGTATGGAGTAATGAGGGTCACATTAGTCATTTATCTTGCACACTAATCTATCTTAAAAAAACCTAGAAATACACTCTTTGCGGGACGGGAGAGTAGTTTTGACCAAATCATGCCGACATCAAGCATCGATCGTCACAACGTGGCATTGCGACAGTCAGACATGAGACTATAAATGCTGCTATGTGTATGGTACTATGACAGTAACTTGCATTTAGTATTTGGTAACTTGTCAGCATTTCAGAGTTCAATACTTTGGCTCAAGCAGTTCAACAAAAAAATTCAATGATGCTACATCTGCTTGGACTCGTGGCTCGGCTCGGCTCAAATATTCGAATTTGTTTTCATAAAAAACCTTTGAATTTTCAGTTATTTTTTTAGTCATTGTCGTGAATTTTTTTAATCTCCGGTTCCTTTTTCAGTCAGTGGCTCATGCTCAGAATTATTTAGTTGGAAAGTCAAATGGATGTCGGGAAGGGTGACCAACCCTAAAATCAAGGATACAATGCACGAACTGCTATCCTTTTATTGAAATATGAAGCCTCGAACTTTCTTCTCCTTCACAGCTGCCACATGCCAATTTCTTTTGACAGAGAGATCGGTCTATATGCAACCATGAAAGATGAAACATGTACTGCGACGTTAGCCTAGCCATTTCTTCCAAGCACATGACACATTAGGATTTGGCATGTCACATGTGTAACGTCTGACAGTCTTTTACAATATGTTTGTTTTCATGTATAAGCTGCATCAAGCACAACAGGTTCGGATAATACATCCAGAGCTTTACTTCAGAAAGCTTCAGACACCATCATGTGAAGTGAATGCCCAAAATTGCAGTGATTTTATTTGTATCTTTCCATGCATAACCGAAGGACGGAAAAACTTCAAGAGTCTCGGTGGTGATAACGCCTATGCGAGAGGATATACACTTCCATGAAACCCATCCATTCGGTCGCATCATAGTAGTAGCATATTCTACCCAATGCTATCCGGCGACTGAACAGATAAATTTTTGAGCCTACCCCTTGCAATCACCATCATTGCATGCTCACTATTTCCTTTGAAACTCAAATGGATATTCAAATTATGCACTTACATTGAAAAGG
The DNA here is from genome assembly GCA_036346355.1 of Rhipidocladum racemiflorum. NCBI lineage: Eukaryota > Viridiplantae > Streptophyta > Magnoliopsida > Poales > Poaceae > Rhipidocladum > Rhipidocladum racemiflorum. Next base: position 76,220,549 of record CM070579.1, read on the forward strand.
ATGGAGAACTTAAATCATGGATCACAAAGCATGAACTGGTATTATTTTGCTCCAATGTCCAAGCATTGAACTTTCCGGTCTTGTTACTCTCAGATGTCAGTTTCTTGTGAAATATAGAGACGGCTATGTGCAACAATGAAATCTATGCTGCAAAGTTTATCGTTTCTTCCTGTACAGGAAGTAGCAAATCAATCAGTCATGTATATCGTTGTCACCACACAATTGAAATAATTAAATTTTCTTCACTTATCTGCTGCATGAAGGATGACTGAATGAAGCACGAGTGCCTCGAATGATACCTCTGGAGCCTTATTGCAGGAGCATACATCAGCCAGCTGAAACAAGAGACAATTCTACAACATCTAATCTCGAAAGACAAAGACAATTCTACCCATTGAATCGTTCACCGAATAGAGCAAGCTATCACTCTCTCAAGAAAAGGAGAAGAAAACTTTCGATTTCGTATTACGGTATAGAAGTATATCTCTTTCCTCCGGAGCATGTATTGCTAGTTGGTTCCTATAATAGCGTGTGTTTCTGACCATTTTAAAGATCAACTTGAGTGCTGCAAACAACCAACTACTATGGATGCACCCTCTACCTCTCTGTTTCTCCTCACTTTGACTCGTCTGCTTTTGCACATCTCGGCTCGTGAATTCCTCTTGCCAGGCTCCTCTCTCTCTGTAGAGCACAACTCCGATGTGCTCCATTCGCCAGATGGTGCTTTCACCTGTGGCTTCTACAACATTTCCCCCAATGCCTCCACCTTTTCTATTTGGTTCTCCAACTCAGCTAATAAGACTGTAGTTTGGAGCGCAAATCCTCTCAACCCTGTGTACACCTGGGGATCCAAAGTGGAGTTCAACATGGACGGCAGAATGGTTTTAAAAGATTACAATGGCCAGACCGTGTGGACAAACAATGTGAACTCTTCAAATGCCGAACAAGCTCAGCTATTGGACACAGGAAACCTCATCGTGAAGGGGCAAGGTGATATCATTCTATGGCAAAGCTTTGATTCTCCTACAGATACCTTGCTACCCTATCAGAACATTACCGCCACCACAAAGTTGGTATCTACTAATAGATTACTTTTTCCTGGCCACTACAGCTTCCGTTTTGATGATGAACATTTGCTTACACTGTTTGATGATGAGAAGGATATCTCTTTTATCTATTGGCCAAATCCTGATATTAATATCTGGGCAAAGCAAAGAATCTCGTTTAATAGCACCACAATTGGGGTTCTTGATAACTGGGGGCATTTCCTTGGAAGTGATAATTTAACTTTTGATGCTTCTGATTTGGGCCCTAGGGTTATGAGGAGGCTAACATTGGACTATGATGGGAATCTTAGGTTATACAGCCTCAATAAGTCAGATGGGAGCTGGTTAGTCACATGGATGGCATACTCTCGGCTTTGTTTTGTGCGTGGTTTGTGCGGTCAGAATGGACTGTGTGTGTATACACCTAGGCCTGCTTGTGCATGTGCGCCTGGACATGAAATTATCGACCCAAGTGACCGAAGTAAAGGCTGCAGGCCAAAGTTGAACAACAGTTGTGATGGGCAGGAGATGAAATTTGTGAAGCTACCCACCACTGATTTCCTAGGGCATGATCAAAGCAAGCATAGCTTTGTTTCTCTTCATACTTGCAAGAACATATGCATGAATGACTGCAATTGCAAAGGGTTCTTATACTGGCAAGGAAATGGTGACTGCTATCCAAAGTTTGCTCTTGTTGGTGGCGTAACCGAACCATCATTACCAGGTTCTATCTATCTCAAGCTTCCTAAGGCAGTAAAGGTGTCGGAGTCCTTAATTCCCCACTCGCAACCTTCTGGTCCTACATATGTTCCTGACTGTAGTACAGCAAACAAATATTTCATTTCAGATTTCTTGGATAAGCCTAACAGCAGTCACAGTGAATCAAAGTATTTGTACTTCTATGGATTTTTATCAGCAATATTTCTTGTGGAGGTAATATTTGTGGCATTAGGATGGTGGTTTATTTTGAGAAGGGAGGACAAGCAATTAAGAGGAGTATGGCCAGCTGAGGTTGGCTATGAAATGATAACCAACCATTTCCGCAGATATACTTACAAGGAGTTGCAGATTGCTACTAGGAAGTTTAAGGATGAGCTTGGTAGGGGAGCATCTGGTGTTGTATACAAGGGAGTCTTGAAAGACAAGAGGGCAGTAGCCGTGAAAAAGTTGGCAGGCATCAACCAAGGCGAACAAGAATTCCAACATGAACTGAGTGTGATTGGAAGGATTTACCATATGAATCTAGTGAGGGTTTGGGGGTTCTGTTCTGATGGTCCACACAGGATATTGGTTTCAGAATATGTGGAGAATGGTTCGTTGGATAAAGCCTTGTTTGGTAGCGAGGGCTCACTGATCTTACTTGCATGGAACCAAAGATTTAAAATCGCTCTAGGGGTTGCAAAAGGATTGGCATATCTTCATCATGAGTGCTTAGAGTGGGTCATCCACTGCGACATGAAGCCTGAGAACATACTGTTGGATGAGAACTTGGAGCCAAAGATCACAGACTTTGGCCTTGCAAAACTCCTTAACAGAGGCGGATCCAATAAAAACGTATCGCGCATCCGTGGAACTAGAGGTTATATAGCTCCTGAGTGGGTTTCTAGCCTCCCAATAACAGCAAAGGTTGATGTCTACAGCTTTGGAGTGGTGCTCTTAGAACTACTGAAGGGAGCTCGTGTTTCAGATTGGGCAGCAAATGCTGACGAGGCAGTGGAAATGGTCCTTCGAAAGGTTATTAGGACGTTTGCAGAGAATGTGAAACTGGAGGGCAGTGAACAGCCATGGATCACGGAATTCATTGACTCCAGGTTGAATGGTAACTTCAACAACTTACAAGCAAGAACTATGGTCAAGTTGGCTGTTTCATGCGTAGAGGAAGATAGAAGCAATAGACCTACCATGGATAACGCTGTGCAGATGCTTCTTTCAGTTGATGAAGCTAGTAGCATAACGCAGTAATCCGTACAAGATATCTATGATATGTACGAATAAAAATTCCATGTGTGTAAATCAATAACTGCTTAAGGCACAAGTATGACTGGTTTGTATTACATATTCAACCACGCTATGCCAGATTATGATGTGTGTCAAACTTCTAAGGATCGTGCAAAAGCTATGCTAGCCTGTATTGTAATAAACCAAAATCATGTGCGAACATTTGCGCACCAATGAACGATCTTGTACTGGGCGAGGTAGTCTCGGTAGAAATTATTGTACTGATTCAAATTTACTCAATCTACTGTTTTGCATGGACATGTCATTCTCGCCTGTATTGGTAATTCCTGCATTCTAGCAGGCAACATCAAGACAAATTCGATGTCCTATATTACTAACAATGCATAGCTAAGAATTGGAGATTGATTCGTATAGACCTCAAAGATGTCAACAGAGCAACCTACTTTGTTATTTCATAAGGGCAACAACACAGCGAGAATCAATGAAGTCAGGCGTATTACCACTTGCCAAGCCGAAGGCCCAAGAGGGGGAGGCCTGGAGGTGACCAAGGGAATGGGAGGGCGCCTTGCCGCCTCCTGCAGCACCTCCCTCGCCGCGTCCATGTCCCCGGCATCCACGCGCCCGGAGACTACAACGCGGAACGTACTGACGTCCGCCGGGCAGCCGACGCGCACCAGCCAGGTCGCCCCTCCAGTACAGCGCCTCAACGGACGTACACGTCCTCTCAGCATCGGTTCGAGCCCTCTCACGAGCATTTCGTCGAACACCTCCTCCGCGATTTCAATCTCTCCGCCCTGGCTGAGCGCTCGATGTAGCACCTCGAACTCGGCAGGTCCACTCCAGTGGCCACCCCGTCGGACCCCACCTTCCTCTTTACGGCTTCGTACGCAGGAGCGCATCGACGACAGCGCGGTGGTTCGACCGCGCCGGCACAAGGGGAGGGGGGAGGGGGACGGCGCGGCAATGTGCCATGTCCAGGATCGAGGAGGAGGAGGTCGGCGGCGGCGGCGGAGGGACGGTAGAGCGCAGAGGCGAGGATGCGGAAGGACTAGCGGGACGGGAAGGAGGAGCAGCCGCTGCGGCCCACCTGTCAGTGATACAGAGTTTTAGTAGTTCTAGGGGTGGGCATTCGGTTTGATTGGTTTTTCAGGTTCCATTTATTCGGTTTTTTAAAACTAGAGACTGAAATTTTCATTTTAGATTTGAAAATCAAATCGAATTAATTTGGTTCGGTTAATTTGGTTTTTCGGTAAACTGAATTTTCTTTTACCATACAACAATCACTCTCTCAGCACACATCCAAACAAGAACTCAAGTGCTATGGACTGGATCAACCTTGTGTAAGCATGTTACCCTCCCAAAATAGGAACAATACATATTTCATACATATACTTGGAAACTGTTAGACTACCATATATGGTCTGTCCATATTTGGACAGACATCCAATCATGCATGCGCCATCCTCTCCTGCCATCCTTGGCCAGCGCATGCATACACATCCGGCTGTACCATAATTAGGAGATTGTTGCTATATTTAGAGATAGATTACCATAGCTAGAATGCATGTATGTCTATATATGTATGTGATTCTTCTATCAATGAATCATTCCAATTTATCCCAGAACTTACCTTCTCACATGGTATCAGAGCACGCGGCATCCATGGCCGAAGCTCCTGCTCTTCCCGACGGCAGCATCCCACCTCCAGCCGCTGCCGCCCCTCCCAACCCCACTGCCGGCGCCCTCATCCCAGTAGCCGCCGGCCCTCCTCCTTTCAATCCTGCTTCCGCTTTATCCACCATCAATGTCAAAACCCACATACCCTTTTGTCTACAACTTGATCCACCAAACTACTCCCGATGGCGCGAGTTGTTCGAGATCCTCGTCGGCAAATTTGGCGCCACAGATCATCTCTTTGCTGCCGCGCCAACCATGCCCGACGCCACATGGACAACCACCGACTTCGCTGTCAAGTCTCTCCTCTATGCCTCTCTGTCCGAGGAGATCCTTGGCATTGTGCTTCATCGCGGTGCCTCACTTGCGACATCTGAAGAGCGTGGAGGTGCTCTTAGGAATAATCGCACATCGCGAGCTCGGCTCTCGAGGCCGAGTTTCGTACCCTGGCGCAAGGAGACCTCTCCGTCCTCACCTACTCGGCGCCTCAAGAATTATCTTTGATTCTCTTGCCGATGTCGGACGACTGTCAGAGATGACACGCTTCGTCCTCACGCTCCTCCGAGGATTGAGCGAGTCCTATCGCCACATTCTTTGCAATCATCAAGACCAAGGAGCCTCTCCCTTCCTTCTGGCGGTTCGATCTATGCTTCTCCTCGAAGAGGCCGAGATCAAGACCAACAAAGCTTACAGCGCCATCGCCCTTTTCACCGGCGCCCATGGTCGATCCTACTCCTCATCCACCAACCACGGCAACAAAGGAGGCAAGCACAAAGGCAAGGGAAGGGTCGCAACAACCAGGGCGCTCTGGCCAAGGCGGCTTCACTGTGGTGGCCTCACCTTCTACGGCGCCCTCTCCGGCTCGCTGCTTGGCGCCAGACCGCCTTCAATCCCTGGACCGGCAGCTTCCAGGTCTGGCCGGCTGCCCCCTCCGCGCCCGGCATCCTTGGCCCCCGACCTCAAGAAGAGTTCCGCGCGGCGTTCTTAACGGCATGCAAAGACCCGACGTTTTGCCCCAACTCCTCCGCACTCCTCGCGAAGAATCGGCGCCTGCGGCAAAGACCACCCCCTCGCTTCCTTCCTGGCGAACAGTACCCTTCCTGGGATCAAGCGTCTCTCATCCAAGCGATGAACACCATGACTCTCCAACAAGCATGTCTTTACATGCAAGACCCGCGCGATCACCACTTTCAATTGATCAAGCGGATCCTTCGCTACCTCAAGGGCACTCTTCACTATGGCGTTCAGCTCACTCGCGGCGGTCCTCACGATCTCACCATCTACACCGATGCGGACTGGGCCGGGTGTCCTGATACTCGGCGGTCTACTTCTGGATATTGTGCCTTTCTTGGTCACAACCTCGTTTCTTGGTCCTCTAGGCGACAACACACTGTGTCCCGCTCTAGTGCCGAGGCCGAATATCGAGGGGTGGCTCATGGTGTCGCCGAAGCTTGCTGGCTCCGCCAACTTCTTCACGAACTACACCAACCTCTTCGCCGGGCTACCATCGTCTACTGCGACAACGTCAGCTCTGTCTACCTCTCCACCAATCCGGTCCAGCACCAACGTACCAAGCATGTGGAGATCGACCTTCACTTCGTCCGTGAGCGCGTTGCCCTTGGCGAAGTTCGCGTTCTACATGTGCCTACATCACATCAATATGCTGACATCTTCACCAAAGGCCTTCCGTCTTCCATCTTCCAGGAATTCAGGACCAATCTCACCGTCCGTGCAGCTCCCGGCTGAGATTGCGGGGGGATGTTAGACTACCATATATGGTCTGTCCATATTTGGACAGACATCCAATCATGCATGCGCCATCCTCTCCTGCCATCCTTGGCCAGCGCATGCATACACATCCGGCTGTACCATAATTAGGAGATTGTTGCTATATTTAGAGATAGATTACCATAGCTAGAATGCATGTATGTCTATATATGTATGTGATTCTTCTATCAATGAATCATTCCAATTTATCCCAGAACTTACCTTCTCACAGAAACTACACACATTATTTGGAGCAACAAATACTAAGAGACCATCGTTTCCATATCCAATTAATGGCATAATAATGACATCCATTGCCATTCAGTGCTACTACCAATCTACCATCCAGATTCCAGTCATAAAGAAATAAAGCAATAACATTTACTTCGTCTGATGAACACTATCACAAAAAAGGCTAACATCAATGTCTGAATAGCAATCTAGTAGGGTATAGCAATCTACTAAAACCAAAATTCAACATGTACACTTTGCAGCATGTGAATAGCAATTCATGAATTCCTTTCAATTCACTAAGCCCTGCCACCTGAATACTTATTCATTAAGATAGTCACCCTATATCTGAAAGGGACACAAAGTCCTAAGTCATAACTAAATCAACACAAGTCATAACTAAATCAACACACAAAAACAATAGCTAGCCCCAAGGTCATTGGCCAGCCCAAAAGATCAACCCAGATCTAGAAACAAAGCTATCTAAGAGAAAGCACACACCTTACATGAGGAGGCTGGATCGTTCTCCTTCTCCCCCAGTCCCCACAGTCGGCGGCTCGGGCTTTGGTTGAGGAGGCTAGGTCATCCACTCCTTCCCCATGGCTGACGGTTAAGGAGCTCTAGCCTTGGTTGAGGCGGCTGGATCATCCTCCTCTTTCCCCACCTTCCGAGAGAGAGAGAGAGAGAGAGAGAGAGAGAGAGAGAGAGAGAGAGAGAGAGGACGAAAGGAGGCGTAGATTTAAGACTTGGCTGGAGCGGGGAATGGGGAGTCACAGAGGAAAGAGGAACTGACCTGGGCATTGCTGGTAGAGGAGAGGCCACCATTGTAGGGGAGACAACGTGGAGCAGCATGACGGCTTAGGCCTCGGGGGACGGTGGCGGCAACTGCGGGTGGCGAATCGGACAGCTCGGTGGTGGCTCGGTCCTCGGGGGATGGTGGTGGTGACTCTAGGCCACGCCGCCGGTAGGTGGATGCGCCGCTGGGCGTTGCCGTGTTGGGGTAGGGTTGGAACGACAAAATGATGGGGAATCGAATTGGCAATAGAACGACTGTCGACCGGGTGGGCTGGGTGAGGGGGTGGCGATTAGATCCCTCCCAACGATCGGTTCTTTCGGTTATACGATTCATTCGGTTTCCAAAAATTTAAAACCAAATCGAAAATTGAAACCTCAATAGTGTTAAAATCAAAATTGAACCGAAAACCGAATAAACCGATTTTTTGGTTAATTCGGTTCGATTCAGTTTTTTTATTTTGGTTAAAAAGTGTTGTCGGGACCCGGATTTACGAATTTGAAACCCTCTGTGTATACTGCACTAGTCCAGAATCACACTAGTGCACACAGTGGCAACAAAATTGACATATCATTCCATTCATCGAATTAACTAAGAATGTAGCAAATAGTAACGACGAACCTTATGGTCAAGTTTACATAAAAGTGCCTTAAGGGCTTAAGAAGCAAATTAAACTCTTGCAGCGGAAAATAAAATAACTTGGGCCATACGACATGCCACAGGCAATCGTCTAGGGAACGCCATCCTAGTTCTCATAGTCTTCATAATACTCCTCCTCGTAAAACTCAGTATTTCTCAGTTCTTCCTCAGCAACTGATCAACAAAGGCATAGAGCCGTGAGTACAAAAAGTACTCAGCAAGCCGTAGGGAAATGTTGCAAATAATGTACGGCTTGACAAGAACACTCATATGGTTATTTTGCACAAAGCAATAACTTGAATGTAAATACATTAAATAGATTCAAAGCATGATTGACAAAAGATAATAAATAACTGGTAAACCAATGGTAGACAATAACAAAAGATTGGTGAGGCATCACCCCTCACCAACCAAACCATCATCAACCACTGGACCCAACAGTAATAATATTTTGACATTAAAAACAACAGTGAACTCCCCGTTCACTATCAACAAGTCCACTTTCTAACCTTTTATGAAAACACTATACCTCGTGTGAAATTCCCAGGCATATCCATGACCGCGGACAGGGCTATTCGAATAGTTTAACACACACTCTATAGAGGTTGTACAACTTTACCCACAAGACATGATCATCTCTTTAGTGCCTTGCGTAATTATCACACTTCCTTTGGTGTGCGACAGAGAGATCACGAAAAGGCCTTTACAATGCTCTGTCTAAACCCAGTACTGCCCGCTTAGGTTTCACCCCTCAGGGCCCCCTCTTGCGCTGTGTGAGTCTACCCATCCATCCCGGAACCCACACAACCACAACAGTACTTAAATATAGGCATTGCAAATTAATTAGCCAGGTATGTTCCATACCAGACATGTGGTTGTACGGTTAAGCTCAGCTCAATGGCGCACAAGTTTAAGTCATTAAGTATACCCAGGCAACACAACCACATCCCAAATGTGCTAATAACACCCCCTTTACTGCACGATCACTTGCCCGAGTAAAAATAATTTTGTATAACCAAGACCAATGGCACACCCCGCCATGGTGCAACAAATTTTACAACAGTGGCTACTCACCACGATTCCATATCTCATTAAGTTAAGATTATTAATTCATCATGTGACGTGAGCCCATCGTTCAACGCATGGCTAAGCATATTTACGCTAACCCAATGGCGGTAATACAATATGTCCAACTATTAACTGTCCCATCCTAGGGTGACAATAGATACTGTTGAGGAAAACGGACCACCTCCCAGGGGGAGGCTTCATGCTTCAGGGCAGGTGTTGCCCGCCCACAGGGATTCGTCACCGAAATGCTACGAGAGATCCTCTCATACTCCATGAGATTGCTGCAAGAGATCCCATATCCCGCGGGGGTTCTCATGTCCCACGGGGGGTCTACGCCTCCCCGGGGGCACACCTCGTGGCACCTCGGGAGGATTCATGTCCCGCGGGAGGTCTACGTCTCCCCGCGGGGGTTCTCCCTATGCCCCGTGGGAGGTCTACATCCTCCCCGGGGGCACACCTTGTGGCACCTCGGGAGGATTCATGTCCCGCGGGAAGTCTACGTCTCCCCGCGGGCATACCCTGCGGGAGTCTCCTCACAGGAGACTTGAGTGACATCACCAAATCCCATGCGGGGCCCCGAAGTTAGGGGTTTACTCCCTCGAGATGGTCCCATGGGACCCACTACCTCCCCGCCAGAATGACCAAGATGCCCCCACTTAGGCTATTCTAGTAGGGGTATAATGGTATTTTTATGTAACAGGCTGGGTGCCTATAAATACTCACTGTAACCCCCTCATGTAACTTGAGCTCTCATTGAATGCAAAAACAAAAACTGGAGTGTCCCTCGGGGAGTCTGGACAAGGAGGCATCCCTCTACTCCCCCCGGGGAACACCCCGACAGGAGTAGGGCGTCTTCCTTAAGCACCCGAACCTGTATAAATCCTCGCATCACACTTACTCTCTCGCGAACAACGGCCCGTGACACGGCCGACGTCCCCCCTCGTTCCCGTGTCTTGTTTCCGAACACATGACAGATACATGGCATCTCAACTATTCAAGGTAGCATAATGATAATCAGGTATTTAACTACTCCTAGTAAATAATACTTGTAAACAATTAGCATGCAATGGTATGAAACAAAATAATTTTGTAAACATGGGTCCAACATGGTCAAGGACTACGACTTGCCTTGTTGATCAACTACTGTCGCTGAGTCTTGGCCTTCAAATTATGCGCTCACTCCCTGGGGATCAACGTCTACCGGAAAAGAACACAAGAAACACAAATAAATACTAAAATAGAGACACAAACAAGCTCAAAAGTAAAAATAAATGACTCTAGAATGTAGAGCTCGTTTTTACGAATTTTTAGAAACTGGAATCGCCTCAAACGGAGTTCGTATGAGGGAGAACGGGCTAATTGAAGTTTTAAAATAAAAGAAAATAGATAAAGAGATTTTCTATAATTATTTTTCTAAAGGAAAATAAGTTTATTGCATCATTGCTGACATCAGCTAGGGTTCTGGTGGACTGGGTCTATGGCTCGGTACTGGCTCACGGTGGACTCGATTCATTGCCGACGCACGCGCTGACGTCGGCAACACGCGACACTAGGGCTGAGGTGGACCGATGACGTGGACGCTGACGTGGGTGATGAGTTGGCATGCATCCGGTGGCTCCGTTAGATCGGACGGTAGAGACCCTCAGCGGTGACCGACTGCAACGTGGCTGGATCCAGGGCGCTCACCATAGATCGGACGGCCCTGGTTCTTCAACCGGAAGAACAGTGAGGCGGCGATCGAAACTCGCCGGCAACAGAGAAGACAACATGGTCAAGCATGATCTCACGGCAGATTCAGCTCAGCTTCATGGGGATCCAGATGTGGCCGATGCGGGCTACCCAAAGGCACAACCGGCGTAGCCGGAGACTCACCAAAGTGGTCGGATGGTGGGGAAAAAGGTCTCGGACGGCGGCAATCTCTGGCGAGGAATTACTCGGCGGCGACGGGCTCTTGGGTGGCGCGAAATATGGTAGCGAAGGCGACGGAAAGAGGGAAACGCGAACCGAGGCCTGGTGGCGGCTTTTAAAGGCATGGGGAGGCGTACGGCTCGGACGCCGAGATCGGGGCGGCGGCGCAGCGATGCCCTAGCGGCTAGGGTTAGGCGAGGCGGTGGCCGAGGCTGTCAGGCGGCTGTGGCCGGAGAGTCGGGCCGCAGAGGCGGCTGGTGAACCGGGCTGGCTGAGATTCGGCTTGCGAGGTGTTTTTGAATTAAAAACCATTTTTGAATTTAAGAAAATTCCAGAAATCCAAATAAAAGCAAATAAATATCAAATAAATTTAGAAAAATCCCCAAAAATACGAAAAAATTCATTGAAGCACAAAGTAACCCAACTAAAACTGAAAATCTTTGATTTGATGCATAGATTAATTAAATAAAATCTTTTGGTTATTTAAAAATTCAAATTAAGCTCTAATTAGGCCCTGTTTGGTACGGTTTCAAATTCTAGTACAAACGGAAATGATTCCAGATTCTTAGTAGAAACGTTTCAGGTAGAATCAGAATAACTATTTGGAAACCATTTGGCTAGCTGTCTGGATTTTGTGAATCGGAATGAAACGGGGTTGAGGGCGATTTAGCCCCAGTGTGGAAAAAGAAGAAATGTTCCGAGCAGAATCGTTTCGAGCTTTAGCCCGTTTGACTGGGTTTCTCACAGATTCTAGTAGAAACGGCCTGGTTCCAAGTTGCCAAACGGGGCCTTAATTCAGGAAAAATCCAAATGGATCTTTTTGATTTTGAAACTTTTCATAAACTCAAAAATTGGATGTTACAATTGTCCACCCCTAGTAGGCCGGACGTTCCTTGTGATTACGTCCTTTTTTTTTCCTATTTTTCACTCGAAGTTTTACAAAAGCTAAACTATCTATTGATTGGGTTGCGGTCACTGGGCCCCCATTGTGCCACAACACTACCATCCACAAAAATGGGATACGAAAATCTGAATTCTTGCAAAAGTTGATCTATGTTTTGTGGAATTTTTATGAAATTCATACATTTCAAAGGGGAACCGAGCCACGGAGCCATTACTAGTATCATAGTTATCAATACCGATACGTTTCAGCCGGTACTATTTTGGCACCTAAACCAATACAAAGTAGTATTATATACAGTACGATCTCGATATCGATCATTACCGATCATACGGCTGGATACTGGTAAATTCTGGTCATGCAAGTGAAATTGCTAATACGGTCTAGTAAACTATATTTTATATTTAATAGTACTACTACGTACTTGAAGTAATTAATATTATAAGTAAACTTTAATGTATATCGAATTAAATATGTGTATACTTATTAATATATATTATTATAATAAACTCGAAATGGTTCACCGGTATGAATCGGTACTAAAACATACCATTTCTAATAGCCAAATTAGTATATCCTCTAACACGATATTGATAGGTTTGGACGCCAGTCGCCACACCATTTAAATGTCGTGGAAGACTGGACAATGTCCCTTAATATAACTTCCTTCGCTCACGCTAGTGTAACTTTTCGCGCAGATTGAATATGTATGACACCAAACGGCAAATCAGTCAAATCGACATGCATATCTATCCCTTCATCGTCAGAACAGAATGTCAGCTATCCCTATGATACGCGAGACCATCTATACCCTCATAACTATCTATAAAGATAGTATTATTTGTATTGTACAAATACAAATGATTATTTTAAAACGACATCATGAAATATATTACCTATAAATTTTTCTATCCTCATGAACTCTTAAAGAATGATAGGGTAAAGATAATACAAACTAAGTCACGTGAAAAATATGCAAGTGTAATGTATTCTTTTCTCTATTATTTTTTCTATTGGATTTTTGGGAGAAGTTTTGGGTGAGACATATGCATTACACTGTATTCACCCAAGGGGAGTGTTGATAAATAATAGGATTTTAGTCCTGGTGGTTCAAATATATTTAGACTATCTCATTATGGACGAATCTGAATCTATCTCTTATTGGCTTCCACTATAAATATGGCACTCCCGTGTATAAAAACAAATCAATATAATAAAGAGAGAACTGTTTTGCCTCTCTATATCGTGTGTTCTCCTCTTCACTGTTCTTATATGATTGATCTACGGTGGGTATCATTGTTTTGCAACAATTTCAACGTTTATCTGAAGACTAAGGGGGTGCTTGGATTAGGGGTATTTCATTGGAATGTTTTAGGATTTAGTTCAAATTTGAACTAAATCCCAAAACCTCTCAAGAAATTACCACTTATCCAAGCAGGGCCTCAGTACAATTGAGACGACGTGGCTTCACCAAAGCACGCGAAATTCAGCTGGTGGGTATCAATTGTACAGGTACAACTTTTATGGTCTGTTCGTAATTGAGCTAGGATTTAGCCCAGACCAAGTTTGTATTTTCGGCCGGCTACGCGCACATTCTTGCAACTCCGCCATGGTGGTCCACCCGACATCTCAAAAGTTCGCTGGTTGATTACTGTTTTGTGAAGCTTTGGCCCTTGGGCCGTCTGGGTTGTGTCAGTGACTCAGGCCCAGTTCGTTTCAGTTTCTGGATTATGGATTCTGGATTATGGGAGAAGCTGTTTCTGATTATGGGAGAATCAGGCCGAGTTAACTATGACTTCTAGGTTTCGGACCGAGCTGGCAAGAATCAGCAAGAATCTGTGAGAATCAGGTTTGAGACGGTCGATTCTATTCGAAAACAGCCGATTCTCGCAGGTTCGCCCGTAATCCTCCCGTTCAAGAAATAATCCGCTTTTTTTAAGCCAGAAACTGCTCGTGTTCAAACGAACGGAGCCTCAGTGTACGCTTATGGGCGCATCACAAATCTCTCGAGTTTTATCACAAGACTGGCTGCTCCGTGGTGGACGGCGCCGGCGGTGCGGAGTACGACGCGACGTTGACCCAGAGCAGCGAGAGGACGGAGACGAAGAGCACCGACCAGAGGACGGCGATGGTCGGCGCCCGGTCCTGCCGCGCCAGGAGGCCCCTGAGGAACCCCTGCAGGTGCGCGACCACCCACGCGGCGAAAGCCAGCTTACCGGCGAGCGGGCCCCACGACTGATACCCGTGGTCCACCCCGAACGACACCGCCACCACCGCCCCGGCAAGGTTTGCCAGCAGCACGCTCGCCGGCGGCACCAGCAGGTTCGTCCACCGCACCGACCGCGTCTCCGGCGCATTCGACTCCTCGCCGTCGTCCTCGGACTGCTGTTTGGAGACCACCGTCGTGTCCGTCGAGAAGCTGACGTGGATCCCGGTGCACGCCCTGAGGATGCTCTGGAACACGGCGGCGAGGCAGGCAGACGTGCCGGTGACCACCCAGAGCTTCTCGTCCCGCCACCACGCCCGCAGCGCTACGCCGCTCCACCTCAGCTCCAGCACCACCGTCGCGACAGCCGAGGACAGCAGCAGGATGAGCAGGACCCCTTCGTAGTAGCTCAAGTCGTCCGGGAAAATGAACTTGCCGGTTAGGAGGCAGACGGCTGGGAGCGCGCAGTAAACGGTGAGCGGGAGGGAGGACAGTGGGTAGACGACGCAGTTCACGTAGCCCAGCCGCTGCAGGGGCCTCAGGCGCCCGCCGCCGCTGCCAGCCCAGATGGGGCAGTGCCGCCGGCTCAGCAGGATCCCCATCGCCGCCACCGCCCGCCGCGACGCTCCGGCGACGACGTCCGAGGGGCTGGCCAGCGCGTAGCTCCTGAACGCGGGCCGCGCCGGCGCGCAGTACGCCGACGCCCATCCCCGCGCGTGCATCCTGAACCCCGTGGCCACGCCGCCGCCGCCGCCGCCGGAGCCGTACGTCCACCCAATCTGCATGAGAACAGCAACATCAGTGAGATCGAGTGTGTGATTCTTAAAAGCTGCAGGTGAAGAGCCACCTCTTTGCCCCATCTTGTCCGCTCCTCGTACGCGCAGCTGACGACGTGGATGGTCTCCTTGAGGAGGGAAGCCGCCACGGGCGTCGTCTGCGAGCTGCCGCGCCCTTGCTCCCCGAACGCCGAGGCGATGAACACCGGAGACTGGCCGAAGTGCCGCTCCAACGCGGCGCGGTACGAGCGCAGCCTCCGCCTCCTTCCTGCCTCGGTTTGCTCGTCGGAGTCATCCGAGTCCTGCAAGGGGACGGCGGACATGGTTCTCCTCAGCGCGCGCTTCTCCCTCCCGAAACAGCAGCGCCACTTCCAATGGGTCGGAGGCTCCTCCTGGTCAGCGTCAGCCACCGCGGGCTCGAACCCGTACAGCGCCTTCCGGTTGAAGCAGCATCCGGACCCGACGTACACCGGGCCCTGGATGCCGTCTAAGCATTTCATGTCGATCTGAACCAAAGCATCGCAAGAGCGAGAGTGAGTGCGCGAGAGCAGACGAATTGGCGCATTGCCAAGATCGTGAGCTGCTCAATCCCTTACATTGAAGAAGACGGAGTCGCGGTTCACGTATCGATCGTCGTCTGAACCGAAGGCGGCGGCGTCCAAACGCAGAGGGAAGAACTGGACGAAGCATGTCCGGTTCCCGGTTCCAGGATCCATCAGGAAGCACATCGCCTCCCTAATAGCTCTGCTGTTGTTGACGCAGTGATCGTAGTTCAGATTGAGGACGTAGGCACCATTTGTCAGCACGGCAGACACTCGGAGCTGACATGAGCAGATCAGGGACAACATGCTTCACAACTATTTTCCCCTCCGAAGAAAAGAAAAACGTCTGGATATATATGTGGTGCGAACGAACCAATGCGTTCATCGCGCCGGCTTTCTTGTGATGCTGAAACCCCGGTCTCTTCTCCCGCGACACGTAGAAGAGCCGAGGGAGCTCGTTCCCCTCGGCGTCGCGATCATCAGAATGCCCCAGAAGAGCCTGTAGATGAATCAACAAAAAAATTAGGTCTTAGAATGCGGCTGCATCATTACTTCACGGGATTTGATAAACATCATTCAGATGTTTTCTATTGCTGAAATCACCCAAATCTATGACCATCGGATCATTGTTGAGATTCGAGAGTATCGATTACATCTGATCCTATGATTTGATCTAACGGGCCGGTGATATCCGGATATATAAGGTATCCAACGGTTCAAAATTTGTATGTTAGCTTCATTAGAATGTGAGGTAAGCTGCTCTTCTAACCTGTATCATTGCAGGGTGATCTCTCGGATTGTTCCCAGGCCAAGGTGTGCCATCCGACATGACCCATCCTTCCTCCGGCACCTTCTTCGCCTTCGCGGCAAGGTAGTTCATCCTCACCTTAAACTCCTCATACTCTCTCTGGAGTCACAATCATGGCACTTAACAATCTGATCTAGTATTGATGCTAGCTAGTTCTACCAGACTAAATCACCTTCATGGCGCGGCGTTCCTTGACGAAGGAAGGCGTGGTCTTGTCCCTGAGGTAGTCCAGCCCGCGCGCGAAGTAGAGCTCGGGGGCCCTCGGCTCAACGCCGTGCTTCCTGCAGAAGGGGACCCACCTCCTCGCGAAGCCCGCCGTCTCGACGAGCGCCTCGAAGACCAGCATGTCCGCGCCGTCGTCGGAGACGTAGCATGCGACCCTGTCCGCGGGGTAGTCCGCCGCGAGGACCGACAGCACCGTGTTCGCCGTCGCGAGGGGGGGCTCCCTGGCGGCGTCCGCCGCGCTCACGAGGACGTCGACGCCCGCCAGCCGCGACGGCTCGCCGTCCTTCTCGTACCTCGATGCCAGCCTGTCGAGGTACGTCACGCGGTTGGTCGGAGAGAGCTTCGGGAGCTGGCCGATCAGCCATGAGAGGCCGAGCCAAACCTCGCACGCGACGGACGTCAGCCACAGCCCGTAGGCGTCGGGCACCGGGTGGGTGACCCGGTACTGGAAGAAGAAGGCGAGGAGGACGAGCCGGAGAGCGACGACTGCGCGGTACAGGCTCAGTTCGGCGGACGGTATGGGCAGCTTGCCGCTGAGAGGCTCAGCAGAGTCATCAGCACTGCAAAACAAGGGCCAAATTTCTTAAATTTTGCCTTCCAATCCTGCCAAAGAAAAACATGATATATCCCACAGAGTAATTGTTGCACCACGGTGATGTTCAGTTCACTTATCGTGTATTTGCACAGGTGTTTAGTTAGATTGGCATGGAAAAATGGCGTTTAGTTGCTGGGATTGATACAGGAGCAGGAGCTAGAACATTTCGGTTCTGTTTTACCTCTCTGAGGATGCAGGCTCCTGGTCCGGGCAGTCTACAGGCACAATCTCTGGACTCCCTTCGTCCATCTCAAACGCTAACAGGAGCACAACTCGGACCAGGCTGTGTATACGTCTTGTCAGGGAAACAATTGGTCAACGTATATGTTTGGATGCTAAGAAGTTTTTGTTCATAATTATTAAACGATGCCCTCCCTTTATAATCTCGTCTTCTGGCATGCATTCCTTTGTCCCCGTCGTGTAAAATTAACCCAATCCTATGCAAATCCGTCGCACATATCTTGCTGGGAAGTGACAAGATGCCGTACTTGCTACGATGCTTGCGAGGCAGTCTCGGTGAAAGAAACAACACGATGAGACAAGTTAGTTTTGTGTAGTAGACTAGTAGCTGCAAGCTAGAGCTTGTGGCAACAACAACAGACAGGTGCATATCTGCAGAAGGATGAACTTGTAACGAGCTGAGGAATCAGGAGAAGCAGCACATGTTCTTCCCAGTAAAACCCTAGCAAAAATATAATGTGGCTAATTAATAAAGCAACTTGTGTTCTTATTGCACGTATGATTTCGATTCCCAACAATCACAGATTTTATTTGTGTAGTTTTTTTCCACTAATATTGTCCAGGATTTGAACTGTGACCCATGTGTTGTAAGTTAATTACACTAACAAATTGTTCTCACCTCTCTTAAAATAACGTATATATACACAGATAATAACACAGTAAATAAATCAGGTGGAAGTTCTAAAATAAATTACATTTGCACCATGCATGAAATTCATATTTATACAAGTAAATAGTACATAATGTTATGAATAGCATTTGTATTCAATATAAAGCCAATATACCAAAATATATAGAGTACATGATGGTATAAAAGGAAAACCTATATAAGACAATATATATACGGTGATATATATATATATATATATATATATATATATATATATATATATATATATATATATATATATATATATTTATATATTTAACATCCCCTCAAATACAAGGCGTATGCAATAGCATTGCATTTGAAATGACTGACACTAAAATAGAAAAAAAAAATCAAAATTCTGATCTTGAAGTAGTCGTCGTAGCATCCAACTCTTGAAAAACTGAGTCGATGAAGAAAAACCGAAGGAGTCGAGTCGACGAAGAAGAGAGCCGAGCTTATGTAATGAGCCAGAAATCGGAGTCGACAGAATGAGTTGAGCTAAAAAAAGAGTCAAACCAACGAAAGAGCCAAGATGCTAAGGACCTGGATGGACACAATGGAAACAAAGACGCTAAGAATGAAAAAGACTCATATAACTAGGAATATTAGCAGCAACAATAGCCAATGGAGAGCCAAAATGAGGAGCCATTAAGCCAAAATGACGAAGACAGACCGAATGAGCCAAAGAGTTAGAGCCGACTTAATGAGCCGATCGCCGGAGCCAAGGTGAGCATACGAAGAAGCCGACAGAAAGCCAAGCCGACAAAAAGCTGAGCCGACAAAAGTTCTCAGCCCAAATAGCAGCACTAGCAGTGGCCCAAATAGCAGCTTGTGTAGCACCAAAAAGAAGGGCAGAAGCTCAGCAACAACCAAACAGCAAGATCCACCATGTCCTTCCCCCGCACACCACTCTTCCCAGATCTGGTCTCCAAGCGACCTACAAGCAGTTCAACATTGAGGTGGGGCAATGAGATCCGACGAGGGAGAGGTCTCCAGAGCAGCACGGTGACGCCCATGAGGAAGAAGCCATAGGAGACGAGCAACAACCAGAAGAAGACTACAACGCACCACGGTGGCGGCTATGAACACCACCACGCCCAGATCCAGTGGTGGCTCCCCCATCCTCGGCATCCAGGCGGCTAGATTCGGAGGCGGTGCTCCTCCTCGGCCTCCTAACGCCGGTGACACGAGGCGAGGCGGAGGTCGTGGAGCTAGAGAAGACATTGCCAGAGAAGACGTGGTTGATTTCAGGGCTGAGGGCAAGCACTTTGAGCGACTCCTGTGCCAGCGGTGACCAGAGGAGGGCGTCGTCGCAGAAGATGATGGGGTGGCAGTGACAGATCTACACAGGGAGGCGATCTAGGGGGCGCTGGATCGGCTTGCAGTGGTGGTAGTACCCGAAGCGACAATGATGCGGCTTGAGGAGGAGTACGCTGGCCCTCCCCGATCTAAGGCAAAATACGATGAGGAGGCTGGACGACTCCTTCCCCCTCCGGGTCGCGAAGACGATCGACAACAACCGAGGTGGCTGCCCCCGGGAGTGGAGATAACTCCTCCCAGGGGCAGCAGCAGCAGAAGAACGGAGTGACGGCTAGGGATAGAGCAATTGCAACGCCGATGAAAACCCTAACCCTACCATTGCTCTCATACCATATTATAAATATCACTTATATTTAATATAAGACCAATATGATAGAATATATAGAGTATATGATAGTACAAAAGAAAAATCTATATAAGATAATATGTATATAGACAATATATATGCCTTAACACATACATACTACTCCAACTTCATGCCATACGTACAGTCTACGTGTATGCGGCTAGGGTCGATTACACATCACATTTTGACATGCAGGGCTAGCTGCCAATTGTAGGCAGAGATCGATCGATCCACACTATTTATACAACAACAGTTCCAAAGCGGATTGAAGATAGTCACACATACGTATAGCGCAGTACTGTAGCTCTTTCGATCTCTAGCACTTCTAGCTTCGAGTAATTGAAGAACAAACTGAATTAATCAATCGAGAACTGCGGCCCTTTTAGTCCTGTTGTTCTCTTCCGAACGCAGCAGATTCCATCGAGATCAAATCGCAGCTACTGGCTGTCTCCGCCGGCACTGCTGCCTGGCCCTCTTCTGTTTACTGTAGTGTTCTTCAGGATCTGCAAACAGGGAATTAAACTATCAATTAAGGCATCTCCCGTTAATTATATGATCAAATGGACCGTTATTTGTATCTTTCGAACACACTAGTAATGTATACTAGCCACACAAGCTGTCGGCTCGTAGCTATCCGACTTATGGCTTTGTTTGGTCTTTTTTTTTCGGTTTAAAAGTAAAACTTTAAACAAATAAGTAATTTTTTAACTAGGTTTTTTCAAAGTCACGAGTCTCTATTTAACTAAAAATCAAAAGCCATCGAAGAGATGCTTTTGTGGTTTATTGAGATCGAGTTAATTTTAGATTAATGCTATTAAAGTTAAAGTAAAATTATCTATGTCTCTACCACATATAAAAATGAACCGTTTTTAAGTTGCTTAGGTCAAAAGACTGGTTTTAAACTATAAGTCAAAAAGACTAAGCCTCTATATTTTTGCATGTTCATGCATGAGAACTTGCATGCACATAATATTCAAGTCTATATCTATATCTAATCTCCAATTTTATTATTTTTTTGTGAATTGTTGCAGATTTTTGATATCACATAATATTTACTACATTGTTTTAACATTTATAAAGAAAATTAATAGAGGCGTACCGAAGTACTATATGCTATTGTATACCTGTCTAAGCATTTGGTTCTCGTTCTGCAGTGTGGAGAGCCTCTCCTCCAGCTCTGAGTTCCTCTTCTCCAGGTCCTCCACCTTCGCCTCCAGCTCAGTCACATATGCCTTCTTCCTCTCCCTCGCCTGCTGCGCCGACACCCTGTTCCTTAGCAACCTAGATTAATTTGCAGAGACCACAAAAATGCTAGGGAGAATTAGTACAAGTAGCACACTTTTTTTTGACAATTACGCTCATTCTGGATAATTCATGCATGACTATGCCCCAGTATAGTACATACTCCTGTATATATTGAAGTTTGACCTTTTATAGTCCTCTCGTAACACTTTTCTTGCAAATTTGGCCCCCTTTTAAATAAGTTTGCAAAAATGTCCCCTCCTCAACCGCAGAAGACGTGGTAGGTGACATGCATGTGGTCTCTGTGCCCACGGCAGATCAGGCCTACCTCGCTGCCACGCTCCTCCAGCTCAGAAGGAGCTCCTATCGAGCTCGCGATGCTCAGTGGTAGCTCTACTGAGCTCCCCGTGCTCAGTAGTTTCCCGGAAAGCTACTAGTTCTCCGGACGAGGCAGGTAACACATGTCATCAGTCACGCCTTCCGCGACCAGTGAGTGGACTATTTTTGTAAATCTATTCGAAATGAGGCTAGATTTGTAAAAAAAAATTTGCGGGAAGGCTAAAAAAGCGAAGACTTCCTATATATTGGTGGTATTTGTGTTAAGACCAGTTTTGCATTGTTGCACTTGCCACACTTCCTAATTCCTAACTAGATATTGCTACTTTAACGGCAACTTAATTCATAGCGTGGTTGGTTTTATTTAGTCAAGTTGATGCGAGTCAGTACTATGTACTAATTATACTTTTTGAAAAAAGATGTACTAATACAATTTGGAATTTTAACTTTCCGGACCAACATAATTATAGAAATGTCCAATAGATATTGAATTTTAAATCTGCAATGGGCGAAATACTAGTCGTATATTCACATATGTATCTGATAATTGTTTGATATGTATTTGAATCAAAGCATTAGTAATTTCAGGCTTCGGTATGGACACCCACCACAGTAAAATTCAAATCCAATCCGAGGTTGTTGTATCAAAATTAATTAAATCACACCCGCTTTCAAATGTGAAGAATATATTTATTTCCAATGAATAAGTCAAATACATATGGAACATAGCTTCGAAGTATAATTGGGATAATGCATGCATGATGCTTATATATGATCTCTGATAGGTGCACTCTGCACTTAGGCCCCATTTGGAATATAAAAACTTCACATAAAAACAGTTTAACTCATGTATTCCAAACGAGGTCTCGATCGAGAGATTCAAGTGGGAGCAGCCTGGCCCATTTGTCAGGTATTGGATATTTCGTGACAAACATATATAGATTCGCTCAGTGCAACCCTAAATTATATCCACCGGCATCAACCATGCATCTTGTTACAAAAACGGTGGAGATGTTGAAAAGTCTCGTATTTTCTCAGGAATCATAGAAGAGTTTAAGACCTTGATTATTGGTTTTACTTTCTTTTTTTTCTAAAAATATATATATATAAGGTCGAGCAAGCTACCACGTAGAACGGCTAGCACCAAGCAACATTAGCACGACGATAAGAGTTACGACGTACGCAGTGGAGTCGAAAGCCTACTGCACCTTTTGAGGCGCCGGTGCTCCTTGTCGGCCGTGCTGCGGCCGCGGCGGCGCTCGCTGGCCTGCGCCGCGGACGACGACGTCCCGGCGGCCGTGCCCGCCGCCTGCTCCCTGCCCGACGTCGAAGGGCCTCCCTGCTCCAGCCCGAACTCCGGCACCCTCCCTATCTCCTCGTCGCTGTCCATCCCTGCGCGCGGTTCAGACAGACTTCAAACCAAGCAAAACTAGCTAGTCTCGCGCATGCATGCACGACACAAGATAACTCTCGCTTCATTCGCAAGCCAAAATGATTATACAGATTTCGCAAGACAAGAAGAAAAAAAAGTAGTAAAAACAAGAGGAAGATATACGTGCCTTATTATAACACCGAGTAAACAATTAATTAAAACGAGAAAAGAGTTGGACGCACAGACGCAGAAGCACATGAACTGAATCGAAACAGACTATATGAACTGAATCGAAAGAGACGGAATAAAAATAAGAAGAATTAGGATCATGCATGGAGAAAATCCAAACTAGCAAGCTAGCTGGGTGGTGCAGAGATCGATAGAGATGCATGCGTGCCTTCCTTGGGCTCCGTCTGTGGTGCGGAGCTGGACGACCTCTCGCTGCTGGAAGGCGGCGAGCTCGTCGTCTGATCTTGCATTCTTCCTTCTCATAGATAGGCTTTGTCCGGGAGAGAGTTATTAATTGTGTGCACGTTTCTGTGTCTCCTCTCTGATTGCTCTCGTTTATTGGTTCTTCTTTCTTCGCTTGATTGGAAGTACTCCTAGACATGGCCAACCTTTTTGTTCCAGAACGCTACAGCCGATACTTGCAAATTAGGCCCAAGACTGATGCCCATATTACATTTGTTCCCTCCTTTTGCGTATTAGCCCTCCTCAATTTTGTTTCAAGCCCAGCAGCCTCGTGTCTTCTTTTGCCATGGTCATTCCATGGCTTGGCCTAGTTAAGCAAACAATCGTATCGTGGTCTCATGCATTCACAACCCCTGCCGATCGAGTTAAAACTTGGGCCAGGTATACAACTCAAAGATCGAGCCTATGATCGAGGGATCTTCATGTAAACATAAGGAAGAGTGTGGGCGGCAAGCAATATTTCACGAGGAAAGGTAGACTTGTATGCAAAAAGCACGGCGTGTTTCCTCGGCCGCGATCCAGTTCGCCATTCCGATAGCGAGAGGGGCTCCGGTTTCAGCCGTGGGGTCTCGGGGGTCATCCCCAGCCGTCCACCCCCACACCCGATCGGACGGCCCATGATCCGCCTACGTCTCGACGCACGGGGCCATGCGTTTGGCCGCGGGCGTCCAAAGGTGGCGAGCCGCGCCGCGTGGCCGCGCTCCCGGCCCTCCACCCCCGCTTCGCCCCGCCGACGGGCGGGCCACGGCGCTCTCGGGCCCCCGCGCGTCAGCGACGTGGGCGGGCGGCGAGCTGGGCGGCGGGGGGGCTCTGCGTGCTGCGCCTGCGCAACTGTGCGCGCCACTGTTTTAATGCGGGCTTTTCGGCGAGCAGCGGTGGCTCGTCGTCCGCCACGGGAAGGGAAGCCGCGGGTTGACGTTGGGTTTGTGCGCTTTGTCTGGTGGAGCTCGCGCATTGTCGGCGTCAGGCAGATGGTGGCCTTCATACGGCTAGACCGCTGTGTACTACCTGGAAAGTAACGCTAGGATCGCGATTTAGGTCTGACACAGCCTGTCGGATCAGCCGGGAAAACACGGAAGCTAGCTGGAGCAAAAATATCTGTGAGAGGCGTTTTCATATATTTTTTAAGTTGCACTAATATTAAAGTATAAATAAAGAATAGAAGGTTGTGCCACTAGCCGACTAGGTCATGTCGACATGGTACAAAAGCTCGTAATTAAACTGCGCAAGCAGACTAGGAGGTGAAACATCTCGACAGACTACGAAGCCAAGTAATCGAGGTTGTTGAAAGTTTTTTTTTTATGTACAACGCAGACGTATATTAGTATATATACCCAACGTACGTACAACAACACTCGTACACGTGTAAGACCATTACACACGCCGGTTAACCGTTGATCGGAGGCCACGGCGGGGCCTTAATTCGGAGCACGGACGTACGGGTGCTGTTTCCACTCAGCAGCGCACGGCCGGCCGCGGGCACATACGAGGCCGCCGTACGAACCGTACGTGCCGAGGTCTCAATCGGCTCGGCACCTGCGCGCCGGCCGCTCTGCGACGGGGCTAGCGATCGAACGTTTCATACTTGGATCCTTTGCTTGGCATAGCGAGGTCGATAGCCACACAACAGCCCGTGGTCTAATGATGGGCCAAGGCCCACGCGTCCACAGAGACGGCGGCATGCATGGCCTTAGCCCATAGCGCGCGACGGAAAAAATTCATTGGCACCAGCTAGAGGTGCTCAAATGGGCTGTATCTACCAGGCTGGTTTGAGATTCAACTGTAGGCATGAGTAGGTGGGTGTCGTGTCGTGTCATGTTGTGTTGGGCCGATCCGGTACAGGTTCATCATGTTTTGGGTTTGAATCATGCTGGGCGCGACGGTCTATCGTGTCCGCTGTGCTGGCCTAGCTCGCCTTAGGCGAGCTCAGACACGACCCATTTACGCTTCGTGTTTGTTTCGTGCTGTGCCGGTCCGGGTTCGACCCATTTACACTATTGTGGGGAGAGAAAAGAACCCGAAGGCACACAGAGTTGAGGCAATGGGCACAAATATGAAAGAAAAAGAAGTAAATTTTATTCAATCTTGAATATGTATAGTTACTGTCTTGTTAAAAACCTTACACCCTGGTGTGGGATGCCCCCGGTAAGCAAAAGAGTACAGTAACTACGTATATATACATTAATACATAGGCTACCCGAGGTTAAGATTCTTAAAGTCAGCTACTGCTTCCGCAATCTCCGGAGCTTCGAGCTCATATTGTGTCTTATCTTTTGCACGCTCCCAATCCTTTAGGCATGTAATTGCCTCAACCATCTCAAGTCTGAGAGACGACCTCCTCGGCTCAAGTACCCTCTCCACCAAACTGAAAGTGGTTTCCGACGAGACAGTGGACACCGGAACTGTAACTATGTCCCGTGCAAAATGGGATAACACAGGGTAAATACGTTGGTTATTCTTCCACCACAATAGCAAGTTGAGTTGATTTTTCTCGTCCATGTCAAGATCGATCTTCACAAAAGGCGTGTCGAGGTAGTGGTTGAGCTCTACTCGTGGATTCCATGTCGACAAGCTCGACGATTAGGAAAAGCCAGACGTCTTGCCTTTTAGCTTTTTCCATATGTTTGAAGCGGTCGAACTGCCTCGTGCCTATTACGTTGTTGAGGTAGATCTTCTTGCTTCACTTCTGGTGCCAAATTTATCATAATATTTATCAAAAATTCTGAAAAACTCATTATAAACATGAGTATATGCCTCAGAGAAATCAAGATCGAATGCTTCATCTATTCCGTGGAAAGCTCCCTGCAAGTCCGATAATTTTCTTCGAGGATCCAAAATAGTTGCAAAACAGTAAAGATGTGGAATAAATTGTAAATATATTTTAAATTTTTTTGCTTCATTGGTTCTATAATGAGATGTAAAAATATAATTATCTCCATTTTCTTTAAAAGCATTAGCAATAGTCCAAAGCCCGATGACTAAGAAAAAAGTTGGGTAGTACACACCGGATAAATCTTTAGTTGCATTGTAAAAATTTCTAAAAAATTACGAAAATAATCGATAATTTACCAATCCACTTTAGTAACCAACGACTCACTATTATTGCAGTTGATGAAGACAGTGATAATATGCACGTAGCCCTTGCACTGCCCCAGCATAATATACGTCAAGTTCCATCTAACTTTCATATTAAGGTTGAATATTCTTGGTTCCTTATTGTTGGCCTTGCGGTACTCTGATAACTGTGCAAACCTTACAGACGAATCGTTAACAAAGTGGATAGATTTGCGAATGTTATCCAAACTATTTTTCATTACAATCAAATCTGCCTACACAATGAGATTAATAATGTGGTATACGCATCTCTGGTGGAGTACAAAACCTCCAACATAAGTCTCCAGATGCGGTGAGAGATAATTCATAGCCGATGTATTAGCTGATGCATTATCAAGAGTGATGAAAATAATTCTACTTTCTATTTTAAAGTCAGTAATAACATCAAGTACATGGTTAGCGATAGCCTCTCTGGTGTGTGGCTCGGAGATTGGCATAAACCCTATGACCCTTTTGTTTAGTACGTAGTTGTTGTCTAAGTAATGCGCAATAACACTAATATAAGCTGCTCTTTGATGTGAGGAAGTCCATATATCTGATGTTAAGGCAAAGAAAAAACTAGCTGCCATGAAAGTCTGTTTCAACATTTCTAGTTTATTTGTAAATATTTTATAAATGTCACGTGTAGTTGTTCTTCTACTAACATGTTGGTATTGGGGGCAAAAACCACGTTGCACTATTCTCAAAATTAGAGTTCTCACCCATTCTATGTGGAAGATCCTCCATAATTATGTAACGTGCAATTTGTCTCTAGCTACATCGGCGTTGTATACCCATGTACTTACCGAACCGTCGGTGTTGAAGTTGAGTTGCGTTTGGACGCCCTCGCCCGGCCTCCGTCCTGCCGATATCTTGTTCAAGCATGTCTCCGCGTGTCTCTTCAGATGACTTATTTCACCACATGCACGTGCAGATAATTTAGTTTGATAGATTTGCAAATAGCATACACTACCTCACATCCGTCCACAATTTCAACGGTTCTGTCCATGTGTTGCTAGCACCACGCCCGTCGAGTACCATATATGGACGTCCATCCCGGTTGCATCGATGTAGCAGTATCCAAGCTCGGTGCTGATACGGACGCCCATCCCGGATACACCGATGTGGCATCATCAGAGCTCGTTGTATCCAGAATGTACGAGGCATCCTCGATGCCGTGTGCACCGTCCAGATGATGGTCATCCTTGCCATAGTCTCCCATGCTGGGGGAGAGTTGGCGTGGATCAATCTCTTCATCTTGGCAAGGGGGATTTGGAGAGCGAGGGTGTGCTCTCCTGCTCTTGCTCTTGCGAAATATTTTGCTTCATGGAGGAAGCGCAAAAAGAGAGCTAATAGAGAGTAAACAGAGAATAAATGAGAGAACGCGTTTCGGGTGTGTTGAGCTCAGCAGAGAAATAGTGTATGTGTGTGCATTGAGCTCAGCAGAGAAAGAACATGTTTATGATAATTTAATAGCCATCAGGAGAGAACGTTGGTTGATTATAACGTTAAAAATCAACAAATGGACATTTTAATGACCGTTGAAGTCAGTTGCGACCGTTCAAAATTAATGTTAAAATCAACTTTATTTCTTTTCAACCGTCACATTGTAGGATCAAGGATAACAAATTAGGGGGGGGGGGGTAAATAGGTGGTTTTTAAATTCTCGACTTTAATTACACTAAGTAAGCAAATAATACTAGAAATTAGAATTTTAAGTATCAAAACCTAAATCTTTTAGGTTTCGCAAAAGTGCACCAACAAAGCTAAGTCTAAGTAATCTAACAATTCTAAATAAGTGATCACACTAAAGTATATTAAAATTTCTAGTAATTAAATTAAGCACAAAAAGAAGCAAACCACAATATGATGACACAAGAATTTATCCCATACTATCAGAGACTTGCCGGTCTCCCCTAATCCATGTGGAGGTAGCTTGACTCACTTCAAGCTAGCTCTTTTGCGCAAATGAGCCTTCCTCAATCACTCGGGGTAGCTCTTCCCCACTACGGGTAGGCGAGCTCTGCACCTTCA
Source organism: Rhipidocladum racemiflorum (assembly GCA_036346355.1). Classification (NCBI taxonomy): domain Eukaryota; kingdom Viridiplantae; phylum Streptophyta; class Magnoliopsida; order Poales; family Poaceae; genus Rhipidocladum; species Rhipidocladum racemiflorum. The sequence goes on from CM070579.1 coordinate 76,248,793, forward strand.
CAACTAACCGGGTCTTCTCACAAACTCCTTTGAGAAGATCATTGGTTCCACGCCTCAAGCCATCTAGGAGGCGGTAACCTCCAAGAGAATAGAGAAAATGACGCTCACTTGAGATTGATTCGAGTTTCTAATTGGCTCAAATGAAATCAATGCACTCGAATGCTTCTAACTCCTCTCAAGAAATGAATTTAAAGCAAATGGGAGAAAGAAGACTTGCTAGATCTCAAGAATGTTGAATGAGTCACTAAGAGGCTCTATGAATATAGATGTGGCGGTATTTATAGTCTCCATTAACCAATCTAGCCGTTGGGGGAAAAGTGTTGAAAAATTCAGCATTTTCAATACTACTGTCAGCTAAAGCCTGGCAGTACCAGCCCATAAAAACCTGCCCATAATGGTCGATTTTGCGCATTAAATGCACTGATATTTTGCCCGTTGTAGAGGTCCGGTACTACCGGCACTCAATGTGGGGTCTCTCTGTAAAATAAGTACCGGTACATTATATGTGATACTACAGACCTCCGGTTGTACCGCTCTTTTCACCACGGTAGTACCGATCCTCAAAACAGAGCAACCCCCCCCCAAAAAACACCCATTTCTGTAAAAATAACTACCACTCATAAATTTGTTACGACTGACCTCCAGTAGTACTGCTTTTTGTACTGCGGTAGTACCGATTCCAAAAAATTTGCAAAAAGGTGTGTCTCTGTTAATTAGCTACTGCTCACAGATTCGGTGCTACCGCGGTAGCACTGCATTAAGAACAGTGGTAGCTCCGGCCCAGAGGAAAAGGAAAGAAAACTTGAAATCAACCTTCTTTGGAAAATACCTACCGCCATAGAGAATCCGGTACTACCGTGTGATGTATAGCGGTAGTACAAGAAACTTTGATGATGCAAGAATTAATTTTGACACTAAGACTAGATGCTTCTAGTATGAGTTCAAAAAAAAATTGAGCCAATTTAAACCTTTATCAATATCAAGCTACTAGCCATTACTCTCTCTTTATAGTACGGTATCTAATCTATCAAATTGATCTTTTCTTTTAACTTCGAGATCGATAAAAACATAAAAAGGGTCCTAACTACTTTTGTACCTTAGCCTCAAGTTTTTGATCTTCTTTTCTTGACCCCTTTGGATTACAATCCTTTTCTTCTTTCACATGCCTTGTAGTGGACCAACCTATTCTCATAAACTCAAGAGAAATTGTTAGTCCTTTAACATGATTGTTATTAATTATCAAAACCAGATAAAATTTAGTGGTCTAGATGCTTCAATCTCCCCCTTTTTGGTAATTGATGACAACCTCAATAAATAAAATATAATGACATGATTTGGAGTACACATTTATCTTGTAGCAAAGTGTATACTCTAGGGTTTTCTTCTAAATTGCATTTTACTTCATTTGAGTTTAAGTGGATGAATATTTGAAGTAAAATTGTATTAAAGCGAACATATATAGTTGAAAGCTCCCCCCTAAATATGTGCATATAGATAGTGAGTGGAGATCTTGCACATTTTAAGGAATTTTTGAAAATTGTAGCGGAGTTTCCTTTATATATGCCATCTATGGAAGCATGATAAACAGAGACAATTAATATCCAATAAGGCATTCAATGATCACAAAAGGTAATAAACATGATACTCAAGAAAGGATCAAAGACATATACAATAAAGCATTCAACACGTAGAACATCCAAACGACATCATCCAAAAGACAACAAGTTCAACAAACTAACACACAAGTTGATAATAAGATAGGTAATAATTATAAAATAGCTAATCCTCCAATTCTCCAACTTCTCCCCCTTTGGCATTAGGTACCAAAAGGGTTTTTGTGTGAACTTCTAGGAGGACAGAGGCGAAGGTGGTGGCATTGAGGCTCGAGGATGAACACGACGTGAGTAGGTAGCTAGAGCGGAAGAGAAGTCATTGAGAAGCCGATCCATAGCACCCTTGATCTGGTCCACACGCGCTCGCACAGTATACAAAATAACTCGAGTCTTAGACTGGAAAGAGTGGACCTGAGCAAACTGATACATTATGTGATGTGCTCCTGATCGAGTTTGCTGAAGAGATTTGTGCGAAGAGTCACTAGGGACTCAAGGGTTGTGTCATAAGCAGGCGGAGGTGGATGCTCATGCTGCTGCTGCTGCTCTTGCTGCCTCTGAGCAATATGGCTGATCACCTGAGGAGGGAGCTCTCGGGGCTTGTATGGCTTATGAGTGCTGGGCAGTAGCCCCTGATAGCCAGTCATTCTCCTGATGATGGCCATGATGTAGGGTGTAACATAAATCCTCTTACCACGATCCATGGAAGAGGTGTCTATCTCTCTGATTATAAAATCCACTACATCAAAATTCTACCTCTGCATGATTTTGCTAATCAAGTTCTAGGCATATCCCCTAATAGCATCAAAGTTACCACTCTTGGCATGAATGGTAACCCTGATAATCTTGTTGATCAAGGCTGGATGTGGGAGGAGGCCAGGCAATTGACCAGGCTTCCTGACTCTAGCGGCTGGATCATAGAATGTGTTCTAATGAGCAAGCCCTAGTGGTCTATCATAGTGGATTTTACCAATCCACTGAGCGAGACACCAAGAGCAAGCTCAAAATCCCTCTTGGTCGTTGTCAGCCTATCAGTGCCTGTCATCCAAGTGATCTCATTCAGGTCGTCTGATATGAAGATGGTAGAGTAGAACTGCTTGATGAGATCATCAACATAATCTATCCTTCTGCTCAAGAATTACATCAGACTGGCTCCCTGAAATAAACTGGGCACAACAACATATAGAGGGAGCTCGAAGATATGATCCCAGTTAATCCATTTTTGTTCAGCAAATTCCTTTTCCTTCAAAATCTTATAATAGACCTTCTGCTGGAATTTGGTATGGAATCTATCTTTAGTGGCACTCCTGGGCTTGGTGTACTGATTCTGATCTCTCAGCACAAAATAATCATCGCCCTTGATTTGGCAAAGATCACTCCAAACACCAGACTGTGGAAGCTGAACTTCCTCCTCCTCCTCACTGGCCTCTTGCACCTCCTCCTCACTCTCCGAATTAGTTCCAACCTCCTCCTCTTCCTCCTTAGGCTCCCCAGCTCGACTTTTTCCCTTCGACTGAAAGATCCCTGCCAGAACGTCCTGGACCACTTGTCTGGCATATCGGTCCCTCATTTGTGCCATGAAGGAGTCGTCACTGCTAGAGTCGCTGCTTGAAGTCAGAACATTCCTCGTGGACACTCCAGCGCTGCAAGTTGATTTTCGAATTGTCCCGCTTCCATGGGGAACGGGAGCCTTTTTGAGATTTTTGGTCCTTGGCATAGTGACTGAGAGTGCAAGGAATAGAAACAAGTGAGCGAGGATTTTCCAAAGGAGAGGAGAAACAATTTAGAGGACTTATGACAATGTGGCAAAAGATGAATTTGAATTTTTTTTGCATCTTCAAGAAACTCGATAGTACTGCTCAGACTGCGTCGATAGTACAACAGACTGGAGCTACCACAGAGATAAGTGCGGTAGTACCGACCATCGGTGCTATCGACAAGATAATTGTGGTAATACCACGTTTTCTACCGAAGTAACCCTAATCGAGGGGAAATGATTGAATGTTCTAATTTGTTCCAAAATAGATCTAGAGAGAGCATATATAGGAACCAAATTACTAAGATTAAACACTTGATTTGAGCAAAAATTCACTGATTATACCACATTTTCAACTATCCCTAGGTTGAGAGAAGTAGGGTTTATAAGCTAAAAACAAGGATAGATTCGCGGGAGAACTCACCTTTTGGAGGAGAAGAACTCTGGGAAAAGATTTGAATCAAGTTTGACAAGAAACCATGGAGACAAAGGGGTTTTGGAGGTTTGGGTGCACACGAGGAGAGAGAAGAGAGCTCATGCGGAAAAAAGAAGAAGAATGAGGCGGTTGCTCCGGAGGAGAGAGAAGAAGAGAAGAAGAAAGCCCCCGAGCAGTCCCACCTGCCTAAGTGCGGTAGTACCACTCCTATTGAGCCGATACTACCGGCACTCGTAGGTACTGTGACTTTAAAGGCGGTACTGCCGCTTGTGGCTGAAAAAGCCAGAAACAACAGAGAACAAAAATGCAAATTACTCATGCATTCATAAAATAGTGAATAGCATATATGAGTATTTCCAATTGGATAAAACACCAAGAGCTTAAGTTTAAACTAGTTTTTATTGAAATTAGGTTTTCAGAGCAAGAAAAACAACTTTTGACAAAAGAAACTCAAGAAAAGTAAGAGTCAAATTTGATTGAATTGTTTGAGTCAAAAATACTTTTAGATGACTAGAAATGTCAAGATTCTAGTTCTAAGAGCAATGGCTCATGGAGTGCATTATTTTGATCAATATAAATCAAATTTGGATTTTGGGTGAGTTAAAGAACTAAGAATTTGTTTAAAATACATTTGTTTTTTATTTTTAAATAGGAAGGGTTTTTGTACATATTTGCATTAAAAGAGATGATATATATAAAGAGATTTTCAACTAGAGTTTTTGTTAAAACATCAAAACAAGATATCTTTCAAATAGTTTTGATCTAGTATGACTTAGTGATCTCCTTTTTAAGATTAATTTGCACCTTTTGATATTTTCACATTTTGTTATTTTCAAATAGTTTTGATCTAGTACGACTTAGTGATCTACATAGAAAAGGTATAGTACCCCCCTAAATGTGTTGCCACTTCAAAGAAACAAGAAATTCGAATGAGGGCAAATAAATATCAAATAAGATCCAACTATGGTGTACAATTTCAACCAACATTGGAGAAGTCTATGACATTTAACTCATTCCTCAACTTGCAAAATCGGGCTTCATCTAAAGGTTTGGTTGGAATATCCGCTAATTGATCTTTGGTTCTAATGTGGCTAATAGTAATATCACTTTTAGTCACATGATCTCTTAAGAAATGATGGTGGATATATATATGTTTGGTTCTTGAGTATTGGACTGGGTTGTTGGCTATTTTTTACAACGCTTTCATTATCACACAAAAGAGGCACATTTTTAAAATTCATACCATAATTCATCAATGTTTGCCTCATCCAAAGTAATTGAGCACAATAACTATCGGCGGAAATATATTCGGCTTCGGCCGTGGATAATGCAACGGAATTTTGTTTCTTAGAAAACCAAGAAACAAGGGATTTATCCAGGAATTGACAACTTCCCAAGGTGCTATTTCTATCCACTTTGTAGCCCGCATAATCTAAATCCGAATAGCCAATTAAATCAAATTTTGCACCTTTAGGGTACCACAAGCCTATATTTGAGGAATGCTTTAAATATCTAAGAATTCTCACAACAGCCACCAAATGGCATTCTTTTGGAGATGTTTGAAATCGTGCACACATGCAAATGCTAAACATGATATCTGGCCTAGAAGCGGTAAGGTAAATCAAATTATCAATTATAGAACGATAAAGCTTTAAATCTACCAGTTTACCTCCCTCGATGAGATCCAAATGCCCATTTGATGCCATTGGAGTCTTGATGGGCTTCGCGTCCTCCATGCCAAACCTCTTGAGTACATCTTTACATACTTGGTTTGGCTCACGAGTTGCTTGATTTGAAGTCCAAGGAAGTAATTCAACTCGCCGATCATGTACATCTCAAATTCCCTAGACATCATATCACCAAATTCTTTGCGAAAATCTTCATTAGTAGAACCAAATATTATATCATCAACATAAATTTGGCAAACAAAGAATTCTCCATCGATGATTTTTTTGTAAAGAGTGTTGTATCAACCTTCCAAATTTTGAATTCTTTTCAAATTAAAAAATCTCTAAGCAACTCATACCTTGCTCTAGGAGCTTGGTTAAGTCCATATAGCGCCTTAGAGAGCTTGTAGACATGATTAGGATTTTTAGAATTCTCAAAACCGGGAGCTTGTTCTACAAATACCAACTCGGGTATTTGTCCATTCAAGAATTCACTCTTCACATCCATTTGGAATAATTTAATATCAAAGCAAGAAGCAAAAACTATCAAGATGCGAATGACTTCTAATCTTTCTACAGGTGCAAAGGTTTCACCAAAATCAAAACCTTCAATTTGGGTAAAACCTTGTGCAACTAACTTTGCTTTATTTCTTACCACAATTTCATTTTTATCTTGCTTGTTTCGGAAGACCCATTTTGTCCCAATGATGTTGTATTCTTTGGGTTTTTCAACAAGTGTCCAAACATCATTCCGAGTGAAGTTGTTTAGTTCTTCGTGCATGGAGTTCACCCAATCTGGATTATTTAAGGCTTCATCTATATGAGTTGGTTCAAAAGAAGACACAAACGAGTAATGCTCACAAAATGAAGCGACACGAGAATGGGTTAGAACTCCCTTACTAATGTCACCTAAGATTTGATCGATTGAGCGATCCTTCGAGATTTGGTTGTGGATTCTGGAGGTATCCCTTGAGCTTGATTATCTTCATTGTCCTTCACCTCGATTACTTGGACTTGACTTGGCGTAGCCGAAGTAGATGGTTCAACTTGAGTGGAGGATGGTTGATTATCTTGATCATCCTCCTTTTTCTTGATGTCTCTAATCGTCATATTCTTCATTTCAATTAATGTTTGACTTTTTCACTCTACTACTCCATTTTGCTCCAGAGTATAGGTGGTGGAAAATTCATGTTTTATTCCAAGTTCATCACAAAAATACTCAATTTTTGTATTTTTGAACTCGGAACCATTATCACTACAGATTTTCTTGATTTTGAAATCAAATTTATTTTGAGCCTTTTTTGCAAAGCTTTTGAAAATATCGGGGGTTTGAATTTTTGATGTAGAAAGAAAATTCAAATAAATCTCGAGTAGGTATCTACAATCAGTAAACAATAAGAGTTTTCCACGATGCTCTTATAGATCGTTGTCCAAACAAATCCATATGTAACAATTCTAAGGGTCTAGAAATGGACATGATACTCTTTGAAGGATGAGAGCTAGAACCTTGTTTGCCGGATTGACAAGCACTACAAAGCTTATTTTTCTCAAACTTCGTATCTTTTAAGCCCACAACTAAATCATTTTTCAAAAGCTTTTTGAGTTAAATCATTCCAACATAAGCTAGTCTTCTATGCCACAACCATCCCAAGGAAGTCTTTGCAATTAAGCAAGTTTGAAGATAAGAACCATTTGACGAGAAGTCAATTAAATAGATATTTTCAAATCAAAAACCTTTGAAAACCAAGGATTTATCATTTTCTTTTAAAATTTCAACTCCATTTTAAGAGAAGTTACAAATAAGACCAAGATCACAAATTTTATCGATGGATAGCAAATTAAAATTAAAGGTCTTAACTATTAAAAATTAGAAATTGAAAGGTCATTAGATATAGCAATTTTACCCAATCCCAATACCTTTCCTTTGCTATTGTCGCCAAATGTGATTTTGTCATTGTCTCCACCTCCATTCTCAAATGTGGTGAACCTCTTTCGGTTTTCGATCATGTGTTGGGTGCACCCACTATCCAACACCCAATACCGTCCACTGGTCTTATAGTTCACCTACTAAAGAAAATCAAACTTTTTAGGTACCTAAATTTGTTTGGGTCCTTGAAAGTTAGTAACTAAAGCTTTGGGCACCCAAATGGCTTCTTCTTGCGATCAAGTATTGGAGTGCCAATAAATTTATCTACTACTCTACCATTTCTATCCTTTTTAGGAACATAACATGAATCATAAATGTTATTCTTAGGAAATTTACCCAACGGGCACTCGTTTGCTATCTGTCCCATGTCATGACACTTATAGCAAAACTTTCTGTTGGATTTGACAAACCTTGGATCCTTGTTGCTCATTTTCTTACCTTTCTTCGGGACAAATCCAAGTCACTCCTTGTTGTATGAGCAAACGTTGGCTACTCGAGATTTTGTCAAGAAGTATCATTAAGAATATTGCAAGAGACTCCTATATCATTTTGAGGCCTTGAATGATCCTTGATAAGAAGAGACTCATGAGCTACTTTTAACTCCTCATAGGAGTCTTTGAGAGAGTGAAATTCCTTTCTCTAAGTCTTATGCTTAGCCTTCTCATTGCCAAGATACTCGGTCAAGTCCTTAAGCATATCTAGCAATTCATCATAGGAGGGATCATCATTATCATTAGATTTTACTTTATCTCCTTTTGCCATAAGACATAAAGGAGTGACGAAGGGTGATGATGCCTCCTTGATGGCGACTCCGGCAAGACCCTTCTTCTTAGAAGGAGTGTCTTCAGCAGAGGAGTAAGAATCCGAATATTCTTCTTCGGAATCCCACTCCCCGATGTGAGCCTCACCCTTGCCAACTTTGTAAAGCTTGAAGAGCTTCTTCTTATCGTGAAATTGCTTTTTCTTGGATGACTTGCCCTTTTCATCCTTCTGCTTCTTCTTAGGGCAATGGGAGGCAAAGTGCCTTTTCTCATTACACTCGAACCACCGAATATTTGCAAATCAGTTGTTGCTTGAGTGTTCCCCTTTCTTGTATTTTTGAGGGGCGCTAGAGCTTTAGCGCATCTTCATGAATCTCCTCATTCTTTTCACGAGAAGGGCCATCTCCTCCTCAGTGTCATCCTTAGAGTCATCAAGCGTCTCCTCACTTGACTCTGCTTTGGCCTTGAAAGTAATGTTCTTCTTCTTTGAAGAACTTTGCTCCAAGATCTCCTCCTTATCTTTGTTGTACAACTCATTTGTTATGAGATTGCCCAAAAGAGCAGTTGGCGTCATTTTTGTCAACTCGGGTGAGTTGAGGAAGAGCATCACCAACGTCTCATATTTGTTTAGTAGAGCCCTAAGCATCTTACGAACAACATCAAGATCAATTAGCAAACCCCAAAGACCCTTGAGCTTATGCACTATATTATTCAGCCATGAATACATCTCGGTGATGTTTTCATGGGGCAACATAATGAAACTCTCATATTTGATCCTAAGCATATCCAATTTGGCCTTCTTGACCGTGGATGTGTCCTCGTGAATTTCAAAGAGGGTTGTCCAAATGTCGTGAGTGGTCTCAAGGTTGCTCATGCGATTGAACTCATCTGTATTCAAGGCTCCAAAAAGAGCATTCATTGCTTGAACATTGAGATGGGACTTTTGCTCATCGTGATCAATGGTGGAAGTGGGATCAAGTGCCATAGCGAAACCCTCACCTACAATTCTCCATATGCTTGGTCTCATGGCCTTAATATAAACGGTCATGCGTATTTTTCAATACGCATAATTTGTGCCATCAAAGAAATGTGTCTTGCCTGTGGAAACACTCTCACTAGCCATCCTTCTCTCTCTAGACGGTGAAGTCTAAAATGAGAGTCCAAGCTTTGATACCACTTGTAGGATCAAGGATAACCCATTAGAGGGGGTGAATAGGAGGTTTTTAAAATTCTCAGTTTTAATTACACTAAGTAAGCAAATAATACTAGAAATGAGAATTTTAAGTATCAAGGCCTAAATCTTCTAGATATTGCTAAAGTGCACCAACAAAACTAAGTCTAAGCAATCTAACAATTATAAATAAATAATCACATTGAAATATATTAGAATTGCTAGTAATTAAATTGAGCACAAAAAGAAGCAAACCATAAGATGATGACACAAGAATTTATCTCATGTTATTGGAGACTTGCTGGTCTCCCCTAATCCATGTTGAGGTAACTTGACTCACTTCAAGCCGGCTCCTTTGCGCAAATGAGCCTTCCTCGATCATTCCGGGTAGCTCTTCCCCACTTCGGGTTGGCGCGCTCCGTGCCTTCACAACTAACCGAGTCTTCTCACAAACTCCTTTGAGAAGATCATCGGTTCCACACCTCAAGCCATCTAGGAGGTGGCAACCTCCAAGAGAATAGAGAAAATGACGCTCACTTGAGGTTGATTCGAGTTTCTAATTGGCTCAAATGAAATTAATGCACTCAAATGCTACTAACTCCTCTCAATAAATGAATTTAATGCAAATGGGAGAAATAAGACTTGTGTAACATCCCAATTTTTTATTTTCTTGCATTTATTATGATTTGTGAATTTGTGGAATTTTCTGTAATTTATTTGGAGTTAATTTGAATTAAGTCCCCTATTGAATTATTTAAATATTTGAAAAGTTTATATAAATTTTGGTGGGAAATATTTTATTTGGGTTCAAAATGTTTTAAAATATTTTGTAGAATTTTTCCTAAAATTTTTTGGGTATTTTTGCTATTTTTCTTGAATTAATAGAGTTATTTTTTAAAATTGGGAAAACTTTGGAAAATTGGAAAAACCGTTTTGGGCCCCATTGGACCTCAGCTTGCGCCACCGGCCCGCGCAGCCCACAAATCGCACTCAAACCCTAACCCTAACCATGTGAACGTTGGATTCTAATCCAACTCCATGCTTTGTCCACGTCACCGAGGGTTGGGAGCCTTTGGATCTCTCCATGTGTGTGCCCGAGATGGTGCCATGTTGCCTCGTTGTGACTGGTGAGGATCGAGCTGCGCAGGATGGAATCTGGGCCATTGATCGCATCCACGTGGACGGCCGTCCATCATCGTCTTCCATCCGGATTCCTCTGCCGTGTCTCCGCCGTATCCTTTGGACTTATTCGCCACAAACACGTCTCCCGAGCCCTATTAAATGCCCTAACCCCTGAACCGGGTTCTCCATTCTTTGCCGCGCCATTTAGCCCTAGCCACTCTCGCCAGGATATTGTGATTGTGCCAGGATTTCTCGTTGTTGTTCCACACCACCGCCGGGAGTTTTCGTCAAATTCCGCCGCCGTCAAACCTCTTCGGCCGGAATTGATCCCAAATCTGGACTCGTCGCAACGAACCACGTTAGAGTAGATATCCCACCTCGCCGAATTGACACAGAGATGCAGCCAAAGTAGTCATCGTCCTCAGCTCTGGTACCACACCCTCACCGCGCAATCGCCATCTTTGCGAAGCTCCATCCACCGTCGGATCTCGATCCAAGGCCCTAGGTAATGCCACGTAGCAGCACTGCAATGCTATAGATTGGGAGTAATCTAAACCGTTAGATCTAGAGATGTGCGGCTAGGATTGAGCTACAAAGGCATGGAGGATTCGCCATGTAGCTTCGTCTCTGCGTAGATTTGATCGGATCTAGACCGTCCAATTTTGTGTGGACGATCTGGATGACGCCGCGTAGTAGACGAACCAGAAGCGACCATGTCGCACGCACAAAAGTTGAAGTGTCGCCGCGCCAGCGCCGGTCGCCGCTGACATCAGCATGATGTCAGTAGGCGAGGCCCACCTGTCAGCCAGCTGAACCAGGTGTGCATGACATCATCCCATGGGACCCACATGTCAGTCTCGGTTAGGTTCCGTGCGCTCTGGTCCATGGTGGACCAGAGGAGTTCCATGGACCGGGTGCATGCGCCGAGGTGATGTAGCATGTTCTGGTTGGTCCAGATCGGTGCTGACGCAAGCGTGACATCATTATTTGGGATTTACAGTAGAAAAATAAATAGATTAATTCGGTTATTCTTTTAAATTTATTTTCAAACTTCAAATTGCTCGTTCTTGCTCATATTAACTCCGATTGAGGTGATTCTAGAGCCTAAAAATTTGTAAAATTGTGATATATTTAATGGTGAATTTTATTTGATTTTTGGAGTTTCGTTGCTCTCTATCTTTAGTATTTATTTATTTATTTATTCATTACGCATAGACGTTGAAGTGCCTGAAGCATACGAATACTAATCCAAGAGCAAGTCTAGAGCAGGAACAAGTGCTTTTCCAAGGCAAGTTGTGTTCTGATCATTTTGATACCATGTTTTAAACTTATGTTGTTTGAAACTATGCATGCTAATTCAATTAAAAATGATTTTAATTAATTTGGGAATTAGTTAATCAACCTATTGGCTTATGTCACCTCGTCACTATTATTTGTATGCCATGATTCATTTGTCACCCTAGGATTGTTGATTAATAGTTGGTGCTATTAATTTGCCAACATGGGTTACTAGATCGTAGCTAGTGAGCTTAGACATGCAATGTGTTATTGATATCATTTTGGAAGTGCAAATTGAATACGGAATAATGGATTATGCAATGTGTTTCTGAAATGGTGTGATGTGTTGCCACATGATGCTGTTGATATGTAGAGGCCCGTGTGGTTCTACATGGATGTTGAGTTGTTGTTGGCATGTGTTGCATAATAATCAACTGGGGTGGAAAATGATTTAGACCGAGGCAAGTGACAGGAGTTGTGACTGATGGTGGGCCAGGATGGCATTAGGTTGATATGGTAACATGATATATGAGTGATGATGAGATGGTTTTCAGTGAGTGATGTGATGGAAGTCTTGTCTTTGTCAATTAAGGACTTAAACTTGCAAGAATTTGAACTGGGTCAAAAATACAACCACATGTTTGGAATGGAACAGACCTAGCTTAGTAAGTTACTAATATCCTATATGTGATACCTCAGGGTGATGGTTACACATGGGTGTAACTGTATGGGGAGCATACCTGTGCTGCGACTTGGTGTCCATCCAACGATACGTCGGTCCTATACTTTACCTCTGCTGAGGGAAGGGATAGTGTATGGTAACCGGAGAGGTTCACTTGTTGAGATAGAAGTTTCTGGAAGGCTTTATCGTGATCTCTCTGCCGACACACCAAAGGAAGTGTGTTAATAGCTTAGTACTAAAAGACGATCAGGTCTTGTGGGTAAAGTGTATAATCTCTACAGAGTGTTAAAACTATTCGAATAGCTGCTTCCGCGGTATTGAACAATGCTCGGGGATTATAGTCAAGGGTTAGATTTTCATAAAATAAACTCGGGTTTGGAGACAGGTTGTCTTGGGAAATGTGAAATTGGTGTAAGGATGAGGAACGATTTACTTGAGAAACTAATGTGAAATTTATTGTTGTTGTTATTATTATTATTATTATTATTATTCAATATATTATCATTATTTGTGAATGCCGTTTATTGCAAAATACACTTTAGCCATTCATTTGGAATGAGCTATGCATGTAGTTAATAGATTTGCATTCTATGCACAACTTGTTGAGTGTTGTATGTACTCACCCCCTTGCAACAATACAAATACCAGTTGAGGAGAAATCTACACTAGCTTTGGAGGAGGAGTACTAGGAGGGGCGAGCCCAGTCAGTTGCCTGTGTCATATTGATTGGTCACTACGAGTCTTTATTTTCCGCTGCAGTTTTCTTTATATTTGAGTCTTTGCTTTGCGAGGCGTACTATTGTAAGATGACCATAATGTTGGTTAAATAGGTTATATTATTAGATGATGTCTTTATTTATTATTCCGATGTGTATGATTGTGATATTTCATCTATGTTGAGACTGTTTGCACTAGCGTGATTTTAGACTAGTGTGGAATACACAGAGGGTGTGGATTTGCACAATCGGGTCCCGACAACTTGCTAGAACTCAAGAATGTTCAATGAGTCACTAAGAGGCTCTATGAATGCCAGTGTGGAGGTATTTATAGCCTCCACCAACCAATCTAGCCATTGGGGGAAAAGTGCTGAAAAATTCAGCATTTTCGGTACAACCGCCGGCTAAAGCCCGGTAGTACCGGCCGATAAAAACCTACCCCCCAACGGACAATTTTGCGCACTAAATGCACTAACATTTTGCCCGTTGCAGAGTCCGGTACTACCGGTACTCAATGTGCGGTAGTACCGATAATTGAATCGATATTTTGCTCAAAATGGGGTCTCTCTGTAAAATAAATGCCGGTACATTATATGCGGTACTACCGACCTCCGGTAGTACCGCTCTTTTCACCACGGTAATATCAATCCTCAAAACAGAGCAAAAACCTAAAAACAGAGCAAAAACCTAAAAACAGAGTAAAAACCCCCAAAACACCCCTTTTTGTAGAATAACTCCTGCTCATAAATTCGGTACTACCGACCTCCAGTAGTATCGCTTTTTGTACTACGGTAGTACCAGTTTCAGAAAATTTGCAAAGGTGTGTCTCTGTTAATTAGCTACTGCTAACAAACTCGGCACTACCGCTAAGCGGTAGTTCCTCATTAAGAACAGCAGTAGCTCCAGCCCAGAGAAAAATAAAAGAAAACTTGAAATCAACCTTCTTTGGATAATACCTATCGCCATAGAGAATCCGGCAGTACTGCCTGTGGTACTACCACATGATGTACTTCGGTAGTGCCAGAAACTCTAATGATGTAAGAATTAATTTTTAAACTAAAACTAGATGCTTCTAATATGAGTTAAAAAAATTGAGCCAATTCAAACCTTTATCAATATCAAGCTACTAGTCATTACTCCCTCTTTATAGTATGGCATCTAATCTATCAAACCGATCTTTTCTTCTAACTTCGAGATCGGTAAAAACATAAAAAGGGTCTTAACTACTTTGTACCTTAACCTCAAGTTTTTGATCTTCTTTTCTTGTGACATCACGGGATGTGACATTATGGAAAGTGACATTATGGAATGTGACTTTATAGATTTCGGCATTACGGTACGACTGTATATCTTGTTTTTGGGCCGTTTCCGGGTGTTTGGGCCCTTCCGGGGGAGTTTGGGCCTTGGGGGATCAATTCGGGCCGTTGGGGGAGGCTTTTGGGCCATGTGGGGAAGATGGGGGGCAGCAAAGCCTGCCCATGCGCCCCCCAAACCCTAGGACGCCCCCACCTCCTCCCCTCCCACTCCTAGCCGCCACCCCTCCCATGCACCTCCACCCCTGCCCCATCCTCCACCTCCCCACCTCCCCTAGCCGGCCCTAGGAGAGATCCACCCCATACCTTGCTGCCACAACCCTCCATTACGTTGTCCTCACTATTGGGAAGCTCCGCGACGAGGGGATCCGGCGGATTTGGCGCGAGGAAGGAGATCGGGGGACCAGGAGGAGAAGGTTTCGTCGATCGAACGGTTCTTCGAGGGAGGTAAGCGTTAGTAGATCCATTTATAGGGTTATGATGCTGGTTAGAAGGGGGTTTCCATGCCTAAGATCCATGTTTAGGTGCTGTTCCTAGATGGGATTAGGAAAATTGCTATGCTGTCCCACGTTCTATCCTCGAGTAGATTTGCACCCCGATCTAGGGCTTGAGTTTTGACAATTTTAAATGCGTTTTATGATCAGCCGGATGTTACAGAAGTTGTAGATAATTTAATTACCTTTCAGTGGACACCAAGAACACAAAATTCCGATCATCCGTTTAAAAGTTATGGCCATTTTACCGAACATTGTCAAATCTATGACGTGATTGGGACAGATCGTGTTCATCTGTAGATAAGACAATTTTAGAGGCTGATTCAGTCTTCGTGAATACTTAGAAAAATCTAGGAAATTTCCTAAGCTTCAATAAAATGTACTCGTTTACTTGATTTGGAGTTTTAGAACTTAAGTTATGCTAGTTGGAAGCCCACTGTCCCGATGGGACAGATTATTTGTTTTCGTGTTTTAGGAGTGGGTTGTGAAGTCAGGGTAGATGATCGCTCTTGTACTGTTTTATGGACAAGTTTTGAGTTATTGAACCTATGTGCAGGTGGTGTGACCCCAGGAGTGCCCTCAACCTCTCGCCATTCCGTCGCTCACGGTTGAAGGCAAGTGTATTTGGATGGGTTTGAGTATTGGATGGTTATTAGACTTTCATAGGTGCAATATGGGTACATGATGTGTTAACTTGCCATGCTTGTTATTTACTTATGATATGATGAACATGGTTACATATTGGCTATGAAATTATCGTATTAAATATTCTTGCAAGTTCATGTTATATGTGCATTCATATTGGAAGAGGCATCTCATTCTTATACGGGCCTCTGTGTTCACACATAGTGAACACGAAAAGATCTACCTCGTAGTCCCATCCACGGTGGTGTATGGGAGCGAGTCAGTAAGAGTGGGTACCCTCCATCTACGGGATGGAAGGGGAAAGAGGGTGCACGCCGACGGGTGTGCACTCGGCTATACCGGTATGTGCTTCAAGGAGACATGTGCATTGCATTGCATATATATGATGATGTTAATAAGATGAATACAATGTGAATATTAAATGTTTATGATGTTGAATATGAGATGTAGTGATGATGGTATTAAAAATTGTCTTCTTGTTCCATTGCAATACACTTTGCTGAGTGATGAACTCACGCTTGTGTTTTATGATATTTTCAGGTACCATGAAACTGGCATGCGGGAAAGGGACTTAGTGGCACACCTTCACATAACTTCAATCACTTAGACAACAATCCTTTTACCATTCATAGTTGCGAAAATAAGTTTATTGTTTTAACTGTGTGCTTGGTTATGTCATTGGCTTTGTCATAACTCATGAAGTGGTTGAATTCGTTGTTTTGGACTTAAACTGTTGCTATATCTCTCGTTATTGCTATTTTAGATGCCATACATTATGTTATATCATGTTATATTAATGCTGTTGCTTCAAATCATGGAAAAACAAAGGAGATGCTGCCGAAATTTTCGGTTAAAGAATTTATGCCCTTGCTGTAATTTAATCTTAATTGTCGTATTTAGTTGCTATTTATTCTATGTTTGGTAGCATCTAGGGCATACTAGATGCCGAGGTTTTACATTTCTTGACTCTATTAGATCATAATCCTTCTTTAGATCATAATCATTTTCTTCTTTCATATGCCTTGGAGAGGACCAACCTATTCTCACAAACTGAAGAGAAATTATTAGTCCTTTAACATGATTCTTATTAATTACCAAAACCAAATAAAATTTAGGGGCCTAGATGCTTCACACATCACTATCATTTCAACCATTCACTGTGTTTTTCCTCTCTTTTCTCTCCCCCCCTCGCGCTACTGGCTCCCTATCCTTTCCCTCCTCTCTCTCCATATTCAGTTCCCGCCTCCGACCCTTTGATTCCCGCATCGAAGGGCCAGACACCCACTCGGCCACTCTCGACTCCTCTCTCGCCTCTTGGTCACTTCGGCTGGAGAGCGAGCTCTCCCTCTCAGCCTCTCCTTCCTCAGCGCCCCTCCCTCCCCTGCATGTCTCCCTCCCCTGCACCCCTCCACCTTACCCCCATGCTGCTTCTCCCTCCCTGGCGCCCCTCCCTCCCCACGGTGCCTCTCCCTCCCCAGCGCCCACCACCTCACCCCCCACGACGGTGCCTCCCGATGGCGCCGCGATGCAGCTCGGCAAGGGCGAGGCTGGCTGCAGCGGGGCTCGGTAGTGGCATGGCAAGGGCGTGGCGGGGCTCGGCAGTGGTGTGACAAGGGCTTGGCAGGGGTGCAACACGGGCAGTGCAGGTGAGGCTCAGTAGTGGTGTGGCTCGGGTGAGGTTCGGCAGGGACGCGGCTCGGGCGCGACACGGGCAACGCGAGCGAGGCTCGATAGTGGCTCAACATGGGCACGACGCAGGTAGCATAGGCGAGGCTCGGGTGGTGCAGCGCGGGAGGAGTCTAGGCGACGGGGGAGCCAGCACGTAATGCAAAGTGGGACCTGAGGCGGCGGGAGGCAAGTTGGGACGGTGCGCGATGACGACAACAACGGCGATGGCAACGACGACAACAGGACGATGACAACAACAATGCCCAACCCCTCCCCCAACCTCGCTTCTCCCGCCGCGTGCCCTGCCGCGGCCCACGGTAGTGCGCTGTGATGGCGTGCCTCTGTACCCGGCCATGCCATCCGCCATGCCCGTTTTCTCGGCTTGGCACGGCTCGATGAATAGTGTTAGGCCAGCATGGCAAGGCCCAATAGGTGCCATGAAGGGTTTTGGCCAGCCCACATAGGCAAGGCTCATGTGCCCACCTCTAGGCATGACCCAAACATGACCCAATCTGATTGTAAATAGGACATGCCGACACAGCCCAACAAGCCGAGCCATGCTTGGGCCAACACGGTATGGCTTGGACACGGCATGGCACGTTTAGCCTCGAGCCGGCCTGGCACAATTAGATACATTTAGCCCGTTTATTTGTAATGTGGCCATTTTTAGTTGTTGGAGGCTTAAAATTTCCAAAAAAGCTGAAACATTTTCAAAAAATCCAAAAAAATTCGTATAAGGGTGCACGCCCCCCTCATTTTCGCATCAGTAAACTTGCAATTTCTTATCTTCATTTTCTTGCGAAATTTGTCGTGCTCTTGGTGATAATTTGGCAAAATTCAAAATAGTTTTGCAAAAAAAAAATCAAAATTCAGATTCCAGCTTCTATCAAGAAATCAAGGTAAGAATATTGATTTAATTTTGCAGTTTTTGTTATTTTTAATTATATGAAATTAATAACAGCGTAATTATTTCTTGTAGTTTTCTTAATGGAGAACTAGGATTTTTTCTCATTCCCAGCTTCTAATTTTAGGATTTCACTCGAAGAGTTTCTTGCATCCAATCAAGCTGAAGAAGCTGTATCACCTGTACCATCCTCAGGCTCTACACGTGCTACTACGTTGTTAAGCACCGGGGCAAAAAGATAAAGCCGCAGTACATCGGGAGTTTGGAAAGATTTTGACCAGATTTTTGAGACATCAGACGATGTTTAAAATAGGTATGCTGTTTATAAATATTGTATGCACAAATTAACTACCAAAACTTTAGGTGGAACAGGGCACTTGAAGAAACATGCTAAGAACTATAGAAAAAAAGCGGGATTGTTTATGAGACAGACGCAATTGCAATACAACCCCGATGGTACGGTACGTCACTGGGACTACAATCCTGAGGTAGCTCATGAAGCTCTTTGTCATTTAATCGCTTCCTAAGATCTACCTTTAAACTTTGGTGAGTCACCAGCATTTGAAAATTATATTAAGACTGCTCATAATCATAGGTTTTCTGTAGTTTCTAGAGAAACAACAACTAGAAATCTAATGAAATACTATAATAATTATCCTAGTAAGCTAAAAGAGCTCGTTAGTACTTGTACTTTTTTATGTGTCTTTGACATCATACATATGGAGTGGTAGGGCTAAAGAGGATTACCTTAGTGTAGTTGCCCATTTCGTAAACAATGATTGACAACTAGATAAGAGAATTATAGGATTCAAATTAATTGATGTAGCACACACAGGTAGAATATTACTGATTGTATTATAAAAGTTGTGAAAGATTTTTGGCCTCACAGATAAAATTTTTGCAATAACATTAGATAATGCTGCAGCAAACACTTTTGCAATGAATATTCTAACTCCGCTTTTTAGTACGTACGCCCACTCTTTCCTGTTACATTAGTGTTGTGCTTGCCATATTATTAATCTTATAGTTAAATATGATTTAAAGAGGTTAAGCATGTACATCGAACCTTTTCGCATTGCAATATCTTTCAACTCTAACCCACGAGTAGCATCATATAAGAATTATTGTCTTGCAATGGGTGTACGTCCATGTAAGTTTGGTGTAGATATGCCAATTAGATGGAACTCTACTCTCTTGATGCTTAAGGAACTCATACCCTATAAAGACATACTTTCTATTTTTATTTCTATGAACTATCATACCTGGGATGGTCAACCGCTACTCACAGAGCAACATTGGTATATTGCAAATACTTGCTGACATTTTTGAAATTTTTTATGATGCAACTTATTCTTTATCTGGATTTTATTACTCAACCTCTCTTTTAATTGTGCATAATATTCTAGAAATTGCTACTCACTTAAAGAACCATGAAAATGATAGTATTTTGCGTGAAATCGCTTTTGCTATGAAAACTAAATATTGGAAAGAAATTTCTATGTTATACACATTCGCATTTATTTTAGATCCTAAAGCTAAAATTCAAGGATTTGGTAATGTTCTCTCACTTCTAAATGATGCGATAGGCACTGATTATTCTAGTTATTTTTCACATATTTGTGCTAACTTATCTGAAGTTGTCCTGTAACACCCCAAAAATTTGCTTTTCTTAAATTCATGTGTGATTTGGCACTTTGGTGAATTTTTGGAATTTTCTGGAATTTACTTGGATTTATTTGGAATTTATTTGAATTTATTCCATTTTGAAATAATTAAAGAATTTAACTTTGCAAATAAAATTTTGTTGGAAATATTTTATTTGAGTCCAAAATGATCCAAAATATTTTCCAGAATTTTTCTGGAATTTTTCTGAGTCTTTTGCTATTTTTAATGAATTAAATGAATTTCTGGGAATTAATTGGATTATTTAATCGCTGGAAAATCGAGTTGGTTTTACTGTTCATCCAACCGGACTCGAGTCCAAGTCAGACTCGAGTCTGACCCGAGCCAGTTGATCCGGTCGAACCCGCTTGGCCGAACCCTAACGCGCGTGACCGTTAGATCGAGATCCAACGGCCACGATTGAGCCACGTCACCCGAGCCCAGCTCCGACCGAGCCAGCCAGCTCGCCCGAGCCAGACCGAGCCCGAACCCGCGCGACCGTTGGATCTTGATCCAACGGCTGAGCGCGTGCCACGTCGCCCTCGCCGTGTCCGGGACGGACTCCGCCGCCCGTACCGGCTTCGCCGCGGATTCCGCGGGGATCTCGGCGTCCGGGCCGGTATTTAATGCCCGGATGCGTGCCCGAGGTTCGCCTTTGCCGTCCGCGTCGTTTGCCCCAAGTGCCCTAGCCCTAGCCGCCGCCGTCGACCCGCTATTGCTCGCCGTAGTTAGCTTCCTCCTCCGCCACGGTTCTTGCCTCGCCCCGCCGCCGTCCGCCGTCCTCCGCCGCCGTTGAGCCCAGATCCAGAGTCTTCAGGTCAAGCCACACCCGTGGAGTCAACTCACTTCGCCGGAGACACCCCCAAGCGCCGTCGGGCTCGTCTTCGTCACCGCCTCCGGCCACCCAGCATTTAATATGCCTGAATGCTACCAAACATAAGCTAAACAACATCTAAATACCACAATTAAACATAAATTCCAGCAAAGGCGCAAAAGCTAAAAACCGAGATTTCGGCAGCATCTCCTTTGTTTTAACATGAATTGAAGGAGCAACAACAGTAGCAATATAAGGCAATATGAGAGACAGCTAAAACAGCAATAATTAAAGATTTAACGACAATATAAGTCTATTATCAAGCACTTAATGTCTCCAAGAGTCAAACGAACAATAAAACTCTCATATAGCAAAGCTAAACCTTGAAGCAATAATCATCACACGCAGTTTATTATCAAAACTAATTGAATGACTTGTGGAAACAAAATGGGTGAAGCTACGTGCGGACGTGTGACTATTTCCCTTCCCCGCATGCCGTTCTCATGGTACCTAAAACAACAAGAAAACACAAGCGTGAGTTCAAAACTCAGCAAGCATATTGCAATGGTACAACAAGAACAATTACATAGCAATAATATCTCACATCATGTAAACCATCTCATTCATGGTCACATATCATCATCATCATCAATATGTATGCGGTCGCAATGCGATGCTCATGTCTCCTTGGAAACTCATACCGGTATGGTTGAGTGCACACCCGTCGGTATGCACCCTCTCCCCCCTTCCATCCCGAAGATGGAGGGTGCCTACTCCTCGCTTCCGTTCACCGCGGTGAATGGAATCACGATGTAGGACTTACTCTTTGGCTCTCCGGAATAGTCATAACTTTCTCACCGACCTTTCCCAGATTAGTTATGACTTTCTCACCGCCCGGGCCATGTAACATGCCATGTATGCGAATATGCCAACATCATAATAAACTTGTACATTAACACATGGCATCATAGCATACTCATCATATCAAAGGAAATCAGTAAAGCATGGCAAGTGATCATGTCATATAATCAAGTTCATCTAGTCTAAACTAGCAACCTACAAACCGCTATCCATTACAATGCACTTGCCTCAACCACGGGCAACGGATTGGCGGGAAGTAGAAGGCACTCCCGGGGTCACACCACCTGCACATAGATACCACACACTCACAATCATGTCCACAAAACAGTACGCAAACCCTCATCTACCCCAACATTGCCAACCACTTGCAACACCCAAAAACAGAGGTTCTGTCCCGTCGGGACAGCAGCCTTCCAAAAGGCATAACTTGAATTCTGGGACTCCGAATCAATTAAACGAGTACATCCTCGCGTAGCTAGGAAATTTACCAACTTTTTCTAAGTATAAGGAAAGACTGATTCGGACTCTAAAGTGGTTTAATCTACAGAAAACCGTGATATGTTCCAATCACGTCACGGATTTTAACACGCTCGGTAAAACAGCCATAACTTTCAAACGGCTGATCAGAATTTAACTTTCTTTATATCCACTGAAAGATAATGAAATTATATACAACTTCTTCAACAGCCGTACGACCAGATTCCGACTCTAAATTGGCGAAAACCTAAGCCCTAGGTCGACTGCTCATGCTGCCCGAAACAGAGAACGTGGCAACTTCTAGATCTAATCCAATCTACTCAATTCCAGAACCACCAATTGATCTAAAAACAAGATATTGATCCTTAGAATAGTACCTAGCCCAACCCCAAGGAGTCCCATGGCCATACCTTCGCCCGACGCACGAAAACTCCAATAGATCTTCTCGCTCCTCGCTCCTCGGATGGATCTTCGAGGTGCAGGGGTGGGGAGGCTACCCTAGGGCAGCAAGGGGGGTGAAGGAGAGGTGGTGGAGAGGTGGAGAGGCAAGGGGCAATGGGGAGGGGGCGCACGGCCACAAGGGGAGGAGAGGGGTGGGGCGGCTAGGGCCGAAGGGGGGGAAAGGTGGGGCGCACACAAGGGTATGGGGGCGCACAAGGGGCAGGGGAGCCCCCTTTTACCAGCCCTAAACCTGTTTCCTAGTCCTAAATGGACTCATAATCTATCCCACCAAAGCCCACAACCCCCTCTTTTAGGCCCAAACTCCCCCGAAAAGGCCCAAAACCCCGGAAACAGCCCAGAAATGCTATTAAACCTCCTACCATATGGTTTTAACCTCCAATACCATATTTCATAATGTTTTTGAGCTCAACATTCACTTTTTATAAGGTTACGACACTCCGTGGTGTCACATTCTTCCCCCCTTCAACAGGATTCGACCTCGAATCTAATTTGCACCAAGACGCAACCCAGCAAAGCAAAAGATAGCTAGGTCTCATATCACATACCTGAGACGAAAAGCTCGGGATACTTCTCGCGCATGCGAGACTCCAGCTCCCAAGTCGCTTCTGTCTCGGTCTGATGTGACCACAGGACCTTGACAAACTTAAGCGTCCTGTTCTTCATCACTCGCTCCGAAGTCCCCAGAATTTCCACAGGACGGGACTCGAAGGTGAGGTCCTGCTCAAGCACTAGTGGTTCCAACGGAACCACCAACTCCGGATCATGCAAGTATTTCCTCAACATCGAGACGTGGAACACATTATGCACACCTTGCATGGATTCCGGTAGCTCCAGACGATAGGCCAGCCTACCAACTCGGGCGATGATAGGAAATGGTCCAATAAACCTCGGACTGAGCTTCCATTTGGTGCCAAAACGCACCACACCCTTGGTGGGAGATACTCGCAAGAGTACGCTATCACCCACCTCAAACTCCAAATCTCGCCGCCTCACATCAGCATAGCTTTTCTGTCTGCTCTGCGCTATGAGAAGGTTCTGCCGTACCTCCACCACGCGATCAACAGTCTGCTGAACCCAATTCGGTCCAAGAACTGCTCTCTCGCCCACAACATCCCAACAAAGTGGTGATCTGCACTTCCGGCCATACAGTACCTCATAAGGAGCTGCCCGGATGCTGGAATGATAGCTGTTTTTGTAAGCAAACTCTGCAAGAGGCAAATGATCTTCCCAGCTACCTTTCCAAGCCATCACACAGGCCCTGAGCATGTCTTCCAAAGTCTGGATGGTACGCTCAGACTGCCCATCCGTCTGAGGGTGAAAAGCGGTACTAAGGCGAAGCTGCGTACCCAAAGCACTCTGCAAACTCTCCCAGAATTTGGAGACAAACTTCGCATCCCGATCAGAAATAATGGTCTTGGGTACACCATGCAGTCTCACAATTTCCCGCACATAGATGGGAGCCAAGTCGCTCGCAGAATTGGTAGTGCGGATAGGAATGAAATGCGCAGACTTCTTTGAGACGGTCCACCACAACCCAAACGGCATCCTTCCCTTGTGGAGTACGAGGTAGGCCAACCACGAAATCCATGGAGATGTCATCCCATGGCCACACAGAATCTCCAATGGTCGCAACAGACCCGAGGGACGCTTATGCTCAGCCTTGATCTTCCGACAAATCCACGGACGCCACGCACTTGGCAATATCCACTCTCATCCTTTTCCACCGTAAACTCTTTTTCAAGTCCTGTACATCTTGGTCTCCCAGGATGGACCGTTTCTGGTGCGATGAGCTTCTTTCAGAATGTCCTCTTTCACTTGGGATTTACGAGGCACGCCTGCAGACGACCACGAAACCTCAAAGCTCCCACATCATCAACGGTAAAGTCTCGGACTTGCCATCCTCAAGCGTTCCTCACTGCTGGAGCAACCGATCATCTTCTGTGCCTCCCTGACACGCTCGGGGAATCGGACTCAAGAATCAATTGAGTTTCAGCTTGCACGATCCCCGCAACGCAGTAGGACACTCCCAAACGCTCAAAATCAGCAACAAGACAATCAACGACAAGGGGCATTGTCTTGCGATCGAGCGTCGACCACCACATTTGCCTTGCAGGATGGTCTTTGGATAGTGAGGTCATAGTCCTTTATCAATTCTAGCCACCTCCTCTGCCTCAAGTTCAAATCTTTACGAGTAAAGATGTACTTGAGGCTTTTGTGATCGATGAAGATATCACAAGACTCACCATACAGATAGTGCCTCAGTATCTTCAATGCAAACACCACAAATGGCTAGCTCAAGATCATGCATGGGATAGTTCTGCTCATGCTTTTTAGTCGCCTCGATGTGTAAGCAATCACCTTGCCATCTTGCATGAGCACACAACCAAGTCCCAAGCGTGAAGCATCGAATAAGCAGTGAAGCGCTTCCCCGGCTCGGGAAGGGTAAGAACAGGAGCAGTCACTAACTTCTCCTTCAAAGTGCAGAAACTGTGCTCACACTCTGCAGTCCACTGAAATTTCATCCCCTTCTGAGTCAGCTGTGAAAGTGGCTTGGCAATGATAGAGAAATCCTGCACAAAACGCCGATAGTAGCTAGCTAACCCAAGGAAACTACACACCTCTTTGACATTGGAAGGCCTCTTCCAATCCAAAACTGCTGAGACTTTGCTAGGATCCACGGATATGCCCTCTGGATTGATGATGTGGCCAAGAAAACCCACTTCTGAAATCCAGAATTCGCACTTTTTCAGCTTAGCAATGAACTGATTCTCCCTCAAGGTGCTCAGCACAAGCCTCAAGTGTCGCTCATGCTCCTCTTCTGATTTAGAGTAAACCAGAATGTCATCGATGAACACTACCATAAACTCATCAAAGTACTTGTGTAGCATACTGTTCATCGCCTCCATAAAGACAACAGGAGCATTAGTTAGTCCAAAAGACATAACTTTAAATTCGTAATGCCCATACCTAGTGGAGAAAGCAGTCTTCTCAATGTCCTGCTCCCTCACACGGATCTGATTGTACCTCGATCAAGATCAATCTTGGAGAACACCTTTGCTCCTTGATTGGTCAAATAGATCCTCGATGCGAGGCAAAGGATACTTGTTCTTGACTGTCACTTGATTAAGAGCACGATAATCAATGCACATGCGCCAACTTCCATCCTTCTTCGAGACGAAGAGAACGGGTGCTCCCCATGGCGAAACGCTACGCCGAATAAAGTCCTTGGCCAACAAATCCTCCAACTGCTTTTTCAACTCGTCTTGAAAAGGACGAGCCAAGCGGTATGGAGAGATAGAAATAGGTCGAGTGCCAGGAACAAGATCGATACGAAACTCCACATTCCTCACAGGAGGTAAACCAGGCAACTCGTCAGGGAACACACCAACAAACTCCTTCACTATAGGAATCTCCTCAATGGAAACTGAAGAAGATGGCTTTTCTGACATAGCCATGAGGAAACCCAACTGCTTCAAACGGCGACCAGAAAACATACTAGCCAAAGCAAAGACGGAACTGGAGGGTATACCACCCTGAAAGGTCAACTCTACCCCTGACGGGGCCTGCAAGGCAACCGTCTTCCAGAAATAACAGATCTTGGCACGGTACTGATGCAACCAGTCCATGCCCAAAATGAAATCAAAAGGAGCCAACTGGATCACCATAAGATTGGCGAAGAAAACCTCATCATCAATGGCGATGGTGCAACCCGGGCAAACCAAGGAACTAGCAATCAAACCCCCAGGAGAACTGACTAACATGACTCGGAAATCATTGAACTCCCAACTTAGCTCTACTAGCAAACTCGGATGACACAAAAGAATAGGATGCTCCGAATCAAACATAACAAATGCATCAACAGAATCCACGAGCGAGTACGAAACCACCTCTGGATGCCCTGACTCGGCGGTCGGCAAAGCGACACTCTGGTGGCACCGGACAAGAGGAGCCCCGACTCGGCCGATGCCCCAACAGAGCCGGGCGGAGGAGGCAATCATGAGGAGCAGACGACTGCGGGCACCAGTGAGCCGCTGGTGGCGCCCACGCAAAGGGCGGCTGAGGAGCAGGAGCAGCCAGCATGTGCACCGATCCTCTGGAAGACGCCGCTGGAGTGGGAGGAGAAGGCATCGTCTCCCACTTGATGATGCTACCGGGATTCATCCGGCAGACTCGTCCCATGTGGCCAGGCTTGCCACAGTGGTTGCAACTCCCGGTCCAACCACACTCTGAAGCACGGTGCTCACCACCGCACTTGAAACACAACATGCCCTGCCCAGGCACAGGACGAACAGCCGCTCGTGAGGAAGACGACTGGGGTGGCCTCATCTTAGCCCCTGAGGAGGAGCCCTATCCCCCCTTGAACTTCTTGAAGGTGGGTCGCTGAGAAGACCCACCTCCTCCACCAAAGGTCCTCTTCTGGCCCCCGCCTTGGGCCGCAGGAACCCCTGAACCACCCGGGTTCTGCCTTTACTGGGAGAGCTCCAACTCGAGCTCCATGCCCTTCGCCTACTCCACCACAGAGCAGAAGTCACGAGGGACAGTCGCCCCCATGACAACTCTGAACTCCTGGTTGAGGCCCCTACGGAACCTCCTTGCCTTCTCCGATCGTACCGCCACAATGACACGAAGCGCACCACGTTGTTGAACTCCACCTCATACTCGCCACCGACCTCTTTCCCTAGGAAAGAGTCGCCGAGTATGCTCCATCCGCTCAAGGAAAGACTGCAGGTAGAACTTGGCTCGGAGCGAGCCACAAAGTCCTCCCAGGTGATCGACCAAGATCGGGGCTCTAGCACAGTAACCCCTCCCATGGATATCGCCTTGGCCTTTCACCGAAAGGCCACAAAGCGAGCCCTCTGGACCGAGGTCAACTCTAGGACCTCAAACTGCCTCTCCATGTACCGCAGCCAATCTGTGGATTGGATCGGCGTGCCCGCTCCGTCAAAAGTGTCAAGATGGAGGGGCATTCACTCCCGGAGACTCATCCTCGGCTCCAGACAAATGGGAAACAAGCGGGCCGGCTGCAGGGGGAGGCACAACAGGGGCTGCCCATGGCCGGGCGCAGCTCCTAAATCTCCTCTGCAGAGCTGAACTAAATCCTCATTGGCGGCGGTACTCCGCCTCGATCAGCCGCTTGGAAGCTCCTCCTGAGCTGGCCCATGAGCATTGAGCGAAACGCTACCCTCAGCAACAGACTCCGCAACTCCCTGAGAACCTCGCCCCTGGCCTCCACGGCCACGGTGACCATGGCCTCTACCCCTCGGCATGGCTGCTACAGACAGACAACCGTCCGATCACATAACCATAAACACAACACCATATAATCAAGAACACATAGACATAATATTCATTAAATAATCAAGCGCAATGCAATGATGAACCAAAACCCCAACCTACTGTGCAACCAAGTGTGTCAAAATTTTAAATTACTTATTCCACTTTTGCAAGTTTTAATGTTGCTATCCTACGACAGAGTTTTAGCTAGAACCTAAGCCATGTTTCTAAGTTATTCCACATCATATTTTAGTTGCAACTTAAGGTATGACACTAAAAATACATATTCCAAGGACCTACAGCCCGCTCTGATACATATTCCAAGGACCTACAGCCCGACATTTAATATGCCTGAATGCTACCAAACATAAGCTAAACAACATCTAAATACCACAATTAAACATAAATTCCAGCAAAGGCGCAAAAGCTAAAAACCGAGATTTCGGCAGCATCTCCTTTGTTTTAACATGAATTGAAGGAGCAACAACAGTAGCAATATAAGGCAATATGAGAGACAGCTAAAACAGCAATAATTAAAGATTTAACGACAATATAAGTCTATTATCAAGCACTTAATGTCTCCAAGAGTCAAACGAACAATAAAACTCTCATATAGCAAAGCTAAACCTTGAAGCAATAATCATCACACGCAGTTTATTATCAAAACTAATTGAATGACTTGTGGAAACAAAATGGGTGAAGCTACGTGCGGACGTGTGACTATTTCCCTTCCCCGCATGCCGTTCTCATGGTACCTAAAACAACAAGAAAACACAAGCGTGAGTTCAAAACTCAGCAAGCATATTGCAATGGTACAACAAGAACAATTACATAGCAATAATATCTCACATCATGTAAACCATCTCATTCATGGTCACATATCATCATCATCATCAATATGTATGCAGTGCAATGCGATGCTCATGTCTCCTTGGAAACTCATACCGGTATGGTTGAGTGCACACCCGTCGGTATGCACCCTCTCCCCCCTTCCATCCCGAAGATGGAGGGTGCCTACTCCTCGCTTCCGTTCACCGCGGTGAATGGAATCACGATGTAGGACTTACTCTTTGGCTCTCCGGAATAGTCATAACTTTCTCACCGACCTTTCCCAGATTAGTTATGACTTTCTCACCGCCCGGGCCATGTAACATGCTATGTATGCGAATATGCCAACATCATAATAAACTTGTACATTAACACATGGCATCATAGCATACTCATCATATCAAAGGAAATCAGTAAAGCATGTCAAGTGATCATGTCATATAATCAAGTTCATCTAGTCTAAACTAGCAACCTACAAACCGCTATCCATTACAATGCACTTGCCTCAACCACGGGCAACGGATTGGCGGAAAGTAGAAGGCACTCCTGGGGTCACACCACCTGCACATAGGTACCACACACTCACAATCATGTCCACAAAACAGTATGCAAACCCTCATCTACCCCGACATTGCCAACTACTCGCAACACCCAAAAACAGAGGTTCTGTCCCGTCGGGACAGCAGCCTTCCAAAAGGCATAACTTGAGTTCTGGGACTCCGAATCAATTAAACGAGTACATCCTCGCGTAGCTTAGGAAATGTCCCAACTTTTTCTAAGTATAAGGAAAGACTGATTCGGACTCTAAAGTGGTTTAATCTACAGAAAACCGTGATCTGTTCCAATCACGTCACAGATTTTAACACGCTCGGTAAAACAGCCATAACTTTCAAACGGCTGATCGGAATTTAACGTTCTTTATATCCACTGAAAGATAATGAAATTATATACAACTTCTTCAACAGCCGTACGACCAGATTCCGACTCTAAATTGGCGAAAACCTAAGCCCTAGGTCGACTGCTCATGCTGCCCGAAACAGAGAACGTGGCAACTTCTAGATCTAATCCAATCTACTCAATTCCAGCACCACCAATTGATCTAAAAACATGATATTGATCCTTAGAACAGTACCTAGCCCAACCCCAAGGAGTCCCATGGCCATACCTTCGCCCGACGTACGAAAACTCCAATAGATCTCCTCGCTCCTCGCTCCTCGGATGGATCTTCGAGGTGCAGGAGTGGGGAGGCTACCATAGGGCAGCAAGGGGGGTGAAGGAGAGGTGGTGGAGAGGTGGAGAGGCAAGGGGCAATGGGGAGGGGGCGCACGGCCACAAGGGGAGGAGAGGGGTGGAGCGGCTAAGGCCAAAGGGGGGGAAAGATGGGGCGCACACAAGGGTATGGGGGCACACAAGGGGCAGGGGAGCCCCCTTTTACCAGCCCCAAACATGTTTCCTAGTCCTAAATGGACTCATACTCCATCCCACCAAAGCCCACAACCCCCTCTTTTAGGCCCAAACTCCCCCGGAAAGGCCCAAAACCCCGGAAACGGCCCGGAAACACTATTAAACCTCCTACCATATGGTTTTAACCTCCAATACCATATTTCATAATGTTTTTGAGCTCAACATTCACTTTTTATAAGGTTACGACACTCCGTGGTGTCACACAACTACCCAGAGCAGTAAGAGGAGGACTTCAACATTTTACACTTATGGCATGAGCACAAGATAACATACTTGGTGCTTTCCATATTAGCATGGGATGTGTTAACAGTTCCTGTCTCTAAGATTTCTTCGAAGTTTATTTTCAGTCTATCTGGAAGAATAATCGAGGAGAGAAAAACAAATCTGACAAGCGAGATGGTGAAAATACTTATCGCTGTGAAAGATTAGGAATAAACTGAATAACGAGCTCAACACACTACATAAAATGTTGAGCTGGCGGCAACATTTGAAAATCGTTATCTTGATCATGAAGTGTAATTGTAATCTTCATTTTTTTTTCATGTATCACTGAGCTATAGGTTGTACTCTTTTTTTTTTGCTAAGGTTTTCTCGTGTTGAGTTTTTCCTTGGCAAAGTTTTTAACGAGGCAGCCAAACATCAATAAAGCTTATTATTTAATTCTAATTATTTGCCTCATTTTAGAATTTATTTCATATTTTTAGCTTTTTCTTAATTTACAAATATTTTTAAAAAGTTTTCCCAACATCCTTTGAGTTTGTCTAATTATTCTAACCTAAACAGGTCATGCCAGGCCGCCCATTTGGCCACCTCTAGCACCAGCTGACTCGTAGAATCTATAGCATCTCTCTTGAAATAAAGATACACGGCATATATTAGGTATGGAGAAGAAGAAGAAGAAAATTTAGTTGTTTTGAAATAAATAATTATCATATATCTTGTTTTTGTAAAGGATGTTACAAAGCATCCGACGACATGGAATTTTTTTCCGCGGGACCGACCAACCTACCCACTGCCACTAGATTTGTCTCCTTTTCTTTCCGAGCTAAAAATTACCGTTTCAACAGTTACTTTATCGGAATCTCAATCTCTCTGCATACCTAAAAACTCCGGCCAAAGTGGCCAGATATTGGGCGCTCGTGTGCTTTCCTAATCACTATTTTTGGGGGGAAAATTGGAACTATTGGAGAATAGCCTTTTTTTTAAGGTCCAAAAACTTTAGGAAGCTCCTAATCCAAGGTTATTGGGAGTCAAATTATAGGAAACTATTGGAGATGCTCTAAGGTAGCTAGCTAATAATATAAGCACGCCTTTAGCTATTATTTCCTTCATTAACGTTGAGGATGGAGGGTGATCAACATTTCTTACGTCAACATGTTAATCACCCACCCCCTCTCATTCTATAAATCATATGGTTTAATTTTGAGTTGTTATGTGGTGCCAAAGGTGGTGTGGCACAAGAAAGATGACAAGGAGGCAGTGGTATGGGGTAGGACGTTGGCGGAGCTAGGAAATCTTTGGTGTATGAGCATGTTTAACTATAACTTGAGAAATGTCTTGTTCTTTGACTCCGACTTCTACGATAATAAAGAGTGTTTAGGTGAATTATCTTGTTTATATTTTAGAATAAAATTATAAAATTAAGTCATTTTATTTCAGTCTACAAGCTTCAGCTCTGTCAAACAGGACCTTTAAGACTTGACTGCATTTATCAATGATGGCTCGCTGACGAGCTCGGGTAAACGCTCGTGCTGCCCGGACGATGGCTCCAGCACCGGAGGAGGATGAGAAAGGCACAACAGTGAGTATAATATTTTAGTTGACTGTTAAATAGGCAATTCCATCTTTTATCGATCAACAGTATCTTCTTTTTGCGAGGTTTATGATCAGCAGTAGTGTCCACTATACAGTGCAGACAACGGATTCGGTACGAACACGTAGACCACAGAAGGCCATCGATCGTGGCCTGTAAAAATAGCTCGAGAGTCGAGAGTACACGTCAAATGTAGCCAGTCCTGCGACGACCTGATTGGCTCCAATATATCAAAACCATAAAACATAATGCGCAATAACACACCAGAGAAAGAGACAGGCACCAGGACGCATACGACGGGTCCATATGCTGGGAAAATGCCACGATATACGGTATTGGCAGTAACGTCGGCTGTAATGTGTGAATCCAAGACTTTGAGATATGTGTTCATGTCAACGTCGACATGGGTGGCACGGACGGGGAACGGATGACGGTCCCTCTCTAACTCGACGGGCAGGGGCCCATGATCATTATGAAGTAATGTGAATGATATCCCTCACGAAATGACACATACACCCATGCAGTGGCGAAGTCAGGATTAGAATGAAGGGGCTTATTGTCCAAAGCTTTCTCAGCCGCTCGCGTGGATGCCATCAATCAATCCACGCATGGTCGACACCGTGATAGCACGTGCCAACATGGCGTAGACGGTGACACGATGCTTCACCTCAAGCTCCGGATCTGCGATATGGCGACGGGAGGCAATAGCCCGGCTCAAGACATACAAATCCGGTAGTGGCGCAGCGCGAAGCTCAGGCCTAAGTCGAACAGGAGAGAGAGAGAGAGAGAGAGAGAGAGAGAGAGAGAGAGAGAGAGAGAGAGAGACTTAGCGCGGAGCTTAAACACAGATTTGGTGGTGGGAGACATCATTCGGCCCTATTGCGGTAGTTAGGGCCAGAGCTAGATAAGAGAGTGCGTTGGTAATGGACAATATTGGGAGGCCTACGGTGATGTGGTAGACCATTGTAGTCAGTTGAGTTTACCGAAACTTCTTGAAAACTTATTCAAAATCTATTGAAACTTGTTGAAACTTTAGCTTGGAACTTTTGGTTGAAACTTGTTGAAACTCATCAGTTGAAACTTGAGTTAGAAAAATATGAAACTTGTTGAAACTTTGGCTTGGAATATTCTAGAAACACGCAAAATTCACTGAAATATGAAACTTTTCAAGCGTTTTCTTCAAACTATATAAAACATTTTTATACCTATTGTAAATAAAATAGCAATGAAATTAAAAAGCAAATAAAGAAATTAATAACAATATATTATTTATTTTGTATTATATACCTCTTGTTGGCCGTCCTCCATTACTACAAAACCAGGCATCACAACCGGTCTATTAGAAACGGTTTGGTGCGAACCGGTTGTAATGCTCGCACCAGAAGCGGTTCGTGGCAACAGACCGGAGGGGATCTCTAGAAGCGGTTCGTGGCACGAACCCCTTCTAAAGCCCCACCTTTAGAAGCGGTTCGTGACACGAACCCCTTCTAAAGCTTTAGAAGCGGTTGGGGACACGAACCGCTTGTAAATATCTTTAGAAGGGGTTCGTGTCACGAACCGCTTCTAAAGGGGCTTAGAAGGGTTCGTGAACCGCTTCTAAAGACCCTTCAGAAGGGTTCGTGTCACGAACCGCTTGTAGAAACTCGATTTTAGAAATAATAAAAGGAATGCGTGACCTATTCTATCGAGAGAGCAGCGTGGGTGGGTTGGCTAGATGGATGAGGCGGGTCACGAGGATGGAGTCTTTGGTGGTCGGGTTGAATCCTATTCCCACGATATTATTACCGCATTTTACCGCTTGGTGTCGCACCACCACAAGCGGTTCCTAGAACCGCTTGTGATACCCCTCGGGGTATCACTCGCGGTTGCTTAGAAGCGGTTGTAAAACCGTTTCTGGAGGTCGTTTTCAACCGCTTGTGAAGCGCGGTCCTGTAGTAGTGCTCCTTCAAGCTCCAAATTCAACATCTGGAGGGGCTCCATGCGCACCCATCACGGCTCCACGACACTGTTGACCTCTGCGATCGCCCATCACTCCTCCTTGTGACCTTGTTGCCACCGCCTCGTCCTCCTCGTCACCGCTGCAGCCCTCCTCTTATTCCCTCTCCTTGTCGCCACCGCCTGGCTGGCAGCCACGCACTCACCTCAGCGCCCTCAACCCTGCCGCCCTGGGCCCGGCATTGATAGCTTCCCTCTTCACGCTACCGTTTTAGGAGGTTGTGCACCCTAGTGTCTCCGTCGGGCCGCCACGCCGTTGCCCCGCCTACCCCTAGCTTCTTATCATGTGGTCGTGCGCCACTTGACACCACCCGCCTAACCACGCTAGCTAGGGTTTCTCCTTGCCCCCTAGGCCACGTCCAAGTCATCGGCTTCAGGTGCACACATCACGAAATTCCCACTTGTGTGACCGGTGGGATGGATGTGAGACCGTACTTAGGCCTTGTGGACTATGGAAAAGATCCAAAATTGGGTTCTTCTTTTTCCTCTATTCTTAAGTTTGTCCTCCGGTTCTTCCTCAGTTCGACCATGGGTAGGCAACAACCATGGAAGCGGCTGCCAGCGGAGGGGGAGGAGGTGGATCGGCTGCGGCAAGGGTAGGTTCTAGCCTAATGAATCCCTAAGGTGGATTTGCCCTTATCCTTATCCCTAAGGTGGATTCGCCCTTATCCTCGCAAAAAAAAAAGGGTTAGAATACGAAAAAAACAATATCCGTCCATATCCAACTCATTTTCACCCCTAGCTACGATGCATCGGATAAATCCTCCTTGTGAGGAAGCACTTTGTTGCATTGTTCCCTTATCCTTATTCCTTTGCTGCCACCCAGGCAATTCGCATTGATCTGAGAAGAGCCCCATGGCTAAATTGTTTGGTGGTAAAAACTCTAAACAGAGCCAACCAGCGAACCTCCTTTACAAGATCTTCAATCTCATCTGAGAAGTCTAGGTCTACCTCTTCCTCACCATGCAGATTGAGGCCTTCCAACCTTTCTTCGATACTGGGAATGCCCTTGGCACCCGGGTTTCCGGACTCATCTTCCTCTACTTGCACTCCCTCTGGCGCCGCTTGGGAAGACCGACGACTCGCCATGCACCCTTGAGGGAATCAAACCTGCTAATCAACGTGGACACCCACCTTGCTGGACTCCCACACGAGAAGCAGGAGGACACCACGTAAGCTTCTTGAGAGAAGGCGATCAAAAACGTGGACTCCGACGGGGGCGCCGTCAGAGGAAACAGGGGAACCCTAGAGACGGGGACTTTAATTGGGTACCATTGTTGATTGACGTATACTGGATTTGATTGATATGTAACTTGCTACTATGGTCATGTATACGTATGGTTTAATTCAAACTATATTACTCTATATATGCGTGCATTATCCGTATATCTTTATCTGTTTCCGACCCGAATCTGTCACATATCCGTCCTGTGTCTTTATCCTGAATAACCCGGATTCTTATCCGTATCCGGTTGTGAATTCGAAAAAAAATGGGTTAGAATACGAAAAAAGCAATATCCATCTATATCCAACTCATTTTCACCCATAGCTACGATGCATCGGATAAATCCTCCTTGTGAGGAAGCACGTTGCTGCATTGTTCCCTTATCCTTATTCCTTCTCAGTTGTGTGCTGTGAAAAAAGAGTTTTTCACCTCTTGAAAACCATCCTCTAATCTCGAATTAGTGGCAGATCCATGAGAAAAATTAAGTTATGAGAGGTAGAGAAAAAGTCATTGGGAGTCACCACAAAATACATGACGACATTACTACTTATTATAAAGATAAGTAGTAATGTCGTCATGTATTTGGAACACATGAGTATTTTTAGGAACACGGGACTTTTGCAAGAATTTTGTACAAAATGCTCTCTCTAATAAAAAAAAAGTGGTGACGCCCAAACACTACTAGTTTTTGACCTAATATATTGGTTAAAACGCATGGTCTGGATATGTGAAAATGGTACGAGTGAGTGAATTTATCACGGAAAATATCTTTATAATATTCCACTTTGACAAAGTTATTTTGAACATATGATAAGAGAATGTAGTGAACAAAGAAACATCATGTTGACTTTAAAAAGTAGAAAAACGTCACTCCGTGATTGAGGTACGGGAATCAAGGAAAAGCTTCGGCATTACAAATAGGGGCACAAATGGCATGTATCCAAGATCCAATCCATCAGGGCACTTCCAATGCAGGTTTCTTGATGGTTTCTACATGTGCCATGTAGGATGAAAGGCTTAGGTGGCAGCAAATTAATGCAGAGAGAGAGGGTTAGAGTTTTTTAAACTAGAAATCGTTTCTTCATTGAATGCTTTAGCTTAAGAATAATAAGGTAGTAGATGGATATTTAATGATGAAACCATATCAAGAAACGATGCATTGTATCTATTGTATTAATTGATGTTTCTTAGTGACATGGCTTCATTTGAAACGAGTTGAAGAAACTCTCCATTGTGAATGCCCTCAGAAATCAGCAGTAGAATCTCGAGAATGTTGGCACGAATGTCCTATGTAAAGGAGCAACTCAATCAAAAGTTAAAGCTTGGGGTACCGAGGCGACGAGGCTAGGACGAGGCAATCCAGAAAGGCAGACCATAGCTTGTGCACCATCATGTGCACCCCCCCAGAACACAAGAGGGCCAACTCATATGTTTCCCAACAAAACTGCCTCACAAATCACGACGCCAACCCAAAATCACATGCCCATGCCCATATGCCAGCCGAATCATACCAATTCTTTATGGTTGCAACCCAGACACTCTCTGCACAGGCAACAGTACAACGCCTCACACTCACATGGAAAAGCAATCGAGAGATTCAAGGCCCAGCTCCAGAACGAAAGAGAAAGTCGCACAAAACCAAGAACACCCCAGATCTCAATAGCTGCCTACTAGCTCTATCTATGGATCTGAATCCAGAAACAAACCAAATGAGAAACTAACCTGTCACATATATATATATATATATATATATATATATATATATATATATATATATATATATATATATATATATATATATATATAGCGTACAAACTCATATCGCTCGAGTATAGATAGACATGTCCAAGTCCATGACCAAGCTTTACACTAACAACTGCACCATGACGTGTCACCGTTACTTCTTCCTGGGCTTGGCTCGGCGCGCCGAGCCGGAGCCGGAGCTCCGGAAGATAGCACAGAGGATGCAGCCGGACACCCTTGGCGACGGCGGGTCGAGGTCCGGAGCCACGTCCTTGGTCCGGAACACCTGGTTGTTGCGCTCGTCCTCCTTCTGGCCCTGCTTCTGCTTCTTCTGCTTCTGCTGCTTGTCGTCATCACCGCCACGGCGCATCATCCCGACGCTCCCGACGCTCCGGGAGTGCCGCAGCTCCGGTTGGGGCTCCTCTGCGCCATCGCCGGTCTTCGCCTCGGCATCCTCAGTCAGGAACCTTTCGTCCCAGACCAGGCCCGACGAGCCGGACCTTCTGAAAGTTGCTGCTGATCTTTGTAACCCAGCCATCTACACCCACCTACCTCTCCTTTCTGCAAAGAAGAAAAAAAACCCCAGCTTTTCTGCAGGTATATACGGAGAATAAGAGGTAAGGATGAACAGAAGGGTGTGCCTTCTTGAGCTGCTTGCCTCTGCAGGCTTGAGGCTTTCAGCGTGCATATATGCAAGATGGAAAGAGACAGACATTAATATACAGACAGAAGAGCAGTCAACCGCCGGTGCCATGGAAAGGTACCAGGGACTGTCTTCCGATAACCGACTAGGTTGTGCAGGGATTAGTTTATCTACGGTAGAACAGTACAGGAACTCATCAGATTAAATTATATGCTTTTCTATTTCAACCACAAGCCTCTGGTTTTACTTTTACATCACCAAGCATGTGGAGAGAGAGAATCCAAGTGCACAGAAGCCATTAGACACTGCCCAGCCCGCTAGAGGGATCAGTAGACAATTTGCTGGGAGCTACCAGAACATGTGCATGCATTTTTCAGCAATTTTACGCGATACTGTAAAGTTTGATTAAAAACTCTGTCGATGATAAGTTCATACAATAGGATTCAGAAAAAAAAGATTTAAGGTTTATAATATGCGTCGGCATAAAAATGCTAAACATTAACTGACAGGGGTTGGGGTATGAACCTTTGATATGGACCATCACTACCAGATTCAGTTAATGAGGGAATAGTACATCTGAAGAAAAGGTCCCGAGGGCCCAGGGGAAGCAAGCAAAGACAAATGGCAATTGTATTCAGCTCTAGTTAACATCAGACCACAGCCAATGATCATCACACAGGGTAGAGTGGAAATGCTAGAAAATAGTAAATAAAGGAGAGGTTTGTACAATCACTAGATAGTAATGAAGTACGGTATTTATCTAAAACAAAAAAAGTGACATTTATAGTACACAAAATCAAAAGTTTAATTTTAGACAGCACTGATATATTGATGATGGTTTTTACTCTACGGAGATCAGTGAACTCTAGTTGGACCATATAGATTTGACATTTAAACTAGCAATATTTTTTTTCTCTATTTCTCTCTTGTATCTATCTTCTCATGCCTCTCCCTCCAAGTATATATATCTCTATCACACAAGTCCCACAGACCTTTCTCCTTACTTTCCAACCTCATTACCACTGCTGTACAGGTCCCTAGATGCTACCTCCCCCGTTCCTCTTCTTCTATATGGTTTCCTTCTGATGAGCTCCATGATTTCTCCATCAGCCCCAAACCCCCCACAATATGCGGTGTGTGCAGGGTTTTTTATTTCAGATTGGCACAAATATCGGCTCCCACCGAAATGACCGAAATTTCGGAATTTCAGCGAAATTTCGGTCAAATTCAAATAAAAAATAATAAAATCCGAAATTTTCGGAATTTCGCTTTGGACCAAAATGGCCGAAATTTCCAAAATTTCGGCGAAATTTCGCCAAAATTAAAATCCCTGGGTGTGTGCGCTTGTTGATATCAAGCACGCCCTGAAAAATAAAAACTCCGGGATAAAACTCATCATCGAGTTGCAAAGATTGAAAGACGGTGCAAGAGTTGCAAAGGTTGAAAGATGGTGGAATAAATATAGTCCAAAAGAAGTGTCAAGAGATCTGCTCTGTAGAAGTGTAGATACACCTAGTCATATGTGTCCTTGAAAATTACTGCCTGCCATCAGAGTCTCCGATGATCCCATGATCAATGGAGACAGATGAGCAGACTCGTCAGTCCAAAACTCTTTACATTGAAAACAGCAACACAGTTTGATTAAAGTAAGGTGCAAAGAGGCATGGTTTTGATCTAGCTGATACAGCACAAGTGACCTACCTAGACTCCGAAGGTTCAAGTCAATGTGAAGATCGAATACTTCATGCTCCTAATGCACGGTGTCAGCTAATGTTGCTGCTTTTTCCAAACATGTGACATTAAAGGACATACAGCTTCATCTTAAAGTACTACACTGAGTTACCAAAAAAAGCACTGCACCAAAATACCTAATACTTTTAGAAATCTTGCATCAAATGCATAAACAGTGGAAAACAATAGTGGGCACATGTCCCACATAAACCAGACTAGGACCAATATCATGTGATATGCCTTGTTTCCACACCAGAAAATTAATATAAGCAAGAAAGTGACAGGATCTATGGAACATTTACCATTCAGCAAATCAAGATCTAGTCAACAGATCTTAAACTTTCTTTCACTGAAGCCAATAGTCAAAATGGTGGTCCAGAGTGAAGCCAATAAAGATGGCAATGTAACAGTTAGGAGTTGTACCTGCACATTGGCTGATCTCCAAGTATTACTATAATATAAAATATACTCCAAGTTGGGCTTTTGAAACTTCTTGTACTTCAAAATTCAAATTTACATTTTGTATGTAGTTCAAAGAGGAACCCTGTAAGCTTCTCTGAAGAAGTTATTAACTAGCTAAGGCCTCAGATAGGGATCTCTTGTATGCGGCACAATGGTCAGGTACCCCATCTTGTTCTCTATCTTCAAACCACTTAACAATAGTCCTCCATGGAAGGTTCGTCACTTGAACTATGCTGCTGATCATTGTATTCTGTGTCAAATGCAAGAATGTAGTAAGTGACCATACATTACAAAAATCGAACAGAAAATATAAGCAATGAGCAAAAATACTATGAAATGTACTTCTTTGAATGAAATGGATGGTCTTCATGTAAAAATCACTTACTGTGGGGCGTTTGGATCGGAAGCAGACTCGTTCTAACATCTCCAGTTGCATTTTTTTAATCTTTTCTGCGCAGACCATTCTGCGCTCATGACATGAATGAGAAGGTCCATCTGTGGCTTGGTTTCAGTGGGATCAACATCATCAACTACTGAAGAAGGCTCTATTCCCTTGAATTCAGGTTTAGAAGGGGCTTCATCAAGTAAAGAATCAGACGTGAAGTTTTGGAGGTGGATTATGGAACAATTTGATGACCAAAGCCCTATCTAGGCCTAGCTCTCCTGCAAGATTCTTTATTGCAACAAAAACATTCATGGAAGACAAAAAAAAAGGAACTTCAGTAGTATGAGTTTTGGATATTTACCTATTCCAAGAAAAGAGTGCTTCCTAGCAACAGAATTATACAGATTTGAAAAATGGAAATTAAATAGAACTCAAGTGCATCTTTATCTAGTTACACTTGTTTTACGGTGACCTATTTTCAGTGCATGAGCCAATCTCCGGAGTTGACAGTTTTTCAGCACTGATCGTCCGGTTTCATCTGTTTCCGCATCATCGCATAACCTTCAAAGCCTGACAACGAATCCCCTGAAGATTCATCAACACCACCAATATTCCCAATTGCCTCTGCCAACTCCTGTTCAAATCTGGCCATATCTTCTTCTGATACTCCATCATCGTCATTCTCAACAGACAAATCATCGTTCTTGAGATCTTCCTCCAGCTACTTGAAAAGTGCTTCCAATGCATCACCACCACCATCGTCCATGTCATCTTCTACGGGCTCATCCTCCTCATTCTGGATTTTAGCCTGGAATACAGAAGATTTTGTTAACAAGCTTTCCAGTCACAATTTATGGCTACACGAGGGAACATGAACAAAACACATAATCCACACATCATTTACGACAGACACCGAGAATGCAGGCAACGCACAGCAAAGCAATATTGTCCAACTAAATCTCTTATCTACAGGGGTGGAACTAGGAGGTGCAGGGTATGCCCTGTTAGTGGTGATCTCGGTTAATGATAACTACCTCCGAGATTTTCGGATCTGACGACGCCACACTCACGTATGCGCGATGATCGGGAGTGCTCCAACAGAATTGGTTTCGGTCCCGTCAGCTAGCGCCATATAGAAAAAGGGGAACTCGGAACTCGAGTGTGTAAGAAATAGACCTGAGTTTTGCTACTCTAACAGTCCCATCCGATCTGGTTACAGCGCTAAAGTTGGCGAATATCGTCTACCATCACCGTGAGGATCACGGTGCATCCCTCACTGCTTCTTCCTCACCGATGTCAAGAACATCACCGAGCAATCTCTAATGGTGACATCTTCTTCACCAGGTTAGTCTACCTAATGCTTTTCCGCATACTAGTGATCATGACCTAGGCTAGATAAAGATCAAAACTTAGTCCTTAGATAATGTCTAACATGCCCCAGCACCTCCAAAATTTTGAAAAGTGGTACAAGATCAGATCTTCGATGGGCTAAATTTGTTGATTGAATTGGTTCTAATTTTGGTGGTTTGGGGTTTTTAAGACCTTAGAACTATTTATATTGTATTTTTAGCAAATTTCAAATATATGTGTTGGATTTATAATATTCCAAAGTAATTATAAAAGATTATAGAGTTGTACGTGTGAAATATACACCACCAACTATGCTTATCTAGCACAACTATGCAAATATAGGCGAACAAGATAAGACCACTATGTTGGGATAGAGATGAA
Organism: Rhipidocladum racemiflorum; assembly: GCA_036346355.1. Lineage (NCBI taxonomy): Eukaryota > Viridiplantae > Streptophyta > Magnoliopsida > Poales > Poaceae > Rhipidocladum > Rhipidocladum racemiflorum. Next base: position 76,290,513 of record CM070579.1, read on the forward strand.
CAGTAGGTACAACTCACACCAAACATCTCTTCATTGGATAAACGAGGTCACCAAGACGCAACCAGTTCACCGCGTAGCTCTAGGTTTGACTGACATGAACAAGGAGTCGTCTCCAACAAGTACAGAACTACCACTACCGCAATCTACTTGTTTAACATACTACTGCCATGCTAAGCCTCCGATGGCATTTCACCCGAGCACTAACTAAACACGCACACACGCTTCAAAACAGGGAACTGGAGAAGAGAGACAGAGAGGGGAATTAGCACGTGAGTTGCCCTTGTACTTGGAGGGCCTCCGGCGAAGGGCGCAGGCGACGCCCCACGGCAAGGGGCGGAATGGGATGTGGTTCGCGGTGACGAACATGCAGGCCTTTGGAGCAGCGGAGAGGTGGCTGTCGTGCCGGGTCAATCCGGTACGGGCCCATCGAGCTTCGGGCCTGAACTGTGCCGGGCTACGACGGCCCATCATGCTCGTCGTGCCATGTTGTGCTGGCTCGGCTCACCTTCAGCGAGCCCAGACACGGTCCATTTGCGCTTCGTGCCTGCTTTGTGCCATGCCGACCCAGGACCGGCCCATGTGCACTATTGCGACGAGACAAAAAGAATCGAAACGCACGGAGCTGAGACAATGGACACAAATATTAAGAGGAAAAGAACTAAATCCTCGGCCACTCACTTTGCCCTGCGACCGTGATGGGCGAGATGAGGTAGCCATGGTGACTCTGGTGAGGCGGCATGTCCATGCGGACGAGCGACCACGGCAATGAGCTAACAAGTGATGACCACAGCGGCACAACAATGACTAGATTTGCTCCCCTGCCCCTCCACCTTCCCCTCTGCGCTCGGCCGAGTGCCGCGTGCGCTACCGCGGGCTCGGTCGCGTGCCACGTCGTGTGCCGCCCGGGGATGGGCTCACCGTGTCGCTCTCCTCGGTGGCGTGCCGACGTGCCCAGTCGGGCCGACGTGTCATGCCGGCACAGGCACGGCCCAAATGATCGTGCCGAGGCACGCCACTGCGTGCCCGCTTTCGGCCGTGCGGCCAGTGAGCAGTTGTCGCGTAAGACGGCTTGGCCCACCCCGTGTCGTGCCGAGTTTTGAGTCAGGTTGGGCCGCCGTGCCTCGGGTCGGGCCACCTGGGCACGGCCCAAATGCCCACCACTAGGAGACCACGGCGAGCGGCACCACCATCGCCATTTCGCGAGCTCTTCGAATATTTTGCTGTCCCCCTTCTTCAATTCTTCTTTACCCAAACCCTTCCCGTGACAAAATCCAAATGGGCTCAGCTACAAGATGACGCTCTTTGTTGGGCCTTTAGGCTCAATTTATCGGACCAAAGTAGGCCCGCTTAAATTAGGCCCGTGTACATTTACTTATGCCATAAGTGGGCCCGCTCGATTTGCACTCCCTCGTGTGGTTGTAAGTTGTAACTACAAAGACACTATTATGCACTTCGCCCTATCTTCGCTAAAAAGTTCCCAGCAATGTTCCATGCTTGCATTTTAGTTCGAACTTTTCCGAAATGATCCTTAAAAACTACCACAGGGACATCGTTGGAAGATAACTACATGTTATGGTGTAAGTGTAGCATCTTGAGCACATGCATTGGGCCCTTTAAAAGCAGTCCCACATTGGGCCAACCCACAAACCACAACACTTCTTCACGGGCTATCCTGAGCTGACCCATCACCCACAGCTGGCCTGCCAACCTCCTTGACTCATGGGCCATACGGAGCCAGTCTGACCTAGCCAAGCTGCACAGGTGGTTACTAGTTGATTCCGAGTGAGAACTGAGAACCAACGCCTTCTATTATTCTTCAGGCCTGTTTAGAGAACTATGCTTTAGCTAGACTTTGGCTTTGGCCTCTCCAACACAGCTATGCTTCGATTGGCCCCTCCAAGTCACAGCCGAAATACCCCCAAAAGCCACAGCAGCTAGGGAGGTGTTTTGGCTGTGGCTTTAACCGCCTCCTCGTGTCCCTGCGTCGCTCGGCCTTCCTTCGTCCTCGATCGCTTGGCCTTCCTCCATCCCCGCTCCCTCCCTCCCTGCTTGATCAGCTTTGCCCCGCCTTTGAGCTCCACCAGTGTAACACCCCGGCATCTAGTATGCCCTGGATGTCACCAAACATGGTAGAAGCAACATCTAAATACCACAAATAAAGATAAATTACAGCAAGGGCGTAAATGCTTTAACCGAAATTTCGGCAGCACTTCCATTGTTTTTGCATTGTTTGAGGCAACAATAACATTGTCACATCATAAAAGCATAATAGATGACATCTAAAACAGCACTAGCAGGAGATAAAGTATCATTTCAAGCCCATAACATAAACTCCAATGTTCATAAACGAATATGGAGAGAACATTAAAACCAAGCACATACGATAGCCTAATCCAAGTTTAGCACATTACGATAATCATTACAACTACAAATGAGAGTGTGTAGTTGTCTAGGTGAATAAAGCTACATGAAGAAGTGCCGCTATTCCCCTTTCCCGCATGACGGTTTCATGGTACCTAAAAACAACATAAAACACAAGCGTGAGTTCATCACTCAGCAAAGTGTATTGCAATGGGATAGAATAACAACATTATTCAATAGCATCAATATCACATACCATAACACATCATCATAAGCATCTCATAGTTCATCTTCATAAACATCTCATAATCATTCTCATTCATGCAATGCAATGCACATGTCTCCTTGAAGCACATACCGGTATTGCCGAGTGCACACTCGTCGGTGTGCACCCTCTTTCCCCTTCCATCCCGTCCCGTAGATGGAGGGTGCCTACTCTTACTGACTCGCTCCCATACACAACCGTGGATGGGACTACGAGGTAGGTCTTTCGTGTTCATTACGTGTGAACATAGAGGCCCGCATCAGAATGGGTCGCCTCTGCCATCATGAATGCACATATGCCACATCATGTTATAATTTGCATAAAGGAAAACTCAATATAACAACATGATATAACTTGCATAAAGGAAAACTCAATATAACAACATGATATATCTTGCATAAAGGAAACTCCATATAACAACGGCATATCCTTAAACGAAACATGAATATCATAACTCATGCAAGGATCAACATGGCAAATAAGCACATCACATAGCATCATGGCACAACTACACATCTAGTTGACCGCTCAAAACCCCAAATCCATCCCAATACACTTGCCTTCACCCTCGTGAGACGGCATGGTGAGACGACGACGGCACTCCCGGGGTCACACCACCTGCGCAAAGGTTCAATACACTCAACCACATGCACACAAGACCACACAAGAACAATTAGTTAAACCGACTTCGCGATCTACTCCCAATACCCAAAAACAGAGAATCTGTCCAATCGGGACAGCAGCCTTCGGAAGACCATAACTAGGGCTTAGCGACTCCAAATCAGACAAACGAGTACATTTTCTCGAATATTAGGAAATTTCCTAGCTTTTCCTAAGTATTGGCGAAGACTGAATCGGCCTCTAAAATTATCTAATCTACAGATCAACACGATCTGTCCCAATCACGTCACAGATTTGAACACGTTCGATAAAACAGCCATAACTTTTAAACGGCTGATTGTAATTTCGCATTCTTGGTCTTCATTGAAAGGTTTTCGATTATCTACAACTTTCTCAATAGGCGACCGACCAAATTCCGACTCTAAGAACCCCAAAACCGTGACCGAAGTTGACTGTCCGGAGTTGGCCGAGGCTACTGCGCAAAACAGATCTACTAAACGAATCCATACCTCTAATTACAGCACCTAAACATGGATCTAAGCCATCAAAAACACCACTAGCATAGCACCTAATCCACCCCATGGATCTCCCATCACCATACCTTAGCCCGACGAACGACGAACCGACGAAAACTCCTCCCGGTCGCCCGATCTCCTTTCACGCGCCAATCCCGCTGAATCCTCTCGTCGCAGAGCTCCCCACTGGCGAGGACAATGGAGTGGAAGGGCGTGGCAGCAAGGGGTGGGGGAGGAACTCGCCTAGGGCCGGCTAGGGGTGGTGGGGAGGAAGGGGGTGGCGCAATGGGGGAGGGGAGGGTGCGGCTAGGAGGGGGATGGAAAGGGGAGGCGCACACACACACACAAGGGGGGCGGCGGCTAGGTGTGGGAGGGGAGGAGGGGGAAGGGGGGCGCACCAAAGCTAGGGTTGGCAGTTTGCTCCCCCAAATGGGCCAAAAAACCCTCCACCAACGGCCCAAAACATTACCCCAAAGCCCAAATTAGTTCCCCCAAGGCCCAAAATCCCCTAGAAAAGCCGAAACACCCGGAAACGGCTAAAAAACATGATACAAAAATCATACCATAAGGCCGTAATCAAAAATGTCTAAATCAATCATTCTGTAGTGTCACACATCTAAAATATCACATTTTATAATGTCACATTCTCTAATGTCACATTTTTTTTAAGATGCCACAACCGGCTGCCTCCCCACCTCCCTCCTCGCTCCACGCTGCCTGGTCACCTCCTCCTCGTCGCCTGGTCGACCGTCTCCTCCCCTTCGTCCCTGCTCGCTCCTCCTCCCTCCCTCCCCACTCAGTCAGCTCCTAACGAGATCAAAATTTTCAAATCCAGACCCTCTATGTATTCTGCACTAATCCAGGATCATGCTAGTGCACACTGTCTCAACATATATGAATATCACAATCATACACAGCGAAAACATAATAAAAAACTCATTTATTAAATATAAACTTGTTAAATGACCTTGAAGTTAACCTTACACTTGTGAGGCCTTGATGGCTATAACTCAAAATAAATAAACAATAGCAGAACGAAGATCATCGGGGAATTCCATCAATATGCCACAGGCATCTGACAAGGTTCAACTCCTAGATATTTGCCTTCTCGTAGAACTCCTCCATCAAAGGTGTAAACTCATCCTCAACTTGTGATTTGGTTGTTTCAAGGGGGTGGTACATAAATCACTCAACAAGTTGTGCACAGAATGCAAGTCTATTAACTATATGCAAGGCTTATTCCAAATGAATGGCTGAATTATTTATTTTGCAATAAAGCAGTATTTACAAATGAATAACATGTACGTACTGTGAAGGTGCAAGTGAGTGTCTTCAGTGGAACGGCGAAGGGGCACTAGGCGAGGGGACTCGGGTTGTAGATGGTGGTTGGGTTATGGTCGGAAGACACCAGTGACATTGTTGAGATTTGAGAAGACCAAGGCTGATGAAGGCAAGAGCAAAGGGCATCAAACAAAGCAAGAGGAGGATAATAAAGGCTCCCATCTACTCGGATGCCCACTCACCAATGGTTACATGGTGGAAATGAATATCTAGTTCGTAGTGAACGATAGACCTGGGCATTGACTTGCGCTATTTTGGGCGAGCACGCAACCCGATAGGCATGTCACGAATGTATGTAGGCTGAGTTGACATGGCACGGATGATCTAGACATGTTGAGCATGAAAACTCATTCCGATGGGCGATACGGCACGAGAGCAGTTCGTTCATCAAAAAACTATGTCAGCTCAGCCTAGTAATTCCTTTTGGCCTCCTATCGACGGCTGCAATGGCATCCACCATCGCTCCTCCTTGATGATGGAGGAGGAGGTGATGACCCACCTCATTGTCTCCACTCAATCGACCACCTCTAAAGCCTCCACTGCTAGACCCACTCCCACCACCTCACCATCTATCCCTAGGAGTGGTGCAATTGTCCCTAAGCACAACGCTAGCAGATTTGGCCATCTTGAGGCGTGGTGCTACCAGATCTGGCCATCCCCAGGTGCGGCATCACCAGATCTGGTCATCCCTCGGCAATGGTGGCAGGTCAACATGGTGACGTCGACCGCACAGCGTGACATAGCTAGATCTGGCCATCCCTCGATGATGATGGAAGATCAAAAAGACGACGATAGCCACATGGCAAGGCACCACCGTTTTGCCATCCCTCGATAATGACGCCCACATGCCCTAGGTGACCACCACCCACTTGCTCCCTCTAACCATTGCTATCGCCACCCACCCTGCTATAGTGTGAAAGGGTCGTTCCTAGGCCAGCAAGGCATGAAGGGAGCTTGGTGTGCCATGGGCTGTGCCCAGGCTCATATGAGGTAAGGTGGGTTGTGCCAGCACAGCATGGCAGTTTGGTCGTGCTAGGCCACCATGGCACGGTCCTAGCCCACGGCCAATCAGGCCCGTGCCATGCTAATCTAGCACGACCAATGCCCCAGTCTAGTGAACGATGGGTTCTGGCAAAGTCGCTCGTGCCGCCGGTGAAGGTCAGAGGAGAGATGTGTTGGTTGGGCTAATTTGGCTAGGCTGGCTGAAAGAATAGACAATGATGCAAATCAATCTATGTTGGGCCAGGTGGCTGGAAAGAACTGTGAACTCATGCAAACCTGAGGATAAGTCAAGATAATTCATACAAATCTTTACTCTTTACTACTTCAAAAGAAGCTAGTGGTGATGGTTCATCTGCCCCCTATTCACCCCATTGACGTCAACCCGCATGGGATCAAGATCGGATGGTCCAGATGGCATGGGAGCCCTTAAAGCAAACCCTAATTACCAAGACATCCCCTCTCGTTCATCTCCCTTGAGCCCCTTGCTAACCCTTTCCTCTCCCCCTCCACTCCCCCGCTCTTGATCTTGGCACAATTAGGTCAAAACTATGGAGCAATAAGTCTTCTCTTTGATATACTTACTGCTCAACTACTAGAGACATGTTTCCTCAAGTCATCACAAAATGTGATGTGATACAATAGGAGCTAAAGGAAGAATAACGTGTGTAACATAGTCCGTGTTGGAAAACATTATCAACTCTACCTCATAAGCAAATCCTGAACTCTCAAAGGTGCAGAGCATGAATCGAATCCAGACATGCAAACTCCATTTGAATCTCCAACAACATTAATTTCATATTGTTGATGGGTATACCAGTAGAAAATATCCAAAAATCCGGACAAATATTTCTCAGCATACTAAAAAATATCTTAAAACATGAAATTGGATCTAACATAGTAGCTGTAACAAACTATTCTGACAAAACATCAAATAACAACCATAGATGTTGCATATCAAGCTAGATAAACCAAGGCTAAGCCAATAAGTTAACAACTAAAATAATGTATCAACCGAAGTGAGATATCAGAACATAAGATGTCAAGTGAATGATACAACAAAAGAGTCAAAACTCTAGAAAATAACTACTAATATATATGGTGAGTTCCTGATATCCATAGATAAACAAAATGTCTAAAAGTTTGGTATTGTTTTCTCAAATGAAGCTATGAAATAAATAGGTGGTTCCATTTGACTTGATGGCAAGCTCTCCACATTGCATCAACATATTCATCATGCGTCAGGATGACCTAAAAAAGAGAGAGGGAAAAGTGTGATATACCCATCCATTATGCGGTGAAGTCCCTCAAATGAACAGTTAATAGTAGGTTAATTTTAGCTTGTAACAATTTTCAGTACTTATCCAATTTAGTAATTATACAATTCCATGTACATATATGATACCAATTCAATCCAAGTTCAGTTTCTATTGCATTCAAGATGAAGAATATGAGTATATTATTCTAGAAACTCAATAGGTGGTTTAATTTTAAGTAATTAGACAATGGAATCATAAATAATTTTCTTAACAAAATATTGAAATGGAATGGAGGATACACTGCTAATCATAATTCATAAGGTTACTTTACATTACTAACATAATCAAAGCAAGACAAATAAATGGAGGCATGGTATGCATGTTGTTCCTTCAGTTCTTCCATCTTGGCTAGTCGATAAAAAAGATCAAGGTTCTATGTATAGATACAATAAATGCTAAATAACAAAATGATGAAAAAAAATGTGCTTACTAGACTCATTTCCAAGTGAATAAATGGTATCTGCTTTGCAACTCTTGGCATCAGATCCTATACAATATAGTGCCAAGTATATATCACAATGTCAACCAAGAAAATATAAATGTGAATTTATTCTATTAAATAAAATAATAGCCTCATGTTTTAAAGAAACTAGTAATAGGAACAAATATGAAGTTAAATTGTACTACCAAGACAACTAGTTATGGTATTAAAAGACCTTTTACAAATATGAGATGGTACATAACCTTTGCGACTCCATCCATTTAAATTATATAACCTCCGCAAAAGAAATAGTTGGAGGTATTGTTTTTAGAAGAAAATAGGAAAATCAGTATTAATCAATTATAACAAAATTTAGGAATACAAGAATAACATGAAAAATACTTGTCTATTACATATATTCCCAACAAAGGATCAAAACTACACAAGAACTTTAACATTGTGCGAGTACTAAAGGAATATGTTAGCATGCGAATGTCAACACGAGGAAATCATGGATGTAGAAATAGAATAGTCACTGATAGGCAGACTCCACATAATAATGGCATGTATTTTAAGGTCTTTCGTATTTTAGATATCAATCCAAGTCAATAGACTATTTAGGTATTTTGATTACAAATTTGTAATAGAATGCACTAGAATTTAATTTGTTGTTGTTGTCATCAGATTCTACACAATATAGTGCCCAACGTACATCATACGGTCAATTGAGGGAATACAACAACAAAGTTGTTCTTTGAAATAAAAGGATAGCACCATGTTTCCTAAAGATTCAACAACTAAGGGAAAAATGCAAGTAAAAAATGAAAATACATGATACATGTAACACAACTAGTGGCATTATTTGAAGAGAGATTTGCAAAAATATGATATGGTGCATAAACTAAGCCATGGAATCCATTTCAAATGAATAACATGTGAAATCCAATTAATCATGATTAATTTTTTGAAAAGTAATTAGCCTCAATTAATGAAGGAAGAGTAGTACTACAAGTACTAAAAAAATGAAACTTACAAGAACTTATCGAAACAAAACCAAAGGCCTTAAAAAAATTAAATGAAGGGATCCATGACTAATCGTAAGGTGATTTTAAACTACTGATGTGCTCAAGGCATAGCCAATAAGCTAAAAAAAACATGGTGTAATAAGTATACAAACTCTCAAATCATTATGATAAGTAAGCAATTATTTTATTTTATATCATTTTTCAAATCTAGAACCCACAAAGAGTATATCTACCAGGCTTATACCGTTCCATTGCTTTATTTTATAATGACTTACTATTTATTTTCCTTCACAATGATAAGTAACAGTACGAGTGTTTTAGTAATTGATGAGCACATGCCTACCCTAAGGCAGGAGCTTTGGGTGACCTACGATGAATGCACAATGCCATCTTCACCTTGGGCTTGAGCAATTCAGCTTGGATGGGCACATTGGCAAGGCAACAATAAACAATCCTCCAAGAAAGACCAGAACAACACATTGTATATTGTATATTTACTGGAGTATATTTAGACTATAAGTTTGACCTAGCAATGAGGAACAAATGTGCTTACCTGGCTCATTTGCAAGACATTCAATTGAGGGTGCAGTAGTATCTAATTTTCCATTCTTGTCATCAGATCCTACATAGTATAGAGAAGTATGTATCATATGGTATACTAAGATGATGCAACTATATAGTCATTTTTTAAGGTTGAAGGTAACCCTTCCTAAAGGAAACTATAATAGGGGTTAATACTGAGTAAAAAGACATATTACTTTTTTCTAGATAAAAAAGGTATGGTGTTCTAGATAAAAAAGGTAAGGGGCTAGCAAGAAACTAACTAAAGAATTAAACAATTGTTTTGTAACTGTGAGGCATTACATATCCTATGCCATGCTATCCATTCCAAACAATAACCTACGCAATCTAATTAGTCTCAATTATTATTTGAAAATAAATTAGCTCCAATTTATCCTAAAAGAAGACAATTATATTTATACTATAGCTCAATATATACGATAGAATTTGATTAACACTCATGATAAGAGACATCTTGACTATAACAAATCTTATTTTTCAAACATGAATAAAAATGGAAATTTCCTGAAAGTACCATTAATGCAAGTCTTGGGCATATCCATCTCAGAGTCTGACTCTGAATCAACAAGAATAACAGGATACTCGCGTGACCCACACTTGGGATCCTTGTATAGAGATTTTGGATTGAAATGTGATCTTGTGCGGCCTGCTATTCCCTTCTTCACAGTGTGATCTAAGTTTATGAGAATTGGCATTCCCTCAAACTTTCGCTTCTTGACAATTTGTGGGCACTCTTCTATTGTGCTTACTTCAGTAGTAGGCGGTGCATGTTCCTCTACCTCTTGGGCTTTCTCCTCATCCATTTCTTCAATATGGTTGTTGTATTTACTATCAACCACAATGCCCTCCTCTATTGGCACCTCACTTGTGGATTTCTGTGACATACTTTTTTGGTTTGTCAACTTGTAGAACAAAGAGCAAAGGGAAAAACTTCGATGTGGAAGATGTTGATAGGGTAAGCCAAGATGGGGGTTTATAGGAATGAGAGGGTGGCTTGTGACCATTGGGGAGAAAGGAAGAGGGAGTGTATCTTCCCGTAAAATCAGAAATATTCTCAAAGCAAATCTTTGGCATTAATTATTGACAAAGAATGAGGATGATCAAATCTTTATACACATTTTCTAGAAGTCGAGTCTCCTACTAACAAGACACTATTATGCACTTCACCCCTACATTCACTAAAAATTCCTAACGATGTTTCATGCTTGCATTTCAGTCCAAACTTTTTCCAGAACAATCCTTGAAAACTACTAGATGCGTACGAGCACTGCACAAGCTTACGACGCCGTGCAAAGGTGATTTTTCAAAACCCTTTTTTGGTAAAAAAAAAGGCATGGTCTGGGTCCGGACGCAATTCTCTTAAACTACGCAGCATTTTTGACTCAAACTTGAGGAAACATGAGTTTTTTTGGCAAAACAGGTGGTGGGAGGACTTAAACGCATTTTTGAAATTTTAGAAGGGGTATTTTAGGAAAGAACTAGTGGGGGACTTGAGCGGAATTTTTAGAGGGACCTAAACGCAATTTCTAAATTTCTAAAGGGCCTTTTTGCAAGAAAGCCTAAGAAGGACCAAAATGTAATTTAAAATTTTTCGACGGACCTCTCCACAAAATCGATGGCATGAGCCCACCTCAACACAAAGGCCCCTTACTACGCGGCCTGGCAAAAACAGTCATAAATATTGATGTTGCTGGATTCGGACTCCACACCTCTTGCATGGTAAGCTTGCCTCCACCTACTGACCAAGTGGCCGGTTAGGCTATGCTATGAATAAGCGCATGGATAAATATACTACTTATAACAAAGTTGGGAGGTTTCGCAAGCGGAGAGGGTGTCCACGTTGCGATCTGTGTGGAAAACACCCAGATGGATTCTGGTTTTGTGTTCGGGTCCACAAGCGCTCCCCTGGTTGCGTTTCGCCTGCGACCGGTGCCCCCGGTTCCTCACTCGACGCTTGCGGTTTCGTGGTGACCCTTCCACCGTTCACTGCATCTGGTCCCTTCCCCCTTCTCTGCCACCTGGCTCGCTGAGCTCTGTCCCTCTTCATCTACTCATCCTCCGGCCATGGTTGCGGCCGCCTTCCTCCTAGTGAGTCTCGATTTTGCATTTAGCTCCTATGCCTTGCTTGTGCGATGTGTGCTCCACCCCGCCAAGCTTCCACTACTCTCGTGGCCTACACCCTAGAGAGTCCTTGCTCTTTGGATCTCCTCCTACAAGACCATCCATGGCCGCAGCCGCTCTGGATCATCTTCGAGGTCTCCGGCACCATCCGCCTCCGCTCATGGAGTATAACCCCAGCTCTATTCTCCAATCCAAATGGTGCATCGAGCACTAACGAGGAAGGGCCAGCCTTCTTCCACAACGCGCCACCCCTCTGCGTCGGCGACCTCCCTCCCTTGGCCCCTTCCCTATCGCACCCTGCCACCTCAGAGCTGCTGCGGCCCTTGGATTCAATGCACATGGTCGGCGAGGCAGCCCTGCTATGGTACATAGCCTTATTATTCATCCATATATGCTGCCACAACGCTCTGACGGCTCCTACCAATAAACTCCGGTAAAGACACGCCTTCCAGTTCATTCTAGATCGTGTTTCTTGCTTTCTTTTTCCCCTCTGCTTTGGTGATTTATTCATGCTATTTGTGTTGTTAGTTTTGTTTAGATCTGAATAGAGCAGGGAGTCCTGGCTCAGGAAGGGTGAGAATAGGAGCAGTCACCAGTTTTTCCTTCAAGGTACGAAAACTGTGCTCACAAGCGGCAGTCCACTGGAATTTCACCCCCTTTTGAGTCAACTAAGATAATGGCTTGGCAATAATTGAGAAGTCTTGGATGAAACACCGGTAGTAACCAGCCAATCCAAGGAAACTGCGTACTTCCTTGATATTAGAAGGTCTCTCCTAGTCCGCAACTGTAGAGATCTTTCTAGGATCAACAGAAATGCCTTCCTGGTTGATAATATGACCAAGGAAACCCACTTCTGAAATCCAAAGCTCACATTTCTTTAACTTGGCAAAGAATTGATGCTCCCTCAATGTACAAAGCACAAACCTCAGATGATGTGCATGCTCATCCTCTGATTTGGAATATATGAGTATATCATCGATGAACACTACCATGAAATCATCGAGATACTCATGAAGCAAGTTGTTCATCGTCTCCATAGAAATAACAGGGGCATTGGTTAGTCCAAAATACATAACCTTGAATTCATAATGCCCATACCTAGTGGAGAAAGCTGCCTTCTCAATCTCTTGTTCCCTTACACGAATTTGATTATACCCCGATTGAAGATCAATCTTGGAGAACACCTTTGCTCCCTTTAATTGGTCAAACAAGTTTTCAATGTGAGGCAGAGGGTATTTGTTCTTTATGGTCATTAAATTAAGAGCGCGATAGTCAATGCACATGCGCCAACCCCCATCCTTCTTGGCAACAAAAAGGACAGGCGCTCCCCAAGGTGACACACTACGCTGAATCAAGCCCTTGGATAACAGGTCATCTAATTGCTTCTTCAACTCATCCTGGAAAGGGCGAGCCAATCGGTAGGGAGACATAGAGATAGGCCGAGTGCCTGGGACAAGATCAATCTAGAATTCAACATCCCTCTTAGGTGGCAAACCGGGCAACTCATCCGGGAATACATCAACGAACTCCTTCACCACAGGGATCTGCTCAATGATTACCGAAGTACTTGGCTTTTCTGACATAGCCAAAAGTACTCCTAATTTCAACATACGACGGCTAGGAAACAAACTAGTTAATACAAAGAGAGAGCTTGATGGAACACCACCCTGGAAGACCAATTCCACTCCCAACGGAGCCTGCAAGGTAACTGTCTTCCAGTAACAACATATTTTGGCACGGTATTGATGTAGCCAATCCATACCCAAGATGACATCAAACGGGGCCACTTGAATAACCATCAGGTTAGCATAGAAATCTTTATCATCAATGGTGATAGCGCAACCCGGGCATTCCATTGAACTCGAAATAAGCCCACCCGAGGAAGTAACCATCACAAACTTAGCAATACACTGCATCCCCAACTTAGCCCTTCTAGCAAAATCGAACGACACAAAAGAGTAGGATGCTCCTGAATCAAAGAGAACAAAAGCATCAGCTGAACCCACAAGTAAGATACATGTTACCACATCTGGACGCCCGGCCGACTCAGCAGTCGGCAAGGCATAAACTCCTGGTGGCGCCAGGGCAGCAGAAACTCCGACACCCTGCTGGGGTGGCACCGGAGTTGGAGGCGGTGCAGCAACCAGTGGAGGAGCCGATGGCTGAGGATGTCAGGAAGCTGAAGGTGGCGCTCACACTGAAGGCTGCGAAAGAACAGGAGCTGCAGCTAACACCTAGATTGACCCCTGGGATGAGGCAGTCTGAGTCGGAGTAGATGGCACCAGCTCCCACTTGATGATGCTATTGAGATTGGACCAGCACACTCATCCCATATGCCCAGGATGACCACAATGGTGGCACTCCCCTACCCATGCACACTCCGCAGCGTGATGCTCAGCACCACACTTGAAACACATCAAGCCCTGCCCCGGGATAGGGCGGGAGGCCACCCGTGGGGAGGAAAGGAAGACGACCGAAGCTGCTTTGCCTTGGTCCTTGAGGAATAAGCTTGTCCCCCCTTGAACTTCGTGGAAATAGGTCACTGGAAAGACCTACCTACTCCACCAAAACTCCTTTTCTGGCTGTCACCAGCAGCCACAGGAGCTCCCGAACCACCAGAGTTGAGCTTTTCCTTGGAAAGCTCCAATTCAAAATCCATGCCCTTAGCCTGATCCACCACGGAGGCAAAGTCACGGGGAACCATGGCCCCCATGACCACTCTGAACTCTTGGTTGAGGCCCCTACAGAACCTCCGAGTTTTCTCTCGATCATCAGTCGCCATTGTTGGTATGAAGCGGATGATATTATTGAACTCCACCTCATACTCCGCCACCAACCTCTTGCCTTGAGAGAGGGTGGATAAAGAGTGCTCCATCCTCTCAAGGAATGACTCCGGTAGAACTTTGCCCGAAAGTGGTGGACAAAATCCTCCCAAGTGATCGGTCTCAAAGTGGGGGCCCTCGCGGCAAGAACCCCCTCCAACCAGATATCCGCCTGGCCCTTCAACTGAAAGGCCACAAAACGAGCCTTCTAGAGGGAAGTCATCTCCAGGACACCGAATTGCCTCTCCATGTAGCGCAGCCAGTCCGCTGCCTGGACTGGCATACCCGCACCATCAAAGGTGTCGAGTCGGAGAGTCATCCACTCCCATAGACTCATCCTAGAGTCCGGTGCATCCGAAACAATGGCAGGAACCGCTGCAGGTGGAGGCATAGCCGTAGGAGCTGCCTGAACCTGCTGGCGCAGCTCCTGAACCTCCCTTTGCAGCGCTTGCAATAATGCCGCAGTCACGGCATCTACCCTTTCTCCAACTTGCCCAACTGGGGCACTAAGATGGACTGACTAATGGGCATTGAGCGAGCCGCTCCCTTCGGCGACCGACTCAACATCCGCACGAGATGGGTGACTCCCACCTCGGCTACAGCCACCACGGCCACCGCGACCACGTCCCCTACCCCTTGGCATAGCTACAACAACCACACAACACAACATCACCTCAAGCCTCTAAACAACAATAACAATAAGCTAGCAACTTCATTTAACTATATCATAAAGCAAGTAGAGCATTTAAGCACGATGCAATGAATTACCATACCCTTCCTACTGTGCTCCAATGTGTGTCAAAATTTTAATTACTTATTCATCCTATGTCAAGTTTTAAAGTTGTTTACCTAAGACAAAATTTTAATGAGTATTTGTACCTAGGCCATGTTTATAGATTATCCCAAGTCAAAGTTTTAGATTACTCTAGAGTAATTTAATAGTTTCATAGACCACAGACCTAATGTCCGCTCTGATACCAAACTGTAACACACCGGCACTCCACGTGCCCCGAATGTTACACCCTCAAGCAATAAGCATCACAAAACACTAAAGAATAAAAGCAAAACAAGATAAACATGCTAATAGGTTGCCGAACTTATTAAAAACTTCGGCAGCACCTTCCCTAAAGACATGGACATCCACTCAGCAGACAAGAGAGAATATTCAATCTAATAACAACAACAAAAATAGGTCATGGCATTCATTAACCATCATGACCAACTAAGCACATACATGGGGTCATGGTATCAATTAACCATTATGACCAACTAAACACAAACAAAGGGGTCATGCTATCAATTAACCATCATGACCATCTAAACACATACAAAGGGGTCATGGTATCAATTAACCATCATGACCATCTAAACACATACAAGGGTCATGGTATCAATTAACCATCATGACCAACTAAGCATATTAACATGGAAGAGCAACAATATGCAAAAGATAACTAGGGTGCAATAAAAAAGGAACTACAAGCATAGACACCACATAACCATTAACTTAGGGGGTAAAACAACATGCCAACCACTACTTACAAGCGAACTACTCAAAAACAAGTTTTCCACCACTAACACCATAACCAAAAGTAGAGATACTGCACTATTCTAACTATGTTAAGCCATTGTGAGTGAAGTGCTAGCCCGTCTCCCAAAATGCCGTTCTCAAGGTACCTAAAATAGAAACATCAAAGCACAAGCGTGAGTTCATCACTTAGCAAAGTGTAATGTGTCAGTTAAACAAGATGTAATCAGGTAATATGCATACTTACACCAAAACTTGTAACTATACAAGGAAAAGAACACATCTACTCATCCATGCAAATCATCATCTGGATTTCTTTCTCCATATGATGCAACATGTATGCTTATGAATGCAACTTTCTTTAGCTCATACCGGTATTGCCGAGTGCACACCCATCGATGTGCACTCTCACGTTCCCTTCCATCCTGTGGAGGGTGCCTACTCTTACTGTTTCGCTCCCATACAACCGGGTGTATGGGACTACGAGGTAGGACTTTCGTGTTCACTACGTGTGAACACAGAGGCTCGCATCAACATGGGTCGCCTCTTCCATTATGAATGCAAATATGAAATTAACATGAATACAATTGCAAACTTCATTCATTTTTACCACTAGCATAGCCATAACCAATATATAAAAGTATTAACTAATCCTCATTATCCATATATGATCCTTCATACTAGCCTAACAAAATCATAAACCATGGCAAGACATCACATAATTTCTATAAAATAGTTTAAACCACAACAATGAGCAATTGAGTTGACACACTACACCTGCCTCAACCGCAAGGCGTGGGTGGCATGAGAAAGAAGCCACACCCGAAGTTGCTCCACCTGAAAATGAACAACATTTACAAACACACACTCAAAATCTATACAAGTTACAGCTTCATAACCTGCAACTATGCCCTAACCCAAAAAAGTCCAAATGCAACCCCTAATTTGGAATTCGAGACAGCAAGCGATCAAAAGAGCGTAACTTCTAATTGGCTAAACCAAAAATTGAGTTCTTGGACTCTAAATAACCACAAGAGGCTAATCTACAATTACCCCACACCCCTTCAAACAGGGGATGCCTCAAAGGTCCCCAAATCACCACCTAAAACTCAGCAATATTCTCTGAACTTCCAGCAGGAACTCATTTCGGGATAGCAACTTCAACATGGCATAACTTTTGATTCTGGAACCCAAATTAAACAAACAAGCATATTTTATTAATCTACAAGAAATTTCTTAGCTTTCTCTAGAAAAACAGAAAAGCTAAATCGGCATGCAGCTAGCTCAAATCTTCAGTTGAACATCTCAGCTTCCACTGTCCACACAAACTGGATAGTCCACACTAAAAATGGCATAACTTTTAATTGGTTCAATGGATTTTAGTGTTATTGAGCTATAAAGAAACATGAGAACACGAGCTACAATATTCTCTATAGCCAAAGATCCATGAGACTACTCTAACTACCTCAAAATGGCACTACAAAAACAGGCAGAATACTGCCCAAAAATATATCACAGTTTCCCTCCATCTAAAACTAGTTACCCTCCAAAAATTTCAATCGTAAGACTCTCTCCAAGGATGACCTCTAAAATGGCCTTTTTGGATATTTGAAGGTCTATTTAGACATGTAGTCATCCCAATGGAGTGTGCTATGTGCGCCTCTATTGAAGAGGCCGGAGGGGTTCATCCCTATATGGAGAGGCCGTCCTCGCGTGTGCTATGTGTGGAGGAGAGTGCAGGCCATGGTTGGAAATAGACCCAATATAAAGGCCTAAATTAAATGCAGGTTGCACTATTCAAGGCTCATAGAGGCCTGGATTTCCAGGTCATCCTTGGGTTCAGCCTAAAAACCCAAACCAACCAGTCTAGGACCTCTGTAGCTGAGCACACAAGAAAATATCCAAGGGTTAGCTCCACTCACCAAGAGGGGAAGAGCAAGGGGAGGAGGTCAACCGGCTAGGAGGAAGAGCTGGCGCCGCCGGCTTGGGGAGGGCGCTGAGGGCGCTGGCTAGGGCAGGGAGCTAGGGAGGAGGAGGTCCAGGGAGGAGGATGACCATCTACTGCTGCAACTGCTGGTTCGAAATGGGAGGTGGAGAAACCGAAGCTTGCTTTGAGGTTGCAGCCAAAGGCTGGTTCAGTTTGGGGTGGAGTTGGTGGAGTCGGCTTGGGAAAGAAAAAGGATTAGGTGGGGGAGAACTTTCCAATTTGCAGGCAAGTCCACCAAACACCTGGATTAGGTATTCAAAACTCAGAGGAAATCTCACAGCATTACACAAACAATATGATAGTGGTATAGAAAGCACATCAAATGATTTCTATATTCAGATGTGTGTAGGCTTGCCACTGCTAGATT
Organism: Rhipidocladum racemiflorum; assembly: GCA_036346355.1. Taxonomy (NCBI): domain Eukaryota; kingdom Viridiplantae; phylum Streptophyta; class Magnoliopsida; order Poales; family Poaceae; genus Rhipidocladum; species Rhipidocladum racemiflorum. Next base: position 76,308,787 of record CM070579.1, read on the forward strand.
AGGATACGTTGGGCAGTAGGTTTGGAAGTGTTTTCTATCTCTATGAGTAGTTTAGTAATTCCTTGGTCTTTGTTTAACCTTTAGAAATTACCTTGAATTCTATCCGGTTACATGTGTTACTGAGATTGCTTCGTTTACTATTGTATTGAATGTTGAGTACATTCACAAATGGAAAACCAAACCATTCCTGTATTTTAGGTTATGGTAATTGTGCATGTTAGCAGCAACTACCAATGGCGTACAAGATGAAAGGATTCTTCAAAGGCTTCAAGGTTATGTCTCAAAAGTTTGGTATGTGATTATCGTGTCTGAATTTTGATCGCGTCAAACAAAGGTTGCAGGCTTAAAAATTGAGTTCAGCTGTCCATTGCTCTAACCTATTCTTCCTTATGCACACCATGCTTGCAGTGGTTAAGAAGCATCAGATGGAGATTGGTCATCCAACAAATGTGAAGCGTGTCGCGCATATCGGTTGGGACAACCCGACAGGGAGTGTTGCTTTCCCAACTAGGTAGATATATAACAAAATTCAGAATAATACCGTATTTTTCTTTTGATCCATTGCCTGATTACTTGCATTCATCCTAATTTGTTAGGAGGCTCGGTTATCTTGATTTTCTTTTTTCCCCGAAGTACGTGAAGGGGTTACCGAACTTTTCATCACTGAGCAATTTCGGACTATCAACAAGAACCTCCTGGACTTCTCGAGGTATTTTTACCACATCCCCTATTCTTCAGTCCCTACAGTGGTGCACATGTTTAGTCCAATTCCTTCTATTTTCTCAGGAAATTATGTATTGTTTTACTCATAGTACCATGTATGTATGGGCCTATGGGCAAGAAAACTTGTTGTTTTTTATTCTGGGGATGTGCTTGTGTTGCCATGTTTAGCAATTTTCTGTTGTTTTATCAATTATTGATATCGTATCAGAGTTTCCTGAGTATGTTACTAAACAATTCTATCTTCATTAGCAACAAAGATTTATGTTACTGATGTGGAGTAGGTACTGCTAGATGTGATACTGCTTGCATAGAACATAACTAATTAACCGTATGAAAGTACATGTTGTGTTGGTAAATTTATTGCCATTTTAGGAGTGATATGATGCAACTTGCCATGTTTTCACCTTAATTTGGACATACCTAACTGACAAAGAACACGTATGCATGGGAGATTGTTATACAAGATTTGTGATCATTTAACCTGATTTTTCATTTTTTTTTTTTGGAGAGCAACATAATATCAAACAATGTCTTAGTCTCAATTTATCAGAAAATGAGGAGAATAAACTTCTTTCATATTCATAGATAGTCTTAGCAAATGACTGAATAAGTGCAAATTTTTGTTTGAATGAATAGCAAAGTTAACGAGTAGCATCTTCAGCCTGCTTGTTAAATCTGTGCAAATGAGAGTACAGTACGTATGGCTAGTCCTACTAGGCACTACCATGGTGGATTCATTGTGTTACATTTATTTCTACTGAACATCGATTGAAATTGTATTGATATTGGTTAACAAGATACGCTATAACAAATTTATTATACCTGCCGGACTTTTGGTCAAAGACAGTTATGCATGTTTCCAATTGTGGAGCCAGATTATGGCCACACTAAACTCCATCTTGCAGAAGAAGGCTTGAAGGCAATTAAAAAGATCAACACTCCAATAGCTGCTGTCTCTGTATGTTCAAAATTAGTAGGGTTTTGATAAGTTTCATCCGGATGTTTTCTTTAGTAACTATCATCCAAATTCCTGATCATTGGATTTGCTTTCAGATCGATGCATACGCCCCCTTGAATTCGAGGTGGGTTGATCATACGGATGTGTGTTTTGATCGTACGGTCCAAAGTTTGGATGTTTTTTGTGACAAAAACATCCGGATGATGCCTATACACTCCCAATTAGTAATCCAAATGACCTGTAGTCCACATGAATTCATAATATTTTTTTCCCTGACTAATGCCAAGACATTGTCCTTACATGTTTATCCTAGCATAGACTGAGTGCTATGTCTATATGATTATCAAATTAGGTTTTCATTTGAATAGGTATGTGCATTTGATGGTTCTCATCATCCTATTGGTTTTTGTTAAATGAACTAAAACTGCTTTTATTCTAATGTGCATATATGAAGAAGTGCCTAAAGGAGATTGGGATAGGGTTAGTATTGTGTCGTATGCATATAATGAGGTCCTTTGGTCTGGATCAGACCAGGATTTAGTTCCTTTCTATACGGACATGCTATTGTTAAGTAGGTTAGCACTGTACCATCTGCGTATAATGAAGTTCTTTGGTCAGGACCAGACCAGGATTTAGTTCCTTTCTTTATGGACATGCTGTTGTTAAGTGATAGTACTCAATGTGTAAAAACGATACGAGTCAAAACTTGCATATGTACTTATGTACAATCGGCATTTGTTTTTTTGTTCCAAATACAACTACTCTTATATTGAAAAGAATATTCAAGACTATTTTTTATTGTTTATGTTTATTAGGCCCTTCCAAATGTATGACAATTCCTGAAACATAGATCCTCAAATAAATAGGCACACGACATTTTCTCTACAGTCCATTATATTAAGAGAGGTGCTCTATGCTCTTCCTTTTAAAAGTTGCACAACTATTAAAGCATGAATGAATGGTAGATGGTGATTACTTACCCCTTCGCTTGCTTCAAGATTTGTGCAACTTATACTAGAAGGAAAAGCATAGAAGCACCTCTCTTATATTAACTATGGTAGATTAGAGGTGGTCTTTATTACGCAATTTAATCATTCAACTTTTTTTTTCTTTCAGGATATTCTTACAAAAATTGGAGGCAAGTGCTGCTTTGGCATATTTTCCTTAGTAGTAGTTATGGTATTATGATCTTTCCACCTATTTTTTCTATTTTGTGAAAAGCTGCAGATGTCGGATACCAGACAGAATATCCTTGTAGCAACTATGGTTTTATGATCTTTTCGCCTTATTTTTTGTCTCTGCAAAACTGCTAATGTCAATTAGCTGTCAAAATTTTGGCGCCTGCATGGTTAACTACTTTCTCATCACATGTGTGACTGGATTAGTCATGTGCTTCCTTGAAATGCTCCTGTTAAGCTTTATTTTTGTTTAGCTTGTTGTTAACATCATATTAGCTAAAATATTTCCTGTACCATCATAATATTGCTTTGTTCTATGGCATATACACGGTTAAGGAGATAATGTACATAGGTCTACAGCATAAGCCGATCCATTGCCATCTTCCTCAGTATTTTGAGGTAATCATTTAGATTGTTCCAGCATCATCATTCATCTTTTCAGAGTTTCTTGCATCATGTTTGTTACATAAAAAATGAACTGGTGTTATGGTCATTGCTATCATTTCAGCTTTCCTGCAGTTTGAGCTGCGACTTACATATTTACATCGGTATTTTCCTACCATTATTGCACCTTCCTATTGTTCAGTCCTTGCCAGGAGGATCGAATAGAGCCATAGAGGCAATGTGGGGGTGTCGCCGTCCTCTTCTTCGCTACATACGTTTTCTTCCCCCTTGAGTGATGGTAATTAACCTTTCGGTCGCTGTTACATGCATATCTTTACTATTATAAAGCAACAGTTGGTGGCAGTGGTGAGTTCTACCCACGTCATTAATTGCCCTGCTTAATTGCCCTACTTAATTGCCCTGCTTAATTGCCGTACGCAAAAAACGAAGCGTTGCTTTAATTAGCCAGCTTTCGCAAGAAACGAAGCGTTAAAGATAGATGTTTGATATTGTGAAATAATTTTTTTTATTTTTTAATCTTTATTTTTCGTTATCAATTTTGTTTTTCGTAGCAATGCACGGGCATGTAACTAGTATACTACATATACTAAACTCTGGGGGTTCTGGCCATCTCCCCGCACTGCATCACCTCCGTGCGTCCGTGCCGTCCGATTGTGCTTCTGCGGTCCACATCGCCTCCCTCGGATGATAGGCTCATAAATATGTTGCATATGATATTTCACATTCTCGCACGTAGCTCAGATAACAAGGGGTGTTCGTCGTTTTTTTTCTGATTTAATTGAGCTATCAAATAATGTTCCAAAATTTTGAAACTTTTTAATAAGGATCCTTAGAGCATGCATAAGCTGCCATAAAAAATTCGGATCATGATCAAACTTGTGCCATTTTTAAAAATTTTGATTGTGATACTAATGAATTTAAAGCAACTTTACTGATTTAATAAAGCTATTAAATCATGTTGGAAAATTTTAAAACTTTTTGATAGGGATCTTGAGAGCATACCTAAACTATCATAAAAATTTTGGATCATGATCAAAATTGTTCGATTTTTAAAAATATTGAAAGCGTTTAAATTATGATTTTTTTTATTTTCCGAGGCCATCAAATGAATTAAATTTTTCAAACATTTTGAGAAGGGTTCTAAGAGCATACCTGAGCTACCATAAATTTTTTAGAACATGACAAACTTGTGCAATTTTTAAAAATACTAAAGCAATTAAAGCAACTTCACTGATTTAATTAAGCTATTACATCATATTTGAAATTTTTTAAATTTTTTGATAAGGACTCTAAGAGCATGCCTAAGTTACCATAAAAATTTCAAAGTATGTTCAAACTTATGTGATTTTTAAAAACTCTAACAATACTATTAATATATTTAAATTTCACCGTTTTTCTAGAAACTCACCCTCATGGGGCGTAGTGCCATGCATAGTATGTAACTTCATTTTTTTTTCCTTGTATGGTGCATGCCTATCAAGTAGCCTTAATTCTGCAGTGTGCCTTCCTCAAATCTTGATATTGCTTCAGGATTAGCCTATTTCCCAAAATATTTTTTTTTATATGTTCTCCTTCGATACATTACTATTTTAGTTTATTATCTCTTCTCATACGTTACTATATTATTCGTAAACGCTAAATTACACAACATGCTATCGCGTACATATTTCTAATATATATTCAATCTATTATGTTGGAAAGAATTGGAGCTCTCTCAAGCCATCCACCTCACCCCCCATGCCATTTTGCAAAAAAACCCTCTATGTTATTTAAATTACGAATAGGTCCCTGTAAATTACAAATAGATCCTTTGCGATTTTTTGTGAGTATAAAAAAAAAATTTCAAATTACGTTTAGGTCCCTGGTTCGTTACTTTACAGCAAAGCCCCCCGCTAAATACGAATCTCGAACGAGCCATTTTCTAATTTTTCATAATAGCGATTAGGTCCGAAAATATAACAAAGAGGTCCTCGGCCCTTACGTCCAGGTCCTTTCTCCGTTTTCCCTGAAAAAAATATTTTCGTCAATAAAAATATGTGTATATTTTCCCAACTCGATCTCTAATATTTTTTGAAACATGTATTATTACTCGGTGAACGCAGAGTGTTAAACTCGATAAAAGAAGGTTGACATCTCTAATATTTTTCGGAACATGCATGATCACCCTGTTAACACATAGAGTATTAAACTCGACAGAAGGAGGTTAGTCGGGTAATGATAAAGTGTTAACCAAATTCGTCAAAAGAAATATATGTCTAGGTTCTTTCTTCGTTTTTCCCGGGAAAAATATTTTTATCAACAGATATATGTGTACGGCTCTATTTCTAGATTTTTTTCTCACAACTCGATCTTTAATCTCTAGACTTTTTTCCAAACTCGATTTCTAATATTTTTTGAAATATGTATTATTACTCGATGAACGCATAGATTGTTAAACTCGACAAAAGAAGGTTGGCATCTCTAATATTTTTCGGAACATGTATTATTACCCGGTTAACGTATTGCGTTAAACTCGACAAAAGAAGGTTGACAGGTAATAATAAAGTGTTAACTAAATTCGTCAAAAGAAATATGTGTGCAACTCAATCTCTCTATTTTTTTGTAAATCGATTTCTGATATTTTCCGGAATAAGAAATATATGTATACGACTGTATCTCTGTAGTTTTTTTTGCAACTCGATCTATAATATTTTTCGAAAAATGTATTATTCACCGGTGAACATATAGAGTGTTAAAATCGCACCGAAAAAAAATATTTAGGTCCTCCTACAGTTTTTTTAGAAAAAAATAGATTAAATTTTACACGGTGCGACGCGCACATTCTAGCTAGTAGTTATTATCTTCCAGAGTAACGCGCGCAACCCCGCCACGCATCATCGCGAGGGGATGGGCACGTGAGATACGGGAAATTCTATGAAATGTACTCCCTCCGGTTTGGTAATACCTGTCGTTTTGAACATAGTGATGGTCAAACTTCCGAAACTTTGACTAACAATATATTTTTAAATATTTAAATTGGATACATAAAAATTATATATGTAGACTTGTCTCGAGAAGTACTTTCATAATATTATAATTTTATTGGGTTTTATAAATATATTATAATAAAAATTAGCGGTCAAAGTTGTGTTTTGAAGACCGTGTCGATGTCCAAAACGACAGATATTACCAGACCGGAGGGAGTAATATAAGTCCAATCACACGGACACTGTTGGAAGATAACTACTACATGTAAGTGTAGCATCCTGAGCCTGTACACTGGGCCCTCTAAAATTGTCCGCACGTTGGGCCGGCCCGTAACTACAGAACCTCTTGATGGGCCTGCCTGACGACCTCCTTGATTCCTGGGCACTTATGGCCCATCCTGAGCCGACCCATACCGGCCCGGCCTATCTGCACGGGTGGACACTCGCCCGTGCCGAGTGAGAACTGAGAACCGCAAGCTGCAACTGCGCCGCGTCGGACTCGGACTCGAGTCCAACTCCAACTCCAACTCCCTTCTATTCTTTCTCCTCCGCCTCCTCCCTCCCATATAAGCCACCCACCCCGATGGGGCTTTCCTCATCTCGCCGCCGGATTTGCCTCTCCGTTCGTGCGAGTCTTGCGTTCTGCTCCCCAGCTACCGAGTAGATACCGCTCCTCTCGCTCTTGCGTGCGGCGGCGGCGGCAGGTTGCCTCGGTTTTGGTGTGAGCCAGGGTTAGGCTTTCGGGTAGGGTGTGTTCGAGGGGAGGAAGGGGGAGATGGAGGAGGTGACGGAGGGGGTCAACAACCTGGCCATAACGGAGCCGCACAAGAAGAACCGGATCCAGGTCTCCAACACCAAGAAGCCGCTCTTCTTCTACGTCAACCTCGCCAAGGTGAGGATTTTTCTCTTCTTTTGCTGTTTCTTGTTGCTGTTTTGCTCTTAGATTTTTGCAGGGTTGTGTGGGCTCTTGAGCCAATACCGTGGATGCTGCTCGGTCCTTGTGACCGATTATTAGAAGAAGAAAAACTGTTGGTGCTTTGATCCGTTGTGGATTTTGGTCTAGAACCCTAAAAATGGGTGCTTTTTTTTATCTCTTCTATCAATCCGTTGTGGATTTTTGAGTTAGGATCTGCTTTGTTTTCTTTCTTCTGTGGATTTTGCGGTTGGGGACACCAAGGTGTATCTAGCGTTGTGGTGTTTGTTTGGGCATTACCTGAAGCTAATGTTGTTGTGGTGTTTTGCAGAGGTACATGCAGCTGCATGACGAGGTGGAGCTCTCGGCCCTCGGCATGGGTAAGCTCTTCTGCCCTTTAGGATGATATCACCTGTTGTTTTGGTACTGGTAATTAGCCATTGCTGTTGCGCTGCTGCAATGAAGCCGTCGTGCTCATGTTAATTTCCTGAATCTTGGAACTGTTCATACGTCTGCCTCGTGACTTAGTTTAGTTTGAGATTACCACAGCTGTCATCGATTGTTTGCAATGTCATGTTTGTTGACAGAATTTCAATGTTTGTTTGTTGGCGTTCATGGCAATTGTCCCATCTCATGGTCATAATTCCTTGTGTAAGTTCCTTGTGAAAGGTCAGCAGTAGAACCTACAATTTCAAATTCTGTAATGGCTAATGAGTAATGACCATAAACATGAATAACGGAAACTAACAAGATTGGGGCAGTGGTGTACCTTATCTGGGTCATCTTACTACTTGAGTCTTTTTAAGGCATTGGCTGTCTTAATTTCACATCTGAGATACCATATTATTATATTTATATTCAAGTGCAGCTGCCGATTGCCATGGTTAATTTTTTTTAACAAGTTTGTATGCATTGCTTTTTAAGCTGTGGTTTTGTTCTGCTCTTGTCAATCAGAATTCTGAGAATTTCGTGGCCAAATTTACATTCATGTTAAACATCATAACATTGATTCATGACTCAGCTAACCATGATAAGTAGCGGTATTGTAGGCTGGGCTAGTAGAAGTGGTGAGGTACCAGGGGGGAGATGAAAACTTCACATGCATGGAGAAAGTTGAATGATTAAACTCTTAATATCAATGGAAATCTGTTTTCCATTATTCCTAATGCGGGAGGACATTGTTATGAATCTGTATGCAAAGCCTTCTCATATACTTCAAAACGTTCCACTTGCTTGACGCCTGAGAATACGATTGTTTACGAATCTCCTCCATCCTAGTTTTCCTTTGCTCACTGGTTCTTCGTTTACGATGTTTTTAAAATGCTGAATCTCTTGTTTATTCAGCCATTGCCACTGTGGTGACTGTAGCCGAAATTCTGAAAAATAACGGCCTTGCTGTTGAAAAGAGTAAGAATCCTGTTGCCTTGCATTTCTGTAATTCATCTTTGCATTTATTTCCCTAATTATTCAATCATGATGGTTTGCAGAGATCATGACATCCACTGTTGATGTCAAAGACGATTCAAGGAGCCGACCTATGCAGAAGGCCAAGGTTAGATTTCTTCTCAATTCTCATGTACTGAAGTAGCATAGCAGTGTTTCGGAATTAGTAGGATAATGTTTTCTGATTCTTGTACTATTATCACGACCAGATTGAAATAGTGCTGTGCAAGACGGAGAACTTTGATGAGCTGATGGCAGCTGCTGCGGAGGAGAGGGAAGCCGCAGCCGCCGACGAGGGCGAAGAACAGAGCTAAATGAAGTGTTTTAAATTGGCAGTTGTAGTTTAATTTAGTACCCTGCTGCTAGGTTTTGTGTTTCATTCTCTTGGCCAACAAGAGACGCATATTTGGTGTAATCAATCAAAGAGCTGTGCTTATTTGATTCATTTTGAGTGGTAGCTTATGCCCATGGTATGTTGGTCCATTCGCTTTGTGTTACATTTGATTCGTTTTGAGTGGTTAACTTATGTTTGTGCCATATTGGTGACACCCTTCCGGCTGGTTTACCGAGTTTACGCTGTGCAAAGATACAGTTGCAGTCACGGATTCAAGTTCCGGATAATTTTAGTGGAAAATTCATGCAAGTAATCAACATTTAACAATATCTTTTATACACTCCCAGCCTCCAGGCATTGGTCAAAGTTCAAGTGATCAGGCGTCCGTTCTATTAAAATCCATGCAAAATAGTGTACCTGACAATTCAAATAAACCGAGATGAGGTGTTCAGAGGTAACAGAACTATCATAGAACCGGATAAGAGTGACAAAACTGCTTCCGCACTATCAAGTAAGAATATTGTATATGGATTTCAACTCACAAAACTTGATGATCTAGCAGATATCTCAAATATCTTGGGCCTAAATTTTTTATGAGTTTTTCAACCAGTTTCGTCCTCAACCAGTATCTTCTTGCAGGCCTCATAGCACATGAATGAGATCCCAGCCGCAGGCATCAGCTTGATGCAGCTCGGTCCAAGTCCCTTGTAAAGGCCACCGATCCCTTCCTTCTCCATTATGCAATAGAGAGCATGGAACACATTCTTGTAGACCTGCCTTCCTCCTACTGCTCCGACCTGCATTTGCTTGCGAGCCACCTCAAGGGGGAAGGTGGCGGTGCTCGAGACGGCACCTGCAGCCGAACCAATCAGGAGAGTTGCAATGTTGCTGATCTCCTCCCGCTTGAAGGTCTTTCTGTAGAGCTTCTTCAGAGTGTCGTAGGCGTAGTAATTGGTCGCAGCGTATGGCACCACTCCTATCAGACTCGGCGTCAGACCACGGTAAAGCTCTGAGGGTCCTTCCTCTCTTAGAATCTTGACAAAAGCATGGAGGAAGTTGGCATAGACATCTTTCTGCAGAAACAATTAAAGAGTGAGGTGAGGTGCACAGATAAACATCACCTGTCCAAGTTGTAAAGAAAAGAGTGAGGTGAGATTCACCTCTATAGTCAATCGGGTCTTGATCAATTCCAAAGGATATGCGCACAAGGTTGAGCTGACTCCAGCAAGCGCTCCAGCAATAAGCGATGGAGGGAAGGGGGTCTTAGGGGACTCATCGGCCTTTGGAGTCAAGAATTTCTTGGCTGTATCGAAAGCAAGTAGCTGCATTTGGACAAAAAGAGATCAGATATTTATCATAGTGTTCGATCACTCATTACAAATCCTAGGTCCTTCTAACATCCTGAAATTCATAAGCAGAAGAAAGAAATGGGCACAGAATCATACAACCAAAGCAGCGTAATGAGTATCTTTTCAGTATCGTAACAACCAAATATATTTCTTTATATTTGGTACCATAAAAATGAAGATCCAAGAAGCAAATCTGCTACTCCTCCGTTCATTTTTATAAGGCGGCGTATTTTGACTTTGCACAAGGATTAAAGTTGCATTGAAATTGAGAAAGGTATGAGAGAAAATAACTTAGATGCTCTCACTTAATTGTCTTGGAAGATACTGTGTGGGTAGTAATGAATAAATGCATATGATTGAGAGCGAATAAATAGAGGTATAGAAGGAAATGCCTCATTAAATCTACATGCAAGCTTTATATTTGTGAACAAGACCATTCAAAAAATAAGCTTTATAAAAGTGAACGGAGGGTGTACTTCACAAGTTTATTTTGAAGCTCCTCAATAGTTGAGAAGCAAAGATTCTATAGTAAGTTAGTAACATCTTTTTCATGTTTTGCCCAAGACTGCCATACTTGAATAGACAGGGAGCTCATAATATCAGAAGAAAAACAAGACACAAAATATAAGAAAGCAAACAGTTGCAATTCCATCAATCATTCATAGACCAGGCCACCAAGGTGTAAAACTAAACAACAACCATCTAAATAAGTTACAGGGTCCATAGTTTAAATTGTGAAAGAGTCTCAAGACCACTAGATAGCAATATTAGAGCATAGATTCTTGCAGATGATAGAATCATATCAAAGATGAAACATCACTTGTAACTAATTGGAGGAAAACATCAGCACACCAGTCAGGTGAACTAAAACTCCTTTCCAGAAAGTGCATTTACAAATTGCATATATCTACTTCACTGATAACAGACTGGGTGCTACATCAAATTTACTAGTCTACAATGTGGCGTTGTCTCATTATTGGTACATAAAATTTGCTGCTTCTTTTAGTGAAAAGGAAGTTGTTATAAGATAGTAGATAACATAACTCATCTTGTCCTAAGCATCCACCTACAACTAGCATCCAAGCGAAGCGTAGAAAAATGCTCTATTTGTTCAAAAATCAAAATTGAAAGTGAAGTCGAAACCCTAGTAAGTTGGTTAATCAGCAAAGAACCTCCATTAGCATCAGCAATACATCAACAAACAATGGTTGCATCGCATGATACATTTTAGCAACAGGATCTCTTGGACGTTGCAAAGTAATATAAACCGAAAGTAACAACTTACCTCAATCGCCTTGCTTGGGGCAACACGGATAACATTGACAACATTCCCACGGAACAGCCCTGTCCACCCCTCTGTCTTCATGATTGACTGGAACACCTCCGCCATTGACTCCCCGTTGCTCCCAACCATCAGATGAGTCCTAACTGTCTCCAGCGGTGCCACACAAGTCCTCGAGACAGCCCCCGCAATAGCTCCACTAACCAGCCGCCTCAAATGTGGGTTCCCAATCTTAATTTTCAGCTTCAGTCCGCGCTTCTTGGCCTTCTTCCTAGCCTTACCATCCACCTCCTCCTTGACAGGCTCAGCCATGGTACCAACATCTTGATACGCGACTGCTGAGGAGACATACTTTATGCAATGATCAGAAAATGGAATCTTGATTTCCTTCTCCCCAGGAGTGGGTGGCACTGCTGGAGCAGCCGTTGACACTCTGAGACCAACACTAGCAAACAGCCCGCCATAAGGGGAGGCAGAGCCTTGTAGGCTTAACGAGAAGTTCTTGTCTTCATACAAATCCCACGGAAACCGGAGCTCTGGGAGCGGGCTAGACCAGCCCTGCTTCTTCTCCACGGCCAGCACACCGTTCCTGCTCTTGGCCGTCATCGCCACCATCGTCGCCGCCATGGGTCAGAAAATGTTTTTGCCTCGATCAGCAGCGCGCAATGGGGTTGGGTGGCTGCACTGCATTGACGGTCACAACAAGGAGCACATTCTTAGCCACCCATCCCAAAAGTTGGATACCATGAATACATCCTATCCTCTCAATTACCAATTAGCACAATGGAAAGTGGTCAAAGTTGCAACTTTTGATAGACTAATTAAACATTTCCACTTCTTGACCATAAGCATGGAGCAGATTCGGTGAACCTAGATTCTCTAGAAGCCCCCAGATATCGCAAAAGGCAAAATTCTAAAAATTCATTTGGAGTAAAAACTATAATGCAATCAGATAAGAAGAAGACGACAAGAATAGAAGGCAATCAGTGACAACAAAGCGTCAAGATACGCTTTAAGAACTGAACGGCAACACCTGCAAAATATTTTTGACATCTTCCAACGACCACCACCCAAACAAAAGCGAGTCTTTCAACACGAAAAATCATCAAACCCTTTCCCAACGTTCCAAGAAACCACTCATCGCAGCGGCAGCGCGCGGGTAAGCAGGCGGTAGCGGAGGCGGCGCGTTGCGGCAAAGTAGGACAAGAAAAAAAATATACCTCAAGGTAGCAACCACAGAACCACTCTATAACCCAAAATAGACGGTGGTGTGTTCCTTCCCTCCTCTTCCCTTCTCTTCGCTGTCTCCCGCGCGGTGGTGGTGAGGCGGGTTGCTGGGGACCGGAGCCAAGGAGGGGGCGACGGGGCTGCTTCCTCGTCTTCTTCGTCCGCCCTCCTCGTGCTCGGGAGGGGCCTGCCGCCTTCCGTGAGGGAGAAACCCACCGTTTAGGATTCCAAGGGCTTTTTGGCCTCGTCTCGCCTGTGTCCACGTCCATTTACCACAGTGCCCCTCACCTGTGCTAGGCTGATAGGTCGCTAGTAGGGCTTGAAAAAAAAAAAAAAAAAAAAAAGTTCGTTTGTGAGGCTCTTAGCTAGATTCAAAATTGCTTCAATTATACTTGTTTTTTAATTAATCATTGAATGATTTGCCTTAAGGGGAATTAAACTATGTCAATTTCAAAAAAACTCGAAAAAACAATGATTTGGCTCGATTTTCACCCCCAGTCGCTAGCAGGGTAGACTTCATTAAAATTGGAGGGAGGCTCATCCTCAACTTCTCATCGATTGATCAATTCAAGTTTGAATTATTTTAGAACTCGCTTCACAGACATATACAATAAAACCATTTTAGCTAGTTTATAGTTTGTATATATTAGTTTTGGTCTGTACAAAAAAGTAAGAAAAGAGGAGAGAAAAAAAAAAGCTTACTCTTAGAGTAAGTACAATAGTAAAGCATGTTAGGATATAGATAGAATTCATGTTCAGGTATGGAATGATTATCTATTGGTGGATGAATATAAACTTATCTGTAAATTGGCTTTGCTATTTATTGGACACCCTTTTGTATAAAGAGAGAATATTTCCCCATACTTTTGTGTGCAGCTACTTTGTTTGTGCGTTCCTGTTGGTGTGTTGTTAATTGATGTGGATGAACGACTATATTTTACAACACGTTATCAGCACGATCATTCTACGCATAGCCGTTGGTGATCGTCTACCTGCATCGATCGACCCTGCATCGAGTTCATTCTACGACACGTGATCATCCTACCACAAGCCCTACATAAGTTCGAACTGCGTTCATCAATCACTCATGAGAAATCATACTAAATCCTGCAGATTAGTTTTATTGATTAGATTACTAGTTAATCTAATTTTCTTGCGAATTTACTGTTCATAATTAAAAAAAGAGAATTCCTCAACCCTGAAGGCCGTGCCCTGCCACCTCGGCCTCTTCGCGTGAGCCGCCGATGCCGGCACGCCTGCCGCTATGCGTCGCCTCGGCCTCTCTGCGCTAATCGCTGGAGCCTGCACGCCTGCCACCGCACGCTGCCTCGGCTTCCTCATGCGAACCACTAGAGCTCACACACCCACTGGCCACTGCCATGCATCGCCTCGACCTCCGGCCCACCCGTCGCGTGTGTGATCGCTTGGCTGGCCGCCGCGTCGTCGCCCCGAGGCTCACGCCACACCGCCGCCCATTGTCAGCCCACGGTCGCCCAGCCATCTTGCCATCCATGTGCATCGGTGAGGAGAAACAAGTGGCGGCTAGGGTTTGGAAAACCATAATCACTGGTTTTGTCTAAGCCCGATTGGGCCATACAGCCCAATGACCATGAGGCCCATTTGTTTTCATATTAGAAAAGGAAAATTTTACCTTTTTGCCCTTGGGATTTTTAGTTTTTTCAGAAATAATTAATTAATACTAGAAAATTGCTGTTAATACATGAAAATTAGATTTTTTCGGTTTTATGGACTTCCGTAAAATTTGGTAAATTAATATTTAGCACACATTGGAAGCTCCATACCCTGGGTTTATTTTCTAGCATTATTCCATGTTATTATGTTATGGAATTTTATTTTTTATCATTTAATTAATTATAAAAATTGATTAATTATTTAAACAAATACAAAAAAAATGCTAGAAAAATTTTGGAAAATTATATGACCCTGTGTTGGTGCCATGTTCTTTGAAATTATTTTTCTTAGCATTATCTCATTTTATTATGTGCTTGAATTTATTTTTTTGTTGTTAAGTAATTCTGAAAATTCCTTACAAATTAACAAAAAAATTAAAAATGCTAAAAAAAACTTTCTACAAAGTTTTATATAGCATATTATGATCTTCATGTCTTTGGATTAATTTTCTTAGCATTATTCCATGCTCAATTTATGTTAGAATTTACTTTTCTGTTATTCAGTAATGCTGAAATTGCTTAGAAATTAACAAAAAAATATGAAAAATGCTAGAAAAATTCTAAATTTTTTCTATAATTATCTACTGAATAGATATAGAACAAACTACTGATTCGATATCATGCATGCAATATAATATTTTACCAGTAGTAAAATTCAATATTGCTTGCATACACGTATGTTTAACATCACAAAAAGGGAGTTTCCTGAGCTTGCCCTAGATGTGAGAAATACCTCACTTGGGCAATAGATGCCAAAATCAACCTGATAGCTTGAGAACTTGGAGCTGCTACTACCCAGGCTAGAGCTGGTGCCCTTGTTGTTCCCGAACCAACAAAATGTGATGCTTTGCATTTTCTAAGGCATCATCTCCATCTGGACCTAAAGGCCAAATACTTGATGGAGGGGGACCCACTGGCATTGTGAAATTCCCTGAAGGAATGGTACAATCAGCAAAGATCCGTATTGTTGCCAGAGGCACAGCGCGAATGGACCCTCCTGCGCTTTCAGGACTTCAAAACTACGGCAGCATATAATTCTGCTATGCACAAACTTATCGCAAAATTAACATTTTGTAATCAGAAAGTTACTGATGCTGAGATGATCGGCAAAACATTGTGCACCTTCCAACCCCAACATGAGGATACTGCAACAACAACACTGTTATGCATAGTACCAAAAGTACTATGAGCTTATTTATGTTCTACTACAAGCAGAAAAATATAACGAACTCCTGATAAAGAATCATCATGCACTTTCTAATGGAAGTCAAGCATTGCCTAAAGTACATACCAACGCTCAGCAGGCTAGCAATAGCTGAGATCACAGAAAGGCCCAAATGCATAAGGGGGGAATGGAAGAATGACAGAAAACTTAAGGAAAAGGGCAAACCCCCAGTGGAAATGTAAAAAAAAGGTCTAGGAACCTTCCAGAAGCAAGGTCCAACCGATAAGACTACTAACCCTCCTCAGCCATGCTTTAGATGTGGGTTTGTCGGCCATTGGTCGTGCACTTGTCACACTCTAAATCATTTGGTGGAGCTTTACATAAAATCCACTGTGAGATTTCAAAAGAATCAAGAGAAAAAAAAAGAGGTTGAGATACCCTTCACAACTCAACCAGATGTTGGGCAAGAAGGTGAGAATAAGGACGACAACGTCCCTAATCCGACAGCTGAATATATAGGGAGTCTTCTCATATATGGAAAGTCACCCACGGATGAAGATGAACTTCTTGGCATCGAGCTCGAGGAATTCCAAAAGAATACCAATGTTTCACAGGAGAAGGAACATGATGTATATGGATACCTGTAGTAGTCTCCTTGTTACTCATTTCTTATTTTATCAGTTTAGTATTTATGTTCCTGCATGAACATTTGATCTACGCTCCAGTTGAGCGATTATCAATTATGAATCAATAGTGTCATTTCCCATAATATTTGCTTATTTATGCTATGCTTGTTCTATATTTTCAATATGTTCCTCTTGCAATAATTGAATTGATTGAATTTATTTCTTTAATATAAAACAATTATATAATCTAATGGCGAAGGAGGAAATCTATCTTGTAGACAGTTGCACTATAAATTCTATTCTTAGGGAGTTTAAATATTTTTAAACTTTAATTAAGAAAACTAAAAATATTATGACCATCGATGGAAGCGATGCACTCATAGTTGGCACTAGAAGAGCCATTGTAGTTCTTCCTATGGGCACTCATATAATAATTGAAAATGCCCTATTATACCATGAGTTCAGTCATACTATGTTAAGTTTTAAAGACAATCGCCTTAATGGTTTCCACATGGAGACTGACAATGAGAATGATACTGAATACTTTTTCATGACTAAGTTAAATGGGTGCAATAAACATGTGGTTGAAAAACTTCCTTCCTTCGCCTCCGGGTTATATTATACGTGTATAAAACATGAAGTTTATGTTGCAATAAGAACCATCATTAAAGACCCAGAAATATTAAAGATCTGGCATGATCGATTGGGTCGTCCTGAGTTGAATATGATGAGAAAAATAATTAATAATTCTGCAGGCCATAACATAAAAACTATAAACTTTTCTAAACCTGAAGATTTTGTATACCCTGCTTGTGTCAAAGAAAAGCTCATAGTTAGAGCTTCTTACCTAAAGGTTAGGGAGGAATCCCTGGATTTCCTGGAGAGAATTCAGGGTGATATTAGTGGACCTATTAAGTCCCTGTCGGGCCCCTTTAGATATTTCATTGTATTAATAGATGCTTCTACTAGATGATCTCATGTATGTCTCTTATCAACTAGGAACCATAC
The DNA here is from genome assembly GCA_036346355.1 of Rhipidocladum racemiflorum. NCBI lineage: Eukaryota > Viridiplantae > Streptophyta > Magnoliopsida > Poales > Poaceae > Rhipidocladum > Rhipidocladum racemiflorum. The sequence continues at coordinate 76,326,055 of CM070579.1, forward strand.
TTTTGCTAAATTAATTGCCCATATTATTAAGTTGAGAGCCTCCTTTTCAGAAGAAGGGATCAAGTTTATTCGAATGGACAATGCTGGTGAGTTTACCTTCAAAACATTTAATGATTATTGTATGACTCTGGGCATTAATATAGAGCATTTTGTACCACTCAAAATGGCCTTGCAGAGTCATTAATTAAAAGAATAAAACTTATTGCTAACCCACTTTTGCAGAATAGTAGGCTACCCACCAGCTGATGGGGCCACGCAATGCTGCACGATGCGGCATTAATTCAACTCAAACCAACTACATATCATGAAATTCCCCTTTGCAGATAGTGCGTGAGAAAGAACTAAGTATTTTACATCTGCATAAATGTGGCTGTGATGTATACGTGTCAATCTCTCCACCGCAGCGTACCACCATGGGCCCTCACTGGAAGTTGGAGAATCTATGTAAGTCATGAATCTCCGTCGATAATTAAATACATTGAGCCTATGACAATGGATCTGTATATGGCTTGGTACGCTGATCGTATTTTTTATGAGGACAATTTTCTAGCATTAGGGGGAGATAAGTACGACATGAAAGAATGCTGAGACATTAATTGAATGTCACAATCATTTAGTCCTTAGATTCACACACTAAAGAAACTGAACTTGAAGTTCAGAGGATAATAAAGCTGCAACAAATAGCTAATAATCTGCCATATGTCTTCACTGATCATAAGGGAGTGATAAAATCTCACATAGCTGCAGTAAATGCACCTAAAATAGTGGAAATACCCCTAAAGAGGGGAAAGCCTCCAGGTGCACGGGATACAATTTCGCGGAGACGTCCTTAGAAACAAAGGATCGATCAAATGAAATCACTACTTACCTTTGACAATGGAAGTAGCTCAACCTGATGTTGAGAAAATCCTTGAAGTGAGCCATCCTAGAGATGGTAATATCCCTGAAGTGACCCATCCTGAAGATGATAATCCCATCGTACATTTGCGCGCACAATCTAACACTGGAAAGTCGGAGCTAAAAGAAATAAATGAAGACTACAATTGTCGACATTTGTTTTGCCTTTAAAATTGCTAAAACTCTTGAACTAGATCCAGAACCAAAATCCATGGCAAAGTGCCAAAAGTGCTCAGATTCGATCAAATGGAAAGAAGCAATTAAGGTAGAATTGCGCTCGCTTAATAAGAGGAAAGTTCTTGGCCCTATTGATGGAACACTTCTTAAAGTGTTCCTTGTAGGATCAAAATGGGTTTTCATCCAAATGAGAAATGAAAACAACCAAGTGGTGAGATATAAAGCGAGGCTTATAGCACAAGGATTCACGTAGAGACCCGGCATCGATTACGATAAAACATATTCTCCTATAATGAATGGAATAACATTTTGATATTTAATATCATGGCAACAAGCTTAAATTTAACAGTGCGGTTGATGGATGCGGTGACCTCATATTTATATGGGTCGCTGGATACAGATATTTACATGAAAGTCCCTGAAGGAGTCAAAGTTCCGGATCCTAATAATCGCACCATGTATAGTGTCAAACTGCAGAGATCGCTATACGAATTAAAACAGTCAGGAGGAATGTGGTACAACAGACTTAGTAAATTCCTCCTAAAGAAGGGATATTCAAAATAATGATGATTGTCCTTGTTTGTTCATAAAGAAATTCCAGAGTGGATTCTGTATCACCTCAATATATGTCGATGATCTAAATAGCATTGGAACCACAATGGAGATAAAGCAAGCAAGTGTTTACGTCACAACAGAGTTTGAGATGAAATATTTGGGTAAAACCAAATTTTGTTTAGGCTTGCAGCTTGAGCATTTCTCATAAAGAATTTTTGCACACCATTCTGCCTATACCAAAAAGGTATTAGAAAGATTTAACATGGTAAATCTCATCCTTAAAAAACCCTCATAGATGTGAGATCCCTTGAAGTGGATGAAGATCCATTTAGACTAAGGATAGAAAATGACAAAGTCTTGGGACCTAAAGTTCCATACTTAAGTACTATTGGTGCACTTTTTTTATCTTGCGAATTGCACAAGGTTTGGTATTGCATTCACAGTAAAATTGCTAACAAGACACAATACAGTCCAAACTAGAAGATATTAGGCCAATGTCAAAACTTCACTCAGATACCTCCAAGGTACTTGAGATCTTGGTTTATTTTACTGGAAGAACCAAGACTTAAATATAGTGGGATATACAGATGCTGACTATCTGTCTGATCCCTATTTTGCCAAATCTCATACTGGTTTCGTGTTCCTCTGCGGTGATATAACCGTTTCTTGGCGGTCTTTTAAGCAGACCTTGGTAGCTACTTCTACCAACGACTCAAAGATTATAGCTTATATGAAGCCTCACGTGAGTGTGTTTGACTGAGACATGTAATTAACCATATATAGAAGTCATGTGGCCTTAATACTGTCGATACCCCACCATTATCTATGAAGATAATGCTGTTTGTGTTGCACAAATGCAAATGGATTATGTAAAGAGCAATATCACGAAGCATATTGCTCCTAAAATTTTCTATTCTCACGAACTCCAGAAGAATGGTGAGGTAAAAATAATGCAAACTAAGTCATGTGAAAATCTAGCAGATTTGTTCATGATCTCCAAAAGAAAGTGCGTTTATGGCATTGGAATGAGGTGACTTAGTGATTTGCAAAGTTCAGGGGAGTAAATCCTTGAACTTTAACCCTTTTACATGATCCTAAATATTATATGTTGTGCTCTTTTCCCCTTTAATGAGTTTTTCTGAAGTTTCTCACATAAAGGTTTTTAATGAGGCAAATTAACACGAAGTGCGAATGCAATGTACTCTTTTCTCCATCCCTTTTTTCCCATTGGGTTCTTAGGAGGAGTTTTTAACGAGACGTGTGCATTACGGATATTCACCCAAGGGAGAGTGTTATGATATAGATATAATCCATGTCCAAGTATGGAAGGAATCTATCCATTGGTGGGCGAATTCGAACTTATCTGCAAGTTAGCTTTGCTATTTATTGGGCACCCCTTTGTACAAAAAGATCAATCTAATAAAGAGATAATATTGTTACATACTTTTGTGTGCTTCTACGTGTGTTTCTACTTTGTTCGTGCGTTCCTGTTGGCGTTCTGTTGATTGGTGTGGGTAAACAACTATGTTTTACAACAAAGACCACTACTTACTCTAAGGGTATCTCTAATAGTGCCACTTCAGCTGTCTCTTAACTATACCATATCAGTAAAATCCTACGTGAAGGAGAGAGAGGAGGTGGGGAAAGAGAATGCGATATCTCTTATGCAGGAGATAACATGATCGCGCAAACCAACGCACAAAGCGATGGAGTGTGAGGGGGAACAATATGATAAAAATAATAATAAAATAATTAGATGAATGACTTTAGAGACGAACTAATAGAGATGTTGTCTCTAATGCTGTCTCTAGGTGAGTTAAAATCCTTAGTGACAATCTTTAAAGAAAGACTATTGTATATGCTCTAATTCTAATCCATATCATCTAGAGTAAGTGTTAACGTCAAAACTTGAGGTAGGGTTTCTATCGTCCAACACACCAGTCGAACACCTGGTTCTTAGCGTGCCAATTGATTTGACCTGCAATTGATAAGGTAGAAAAATAACAAGCTCGATTAGGGCCAATATCACACGAAGATCGGCTTGACGCCAATCGGCAAAGAACCGATTAGGGGATAAATAGACCGGGCTTGACGCCAATCGGCAAAGAACCGATTAGGGGATAAATAGATTAGCCGATCAAGGTTAACCCAAGGGTAAAGACAGATTGGCTTGGAGAGGCGATGCGCAACAAAACAAATCAAATCAAACTTGCGGTGAAGTCGACGAAATCAACAATCGGCGATGCGCAACTTTATTGATCTAATCAACTTATAGAGGAAAGCTTGTTACACGAAAGAAAAAACGAAGAAAAACTAAAGTATGATCGTGGTTGTGCATTGATGCTATCCCCTCTAGACTAAGCCCGCTTTTATACACCTTGACCGATCTGAGTCCTCCTTTAATACGGCAACAAGAGTCTGTGTCGGCCACGGTTTCCAGTTTCCAAACAACCTCTACCGTGCGCTATCCGAACTCCCTCATGCCTTAATTTGCCAATACTTCCACACATGCCAAATTTGGGTGCAAACAGTAAGTTAAAAGCCAGCATGTGCAATAATCTAAGAGCCAGCTCTCAGGCTAAGACACTTTTAACTTACTACTAGCCTGTAGTGGGTTTTGCTATTGTACTTGCTCTTATGGCAAGAGGACCAGTGGATTAGAAAGTATCGCCGATTTTTTTATTACACAACAGGGCGTGCACGCACACATCCGCGCGTGGATGTGTCCCTAGCACACGCCTAATCTAAAGTGAAGGCCAGAGCCTCACGAAGTGAGGACATGTGCTTTGACCATCAAACGGCTTCCACGTATGCATGTGATGTAATTCCATGCGAGTCATCAGCTTAGGTCATGTTTAGATGGGCTAAAACTAATTGTTAGTTGGCTAATGGCTAGAGCTAATTGTTAGCCAGTTAATAATTGGGCCATCTAAAATTAGCCCAGGACTATTTGGATACATGGCTAATGGTGAGGATAAGGCCAGCGCGAGGGTATCTCAGACTTTTCCTAGCGTGTTGTTACCTGCTATTAGCCCAAATTAGCTCCTACTCACCAGCTAATGGGCTAATTGTTAGCTGAGGAGTTGTCTAAAAATTAGACCACCTATTAGTCTTCGTAGGCTAATTTTTAGCAAGGTAGCTCAGGGATCCAAACGGAAAATGAGCCACCAACATCCAAAATGGGATTCTAACGCTGGTGGGTAGTGTCTCTCCAACAGCACTTGCCAAGCGAGCAAGACTTGCTTCTCATCACTCGTGTATTTTGGATCTAGATACCATGAGCGATGCTCTATTGGGTAAATGGCTCTCGAGGTTGGAAATGGAGGAGAGGATATGGCAGGTACTGATAAGAAATAAGTACATATGCTCAAAATCTTTAGCACAGCTGAGTACAAAGATTGGAGACTGTCATTTTGGTTTGATGAAAATTCAGAATCTCTTTTACACTTATTGTAAGAGAGTGGTAGAGAATGGCCAGAAAATTAGATTTTGGGGAATTATCAGTTTTCTATGCCTATTGCATTTTTTTTAAAATCTGGTCTACTTCCGAACGCAATTATAAAGATAGCCACATTCTCGATCACAGAAGCGCCTACCGAGCTCCTAGAGCTTGGCAAGGTACATGTGTCATCTTTCGGTGCTTCTATAGTCCATGATGAGACTTAAAAAAAGCTGTGAACTCGATTGGGGAGAGGGGAGAGGGGAGAGGAACCGGTATTAGGTCCATCATGCGGCTCTCCACCTTCGTATTCTTGGTTCAGGCAAGTGTTAAGATGGGGCTGTTGCTTCGGTTAGGCGTTGTAGTTTGCCCCGGAAGGCTGTACTCTAAGTTGGCCCAATAAAAAATTCAGGCCTAGTAAGTTAACTAACATTGACATAGCCCGGAAGTCCACGAAACACGGGTTAGGCCCATCATGCGGGCCAACAGGCCATGGCCGAACGGCGGCCCATTCGAACACCCGGCTTCAGTCCCAGTCAGCGAGAACTGTACCGTGGTTACCGTCGCCGCCACATCATCGGTCGCCGACCGTTACATCCCTGTCTTGGACGGCGCAATTCTTCTTCGTTTTCAACGCGGGGATGGACGGGAGCAAGAGTCAAGGTCAACTACTACCGTATGGACAGGAACAAGAACCAAATATCAATGCGGTGGCTAGTGCAAGGATTAATTAGGTTTGTTTGGTGACGCTGGATCGATCCACTGCTTATTTCTCCGATCGCGCGCGTGAGACGAGAGAATGGCAATTCACTTATACTTCAACATTCCCCCTCACGTGTAGGCTCCCTCAGATCTAAGATATGGAATAGAAGTGGACTGCAATTATTATTTTTTAATTGCATCAATCGGGTCTTGAACTCAAGACCTCTTGGCTCTGATACCATATTGAGTTGTATGCACCAGCCAGTTCACCCAAAAGCTTAAGCTGATGAGGAAATACGAGCAATTCACTTATACTTCAACAGTGCGCACGCGACGTTCTCATCTAATGTCCCAGGACGTAATCCTGGCCGTGAGCATTAAAAATCCAAAAAATTTTGGATTTTTTTGTTATAAATTAGATGTGTTTCGTACATTTATCTATGAGAAAATCCGAGAGCCTAGCCATTCTACAGGATGATTCAGAAATTACTTGGTTTGATCGAGCTGCTGATGATCCCACGTTAGTAATCTGCTGTCGGTGACACCATAGATACCTCGTATCACCCTTATCTTTTCACGGAACGCCATGGATACATATCGCTAAGGTTATGTACAACGCGGATCTTGTTTCAGACTCCTGGGCCAAAAAGTCGCCCCTCTATGCCATGGTGGATAGCATACCAAGCAAAATGGTCGTCTATGCCACGGATCATGTCATGTTGTCTTTAGTATATAACATAGTTAAGAAAGAGATAATACATTCTCTTTCTTCATTTCCTCTTTTTTCCACGTGAAATTTTACTTATATAACATAATTAAGAGATAGCTAAAATGATCCTATTAAAAATGCCCCCTAAAAAAATACGGTGGGTGCAGCTGGGCCTTGCCGTGCGTCACACGTGTTTACCGCGAAAAAGAGCAAGCGGGGCTGTGCGACGACAGGGTAAAAGACTAAAAGCTAGGGCGCAGCATTAGCCAGCGATCAAATCCACAAGAGAAGCTTTTCTTTTTTTGAAGACGATGAGAGAGCTGGCCCGAACTAACGCACGCGTCAGCATCCGCGGCAGGCCGAGGCAATGAGTGACCCAATCGCATCGCTTCCGGCACACGCTGGTCTGAACGAACAAGCTTAAATAAGTTAGGACTGTAGAGTACAGTTGAAGCTTAAATGGGTGGCACGTCGCCACCCGGCAAGTAATTGACCGGCATCATTGGCAGGAGGACCCATAATTAGCTGGGAATCTCTCGTGCTCCAGACGATGTTGTTAGCTGGAAGAAATCGTCCAGCACCAGCTACTGAGCTACGACGGGTTCTACTTAATCCAGTTACTGCAAGTGTGTCTGTTGCAAGGTTTTAAATTCCATTGTCGATTATATCTATCGGTGAGATTTTAGAATTTCAGCTAAAATTTAAAAATTAAATTCAAATCTAGCATTTTTGAAAAACCCTAAATCGAAATTTCGGTTGAAATCACCGAATTTTCGATGATTTTCAACCCTTGTGAAGTGCTATCATTGTTTTTTTTTTGCATCATATGATATACAGATTAATCACAAACTACCAACTTAAGAAAACAATCAAGTTTCATATTATCCACCGCATGATGCAGGGTCACGCAACTGAATTTTCTAACCAAATGCGTTACCTTTGGGCAGCAAAATATCGGCGAAATCCCATCAACTCTCGACAAGATTTCGGTCTAGCAGGCTGAGATGTCACCTCTTCCTCAACAGAGGCACCAAGTTTTGCACAGGATCTGGCTGACGCGGGGGAGAGCATCGGATCTGGCGGGGACAGCGGCTCGAAGGGAGGAAGGTGGCGTCGCTCGGAGGCGAGGGAGGCAACGTTTTTAGGGTTTCTTGGCTAGGGTGGAAATGGTCCGGCCGACCCGTTTGCCCACCGACCCGACAAGCAAATGAGGTAAAAAAAAAGCCCATGCAGTCCAAAAAAACATTAAAATCCGTCAAAAAGTCAAAATTGATCAAATTTACTATTGTAATTTGAAATTTTTTAAAAAAGTATCCCACCAAGATTTAAAATCTGAAAGAACCGAGACCCAAAATTTCTACGAGATTTCTGAAATCAGGACGATATATTTCGAACCATTGTCTGTTGTGGTTGGCGTACTCGGTTTTAATTCCGAATCTCGGCGGAGGGAGCCGCGTCGCGTCGTCCTAGAGGCCAGAGGCGTCGCATAGATTATCTCGTCGTCGTGTCAGTGTGCTGTGTGCAGGTCAGCACTGGCCACGCCTTGTCCCGGTCCGGAGCTAGCTAGCGAGCAGAGCAGCATTAGCAACAAAAAAAAAAAAAATGTATACAGTAACAAACGCGTACTGTTTGAGTGTGATCAAATTTGTTTTTGTTTGTTTCGTACTCTAATTTAGAGTTCTACTCTAAACGAAGTGTTTGTATACCGCTCTAAATATGATCATATAGTTTATAGAATAAAGCAAGACAAAAAAGGTAAGAGATGAGAAAATAGAGTAGTAGGATAAACATCTGCTCATATAGTGATGTTCGTCTTTGAGCATTGGTGATTTTTCTTCGAAAGGGTTCCGTACATAAAATCCATGTCTCCATTTCTTTGATCCTATATTTTTGCCGTGCGTTTGTAACAAGTGGTATGAGAACTCCAGGTTCGAACCAAGTCGCTACCGCTAGGAGGAGGCGATTACCGGGGGCATCACCGGCACGATAATATCATCAAAGGCAACCATTGTGTGCAGCGCCGGCCCTGAGGGGGGGCGAGCGGGGCAGCCGCTCCGGGCCCCCCCCCCCTTGACCATGGGCTCCACCCTATAGCTACATATATTAGTAGAACATTTTAGCTGTTTGCATGTTTAGTATTTTTGCTTATTGTATGGCCCATCAGATCAGCCCATAGAGCAGTCCGTTTGCACATTTAACATTTTGACTGATGTTTGGCATGGCCTGTAGTGGGAAGCCAAACAGAAGGGGCCCCATTTTAAATCTCGTTCCGGGCCCCTGAAATCTCAGGACCGCCGCTGATTGTGTGGCAGACACAAGGAATACTAGAAGATTTTCAACAGACTCAACTTGACAATTCCAACTCACCTTAACTCTGTTCAACAACTCAACTTCATACTTGGCGTTGACCCGTGCTCTACCCTGGCGACTGTTTCAGCGCCAATTTTGCCAACACAATCGTCCGCACTGCCATGTCCAGGCGCTATTCTATGCCATCTCCATCGACAATCTTCTGCTACAGTCGATCGTCTTATTACTTCTTTGGAGGTGGTGTTCTTTGCAATTCAGGCTATTGTGTCTATTATTGGTGGCACCTATACGAGATTAATCATTAGCGATTTCCTCGACAATTCGTCGTCTACGACAGATTATTGCAGCAAGATCCATAATATAGACTCTAAGGTGGAGTTACATGCTTTCAACATAGTAAGTGAATTTGGGCTACGCTTGATCGGGGAGACTTTGAAAACAAAAAAAAGAATTAATGTCAGTTAAGGAGACAAAATAAATTTGGTGTTCAATCAATGTTTGGATATGTTGCAATTTTGGATCACTTGTGCGACCATTATGAAGGCTTTGACAACATTAATTCTTAAGAATTTAATGACACCCTGATGGTAACTAACATGATATTCTTCGGAGTTCTGTTGTTTTAAAAGTAAAGTTTTTATTCAAATATTAGTTTGAGACAAAAGATTTAAGTGCAAGAAGGAGTTTATTTCTGCGTGGATACTACAATGTTGTCCAGTTGTCATAGTTTGATATGAGGGGTTCACTGCAGTTTAATACTCTATTGACGGCTCATGAGATCATTTGGATAAAATTGTTTCAATTTTTCTTATTCAGATTAGTCTGTTGAATTTCGAGGCAAAAAGTCTGTTGATGAATACTTTTATTGAGGATATTTTGATATTTCGGTTATAGGAGCGAATTCGTCTCAAAGTGAAGAATGTTAAAGTGTGATCTGAATTTATTTTGGTTTCTTTTTATACTCTAATTCAAAGTTTTACTTCTACGTTGAGTGCTCTATGTACCGCGCTAAATATGACCATATAGCTCATGTAATAGAACCAGACAAAAAGGTAAGATAAGAGAAAAGAGAGCCTTTTTGTTCTTGAAACTTCTACCCGGACGTCCATTTTTTTTTGTTTTTCTCGGATGCCGTGCAACATTTTTTTTAACGTATGGAACATTTTTTTGAACGTATAAAACATTTTTTTTAACGTATGAAATATATTTTTTTACTGTTTGTCGAAGAAAAATGTTTCACTACGTAGAAAAAAATGTTTCACGCGTGGAAAAAAATGTTGCGAAAAAATCTGCTATCCGATCTCTAGCAATACCGATATTTTTATTGTGTGTTTTGTTTTTGTTACACGTATAACAAGAGAAGGAATGGCAGAAATGTAAGAGTACAAAATCGTCGGGCTTAACTAACGCGCCCTCCTATTGTCCGGCCGTCTTCACTTTTGATGGGTTCAATCAGAAAACTTTAAGCTGATCAGAAGACGAATCAGACGGTCCTAATACTTCGACACCATTTGCACTCTCGAGGGTGCATCCGTACACCGTACACGGTACAACGGCACGGTGCGTCAGCAGGCAGCGCATCAACGGCAAGCCTATCTCGTCAGCTTTTACGCACGCAGCAGAGGTGGTCCTCTCGGACTCTGCGCTCCGCTCACCTCAGGTTGCGTGGTACGCTGCGGTTGGAAGCTCCAGTGACCACGCATGCGGCGTACAGCTATGGTTACCCTTACTTTTTCTTCGATTGTGATTATTCTTTTATATATATATATAATACGAGGGACCTAAATACGAACCGAGAATTTTTTTTTCTCTTACATAAAATTGCGCAGGGATCTATCTGTAATTTCAAAAAACCGAAGGTTTTTTTTGCAAAAACGGCATCGGACGCGTGGAGGGGCTCTTTGCGCGCGCATTCTCCCGATCTAAATGGAGGGATGATTCTTATATATATATATATATATATATATATATATATATATATATATATATATATATATACACACACACACACACACTGGTAATATATCACTTAAATAATATTGTTATAACTCTTTATTATTTTGAGTATTTTTTAATATTAATTATAAGATACTTTAAAGTGATTTACAACGAAAAATTTTATTGAAGTCCACTCTTTATATTATAATTTGTGTACATCATTCTTTTTTTAGATTTTTTAATAAAACTTTTTTATTCAAATTGCAAAAATATACCTTAATTATTTTTTTTTCAAAAATATACCTCTGTCGTCTGTTCAGTGGGCGAGTGCGAAATATCGCCCGTTGAAATGGCGATAGAGATACGTGTCACCATTTCAACGGGCGACGAATGCTCACGTACTGAAAATAGGTCTTTGTTGCCACGTGACTGGGCAACAGAGATATGTCGCCAATTGAAATTGCAACATATCTCTGTCGCCAAATCATTGGGCGACAGAGAACTTCCTAAAAATGATTACATTTTTGGAATTTTTTAAATAATCCTTTTTTATTCGTGAAATACAAAAATATACCGTGAATATTTTTTTTGCAAGATTAGCCATTTGTCGCGCCAGGTGGCAGCGATTGGGCTTATGCCTTTCCGGCAGCCCGTAAAATATCATGTTTAAATATAATTTTTAGGAAGAATGGACCAAATTTGCTCTTTGATATATGGACTACTATATTTTGAAAAAAATATTTAATTTACATCTTACTTTGCATCTAAATTCTACTAGTGCAATAACCCTAAGTATTATAGTCGATAACAACTCATGTTATGAATAGTTAAGCCCAGAAAAAACTTTAGCTAAAGTGTTTACGTCATAAGGATCATTGTGAAACATACGTAGATGCAGCCCAGTAACCTTAGTAAGCAAACTCAACCTGTGTAAATCATTTCTTATGCAAATGGTACTTAGGGCTAAGTACCATTGTCAGGAGCCGCCCAGACTGTCATCGGGCTATTTGAATGCTCTATCGCCCTCATCGGGTTTGGAGGCTAGCAACGGATAGCCGATGGCGCTCGCAATGCTAGCACCCAAACCCAATTGAGGCAACAGTGAGACCATTCGAATAACTCAACAACAATCCTGGTATTCCCCCGGTATGTGACCCGAAGCTCGCCCAGGATCGCCTCGCATACCGGTTTCCAATGCCATATCAACTCAATTTGCATAAAGGGGCAACGAACTCAAAACCCCACAACCAGACACGCAACACGGAAGCACAACAAACCACGCTACTCAAGCACAAAGATGAAAACCAGACAACCACACCACTAAATTATCTCAACCAGCACACTAGGAGCAAAAGACAGCAAGATAAAAAAAATTCGAAATTTCGACGGCAACATTGCAGCACTAAAGCAACAAGGACAGGAGCAGCAATATAGATACATGATATGAAATAGAGGCGACATACTAAACAAGTTATAAACATCACAACGCATGCATGACTCAAACACCGAATTAGTCTAAGCGTTTAAACATCACACAACATGGTTTGGAAGCTAACTATACAACAAAAGTAATTTCAACCAACACATAAGCAAAATAAAGCATCTCCGGAAGTGTCATGCCCCTGAACACTCCCGGGCATTTACCACGCCGAGCTATCCTCTACTCGGTGCCCCGCCCGATCACCGAGAGGCAATACGGACAGAACTCACAACCGTCGGTGTCCTCACCTGAAAACCACAAAGCAAGAAGCATGAGTACAAAGTGTGCTCGATCAAAGGGCAAACAACGGATCGGTCCTCAACCGACACATGTGAGACTACGCATTTGAGTCTCCACACTTAAATGATCCAACCCTCTCGCTCGGTCTCAATTTCACATTTCAGTTCCTACCTAATCCATTGTAGCCCAATAGTGTGAAGTAATATTCTCAAGTGATGGAACCATCCACCACTTGGCCCATACCCGATATCTAAGCAAACTAAGCGTGGACACAATATAATTACCCATATACTAGCTCCAAAGGAGGTGTTCAACAAGTTTCAATGAATGTAAGTGCAGCAAATAGGTTCTAATTCCATTCCCACATTCGACTCATAATGCATAACTTAAACATCCAATAAGCAATTCATTCTCCAAAATACAATTATACATAGGGAGGAATATGCTTAGGTGCTTGCCTTGTGCTTCTGCCGGATTTTCGACAACGAGTTGCTCCTCAATTCCCCCCTCGGCCACGGCCACATCAACCTTCGCGGGTTCGTTCTCTACACGAGCACAATGCATGTGAAATGAGATGCATGCTATGCACATGAGATGGAATGAAAATTGAAGACCCAAGATAGCTCCAAAAATGTGCAAGCATTCATCAAACAAAAAATGAAGGTGCAATGTTAACACTACACATTAATAGACAAGCAATACCTTGAAATGCTCAACACTACTCCAACCAACATCCTAACTTTCTCTATAGCAACTCTGAAATCTGAAAACAGCAAGTACTAAATTTTAGTGTATCTTTTCAATGGATTGACCAAATGCAGTGAGGCCAAGTCCTAAAGAAGCATAAGAACTTTAACTACGCTTACCATACAACTAAGTCACTAGGAAGAAAATCTAGCTACCCCAAATCAGCTCAAAAAGACAGTAGCCGCAGACTGCAACCCAAACTCTGAATTTTTCAGGACAGCATGCAATTCAAATGAGCATATCTATTTATCTATCCAACCAATTTGAGTGATTCCAGTTTATAATTGAACATGAGAACAATACCTACACATAAGTCTACCCCCAATTGAACAACAATTGGATTAATTCACCCAAAACTAAACAGAACATCAGCTCTGTCAAACTGCTCCCAAACTGGAGAGATTCCACCAAAATGATCATAACTTTCACAAGGTTTAACGAAATTGAGTGCTTCCAAGTTCTAATGAAGATTAAGAGGCATATATACAATTTAGATTTGACCAAATTTCCAGCCACTAAATGTGGAACTCCTGTTCAGCCACGAACAGGGAGCCATTTTCAGTGTCCAAATCGGCAGCAGTTTAGAACAACCAACATTCAGATGAGTATAACCTTTTAATCCCTCCACCAAATTGAGCTCTCCCAGTTTCTAATTGAGCATAGGAACCTTACCTATGATTCCCACTACCCCCATTTGGACAACAACTAGTTTAGCTCACCCAAAAACTGAGAAAACCGCAGCTCTGTCGAATTTTTCCCAAATCTGGACAGCCAACAGTAAAAGTAGGATATCTTTTGATTGGCTTAACCAAATTTCTACTTCTTGTACTCGAAACGATCGTAAGAGACTCAGATACAACTTATTCCACAGGCGGCTGGACAGATGACGCCTCTATCTAGCTCAAACATGCACACAACCGCCGCTTAGGTGCCAGCTCGAAAATTCAGAACATGCTTCAAACCTAAATTTAAAGTTTTTCCCCAAACTAACCAAACCCTAGGGCCCCAAATCTGCAAGAACTACTCCCCAAACTTGGAAACTAACAAATCCACACCATGGTGAGGCTTACCTTAGCCTCCTTCAAGGAGGAGCCATGGGGAGGAAGAGGGGAAAGTTTTATTCGATGTTTGTTGAGGTTACAGAAGGTCTCCTTTAGGTCGGAAACATGACCTAAGGTGGGCTTGCTCTTAACCACTATGTCATCCACAGACTTCCAAGTTTTGACTCTTGCTCGGGCCGGGAATTCTTCAGCTCTTGCTTGGGCTCGAGCTGAGGCAGTTGCTCGACCATGTCTAGCGCACTTTCGTCGCAGTTCAAGGCTGCTTTCTGATTTCCCTTTACGGTGATCATGCCACCAGGACCAGGGACCTTTAGACACTGATATCCATGGTGCATGGCAGCCATAAACTTAGCGAGAATGGCATTGTAGGCTGACTCAAAATCGACCACCTCGAAGGTAATTATCTCGGTTCGGAAGTTGCTCGGACTCCCAAACATCACGGGTAGTATGATCTAGCCAAGTGGCTTGGTCGAGGTACCTGGTACTATCCCATAAAATGGGACTATTATGCTCTTGATATTAGACCTAAGGATCAGCATCTCGTCCAAGACCCTATCAGATATGAGATCCAAAGAGCTCCCATAGTCGATGAACACCCGACCTACAATAGTGTTGCTTATAGTGGGACTCACGACCATCGGGAGCCTCTGGGGTTTGGTCATTCCAAGGGGACAGTCTTCCTTGGAGAAGGTGAGCGGCAGCTCGGACCACTTGAGCTGTTGTACGAGAGGCTTGCCCTGAGTGACATGGTGCACTTCTTGCGCTGCTTCCTTCAAGTCATAATGAGACCTGTAGGCAGAGGAGCCCCCGAATATTACGGCAATATGATTCTGAGGCTCCTGATACTCCATGTCCTTGTCTTCATCAACGGTTTGCTTGCCCTTGCTATTTCCCCCACGCTCCGGGAGGGTAGGCATGTGATCCTTGCCATTGTAGAACTGTTCCAAATGGAAAGTCCAAGTCCGGTAATTGCGAAGGTCGTGCCCGTATGCCTGATGGAGCGGGTAGAAGTGATTGCTTGGCTGACCATGTTGGTCGCCACGATTCTGGTCGTCCCGATCTTGGTCGCTACGACGTTGAGGCGGTCGGCCCCGGCCCCTCCTACCAAGACCCTTGCGCGCCTGCACCTGAGAGGTCGGTTGCTGATGCTGCTCGATAGCTGTGACCTTATTTGGTGCAGAGGGCTTCTTCTTCTTGATTTTCTTTTCGACCAAGCTCGCGCTTTTCCTACTCGCGGAGCCCTCCAAGCCGGGTTGAGGCGGGAGCTTGCCCTCGTCCAGCATCTTCTTCCCCTAGACTGCCTCATCGGCGTTGGCATACCAATCGGCCATACGAAATAACTCATTGGCTGTAATGTATAGATGAATCTCAAGATCCTGTGTGAAACGGACGTCTCGGATCCGGAACTTAAATGTTCGGACCACTGCTTCGTCCGAAATGCTCGGGATGGAGTTCCGTACCTGCATGAACCGTTGGACAAACTAGCGTAGAGTTTCACCCTTCGTCTGGATCAGGCGCTCGAGATCGCTGTCGGGACCCGAATTTGCAAATCCGGACCCTCTGTGTATTCAGCACTAGTCCAGGAACGCGCTAGTGCACACAATCTTAACATCGGTAAATATCATAATCATACCACTCGATACTAATAAAGTACTTTAATTAAATAGTCAAACTGGTTGCTCGACCTTATGGTCAAGTTACAAATATACGCCACGCAGGGCGAAACTTATTAAGAGAGAAATAATAGCAGCGGAAAATAAGATAACTTCGTGGCGCCATGCCGCCATCCAGTATACCACAGGCAACTGACTGGGCTCGCTCCCTAAGTAGACGGTTCCTCTTGGAGCTCCTCCTCCAAGGCTGGTGTAGTCTCCTCTTCAACTGGTGTTGTATTGTGGCAAGGGTGAGTACTTGGTACTCAGCAAGTCATGCACAGAATGCAAGCTAATATACTATATGCATGGCTTGATACAAAGGAATAGCTCAAGGTATATTTGCAGTAAACAGCATTTAACAAGTAATATAAGTAGATTCGAAAGCAGTAGAAACACGTATATCATTAATAACTTTTCCAGGAGTTAAATAAACATTTTTCCCCAATCCTAA
This sequence comes from Rhipidocladum racemiflorum, assembly GCA_036346355.1. NCBI lineage: Eukaryota > Viridiplantae > Streptophyta > Magnoliopsida > Poales > Poaceae > Rhipidocladum > Rhipidocladum racemiflorum. The sequence goes on from CM070579.1 coordinate 76,342,416, forward strand.
TCCACATTTCCATCAACATCATTATTAAACCAAACCCTACCTTTCAAGTCCAAGTTATTTTCAAGAAAGTCTAACCCTTGACTGTAATTCCCGAGCGATGTCCAATACCGCGGACACAGCTATTCGAATAGATTTTACACTCTGCAGAGGTTATGCACTTTACCCACAAGATACAGTCAAACACCACAAAGGCGAAGTTCAGTAACAAAGTCTTTCGGAAACTTCTAACAATACAAGTGGTCCTCTCCGGTGTTGCACACTAACCCTTCCCTTAGCTAAGGCGAAGTTTAGGCCAACCAACCGTTAGATGGGTACCTGACCGCAGCCCCGGTATGCTCCCCCGTTCAACTTACACAAAGGGTGTAGTTGACATCCTGAGGTCCCACAGGTACGTTATTAGCAACTTAATCAACTAGGTCCGTCCCATTACAAACATGTGGTTGCACGCTTGACTCAGTTCAAAGGCTTGCAAGGTTAAGTCCTTAGGGTGACCAGGGCAAGACTACCCGAAGAACCAAACCAACGTTTCCGGTGCCACAACTGGCCCACCTGATCATTCTTGCCACATGCCCCGGTCGAAAACTATTTATCAAACCCCAATTGATTACCATGCACCACGTGCCATCAACATCACAACACATGATACCTTTCCAAAACAGGTTCAATATATCATTAAGTCAACATTAACATTTGATTGTCCAAAATCATGTCATGGGCACGTAGCAGGTCTAAGCAATATACTACAACGATCTACAAACCCATGTTGGCAATTTAGTAGTGTCCAACTAGTAATCCACAACTAGGGTGACAAGGGGTCATGGCACATATTTAATTAATCAAGGTGTCATACAGCAAATTGGCATTTATCTAATTCCCCAGGATTAAATAAAGTATTTTCTAATTAAACTAGCATGCAATAAATTGAATCAAAATAGGTTTCAAAATGGGATCAACATGGTCAGAGCACAACTTGCCTTCAAAAAGTACTTGCTCTTGGTCCTGAGCTGGCTCCTGGGTCAACAATTCACCTTCGAATCCTTCCGGCACTTCAACGTCTACTCGGAACGCGTGCTAATAGCAACAAATGAATAAAATAGTAGACAAAAGTGTCCAAACAACCAAATAAAGTTCATAAACAGAAAGAACATAATTTTATGAATTTTTAGAAACTGGAATCGTCAATTTCGGAGTTTAAATGCAAAAGTTATAGCATTTTGAAGTTTAAATAATCAATTAAATAATATTACAGAGGAAAAATTTAGTCCAAAAATTAAATAAAATACATAATTAGGTAGATCTCAATTTTATACAAATTTAGAAATTCGAATCACTCAAATCGGAGTTAAAATGCAAAAGTTATAAGCGTTTGAAGTTTGAATCAAAATCTGAAATCAATAATTCGAATTAATAAATCATTTTCTTTTTCGGAAATTCTTTTATTGCGTCAGCATGACACGTGGACCAATCCAGTGCCGCCACGTCGCCTCGGGTCCATGGACGGCGCCTGGCGGCTCGATCCACCGTGGACACAGTCGCGGCTCCACGTGTCTCGGCCGACAGTGGGCCCCTCGGATGACGTCGGCGGTGGCGTCATCACGCCTGTTGAGGGCGGTGACGGTGGGCCCCACCGTGGCGTCGATGGTGACGTCATGGTGCACTCGGCCGAGGCAGCTAACGCGTGGGCCCCGCGACACGGGCCGCGTGTCGAGACACGCGCCAGCGCCTGGCGCCCGACGCCGCGAAGGTCGGCCTCCCGGCCACGTGGCTAGATCTCGGCAGTTGATTTGAAAATCAATGGCCCAGATTGGATCTAGACTCTCGCGTTAAGAAACTGCTCCGCTGATCTGGACCGTTCGATCTAAATCTAACGGCTGAGAATGGATCTAGTACTGTGCGGTGAAGGCTACGTGGCACGATCTAAACCGTTGGATCTAGATCCAACGGTTGGAAATAGATCTGAGGAAAGCACGTGGGATCTCACCGGGGTGTGACGTGGTGCGATCTGGACCCTTGGATCTGGATCGGACGGCTGGTGGAGCTCGAGGTCCGGCGATGGCTTGCGGCGGGGCTGGTTCACCGGAGACGAAGACGGCGACGGCGTTGCGGGGCTCCTCTGGCGAAGTGAGTGGTCTCCTCTGGCGCGGCTTGACCTCACGGTTCTGGATCTGGGCTCAACGGCGGCGGAGGACGGCGGACGGCGGCGGAAACTGCAGTTGAACGCGGCGGAACGCTCCTCCAACTCCGGCGAGCGATTGCGGCGCAACCACGGCGGCTCTGGCGGCGTGAGCTAGGGCTACGGGTGCGCACGGAAGTCGGCGTCACGGCAGCGGTGGCGGCGCATTAAATAGGGCCCTCAGCGTCCGTGAAACACCACAGCCGAGGCCGCTCCGTTGCGGCGGCCCGGAATCGAAAGGGATTCGGATTGGGTGGCGTGGCTCAGCGTCGGCACCGTTGGATTAAGATCCAGCGGTGCGAGGGTTTGGGCTCGGTCCGCTCGGGCTAGGTGGCTCGGTCGGACTTCGGGCTCGGGTGATGTGGCTCAATCGTGGCCGTTGGATCAAGATCCAACGGCCACGCTGATTAGGGTTCTACGAGCGGGTTCGGCCAGGAGCAGTTGGCTCGGGTCGGACTCGAGTCTGACTCGGACTCGGGTCCGGTCGGATGAACAGTAAAACCCACTCGCTATTTTCCAGCGATTAAATAATTCAATTAATTCACAGAAATTCATTTAATTCATTAAAAATTGCAAAAGACTCAGAAAAATTCCAGAAAAATTCTGGAAAATATTTTGGAACATTTTGGACTCAAATAAAATATTTCCAACAAAATTTTATTTGCAAAGTTAAATTCTTTAATTATTTCAAAATGGAATAAATTCAAATAAATTCCAGAAAATTCCAAAAATTCACCAAAGTGCCAAATTACACATGAATTTAAGAAAAGCAAAATTTTGGGGTGTTACAATCGCGTTCCTTACCAGGACGGACGTAGCAACTTTGGAAGTTTTGCCCAGAGAGCGCTGCTCAGCTACCCCCAAGATCGGATGGACCCCTCCTTTTGATTAAAGAGCCATGTCCGGGCCGGGCCATCCAATACCGTGGGTAGAAAGTTGGCCATGACTCCTTCATTTCCGCCCGCGGCCAAGATGGCGGTGGTGTAGATCGAAAGGAATTCGTTCGGGTTCTGGGTCCCGTTGAACCTTTCAATGTGGCCAGGTTTGAATTTGCTCGGCTACGCCACTCGCTGGAGGGGCACCGCGAAGGCCCGACATTCGAAGATGGGAGTTTCACAGCAGTCTCTCCTGTCGTGATGATCATAACAATCATCATTGCTTGATCCCCCCGATTCATGGACCAAGCTGAGAGAAGACTTCTCGAGGTCGGTGTAAGGGAGAGCCGCCTGAAGAAGAGTACTCGGTTCGGCTTTAGTTGCACCGAGCATTTCTGTGGTCCTATGAATTTGATGGGGAATCGCTCCGAGCATCCTCACGGTATCGATCATGCTCCCTCTGATCCTCTCGAGCATGGCTGCGAGAGTCACCGTGGCGGGAACGGACGGGGGTGTGATGGCAATGCTCCCGGGAAGCGCTCCGGGTTCTTTTTTCACGGGAAGCCTCCGTCGCTCTCATATCGGCGATGATCTTTTCGAGATCATCCGCCACGACGGCTCCCATGGCCTCCAAATCCACCTGATCAGGAAACTCTCTGAGGTTACGTACGACCGTGGCCAAAGCTTGAAGGTGTTCTCCGCTCGGGAGAGCGAGGGGAGACGAGCTGGGGCAACGATCGCGCATGAGCTCCAGTGTTCCATACTCGTGGGAACTCTCATGAGCACTGGCCCGGGCCCTCGCGCCAGGATTGCCACGGATTTGTCGGTGTATACTCGCCAACGTCCGGTTCAAGGACACTTCGAGGTGGTTCTTGGCTGCTTCATACCGTTGAAGACGGGCATCCCCCGAAGGTTCATCCTCGGGGTCCCCTTCCCCTCCCGCCATGTTGACATTGCGGGATTACGAAGATCGCGAGGGCGACATCACAGTATCCCCTCATGACACGGTCTCTTGATCGGGCTCAAGATGGTCTGGGATATCCAAACCGTCATAAAGCTGGTCCGAGAGGGTGTCGTGCGGAGAGCAAAGGAACTGCTCTCGCGTGGTCGCTATGACATTATGGAATGTGACAGTATAGAATGTGGCTTTACGGTATGAGTTTATACCATATTTTTGGGCTTTCCCGGGAGTTTGGGCCTCTACGGGGGAGTTTGGGCCTTGTGGGAGCTAGTTTGGGCCTTGAGGGAATAAAATGGGCCGTCGGTGGGGGGTTTTTGGCCCATGTGGGGGGAATTCTACCAACCCCTTAGGGTTTCCCCCCATGCGGCCCCTCCTTCCCCTTCCCCTTCCCCATGCGCCTCCCTCTCCCTCTCCCTAGCCGCCACCTCCTCCTCCCCCTTCCCCCATGCACCACCCCTCCCTCTCCTTCCCCCTAGCCGGCCCTAGCTCCTCCCCCTCGTAGCCACTCTGATCTTGCTGTCCGGGAGCTCTCCGTCCATGAAGATCCGGCATTCCTAATGATTTCGACGTTCCTGGCGATTGGAGGAGAGATCGGGCCGCGAGGAAGACATGTTCGTTGACCCGGTGATTCACCAAGAGGTACGCCTTGGGGATCTTGGTTGTAGAGTCTTGGTGCTGGTTAGATGGGGGAGATTAGGGTTAAATTTGATGTTTATGTGATGTGATTAGAAGGATTTAGAGTGATTGCAACTCTGTCATACGTTCTGTCCTCGGACAGGTTAGGTCATCGGTCTTCAGACGCTATTTGGCAATTTTAGAAGAGTTTTCTGATCGACCAGATGTTGTGAAAGTTGTAGGTAATTCAATTAACTTTAATTGTACACCAAGAACGTTAAATTATGTTCAGTTGTTTAAAAGTTATGGCTGTTTTACCGAGCGCTGTCCAATCTGTGACGTGATTGTGACAGATCGTGTTCAACTGTAGATTAGAGGATTTTAGATGCCGATTCAGTTTTCGCGAATACTTAGAAAAAGTTGGGAAATCTCCTAAGCTTCGATAAAATGTACTCATTTACCTTATTCGGAGTTGTAGAACTCAAATTATGCTTGTTGGAAGTGTGATGTTCCGTTGGACAGATTCTCTGTTTTCGGGTGTTAGGAGTGGGGTGCGAAGTCGTTGTAGATGATCGTTCTTGTATTGTTTTATGGGAAAGTTTTTTAGTGTAATATACCTATGTGCAGGTGGTGTGCCCCCGGGAGTGCCCTCAACATCTCGCCACTCCGTCGCTCACGGTTGAAGGCAAGTGTATTGGGATGGATTTGGGTTTTGGGTGATCAACTAGATGTGTAGCGTTGCTATAATATTATATGATGCGCTAATTTGTCATGTTGATCCTTGCATGTGATATGATGTTCATGTTTAGTTTAAGGTTATGCTGTTGTTATATTGAGTTTCTTTTATGCAAGTTATATCATGATGTGGCATATGTACATTCATAATGGAAGAGGCAACCCATTCTGATGCGGGCCTCTGTGTTCACACGTAGTGAACACGAAAGTCCTACCTCATAGTCCCATCCACGGTTGTGTATGGGAGCGAGTCAGTAAGAGTAGGCACCCTCCACGGGATGGAAGGGAAAGAGGGTGCACACCAACGTGTGTGCACTCGGCAATACCGGTATGTGCTAAGCAAAGAGACATGTGCATTGCATTGCATGAATGAGTATGTTTATGAGATGTTTATAAAGATGAGATATTGAGATGCTTATGATGATGTTTATGAGATGTAATGATGAAGTTATTGAGATCTGTTTTGTTTGTTCCATTGCAATACACTTTGCTGAGTGATGAACTCATGCTTGTTGTTTTATGATGTTTTTAGGTACCATGAATTCGGCATACGGGGACGGGAGTTAGCGGCCCATCTCCACCAAGTTTCATTTACCTAGACAACTACACACTTTCGTTCGTAGTTGTAATAATTATTTGATTGCTCTAAACTTGGATCATGCTATCTTGTGTGCTTGGTTTCATTGTTCAATTCGTTTTGGTTCATGAAACATTGGAGTTTAAATTCTAGGCTTGAAATGCTGCTATAACTCATGCTATTCCTGTTTTAGATGTCATCTGTTATGTCATTGTGATATGTTATTATTATTGATGCTTAAAACCATGGGAAAAACAAAGGAGATTGTAACACCCCAAAATTTTGCTTTTCTTAAATTCATGTGTGATTTGGCACTTTGGTGAATTTTTGGAATTTTCTGGAATTTATTTGGATTTATTTGGAATTTATTTGAATTTATTCCATTTTGAAATAATTAAAGAATTAAACTTTGCAAATAAAATTTTGTTGGAAATATTTTATTTGAGTACAAAATGATCCAAAGTATTTTCCAGAATTTTTCTAGAATTTTTCTGGAATTTTTCTGAGTCTTTTGATATTTTTAATGAATTAAATGAATTTCTGGGAATTATTTTAAATATTAAATCGCTGGAAAATCAAGTCGGGTCAAGTACTGTTCATCCGACCGGACCCGAGTCCGAGTCCGACCCAAGCCAAGTGACTTGACCGAACCCTGTTCGATCCCGACCGTTGGATCGAGATCCAACGGTCCAGATTGGATCGCACCGGTTGGGCTGAGTCCGGGCCGGATCCGACCGCGCCGCTGATCGCGTGACTGGCCGATCGTGCCACGTGGGCGGTCCTCCGTCCGCCGTCTCCGCCGAAGTCCGAGCCGGACTTCGCTGCCGCGCCCGCCGTGAGGATTTAGGTTTCCGATTCCACGCGAAGCCGAGGCTATTTAATGCCGGATCACACCCCGAGGATCACCTTGACCTTGGCGGGCCGTTGCCCTAGCCGTCGCCGCCAGCACTTCGACGCGCGCAATCGCTCGCGGAGTGTAGCACTCCTCCGCCGCGGTTTTGCCCGTTCGCCGCCGTCGCCGTCCCCGCCCGTTGACCCTAGATCCGGACTCACCGCGACGAGACGCACCGAAGGACCTCTCACCTCGCCGGAGGAGCCCGCAAACGCCGTTGCGTGTCGCCGTCCCAGCTCGGCCAGCGACTCGCCGCGACGCCATCGCTGTCGCCGAAGCTTCACCGTCCGATCAAGATCCAACGTCCCAGATTGCGCCACGTCATCTCACGGTGAGATTCCGTCCAAAACCACTAGATCCAATCTTGACCGTCCGATCTAGATTCAACGGTCCAGATCAAGCGTGTTAACCCAAACGGCGTGAGAGCGGATCTAATCTGGCGTTGATTTTCAAATCGACGGCCGAGATTGGCGCCACGCTGGCCCGAGCCGCGGCCAAGGTTGCCCACACGTCGTGCAGTGACGCCGACACGCTGGGCCCGCATGTCACGGCCAGCCACTCGCACCATGACGTCACACCGACGTCATGGCGGCCCGCATGTCGCCGATCGTCTCGCCGAGCGCCGACGCCAAGAATGACGTCTGATGGGTCCCACTGCCGCCAAGACTGTGGCCGAGCCTCACGACGCCGATGGACGTCACCCGAGGCGGACCCACTGTCGATCTCACGAGGAGCCGTGGGCCGAGTCCACGGTGAGACCGAGCCGAGCATGGATCGAGTCCATGGATCACCGACGCCACCGCCCAATCAGAGGCTGACACGTGTCCAGGCTGACGCAATAATTAATTTCCGAAAAAGAAAATGATTTATTAATTCGAAATAATGATTTCGGATTTGATTCAAACTTCAAACGCTTATAACTTTTGCGTTTCAACTTCGATTTGAGTGATTCAAATTTCTAAATTTGTATAAAATTGAGATCTACCTAATTATGAATTTTATTTAATTTTTGGACTAAAGTTTTTCTCTGTAAAATTATTTAATTGATTATTTAAACTTTAAATAATCATAACTTTTGCATTTTAACTCCAAATTTGACGATTCCAGTTTCTAAAAATTCATAAAATTATGTTCTCTCTGTTTATGGATTTTATTTGGATGTTTGGACACTTTTTGCCTATTGTTTATTCGTGTATTGCTATTTGCACGCTTTACGAGTAGACGTTGAAGTGCCAGAAGGATTCGAAGGAGAAGTATTGACTCAGGATCCAACTCAAGACCAAGAACAAGTACTTTTTGAAGGCAAGTTGTGCTTTGACCATGTTGATCCTATTTTGAAATCTATTTTGATTTAACCTATTGCATGCTAGTTCAATTAGAAAAATACTTTATTTAAATATGGGGGTTAGATAAATACCAATTTCTTTGTATGACACCTTGATTATTTAAATATGTGCCATGACCCTTGTCACCCTAGTTGTGGATTACTAGTTGGACATTATTAAATTGCCAACATGGGTTTTAGACCGTTGTAGTATACTGCTTAGACCTGCTACGTGCTCATGACATGATTTTGGACAATCAAATGTTAATATTGACTTAATGATATATTGAACCTGTTTTGGAAAGGTATCATGTGATGTTGATGGCACGTGGTGCATGGTAATCAACTGGGGTTTGATAAATAGTTTTTGACCGGGGCATGTGGCAAGAATGATCAAGTGGGCCAGTTGTGGCACTGGGGATGTTGATTTGGTTCTTCGGGTAGTCTTGCCCTGGTCACCCTAAGGACTTCACCTTGCAAGCCTTTGAACTGGGTCTAACGTGCAACCACATGTCTGTAATGGGACGGACCTAGTTGACTAAGTTGCTAATAACGTACCTGTGGGACCTCAAGAGGTCAACTACAACCTTTGTGTAAGTTGTACGGGGGAGCGTACCGGGGCTGAGGCCAGGTACCCATCTAACGGTTGATTGGCCTAAACTTCGCCTTAGCTAAGGGAAGGGTTAGTGTGCAACAACCGGGGAGGACCACTTGTATTGTTAGAAGTTTCCGAAAGACTTTATTACGGGAACTCGCCTTTGTGGTGTTTGACTGTATCTTGTGGGTAAAGTGCATAACCTCTGCAGAGTGTAGAATCTATTCGAATAGCCGTGTCCGCGGTATTGGACATCGCTCGGGAATTACAGTCAAGGGTTAGATTTTCTCAAAAACAACTTGGATCTGAAAGGTTGGGTTGGATTAATAATGATGTTGATGGAAACATGGATTAGGATGGGAAAGATGTTTATTAAACTCCTTGAAAAGTTAATTATACTACACTTGTTACTACTGCTTTCGAATCTACTTATGTTACTTGTCAAATGTTGTTTACTGCAAATATACCTTGAGCTATTCCTTTGTACCAAGCCATGCATATAGTATATTAGCTTGCATTCTGTGCATGACTTGCTGAGTACCAAGTACTCACCCTTGCCTCAATACAACACCAGTTGAAGAGGAGACTACACCAGCTTTGGAGGAGGAGCTCCAAGAGGATCCGTCTACTTAGGGAGCGAGCCCAGTCAGTTGCCTGTGGTATACTGGATGGCGCCACGAAGTTATTTGATTTTCCACTGCTACTATTTCTCTCTTAATAAGTTTCGCCTGTAATCGTGCAGATTTGTAACTTGACCATAAGGTCAAGTAACCAGTTTGACTATTTAATTAAAGTACTTTACTAGTATCGAGTGGTATGATTGTGATATTTACCGATGTTAAGACTGTGTGCACTAGCGCGTTCCTGGACTAGTGCTGAATACACAGAGGGTCCGGATTTGCAAATTCGGGGTCCCGACAGAGATGCTGCCAAAATTTCGTTTAAAGCATTTATGTACTTGCTGTAATTTGTCTTTAATTATGATATGTGGTTGCTGTTTTTACTCTGTTTGGTGACATTCTGGGCATGCTAGGTGCCGGGGTGTTACTGTTGGTATCAGAGCGGGCTTCAGGTCCGTGGTGTATGAACTTAGTGAAATACCATAGGGTCAACTAAAATTTTGATTTGGGATAACCTAGCAACATGGCTTAGGTTATACTTAAAATTTTGCCATAGGATAGCAACATTAAAACTTGTGTAAGTGGAATAACTAATTTAAAATTTGACACACATGGATACACAGTAGGAAAGGGTATGGGTATCGTTGCTTTACGCTTAAAGGTTGTATTTAAGCTGTGATGTTGAATGCTACATTAGGTAATGTATGTTACTATGCTTATGAAATAATTGATTGAGTTGTTCTTATTATTGTGATTAAGCAAGGTTGTGGTGCCGAAATGGTTTTGGTCACTTTCTTTTGTTCGTAGGAAGGTTGTGGTTTAACGGTGTGGCCGGTTAGAGCCATCACCGAAGAACTATTAACCCCCTGTGGGGGAAGAGTGCTTACCCTTTTTTGTCATAGATCGGGCAGTGACTGGAGTCAAATAGAAGAGTTTGGTGTTGGATTCCTTCGGATTTTCTTTACCGTTCTGACGATCAGATTTTTTTAGTTAGTTTTCTTGGTCTTAGTTGATTGAAATCAAAAAAAAATTTGGTATTGGGTTTTCACGGATTGTTCCTTCGGCGGTTCTTGGTTTTGTCTTCTTTGGGTTTGAGACAAAGAAGAAGAGTTAGTGTTGCATATTTATTGGTTGCTTTGCAAATAAAATTATCGTTTTGTTCTTGTGTGTGTCTTACTCTGAGTTAAAAGAAGTTATTGAAGTTTTGTGCAAAAATTTAAGGAGCAGTGCTTCTATGCTTTTCCTTTTAGTACAAGTTGCACAAATCTTGAAGCAAACGAAGGGGTAAGTAATCATCATCTACCCTTCATTCATGCTTTAATAGTTGTACAACTTTTAAAAGGAAGAGCATAGAAGCAGCTCTCAAACTTAAGATGTGTCGATTTATGTTTTGTGCCTTTGACAGAAAAGGATTACTTGATCGCTTGGTTCCCTCCTATGGAAGTTTTTAAGATTGAAAGGTGTTTTAGAGATCTTTTGCAAGATCAAGTGTGAGTCATGTCCCATTGCAACTTTGAGAATCAAGTTTCTTTGTGAATTTTGGTTGAGTTTTAAAAAGAAAATGCTGCAAACAAAGTAAGTAGTCTTTTAACTGAAATCATTTGTCAATAGTGAGAATTGTTGTTTAGCATGTTATGTAGTATGTAACAATGTGGTTAATGAAAATGATGTACTTCCAAGTTAAGTTGTGAGTTGAATTAATTAAATGTAATTGTTATCTTTAGTTTAAGATTAAATAAACTTCTAGTGTTGTAGATTACTCTATAGCGAGAATGATTAAATATGTTAATGTACATGCTTAGAATTTGTAGCTTTATGTTAAAAATGAGGTAGCGCACTGCTTTTACTTAATGGGAAAATGATCATTGATAGTGTTTAAAGTTCTAAACCTTGATGCGTAGTTAGAACATTAAGATGATGTAAACTACTGAAATTGTTAAAGAAACTTTGTTGGTTGTTTAAAGATGTTCTAACTTAACGTGTTAGTAGAGAAATTTAATCGTGTTGGCTTGTGACCTTAACTTGGAAGTTGATTAGAGTTGCTATTTATGTTATTGCAAACTATTAGCATAATTGGAAGTACGCAGTCGTGTTCTTGAAATGCTAGTATCAATGTTATTATTGATGCTTAAAACCATGGGAAAAAACAAAGGAGATGCTGCCGAAATTTTGTTTAAAGCATTTATGTACTTGCTGTAATTTGTATTTAATTATGATATTTTGTTGTTGTTTTTATTCTGTTTGGTGACATTCTGGGCATGCTAGGTGCCGAGGTGTTACAACAGCCACCAGGAAAAAGCTCTCGGGCTCGGTAACACTGGCGACATCACCGTTAGTGTAATACAAGTCTTCGTCTCCAGCATCGTTAAAGGCGCAGAGGTCCCGGGAATCTTGAGAGTTAGGCATCTTCAGGGATTCTTCACGAAAGGAACTGTCGGTCCCCACAGACGGCGCCAACTATCGACGATTGGGGAACTGACCCCCGCCGAGCTTACTTAGTTGATTGGGGGATCAACCCTGTCCCCTTCTTGCATGAAGGGTTGCTTCCGAAGGATGCTAGAACAGCTCGGGACAAAGAACACTCAGGGAACGACACGGTGATTTATCCTGGTTCGGGCCTCTCCCGGGGGAGGTAACAACCCTACTCCTGCGTATGTATTGCTCAAGGTGGTCTCTGAATGCCCAGATCCATCCCCCCTCTCGTACATGCATAAGAGGTACTTATAGTTTACAAGGGCATCCTATCGGTTACGCCCCAAACCACAATCGATTGACCGAGGTAAACATGGTTACAACAGAATCCTGGATCTACGCCATGTCTCAATCGTGGGTGCAACGGCTCCACATCATGGCGCGATTATCGCCATTCGGGCGCAACGGCCGATCACGATGATCCGACCATGTGGCTTGTGGACGAGCAGGGACCGAGCTAGTTTGATCCCAGCCTGAGCAACCGAGCTCGAGCTACGTGCTTGGGCGCCTCAACCGAGCATGGAGTCCGCATCGGCCGGGCAAGACGAGCAACCAAGCTGAGTGTTATGGGTCATCCTCGGGAACGACCTCAGAGGGTACTCATGGTCTGGACGGTCTCAACTGCCGGCGCTTTATGGTAATTATGGAAATTATTCAATCCCCGACAGAATCAATTTAGATCTAGTTATACTACAACCTGTAGTATTGGTAGTAAAATTTAGAAAGGGGTAAAAGGGTAAAAAATTCTATCATATTATTTGTCCTCTACGTTAAAACACGTCCGATGATCCTGATGAATGGATAAGAAGCCTCTGAAGATCATCAGGTATTCGGTGAATCCAAAACTGAACGAATTAGGAAAAGTCTAAAATACCTCCGATGAATGGATAGGAAAAACCTAAAATACCCTTAAGAAATGGACGGTTAGATTTGATTTCTACAACTACTATTTACTACGTATGTTATACACCATAAAATTTCTGTTTTGTTATGGTCAAAATCAGCAGTAGTAAGGTTACTACTCTGAGCATCCAAAGCAACGTATAGAATTTCGGAACTTAATATCATAGAAATAGCAACAAAACACACTACTTTACATACTTTGGATTTACATGTAGTTTACTGACATTACAGACAGCAGCGAATACGCCGTAGAAGGCGCACGATCGGTCGATTGACCGGTCGGTATTTAACGAGAGTGTAAAGGAAACACGTTATTTATATAGATTCAAGCCCTAATAGACACCCTGCTCTTATCACTATACCCCTAGGCTTATTGGTGAAAACAATCAAATACAAATGATAATGGTTATATGTATTTGTTTTTATATTTTCTTCGGATGTGGATACAAATATGGATAACACATATGCGAATATGAATAATATCAAACAAATAGGGAGCGAATACGAATAGAATATTATCACGAATATTTCTTGGAATAGGAAAACACTTTGAATTGTACGTACAAAATGAACAAAAAAATATCACTAGTTTATTTGATCCAAAGATTCATGAAGAATACGTAACGGCCAAAGATTTGCATTCTCTATTGAATTATGTTTAAAATAATAAATTATGCATTTATGAGTTTTTTTGCATTTTGGCTACTTATTTAAAATATTTTCCTATTAAAAATACCAATGTTTGAATTTTTTAGAAAATTTAAAAGATGAAAATTCTTGAAAATAATTTTTTAAATGATAGACTATCAGGAATGTCTCCAAAAATTTTTATAATTTTTGGAGCTGGATCGCTAATTTTAAAAATTGACATTTGATTTATGGATTAATTAAATTAAAAAATAATTTTGAAATTAAGAAACCTTTTACGGTGAAACAGTAGCCTTGGCCTATCCGACGCGTTAAATATCAGGATAATGGCCTCTGAATATCTGGATATTTATTTGTATTCGACGAATAATGAGCTACTGAATCAATATTTGTATCCAAAAGAAAAATCTGTATTCATTTATGATCTGATACTATCCGACCAAAATCCAAATCGACAACATTCATATTCGAAAATTGTCCCAATTGGTTGAAAACTATCCGATCCGTTTTCACCCCTACCTGGGCTCTGAGTAGAAGGGATGCCTGTTTGCCCGGAAGTGAATGTCGACGTTTAGTGTCGGCAATAATCTTAGGGGGGTGTGAATTTGTGGGGCAAGGCGCTGGATCAGGATCTCAATGGTAACACAAGACAAGAGTTAGACAGGTTCAGGCCCTCAGCAGTGGAGGTAATACCATAGTCCTGTGTTCTGGGATTATGCGTGTGTGGTGGATGATCAGATGCGATCTGTCTTCTGCCTCTCCCCCAACTAAGGCTCCCGTCCCCCCTTTATATAATCAGGGGTGTTGGATTACACGGAGGAGTCCTAGTCCGATACAAAGAGGCAGTTCTAGTCGGTTACTAGGTTTGTTCCCATATCCAGCAATGCCGTATACTATAGGATTACAATCATGCTTTCCTTATTGATATGGGACTCTATCTCTTCCCTCTTTCATTGTACAAGTCGTCGAGGGTTCAAATGTCCCGCTTTCACGTAGACGGCACGGCTCGCCCCTTGTCGGGTGGCCCTTTCATCTGTCTTTCGGATACCTGGGGACCGTGTATTCCACAGTGACCCTAAGGGCATACTAGTTTGTGCTTGTCTTGTATTAAATGAGAGTTTGAGTTACAATGAGCTTTATGGATGCTTAGTCTGGTACACATACTGTCTTGCCCTAATAGGGCGACTAAGACATAGACATCCGTCCTTCTTAGAAAGTGGTAGTAAATCCCACGTCACCATGCCTTTGGATAGGCTTCTAACTCTTGGGTCCCATGGGTACTCAGGGTTGGGTCCATTTGTCGCGGTTCAACCTTGTGGGAGCATAGAGCCTGATGGTTCCACTTGCCTATTGATACTGAGTGAGCGAGAGTGCCCCTTGATTACATAGGGCACTTGGCCAAGTGCCTTGCTCACCGGCTCGAGCCCAAGTGCCCTGTTGGTCAGAGCACCCTTCAATGTGCTCGATTATACGGGCACTATGCCAAGTGCCCTATTAGACAAGCATCCTGCCATGTGCCCTACTGGATGGGGCACTATGTAAGTGCTTTATGGTCAGGGCACTCTACCAAGCACCCTATTGGACAGGGCACTCTACCAAATGCCTTGCCCATAAGCTAGAGCCAAAGTGCAATAGGGCACCCTACCATGCGTCTTGCCCACGAGTTGAGGCAAAGCAACAAGGGGCATGGGGTGCAAGGACCCCTTCTATAGGCTTTGCGGAGTATAGGCATCAGAGATACGGAGTGACATGATTCCTACAACAAAATAAGGTGCATTAAATCATGCAATGGTTTAAGAGAAAAGTCTAAATCAAAAATTAAGATAACCTTTGAAAATGAAACATTCTTTCTGTACTACAAAAATGTGTCACACCAACACTAACCCGACAACTTTACAATTTACAATGGATTCAAAGAAGAAAGCTCATGGTAAATGAGCATCATCACCGAAATTCCAAACCCAACCCCTCGCTTTGCTCCACTATCAGATAAAAGAGGAAACAATCACTTTTTAGCCTACTAACAATTTTTTAAAATCTGACACTCTTATGAAAATAATTGCAAAAATAGCCCCCTCCCCGATCACGAAAGCATTAGCAAACGACACCTGTCACCTGCCGCGTTTCCTGTACCATGGGAGGAGTTATTGTGTAGCTAAACCTTAGCGATAAAGGTACCAAGCAACGAGAGCTCGACAGGATGCTCTTGTCGAGGAGTGCTACCTCTATAGCATTTAACTAAGCCATTCATTAAGCAATACCATCAATTAAGGGGTTAATCAAGTGATTAATTAGTTAAAGTGATTAATTAAAGGGATTATCAATGTTCAAAACCTGGGGTCCCTAAATTGAGCTTATGAATATAATTTAGGTTGCCTTTGTGTAGAAAACAAGATTGAAAAGAGTAGAAAATAAATAGGAATTGTATTATATCATAGGTGTTTTTACAAAGTACAGACTATCCTTAATTTTTGACTCTCCAGCTATTCAACCACACGGTCATTTTTATCTATCAAAGAAAGCGTCTTCCGCATATTATCCTTGCGCAAAGGTTCCTTGCCGACCTGAATCATGTCAGGGTGAGGGTTATCCTTTATTCGATCTTGTCTAGGTCAGTGTGATAAAGGTATCTATATCCGACCTACAAAGGTTCATAGGTCGGACCGTTCCTAACCTAGTAGAGACTCAGATTAGAGACATAAGATAAGTTTTCATCTGATCTATATTGCAGGGCAGGGAGTTGTTTACATCATCAACTATAACTTTGACAGAATAATCATGAGATATTTAATATGTCTCTTCATTTTATGTGCCGCATTTATGAGAATGCGACTGGCTTCTAAAAAGTCGTAACCATTTATGGGACTCAAACAGATTAATCATCGTCAGCTAGGCCCCAAGGCTTGAGAGAACACGTGTATTCTCTTAAGACTTTTCAACTTCCAAAATGCTTGGGATGTCGCGCTAATCATGCCGCCGATTGTGTCTCGAGAAATTTTTTTTGATTTCCTCAGTAACCGAAGCAACAGCAATAAAGTATAAATATAGGGGAAGAGGCTTCATTTGGATGCTTCACGCTGCTAGTCATTTGAAAATTGCTTTTGAGTTATCTTGCTTTCCCCTTGGTTCTTGAAGTTTTACATCTTTCATTTGAGTACTTTCTCCTCATTTTTCGCTTTTGTAATGGATAAGTCAGTTCTTACTGAAGCAAAAATCACAAAGCTTGTAGATGAGGGCTTGATCCTGCCACGTGAAATGGTGCAATGGGATTCCAATGGAGAGGACTTAAAACCCATTCCTCAAGAGGGGTGGATCATACTATTCATTGCCTTCATTAGGTTAGGATTTTGTTTCCCTGATAGCGAATTCTTAGCCGATGTACTCAATCATTACGAGATCAAACTCCATCATCTTTCTCACAATTCAATTTTGATTTTGAGTGTCTTCTTGCATTTTTGTGAGGCTTTTCTGGGTATTCCTCCTCTCGTTCGTCTTTTTTATTTCTTCTACTAGTATACTAGAAATAACAAGACTTCTAAAGTTTTTAGGAGTGTTTATTTCAAGCTTCAGACCAATATCATGTATCCCTTGCTCCCAATCAAGGATACATGGAAGGACTACCAGAAGGAGTGGTCTTACTCGGAGATTCCGGGTGGCAGTTGCCTTCGGTTCACCAGTAAGGTCTCTCCAACCTCGTCAAACGTGGAAGCGAAACAGGAGAGGGACTCCCTGGTGCTCACCGCTGAAGAGAGTAAGATCATCGATGCTATCTTTAATTTGGTGGATGGAGGGCTTACGGGACATAAAATCGTTTACGATTTTTTGTTCCATAAGTTGAACCCTCTAAAAAGGTAATTCCGATTCACCTAGATGATCGAGGGTGACCAAGATCCGACTAAGGATGAACCTAGAGGTAAGAATTTCTGGATTTCGATCTTTATTTTCTCTTTACTTGATAAAGAAATTTTACTTACATATTTTCTGTGTATTTTTTAGTTCTGACTGACAAAGAAGCCTGTGCGAATGTTGCACAAATCTTGTGTATTCCTTCAGAAAGATCCAATCAAGCTGTGTTGGACAAGAAACCAGCCAGTTTGATTGGTCAAAATGATGAGTTCATCAACGAACACATCGAGGTAAGTACCAAGCAGTACATTTGGTCTTAGAATCAAATTAGTATTTATTCTGAATTCTTGTTTTATTTTGTCATCTTAGATGCATGGTCGGAAATGTGTCGTCGATCAATCTGAGGTTTCTGTCTGGACTCCTACAACAAAGAACTGTAGACAGGACAGCCTCGAATGTGGTGGATATGACATCCACCACAGTGGTCGATGCTGATCCGGCCAGATCTAAACCGGTGCGGGGCATGTGCACCACGAGTTATACCAACCAACCTCAAGTCTAGAAGACTTCGGCTGGAATACATACAAGGATTTCCTCACATGTATATAACAAAAGTTGATATGGTATATGAGATACTCCATACAAGAATTATCCCATATTTCCACATATTCAGGGTGAGGAGTAGGAAGAGAGTGATGATGACATCCCTCTAGTCATCAAAAGAAGGAAATCTCCCATCCCGACCGTAGGGGAAACCGGAATTTCTTGGATCAATTGGGAAATGGACTCTAGAGTATCCTACAAGTAAGTCCTTTATATTTTTCTTACTTCTAAAATTTTAATTTTTACAACCGGTAAGCTTTTATGTATACTGATTTCCTTTTTCTTTTAGCCCCTGGCTACTCCTCAGGTTCAAATAGAGTATGGGGTTGATCCTATGGTCGGTAATGAACTCACCAATGTAGATCTGCCTTTGGATCTTGGGCCCCGTTTGGTATGGTTCCAGATTCTAGTAGAAACGGAAACGGTTCCAGATTCTTGGTAGAAACGTTTCAGGTAGAATCATAGTCACTTTATGCAAACTGTTTGGTACGGTTCCAGATTCTAGTAGAAACGGGGTTGAGGGCGATTCAGCCCCGGTGTGGAAAAAGAAGAAACGTTCCAAGAAGAAATGTTCCGAGTTTTAGCCCGTTTGGCTGGGTTTCTCCCAGATTCTAGTAGAAACAGCTCGGTTCCAAATTGCCAAACGGGGCCTAATATCGAGGAGATTTTGCCGAGTGCGCAAGGCGCAGAAGCTTTGGACCCTAATATCGAGGAGATTTTGCCGAGTGCGCCAAGCGCATAAGCTGAGCCGATCAACACCGAGAGTGAAAATCCTCCGACTGTTGAGAATGAACCTGAGGTCGACGGTCATCTACTACTGTAGAGGAGGTTGTCACTTCTCCAAAGGCTGCAGAGGAAGAGGTTGGGTGAGCCAAGAAATAGCTGTTGCCTCGATTAAAGAAGATAGATAAATGGATGGGAATGTGACAACGTTCACCACCACTAAAACTGAGTGTCCACCCTCTTCTGGTACTATCAATCAGGAGGGGGTGAATCAACAAGACTTCAACAACTTGTTGTCTAATCTACTTTTCTTTCTCTTATAAAATTTCTAAGAAAAAGAAGTAGTTAATTAACTTTACATACTCTGCTTGCTTTTACAGTTTTCACAAGAGGTATCCAACCAAGTAGGTTATTAAGTTAAAGTTGAAGTAAAGAAAATCACAAAAAAGTAAGTTAAGTATAACTTCTTTTTAATGTTTGTCTTCTACTATTTTTTGCTTTTCTAATTTATCTGTTCAGGAAACAAAAAACAAGAAAGAACAATAGAGTTGGAAAAGCAGCTTTTGGTGGCTCAAAATACCGCTAAGGGCTACGAATTTGACCTCACTAAACTTCACAGGCAATACTTAGATAGTGAGGAGGAAAAAGTCCAACTCCAAATAATCTTCAAAGAGAACAACGAGCGGGTAAAGAAGATCAATGAAGAATTGTAAGGTATTCTCTCTGAAAAAGATATTGAACAAGAAAGTAAGATACTTTTTTCGACCTCAGTATTTTTTAGACTTATTCCCATTTTATAAAAAAGAAAATAATATCTTTCGACTTGTGTTTTGGTAGGATTAAAAAATATTGTAAAAGCTGAGGAATTTCACCTTTCCCGATGAGAAAAAGAGAAAAAAAAAACAAATGGCCGAGCTGAGTTCCAAGGCGCAAGTGCAGATCATCAAACTAAGAGAACAAATAAAGATTTCCACTGATAAAGTAATAAGGATCCGAGGAGTGAGTAAATCTGCCCTGGGTTTTATTTTTGTATAATTGAAGAAGATAGCGCAGGATTTGAAAGGAAAGCTAGTTGAACTTACAAATCAAAATCCGTCGGTTGATGAACTTGTCGCGAGGGTAAGGGATCAATTGAAGAATATCTCTGAGCATATCCCTGTGATGTTGCATACAATCAAGTCATCTCTCTGAGAATCAATTAGCTTCCATGTTAATGCCCTTTTTACGAAATTGAAGCATTACTATGAGGCTGCCATTGAATTGGAGAAGCTAACTTCCAACGTACAATTCTCAACAAAAGAAGAGATGAACTGAACACAAGTAGAAATAAAATCTGTTGTGGAATTATATATGAACAATGTAAATGTTCTCTTCAAATGAAACAAAAATTTGTTCTGTTTCCACCTATTATGTGTTAAGAATTGTTCTATTACTTATCTGCTTCTGAATTGATTTTTTCTTTAGTATATCACTACTAGCCCCAACTATTTGTTTGACTGATCAGCATTGTGATTGAAAAATTGTAATATGCTAGTTTTGTAATAATGTTTAGTGGATTGGTTTCAACAGGTATTCCTAATTTGTGAATCCTTCCTCTGCATGTTATATAAGTGAACATTTTGCATTATTCTATTTTGTTGGCCAGCTCTCGATATTTTTGTAATATCAGGAAGACTTAATTGTTGGGTTGTTCTAGGCCTATCTTTTTCTTGGATTGGTTTGTCTGTGGGCTGCTGTTGGTCCTTACCCCTAACCCTAGCTCCCACTCACACCCAGCCGGCCACCACCCCCCAAACCTAGCCGCCACTCTTCCTCCTCCTGGCGTTTTCTTGCTTGTGCTCTCTTCCCAGCCGAGTGCACCTCCATTGAGAGCTTCCCTGTCGAGCACCCTCCCCCAGCAAGCTCCCTCCTGCTAGCGCCTTCCCCTTCATGGCAGCAGCGTAGCAGCAGCAGTGGGGAGCCGGTGCCCTCCTCCCTGTCCTCCCCTAGGTCGCGCCTCCTCCCTGTTGCAGGAGGCCGACGCCTCCTCCCTTCCAGCACCGGTGGTTCCCCCTCCAGACCGAGCCCTGCAGTCCCTGCCCAAGCGCCACCCTTGCTGACTCTGGCCGGCGAGCCCCTAGCCGGTGTACTCCCCTGGCCGGCATGCCCCCAGGCCGAGCCCCTGTGGTTCCCCTCCTCAAGCAGCAGCAGCGGCAGCAGCTTCCTCCCTTCACCTCCCTTGCTATTTCCTTGGTAAGTGAAGGTAATCCCTGAAATTTCTCTTGTGTGTGTTCAGAACTGGGCGCTCTAGCTTGTTGCTTGGTACTAGGGTCCTTAGATCTGAATTTTTGTGGAGGGAGCAAGCCCTAGGTTGGAGAGATCGTGTGCTGTTTTGTGGACTACACCAATAGCCAGCTTCGGAGCCCGGTTTGGGCAAGTTAAACTCATTTTGTTTCAATCCGAATGTTGCGAATGTTGTAGACAATCGAGTTATCTTTCATTGAGGACTAGAATTGTTAAGTTTCGTTAAGCCAATAAAAAGATATGGCATTTTTCGTGAGGACTGTCCAAAGTGAATTGGTTGAGCGGTACCCGCTGTTCGTCTTTGATCTGGGAATAGTACGTGCGTTGGCTGAGTGAGTGTCTATGTTATATACGTAGGTTATCTCCTCATGGTCATTTTGAGTACAAGAACGCGAAATTCCGATGAGCCAATAAAAAATTACGCTATTTAGAAGTCGCGGTGTTGAAATTGGAAAATTTCAGCCCGCTCCGTTTTTCGGTTCGAGTTTAGTGCTCAATTTGGAGGCCCTCAGGGTATCTCCCGCATGGTTGACCTTGAGATAGCTGTAGGGCATCCTCTTATGAGTAATTAGGAGCTAAGTTCACTCCATTTGGGTAAGCGAATCGAAAAATTTGCTCATTGGAAAGCTATCGTCCCCATTGGGTAGATTTATGTTTTTCCAGGGTTTCAGAGTGGGTCGTTAGATCGATCTCGCGTTAAGTCTTACAGTTGTTTGGATTGGCATGTTTTGAGTGGAATTACATCTATTTGCAGGTGGTGTACCTTCAGGTGGGGGTTCGCGCTCGCGTCCCACCTCGTTGCATGGTAAAAAGGCAAGTACATGGTAGAGCAGTAATATCCTTGGATGGTATTTCTCCTTATTAGAAATTGATGCACTGTTTACCTTGCTTTTATGAAAATGCTTGGTCTTTTATCCTTAAGTATTATGTGATGGCTAACCTATGAATACATGATGAAAGGTATTGGTGCATGTGTTGTTTTTGTCCTGTTATGAGCATGTTGGTGAATGTGTCGTTCTTATGCATATGCTTATTTTAATGCATGTGGTTGTGATGAGGTGAGTGGGTTCATAATGGAATTGCTTTGTTGACTATGTTGTCGCAAGTCAGTTGAGCCATGAAGTATTATGTTGCATCATTTGCATTCATAGCATTCAATGGGCCAGGTCGGTGAGTAAGTCATAACTAGTCCGGGGAGGTCGGTGAGAAAGTTATGACTAGTCCGGAGTGCCCTGGTGTAAAACCTACTGTGGGGTAGGTACCTCCACGGAATGGAGGTAGAGGGGGAACATCGACGGGTGTTCCCCCGGTTGCACCAATATAAGCCTTCAAGGTGCATTCATGAGAAATGTAATGTGCATGGTGAGCATGGGCCATAAGTGCATTGCATAGTGTTTGCGATGATGAGTGATGACAAATGATTTTGTGATTATGTTATGTGTCATGAGATGTGCATGGTGAGGATGATGTGTTTCTTATGTTTTAATTGAGTTATGGAAATCTTTCCTATTGCATGAGACGTGTATTGTGAATGTGATGTTGTTTCTTATGTTATTCGAGCCATGGATATCTTTTTGTTTCTCTTCCCTGTTATTTAGTTATGATATTGGTTCTGTTATTGCTCTTTTATGTACTTGCTGAGTCGTGGACTCACCCTTGCTTTTCTTTGTTGTTTTAGGTACCCTGAGGACTACTCGCCGAGGTGGGGCTTAGATCACCCTCACTTACTTCAGGATGCACATCTAAATTATAGCTTGAAAGAATGAATCTCGGTGTTAGTTAGTATGTTGGTGAAGCTGTTCTTGTATGAGTTTATGCCGATGGTTCCTTTTTGATGCATTGTGATTATCTTTTGATGTTAAGGATTGATAGTTGTTCGAAGACCATGTCCCTTTGTATGTGCTTAGCGGGTCATGATGGTTAGATGTTATTTGTTGTTTCATATTCTAATTGTGATCTCTTTGTCTGCTGAGTGGATGTCCAAACTTTAGAGGAGGTGCTGCCGAATTTTTTTAATAAGTTCGGCAACCTCCTAGTTGTTCACTTAAATTGCTAAAATTTGCCCTAGTGTCATAATTTTGGTGTTGGAGTGTGTAACATTCGGGGCACGTGGTGCCGGGGTGTTACAAAAATGAACAATTTTAATATAGGGAACCAGCCCGTTTACTCTTTGTTTTATACTTAGCATTAAATGGCAGCAGGTTGGAGATGAGGTCATTCTAATGAGTTTCAATGCAGTGAGTACTAGCTTACTTGTTTATTAGAAGTTATCACACAGCCCGACCAGTAACCTTGTATATTGTTGTAGAGAATTCTTTGTCGGATGAGATTTTTCATGATTCCTTAGAATAAAAGCAAGACAAGAAATAGTTTTAATATAACACCAAGAAGACATAATTTATAAAATATGAATTTAATACATGGATGTAAAAAATTTACACAAAAACCTGCAAAGATGTTGGATATTCCAAGTGTTCGAAAGAATTCGGCCATCTTCCATATCAAGCCGAACAGAACCAGTTCAAGTGATTGAGACTACAGTAAAGGGACATTTCCATTTAGAAGATAATTTATTTAAGTTAGAATGATTCTGGGATGTGCCTTAGAACCAATTCTCCCACATTAAGTGTTTATGGTTGAACTCTTTTACTGTAGTATCTTCTAAAACATTATAGGTAGGCTGCCGACCTACAAGTGTCCGATCTCGCTTTTCTTCTAAGATATTAATGGCATCTTCGCATTGGTTGTCTTGATCAACTTGTTCAAAAGAAGTAATTCGTGTAGAACCTAAATCGATTTCATTGGGCAGAACAGTTTCTACACCGTAGACTAATGAGAAAGGTCTTTCTCTTGTAGCTCTACTGGTCGCCGTGCGTATGGCCCAAAGCACTGAGTAGAAATCATCTACCCAAGCCCCCGAGCATGTTCTTAAATGATTCAACACTGATTTTTTATTCCTTGCATGATTTGGTCATTTGCACGTTCTACCGCTCCATTACTTTGCGGATGAGCAACATAAGCGTAATAAATTTTTGTGCCTGTTTCATCCCAGTAATCTTGAAACAAACCACTAATAAATTTTGATTTATTATCAGTAATTAGTCCACGAGGAACTCCAAATTCAGTGATTATATTTTTCACAAGGAATTTTTTCGCTACTTGCACCGTGATTGAAACTGTGCATTCAGCTTCTATCCATTTTGTGAAAGTATCAATAGTAACAAATAGAAATTTATATCCATTAATCACTTTTGGTAATGTCCCTACTATATGTAACATCCCAAATTTGTGCTTCTAGTTAATTTATGGAGTTATTTGAACTTTTGGTAATGTCCCTACTATTTGAATTTTTGGTATTTTCCAGAATTTTCCTGGAATTTTTTGGAGCATTTTGCTATTTTTCCCGATTTATTTGAATTTCTAGAAATTATTTTAAATATTAAATCGCTGGAAAACCCTATCGGGTTTTACTGTAGCACCGACCCGAGTCAGACTCAAGTCCGACCGAACCAGACCGACTGAGCTGAACGACGTTTGCGCCGACCGTCGGATCGAGATGCAACGGCTAGGATTGAGCCACGTGTGCAAGCACGTTGAACCGTTGGATCAGGATCTGATGGCCGTGCTTGTGCCCGCGTGTGCACGTGACGCGAACCGTTGGATCGAGCCACGTGGACGGCGTGGATCGCGCCACGTCGCCCAACCGTATCCGAGCCGGACTCAGTCGCCCCGTACCGGCCTCGCCACGGAATCCGCGTGTATCTCGACGTCCGAGCTGGTATTTAATGCATGGGTGCGCGCTCGAGGATCGCCTTCGCCTTGCGCTTCGTTTTCCCTAGCCACCGCCGCTCGTGGAGCTCTCTCGTGCCTGCGATTGCTCGTTGTAGTGCTCTAGGGTTAGCCTCGGGTTCTTGCTTCGTTCCACCGCCGTCCGCTGTTCTCCACCGTGTTGGTGCCCAAATATGAACTCCCCGCGACGAGGCGCACCTGGGAGTACCACTCACCTTGTCGGAGCGTGTCCCAAATGCCGTTCGGGTGGTCGTCGTCTTCATCTCCGGCCACCTCTGCTCCGCCGCGACATCGCCAACCCCGCGAGCTTCAACAGCCATCTAATCAAGATCCAACTCTCCAGGTTCGTCCACGTCACCGCTCGGTGCTCAAACTCTAGATTAGATGTAGACCATTAGATCTAGATCCTAGCGTCCAGATTGGTCCATGTCACCCCGAGCGAAATCCTGTGTTATGAGTTTGATCTGTTCTCAGCCGTTAGATCAAGATCGTACTGTTAGATTTGGTGCACGTTGTAGCGCTAGATGCAATCCCAGCCGTTCGATCTGCGGTGTACGGCCCATATCGTGCCACACGTCGAACGCCGGGTCATGCCACATCGCCCCCCAGCGATGCAGTGAACTCGATCGGATCTCAGCCGTCCGATTCGAATCGTACAGTCCAGATCGAACCGCATAGATCCTAACGTGCGAGGTTAGATCCAATCCGGACCGTCAGATTTCAAACCGACGGCCCAAATTGTGCCACGTGTGCGAAAGCCGAAGCGACGCGGTCCACGCAGGCGATGCCCGGTCGTCGCTAACGTCAGCATGGGACCCGCGTGTTAGCGACTTGGCCAACCGCTCGATGATGTCACCCGTGACGTCATGATGACGTCACGGTGGGGCCCAGCTGTCAGAGCCGTTTGGCCGAGCGTGCTGACGTCATCTGTGTCGGGCCTGCGTGTCAGTGACCATAGAGCCGTAGACCGAGACCACCGTAGACCGAGATGAGGCTGTGCGCCGAGTCCACGGCACAGTGCCGGGACACGTGGCCGCACCAGAGCGTGCCACGTGGCATGATGACATCATGCTGATGTCATTGTGGGGTTCGGCCGGTGCTGACGTCAGCATGGACACGTGTCGCTCTGTGGTGTTGACACGTGGCATGGGTGACGTCATAATTGATTTTTTTGAATAAAAATTATTTTATTAATTCGGTTTATTCATTTTAAATATATTTTTAATCTTCAAAATGCTATAACTTTTGCATTTTAACTTCGATTGAGGCGATTCCAATTTCTAAATTTTTATAAAAATGAGTTCTATTTAATGGTGAATTTTATTTGAATTGTTAAACCTTGTTTGCTTGTTGTTTATTTATTTTATTGCTATTTTTGCACGTTATGAGTAGACGTTGAAGTGCTCGAAGGCTTCGAAGGTGAAGTTTTGACCTAGGAGCCAGCTCAAGACCAAGAACAATTGCTTTTTGAAGGCAAGTTATGCTTTGATCATGTTGATCCAATTTTTGAAAATTATTTTGATTCAAATTATTGCATGCTAGTTTAATTAGAAAATGCTTTAAATATTTCTGGGAATTAGATAAATGCCTAGTTGCTGTTTGACACCTTGATTATTTAATTATGTGCCATGAACCCTTTGTTACCCTAGTTGTGGATTATTTAGCTGGACATTATTAAATTGCCAACATGGGTAATATGACCGCTGTAGTTTAATGCTTAGCCCTGCCACGTAGTCATGACATGATTTTGGATGATCAATTATTAATGTTGACTTAATGAGATATGGAACATATTTTGAAAAGTGTCATGTGTTATTGATGATGATGTTGATGGCACGTGGTGCATGGTAACCAATTGGGGGTTGATAAAATGGTTTAGACCGGGGCAAGTGGCAAGAATGTTTCTGGTGGGCCAAGAGTGGCAACTGGGCGGTCAATTTGGTTTTTGTGGATTTGGAATACTTGTGGACACTTGGTAGTCTTGCCTTGGTCACTCTAAGGACTTAACCTTGCAAGCCTTTGAACTGAGTCCTTCATACAACCACAAGTCTGGAATGGGACAGACCTGGCCGAGTAATCTGTGTTGTCTAGTCTTTGGTACTGTCGTGGTGTAGTGAGCCCCGGGTTCGCGGGTAGGCTCACATGGCGCAAGAGGGGGGCCTTGAGTGTGGTAACCAGTCCCTTCAGTGTTGAAACCTTAGCGGGCAGTACCGGGTCTAGAAGTAGCTTTGGAAAGGCTTTGTTACAGTCACTCGCCTTGGTGGTGTTTGATCGTATCTTGTGGGTAAAGTGTATAACCTCTGCAGAGTGTAAAATCTATTCGAATAGCCGAGTCCGCGGTATTGGACACTGCTCGGGGATTACAGTCAAGGGTTAGTCTTTCATGAAAATAACTTGGACTTTGGAAAATGGTTGGGTTGGAGATGTGAACTGGATGTAGGTTGTGAAATGCTTTACTTGTGCAATTATTGTGAAAGTTATTATCTTTACTATTGTTTTACTGCTTTGTAATCTATTACTATATTTATGAATGCTGCTTTACTGCAAATGAACCTGTTAGCCATCCTTTGTAATAAGCCATGCATGTAGAATATTAGTTTGCATTCTGTGCATGACTTGCTGAGTACCAAGTACTCACCCCTTGCAACAATACAACATCAGTTGAGGAAGAGGCGACACCAGCTTTGGAGGAGGAACTTCAGGAAGAGCCATCTACCTAGGAAGCGAGTCCAGTCAGTTGCATGTGGTAAACTGAGTGGCGCCACTATGATTCTATTACACTGCAATTGTTTCATTAATAAGCTTTCGCCCTGCGAGGCATACTCTTGTAACTTGACCATAAGGTCGAGCAACCAGTTTGGCTTAATTAAATAAAGTACTATACTATTTCGTTGAGTATGATTGTGGTATTTACCGATGTTGAGGTTGTGTGCACTAGCGTTATCCTAGACTAGTGCTGAATACACAGATGGTCCGGATTTGCATATTCGGGTCCCGACAGAGGTGGTATCAGAGCCATACTAACTATAGGACTACCCATAGCTAGAATGGTAGTAGTGACGATAAAACTATTTTCTAAAGTTAAAATTTGCCAAGATGATGAATGAAATCTCGACTTATCCCTTCTCTCTTTTCTTACCCTCTTGCTGAATATTTATTTTTCTTGCTTTGTTTAAAAATTATTGCGTTCTTATGTGAGTGTCTTTGGTAGATGAAGATGATCAAAAACTACGCTGAGCGTGAGGGAGGCTACGCCGCTGAGCTGTGGCGTATGCTGCAGGTACTTGGAGGCTTTGAGAGACCGCTCTACCGAGGGACCACCATAGTGGAGGCAGGACTGGTCCGAGCTTGGCGCGTCAATGTCACTGTGTATGCCCGAGAGAATATGAAGGAGGTCTTTGTTTCAGGCTGGGATCCAAGACACATCGCGTTTAGCGATGCGACAGGTCGCTCGTGTCTACTCCAGAGAGTTGGAGGGCACTGTGTTTCGTCACCACCCGCGCAGAGACAACCGCCTTGACCGGGAGCCGATAGAGGATGAGGATACCACGATCACCCATCTGGCGAGGTTTGTCGTCGCTCAGGAGGATGTGATTGATGACACCGTTCAGGAGCTGCAAAAGACTCGTGCTGAGGCCGAGGAGGTCAAGAAGCACCTGCAAGATGCTCCAGAGTATGTTGCTCACGCTTCACGGAGGACCACTGAGATAGAGATGGCACTGTACGGACCAGCACCAGAGCTAGAGCTGGAGCTGGAGCTGCACGAGCCAGACCCGGAGGAGAACACAGAGGAGATGCCGCTTGCACCGTAGCCAGAGCCACAGCCAAAGCCAGAAACACACTTGTTGTAACATGTGACCGTGAGGATCCCATTTTTGATAACTGATTCACTAAAAGATTATGTTTTCATAGAATGTATTGGACTTCGAAGTTAATAAAGTATTTTTCCAATTTCCTCACTTCATCTAGGTAGTGAGACATTACCTCATCGGACGTCTTATATTCCTTGCTAACCTAGTTTACAACTAATTGTGCATCACCTTTTGCTAAAAGCTGATGGACACCAAGAGATTTTGCTGCTTAGAGCTTGGTTAGGAAACTTTCATACTCTACTATATTATTGGTAGTAGAGAATTGCATTTGGATTACGTATTGTAACTGATCACCATAGGGTGTGACTAGCACTATACCAGCCCCCAAACCTCTTAGTTCTCTGGAACCATCAAATTATATGGTCCAGTGGTCGGTACCAGTGGAATTCTGCTCTACAAAAGGCTCACTGTTGGTCCATTCAGCGATAAAATCTACTAGAATTTAATAGTTAATAGTTGATCGAGAGACGAATTGAATATCAAAAGATCTAAGTTCAACTGCTCATTTAGCGATCCGGCCAATTACTTCTTAGTTATGGAGAATGTTGCACAAAGCGAATGATGAGGACATTGTAATCCGATGAGACTGGAAATAATGTCTCAATTTTCTAGAAGCCATTAATAGAGAATAAAGTAGATTTTGAACCTGAGGGTATCTCTCCCTTGATCTATGTAAAACTTCAATTACGTAGTATACAGCTTTTTGAACCTTATCTCGTTCTGCGACTAGGACAGTACTAACCACGCTATTTGTAGACGCTAGATAGAGCAACAAAGGTTCCCCTTGATTAGGTAATACCAATGTTGGTGGGCTTGACAAATAACTTTTAATGTCTTCGAAGGACTTTTCTGCTTCATCCGACTAGTGGAATTTATCGTGTTTTCTTATTACCTTAAATAAAGGTAATCAATGTTCACCCTATCTGGACATAAAGCGACTAAGAACAGCCATCCAACCAGTTAATCCTTGTACATCCTTCACTGAAGAAGGAGATTTTAAGGATTCAATGGCACAAATTTTTTCAAGATTAGTTTCTATTCCGCATGAACATGCAAGAAATCCTAGCAACTTGCCAGAAGAAACTCCGAAAGTACACTTTTCATAATTTAATTTTATTCCCTATTTTTTCAAATGCAGAATGTCTCGGCCAAATCCGATAAATGGTTAGAGCTTTTCTTGCTCTTTACAATGAGATTATCAGCATAAGATTTTAAATTTATTCATATCTGTTTTATGAAATTATTCTGCATGAGGCGCTGGTACGTGGCTCTAGCATTTTTTAGCCTAAATGGTTTCTTCTGATAGCAGTAGATTTCAAAATGGGTTACGAAGAAAGTCTTCTGTCCATCTTCTCTTGCTATGCTTATTTGATGATAATCTAAGTATGTATCCAGGAAACTCATCAATTCACAACACGTAGTAGAGTTGACCAATTGTTCTATTCGAGGCTAGGAAAAATCATCTTTTGGACAAACGATATTTAGGCTAGTAAAAACAATGCACATTCTTCACTTACCATTTGCCTTTTTAACCATAACCGGATTCTCAAGCCAATCTGAATGATCAACTTCACGAATGAAATTAGCCTCTAAAAGTTTATCCAACTATTGTTGATAGCTTCTTGCCGATCAGGAGCAAATCACCGTAGCCTCTACTTCACTGGTTGTATCTCAGGTCAGATAGCTAACTTGTGCTCGATCACCTCCCTTGGGACTCTATGCATGTTGGATGGTTTCCACGTAAACACATCTATGTTAGCCCGGAGGAAGGCAATGAGCGCGTCTTCCTATTTAGCATTCATCCTTGACCCTATCCGAATAGTCTTAGACTGGTCGGTGGGATTGATGGGAATAAACCTTACTTATTCATTTGTTGGAGGATTAGCTTTCAACTTTTTTTACTTGCTAGGTTTGTCAATCTTGCAAGGTTTTTCTGCATCATTAGCATCTCTTAATAGTAATTGATCGACAATTTCAAATAATTTTTTATCACAATTAGTGCAGTATTTAGATCACCTTGCATATTGATCTTGCCTTTTGGATCAAGTATCTTTATGCTTTGGTAAGCATGATGAGTAACTGCCATGAATTTAATGAGTGAAGGCTTACCCAAAATGGCATTGTATGTAGACTCAAAATCAAACTTCAAATGAAAATAACTCGATTCTAATTTTTTTTGAGCATCTCTAAAAGTGACAGATAACACAACCAAGGGATCGAGTACAATTCCAAAGAAAGGATTTGTTACTGGTCATATTTTAGAATAAGAAATTTATATTTCATCAAAGGTATTAATAAAAAATAAGTCCAAAGAACTTTCTCCATTAACTAAATTTCTCCCTACTTATAATTATTAATTGTAGAGGATACGACTAAAGGAAGTTTATAAAAAATAGACATACCTTTTGGACAATCATCCTTGCTGAATGTAATCTTAACATCCGACCATTTTGGAAATTATGATTTTTCTAGTCGGGGATCAATGTTATTGACTTCTTTATAAGTAAACTTGAACTACTGTTTTGAGGTATATATAGATGATCCACCGAAGGTCATGTTAACGTGATGATTTGGTTTTTTGATAAACCATGTCTTCATCACCATCTGTATCTTTTATACTTCATCCTTCTGGCAAGGTTGGCATAGGACCCTTAGCAGAGTAGAATTCATTCATGCACCGGTAATTGTGCAAGTCGTGTCCTGATACATTATGCAGGAGACACCATCTTCCATTCCCACTATTTGAAGTGGAAGTTTTAGGGTTAGACTGGTCGTTTGTCCGACCAAGCTTCTTTTTCCAAGGTATTTTATCCTTGGAGTAAGTAGGTTGTTCAGAGATGCCTTTAACCTCTCCTAAGAGATATTTTTACCATTTTTCTTATTTTTACCTTTATGGTCTTCAGATGTGAAAGATTTTTCAGGTTTATTACCTTCGAAAATCTTCAAACCTGGTTGAGGTGGCGTATGGCCCTTGTCGACCATACAGTTCCATTCAACTGCCTCATGTGCATTAGAATACCGATCTACCATATTAAAGAGTGCTGATATGGTAGATGGGGGTGAATGTTAAGGTCCTCTGTGAAACGCTTGTAGCGTACAACTTGCTTGAATGCACAAATAACAAAATTATCAGATATGTTAGGAATTATATCACAGACCTCTATAAACCTCTTAATAAACCGACGTAAATTCTCGTCAGAGGTTTGGCGAAGACGATGCAGATCATCTTCTTTACCAGATTTTGCATAACAACTTTTAAGTTATTTAGTATGGCATGGCGTAAATTTTTTCTATTGAAAATATATCCTTCTGGTTGATTAAATAACAAAGTTCTTGCAGATCCTTTGAGAATAGTGAGGTGATAATTTGCCATTACCTTCTTATCGCCATCAGCAGTTTCGATAATGGTGGTATAAATTTTAAAAAAATTAATGGATTTTGAATTTCATCATAGCTTTCTAGAGAACTTGGCCTGAATTTTTCAGGCCAAGTGATGTTTTTGAGCCCTGAAGAAAAAGGTTTTGCATCCTGTATACAATCCCAAACGTGTTCGTACGTTAGGTACTTGTCTGGTATAATAAAGAGAATGATGTCATATTTATAGCGTCGAAGGGATGTTAGTTGTCATCTTTGAAGAGGTTTCTTCCCGTTAAAAGCTTTTGGTTAAAAGATATCTTCTCACAGAAGAGGTGTCATTTCGCTAGAGAGACGTCTCTTCGTAGGAAGTAAGTTCTAAATAGTCGTCCGTACCTATAAGAGAAAGCGTCTTTCGCACGTTATCCTTTCGCAGAGGTTCCTTACCGACTTGAATCAGTTCGAGGCAAGGGTTATTCTTTATCGATCTTGTTTAGATTGATGTGATAAAGGGAGTTATATCTAACCTACAAAGGTTCATAGGTCGGACTATTGCCTACTTGGTAGTGGCTTAGATCAAAGGAACAAGATAAACTTTTGTCCAACCTATATTGCAAGTCGAGGAATTGTTTACGTGGTTAACTGTAACTTTAACCGAATAATCGTGAGACATTTAATGTATCTTTTTGATTTATGGACTGCATTTATGAGTATGCAACTGCTTTCTAAAAAAACCGCAACTATTTATAGATCTCAGATTAATTGTTGGAGATTAATTAATTAAAGTGAATATTTAATGTACTGACCGGCAGTTTCTTACCATTTTTAAAAAAGTTTTGTCAAGCACCGTGAAAAAGTTATGGCTCCATAGAACAGCCTTTTCATCCGTCTCCATCCTGCCGTGCCCAACCCAACGAGACCGGCCGCGACGCTCCAACCCCGTAACACGCAAAAGTTTGCTCGTCGTTTTGCCTGCGCGTTTCGCCCACCTCCCCCTTCCTCCCGTGAGTTGAGCCCCCCGGGGAGCGGTAACCTCACCACCCCACCACGCCACGCCGCAGCACCTACCCGAACCGTCGTCGGTCACATTTAATCCCGCATCACCACCACCGCGTCCCCCGCAACCAATCCCGCGGCACGATCCCGTCACCACGTCGCCGGAGTTGGGGGAGGAGGCGAGGATAATGATGGAGACGAAGCCGCCCTCGCCAGGCTCTGCCGCGCCGTCGGCGGCGGCTCACCACCACCGGCGGTGGGCAGCGCCGCTGCTCGCGACCGTGCTGCTCTCCTCACTCCTCATCTCCGCCTCCCTCTTCTTCTCCTCCTCCCGCGCCCTGCTCCTCTCCTTCTCGCCGCT
Source organism: Rhipidocladum racemiflorum (assembly GCA_036346355.1). Lineage (NCBI taxonomy): Eukaryota > Viridiplantae > Streptophyta > Magnoliopsida > Poales > Poaceae > Rhipidocladum > Rhipidocladum racemiflorum. The sequence goes on from CM070579.1 coordinate 76,375,633, forward strand.
CCCCTCCGCGGCCTCCGCCGAGCCGCTCTTCGTCGAGGCCAAGCTGCGCCAGCAGCAGATGCGGCCCGACCCCGATCGCCCGCAGCGCACCGTCCCGAGGATCGCCTACCTTATCTCCGGCTCCGCAGGCGACGGTGCGGCCCTGCGCCGGACGCTCAGGGCGCTCTACCACCCGGCCAACATATACGTGGTGCACCTCGACCTGGAGTCGCCGGCCGCCGAGCGCTCCGAGCTCGCCGCCGCCTTGCGTGCCGACGCCGTCTACTCGCGCTTCCGCAACGTCAAGGTAGTCACCCGCGCCAACCTGGTAACCTACCGGGGCCCGACCATGGTGGCCAACACGCTGCACGCTGCGGCCATTCTGCTGCGCGAGGCCGGCGACTGGGACTGGTTCATCAACCTCTCCGCCTCCGACTACCCCCTTGTCACCCAGGACGGTAAGCGCAGATGCGATCTGCTCCACCCCAAGTGCGCGATTGGATCGCACAAATACACGAGCTCCGATCCAAATTTCGCGTTTCGATGGTCACAAAGGCGCGATCTTTGCGCAACGCGGTGTCGATTTGAGCGAAATCGATTCGAAGTTGGGGTCACTGGAGGCTACTGGGATTGGAATATCCAAATTGGGGTTTGTGGTTGCGTGGAAGAGTTGGGGGGAAATGATGCAATTTTTATACGCTCGCACCTGCCAATTGGGGTTATGCAGTGATGGTTAATTTATGCCAAGTTCCTTCCACTGGCCTGAGAATTCGTTAGATTTGATTACTTTTGCCCGTTCTAGGTGATATCTGGGGAAGCCAAATCTTGGGGCGTATTCTTTTTTTAAATGGAGGCTTCCGCTGCTCTGCCCCCCTGACTCCAATCTTGCTTCGCTTTCCTATTTCGACTCACTCCTATGTTGGATCGTTCTACTATTTGTTCATGGAGATAAATTTGGTTGTGTCAAATTCGCTATCTGCCCTGTGCCCATCTTTCTTTCTCATGCGAGTGGCCTTGCAGCTGCGCTACTGGGATTATCATTAGGATTTGTCTTTGAGTAAGCAGATTTGTTAGGATCTTAGGATTAACATGGCTCTCTGTTCATCTGATTTCTCTTGCCTTCTTTGCAGATCTGTTGTATGTTCTCTCTGACTTGCCAAGGCAGCTTAACTTCATTGAGCATACCAGCGACATCGGATGGAAGGAGTAAGCATCAAATTTTGCTGGAAATGTTTTTATTTGTTCCTACAAGTTGGGCAGTGGCTAAATGTGTCTGTGTAGGTATCAGAGGGCAAAGCCTGTGATCATCGACCCTGGGCTGTACAGCTTGCAGAAGTCCGATGTTTTCTGGATTACAGAGAAGAGGAGTGTCCCAACCGCATTCAAGCTCTTCACTGGTAAATACTTCCTCTTCCCTAATGCTGTGATACAAGCCATCTCTTGTTCTTGTTCTCACGATTCTTCATTTGCACCATCTCGTGCATCTCCCAATTTCAGTTACTATTTACTGTGTGCATTCACATCGTTATGTTACATTTATCATTTAGTTATTTGTTCTTCCTGGAATCTTGTTCTACTCAGTACTCATATCTTTTCATGTTGGTCTTTGTTGACTATGCTTGAGACATTAAAAAGGGACAATTCAATTTTTTTGCGAACCTCTTTTGGTTAAGGCTTACTTTTTTTTTTGGGTTGAGCATGAGTCATGTTATTGATACTTTTATGAAAAGATAGTGTTGCTTATGTTTTATTTTTATTAGCTCACTGTTGAGGCCTTTACTGCCAAGTTGCAAAATTTGCACTCCTAGTGTTATGATCCATCAATCAATGCCACTTTATATAGGGCTATGGTCTTCAACTGTTAATATGGACTATAAAACTAATCACTAGTACTTTCTATTTCTGGGGACTCACATGTTAATGAATATTCTTTTCTATGAATGCTTGCTGCATCACTAGAATCTCTTGTTATCAAGTGTCAACAAATGATTAGTAGTTAGTTAGAAAACAGATGGTACAACACAATATGTAGCATATATCCAGAAAAGAACTGCTGTAGCAGACTGGCAGTCAAGATGGCACTGGATAGCATCATCGTAGTTCTCCAACCATACAACAATTAGGTTTTGCCAATTCGTATCAGGCACCAAATTTGCTTTAAAGAAACCAAGAAAAATATTTAGAGTATCAAGTCCAATTTAATCTTCGTGTATTTGCTGCACTGATATCTTCAAAATGAAATACTGTTTTTCTTTACAGAGATAAACCAACTTTGATTCAAGGATGACACAAGTGATAATTATTTGTTTCCTATTCAGCAATTAGCAGCATGTATCAATTAATAATTTCAGAACATTTATTCTTTTCTTCAGTAATCAAATGGCTATGTTCACGTCTGTACAAACAGAATTGTCTGCACATTTACACATCCTTTCTCTGCATTCTTTTATGCTTTCTTTTGATATTTTCAAGACATAGGTATCAAAATTGTGTACTGCACTTGGGCTTGCTTCCTCTGGTTAGGTAGATGGTAATTTTCATTGGTTCCTAGGCGATTGAAAATTGCACTCTTTTAATGGTAAGGGACCCGGAAAAGTTTGTTAGATAAAGGATAATATATACTTTTGGTTTATGCTTTTGAACCATTTGCAGAGAATCTTTGTAAAAATAAGCGTCACATAGAATGCACATTGGATTGGTTGCTAGCATTGCCAAGCATCACCTTGGGTAGTTATCAGCTTGCATTGGTAAAATTAACGTTCTGGCTTTTCTTCGTCTAAAATCCTTGGTGCTTAGTGGCGCTAGTGTCCATTTTGCAAGTCATAGTTTACGAGTGACTAAGATTATGTTTGCCATACCATAGTTTATGCTTGGCCATAAGTCTTAAATATTGCATTATGTTGTACATGATAATGAGGCAGCTTGTATGCCTAGTACGTGCTACTCCTGAAATCTTCAATATGTTATAGTTTGTATTTATGTTGGAAATGCGTCTACTTGCTTCTTCAAACGTTATGAGCAACCAATCTGTTACTTCTGATCAAGGATTCGTAAACTGGTTAAGGGAAAAATACCGGACCCTAGTTGGTACCGGTTACTAGTGGTAATCGGTTTTTGGTCAGTTACCACCCTGAATTACTGTTCATCCATTTAAATTCAAAATTTTAGAATTTAAATTTAGAAAATTTTCTGAGTGAGTTTTTTTTTTACCTGTACGGTTGATTACTGCCGATGTTTTATCCTTGCTTCTGAACCCAGATTAAAGCTAATTGAAGTATCTCAGCGTTGCTCCAGTAGTTATGTTTACTTTCTCATGTGTTGCACCAGTAGTTATGTTTACTTCTTTCTCGTGATGCGACAACCAAGATCACGCACTGATGTGGTTTTTGGAAGGGGTTACATTGAACAAATATAATTTAGTCATTTCCTGTCCAATTTCATTGTCTTACTTTTTATATTTATATTATATATATATTTTCCATTTTGCTCTTGCGGAATTTGAACACATGCCTTTCTGTATGTATCATGTTTCAGGCTCCGCATGGATGATGCTTACTCATCAATTTATCGAATACTGCATATGGGGATGGGACAATCTTCCGAGGACAGTTCTGATGTATTATGCCAATTTTCTTTCTTCACCAGAGGGTTACTTCCACACAGTCATCTGCAATGTCCCAGAGTTCCGCAACACCACAGTTAACCATGATCTACATTTCATTTCTTGGGACAACCCACCAAAGCAACATCCTCATTACCTCACCCTTGATGATTTTGATGGTATGGTTAACAGCAATGCTCCCTTTGCAAGGAAATTTGGAAGAGATGATCTCGTGTTAGACAAGATTGACGAGAAACTATTGGGGCGTCAACCTGATGGATTTGTAGCTGGTGGATGGATGGATCTGTTGAATACAACACTGAAAGGAAGACACTTCGCTGTTGAGCGTGTACAAGATCTCCACCCAGGGCCTGGTGCAGACAGGCTAAAGAAGCTCGTCACAGGCTTGCTCACCCAGGAAGGCTTTGATGATAAGCATTGCTTATGAAAGTCCCAGTAGGATTATGCTGGGGTAGGTTACACCGTCAATTTGAGGGCGTTGAGCCATTAGCTAGTCATTTCTACTAGCTGAAGAAGCAGGCCATAGCGTCAAATTCACATGGATGGAATGGTCAGATTGGTGTTCTTAATGACAACCCTTGAGTTGAGTTACCGTACAGCAGGATACCGCGGCTGTAGCAGGTGGAGATTATACATCACTAATATCTCATTAGGTTATGTTAGAGAATTGTATCAGCCCAACCATTAATAATCTTGAAATTTTCGGTTTCTCTGCGTTACGGGTTGTCCAATTTGGTCCATTCTTCGTTCAGAAACCGTGGCACACAATATATTTAGTTATTTACCAACCAGTAGCGCATGAGATGTCGCTGTATTAACTTGTGGATTCTTCTGGGCAAACTGGTACATTTTGATTTCATACATGTAATTATTTGATTTATTCTTCTTTTCCACTGCTGAGTATAGAAGTTGTTTCGCCGTTTTCTTGCTCCTCTTTGTTAAATATGCATACTGGTGTTTGTGGTGTGCAATTTTTGGTTAAATGGTAGATAGTAAACGCAGTTGAGGTTTGGAATATCTGATGTTTGCATTGTCACACATCATTTGTTTATCTTTCTGGTTTGGTTAGACATATGATGGTGTATACAGCATTGAACATGATCATCTTAACCATCAGTGGGTTAAACTGGAAGTTAAACTATTGTCTGTACTTGATTGTTGATGTAGCAGCAATGCCATTTCAGATTGGATTAAGTATCCTTTATGCATACTTTTAGCTGAACAAAAACAACTTCATTTCACTCTGCAGATTGCAGTTTTATTTCTTAAGTACTCTAATTTCTTTCATGCTAAATCCCCGACATGATCAATAGTGTGTCCTTGTCCCTGGTAATATTGACTACATTCTTCTTGCCAATATTTTTTTTGCCGCGGAATAGCGCTGCGAAAGCCGAGGGGACACACTCCAACCCGTCGGAGATGTCCTCATCGCCTGGATTTCGCCCTGACGAATCCAAACTCCGATGGTCACGACGAACTCTTCAAACCTCGTCACTAAATCCACGCCAAGAAGCCTCCAAGCGCATCTTCAATAATACCACTTCAACTGTCTTTTAGCTATGTCACGTAAATAAAATCCCACGTGGATGAAAGATGACGTGAGGAAAGAGAATGTACTATCTTTTATGTAAGAGACAACCTGATCATATAAACCTGATCACGTAAAAAGTAATGAAGTGTAAGAGGAAAAATATAATAAAGATAAATGATTTTAGAGATAATTATGGAAGATGTTGTCTCTAGGTAAACTAAAATCTTTAGAGACAATATTTAGAGATAGATTATTGTACATGCTCTGATGGTGATGCACTTATAGATCACCTCTTGCAGGTTTGGCACGGCGTGCCTTTCAGCGTCAGTGTACTCGGATATCACGCCGCACAAGGGAATTGCTCACTATTTTGGCCCCTCCCTCTCTATTTTTAAATGGCTTACTCCCAAAATTTTTTGCAAAGCTAGCTCTCTTTCCACCGTAGAAGGATTAGGGGGTGACACCTACACCTTCCGCTTTAAGGGATCATGGGAGGCCGAGGTGCCGTGCATGCGTGGAGCGGGAGGCGTACGGCGCAGGAAGTCGCGGCGAGCCGGCTGCCGCGCTTTGGTGGCGCGGAAGGAGCGGTAGCTGCACAAGGGGAGTGTGGGAGGGCCTTCTGTGGTACTGTAGCACAGAAGTTTTTACACTGTAGCATATTTTTTTAAAAAAAAATATTCGGAAGGAAATCATTTTGCAAAGAAAAAAAAAAGGCCAAATGAGTGAACACTTCGCACGGGGCGACCCGCACGTACGTGTTCAACTGTTCATGTTGGCCAGTGCGGCCGCCATCTCGTCGCCGACGTTCTCGAAGTAGATGTCAATCCCATCGGGGGCAGTACCTGTCAGATGTTAGAAACGTAGAGCTATAATTTCATTTTTGCAGGCTCTGAACATATGTTTGACGTGTTTTGGTAAGTGCATGAACTGCAGAGCTGACCTCTTCAGTGCTGAACTGCTGATTTCAGGTCAGGCTCTTTGTAGTTGAAACTTGAAAGCGTCGTCAAATCCCAGCTTATCTTTCAGCAGGTCTACCTGTGAATTGATTTATGCATTTTGTTATCAGAATATTATTGATTTCAGTACTCTGAATTTTCCTGAATTCAGTGGTCGATAATAAGAAATATGTCCCTATCCTTGGACTAGTACTACTTCCTCCATCTCAAAATATAAGACACATTTTTTTCCACGTCCCAAAATACAGGGCACGGCGCCTCCTCGGCTACTGTTCACGTGCGCGGTATTAACTCTCACGGCGGTACGGTTCCTGTTCTGGCTTCTCTCCCATCTCTCATGCGTATACATGCATTAACCTTCTCTCCCATTTCTCGTGCGCATGCATTAACCCCCTCGAGCCCCGCGCGACACAACTGCTTCTATGGTCTCTGCATTGGTAGTAGTTACGCCTTATATAATGGAATGTAGGAAGTAGTTTATAGCTGAAAGGTTCATAAATGCTGCCATTCATGGAGTTTAAACCACTCCCTCCTTTTCATTCCTTGTAGCACCCCCAAATTAGGCGGTCCAAAATGAGGGGGAAAGTGTCTGAGAATCTGATGTTTTGTGTAAGCACCTTGCCCTTGCTGCCGGTGCACCCGACGATGTAGCAGCCGACTAGCTTGGTGAACTGGCCGAGGAGGCTGTCGACGGAGCCCGACGCTGACGACACGAACACCTTCTCCCCTCTCTACGGCCTGCAGACCTCTTAGAACTTGCCATACGCCGCTATCCCTCTCCTCCCTGCAGCTCGCGGCACGCAAACACGCTGACACTTAGAAACAACACAAATAATTAACCAGCGGTCGACCTAGGATTCAACCGAATTTCAAGCTGAAAACTAATCGGTAATAACTAACGCCACAACAAAAACACTACATGAATACACAATTAAAAATAAATTTGAACTTCATGCTTAATGATACAACAAAATAGATAAAACATGTCAAAAACAACATAACATAGTGGAGCAGTACAAAAATTAATACCTAACTGATGAATATTTGGTGCACCGAGTCAAATCATATCGTCATCAACAATAGTACAAGAACCTAAACCTACAAAAATGAAATTGTATATGTAAATTAGGGACAAAATTACAAAGTTAATTATTGATGCAAATTGTAAAACAAGAATGTAACATCATATTTTAAAAACGCTATAAAATCTTGTAATCTTCAATGCATTCAAACCAAATTGAGTCCAATCAATTAAACCCAATTTGTAATACAACCACAATATGACAAACATAGGAGTAACAAAAATCCTACCAATAAACTATTGGTTAAAAAATGAGGAGTGTATACTAAGCTAAACCAAGTAGAGCAATCTAGCATTCGAATTCTTACATAGGACTGTTGGATCTTTTATAATCCAATTAAACCAATAAAAACAATGATCAACTCTTTTGCTTGTTTGCGGCATTGCCATACCATGGAGAAAGTTCTTCCTTGAGCACACTCGGCATATTTTAAATAGTAGAAAGGGTTTTGATAAGTTTCATCCGGATGTTTTCTTTAGCAACCATCGTCCAAATTCTGGGCCATTGAATTTGCTTTCAGATCGATGCACACCCCCCCTAAATTCGAGGTGGGTTAATCCTACGGATGTGTGTTTTGATCGTACGGTCCAAAGTTTGGATGATTTTTAGGACAAAAACATCCGGATGATGCCTATACACTCCCTAGTAGAAATTGCATTCCTTATGGGCCTTATGTTTCATTTTGATGCACAAAGCTGAAAAGTGAAACAGATGATGGACCAAATGAACACTTTGTTGTAAAAATGTATAAGAATCTTTAAATGATATTTTAAAACACAACGCAGAATTTCTCCTTAAGTTGGACCACAATCTACAAACTACTTTCATTTAACAGTAAAAACAACAACTGCTTGAGAAATCTATTCAAATGCAACATCATGCTTTGAAATTATTAGTCCAGATATTAAAAAGAAAAAGACCTTGGATAGTGTCTAGGTCCAATAGGAAATTTAGAATCAATAGTCACTAATGGTCATAAAAAAAGAACTCACCAAAGGCATTTCTTCCAGCTTAGTTCTTTCGGTCTACTAGACATGGAAATTACTTGTAACTTGAATTATTGATTTGGCCATGCAGATAAAGACTTCAAAACTTTCATAAGAAAGCTCCCCAATTCAAAAAAAAAACCAATGGACTAATATTCAGATAAACAAATTATGTCGGAATGGGGTCCTCATAAATGCCTTAATAACATGAGCTAATAACATGAAATGAATTCAACTTTCTGCAAACCACTTTAACTAGGATCGGGAGGAGGTGTACATGAACTCTGAATAACATTCTTAATCAATTGGCTAGGCGGTAAGCGTAAGGCACTATGAGGCAACGTCAAATGATTCAACCCCCACAGCCCCGCCTTGACAAATGCTAAATCAGACATTTCGACAACTAAAGCCCCTATTTCGGTGAAACTGCAACTATCGTTCTCCTTAACCTTGCTCGACGCATCAATCCATCACATACTATTCGAATTTCAAGAATCGCACCAACAAACTTTGTATTTTGTTCAATTCCTCAACTGCTAGAGAACCAGTACGAGCTTAATTTGCACATTTCAAGATTTCAAACAAACAAATTGGAAGGCTTCAAGGAGAATTGGACAACTTACTCACCTTCCTCGACCTTCTTCTTGATGTGATTCTCCCTAGCCACCTGGAGGTATCCCATCGAGCTATCAGGAAAGAGGGCAGTGAGAGAGATCGAGCAGTTGGACTGAAGATTGGAGTTAAACCCTAAAGCGCTTGCAAGTGAACGCAGACATTGTCACATTGACAAGAAGGAGATCGAGATGTTGGACTAGAGTTAAACCAGGCCTCAGGCCAAATAATAAATGAACAGTGCTTTGCATTGTTATTTGGGCTTGGCCTTAGGCCCAGGCCCTAGTGGCCTGAGGCCTAGCTCCAACCCTGCAATTAACCACAAGGAAAATGTAGCTCAACTACTTGTGTGTCCGAGAGGGAGGATGCGAGTGCGATTGGCCACCTAGCACGCTGAGGTGGTAGGACAAGGGGAAGTTGTCGGAGGTGTCGATCTTGGACATGAGCATGTTGACTCTTAACCAGGATCAGTACACATGTACAACAACAAAAATTAAGCATAAGGACTCATGAACACAAGTATTTTAATGGTGCGATATAACTAGCACTTTTTTTGTGTGTTTTTCTTACTTCTTGCTCACGTTTTCAAAATAGAGTACAAGACTCTTGCTTATATAGCTTATTGTTCTTCCGATTAATACAAGTATTCGGACGAGCCAATGAGGTAAGCGGAGACGACCGTTTACGTCTCAGACTCGGCTTCTTACAAGATTAGTTCTAACATTCATCTCCTTATTCTTGTAATATTAACTAGCTCTAATTTCCGACACAACTCTACCTTGTTGAGGTAGTCGGTCTCAATTACGACTTACTCAATATTTACTCGACACAAGATGGCGAACACATCTCCTCAACATCATGTACACAACTTACTTAATACAAGACAGAGAACACATCTCATCAACGTCTTGGTCTCATCTTCGATGGACATGACTCAAGACGGCGAACACATCTCCTCAATGTTCTGGAGTCATCTCCCATGGACTCGACTTAGGACGGTGAACACATCTCCTCAACGTCCCGAACTCGACTTACTTACTTTATTCGAGATGGCGAACACATCTCCTCAATGTCTTAAACTCGACTCAGCATCAGAACAATGCAGGATGCTCTTCAATATCCGCCTTAATTAAATGTGCCTCTGCTCTCTCATTCCTCGGATTATGACATGCAAAAGTGAAGTGCCCGTAATCCTGACAATTGTAGCATCTCAACTTTGTCTTATCGAACTTCGTGTAGCGTTCACCAGCCTTCACCTCTTTGGTCTTCCACTCAGCATGGGTGAGCAATAAATGTTCCTCCATGGTGTCATCATATCCTTCTAGGCACTCCCCAAGGACCTTTAGCCACCAAATGAGCTCCTCCACTGTCAATCTTAATGTCAGCAAATTGTTCAATAGTCGAAGCCAGGGTTAACAAAGTCGACAAAAATCACTAGAAAATTGCGATTATTGACCACATCGAGCCAGCTCGACATCTAAAACCGATTAATAAATCGTTAAATTCAAAAATTAGAAAACATTTATGTGACATAAATGTCATAATTATCGAGGAAATATCGCGATTATCGATGAATATCGAGCAAAAATCGCTCAAAAAATCGACCATCGAAGAAGTTCACTTGGTCGAGGCAAATATCATTATTATCGAGATAAATATTGCGATTATTGAGGAAATATCGCGATAATTGGCAAAAATCGGTCGATTTTTTGCTTTTTTTTTAATCCCCCCCCCAAAAAAAATATGATTTCATAACCTTCGATTTCTAAGTGATTTTCGAGCGATTTTTGGCGATAATAAAAAATTGCGAACCGTTCGAAAATCACGATTTCGATTTTGTTAACCCTGGTTGAAGCAATCTCAAGAAACTTCCGAGAGACGGTGCGAAAAAATTACTTGACAACGTACATCTCCTCAATCTTCTCATCTAGCGTCCGAATCTTGTTGATGATGGTCGTCAATTAGACTGCGAAAGCATCAACCAATTTTGACTCCTTCATGCATAACCACTCGAACTCTGACTTAAGGGTTTGCACCTTAGCATCTCTTACGCGCTCGGATCTCATATGCATGATCTTCAATGCCTCCCATGCCTCCTTGGCTGACTCCTTCTCGGCCAATAGGAAAAGCGTATTCTTTGGTACCCCTTGGTAGATCACGGCTAATGCAATCTGGTCCTTGCGCATGTCGTTGATGCCAGGTTCGACGGTATCCCACACTCCCTGTGCCTTCATGTACACCTTCATCTTGATCGACCATGCAACATAGTTGCACTTCCTGAGCATCGAATATTGCAGCAAAATGGAATTGTCCTTCATCCCGCTTGTTTCTCCGTCCATCACCATGGCTCTGATACTAATTATTGGCTTTTAACTAGGATCAGCATACACGTACGATGGCAAAAATCATACACAAGAACTCACGAACATAAGTATTTTGGCAATGCGACACAACTAGCACCTTTTTATGTTTTTCTTACTTCTTGCTCACGTTTTCAAAATAGAGTACAAGACTCTTGCTTATATAGCTTATTGTTCTCCCGTCTTGTCGCTCAGCTCCGCCTCGCCTCGCCCGCCCACCGGCTCCCGCTCTCACACCCCGTCATCGCCTGCTCCTGTCGCCTCCCCGCCTATGCCTGTAGCCCGCCTGCCCCGCCCCTCACCCATGCAGCGTGCGGCTACAAAGGCTCCATGCCACGTGTGCATCCACCCTCGTGCTCACCTCCCTTTCTCCCTCGGTGAGCACAGCCTGACACCCCCTCACCCCCACCCTTCGTCTTCCTCTCCGGCCGAATCGTGCCACCGCCCACCCTCGCTCGCCTCGAATCCCTAACCTTAACCCCGCCACGAGCCCCTGCCCCTTCGCCCTCCCCCTACCCCGCCGCTTCCCCTCCCTGCCAAACCCCGCCGCCACCCTCTCCTCCGCAGCTCCGACCTCACCCCGCCCCGAATCGCCGCCGCCATGCCCCAGCCCCGCTCGAGCCGAGCCAAGCCCTAAGCCTAACCCTCCCCTTGCTCTGTCTCCTTGACCGGCTGACCCCATCGGCCAGTTAAAGCCCCCGCCTCGCCCTCTCCACCATTGACCCCACCTGTTAGGCCTCATGCGCGTGATCGGGCCGCCCTGGCCTAACTCAAGGCCTGCCTGCCTATGGGCCGAATGGCCGAATAAGCCGGCGCAGCTGACATCGTTTATTCAATTTTGTTTTTCTTTTCGGATTTATTTTAATCCGAGAAATCCTTTTTAATAATCCAAAAATCCCCGGAAAGCCCAAAAATAGCAAAAATACACTATCTTGACCATCTCGAGCCACTGAGTCCAAATACGGCCTCCGTTTTGCTAGTTGAAGTCCCCAAAATTTCAAAATTACCCAAATCTCCCTCAAACCCTCCTTTGGTCCTTTTTCCATTTCCGTTTTCGTTTCTGTTTTTTGTTTACTTACCGTTTTCGGTTTTCATTTTCCGCGCTGGATCTAACGTTCGCACAACAGTTGGAGCCCGAGTATATCCAGGAGCCGAAGCAAGACCAGAGCGGAGACAAGTATGACTACGTCGACTACGAACCAGTCGATCCCGCCGCACAGCAAGGCAAGCCGCACCCTTTTGAACATATTGGACCCAAATTGCCATAATAATATTGTAGTATTTAATTTATATTGCATTACTTTGAACTGTATGTTTAGTACTGAAAAATTGTTAGTTTAGAATAACATGCAACATAGCTATACCCAGTTTTGTGATTAGCCTCCTTGACATTGTTGAACCTTATTAAACATTGAGTAACCTTAGTTGATGATAATTCATGTCTTAGTAATTATTAATTATAATTAGTATCACTCAAAACTTTTAAATGAGAAATAAAATGTTGGCGAGCAATTGGCTCGGAGTATTTAAATGTGCTACAGTCAGGGGACAGTATTGGACCAACCACGAGGTGGATGAGAGTCCGATCCCCAGCTGATGATTAATGCCATGGCTGGTTTGTGCATGGTTGAACGGCTTGATTTTTGGCAACATAAGGTTAAACCCACTTGAGCAAAATAAATAACTTAAGATCCTGCTCAACAACAAGTCGAATCAATTTCGAACCATCTCTAACATAGCTTAGTACATTGTTCATATCCTTAAAAATACTTACATGGTGATACCATTCTCAGAAGGAGAATGGGGAGCGGCATTCCTGGCAGGGGAATGACTGATGGGGTGGAACGGGGATGGGCTTGAGAGCGCCATTCGCCGATTCTCACAACGATAGGTGCTCGCTCATGGCAGTGGGTCTTGAGTGAAGCGGCTTTGGGCCTACCGGTTAGGAAAAATCCAGGAATGAGCAACAAAAGGTTGTGATGGTCCCGCCCCGGCTGTATACATTTAAGTTGCATGTAATTAGCGCTTGGCATTAACGGCCGTAGATATCCTTTGGGTAAAGCTGAGCAGCTCTGTAGAGTTAAATAAAATGGTATTCAAATACGTCATGCTTTCGGTTAATGAAACTAAGTTTGAATTGGGGTGACTCCCGTAACCGAGCTCAAGTTAGTTCTTGAAATTTTGAGAAGTGGCTTAATGGTGACAACTTTGCGAATACCCCTTTACTATCATTTATAGTTTGTGTTTTAAATTTAAAATGAACTTGAAATAAAATTTCATCCACGTAAATAATTAAACTTGTGCCATCCTTTTGATAATCCCCTGCATGTAGTATTCATAAATTGCCGTGCGACTTGTTGAGTATGGTTGTGTACTCACCCTTGCTTAAACACAACTCCCTAGAGCTTCAAGACGCCGAGGAATTTCAAGAAGCTGTAGATGTCAATTCTGTTTGGTTTTAAAGTCTTAGCTTGTGCTCAAGTCATTCCTATGTAGTTCTTTTGGTAATGTAATATATTCGGGGCCGCTATGTCTCCTTTTATAAAACTCTGGCCGTTAGGCCTTAAGTTATGTAAAACCAATTAATTTGTTCTTTGTCTGGCAATGTACGCTTAGTTTCTGACAGCTAATATTTCTGAGTAGCTATTGTAGTATTTAAACGTACCTTGTCAAAAGAGGATCCGTTACGGAAAGTATTCACTCCACTTGCACCAGCCGCATCCCATCGCATCCACTCGATGCATAAAGCTCGGGGCGCCACCACCTGCCAATGTGGACCCAAACATAGGATTTTTTTTTTCGGAATTTCGTGGGATCCTACGAAGCGCTTTGGACTTTGGAGCGTATGATCCATGTAATCCTTTTTTTTTTTCTTTGAGGATTCCAAATATTTCCAGTTCAAATCTTGTATTTTCATTTCCAAGTTCCAACAGCTCTTTTGATCTCCCCCATTCTCTCTACTATAAGATGCATTTCTTTTCCAATTTCCTGCAATTTCGTATGGACTATCCAAACACATCCAATTCGTGTGTAGTTAGCAGAACTCTAGATTTTAGTTCTACTTCTGATCTAAAATTTGTAGGCTATAATAAAGTGAATTAAATTTATATTTTTATTCTAAAATGTAAAACAAGATGACCCATATAAACACTCTTGATATACCCACAGCTTTAGCTTCACAGATCTGATGGAGCTAGGAATACACAGCTCCACCAAATTCACGAATCTGATGGAGCTAAAAGCTCTGCCAAACAGGATATGATATGTTATCATTCTCATTCTCTGTGTTCCAAACAGGTCATGAATTGGAGTTTTTATATGTTCCATCCGAGTGTTTAGTTGGCAAAAATTATCCACAGATGCTTTTCAGATTGGATCTAACGGCTGGGCTCGTACGTGACTAGATGTCTTTGAGTGGATCCGTCTGGTATTTCTGATCCTGGACAAAATTTAATGGCCATCGCCTCGCGATCGAGCGACAGAGAACTCAAACTCTGCCCACGGCGTTTAGCCAGAGCGGCGTCACCATCATGTTACTTGATTTTTTTTTTTTTTTTTGCAAAATTAATCAAATTACTATCCTTTGGGTCAGCTTGGAGACTCGTACTCTGGTAAGCTCGTCCTCCTCTTCAGTGTTGCCATCCCCTGTGTCGTCGAGTTAGGAAGGGTTCACTCAGTGGTGGAGTCAGAATTTTAATAAGTCTTGGACCAAAAATTTAGCGGCTATTAATATTAAAGACTATATTAAGCCTAAGGTGTAAAAAAGTACAACACAACTACACAATTAAAAATAAATTTAAACTTTATACTTAACATTTCAACAAAATAGATAAAATATATTAAAACAATATAGCGTAGTAGAGCGGTAGAAAAGTTAATACCTAATTAACGAATGTTTGGTGTATCTAAGTCTATCATATCATCATCAACAATGATACAAGAACCTGAGCCTGCAAAAGATAAAATTGCACATACAAATTAAGCACACAAAACTCCCAAATCAGCATGTTAGTAAATCTCATGGTGGATACAAAAAATCAACAATATAACTCGTAAATGTCATCAGTATTCAGGTACTAATTAGACATATCCAACAGATAATAACTATTGATGTGAAACTATATGAAAAATCTCCTAACATACATTAATGCTCAATGTCTCAACGAGTTTAACCTTTCTGTAGAGTATATAAATAGGCACCATTCTTGGCTTACAAGCATTCACCTATATTGCTGCATATTGTCTCTAACATTCAATTCCTGACCAAGCACTTCTCTCGTATATAGATTACTTAGCACCTTAGACTATTGGAAATACAAATCATGTTTGAACTCATCCTTCCCCAATTCAGCAACTTTTAGCAAAACAAGAGGTAGTACTGAAATGTTCAATTGTCCACATGACGGGAGATACCCATTTTTATTTATGACACAAGAACAAATAACCAGGTCTTCCTATACTTGATCTTGAGCAGATTATAACAATATTACCAGCCTTCAGAAACTCCATTGCCAGTGCATATCCTACACCTGTTTAAGAACATACAAAAGTTATTGAATAACGACATACAAAGGTTAAAAAAGCATTTAGAATATATGTCACTGCTACCAATTTATGTAAGCTTTTTTGACCACAATAGAATATCTAATTAATGATCTTACAAAGTTTCAAGCTCAAATTATCAACCATTAACCAATCAATGAATCAAAATCAATTATCATGTGATTCTTGGTTTTTTGTCATCCAACAAAAATGGAATCAAAGGAACTTAGGGAAGGTCAAAGCATCATCAATTCATCGTTCAATCATTCATCAACAAAGAAAAAAGAAAGGAAAAAATTCATCAAATCGGAGCTCCTAAAATATACATCAATTGATCAATATACTTCATACAATCCATGCAAGTAAAGAGGTATTTAGTATTTTTGTTTCTCAAGACTAGGGAGAAGAAGCTACCTCAAACAGTCATGCTGATGGAAGACGGTGAGTCAGTGACGGAGACACGGAGTCGAGCAGCAGGTTGGGCTAGGGATGGCTGGACGGGGGCGGCAGCCGGCGGGCACCGGGTGGGGGTGGGCGCCGACGGGCTAGCGGGACTCGGTGCGGCACTGCCTCGGCGCCTCTAGTCTTCCAGCATGCAGTATCGCAGCAGCTAAGCAGCGAGCTGGGCTAGAGACGGCTGGACGGCATGCGGGGCGGCGGTCGACGGGCGGGCGGGAGCGGGCGACGGTCGTGCCGACGGTGTCGTCGTGGGATGCGGGGCGTGAGCAGCGGTCGGTGGGCGGGGACAGGGCGACGGGCGGGGGCGGCGGGCGGGCGAGAGTGGCCGCCAGCGGTGGTGTGACCTCAGGAGCTGCGGCGATGGCGTGAGGCTCGAGCGTGGCTTG
This sequence comes from Rhipidocladum racemiflorum, assembly GCA_036346355.1. Lineage (NCBI taxonomy): Eukaryota > Viridiplantae > Streptophyta > Magnoliopsida > Poales > Poaceae > Rhipidocladum > Rhipidocladum racemiflorum. The sequence continues at coordinate 76,392,148 of CM070579.1, forward strand.
TGTGGGAACTGGGGACGGCACCGAATGCCCGAATGGCTAGGGTTGGCCGGCCGAGACACTTGTCAAGCCAACTGGGCGGCTGGGTTAGTGGGTCGAATTGAAAGTGACCTCGGGCTCAAATAAGAAATAGGCAATATTTTGCACTGCTATTTGGGCTAGACCTTAGGTTCAGATCCCACTGGCTTGAGACTCAGCTCTACCCCTGGGTGCGAAGGCCTAGCAGTGGTGGCGGGGCTCTGCCGTTTTATCCGCAGGACGGAGGGTGGCGTGCGACGGCCATGGGTGGGGGCAATGCAGAGGCGGAGCTGCCGCCGGGGCCTAGGTGGGCCTGGGCCCCGGTCGGCACGATTAGCGATCAGGAGGTTCATGCGCTTTAGTGATAGCCAGCCGAGAGAACGAATCAATGAATCCAACTATCAGGATCAGTCGAATCGAACAGTGGAGGCGTGGAGCGATCGCGTGCAGCGGGCTGTGTCAGTCTTCTGTGTCCCTAGCCATCAAGGTCAGCTACTAGCCACCAATGGTACGTAGTTACGTACGAATACGATCAAGAATTTAAGATGTTGCTCTGATGCTCTCAATTGGTATTCCTGCAATGCTGCTCCATTTATTTGGTTAAAAGGGTTGCCAATAAATAATAATACTTGGATTCTGTACCACATATATGCGGAGATTCTTCTTGTTGTATTAGAAATTAGGAATTACGCACATTGTGGTTCTTCTCGTCATCTCTTGATTCATTGTAGGTAGGTTAATTGATTGACTTGATTCTGCTATTTTATCCTATGTGTATTAGATGAAGAGATATAGCCATTTGCTGGTAGGAATTACGATTGGTTGAATGATCTCATAATTTGTTATATTGAGTTAGATGTGTTTGCAAAGATAGACATGGAAGATATTTTACAGCATTTTCAGAATATGAGGACTCGCAAATATCAACTATCGCCTCATGTGAAATAGTTAGTGGTATGTTGTCATTCATAAATTCTTGCAAATTACAAGTGTTACATATTGTACTTATTATATAGTGAATTTGTAGAGGTTCACTTCATTCTTGACCCCCTCCTTTAGAATTTTCTGGCTCCGCCACTGGGGCAATGACATCCAGTGAGTAGCTAGGAGGAAGCAAAGGTGGTCAGCAGCGACAGATCCAACAAAGGTGGCGTCGCTGGAGCCGAGGGAAGGAGGCGAGTGGCGGAGGAGAGCGGCAGGCAGAGGCAACGGCAAGTCAATAGAACCTGATGTGGATTTTAATTGTATTGATGTGTGTAGAGGGGGAGGGTGTTTCAAGGATCTCTCTTAGATCCAGATCCAATGGTCCAAAATTTTGACTTGAGTTTATTTGATCAAAATCAGTTAAGTGATGGACAGATGATCCCTTGTTTTTATGCCAAGCTCAAGAAAAACTTTATCTTTGCCACACGGTTAGGCAGTCCAAGATCCAAAAAAGAAAAAGAAAAAAGAGAGTGCACATACGGCCAGGCAGTCCAAAATCCAAAACAATAGGTTGATGGATTCCTTCGGCACAATACACCAAACAACTTCTGCGCTACATCTATGCTCACCAAGGCACCAACATCCCGGTCAAAAATATAGCAGCCAGGAAAGGGACCAACAACATGAAAGATTATTAAGATTTGGCAATTTGATTGCAAAGCAAATCAGGGCTAGTGGAGTATGTCACTCCCCACTCCCCAGTGCAGAGATATGGGTTTAATATTTACAACGTTTATTAAGGAATTGAATGGAGATCTCCCAACTCCCCAGTGCACAGACATGGGTTTAGTATTTACAAAGTTTATTAAGGAATTGAATGGAGATCGTTCTTGGCTTAGGTGAATATATGACGGAGGAGATCTCCTGAATACGCAAACGACTTCTCAGTCTCCTCCAGGCAGTGGTCCTTCTCTTCCCGGGACCAGCTCTGCAAAGCGAGCAGATGGAGCGGTATTACAATTCGGTTACAATCGATTTATCTCAAAGGACAAATCAGCAGAAAAAAGAAGGGCGTGAAATTAAAGCTCTGGGGCTTACAGAAGCGACTTGGTTAAGTTTGTTGCGGACATTCTGCAGCAGCTGGGACAAATTACCCTCCCACTTGTAGAACTCCAGCTCTTTCTTGTTCAGAATCTTCTCGGCGACCTACAATGACCAGAGCGATTACTCAGTTATAGGATATAAAGTAATGGAGAAACAAATACCACTCACACCACACAGACAGATTACAGACTGCTAAGATGCCCTGATTAGCAAAGTGAAAATACTAACTGAAATTGCACTGCACTACAGAATGAATGGAAAAATATATGCACCGTGGAGCACCGAGATTTTAGGACTCAAGTTTTTGTAAAAGGATCCTCAACAAAGTATACATGGTAAGAGCATACTAGCATCTTCTGTTGGAATTTTAGTGCAACCAATAGATTTGAGATTTTAAGAACCACCTCGACACAATCAATGGAATAGCTGCTAGTGTCAGCTTCCTCCTTTCAACAGCTAGTACATTGTTAGCAGCAGTAAAGAAAGCCATCTTATTTGATGTCACAAAAAGGATTGGGTACAAGATTTTTTTAAAAAGGAGTACCTTTCTGCCAATCATTCGGCCTCCAGCTGTATGAGCAAAGTACACATTGTAGAAGTGGCAGATAAATGCTTGGGGGTCCTTTTCGGACAGCTCTTCCAGATAGGAAGCATATGTAGTGCCAGGCGCAGACGGTTCTGGAATTGTGTGACCCTGTTGCCCGAACCATTCCAAATCCTTCTTCAGTTGCTCTGATCTCTCCAACCCAGTATTTCGGAACTCAGCATCTGGATGGCACAGATAACAAGAATGTCAATAAGCAGCATCTTGCTAATAGTGATGAAAGAAGCCCTTAGCTTCTTCGTACAGAATTTTACACAGATTTTTCGCTGCACCAATTAATGAGGCTTTACTAATTATAACTTAATGTTGCTCTATAAAGAATAAACAAAGCAGAGAAATTTCTGTTCTGCCAAATTTGTCAATGTTCAACAAAGTGTACACATAGTGTTATGCAATGTTACCAAATTAATTGCTGCGCAAGTGAAGCTGGTCAAAGTGAAGAACAATGGATTTTACAAGTTCAAATGAAAAAAACAAAATAAAAATCCATACACAAAGTCAGACAAATATAGACAATCTAGATATGGTGAATTTTAATAAGCAAGCTACAACAACTACGAGGCACCATTATTAATATAATAAGTCATGTTTGTTAGCTTGTTTTGAGTGAGCCATTATTTTTCTTGCAAAAAAGCAGAGTAAATTAACAAGAAAAAGAATTCTCACATTCAAGAAAGAATATAACAAGAATGTGTTGTGTTTGGTCGAACAGATACTTGTGTCAATGGTTCTTTCTTCCAAAAGAATGTGTCACGAGGGAAAGGGTACATACAGATGCAATTCAGCATAGTTTTGTAATCACGTAATGGTACTTACAGACGCAACTCAAATTAGCATCTCAATCACATAATGTGCACCCCAGAATTTTCCAATGATTTTAACTTAATCCTTCATAACACATCATAATTGAAGGCATTGTGCATCGCATGCCAGACTATAGCACTAGCAGAATGCCAGAACAACAATGTGGAAAATTGGTTTTCATATGCTATGGTCGGGTTTCAGTACCAGCAACGGGTCTGACCCAGGCGCACGTTGGCAGACGCAGCAGCTAAGGAAGGCGCGCCAACAGTGGAAGGCACAACCAAGTGAGATAATTAGGGAGGATCAAGGGCTTGCTTAGTTATCTTATCTCAATTAGTTATTTGTTACCAATTATATATTATCTTGTTAGGAAGCCATCCTATTAAAGGGATCAGCCAAATCATTTGTCATAAAGAAATAACAAAGCCCTTCCCCCCTCTTCTTCTCTAGCGCCGCCAGTGCTAACCCCTTCCCGGCTAGTGCTTCCTCCTCGCCGCCAGGAGTTCAAACTCCGACGACCCATCGGCCATTACTATAATCTACACCACCTCAAACTATCCCACAACAAATTGGTATTAGAGCCAATCGCCGCCCATCGAAACACGTCGGGCAGCGATGGTTCCAGTTCCGTGGATGGCACAAACATCACGGCCATGCTCGAACAGGTGCAAGCCCAGATTGCCACCTCCATGGAAAGCTTGGGCATCGCCATTGAGGTGAATAGTAATAAGGTCATGCCAAAATAAGTAATACAGAACAATACTAAAATATACAATGCCCCCCCCCCCCCGGGGGGGGGGGGAGCATAGAGGAGTGGGGGGTGCAGCATGGCTTCACATCACGCTAAGGTGTGAGATTTGAGCCATCCTTGAATAAGATGGCTTTCTTCAGGTTTGTCAAAATAAAGGGGAAGAGATTACTATGGCAGAATGGTTTTTGTATGCAGCATATAGATACATCATACACAACGAAACACGAATAAAAATGCCCCAGCTTCCTATACTTTTTAGTTGATAACTTGATATATGAGCAGTCATCGATAACTTCTGAGGAAACCCTTCAAACTGGGAATTTATTTAGCAAATGTTGCCTCTAAAGCATTTTATGATACATAAATGATGCCAAAATACCTAAAGATTTGAACTAGATCCCTTCCAAAGCATATTTTGGATCTGCCACTGATTTTATGGTAGCATTCAGCATGTCTCTCACAACGAAATACCTACATTTTAATAAAAATTGTGGGTTGAATGGTGACTTCAGGTAGATCCCATCCAACGCATATTTTGGACCTGCCACTAGCCTTATGGCCAGTACAGTACTGCAGTACATCTCATCACAACAGAGAAAAAACATACATTTTATTGAAAAATGCAAACTGACGCCTGACTTCAAATAAATAAGTACCTATTTCAGGGAAAGCATATGCAATAATCATGGGCTTAAAATCTTTGGGACAATGGATCATTTGCCACTCCTAAGACACCGGTTTTAGCAATTAGTTTCCTCCGCAGAGCGGCGGGAGGACGTAGAAGCGTTCAAGACCCACCTGCCATCAAACTAGAACAGCCTTGAGGCCCATGAGGAGATGCACTAGCCGACGTCCCTCCACTGATCCGCGCTCATCAACAGTGCATTAGCTAGATCATTCATTCAATCAGAAGAGGTTTGCTTGCTGACATGGCTGCCTAATTTGTGTTGGTTAGGGACTATTTGTTTTTAGATGAACGTCAGGGATGCTAATCGTGAGCTCTCTCCTTTGTTTGATGGAATTGGTGCACAGGTTAGGATGCAGCTGCCGCAGCAGCATCATCACAAGCCTGCAAGCTCTCCCTCCTGCTGCTCGTCGTGGATCTGGAGGTCCCTACCAATACCATCGTCACTACTGCACAAGAAGCCGTGCCGACACCGCTCTGCGCTCACCGTGTACAGCATGTACAGCATCATCACCGTGCTCCACATCCCCAGTCCTCACTCCACTGCCCTGAATTCTTGAATTAACTGCTTCGTCATGCTTGACAGTCGACGGGACAACCACGGCGTGGCCGCCGACGCCCGTCTAGCGTCTAGGTGGGGGGTATGTGGGGAACAAGTAGAGTAATAAATGGTGAGGAAAGAATAGGGGTGTTCTGGACTTTTCACTGTGGTTTCGGAGCAAAAAAAAAACTACCAGAATACGGCGGGAGTGACAAATCTGAGCTATTTTTGCCTTAGGAGTGGCAAATTATCAAGCAAAATCTTATAGGCCTAAACCCAATGTCTTAGGAGTGGCAAATCATCAATTTCCCCAAAATCTTTCTATGCCATAATTCTGGCTTCTCCCTCCCGTTCTTCTTGGCTCTCCCTCTGTTCCCTCAATTTAGCCAAAAGGTTAAAAATAAAAAAACTATGAACGAATTATTCTGACTACAAAATTTGTATTTTTACTATTCTATATCTATATAAAGGGGGTATATCCTGTGCAATCAACAGTTTGGTGCAATCACCGTGCAATCAAACTAAAAAAAGTTTCAAAAAATTCTGAAAAAAATCATGGATGTACATCTCAACTTACTCCATCTACTTATAAAATTTCATGATCAAATTCGTCCTATGCTAGAAGTTACAAAAAAGACAAATTTAGGATGCATTTAAACTGTAAAAGTTTGTTAGAAATTTGTTTTTTTTTTTTGTAACTTCTAGCATAAACGAATTTGATCATGAAATTTTATAAGTAGATGGAGTAAGTTGAGATGTACATCCATGATTTTTTTAAGAATTTTTTGAAACTTTTTTTAGTTTGATTGCACGGTGATTGCACCAAACTGTTGATTGCACAGGATATGCCCCTTATATAAATATATATATATTAATTAAATATATATAAATAAATAAAAGAGGATAAACGTCATCCACCTCTCTAGGTATGACTATGAACTATGTCTGTGAACCAATCAAATTTCATTGATCCAAAACCAAAGGCATGCGAAAAAAAACACCATCCATACACCAGCAGTCAGTCGCACACCAGCCTCAAGTTCTTCACCGGTCAAAAAGTAAGACACGAAAGGAGGGCTCTGCGATCACTCACACCAGGGGACGGCGGCGCGGTCGACGATGGCCTCGAGAGTCTCGAAGACGAGCTTGCTGTCGACGAGGAACCGCAGGTAGCCCTCGACGGAGGGCTCCCACCTGGCGACGGGCGGCGCCTGGGGCTCCTTCTCCCCCTCCCTGGCCTGGTCCTTGGTATGCAGCCGCATCGCGACGGCCCTCATCTCCTCCACGAACGGCCTCCCTTCCTCCCCGCTTGCCGCAGGCGCCATCTCCGCGGCGGCCGCCGCCGCCGCGACCAGCCTCCTCCGCGGCGCCGCAGAGACTCCCAGCGCCGGCCTCGCCCCGACCGACACGGACACGCCGCTCCTCCCGGCGGCGGCGTTGGTGAGGAAGGAAGCGACGCTCGGGGGCGCGAGGGGGGCGAGGGTGTGGGGAGCGGAGAGCGATGCTGCGGCCGTGGGCGCCATGGGAGGATAGGGCTAGCGTTTTCTTATAGGACTAGGGTTCCGTGCGGAGGAAGGCGAGGCGCCGATGGCGAAAGGGGCTGTGGCCTTGGAGTGCGGTGTTGGTGCGCAAGCGGAACTGCGGAATTGGAGTTTGAACGCGAGGTGGGGACGGGGAAGAGGGGATAGAGTATTTGATTGATTAATTGCTCTCTTGTGTCGGGGAAGGGGGGTGGATTGGAACAGACGGAAATGGCAAAGCAGCAATGGCGTCAAGTCAGGGGCGTTCGGCTTGGAGAAGACGATGCGGTTCTTTTTTATGCGAGGGAGAAGGTGGAACGGCACTGTGATATGTGGGCCCGGGAAAGAGTGGGGTCGAGCTGTCAGTGGGGAGCGGTGTGGGGGTGTGGTCATTTTGAGAAGGGAAAGTAGGTGGTTTCATTTCTACGAGGGAAAAGTCAGTACAACCATGGTTTAATAACACCAGTTTGATTTCGATGAACTCATGGTATCATAATTCGAAAAAAAAAACGTGTGGATTTCGTTCAAAATTGAACTGTTTAAAAATTAAATGAATTTGAAATATGATCAAACCGTCGAGTGATTTTCGAGGTTTTGGATGAAAAACGCTCGAATTTCGAGCGGTTTTTTGCGAAAACCGGTGACGGTTGAAAAAATTTAAAAAATGAGAAAAATTGCAAAAAAAAAAATGTTACAAAGTTGGTAAAAAGCCATTAAAGTCTAGAAAAAAATAAGAAAAATGTAAGAAATATATACAAAAAGTAAGGAGACACGAAAAAATTAAGGCATTATCTTTCTTAAAGATGGAAAAAACAGTCGATATGATATTTGCTATATTTTAGACAATTGAAAGTGTAAATTAGGCATTTAGCAATAATATATTAATAAATGATCTTTCATTGCAATACTACTCACATATCAATCCAACAAGTACAAAAATAGATATTCACATAATGACATACCAATACCATTTACATATCAATAACATTCACATATCAACACTATTTACATTTCTATACCTTACATAAATTGCTTGTGTAAATAATTTGCAAGAAATTGCCTATGTCAAATTGCACACCGTACAACAAAATAAGTACAAAATGTAACTAGTGGTAAGAGTACAACTTTCATACTAAAGTTTTGGTAGTTCATGCATGCATACAATAAGAAATAAACTTTTCAATGTTAGATAACATTAACATATTAAAATATATCATAGCAAGATAATTTTTGTGCATATAAATATCGCTACTTAAACAAATAGTACTATTTTCAGGTGTCGTCCAATTCTACTAAATATACTTCAACAAATATTGCTACTAAATATAATTCAACAAATATTGCTACTAAATATAATTGAATGGCTCAAACATGTCCCCGAATTTCGTTTTTTTTCAAAAAAAAATATTCACGCTAGAGGTCATAAAGCTATCAATACTAATTTTAGGAAATTTTTGGATAATTTTTTTTCAAATTTTTTGAATTTAAATTTGACTGGTAAACCGAGCAGTATCATTTTTCAAACCAGAGCAGTACAGGCATATTTCGCAGTTTTCAACAGTTTTTGGAACCCTAAGTATAACAAAAACTCAAACTTTACTATAAAGTACATCTATAACATAAACTATAAAACCAGATATTTAACCTTTCAAACTTTGTAATTCGGCTCAAATATGACCCTAACACTGTTTCTTATAGTAGTATTACCCATATGGCATGATGAGTGTACGGTTTTACCACATAGGACGGCACGCTGGAAAAGTTTAGGTGAATGATAGACGGAGCTCACAAGAGTTTATTCCCCAAATCAAAATAGAGAGGGATGAGCTACAAGGGTCGATAGCCATGGAAATATGGCTGGAAGCTCGACGGAAGAGAAGCCCTTGTGGGCCCTAATTATCATTGACCTAACTAGGGCAGCGTGTTACCCTAAATAGCAAAACCATCCACCCATTATGCCACACTAGCAATGCCACTATATAAAATCGGGTTATGGTGATATTTGAACTTGATTGCAAAGTTTACGGGTCAAATGTCTAGTTTCATAGTTTAGTGTGTTCAATGGACTTTCGACCAAAATTCGATGGTGGTATATGAACATGTTCCTTTCTAGAAAGGTTTTCAATGATGTTCGGAATGCTGCAAATTTTTCATGTTTTACGAAATTGAATTGTTTTCTATACTTCTACAAATTTTCTCTGCTTTTCAGATGTGACCTAACGCAAAAGGCCGGGCTTAACTTCATTCATATGTACGAAATTTTCAGATGTTTGCCTAGCACACGGCTTGGAAGATTTGAGAACAAAGCACTCTCCGTCATGGAGTAACAGTCACTCGCTCCTATCACAAAAGGATGTTTCGTTTTGGACAACGACACAATATCTAAAGAGAAAATTTGCTAATTAATTTATATCATAACATATTAATAAAACCTAATAAAGTTATAATTCTATGCAAATACTTTTCGGGGCAAATCTACGTATTTCATTTTCACATGTCCAATCTAGATATCCATCGAAATATCTATAGCTAAAGTTTACAAAGATTGACTAGGGGTGGGCATTCGGTTAATTCGGTTTTTCGGTTCGGTTTGTTTGGTTTAAAAATATTTTGGTTTTTGAGAACTAAAAATTGAACCGAACAAATTCAAAAACTGAACTAAATTAACTGAACAAGTTTAGTTTGGTTAATTCGGTTTTTCGGTAAATCGAAATTCCTACTCTCGGAGCTCTAGCTAAGCACCATGATGTAACACCCCGGCATTTACTATGCATGAATGCTACCAAACAAAAGCTAAACAACATCTAAATACCATAATTAAACATAAATTCCAGCAAAGGCGCACATGCTAAAAACCGAGATTTCGGCGGCATCTCCTTTGTTTTAACATGAATTGAAGCAACAACAATATTAACATGTCAATGTGGCATAACGAACGATAGCAATAACATGATCAAACGGAAAAACAGCCACCATACCACTAAGGATATAAATTATATCCATCACATGACAAATATGGACTAATCAAATACTCATAACGACCAACGAATCATCGAAACCATAGTTTAGTTCAATGAATTAACCATAACCATAAGGGAAGGAACATGTCATTGTTTAAATGTGTGATGCTAAGTGATGACGTGTAACTAGCTCCCTTTCCCGCATGTTGGATTCATGGTACCTAAAAGAAAACAACATAAACACAAGCGTGAGTTCATCACTCAGCAAGTATATTGCAATGGTACAAACATAAACAATTACATAGCAATAATATCTCACATCATGTAAACCATCTCATTCATGGTCACATATTATCATCATCATCAATATGTATGAAGTGCAATGCGATGCTCATATCTCCTTGGAAACTCATATCGGTATGGTTGAGTACACACCCGTCGGTGTGCACCCTCTCCCCCCTTCCATCCCGAAGATGGAGGGTGCATACTCCTCGCTTCCATTCACCGCGGTGAATGGAATCACGATGTAGGACTTACTCATTGGCTCTCCGGAATAGTCATAACTTTCTCACCGACCTTCCCCGGATTAGTTATGACTTTCTCACCGCCCGGGCCATGTAACATGCCATGTCATGTATGCAAATATGCTAACATCATAAATCACTTTTACCTTAACACATGGCATCATAACATAGTAAGCATATTCATCATATCATTGGCAATCAGTAAAGCATGGCATGTGATCATATCATATAATCAATTTCATCTATTCTCAACAAGCAACCTACAAACCGCTATCCATTACAATACACTTGCCTCAACCACAAGCAACGGATTGGCGGGAAGTAGAAGGCACTCCCGGGGTCGCACCACCTGCACATAGGTACCACACACTCACAATCATGTCCACAAAACAGTACGCAAACCCTCATCTACCCCGACATTGCCAACTACTCGCAAAACCCAAAAACAGCGGTTCTGTCCCGTCGGGACAGCAGCCTTCCAAAAGGCATAACTTGGGTTCTAAGACTCCAAATCAATTAAACGAGTACATCCTCGCATAGCTTAGGAAATTTCCCAACTTTTTCTAGGTATAAGGAAAGACTTATTCGGAATCTAAAGTTGTTTAATCTACAAAATACCGTGATCTGTTCCAATCACATCACAGATTTTAACACGTTCGGTAAAACAGTCATAACTTTCAAACGGCTGATCGGATTTGGACGTTCTTTATATCCACGGAAATATAATGAAATTATCTACAACTTCTTCAACATCCGTACGACCAGATTCGGAATCTAAATTGGCGAAAAACCGAACCCTAGGTCGACTACTCATGCTGTCCGAAACAGAGAACGTGACCAACTCAAGAATCCATCTAATCTAATCAAATCCAGCACCACCAATTAATCTAAAAACTTGATAAACATCCTTAGAACAGTACCTAGACCAACCCCAAGGATTCCCATGGACATACCTTTGCCCAACGCACGAAAACTGAACGGATCTCCTCCTGGTTCGCTCCTCGCTCCTCGCTCCTTGCTCCTCGCTCCAATGGATGGATCCTCGAGGCGCAGGGGGTGGGGAGGCCACCCTAGGGCAGCAAGGGGGTGGAGGAGAGGTGGTGGAGAGGTGGAGAGGCAAGGGGCAAAGGGGGTGGGGGCGCACGGCCAAGGAGGAAGAGGGGAAGGTGGGGGTGGCGGCTAGGGCATGGAGGAGGGAGGTGGGGGGCGCAGGGCAGGGGTAGGGGCAGCCCTTTTTACCAGCCTAAACTGGTATCCTACTCCTAAAAGGACTCAAACTCTCCCCCACCAAGGCCCACGACCCTTTCCCCTAGGCCCAAACTCCCCCGGAAAGGCCCAAAACCCCGGAAACGCGATTAAACCTCATAGCGTATGGTTTTAACCTTAATTCCATATTTTATAATGTTTTTGACCTTATCAAGCACATTAAATAAGGTTACGACACTCCGTGGTGTCACACATGATTAGCAAGAACTCAGGGAGGTGTGCTTGGAGTTCATTGTCGATGTTCAAGACCCGTGGTTCCCTAAATAAAGCTTATGAATAAATTTAGGTTGCTTTTATCTAAAAACTAAAGATTGAAAGGAGTATTTTATTAAATGACGACCGATTATAGAATACAGACTTTTAGTGGAAAAATTATAACACTATATTTAATATTGCTTTGAATACTTGCGAAAGCCTCCTATTTATAGCAGATAAAGGGATGACAGTTTATCGTCTTCTAAGAGGTGTCTTCTTGCCAAAAGGTGTTGTCAGTGTTTCGTGCACCAGCAATACGATTTTTCAGTCTAGGGGGTCGCGCGCTCCCTCTCTTTGAATGGTTGACTCAGTGAGCCCAAGATGTATACTGGTTCGGGCCGAACGTCCCTACTCCAGTTCGTGTGGTGAGTGTGTAACACCCCGGCATCTAGTATGCCCGAATGCCACCAAACATAGGCTAAACAACATCTAAATACCATAAATTTAGATAAATTACAGCAAAGGAGTAAATGCTAAAACCGAAAATTTCGGCAGCATCTCCTTTGTTTTTCCATGAATTGAAGCAACAACAATAAGATCACAGGATGTAGTATAAAGAATGACATCAAAATCATCAATAACAAGGGTTCTAGCAGCATTATAAGCCTAGAATAAAGATTCCAACCATCTCATGAGTCAAACGAAGTAAATGAGGAAACCATGCACACAAATTAACCATCACAATTTAAAGGAAGGATCATGTCATTGTTTATATGTGTGATGCTAAGTGATGACGTGTGACTAGCTCCCTTTCTCGCATGCCGGTTTCATGGTACCTAAGAAAACAACATAAACACAAGCGTGAGTTCATCACTCAGCAAGTATATTGCAATGGAACAAGAAAATACATTCTAATACCTTCATCACCGCTTTTCACATACGATATCATACACATCTCATATTCATAGCGTAAGCATATCATTGTAATCATCATATATCATCACCATATAACATCCTCATATAATGCAATGCAATGCGATGCACATATCTCCTGGAAACTCATACCGGTATGGTTGAGTACACACTAGTTGGTGTGCACCCTCTCCCCCCTTCCATCCCGAAGATGGAGGGTGTCTACTCCTCGCTTCCATACACCGCGGTGGATGGAATCACGATGTAGGACTCACTCATTGGCTCTCCGGAATAGTCATAACTTTCTCACCGACCTTCCCCGGACTAGTTATGACTTTCTCACCGCCCGGGCCATGTATCATGCCATGTATGCAAATATGCCAACATCATATTTAACTTGTACATTAACACATGGCATCACAACATAATAGACCATAATCATCATATCAATGGCAAACATTAAAGCATGGCATGTGAACACATCATAAATTCAATTGCAACTCATCAACACTAGCAACCTACAACTCGCTACCCATTCCAATACACTTGCCTCAACCACGGGCGACGGATTGGCGAGAAGTAGAATGCACTCCCGGGGTCACACCACCTGCACATAGGTACCACACACTCACAATCATGTCCACAAAACAGTACGCAAACCCTCTTCTACCCCAACATCGCAAACTACTCGCAAAACCCAAAAACAGAGGTTCTGTCCCGTCGGGACAGCAGCCTTCCAAAAGGCATAACTCGGGTTCTAAGACTCCGAATCGAATAAACGAGTACATCCTCGCATAGCTTAGGAAATTTCCTAACTTTTTCTAAGTATATGGAAAGACTGATTCAGACTTTAAAGTGGTTTAATCTACAGAATACCGTGATCTGTTCCAATCACGTCACACTTTTTAATACGTTCGGTAAAACGAGCATAACTTTCAAACGGCTGGGCGGAATTGGACATTATTTATACCCACTGAAAGGTATTGAAATTACCTACAACTTCTTCAACAGGCGACCGACCACATTCCGATTCTAAATTGGCGAAAACCCAAACCCTAGGTCGACTGCTCATGCTGCCAACAGAGAACGTGCAACCTCTAGATTTCATATAATCTACCCAATTACAGCACCACCAATTGATCTAAAAACATGATATTGACCCTTAGAACAGATCCTAGAACAACCCCAAGGATCCCCATGGCCATACCTTTGCCTGACGAACGAAAACCCACCGGATCTCCTCCCGGTTCGCGCGATCTCCTTCCTCGCTCCAAATCCACCGGATCTCCTCGTCGTGAAGCGCTCCAATGGATGGATCTTCGAGGTGTTGAGGTGGAGAACTCCCCTAGGGGTAGCAAGGGAGGTGGAGAGGTGGTGGGAAGGGAAGGGGCGCAATGGGGGGCGGCTAGGGAAGGTGGAGGCGCAAAGGAGGGTAGAGGGTGGCGGCTAGGAGGAGGTGGGAGAGGGGGAGGCACCCAAATGAGGGGAGGGGCGGCTAGGGCAGGGAGGGGGGCGCACCAAGCCCCCCAATTCTGTCCTCCCCTCCCTCATGGGCCCATACCCCTTCCCACTAAAGCCCACGAGTTGTCCCCTTGGGCCCAAACTTCCCCGGAGAGGCCCAAACTCCCGAAATCGGCCCAGAACCGCGATTAAATTGCATATCGTTTGGTTTTAACCTTAAATTCCACATTCCATAATGTTTTTGACCTCAACATTCACATTGTATAAGGTTACGACACTCCGTGGTGTCACATTCTCCCCCTCTTAAACAGGATTCGACCTCGAATCCGAAGAACGCCAAAACCAACAACAAGTTCCTCAAGGGACAAAAGACTTCTTTGCAACACAAAACATTCACACAGAGACTAAAACCGGAACAAACGACAAGCGAGTTCTCAAAACCAACACTAGCGAGAAAATGTTGATTTAGCTCAACAGAGTGCAACTTCTCACGGTTCCATCTTCACTTCAATTCCCAAACAGAAACTGCGTTTCAACCACAAAGGGCTCCATCAACCCAAAACGCCTGAAACCTCACGACAAACACTTCACACTACTATCACAACCAACCTGACTAACACACTTCATTAAACCCAACATGACACAATCAAAGCGAGTCACAATTCCTTTAACGACCTCTCTACATTCTCGAAAATTTCCATCAAGGGGAATAACTCATTAAGGCACACTTGCCCTTCCGATACACGATCATACTAACATTTCATTCCATCCTCTCCCAGGCAAGACTCCAACCCAAAAACAACTAGTTAAGACAATTGCTCACGGCAGGACAATTATCACCGAACTACCGTCAACTTCACTTCCACCCATCGCTACTCTTAATAAAGGTTAAACCCATACATCATCGACCTCCATCACAAACCACCCTTATACCACTAAGGTTCGACACCTAGCCCCAAGCTAGGATTGTAAAACCTTACCAAACCACAATTGGTTCCTTTCTTAAGAGGGTCTTGCCCTCACACAAAAACACTTAGTTATCAAGCCCAAGTGTACACATATTTCGCATATTCAACGATAAACCAAGAACATTTATATCCTCACTCCCATCTATAGAGCAAGAGGAGTACAATTCTTTTTAACCCAAGTGGACCACACACGACAACTCAAACCCAAAGCATTAACAACCATTTTGGGAAGAATTCGGCAACATCCAAGCCAAATCACAAAGGAAGCATAAATCCCCTACACCACAACCAAAATACCAGAATTTCTTCATTCTTTCCTTTCATACTAGAAAGAAATGGACATCTCGATTCATGACACGCATGCACACTTTTCAAGAGCACTCCGGATTAGTCATATATCCATATATGACTTTCTCACCGACCTGGCTCATCGACTCCTTTATGATTAAATATGCATAAACAATGTCTCATTTTCCTTTTCATCATTCATTCATCATGTAACAACGGTACCGAATAGTCATTCACCAAATGACTTCTTCCTTGGTATCAAATAATAGAAACACAATTAACATCGAAGGTTGCGGAAATTCATATAGACTATGACGACAGCATAGTTGACAGTAAAACACCACGTCGCATCACATCCCACATCAATTGAAAACTGAACTTGCAAAACATTGCATTTCATCCAAATTCAACATTTTGGAAGAGAACATCAAAATTTTAAGTCGAGCATCTGCTCCCACAACCGTCACAAATTTTTCACAAGGAGAGGGAAACTCATTTCAAAAAGGGAACACCTCACTAACAAAATCACTTTATAAAACATTCATAAAATCCACCTTTTTAAAGCACTCGCAAACATCACACACATTATGCAAATAAATCCAACTCCAGTCAAAAAGAGTTACAAATTAAATCTCAAGAGTTTCCAACACAACCCACTATGTCCATCTGCTTTCATTAAAATTTATTCCAAAGATAATTCAGGGTGAATGCGAAGGAGCGCGATCCACTCAAAACCTTTGGGTGTAAATCCATACTCATAGCACAAATTAAACAAAATAGCCAAAACCAAAGATTGGTACCAATAGCTACGGGTTTTAGGGAAACTCGGAAACACAACACAAGGAATACCTTGACCGAAGGCATTCAATCAAAATGGCAAACAACCACACCAGTTCAAAAGGTTTTAAACACCAGCTCAGCATGAATCCCACCATAACTTGTATTCCACTACACTTACTACTTAAGCATTCAATAATCACTATTTACTCATCAAGAGAGTCCAACCGGATTTAACAAGATTTACATAACAATTTCTTTCTCTAGTTACCATTCCCAACACTTTTAATTAAGGCTTAAGATGCTTATCACAAAGGCACCCAACCAAGACTACATTGACAAGATCCCTACGGATCACCAAATCATATAACAACGTCTTCTATATTTTAAACATAGTACTTCAACAGCTACTTGAGCATGGTCAACCTATCAATTTTATACTATCCATACGTCAAAATCTTGACAATTGAAACTTGTTCAATCAATAAAATGACTTCAACAAATAAGTAATATCTCTACAAGATAAAATTCGTAAATAGGATTCTAAGATATGCGTTCATTAAGGTTAAAATCTTGCATCACTATCAATTCTTTGCATAATCATCAATCAACAACATTGCTTTAAGCTACCTTACACCTAGGTTGCAACAAAATTGTCACTACACAACATACTTCAACTATTAATTTAGATTTAATAAGTTAGATCAACACAATGTTCTTAACAACATCATTAACAATAAGTCTTATGTCTTCTCAATTGATATCAATACTAGCATTGTAGAGACACAACTGCATACTTTCAAATATACTAGTAGTTTGCAACAACATAAATAGCAACTCTAATCAACTTCTCAATTAAAGCCACTAGTCAACATGATTAAATTTCTCTATTAACCCGTTAGATTAGAACATCTTTAAACAACCGGCAAAGTTTCTTTAACAGTATCATTAATTTACATCATCTTAATGTTCTAACTATGCATCAAGGTTTAAACTTTTAACATTAACGAAGATCATAAGCACTTTTAAAGCAAGGCAACAGATTCTAAGCATGTACATTAACCCATTTAATCATTCTCGCTACAGAGTAAACTACAACACTAGTAGTCTATCTATTCTCCAGCTAGAGATGATAATCACATTGAATTGATTCAACTCAAAATTTAACTTAGCAACACATCATTCCATAAACCACATTGTTACCTACTACATAGCACGGACATAAACTTTCCTAAACACCTTCATGGGCACGAACTCTTGACAAACAGGATGCAACTATCTTTTAAAGATAACCACAACTCAAGAACCAGAACGAACACCGATAGAAAAATTCTCCTTTCCAGGCAAGGAAGAAAAACAAAACTCCAATAGAAATGCAGGAGAGCTCAACTCTTAAATTCCCAAATTTGCCCACAAAACTCTTCAAGAAATCTCAAGATCTATACTTCCAAGAAGGAAGAAGGATGCACCAGGGAAAATCAAATGTTCATTAAATCTTTTTCGAGAAAAGATTCAAACTTAGCTCCACCAACTCAAGGCCTGCACAAGGGAAACTCCAACACTTTTTTTTCCTAGATAGGGAGAACAACAACCACAAAAGTTTCCTCCTCAAGACAGTCTGTAATGACCAACAAAACTGGTGTCAAAGCAAAAATAGCGACCAACAGATGCGCAACACAAAACCTTTCTTCTACGTCTTCAACCAAGGAAGATAAAACCACAAATCGCCTACGGAACAATCCGCGATAAATCAAATACCAAACACTTTTCTTTTGATTTCAATCGACTAAAAAAAATCAAGAAGACCAACCAAAACCGACCGTCAAAACGGTGAAAAGCATCCGAAGGAAACCACCATCAACTCTTCTATTTGTCTCCAGTCAACTACCCGATATATGATAGAAAAGGTAAGCACTCTTTCCCCACAAGGGGTTAATAGTTCTTCAGTGATGGCTTTAACCGGACATACCGTCAAACCACACCCTTACTATGAACAAAAGTGGAGACCGAAACCCTTCGGCACCACAACCCCACTATATCACAAATAACAAGAACAATTCAATCATTTATCTCATAGACATAGCAACATGCATTATCAAATGAAGCATTCAACATCAAAACTTAAATACAACATTTAAGCATAAAGAAACGATACTCATACCCTTTCCTACTGTGCATCCATTGTGTGTCAAATTTTAGATTAGTTATACCACTTTTGCAAGTTTTAATGTTGCTATCCTATGACAAAATTTTAGTTAAGACCTAAGCCATGTTTCTAAGTTATTCCACATCACATTTTAGTTGTACCCTATAGCATGACACTAAAAATACACATTACAAGGACCTACAGCCCGCTCTGATACCAACTATAACACCCCAGCATCTAGTATGCCCGAATGCCACCAAACATAGGCTAAACAACATCTAAATACCATAAATTTAGATAAATTACAGCAAAGGAGTAAATGCTAAAACCGAAAATTTCGACAGCATCTCCTTTGTTTTTCCATGAATTGAAGCAACAACAATAAGATCACAGGATGTAGTATAAAGAATGACATCAAAATCATCAATAACAAGGGTTCTAGCAGCATTATAAGCCTAGAATAAAGATTCCAACCATCTCATGAGTCAAACGAAGTAAATGAGGAAACCAAGCACACAAATTAACCATCACAATTTAAAGGAAGGATCATGTCATTGTTTATATGTGTGATGCTAAGTGATGACGTGTGACTAGCTCCCTTTCCCGTATGCCGGTTTCATGGTACCTAAGAAAATAACATAAACACAAGCGTGAGTTCATCACTCAGCAAGTATATTGCAATGGAACAAGAAAATACATTCTAATACCTTCATCATCACTTTTCACATACGACATCATACACGTCTCATATTCATAGCGTAAGCATATCATTGAAATCATCATATATCATCACCATATAACATCCTCATATAATGCAATGCAATGCAATGCGATGCACATATCTCCTGGAAACTCATACCGGTATGGTTGAGTACACACCCGTCGGTGTGCACCCTCTCCCCCCTTCCATCCCAAAGATGGAGGGTGCCTACTCCTCGCTTACATACACCGCGGTGGATGGAATCACGATGTAAGATTTACTCATTGGCTCTTCGGAATAGTCATAACTTTTTCACCGACCTTCCCCGGACTAGTTATCACTTTCTCACCGCCCGGGCCATGTATCACGCCATGTATGCAAATATGCCAACATCATATTTAACTTGTACATTAACACATGGCATCACAACCTGCCCTGCCTTTCCTTTTATCGACGGAAGTGGCAGGTTACATGGAAGTTTGGAAAGAAAAAAGGTGGGATGTCCTATGCATTGGAGTCTGGCTGTCGGGACCCGGATTTGCAAATCCGAAACCCTCTGTGTATACTGCACTAGTCCAGGATCACGCTAGTGCGCACAGTGGCAACAAAATTGACATATCATTCCATTTATCGAATTAACTATGAAAGTAGCAAATAGTAGCAACGGGCCTTATGGTCAAGTTTACATAACTGTGCCTTAACGGCTTAAGAAACAAATAAAACTCTTGCAGCGGAAAATAAAATAACTTGGCCATACGACATGCCACAGGCAATCGTCTGGGGAGCGTCATCCTAGTTCACGTAGTCTTCATAATACTCCTCCTCGTAGAATTCAGTATTTCCCTGTTCTCCTCAAAGAATCGATCAACAAAGGCATAAAGCCGTGAGTACAAAAGTACTCAGCAAGCCGCAGAGAATGATGCAAATAATGTACGGCTTGACAAAGGATAACCATAGGGTTATTTTGCAGAAAGCGATAACTTGAATGTAAATACAATGTATAGATTCAAAGCATAATTGACAAAGATAATAACAACTGGTAAATCAATGGTAAACAACAACACAAGATTGGTGAGGCATCACCCATCACCAACTAGATCATTATCAACCACTAAACTCAACAGTGTTAATAATTTGACATCGAAAACAATAGTGAACTCCCTGTTCACTCCCAACAAACCCAACCTTCAACATTTTCTAAAAAACAATATACCTCGTGTGAAATTCCCAGGCACGTCCATGACCGCGGACACGGCTATTCGAATAGATTAACACACACTCTGCAGAGGTTGTACAGCTTTACCCACAAGATATGATCCACTCTTATTGCCATACGTAATTAACACACTTCCTATGGTGTGTCGGCAGAGAGGTCATAACAAGGCCTTTACAATGCTCTGTATAAACTCAGTACTGCCCGCTAAGGTTTCACCCCTCAGGGCCCTCTTGCGCCTTGTGAGTCTACCCGTCTGTCTCCGGAACTCCACACAACCACAACAAGATTTAAATTTAGACATTGCAAATTAATCACCAGTCTGTCACGGACATGTGGTTGTACGGTTAGGCCCGATTCAATGGCGCACAAGATTAAGTCCTTAAGTATACTCAGTGCAAGACAACCACATCCCAAATGTGTTAAAAGCACCCTTTCTTGCACGATCACTTGCCCGAAAGTGAAAACAATTTTGTATAACCAATACCAATGACACATCCCGCTATGGTACAACAAATTTTACAACAAGTGGCTACCCGCCACGATTTCATATCTCATTAAGTCAATATTATTAATTCATCATGTGACATGAACCCATCGTACAACTAAGCATGTCTAAGCATAGTTCACGATAACCCAATGTTGGTACTACAATCATATCCAACTAGTAAATGACCCAACCTAGGGTGACAATGGATACATGGCATTTCAATGATTCAAGGTGTCATTATGGTAATCAGGTATTTAACTATTCCGTAGAATAATTCTTGTAAACAAATAGCATGCATTTGTATGAAACAAAAATACTTTTGGAAACATAGGTTCAACATGGTCAAGGACTACGACTTGCCTTCACCAGCAGCCTAAGATATCGAAGACTTGATGCTCAATGACGCGGCCGGCGGCTTCGATGGATTCTTCACACGCCGCAAAACGAGACACCAATAAATAACCAAAAATAAAATAAAATCTAAAAATTATAAAAATTATACTGGCAGGTAGATCTTGAATTTAGAGGAATTTAGGAATTTGAACGGAGTGAATCGGAGTTCTGACGCAAAAAGTTATAAGCGTTTGGTTGGAAAATGATGAAAATCAAGAAAAAGAGAAAAGTTAATGCTTTCTGCAAAGAATCGCTAAAAAATGGTTCCGCAACGCACCCAAAGTTACAGAGCCCCCTTTTGCTTCCAAAAAATGGATTTTTGCCCCCATTTCGCACGGATTTGGATCAAACAAAAGCCTAGAACCTCTAGATAACATCCTTAGGGACATCTAGGAGGAAGGGATTGAACCAAAACTCACCGGAATCGGAGAAATCGATGAATAACGGAGGTTCGGCCGAAACGGCAAAAGCTCCAAATTCGTCGCTCACGGTTGAGAAATCCTAAAATTGATGATTGGGTTAGAATCTAGACTCATCCACGGTCACGAGGAACCAAGTGGCATGAAGAATGGCTCACCGGAGAAGAATCTATAAGCACGAACTCGAAGAACACCGAAAAAGTTCAACCCAACCTCGGTTTTCTTGATCTCACGGGCAAATGCGTGGAGTAGAGGGAAAGGGGAGCACACTCCCGGAAAGGGAATACTTATACGGAGTGGATGGAGGTGGTGGTGCGGCGTTTGGACGAGAAACGGACGAGTTAATGGCAACTAAGTGGATTTCAGTTTTTCATTAATGAGGCCGTTTTCGGTGAGCTTGACGGCGCACCGAGGTGGGGAATAGCAAGAGCTCGTCGATGCGGATCCACCGGAACCGACCGTTTGCGTTTTGGAGTTGAAACGACGGAGTTACGGGGGTTTGAAGCTTGCCCTAGCCATAGTTGCCATGAGAGAGCTCTCTGTACATGAGGTTTGGCTGGAGGTTGAAGATGGCACTATTCACATGACACGTGGCGTTCTCCCATTGGTCCTCCTTTACGTAAATGATTCGCCCTAGAGAAAAATGGGGAAAAATGGTCTAAAAATTCCTAGAACCATTTTAGAATATTTGGGACCCAATAAAATTGGTTCCACTGAATTTGGATGATTTTTGTGGATTTGAATATTCGGGCGCGGATTGCGGGCATTAAACAAAAGCCGCGCGAGATAAAATAGGAACGGAGGTCCAAAAATCTGGGGAATGATTCCTAAAATCATTTTGGAATATTTGGGACACTTTAGAAGTGGTTTGAGGATTTTTGGAGCATTTTTGGACTCGGGTGAAATTTCGAGCAAGGACAGGAATTGGAAAATTCGACTTCGGACGATTCGAAATTGAGCTCCAATTTCGGAAGGATAAGGATGCCAGGTTAATTAGAACTCCAATTAAAATCCAAAACCTTAAATTAATTAATTTAAATTATTATTTTTTTTAGAAAACCAAAAATAGGGATGTTACACTGGCCTTCCATCTTGTCGTCCGACCGGCCATAGCCTGCCCTGCGTCGGGTCGGTAGACCCGTTGAGGGAGTCGGTCCTTGGCTCGGTTGGGGAAGCAACGCACTGCTTCGTTTGCCTGTCAGGTGCTGACGCCACGGTGTTTGACCCTAGCGTTGCCTCGGGAGGGGGTGTGCTTTTTGATTGTGTGTCAGGATGATGGGACTGGTGCTTGACTTTGTGCGGCCCCCCTGACACCTCGGGAAGGAGCCACCTACCCCGGCGTGGACGTTTCAAGATGTCACACCCGTGGGCAAAGCGCCAATCGCCAGCAGGCGCCAATATGGCGATCGGGCGGAGATGCCCCCAGCTGGGTCGGGGCCGTCGAGCACTCCGACCAAGAAGGGGTCAGAGCTCGCCCGGTCGCCCGACCCAAGGGTTAGAGTGACCCCGAGCTAGCCTTGGTCGGGAACAGGTCCCCTCCGTGGCCCGCGGGGCCTTCGGTTGGAGCTGGCCCTCAAAGGCAGCCCGTTCGTTGTTCCGGGCTGCTGGAGATACCCATGGTATGTGTACACATCAGTAGCCCCCGAGCGAGTTTGCTAGAGACGGTTGGGGGTTTGCCTTGAGCCAGTAAAGATTCGAGGGATGTAGCAGGCGCGCCAGATCGAACGTCACGCCCGGGTGCGCGCGAGATTATATCTTTGTATGAAGCCTCACAGGAATGCGTTTGGCTAAGACGTGTAATTAACCATGTCCAGAAGTTATGTGGTATGAATACCATCGATACCCTTACTATTATCTATGAAGATAATGCTGCTTGTGTTGCACAAATGCAAATGGGTTATGTAAAGAGCAATATCACGAAGCATATTGCCCCTAAGTTCTTCTATCCTCACGAACTCCAGAAGAATGGTAAGGTAAAAATAATGCAAACTAAGTCATGTGAAAATCTAGCAGATTTATTCACAAAATCTTTGCCAAAGTCTATCTTCCAAAGGTACGTCGATGGCATTGGAATGAGGCAACTTAGAGATTTGCAGAGTTCAGAGGGAGTAAATCCTGAACCATAATCCCTTTTGCTCGATCCTGAAGATCATAATTTATATCTTGAAGATTATAAGTTGTGCTCTTTTTCCCTTAAGTGAGTTTTCTTGAAGTTTCTCACATCAAGGTTTTTAATGAGGCAACTAGTGTAACACGGAGTGCGAGTGCAATGTACTCTTTTCTCCATCCCTTTTTTTTCACTGGGTTTTGGGTGGAGTTTTTAATGAGACATGTGCATTACGCGGTATTCACCCAAGGGGGAGTGTTATGATATGGTTAGGGTCCGTGTCCCTGTATGGTAGGACTCTATCCATTGGTGAGCGAATCCAAATTAATCTCCAGGGGTCCTCCACTATATATATAGGGCATTGCCTTGTACAGAATCAATCAATCTAATAAAGAGAGAGATTTTCCCCTTGTACGGTGTGCTTCTCCTTCTTCTGTTCATGTGTTTGCATTGGCGTGTCGTTGATTGGCGTGGGTGAACGATCTAGTTTCACAACAGTCTCGGCTTTGTGTTCTACGATCGACACATGTAGAAACAGGAAGTGCACTAGGCTGCGGCCACTGTTCAACCGGAAATACCACCTTTTTACTTTTTTTAACAAACCATCAAAAAAGGTGAACCAAAAAAATTTAATTAAATCTGAAAGTTTTTTAATTTAAATTTTTCAAAGTCGAATTTTTTTATTTGAATTTTTTATATGAAAATTTCTAATTTGAAAAAAAAATATTTAATTTTTTTGAGTTGAAACTAAGGGTGCAAATGGAGCGGATAGTTCCCGACCATCCATCCGTTCGTATAAATTCGGATCTTATTCGGATATTTTTTCAGATATTCGATTTTTTTTCGGATATCGGATACGGATTCGGATAGTTTTTTCAGATATCATATACGGATTCAGAACAAAGGTACCGTCGGATTTGGATATATCCATAATTTTATTCGGATATATTCGGTTAGTATCCGCTTAAATATCGGTTGGAAATCCTAGGGCCGCCCTTAAGGCCTCAATCGACGACGCCAAATCTCCACTCTCCGTCTCCAGACTCCGGCCCAGTTCGTTTTAGCTTCTGGATTATGAATTATGGATTATAGGAGAAGCTGCTTCTGATTATGAGAGAATCGGGTCAAGCCAGCTACAACTGCTAGATTCCGAATCAAGCCGATGAGAATCAACAAGAATCAGTGAGAATCAGGTTTTAGACAGTTTCTGATTCTATATAGAAATCAGTTTTTGATTCTCAGAGAAGCTGTCCATAATCCTCCAGTTCGGCAAATAATCCGCTTTTTTTTAAGCAGAAACTGTCCAGAAACTGAAACGAATGGGGCCTCCATTACTCCAAGCTCCAGCTACCAGCTGCATGTAACGTCTTCGAATTCTAAAATATGTTGAAAAGCAAGACTGAGTACACAACAGTACTCAACAAACCGCACAGGAATTTCTGAATATTACATGCAGGGATATTCTCAAAGAAATGGCAGTAAGGTTATTATGATGGTGGATGCAGTTTTGTTTTCCAAGTCATTTTACATTTGAAACACAAACCATACATAATAGAAATAAGCAAATTTGAGTTTTCACAAGTTCATCATTACGTCAAACTGGAAATAACAAGCCTACTTGGGTTAGGTTACGAGATTCACCCCAGTTCAAACTTAGTTTCGTTTACCGGAAGCACGGCGTATTTGAATACCATTTAAACATGACTCTGCAGAGTTGCTCAGCTTTACCCACAAGATATATTCGACCGTTAATGCCACGCGCGAACTTACATGCAACTTAAATGCATGCGGCCGGGCCGAGATTATCAAAGCTTTTCGTTGAACTACCCCTCTTTAGCACTTACCCGGTAGTTCTTGAAACCACACAGTACTCGGGTCCCACGAGCCATGGCGGGATGCACGATCCGATACTGAGGGTATCTACCGTTGTGAGAATCGGCAGGTGACTCCACCGGTCAACCTCCATTCCACCCCGTTCGCCCCGCGGGCATACTTCCAACGCACACAGTATGGAACCTCCATCCTATAAGTAATCCAAGGGGGAGTTCAAGTACCGAGCTAGGTTGGATCGAGTCAACGAGGCTGATCGACCCAACTTAGTCTACATCAAGCCTCCCGCTTGATGGTTTTATTTTAATACACAAAACTTTATGTTCAACTAATTAATTAACTACTAGCATACGAGATTCAATAGCTAAGTCTAGGGTTTACAAAGGAAATAAGTCACAACAATACAAAGTGGGTCTTTAAGCAAGCAAGGTATTAGCGAGGTCATCATGGCATTCTAAAATAATCATTTCTAGAATTTTAACATACTAACATAATGCAATATAAAAATAATTATTACTATATTATTATCATGTGTTCAACATGTTCAAGGAGTGCGGCTTGCCTTGCGAGGCGAGGGGAATCCCTAGGTCGTTGTCGACGTTGTCGAACTCAGTGTCGGTCACGTCCGGTTCCTGCTTCAGCTCCTCGTACTGCTCCGGGACGGGCTCCAAGGTCGGATCTAGCGTACAAAAAGCGAGCAATAAATAAACGAATAAAGCAACAAAGAAAAGAAAAGAGAAAAACAAGAAAAAGGAGAAACAAAAAGGAATTGAGAGAGAAAGGGCCGGAGAGGGTTCGGGGGCACTTTAGGTATTTTGGAATTTTGTGGACTTCAAGCGGCGAAACGGAGACCATTTTTGGACTTAGTGGCTCGAAACGGTCCGGATAGTATATTTTGGTCATTTTGGGACTTTTCGAGGATTTTCTTGGATTTTTGGAAATTTAAAAAGGAATTTTCGGATTATCAAAAAGGATTTTTGGATTAATTAAATCCAATAAGGAAATGAAAAAGGGGAAACATGCACTGGGACGTTTCGGGCACGGCCCATGCGGCCGTTCGGCCCGCGGGCGCATGGCGCGTGTGTGAGGGAGCTGGGTCGGCCCAAACGTGTCGCCGCCACGACCGACAAAGTGGCCCGGGCGGCTCGGGGAGGCCGATAGGTGGGTCCAGGGCGCGCGGCGGCTGACTGGTGGGGCCTTCAGCGATAATAAATAGATCGATCGATCAATCAATCGATCCAGGGGGCCTGCTAGGGTTAGGGCGAGTGTGGCGGCGGCGGCGATTCAGGGGCAGCGGGCGAGGGCAAGCGAGGCAGGGCTGCCGTGGGTGAGGTCGGGGCCGAGGAAGATGAGGGGCTCTGGGAGGGTTTCGGTCTAGGGTTAGGGTTTTGGGGCGGGGAGTCGAGGCGGCGGAGGCGAGTTGGAGTTGGGCGAGGCCATTCGGCCGGAGGGGAGGAAGACGAAGATGATGGCGGCGGGGCTCGACCGGGGTGGAGAAGACGAGGGGGAGGCGACGCTTACCAAGAGGGGAAGGGAGAGCGAGCACGAGGGGAGGTGGCCGCGATTGCGGCTTTATAGCCACGCGCGACATGGGCGAGGCAGAGCCGGTGGCGGAGAAGACGGCTCGGTGGGACGTGCGGCGTGCAGGGGATGGCGCGAGGCTGATGAGCAGGCGAGGACCAAGCAGAGAGGGGGCAGGCGGGCTCGCGAGGCGAGGCACGGAGACGACGGGTCACGCGGATGCGACGTGCGCGTGACGTCGGCGGCATGGCGATGCTGTGGCGACGGGATGGCGGCGAAGGACCGATGGACCGAGCGGGAGACCATGTAAGCCCAACTACCCCCATCCAATCTCCCCCAAATCCAAGAACCGGATTAAGAACAAATAAACACGATTAAAACCAATTAAACTCCGAATTAGGGTTGCAATTAGGGTTTTAATTAGGTTTTGAAAATTTTGGGGCATTTCAGTGCTTAGTGATACTGCGAATCAAATTTTTTAAAGGAACTTTCTTCTAATTAAATATGCCCGTTGGAAAGTAGAGGGTACTAACTTTTGTTGTCTCACGACATGCCCAAGCATTACAACCTTAGATAATCTGCCTCAAGTCGAAAATATTTGTAGTACAATCAAAGTATTTTAGCTTGTTACGATCTTTGTCCAGTCCTATCCCACCTGCACTGCACACTTCACGATTCAAATTCCTCTTGGTGCTGATCACATGATTGGCTTGTTACGATCGGCTTAAAGTTGAGTTCCAATTGATCTCATTTTCCAGTGGTCCCCATTGGTTCGTGTAGTCTCTCTATTTAGTTCGGATCTCTAGATCGAGGAGTGATAGCTGATAAGAGTAGATAGGATTTACTAGTGATGTACTTGGCTATGGACTATGGCTAGTTGAATTTTAGACCATGTAATAGTTTAAGGTGTGAGGGTTGTGACTTACTATAATGCTACTTGCTAGTTACTACTCATTTAACTTCCCCTGGTCATATGCTTTCTTAATTAGCCCATATTATTAACTTATTATGGATTGATATACTTAAATCTATTTATCAATCTACTAATGTAGTTGCATTTTGGACATATAATATGGTTGATTGATCCTAATATGTGCGATATATATGGTTTCTGCTTTCACGCATTATTTGAGCAAATATTCGTGACCGAAACTAACCATCGGAACGATCTGTATTCGCTCCGTATTCGTGACCGAGATAGTCCGTATTTGTATTCGAATCCGGTATTGTCCGTATCCGACTCTGACTCCAAGAAAAAAATATGGAATAGGATACAGAATGAGCGAAATCCATCCGTACGTATCCGTTCCGTTTGCACCCCTAGTTGAAACTTTCCGATTTGAAATTTTTTTGGTAAAAATTTTTTCGACTTGAATTTTAAGTCGACACTTTTCGAACAAAACGTTTTTTGAATCAAAACTTTTCGAACCGAAAGATTTTTTAATCGAAAGTTTTATGAGTTGAAACTTTTTTATTTTGAAATTTTTCAAGTTGAAACTTTTTTATTAGAAACTTTCTGAGTTGAAATCTTTTCGATTTAAAACTTTTCGTGTTGAAACTTTATAATTTGAAAATTTTTGAGTCGAAACTTTCTAATTTATTTATTTTTATTTAAATTAGATTTTTTAGTTGAAATTTCCTATTTAAAATTTTCAAATTTTAAATGTTATAATTCTAATCTTTTGTGTTAGAGACGGAAAAAGGGGTGCGGGAAGTGAGTAGGAAAATGGAAAAGAGATGAGTAAAAAAATGACACATAACATCTTATAAAGATAAAATTAAATTTATTAGTTTAAAATTAACCTCAAAATAATCATCTCCCTCCTCACCCAGCTTGCAATCCCCGCAGCCGCTAGCTTTTGCCTACGTGTGGGTCCGAGGGGGCAATGGGGGCGGGAGAGCCATTGGGTCTTCACGTGACGGCGGTTGGGCGATGTTTCTCCGGTCTCATCCATCCATACCAAATATACACATCGTTTCTTTATTCTTTGCTGGACCCAGAGAAACAAAAAGAGAGAAACTTTCGTATCATGGTGAAGAGAACGCTAGTACCATCTCGTCGTTATATGTTGTAAAACAAAACAAAGGCAAAATATTCTTGGGAGTACCTTTTCAAAAAAAAATGACTAGGAGAGTTGTATGAAACGTCGGGTGAGCATAGCAGCATTGCTTTTCAACACCGTGCATGAGAGCATGTATAGAGCATGTATAATAGTAAAGACAATTATTGTATACATAGTCATTTATATCATCTAGAGAGAAAACAAAATACAATTTCTACAGTAGTTTATCTCTATGGGACCTTGATACTATTTTAATTATAACATAGAAAATATATTTTTTATAGACAATAACTCGTATAGTGATAATTTATGATGTCTATATATTCTAAATTTATGAACTTGGATTGTCTTTTTACAAGAAAACAGCTATACTTTCTCATTCTCTACCCCATATCAATGAAAATCTACGTGACAAAGCTTAGATATGACTAACATCACATACAATTATGGGCTGTTTAGTTGGCTGTATCTAAAGATATTTGCATCTACAGATGCAAAAGATGGGTTTTTGGTTGTCTTCTCATCTAACTCAGCCTAGCTCTACAGATGCAAAACACCCCTTTCAGCCTGGCTCCAGGGAAACGAGAAAATCCACCGTTTCCCCAGGGCCAGGCTCTGCCGAGCCATGCATGCATGCTGACATCAGCATTTACTATCTAGTTTTCTTCTTTTCTTTGCTATATCTTTTGATTAGCATCTCCGATCAACGAATCGATTTCACATATGTGTTCTTGATATTTTTTCGAACAAAACTAGACCATACTTGCTATATAAATTTCAAAAGATTAAAATTTTAGTTTTTTAATTTATTGATTTTCTAGAATATATTTTAAAACTTTTATTTTTGTTTGTGAAACTATTGATTTTCTAGTATTTTTAAAATTTGTTTCATTCCTCTCTTGAATTTGCCTATCACACTTCCATTCCAATGCAGCCAACCAAACAAACATCTCTGTGCGGCCTGTCCAACCTCATACAACATTTTTGTTTTCTATATTATAAGCATGCAGGTGATACCATACCATCCACGTACACCTAACATTTTATTTTCTATATCGGTAATGGCTAGCGGGTTTACCCATTAATTATCATACCCAATTAAATACGCAAATCTTAATACAATCTTGGTTTACCCATTAATTACCATACCCAATTAAACGCACAAATCTTAATACAATCCTAAGGTTGGGAGGTATGGTGCCTGACTCCATGGAGCCCAAATTTGGCTTCCTATATATATATATATATATATATATATATATATATATATATATATATATATATATATATATATATATATATATATATATATATCAAGAGGGAGAGAGAGAGAGTGGACGTTGGAATGGGGCTCTATGATTTCAATTAAGCGAATTTAAGCCAAATTCTGGTATATTTTTCAAAAATGTTAGTTTTAGGATACATACCTATTTATAACAATTCAAATGGAACATATGTGTTTGAAAAAATATACTCGAATTCAAAGATTTAAATGAATTTAGATCACATGCTTTGATGATTTATATATGTGATCTAAATTTGTTCAAATCTTTAAATTTGATTATATTTTTTCAAAGGTGTGTGTTTTATTTGAATTGTTAACGATATTTATATACCCTAAAGTTGAAAGTTTTAAAAAATATTATATTTTTTCAAAGGTGGTATGTACACTTTTTAGACATACTCCTTTTTATATGCGTATATGAAGGTATTTGCAAAATAAGCTAAAAACTATGTACTCTTTTGCAATTTTTTCATGTGAATCTCATTGGAATATCTTATAATTAATATATAAGTGTATCCAAAGTGATAGAGAAGTATTTCAAGTTTGTTTGAGTGGTATTTCAGATATGAGAGTAACTAGTTATATGCCCGTGCGTTGCTACGAAAAATAAAGATTAAAAAATAAAAAAAATACTATTTCATAAGATCAAACATCTATCTTTAACGCTTCGTTTCTTGTAAAAGCTGGCTAATTAAAGCAACGCTTCGTTTCTTGCGTAGGGCAATTAAGTAGGGCAATTAAGCAGGGCAATTAATGTGACGTGTGAAGAAACTCCCACTTTATATAGTAGAGATTGAGTAGAAACTGACTGTCACTTTATATATAGTAGAGATAGAGATATGTATATGACGCTTAGTTTCTTGTTCCCTGGCACTATTGAATTTTTTTTTCAAAATGTTCCCTGGCGGGAATCAAGTTGCGTCTTCTTTGTTTTAATGTGAAAGCTGGCTAATTAAGTTGGGCAATTTACCAAGGCTAAGCTTTGTTTCTTGCGTCAATTACCAAGGCAATTAAGTGTGTTTGTTTCATTTCAAAATGACTGGAGAGCGGGAAGGTAGAATGCACCACTGCCACCAACTGGTGATTTAGAATAGTAGAGATTACTCCCGAGAGTAAAAAGTATTTTAAACACACACATATCCTTGTTGGTGTATGCATGCGTGTATCAATGGAAACGTACGTCGTAGACTCGTAGCCCGCTGCAATCCCTCCTACGTAGGTGGAGACAAAGAGACAAAATCTCAGTGGCTGACATATAATATGTTGGGGGAGAGAGAAGCAACAGCAACGGGATGGGAGGGGAGGGAGAACCAAGACGGCACGGCGAGGGCAGCCAATAGCAGACGTACACGTCATAGCTCTCGGGTTCACTAGTACTCCTACTATGGTTAGAGCCCATTTAGAAGAGCTCCTGCTCTCGAATTCTCGTCCAAAGAGTCAGAGCTCTACCAAATATCCTTACCTTCAAGAAACAAGAATTGGAATCACAGAAGAGTGATTCTCGTTTTTGCATTAGGTTGCAGAAGCCGGTGGAAGGTCGCTCCCCGCAAGAATCCAATCTCTCAACTCGGCCCCTGACTCTCCCTTTCCACCTGACCTCTAACCCTGTCACTAGGACTATCGCCTCCGACTCCCCATCACTACTCGGGCCCGGATCCCATGCTTGGAGTTCTGCCTCTGACTCCCCGTCTCCACTTAGCCGCCAAGCCCAACATCGTCGTCCCCGTCTCGACCCTGCCACGCTGTCATCGCTCAGTCACCCCTAGTGGCGGATCCAGAACGAAAATAGAAGGGGGGGGGGGGGCTCTTGGGTTAACCCCGGGGTCAGCGAAAAACTAGTACTAACTTCAAGTAAGTTGATCTAGCTAAAATCCTATGAAATGCGTCGCACTAAATACAAAGACTGATAAATAACTGGTGACAAGTCCTTTGCAAGTTTGCGCATCTTTAGATCCTACATGTACATCTTCTCACTTGAGATGGTGCCATGATTTTTTTTTTCTATATTCAAGCAGCTAGCCTTACAAATATGCTATAAATGTTAATTATATCCAAGGTATTTCATGAAACAACTTAAGGACGTGCTACTTAAGTATTTTAGGATAGGTAGCAAAGAAAGCAAGCTAGTGTACTTTAATACTAAATTATAACAAAATAACATCAAACAGAGAGACAAAAATCGTATCAATTTAGAATACAACGGACAAACAGTGATACAACATAAGTACTGGTGGCCAGCTGTAGAGGGGCTAGAGCCCACCTTAGCCCCACCCTTGGGTGCGCCACTAGTTGCCCCTCACGACGTTGTCGCCCTAACCCCGAGCGCCGCGTAGAGCGTTGCTGTACCCGCCTGGAGCCGCCTTTAAGGTATGATTGAATCACCTTAGATCTTTCCTCTCTGCTCTCTCTTTTCTCTCTAGAATCCCTCTTTCAATCGAATCGTTCCTGAAACTGCTCATTAAAATTAAAAACAGTTAAAACAGAATCAAAAAAGAAGAGGAGCTAAAACCCTACGGAACGGGGCCTTAGTTTGTAGGGAAGCACGTTGCTTGACGCTACTATGCAAGTGACGGCGACAAGCTCCCTCTCCCCGAAATTTTCTTCCAAATCGAGAGAAGTTTATTCACTGGTGCTGCTGTACCCGGCCAACCAGATTGCACTGACTCTATTTTGCCATAGTCGTGTTAAACAAAGTCAAGTTGGCTGCAAACCAGCGACGGCGAATCCTCAAATTTATATTGTACCCGCCGGATCCTCAGATTTTCTGGCACAAGTGAGGGAGCTGCGTGTAGATGGATGTTGCGCGCGATTGCGACCGCAAAGGCGAATGGATTACAGGGGTTGCAACCGTTTGGTAGGATGGATCATGGATGCACATTCGTACGTCTAGTTATCTGGCCACGGGCTAGCTCCTGAGCGTTCTTCTTACTCTCGCTTTTCTTTTCTCTACTTATACTCTGTTTGGAAACTTGGAACCGGGCCGTTTCTAATAGATCCTGAAAAAAACAACCAAATAGGCTAAAGCTCGGAACGATTCTCCTCAGATCGTTTCTTCTTTTTCCACTCTGTGGTTGAATCAGTCTCAACCTCGTTCCAGCCGTTTCATAAAATCCTACCTGAAAGTTTCTACTAAAATTCTGGAACCGTTTCCGATTCAAGTAGCCTCTTAAGCTTGGGCGAACTTTTGATGGGCTATTCGTGATTAAGCCAATATTTACTCGAAAACTTGTGTGCCTCAAGGACCGTGCTCCGCTCACTCTTTGCCTTCATTTTCGCAGGATCGAGACAGCCCACGGACATGCAACTTCGGCAAGGTTGTCCACCGGACAGCCACAAGCCCGTGACTCAAATCGCTGTTAATTTGGGTGGCCAAATTTACAAATTCGTTTACAGAAAAGCTAAATTTGTACCCAAAAAAAAAGGGACGAGGGGACTAGAAAAAGAATAATCTCGCAGTTCAGTGTACGTAAAGCTGTAATCTAGTTTCACTTCAATGTTCGATTGTACTCCGGATTAGTAACTTAACCGCATAATGGTCATCCTCCGAAGGGCAAAAAGATCACGAAAATAGGGCGGCTTGCTTGGAGCAGAGAGAGGGAAAGAAATATGGATGTTATGTCTTCAACAACCGGTTGCCTCCTGCTAAGCGCCAACGGAAAATAGTCGAAACGAAATAGGAAGGAAGTAATGAAAACGTTGCGGTGGGCGGCGCAGGACAACACGTGCTTAGCGTTTTGTTATGTTATTAAACCGAAAAAAATAAGAGAAAAGCTTTTTTAAAAAAGAGAGAAAAACATGGGGCATTCCGAGAATTGAACTCGGGACCTCTCGCACCCTAAGCGAGAATCATACCACTAGACCAAATGCCCTCTGGTAGTCTGATGAGTTCTACAAATGCTACATATCGATTGGTCTATTGGTATTCTAATGCGCCCCCCTGAAATCTCGTGCGCATGTCTGCGGCGCCAAGGAGATCGTATCTTATGTAGTTATGTAAACTAGTAATTCCGGTGGAAACTCGTGGGATCTTCGCGTATATGTTTTCGAAATATTTATGGATATACAGAAAGGGATGTTTAATAACCCTGCAAATCGTTCTGTGGTTGGAACTTTGGTTATCTAGTCTGATAAAACATAGGCCGGAGATGTATCGGTTTTATCTCCTTAATACAACAAAAAAATAGAAAGAAACTCTGCAAATTTTCATGACTTCACTTGCTCGATTGCATTTCGGGAGAGACAAACAAGCATAAGTATCTCGAAGGAAGAGTTGAAACAGTAGATGATGATTAAAACTTAATTTGTATTTCCGCGCAAAAACTACGTACTTAATTCTATCTTCTTCTTCTTTTGCCGAAATGCAACCAAATTTGATCACCTTTTGCAGAATATAGAAGACAATTTTCCCCTACATCCACCAATATATGGAGATGTTTTAAAAACATACACACAAAGTTAACGCGGATGTACATTGAATTTTTGTGTTTACACACCTGATATATTTCCATCCATATATGCAATTATGTAAACATTCTCTGCGTCGCAACTTGTAGCTCTTGAATACCTGCGCAGAAGTGGCTAAAGCTGTCTATTGACAGCTAAAATTCAGCTAGCTGAACTAATCTGATTTGTGCATGTCTAGTCGATGATGATCAAGGGACCATTTTGTGGATTCAAAATCAATCAGCCATCCAGCTTCCAGAAGAAGTGGCTTCCATGTACAACACTACAAGCTAGCAGATATAACAAAGGCAGGCACCAGCAGGCCGGATGCATATATATATTCTGTCTAGCGCCTAATAATTAATCGATTCAATTCACTCACCAACTGCTAGCCGCAGGACCAACCCGATGTCAAATATAATCAACTTGCACAGTTGAACTCCACAAATTAAAACGAATCAACAAATCAAATTTCATAAGTTTAGCAAATATTACAATGTAGAGCAGGAACAACCTGCACCAAACTAAGGCAAACTAACACATAAAAATTACATGTTTGCATGCGTGGGGATAGTTCAAATCCTACAGCTAGCCATCCATCCCACGCATGCATATATATATCCTTGCTGCAGCAAGAAATAACGGACACACAAGCAAAAGGAAAAGTATATGAGGTGATCACAGGTGGAGGACAACTCGATCGATCAATCTCTTCCCTCCCTTGCAGCAGCCATGGCGTCAATTCTTGCTTCTCGCTGCTGTAAAGCCATGGGGTCGAAGGGAATCAGAAAGAAACCGACAATATCTACAGATTGCTGAACGTACCAGCCTGTACGTACATGCACGCACCAAGATGATTTAACCTCTCTTTTCAATGATCATGCGTGCAAGACCACGCGCGCTCGCAGAAACCCTAATGGTGACCACGCGTGGCAGTTTTGTTGTTCCGGTGATGTATCATTGGTGCTGAGAGGACAGCGGCCCGAAGATGTCGAGGAAGCCGGACGGCGAGCCAAGAAGCATCGGCGCGCCGGGGCTCAAGAAATGGTCGCCGACGTGGTGTAGCCAACCTGGGGAAACCAGGGGGGCCTCGCCCTTGAGCGCCGCGACGCGGAGCGGGCTGAGGTCGTGGAACAGCAGCCCCGACGGCGACGGCGCAGGCCCCGGCCCCGCCGGGGCAGCGTCATGCTGCCTCGTGGCCGTCACCGACACCGACACCGCCGGGCCGGGCCTGTTCAGGGAGCGCGCCTTCACGCGCACCGGCACCGCCCTCCCGGCGCCCTTCCGCGCGACCGCCGGCCTCGGGGACGACGGCGCCGACTCCCTCTTCTTGTCGCCGGCGGCGTCCGGGCCGGTGAGCCGCTGCACGAGCGGCATGAACTCGTGGGCCTCGACGTGGATGACCTTGGGGGACACCATGTAGATGATGACCGGCTTGCGCTGTTGCTGCGCCTGCGCCTGCGCTGCCGGCTTGCCGATCTTGCGCGACGCGCCGTGCACGCCGAGCGCCCCGCTCCCGGCGTCACTGCGCAGGACATCGCCGTCGAAGCTCGCGGCGGCCATGGAGGGACGACGACGACGACAACGATGGATATCTGCTATGACAATGGATGGGGGCAACTTGAGGTGGACACGAAAGATTTGAGGGGGACAGCAAGAGACGGAATCGATGTACTTGGCAATGGCATATATAGCCGACGACACCGCCTTGTGCCCTTGGCATTCAGGCCTCTGGGTCCCACTGGAGAAATCGAAGGGGACAAGAGTGGTGAGGCGTGGCACGTGCCTCTTGGTCCATCCAATGTATTCGCGCCTTCGTGACCCTTGCTGTGCCGCATCGTACGTTCAGCGCAAATTGTTAACCGGCTCTTCCTCTATATACGGACAAATGCAACCAGCTCTTGTCAAACAGCCGCTACTTAAGAGGAGTGCTTCTATGCTTTTCCTTCTGATACAAGTTGCACAAATCTTGAAGCAAGCAAAGGGGTAAGTAATCACCATCTACCCTTCATTCATGCTTTAATAGTTGTGCAACTTTTAAAAGGAAGAGCATAGAAGCACTTCTCGCTACTTAATCTTAATTAGCATCACGTGTGACAAGTTTACATTGAGACATATCGATTAATTATACATTGCACTTTCTTGATAGCTAACTAACATCAAGGTAATAACCTTAGAGCATCTCCAGCAAGGGCCCCTAAAACAGAGCCCCTATTTTGGATTTAGGGGCTCCCCCTATTTTTTGGGGCCCTGTTTTCAGAACACAAGTCCAGCAACAGCCCCTAAATCTCAGCCCCTATTTTTCTTTTTCTCCTATTTTGACATATCCGCTATGTATAATCTTCATTTGACATCACTAAAATTCAATCACAAATATTTGTAATACATAAAACATAAGCATATTAACATTTACAATTTAAAAACATGATATTTAAAATTTAAATTTAAAATTTTGAAAACATGATAAATTTTTCGAAGCCTCTCATGTATTTCCCTATCTTCAATAATAGGGGTTGTACTCGTGTCCCTGGAAATTAGGACTGAGGAGGCAAATTTAGAGGCCTCCTAATTTTAGGGGCTTGAGTAGGTGCCCCCTGGGAATTGGGGCTGAGGAGGCAAATTTAGAGGGCCCCTAATTTTAGGGGCTTGAGTTGGGGCTCTGCTGGATCTGTTTTTTTTTACTACACTCCCTATTTTAAAGTTTAGGGGCTGGTTTAGGGGCTCTGCTGGAGATGCTCTTATGATAACACAGAAAAAAACTAATGAAACCAGCGGCCACAATAAAGAATTGAAAGGCGCTTTTGTGCATCTCTCTTTAGTACAAGTTGTACAAATCTTAAAGCAATGAAATGGATAAGTAATCAGTACCTACTAGGCTACTATTCATTTATTTTTTAATATTTATAATTTTTTTTTTAAAAAAGGTCATATTTATAAAAATTTTAGAAAGAGATGCATTCAAGCAGCTCTCCATTTGATAGCCACGATAGATCCCTTGCGACAACATCGTGCAACCAACCTTCTGACAATGCACATCGGCCTTTAGCTGGGGCCCACCTGCAGCTGCAGGCGAGATGGGCAGCCGACTAAGAAAGGGCGAGCGGGCAAGAAAGCCCGGCCATCGGAAACAAAATAATACTATTTCTTAGTCGGCTGGCAAGAAAGCCCGGCCATCGGGAAAAAATAATATGGCACGATGGCCACCCTTTCGCTTTTCTATATGTTCCTGTCCATTTCGGGTGAGCCAGAGCCAGGGCCGGTTTTGGTTCACCTCACGCCATTGGCCGGAGAGGCCGCGAAAGTCAGCTGGCACACATGGAGCGCGACTAAGGGCCACATCGAGTTGAGGCCGTGGTTATCGATCTCAGCGGCGAAACGTACGAGTCGAACCGTCGAAGCATTTTGTGACATAGCGCGGCGGCGGCCGGCCGGCGACCAAGGCGAGCCTTGAAACCAGGGTTTATAAAACTGGTTGGCTTTTGTCGATTTTCATAAAAATCGATCATATCGAGTCGATTCGAAACTCTAAACCAATCGGTAAGTCGATTTAATACAAAAGCATATTTAAAAATTTTAAAAAATGGAAGAATGTATGTGATATAAATCAGTTGAAAATAGCTCGATTTTAGACAAAAATCGACGAAAATCGCTCAAAAATCAGCCGTCTAAAAGGTTCGATGGTCATTTTTTCTAGAAAACCAATCGGTTTTCCTTTTTTTAAGTTTTTTTTTCAAATACTCGTTTTTGAATCTATTTGATTTTCGTTCGATTTTCTCGATAAATCAGTATCTTCGTGATCTCAATTTTCTATTCGTTTGATTAACCTGCTTGAAATTAACCGCGCGGTTTGCGGCTGGCGAGACCGAGCAGGAGCCGCGCGCGCGCGCGGGGTT
Organism: Rhipidocladum racemiflorum; assembly: GCA_036346355.1. NCBI lineage: Eukaryota > Viridiplantae > Streptophyta > Magnoliopsida > Poales > Poaceae > Rhipidocladum > Rhipidocladum racemiflorum. The sequence continues at coordinate 76,430,950 of CM070579.1, forward strand.
TCTGGTGCGCTCGTACGGGGGTGACGATCGTACGACGTTCGTACGCGTCCAGCACACAATCGCAGACGCGCCGGCTTGACGGGAAGGAAAGCTAGACCCGACCGGAAGAAAGAGCGAGCGCACGAGGGGAAAGCTTGACGAGATTTTAGCACGTTTAATTCTAGCGCGTTCTTACTCGCCTGCAGACGCAACATTTAGAGACTAGCTTTTCGGCACCTTCGGAGCTGCTTCAATGTGAGCATGCATGCAAGGCGATAGCAACCAGGTACTGCAGGCCGGGCTCATTGCCCAAAGATTAATTAGCAGGTGAAAAGTGTAGCGTAACACGACCTCCTCGTGGCCGCCGCCACTACTCTTTCCCCAGTCTGACAATTCGTCGGCAGCAGCACGAGTGAGCACCTTGTTCAGAGACGCCATGATCACTAGCTTTCTCCCGGTTTGATGACGCAGCAGCGGCAGGTGGCATGAGCCGTGACCTGATTCAGACTGACTTGTACCCCTGGCCCAGCACACCATGGATGGAAGCAGCGTGCAAGAAATTAAGTGGCAAAGACGGAGTCGCTGGTGTTAACAGGTTCGTTGTTTAATCCACTTAGTTTGAAGGGTTCCAAGAAGATGCCGGGCCACCTTGAAAGTGTCCAAGATTTCCCCCAGAGGTACGTAGTAGCCTTTCCTGTTTAAGTTGAACACTTCACCTTCGACCATCGGTGAAAATTCGTCTTCAGATATGGGCACCGCAAATGCTGCACATGTAACGAAAGTTAGGCCCTGTTTGATACGGTTCCAGATTCTAGTAGAAACGGAAACGGTTCCAGATTTTTGGGTTGAAACGTTTCAGATTGGATTCTGTGAATCGGGTGGAACTGGGTTGAGACCGATTCAGCTATGGTGTGGAAAAAGAAGAAACGATCCAAGGAGAATCGTTCCGAGCTTTAGCCCGTTTGGTTAGGTTTCTTCCAGAATTGGTAGAAACGCCCGGTTTAGTATTGCCGATGGGAACTTGTCGGAGGAATCATCCGTGTGCCGTTAGCCACCACGCACTGTGCAGATATCGCATTTTTTGTATATTCAGACTTCATGCATCGCGTACATCTTTGGGCGATATGGAACTATGATCATACGAAGAAAATGGCAGTGCAAATAGCATGTAAATCGAATGATTGTACAAATTATAAAACGTAGAATAGACACAAGTCAGCCCCCATGTTCTTGGACAAAATAATTTTGTGAGGGGTGCAGAACTGTAGATGGAGGATTTCCCACGAATATACAGATTGTGTCACTCATGATAACTGCAATGTCATTTGACAAAATAACAGGAGCTTATTATCTTACTTTTAAGTCCATGTTAGTTGGTGCCTGCCATACAATATTCAAAATATAAAATACAGATTATTGCAAAATCTGGTTGGGTGTAAGCCGAAGAGAACAGACAAACAGCCACACCTTCCCTATGTCCGTGCTTATGTAATTTGGTGAACTTTTTTTGAAGGTAATAATTTGGTGAGCTTTCCTAACACTGCCAGAAGATTGTACTATGTGGAGAACATTAAAGTTGCTTTTTCAGTTCAATTTTAAAAAAGAACAGAGCAACTTCCGAAAAAAGTTTTGGAACATTATGTCCAGCACGTACGCCTCCGGCCTTCGCCAAGTTGACTAAGGATTAAGGAGGTATTATAAAATATTTTGACAAAATTACTTAAAGAACAAAAATACAAAAAATCTCAACATGACCTAATGTTGCACGATTTCGCTTAATATTCAAATCTCAAATGCCTGTAGCCTTATGACACATTTCTGTAGTTTGAGGTCAAACAATGCCACTGCATAAAGCCATAAACTTCACAGGCCACAGCCCCCCACCAGAAAAAAAATTAAAAAATATTAGTGATATATCCTTGAGGCAATCATAGGGATGATTGTATCACGCCTACATTTATGTAATAATATGATTATTTTGTCCCTTGAATAAATATCATTAGTGTCAATCAACAAGTATGTGACTTGCTCGTGAAACTCCTTGTTTATGTTTTGATATTATTTAGAATTATCTCTGATCTTATATTGTCATATGAGACAATTGTGATTTATAGGTCAGCACATGTATTGATTGATGATTATGTTTCACGAATCATGGATATAGGGATATCAAATCAATAATATGTACAAATGTTGGAGTGACCCACCATGAGACACTGTGGGAATTGCTATATTCTTAACTATCATCAGTTGGTCTCATACATAATGTATATGTGATCTTTAGATTTGAGATCGCCATGGTTTCCTACATGTGTAATAGTATACTTAGGGGTTGCCAAATGCTACTCCGTCATGAAGGTAGCTTTTGAGTTTACTATGAAATTAACATGCGGAGAAATGTGAGCGATCAAGATGTAATATGCTTCTCCTATATAACGGAAGAGATATTTCTAGGCCATTCGATGTGGTTGGATTAAGGAAGTGAATGGCCATACCAAATGTGTTAGAGGAGTCGATTGCAATTAAGTAATCAACTACAGAACGAATGAAGGATCGAGCTATCATAGGCTGGCACGTTTTCTCGTCTTGATTTCGATACGATCTTTGTATATGTTTGGAAGTCACTATGCCCTATTAGGGGCCACTGCCGACCAATAGACCAAAAGGAGTTTTGACCAACGGTTGAATATACATAAGCCTACAGGGTCACACACTTAACAGGTTAGAATTCAGATTGGATCCATCACTAATGGACCAAGTGGGCTTTACATCTTTGTTGGGCCCTTACGTAGGTTTCCATCGATGGGGGTGCAAGTGCATCTAGGTCCCTAAGTGAGTTTTGGATGATTAATGGCAAATGATTAAAGGGACTAATGTGTTCAATGAGTTAATGAACAGGTGAAAGTCCCGAAACAAAAGTATCTACGGACGCTGGCGACCCTCAAAAAGTAGAAGAAAGAAAAACGGCATCATTTCGGTGTAATTCACATTTATTATTGAGTCATAGATATGCCGTACTATTAAGAGGGATGCAACGTAGTTGATTTATGATAAGTCTCTATGCTCATATGAAGGCTTACTCATTTTTGTCGAGAGACACGAGTCACAACACGCACACCGAGTGGTTTCATTCCCAGTCCAGATCGGATGTTCCGATTTTATATCGGAAGTTCCAATCCATCAGATTTTCCGGTGTGAGTGTTTTGTGCACTCTCTGAATACATCGAACATTCCGATATGTATATCGGATGTTCTGATGAGGACTTAAAAGTTTTTCCAAAGTTTCTTTGTTTAGGGTACTATATGGACACTTCGGATATTTCGATGTTTTTGATCGAAAGTTTCGATCCTTGTAAAATCTGAAAAGGGTACTCTCTGGACAGATCGGATGTTCCGATCTGTATATCGGACATTCCAATTTTGACTTAGAAACTTTTCAAAATGGTTTTTCAAAAGTAACTCTCTGTATACATCGGATACTCCGATTGTGAAAATCGAAAGTTCCGATGTGTATTGTTTCGACCGTTGGGGTATGTTATTTTCTAGAAAATAAGTCACATCAGATGTTCCAATGTTTACATTGGAAGTTCCGATATATGGCTGAGTGGAGGCATAACAGCTAGTTTTTGCCTCTGTAATATCCCGAGTATTTCTATACTCGAGTCACTGTACATTTGTACTCAAACACTGTTCAATAATACACTGTTCTTGTGTATTTCTGCATTTTGAGCTATATATACTTAAATGGGAATTAAAAAGAACCCTTCAACTTAAGTAACCTAGCTCAAAAATAATTGCAAATTTATTTGGATAAGTGTTAAAGCGACCTAAGAACCTTCCAGAATATATAAGAATCGATAAAAATCAGTTTTGGAAGTTTAATTCTTCAAAACTTGACACTTGACCAAAATGCCCTTGAGTAAGTGCATAGTGTTTTGCATGTGTTATAACCTCTCCAAAGCCAACCCAACAGCCAACTCACTCCCTCTCCTCTCCCTCTCACGACCAAGCATAGGAGAAGCCTCCCAAAACCCTAGCTCACCCAATCCACCCATTTGGAGGCGATCCGACCGGTGGAAATTGATCTAGAGGCGGAATCGACCTCTCCATCGCGATCCCCATCTTCTAGACCCTCTCGGGTGAGTTTCTCATCGAATTTCATGGATGGATTTTGGAGTACCCGTGGTGTTTTGAAGTTTGAGTTGATTTCTCGGCTCCGGGACATCCTCGACGCGTAGCTACGAGTTTCCCCTCCTGTAGCTCCGCATTTCATCATGTCCCTCAAACCCTAGCCTAGGTCAAAACTAGGTTCCATGTGTTAGACACGTCGCATGGCAATTGTGCTTTAGAATCTAGACTCAGATCATCGTTAGGCTCATTTAATCCTATAGCCAACCTAGCTTTTAGTCACCCTCGTATTCGCTCAAGTTCATCGCTAGGTCTTCGATTTATCGGAGGTCTAGTGGTGCATAGCATGTATAGATTTTTCCCATAGCAGTTCTGGTGGCTAGAGTCGCTACCGGAGGAATCGGAATTCAATTTTGCTAAGCCAAAATTTATTTTATTCATTTAGGTATTAACTATTTTTACAATGGACCGAAGGTCCATAGCGTATAACGATAGCTCCATTAGCTCTTCTGATAGCCCTGGTTGCGATCAGAAGAGTCGAGATTAAGTTTCGTCAAAACCTGCTACAAGTTGTTAGCTCTAGGTCTCTTTTAATTTAATTTTATTTCATAAAATCCTAGAGCTCCGAGGCATGTATTGACTTTACCATTAGTCCCCTTAGAGGCTAGAAAAGCAGTTAGAATCGCTAGATTTGCATTTTAGCACTTTGCATTTTATTTTAGTAATTATAGGCCTCACAAGCCGTTTAAGGCATTTAGCTTTGTTTAGCTTCGTTTAAGGTCACTAAGGTCGATAGCATGCTTCCCGCGTGTTTTGGATCGCATTCAAGTCACTTTTCGGACTTTTGCCGTTTCTCGGGTAATTACCGGAGTTAAGCGGGCAATTGATCAAAAGTCAGAGAAGATTAAGTCATCCATGCTGGGGAATGGCTCCGATAGGTCATCAGTATCCTAAGCAACTAGCCGAGGGCTTAAAACAAGTCTCGCGGCATTTCAGCTCAAAACGGCCCTTTTGGGCGAGATTGCTCGTTTTCGAGCAAAATAGCCATTTTGGCCATATTCCACATTTAGGGGTTTCTTCGCCAGTTAGCTGTCGGAATGAGTCATTTAGGGTCATTTAGACTTAGTAGAGTCGAAAACGTGCTCCTCGCGCAAGTGGAATCGAGTTTGAGCCGTTTTCGGACCCTGTGCGAATCGAGGCGTAAACCTCGGCTTAATTTGCGCTTTTCGATCGGATTTCGATGCAAATTAAGTGAATTTTCAAGGGGCAAGGTCCAGATAGGTCCTAGACATCCTAAAGTACCTAGTGGAGTCGCTGGAATCGGTCGCAAGTCGTTCGAATGGATTCTGGACAGAAATGGCTCTTGCGTTACGGTGAATAGTGCCGTTGTTGTTTTTTCTGATTTTTCAGATTTTGTGTATTGATTTTCACTGTTTTGGCTTCCGTTTGTTCGTTTTAAACCCAAACGAGTTCCGTAAGTTCCATTAGGTGTATTATACCTAATTCTAGGTGTTTAACAAAATTTAGTTGAATTTTAAATTATTTTGCGCATTTTGTTCAAGTTGGCGAGAAATTCGCCGAAATCGCCGTTTCGAATCGCGATTTCGCCATTTTTCTCGCTTGTTTCGTTTCTTTGCTTTCTTAGTGTCTAGATGAGTTCTATTTGATGTTAAGTTGGTGTTTATGCTTCTAAAGTCACTTTTTGCTAATTTATTTCTCTCGTCATTGTTTTTGATGTTTTTATTCGATTAGAGGCGAGTGAGTCCGGAGTCGCCTCGAACAATCCTTAGTTCGTCCCGGATCCATCAGAGCAGCAGCAGACAGGCAAGCACCTCCTTTGATCATCTTGATCGAATATTTTACGATGTTTACCTTGATTTATCAAACTATATGCATGCGTTTAATTTCAGTAAATGTGCTAGTTTGTGGGAATGGTAGATATAACCCAAATTGGTGGTTTTCCTTAATCTATTTCCCATGGTCACATTGATAGCCCTAGTAGAGGTTAGGCAACTTAATAAATGTCACTTGGGTATAAAATGTTAATAAATGCATATGCTTAGTCAATGCAATAGATTTGAGTCTAGTCCTTGGCAGTTACACTCATCAATCAAAATATGATTTCAAAATGAATTGAGTCAAAATGGTTAATGGTTAATTGATAAAAATGAGTGGTGTAAATGACTCGGGGAGGAGGTATAGAATGTGAAGGTGATGGTGTGGTTAGGATTAGAGTCCTTGCCCGAGTCAACAAAAATATAAGGACCGAACTCAAAGTTAATCTTTGGGTGAGTCTCGCGCAACCACATGAACTGAATCAGGCGTAATGCCTATGTACGACTTCTGGGATAGCCGATTTGTTGGTAGGCCGAAGAGCAAGATGAGAACTTGCAGCTGATTGTGTCTGCAACTAGTGGGGTTCTCGGAAGGGACTTCTGTCATCCATTGGACAGAAGAAGGGGGTGTTGTGGGTTCCCGCTGCAACAATAGTGCCACTCATGGGGTAAGGGGGCCCAGGGCAAGGGATACCCCGTGTTGCGCTGCAGCGTACGGCCGCCTAAATCCGCCAGGGTGGGATCACGCTATTGTGCTGATGTCTGGCTGACACCGATGATGGGAACGGCATGGTCAATCTGCAAGAGTCGGGTACTGAAAAGTATCGCGCGTCGTGGCAACACGCTTGCAAGATAGACCCATGTGGGGAATATGTGCAACTTCTGCAGAAGTGTTAAGTAAAACTAATCGATTAGCCGTGCTCACGGTTAAGAGCATCTAGCCCAGATAAGTATGGAGAGTATAGAAGTTTGGTTTTGTGTCTTCTTACGAAAAAGTGTGAGTCTCGAGCGGAAAGGAAGTGTTTGATGGATAGAGTCGACAATCTAGCCCATCGGTTGCATTCGAGCGGGAATGGCGAACGGTTGGGATAATATACATTATACATATCTCGTGAAATATGTTTTATGTCAAAGTCTCTTTATATTTCTAATGCTTTCGTTTGTTATATGTTGTTTACAAATAAATGTCGCTTTATGCAATCAACCTAGTATAGAAGCTTATTCTGTTGAAATAGCCTGCATTTAACTATATTTCCATACACTAAAGACTTGCGAGTACATACGTGTACTCACCGTTGCTTTGTCGTTGTTTACTAACCTTGTCTCGAGAGGATGGTTCCGATGGTGATCCGGATGGCTCAGGTGGTCCTCTGCTCGCGAGTCAGGCGGCGGTTGTGGTCCTTCCTGCGATCGATGCTTTGTGGGGTTGTCGGGCCAATTTACTTTAGTTTAGTGTTTCTTTTGCTTCCGCTATTATTCTACTTTTGGATTTTGTAATGTGTATGTACAAGATTTACACCCAGTTATGTAATTTAACTTTAGTTCATTACTTTGTGCATTGATACTCGTGTTGTTGGTACGCGATACTGGGCTACTGATCCAGGGAACCGGTATCGGATGCGTACAGGCACCGGGTCTGAAGCTAAGGGTTCGATCTCGTCGATCGAATTTTTTTTAGATTCAGATTTTCGGTGTCGAGGCTTCTGTTGCTATACGGTGCTATACGCCACAGTAGACGGCGTACAGTACGGTATAGGAAGAGGGGTCCTCACAGCCTCACTGTATAAATATCCCTCCACATCCTCTTTAATGAGGTGAGAACTTTGTTGGCTGAACACTTGAGCATTCAATACACTTTCTTGAAGTCTCCTTTCTTCTCATCCTTTTCATCTTAGTGATCATTTAATGAGTAAGGTGTGAAGAAGAGATTTAGAACTAAAAGCAAAAGCGAGAGAGATTCATCTTAAGCACCAGGGTTCATCTCCAAGATTGGATTTGCGGTGCATTAATTACTCTTGGAGGTTGAGGACTCCTAAACGGCTAAGCGTCACTCATGAGCCCCTAAAGATTGTGGGTGGCCGTGAGAAATTTGTGAAGACCGATTTCGCCTCCGAAAGGAAAGAAATCAATAGTGAAGCCGAACCTCAAGTGTGACCGAGGTTTGGGAGGAAAGGTTGGAAAAGACCTGGCTCTTTGTGAGCTTCCCCAACGGAGACGTAGAATCCCCTCAAGGATCCGAACTTCGGAAACAAATTCTTTCGTCTCTCTAATTTACTTACTTGTTGCTTATTGTGCATCTTGTCTAGTTCCTTTACTCTATCTTGCATTAGCCTGTAGAAGAGTTATATAATAAGTAGCTATATTTACTTGTGTTCCTCCAATTTCTAAAGAGATCGGGCATTTCGATAGAAAGTCGGAAGTTCCGATTTAGTATCAGAAGTTTCGATTAGAATATCAGAAGTTCCGATTTATTTTCGTTGCGATTAATTTGGATTAAATTTTAAAAGCCTATTCACCCCCCTCTGAGCAATTATCACATCTTTCAGTGGGCTATTTAAAGGGAGTTCGTGGTCGTAATTGTTGTATAGCCGCAACCACCGAAACCCTAGTTGTCGCCGCTCAAGCCTTCTCATGCACACTGGTGCTAGTACACCGATGCACGACTTTCCTTCTCTGAACATTTAGATTTTGGTAGAGGCGTTATTGCTACTGCGGCGCTGATCAAGACGATCGACCACCACACGAGAAAGATTGACCATCACAACAGGATGCGTGTTACATTGAATCAGCTTGCTTCAACTCTCATTCCGCTGCACCACGTCTCTAGTGTTAACGATCCATAATCATTTACTCGCTTGGCATCCTAATTTACGTGGTACAATTTTTAATTTGTGCTAGTGTAGCCTACCTGTATCCCTTCAAAAAGAGGGCAATGTTTTCTCTTTTCCCCGGAATAACCATGTTTAGCGTCATTCAGAGTACATCGACATACGTGCCACGTCATATTTTTTGAGGAAGGGCTCCCAGGAATTCCAAAATCACGAACATGTCCTTCCATCGATTTTTTTTCCAAAATCTATCCATGGGAATCTGAAATCACGTGTAGGTCCTCGCACCTTTTTTTTTTTTTTTTGTAAAAATGACCCTTGGTTCTACAAATTCACCGTAGCTCCTAGCCATCCCATTTTTTAAACATACCCTCAGAAAACCAAAATTACATTGAGGTCCTCGTATCATATTTTAAAAAAAAACACCTCGACTCAAATTTTACACGGCGCGGCGTAGCGTGCAACTCTATAAGATAGAACTCCATGGACCATAGCAAAGTTGTGAGTTGTTATGCAGTTAAGGCTCTGTTTTGGGCTACACGCTCTAGGAGAGTCTCAGCGCACATAGTAGCTATTTGGGTTGGCTTGGAAGTTGGAACTGAATCAAGACCCATCAGGAACATCCGATTCCATGGCAAACCGAGAATGACCTCGTGTGGTCCTCCCCGTTAACACATCAAGTTGCAGGAACCAAAAATATATCCAAGCCTTTTAGGATTGGAATACGATAAAGAAAATAAGAATTGCTTGATTTCATTTTCTTTTGGGAAAAAGCTGCGTATCGCAGCTGTACCCTATGCGTCGAAAATACTGGTGCTGTATATATCCCTTTGGAAAAGTTCTATATTGTTTCAAACAAGCCTTCAAAGTTCGAGATCACACTCACTGATTCACAGGGCCAGTTTTAAACTCCGTAGTTGGAAAGACATAACTCGAATCCCAGGTTGACAATTAAACTTCCTCACGTTTGGTTTTCGTATAATTGAATTCCAAACTGTCATTCACAGATTCGCCTAGTCAACCTAATACTGAACTGATAGTTCTACAGGCATGCAATAATTTGAGACCTTTACAACATTAGAAGCGAAGTATAATCTACCACCAGTGAAGACAAATGAACTATATTTAGATTGCCAGCAAAATTAGCAATATACAGGATACGAAGTTGATCATGTGGAAGGGTAATGGGCTACTGCGATGACAAATACACACTAGAAGACCATCCTATCAATTATAGTCATATAGTAAGTAACTAGATAGGTAGGCACGACACCTATCTTAAAATGTTTTTTTTCAACTATTTTAAAATGTGAGGGATTTTTTTTTTTTGGCAAAAGGGCTCGAGAAGGAGTCCGATTCAAACCTACGGAACCACAAGTTTTTTGGCAAAATAGTTGGCAGGAGGACCTAAACACATTTTCAGAATTTTTGAAGGGGCTTTTTGCGAAAGAGCCAGTGGGGGACTTGAGCCATTTTTTGGAATTTCTGGAGGGATCTAAACGCAATTTCATAATTTTCAAAGTTTTTTTTTCAAAGTAGACGGAGGGAAATGACTGTGATGTTCTTAGTGTTAGTATCCTGAAAGTAAGAGATAGAACAGCGTGTGTAAATGTTTACCCATAAATGTTGAAGAGAGGAGAAGATAAATGAGGATATATTTTAAACAGAGGGAGTAGCTGGGCAAAATTAACCGCAATATGTTGGAATTTGCCAGATCAATTTTGTTTCAACAATGTTATGAGCCTTCCTGTGAGCGGTAACACGTACGGGCAACCAGCGCTACGCGTCGCGAGAGGGTGGAGCGCAGAGCGACGTGGACACCATGAGGAGGCAGGAACTTGTCAGCTATAATATACGAAGCACATACTCAAAATAAAAAAGAAGTGAAATTTTAAATTTTAAATTTAATTTTGGTCTTGGGTTGAATTTTTACTGTTTTACAAATTCCTTAGGATTTTTGCTATTTAAAGAAAAGTTTTGTGTTGGTAAAAATGAAGTATCTCAAATTTAAATTTCAAAATCAAATGAACATAAAATATGAAAAAAATTGATTACATCCTAAATAACTCTTAGATCACCTCTAAAAAGTTTTAGGGAAATTTTAAATCATTGATGACTCTGGAAAACTAAAAATAGTGAAATTTAACTGCATTTGTAGCATTATTAGAATTTTTAGAAATAGCACAAGTTTGATAATGATCTAAAGTTTTTATGTTAGCTTATTCATACTTTCATTGCCTTTCTCAAAAAAATTATAAAAATTTCTAAGTTTAGTTAAATTAGTGAAGTTGCTTTAAATGCATTAGTACCATTGTCCGAATTTTTAACAATTACACAAGTTTGATCATGATCTAAAATTTCTATGGTAGCTTAGGCATGCTCTCATGACAATTTTGAAAAAGTTTCAAAATAAAATTCATTTGATGCCTGTGGAAAATCAAAAATAGTGAAATTTAACTGCATTAGTAGCATTTTCAGAATTTTAAAAAGAGCACAAGTTTGATGATAATATGAAATCTTTATGGCAGCTTAGGCATGCTATTAGGACCCCTCTCAAAAAGTTTGAAAAAATTCCAACATGATTTAATAGCTTAATTAAATTAGTAAAGTTGCTTTAAATGCATTAGTAGCATTGTCAGAATTTTTAAAAATTACACAAGTTTCATCATGATATAGTATTTTTTATTGTAGCTTAGGCATGCAGGACCCCTCTCAAAAAGTTTTAAAAAAATTTCAACATGATTTAATAGCTATATAAAATTAGTAAAGTTGCTTTAAATATGTTAGTAGCATTGTCAGAATTTTTAAAAATTATATAAATTTAATAATAATCTAAAATTTTTATGGTATTAGTGAATTTGTTAAAATAGAGCCTATGCCAGAAATCGATCCTGAAACCTCAGGCACGCGCAGCGCATGCCCTACCATCTGAGCAGCATAGCGGTTATCAGGTGTCATGCGTAGAAAATTTGTGAGGTGATGATCTGGGCGAGGCAATCTAGACCATACAATGGCGATATATCCTACCAAGGTACATAAAACAGCCTGTTACCTGTCGATAAACTGGAACTGATCGTGTTTGTGTTTCTGAGCCTTGCCCCTGTTCAGTACTCTAGACCCCTCCTATCATGAGTCGTCGTAAGACATTCTGTGAGGCCAGACTAAACTCTGTTGTGCAGAAGAATAACACACCGAGTTGTGTTACGACGCTCTATCACTGGCGATTGTCATCGGCGTAGTCACCTCTCGGGTCTCGGGTAGGGTGGATGACTGCTTGAGCTTATCGGCGAAGAACAGTAAAACTCCGGTGCAATTTGGCCATCATCAGGCACTATAAAAATCATATCTTTCTAGTTAAGCTCTTGATTGCAGTAAAGTTTGTCTAGACTCTTAAAATTTTCTCACTCTGCCGTTAGCGAAGCCTGGCCCATATTTTGGTAAAAATATGCACCAGCCAACGCCATGTGGAATTAGAAATCATTATGTCCTCATATATTTCAATTTCAAGTACTTAACCTTTGCAAGCATTGCCTTTGGTTGATTCAAACTGCAGTCTTAAGGCATGTTTGATAGAGCTCTAAATTCTAATTTTTCAGCTTCTGTTATTGATTCTTGAAGAATTCATTCCGCTGAGAATATGAAGCAGATTAAGAGAAACTTAACATGTACCTCGCCCGATTCTCTTCTTCCTTTCAATAATCATTATTGAACTACTGGAAGAGGTTTTGTTCAATAAAAAAATTCAAAATATTAGTTAGCACTAGCACCACTTTGTAAAATACAAGTAGAATAGTGCTCTCTGTTCATATTTACGAGGTGTATTTTCTCTTAATACATAGACTAATGAAATATTGAAAATGATTAGACTACTCTAATTATTATCTCTATACACTATATTTAATGTATGTATATAAAAAATATTAAGTAAAATTGAATATTTATTAAAAGAATAAAATGAGCATTATATTAATTTATATTAAAATATAAAATACTACATCCTTACTTTAGAGATAAAGCCATTAAAAAATACGACTTATAAATTTGCAATGAATAAAAAAAAATCCCAAGCGCGAGCCCACGAGGACAGTCCACCACAATTCGATCGCCTCCCCTCCCCCTCTCCGTCCCTCCCCCTCTCCGTCCCTCCCCCTTGCTCGCACTCGCAGGCGCTCGAACCCCTCGCCGGACGCCGGCCACGAGCCGCGGCGAGCGGGCGCAGCCGCGACCTCGTACGCCACTGCCCTCTCGGTCTCCGCCGCGGCCCTAGGTACACCGAAACTTCTCCTCTCGTGATCCGGAAACAACTGCCGCCCACCTATCGTCTCCCGTGTTGGGGTGAATCGGGATGGCTGCGCGACGAGTGGGTGTGTTGCGACGCGCAGCTTACTTTGAGGCGAGGTTACTGCTCTGTATGCGTATGAGCAACGCAATCCGTGCTGGCCTCCGCGCGGGCCCGAATCGGGAGAGGGAGAGTTTGAGATGTTTCTCTCAGAACTGCGATGGAATTCTTCTGCGTTTGGAGGTGTAGACGTGTAGTTAGGCCCTTGGTTGGGGTCTGGAATGGGCTGTTCCGAGGTGGCTGCGTGGATGCCTGGCATGTGTGCTAATGTGATTTTTGTTATTGTTATCGGCAAATTCGAGTCGGTTTGGCTGGTGTTTTTTCAGTGTTGATTTTTCTGGACAGAATCGCTGAAAACTTGTTGTTGCGAGCTAGCAGTAGTTACTTCCCATACTGCAGCAATAAATAATGGAAGATTTTGTTTCTGTTAATGCTAGATGTCAGCTAAGGAAACAGTTTTCTTCCCGGTTCACATGATTTCTAGTTGTTCAAATGTGCAGTTGTAGCAGTCATGGACCAGTGAGGACCATTTGCAGTTGCTCTTGTTGGCGGAAGAGCAATCAATAGTGCTTCCAAAGGATTTACCATTCAAAACTGTCCTGTGGAGATCCCTTGGCTCCAAAACTTACATAATTTGAAATGAATGTTAGTTGGTACAATGGAGGGTATGGTAAGCTGATTGATTGTATACGATGTTGAGCTTTATAATGTTCTGCATCTGTTTTTGGATGATGTAGACTGCTTACGGCCAAGGATGTTTAGGTATTAGGAATCAGTTAAACAACTAAAAGAGTAGTCGCCGTTGTGGAGTCCCAGAAGAAGAAGCAGAGGTTTCGAGAGTGCCTAACAAGAAGCGTTGTAATCCTCCAGGTGCCATGTCTCTGGGTTTCATAACAAGAGCTGATCTCACATTGGAACTACTGTTGATAAAGTTAAAGCAAATTGCTTGCCACAACATTGAAAATTGGTTCAATCAACAGTAAGAAGATGACAAGCAGGAGAAAAGACAATTTAAAAGGACTCTACAAAGGAAATATGTGTTGTTGTTTCTACTAGGTCTTGGGACATGGTATGGATCATGGATCTTGAAAGTAGCCAAGCCATATTGTTTAACCTGTCAAATTCCACTGAAGAATATCTTCAATGGGGGAGGAGGATACGACAAATGTTTTTGTGAATGAGGAAGACTGGAAGCAGTGGTGTACGCACTAGAAAAATAGAGGGGGTGCTTAGTGCTACTGCGCTTCCTTGCGTTCATGGTAGACGGCCGGTGCGGTGCCTTGAAGATCACTGGAAAAAGGCTACGGAACTAAGGGGGTACTAGGGGCACGGCGATCGGAAAGCCGGTGCTTTGGCCCCGTCGCGCCCCCTCCTTGCATCCGCCACTGACTTGAAGCTTTTTCTCGGAAAAAAAAGACTAGAAGCCTTTTTCAGAGTGCTTGTTCAGGCTCTGAAGCCTGCAGGGAGCACTCTTCTACAGTGGCTTCTATAGCATAAATTCATATGACAAATGTAACCTATCTGCCATATACCTCAGTGTCAACAATATGTGAATCAAATACAAACGGTATGATTTGCATTTTCCTTGATTCTATTGTTCAAGTTATATAAAATCTGTTAAGAGTAATATCATAGCTTTAGTACTTTTTGTTTTGTACTTGTGTGCTAGTTCCAGCACAGGAATATAGTTAGTTAATTTTGAATGATGTCTTACCATATAATTGAAGTGGCTCTATACTCTGCCAAAAGAAAGCTGCACAGATCTTGGTTGCTAATAATTTGGTGCAAATTAGCCTTCAACTCCTTATTTTCTTTAGGATATTTGCTGTTTTTCTTTCAAAAAGCATGGAATCACTTTCCTTCCGTACTCTACCATCTCTCTTTGCATATTTCACTCTTACATAATTTTTTGCTATAGTTTTGTTTGCTTTTAGCCTAAAAGTTCAGGGAATTACCTTGGCTGTCAACCTGTTCTCAGTTATCAGTCTTTGCTGGGGAACAACAATAATTAGCTTGTTTGCCTCATTCTTCCTAGGCTTCTCCCTGTTTCTCCCTCTTCATTGAGTTGCAATAATCTACTTTTATTTGCACATCCAATTATATGGGTTGTGGTCTGGATGCTCTTGGATATGTCCAGAACAAAACAACCAAGATGTGTTGTATAGTTTGATTAATGATTACTGTTTGCACCAAAATTCGATATGTATTGGAATCGGTCTAAGACGGAGAAGATATGGAAAAGAAATCGGTAAACGAATCGGAGAAGGAAACCGTTTCTAAAAGGGAAGGAAATCAGATAAGAGGCCGATACGGATAAAAGCACCGTATCTATGCACAGCTCGGATCGGTCAGGCGTGTTATAAAAGGAGGAGGGCGTTAAGCAAAGAAATCAATCAAATCCAACAACACACACCTACTTTTTACAAGCTTTTCTTTTACATTGTTTTAGCCTCATAGATCTCTCTGCAAGTCGACGGAATCAACATAGTTGCGCATCGCCGATTGTTGATTTTAGCCGATTTCACCCAGGTTTGATTTGCTTCGTTTTGTTGCGCATCGCCTTCCCGAAGCCGATTTTACCTTATATCCGGATCAACTGTAACCGGTTGATCTAGTTATCTCCTAATCGGTTCTTGCCGACTAGCGAAAAGCCGATAGATCCTTATTTATCGGCTTTGATCGAATTACAAATTCTACCTTGTCGATTTCAGGTCAAATCGACTGGCACGCTCTGCAAACCCGGCGTTTGTCCTGTGTGTTCGAGGCCGAAAACCCTCCTTCACGTTTTTTGCGCGAACATATTTTGGCACGCCCGGTGGGACTAACAAAAAGAATGTCGTCAACCGACAAGCCCGCGATCACCGCCGATATCAACACTGATGCTATAATCGCGCCTCAGATGGCCGATTTAACCCCTGAGCAACGGAAAGAAATCGAAGACCGAAAGGCGGCTCTGGAGGAAATGATGCTACGGTGCTTCCAGAAAACACGCCGTGGCGTTACTCAAAAGATTGCACTCCCAAGCATCAATCCTATCGGAGATTCGTCATCTGAATCGGTAAGCCGATACGCACCCGCTCAAGCCGATTTATCAAGTATGATCGAGCAATCTGTCCATCACGCATTGATTAACCAGTCATCGGCTCTAGTGTCCACATTAAAGCCGATGATAGAAAATAGTGTGAAAACAATTGCTCAGGAATTAGCTGCGTCTGGAAACCTGCTAGATCCACCACAAACCATCCCTACGTACCCAGTATATTCTATAACGTCCAACACCAACACAGTAAACGTGTCGGCTCATGCACCTATTATGATGCCAACTCAACCTACTGTTTTGAAACCAAGCATACAGAGAGATGGATTCACACACTACCATGGGCACACGGATGGGGCCAAAATAAGCGCGTCAAATCAGTCAGATGGGCCCTCCAATAGCATCGGGATATCGGCTTATCAGCCGATCGAAACAGGTCAGGTTCCGCAGTCACGGGGAGCCACAACCATGAAACAAGCGCCATATAGAGTAGTGCCATACGCACCCATACCCGATGCATTAGGTTTTAATCGTGATTATGATACAGTGCCAAGACCTCCTGAGGTGCGATTCGGACAA
Source organism: Rhipidocladum racemiflorum (assembly GCA_036346355.1). Taxonomy (NCBI): domain Eukaryota; kingdom Viridiplantae; phylum Streptophyta; class Magnoliopsida; order Poales; family Poaceae; genus Rhipidocladum; species Rhipidocladum racemiflorum. Next base: position 76,447,675 of record CM070579.1, read on the forward strand.
AGACCCGAGTTTGCACTCGGGGGGCAGGGCACGAATGAGAATTGGCAATGTCCGGTTGCACCACAAGCCGACAATGTTAATTGGGCAGAACAAATCGCCAATGTTTTGAGAGAACAGTTTGGCTTACAGCCCAGAGGAAGGGTAATCGGCTATAGGAAGCCGTATCCCGATTACATAGACCGAATGCCATACCCCACAACTTTAGGATACGGACTTTGCTAAATTCTCGTGTGATGATTACATTTACCACAATTGAGCATATCGGACGGTTCATGGCTCAATGTGGGAGGCTGCACTGATCCGATGGGTTAAAAATTAGATTGTTCCCTTTATCATTGTCTGCAATTTGCATTCACTTGGTTCACAAATCTACCACCTAATTCAGTTCATATATGGAACGATTTAGAAAGCCGATTCCATGAGTACTTCTTTCTGAACTATGGAGCTTAGGATTTACGATCTTAGTTCGATCCGACTGTATACTGGCGAATCGGTCTCTGATTATATCAAGAGGTTTGGGCGTCTGGAATAGGTGCTCTGATGTAACATTACCCGATGATCAATTGGCCGATCTAGCGTTCCAAGGGTTAATCCCTCCATTAAAAGAGAAATTATCGGGCCAAGAGTTCCCCGACTTAGGCCACTTACTCCATCGCGTATCGGCACATGAAAGCCGATATGCAGAGAATAAAGGATTTAAAGATAGATTTAAGCCAAACGGTAATGAAAAGGCCAAAGTAAACATGGTAGATTACAATTCAAGCGACACCTCCGAGGACGAAGCAGAAATAAACATAGCCGAGTGGACCAAGGGTTCTAAAAAGCCACTCGTATGCTCTCTGCTCAAACCGACGAAAAATAGGGCGGAAATCAAGTATTCATATGACGTGTCAAAATGTGACAAGATATTTGATTTACTACTGCAAGAAAAACTCATAAAGTTGCCGGAGGGACACGTCATACCATCGACCGAAGAAATTAAGAAGCGAAGGTATTGCAAATGGCACCATTCATTTTCACATAATACTAACGACTGCAATATTTTTCGACAACAGATTCAATCGGCCATCACTGATGGCAGGCTAAAGTTTGCGGAAGAATCGGCTATGCAGATAGATATGAGCCCTTTTCAAGTCAACATGGTTCAATGTTCACGAAAAGAAAAGAGGCCTGCGGAAGAAGATAAGCCGACTAAGAGAATTGTATCACAAGACGAGACAGTGCAGATCACTATCGGTTCTATATAAATAGAAGCCGATAGGAATGGACAAAACTCAAGAACGGTAAAACCAAGAGGGGACTTGGAGGTCGGTAAATGGTATCGGGCTGAGAGGGCTCCAAGAAAAGCCGATTTCAAACCAAAGCCGACCTTCTCACAACTCCTGGGGAAATATGAAAGGATAAGTCGGAGGTGTGACGCTCAACACCACCAGAATCCTCATCGACTAAGGCAAAAGAGGGACGAGCATTGGCGGCCAGATATGTCATGTCGGCCAACTACTGAAGAAGAGAAACATCGACAATGTCCTTTTTGGCAGTTTTGCTGGGAGAAAGGGATGACCTTACCAACAGTTATGTCTTGTCCTATGCAACACTCATCTGTATATCGGCCAAACCGATCTGTAAAAGATAGGTTGTCTAGACCGATATACAATCACCTAGATATGAGGGGCAGAGGGCCGATCCATGAAAGGTTGTCAACATCAGAGCAAGGCGAGTCCTCCCGAAATCAGGAACTATCGGCTAACACAAGTAGAATAGAATCTGACAGCGAGATAAGCAATTTAGCCGGAAAAATACGAAAGCCGATAGAACCTAAACCTAGGTGGTGCCCCCCAGGTCTCAGCAAATCACAACGCAGAAGGCTTCAGCGATTAAAAACACAAGAAGAAAGGGAGGCCGAAAAGGAGAGCGAGAGGGATCGGATGTTCAACAAGTTAAGACCGGTACCAATTTTGAAAAAGGAGTGGAGAAAGAAGGAACAAATCGATAGTGATTCAGACCAATCGATTGAATCCGGTTCTCCGATGATCCGGGATGATACACCACCGATGGATATAAACATGGTATTCGCTCTACCTGCCGGGTTCAAAACCGAAGAATCGGCCAAGAAGTGTTCGCCCAATTATGCCTCGGAGCACCAGGTGTTTGTGTTCGAAAAGCCACAAGACATGCATCGGCATCTCAAACCATTATATCGAAAGGGTATATTAATGGCCGGCCGATATCTCGTATGTTGGTCGATGGCGGGCAACAATCAATCTAATGCCGTTAAGTACTTTCGTAAATCGGGTAAAGCCGATGAAGACTTGATCAAAACCAATATGGTGCTAAATGACTTCACGGGAGACCCAACCGAGGCTAAAGGCGTAATGGTGTCGAAGCGACAATCGGTAATAAAACTTTGCCGATCGCATTTTTTGTGATTGAAGCCAAAGGCAATTCTGGCGTGCTCCTCGGCGGATCGATTCATGCCAACTGCTGTATACCATCAACTATGCACCAAAAATTGGTGCAGTGGAACGATGATATAGTAGAAGTCGTACCGGCCGACACATCGGCTCATATCGCCATGGCTAGCCCTGACACCAATTGGCCACACGAAGAAGCCGAATGTATATCAGGGAAAGCCTTGGACAATTGCGATTTCATCTGCGTTGAGAAGTCAGGATTCAAGCCGATCAGCGTTAAACCCAACACGTTTGATCGGACAGACGAAGTAGTAAGAAGATGGAGCACAAGACACTAGCAAAGCTACAGGAAAGGGCAAGAAGCTATCGGCAAAAAGAATACGAAGAAGCTGTTGAGGATTTTGAAGAGGAAAGAAAAGGGTTAGGATTTACTTCTGCCGATTTGCTCGAAGAAGTCAACATTAGGGAAGGTGATAATAAAAGACCAACGTTTGTAAGTGCCAAACTAGAACCCAGTTATAAAGCAAAGTTGGTCGAAATACTCAAAAAATATAGAGATTGCTTCGCGTGGGAGTACTACGAAATGCCAGGCTTAAGCCGATGACTAGTTGAGCATCGGCTACCAATAAAACCTGGTATCGGCCATTCAAACAGTACCTAGGCGATTTAATCCTACATTGTATGACGCTATAAAGGAAGAAGTAGGACGATTGCTAGAGGCAAAGTTTATCCGGCCTTGCCGATCTGTTGAATGGGTCTCAAACATCGTCCCCGTGAAGAAGAAAATGGCAAACTTAGGGTATGTGTCGATTTTAGAGATTTAAACAAAGCTACACCAAAAGACGAGTACCCGATGCCTATAGCCGATATGCTTATCGATGCTGCATCTGGGAATAGAATCATAAGCTTTTTGGACGGGAACGCCGGATACAATCAGATATTCATGGCCGAAGCCGATATACCCAAGACGGCTTTCAGATGTCCGGGAGCTTTAGGGCTATATGAATGGAAAGTTATGACCTTCGGTTTAAAAAATGCCGGTGCTACTTATCAACGTGCTATGAACCATATTTTCCATGATTTGATCGGCAATACTGTGGAAATATACATTGACGACGTAGTGGTAAAATCCAAAGAAGACTGGCAACATTTAGCCGATCTGGAAAAGATGTTCGAAAGCACAAGGTTGCATGGGTTAAAAATGAACCCCCTCAAATGTGCTTTCGGGGTGTCGGCTGGGCAATTTCTTGGGTTTACGGTACATGAAGGAGGAATTGAAGTAAACGAAGCCAAAGTAAAAGCCATAGCCGATACTAAACCGCCGACAAGCAAAAAGGAGTTGCAGGTATTGATTGGAAAAATCAACTACTTGCGACGTTTCATCTCAAACTTGTCAGGGCGTATTCGTGCTTTCACACCGCTGCTGAAAATTAAAGACAACCTAGAGTTCAAATGGGGAGCCGATCAGCAAAAAGCCTTCGACGACATAAAAGGTTATCTGATGAGTCCACCAGTATTGACCGCACCAAAACACGGTATACCTTTTAGACTATATATATCGGCTGAAGGTGATTCGATTGGGGCAGTTTTAACACAAGAAGCCGATAGGAAGGAACAAGCAATATTTTACTTAAGCCGACGTCTTCTAGATGCAGAAACCAGGTATCCCCTAGTAGAAAAATTATGCTTATCATTGTATTTTGCTTGCACCAAGTTAAGACATTATATGCTGGCTTCCAAGTGCGTCATAATATGCAAAACCGATGTAGTGAAATACATATTATCGGCGCCAATTCTACGAGGTCGGCTTGGTAAATGGGCATACGCCTTAACAGAGTTCGAGTTATCCTATGAGTCGGCTAAATCTGTGAAAGGACAAGCTGTGGCCGATTTTATCACAGGAAGTGAAACATTAGTAGGAACAACTAGTGTAACTCCTTGGCAGCTGTATTTTGATGGGTCTGTTTGCCAAGAAGGCGAAGGCATCGGTGTGATATTAGTTTCACCTAGGAAACAAGAGTATGGCTTCATGTATCGGCTAAATAGCCGATGTTCAAATAATCAAGCAGAATACGAAGCGTTACTAAGGGGTCTACAACTGTTAGATAGCATCGGAGTGAAAGACGTCGAAGCTTTTGGAGATTCGATGTTAATTGTACAAAGAAGTCAAAGGAGAATACCGATGCAATGATGATGCACTAACCCAGTACTTGCATCAATGCCTCCAGATCATCGAGATGTTCACTACATTTTCTATAAAACATATCCCCAGAGAAGCTAATAATAAAGCAAACCAATTGGCACAATGTGCATCAGGGTACAAGATTGAAGGTCGACAGGGACCAATCGAGCTAAACGTTTGGCCGATCTTATGTGTTCACCCTGTCGACTGGAGAACAGAGATAAGGGATTATTTGTCAGATCCAGCCAAGCCGACCGAGCAGAAGGTCAGGCGCAAAGCACTCAAATATGTTCTACTAGAAGACGTATTGTACTTTCGGACTATGGAAGGTTTGTTATTAAGATGTCTGGGAACCGAGGAAGCCAAAGTGGCGATGGGTGAAGTTCATGAAGGCATTTGTGGGTCACATCAATCGGCTCATAAGATGAAATGGATATTGAGGCGAACAGGATATTTTTGGCCGACGATGTTAGAAGACTGCTTCAAATATTATAGAGGATGCCAAACGTGCCAAAAATTTGGTAACATACAGTCAGCACCAGCATCGGCTTTACATCCGATCATCAAGCCATGGCCATTTAGAGGATGGGGTATAGACATAATCGGCCAGATATTTCCGTCATCCAGCAAAGGACATAAATTCATCCTTGCGACCACGGATTATTTCTCAAAATGGGTTGAGGCTCGTACCACTCAAGAAAGTTACTAGTAAAGAGTCGATCGACTTTGTAAATGAACACATCGTCCATCGGTTTGGGATTCCACAAACAATCACTACCGATCAGTCTTGTGTTCATGTCCAACGATTTCAAAGGTTTTGCGGAAAGTCTTGGGATAAAATTACTCAACTCTTCCCCTTACTACGCCAGGCCAACGGACAGCCGAATCGTCAAACAAGACATTGATAAAGCTGATAAAAAGAAAAATTGAGGAAGAGCCAAGGAGATGGCATTCAACGCTATCGGAGGCTTTATGGGCTTATCGGCTATCTCATCACGGATCAACTAAATTGTCACCTTTTCAGTTGGTATACGGACAAGAAGCCGTTTTGCCCGTTGAAATCAATATCGGCTCAATAAGGCTACACGAGCAAGATAAGGTATCGGCTGATGAATACAAACAGGCGATGCTTGACAATCTAGATGATTTAGCTGAGCTAAGGCTGATCACGTTAGATCGGCTTAAAAGGAACAAAGAGATGGTTGCCAGGTCGCATAATAAAAAGTGATTTTTAAATCATTCAATCAAGCCGATTTAGTATGGAAAACCGTGTTGCCGATTGGGTCTAAGGATAACCGATTCGGCAAATGGTCTCCAACATGGGAAGGGCCTTATAAGATCAATCGGCGGTTGACGGAATTCATATATCTTGGAATCCTTAGAAGGGTTCGTCCTACCTAAAGCGATCAATGGAAAGTATCTCAAGGCATATCACCCAAGCATATGGGTCGGGTCCTAACTACAGAGAGGAAGACATCGGGATCAATGACAAACACATGCATATAAAATCGGTCATACAAATTAATCGAAGCCGGGCTTTAAAACATCCATCCACAGATTAAAAGTTTACAAAATCGGATGCACAGCCGATCAAGCAAGAGTTCAAAAGACGTCATCTCAAGTTTAAAGCAATATTACAAAGATTGGCCACAACTGATCAGTAAATCAAAGTCTAGTGTAGTCCCGATCCGGGCAAATGAGCTCCCAAAGCCGATAGGGCCGCTGCCGCTTTGCCAATAGTGGCTTGGACACCATCTATAAGTTGTTGATCGGCCGCTGCATCACCCGGAACTGGAACTATTTTGGCCGATTGAGTCTTGACTTGCGCAAAAATCTCGCCAATCTCCCGCCTCTGAACGGCCAGTGAGGATGTAGAATCTGTGATGCCAATCTGGCAGTCTGCAAGTTCTTTTATGACCAAGGCCAACTGTTCTTCAAGTTTAGTCTTGGTCGACTCACTCTTGAGCTCGCTCTTAGCCGATTTGAGTGTAGCGGCACCTTGATCAAATACGCTCTTCGATGTTTGGCGCCTGCTATAAGTTTGTCCAAGAGTCGTTGATCGGCTTGTCGGGCTTTCCTCTGCTCGACTCTTAGCTTGGTCGACTCCACATCCGGTGACGAGTGTCCAAATGGCAGACTTCTAGCAGTGCATTCATGGCGGCAGGAGGGAGATCGGCTTGCATGGCCGCCATAGCATCCCTCAGTGGTTGCGTATTAGCCAGTAGAGCCGCCTCTGGTTGCATCACCTCGTCCAAAAGACGATCAAGTCGCTCTTGCATACCAGTCGGGCAAGAACGGCGCCGGCCGTCGGGCGCAAGTCGCTATTATACGCCGAATGTCACCGGGTAGTCGTCGAGAGCCATGACCTCGGTCGTCGGCTAAATTGCCCAAAGTAAAGCCGAGCAGATCGGCTAGATCAGTTGATGGCGCTTTGGGGTCAGGATCGGAAATCTCGATCGTCTGTTGCGGTACGGCCGGTGGTGGGGAGAGCGATGGAAGGATAGCCGATGTAGCACCTTGGGGATCGGCTATAACCCCCGCTATCTGTACTGATGGAGATTGCTAGAGAACAAAAAGCAAGTCAGCATCACAAGACGAACGTAAAAGCAATATAACTACACAGACTCACATCAGTAGCAGAATGCTCCGGAGAACCACCGGATGGATGCCTTGCATGCCTTGGTGAACGCCTGGCAGATTTCTTCCTCCTCTCTGAAGTCGACTCAAGTTAAAACCTTGACAACGTCAATAACATAATAGTCGACACAAAAGAAACTTACTAGGGGCACGCTGGCGAGCTAAGTCCGTTAAAGATGGAGCTTGAATGTCTAAATTCCCTGAAGTATACCCCGTAGTGCCGACAGATTGACCTGGACATCGCTGTCGGCCACTGCTCGCAGAAGCATGGGGATCGGTTGTTTGCTCACCAGCGCCCGTACCAACCTGAAGAGGCCAGAGGCATTTTAGTAAAAGTCGATAAACAATGTAAAAACAGACGAATACAAGACAGTGGTACCTCTACGGCTACTGAAGAATCGCTATAACCCGAACTCGTGCTGGAACCAGATACTACCGTCGGCTCATGAAAGTCGGGAAGAAATAAGTGGATTATAGCCGACGGAGTCCTGTCCATGAGTACAGCTTCTCGATATTCGTCCACCATCGCGAAAGCGGTGACCGACGGGAATTAAGAACAAAATGTGGTGTTGATAGGATTTGCAATCCATCGGCTACTTCGAGAATAACCTCAGCGGCAACACTGTTGGTCACTCGGGCTCGGGGCTCGACACAAGATAGTAGGGGGAAAGATGGAATGGTTTGCCCGAAGCCTAATTGACGAGCGTAAACCGAAGGGTGGTAGAACTCGTAAGATGGCTGAAATGTCCGGTTGCGGGTATTCAAGCCGACATGAAAGATGCAAGGGGTAAGGATGATTTTGTACAAATCTAAAGTAGATGGGGGCATCGAGGAACTATCAGAATCAAGGTGAAGGAATGTTGGGTATGGACAATCGGCTACATCGGTATATCGAAAAAAGTCTTGTTGGCCGAAGGAAGTCCTATCTAGGGAAAGGAAGAAACTGAGGTATTTGTGCAAGCCGATCGAGTCCATTTTTAACTCTCCAGCCGAAGACATGATAAACCTCTCGCCATAGGATCGGCTAGCCCTATACTGTGGAACAACATGCTCTGGGTAGTCCTCCCGAGGGAAAGTTGAGCTCCTAGAGGGTTCGGATAAAATAGATCGGCTGAACATACAATGGAGCCATGTTTGAACAAACCACAGAGGACCTCCTATATTGCCAACGACATGTTTGGCAAAACCAGAAAAGAGTCGGCTACGAATCACATACATCATTTGAAATACCGCCCCTAGGAACATCTTGCCAAGGGAAAGCCGATGACCTTCCAGCAGACGTTCTGCCACTAACTGAAAGGTTTGGGTAGGGCCGAGGGAAGCACCACAGAAAAGATATCGGTCTAACCAAAGATTGAGAAAAGCGACATGCTCTTCAGCCGATACTGGACCAGTAACCCTATTGTTATTTTGGATGTATTTATGCCACCCTTCGCCTTTTTTGCGGATTAATTTGAAAGAAGGTTTTCCGCTGAAAGCCGATAACTGGTCCCCGTCTGGCCTAAGGCAGCACAGTTGGGCTACATCTAGCAGAGTAGGGCCGATTGGGCCGGACGGGAATAAAAAAGCGTTGAAAGAATCCGACCAAAAATAACATGCCGCAGCTACCAAGGGTTCATTGGCTTCAGGGTTGGCTAGACTCAAAGATAGAGACTCGGCTATACCCATCCTCTCCCATTCTACCCTCTTTTGAGCTGATACCCTAATGAACCAAGATCTCCATCCTTTCAGGCTAGTGGGCCATGCCCTAAAACTTTTTCCCCACTCAGAAATATTATATCCAGCGGCCGATAAGGGGAGTCTGGGGATCTCGGTATTGATAACTGTGTCTGCCGACATACTACCTATCGGTCCTAAGTAGAATTGATTTGAACTTTGAGGAATCGGAATGAATACCTGTGAGGGGTCCATGTCAGCCGATTTTGAAAGAACAAAGAGAAAAGATGACAAGAGCCGATGGTGCCTGATCCGAGAACTTGAAAGCGTGAAAATGACCGTGGGGGGGACCCCATATTTATACCGCGATGAAAGAAGGCGAGAAGGCGGGAGCAGTTGTTGCATTAAAAACGCACCGAGGGCATTGCGGCGCCATTAATGGGGAAGTTACCGAGGTAAATCCTAAACAACAAGCCGACCACGGAAAACACGAAGGGATTTTTGAAAGATAACAAGTTACCTTTCAAAAATGGGGGGCATATGTTTGCACCAAAATTCGATATGTATTGGAATCGGTCTAAGACGGAGAAGATATGGAAAAGAAATCGGTAAACGAATCGGAGAAGGAAACCGTTTCTAAAAGGGAAGGAAATCAGATAAGAGGCCGATACGGATAAAAGCACCGTATCTATGCACAGCTCGGATCGGTCAGGCGTGTTATAAAAGGAGGAGGGCGTTAAGCAAAGAAATCAATCAAATCCAACAACACACACCTACTTTTTACAAGCTTTTCTTTTACATTGTTTTAGCCTCATAGATCTCTCTGCAAGTCGACGGAATCAACATAGTTGCGCATCGCCGATTGTTGATTTTAGCCGATTTCACCCAGGTTTGATTTGCTTCGTTTTGTTGCGCATCGCCTTCCCGAAGCCGATTTTACCTTTATATCCGGATCAATCAGAATCGGTTGATCTAGTTATCTCCTAATCGGTTCTTGCCGACTAGCGAAAAGCCGATAGATCTTTGTTTATCGGCTTTGATCGAATTACAAATTCTACCTTGTCGATTTCAGGTCAAATCGACTGGCACGCTCTGCAAACCCGGCGTTTGTCCTGTGTGTTCGAGGCCGAAAACCCTCCTTCACGTTTTTTGCGCGAACAATTACATTTGCAAATATGGGCTCTTTTGTATGTTTTTTTTTGTATGAAAAGATATGTTTATTTGGTATTGATTGAAGTTGATCGAGCATGAAGATATTTGATAGTCATGTTTTAAACTGGGAGGGAGATGGACAATATGCGAACAAATTACTTTGCCATATGTTCATTATATGAAAGCAAATAGCTGAACACATATAGGCAAAGTTGTCAAAATCGTGATCCTGAATCTGATCGGAGTTTCTTTGGCAGGATCACGAACTGTAGGATCGATGTAGAATCTGGATCCTATCCGATTCTACCAAAGAAACATCTTCTAAAATCTACCTTGTATTTTAACACTTCTACATTTTTAAAGCTACACTTTTAGAACTTTTGATTACAAAAATGTAGTGCAAAGGAAAGATCATTTGTTATTTATGCAAATTATGATGGACATGAAGAAATAAAAAGTAAAAATTTTCAAATTAAAGGAACATATGCGAGTAATTATTTATAACAAATCACTAGAATCAGGTAGGATCGTATGAAAATTTTCATCATGATCCTACAAATATTTTGTTAGAATCGTAATAATATTAAGATTCTACCGAATTAAGAGACTACTAATCGGTCCAGCCAATCAGGGTTGTAGAAACGTAGGATAGTATTACTAGAATAGATAACCTTGGTTCTATTGTTGCTTGCCTTGATGCTAACTTATAGGCAGTACGGGCATGGCACACTTTTCCTTTTGAAATTGTTCACTTGAGTTTTTGTGCTCTAAATGTTGTCACTTAAATCCTTTTAGTTCTTGACTATTCATATGGGTCTATGCACTCAAGTCTGTTAGTCAAGGCTTAGCTTAAGTGTCATATATTGACAAATAACAGATGGGCACAATGATTTAGGTCGCCAAATAATAAGTGACGAAACAGAAACTACAGCTATCCAAATAAACAATTCATAGAAGTACCAAGACCCACACCATGATTCATATAAGTACCAAGACCCACACCATGGCTTGGCCTTTTTTTTAAAAAAAAATTGTAGCATGGTAATATTAATGTTAGCTTGAACCAAACCAAACTACGCTCGTATATATTTTCTTAACGTAGTTCTAGGTTTGATTTATTTCCTATAGCACTACGAAAATTATTCATCCAAAGTAAGTTCGCTTGGCTTTTTTCCAAAAAAAAAATTATTTCTGGCAGGCCCACACTGCATTGGCTGGTAATCTGCATGAACCAGACTAGCTAGAACCAGTCAAACCTGCCACTTCATGTTCAAACTTCAAAGGTACAGAAGTCAGCTGGAACTGTCCAAATTAGGGAGCTTAACAGGACTTTTGTTATTTTTAATAATTGATATATGTTTTAGTCACCGGCAGATGCTGCTGCCCATATGTTTGTGAAGCATGTTTCTTGTAGTTTGAGGAGGTGCACTGGCAATGCGAGGCACCTGACTTCATTCAAGAAATCCTGCATGATGATTGTATTCCTGCTCAAAGTTGATGGAAAAGCTCCCTTCATTCTAGAAAAAAAAATGTCCAACAGCTATTTGGTTGGTTTCAGTCAAATTACACTAAAACAAGTTTTTTTGGGGCATCTTTCATTATTTTACTTTAGTTAATCATCACATTAAATTTTATGAATTTACGCTCAGTAGAAGTTAATCAAACCTGGTTCTACCATGCTATGGTTTTGACTGGTTTAATTTTGATGTTGGTGGTAACTATATTTTCATGTATAAAAAATATTGTACTTGAGAAGAAAAGTGATGAAACACCTGCCATTTTTCTTGTGTTGTTTTATTGTGTGATGTTCATAATAAATGTATCAAAGATGAGTATATATCATGAAAATTTTATTTCATGGAAGGGGCCTGTTATAGATTCTTCTTTACTCTCTCCGTTTAAAAATGTATCTCGTTTCAGAAATTGCAGTCCTTAAACCTTTGGTTGTTAATTTATGTTATGTATATTACCAAAAGCTTGTAGAATTATAATTTTATGTAAGTATTTTTGGCAGCTAATCAATTGGTATCAATTTCATGTGTCCAATATCTAGATAGTTATAGTGGTCAAAGTTGGGAAATTTGTTTGTATGTGTGCTACGGTGATATACATTTGTAAACAGAGGGATTAACTAATATAGTTGTCACTCAAGGCTTTGATGTAATCTATGTGTAAATTATAAAAGAAGAGTATATATATCAGAGAAATGCTTCTATGCTTTTCCTTCTAGTACAAGTTGCACAAATCTTGAAGCAAGCGAATGAGTAAGTAATCACCATCTACCCTTCATTCATGCTTTAATAGTTGTGCAACTTTTAAAATGAAGAGCATAGAAGCACCTCTCTGTATATATATATATATCTTTGATTTTCATTGCATGGAAGGGCTTGTTAAAATTAACCATGATAAAGATACATCAAGCATCTAACCATTTTGAGTGGCTGTAATAGTGTCAAAATCTAACGACGAGGTAGGAGCTAGGCTAGGACCACCTGGCCTTGGTACTAAGCCCTCATCAGAGGGGCAGGGGTTTGATCATACACTAGCAGTCTAGCAGCTATACTTACCAACGCTTTGCAAATGGGTCGTTGGCTGGTCTACAACTAGCCAGTTGCTAGCAGAAATGTTGTGTCAGACTTGATTTATCTTTGATAGAAGTATTGATGCCAATAAATCCGGACAGTGTTATACACATTGAGTGCCGGTCAGAGCGTTCAGATATTTATTAAGCAGGCCCATTTGCTAGTACATTGCGAATGATGCCTATACCATATTTCTTTGGCATATTCCCAAATTTTGATAGACCGGTGAATAGTTCTTTTTTCGTCAATACGCAGGAGAGACATGTATCGAGGTAGTGAATAATTATTGTATTCTGTGTCTCTTTTACATTATAGTTTTGATTAGAAATTTATAATAGTGATTTCTTCACTGGATATTTCAGGGAACTACTCATCTAACCTTGTTTTGGGGGCTTGGTGTAACATTCCAAAATTTGCAAAATAATATTTTTTTATCACTTATTTCAAATTTTTTATGATTTTTACTGAATTTTTTGGAATTTATAAAATTATTTTTCTATTTTCTATTTTACAAAAAATATTTACTATAGAAAAAGTATAATTCGAAAAATTCTGAAATTTGTACAGTAGGTTGAAAATATTCTAAAGTATTTTTGAGAATGTTTTTAGAATTTTTTAACTTCATTTACTATATTTTCAAAGCCTTTTTATTTTTTTAGCATTAATTAATTTCAGAAATAATTAAAAAGAGTGGGATCCACACATTATATTATCTTTAACCTCTAGCAAAATTCTAGCACATATGTTCTCTTTCTTCCCACCATGGCCAAGATTTAGAGAGCTCTAATCCTTTACGTTTTTCTTCTGAATTCGTGTCTAATACGTGTGCCATCTTATCCTCAACTAAATCTTGTGATTATCCCGTCCTAATCCCCTTTATTTCAGGCTAAAATTGAGTTTTATTTGGATCAAATTCTTTTTTAAATAAACCGTATATATCTCTATAAGCCACCCCGAGTCTATTTAAGGAGAGCACCGTGATTCCCCCTCATTGCTCTACTCGTCCAACTCGTCCCAACTTCTTGTGCCTTCGTTTGCTCGGAACGCCATGACATTCGGAGTGTGAACCGAATGTCACAGACGTGCTCTTGCAAGCTTCCCGACGCTTTGGACCTTTTTTTTCCAAAACCGTTCCCATCACATCGTGCCTCAGGTCATTGTGAAGGTAACCCTTTAAACGATTTCAAGTTTGGTGAACTGTAGGCAATGGATTTTATGTTTTATCGTAGTTTGTCATGTTGTTGCGTCGCCATCTATGCCTCTCCGCCGTAACCGTGGCCGTCATCGAGTTCGTCGCGTCACGAGCTTTTCGATGCTTCCCTCGGTTTGACCGAAACCTTGCTTGCTTCCTTCCTTTTGCCCTAGCCTACCTAAGCTGTAGCTTTGTTGTCTTTGTTGCCTCACGCGTTTGCTCTCGGGTGAACAATAGTTCGCGCGGGGGTACTATAGCAGGAGAGAGAAAATAGAAAAAATAAAAATAAATATTTTTTAAAAAATAATATTTAGAATGATGATATTTTATAGTGAATTAAATTTTTATTTTTTGTTAGAAAATTAATTTTTAAAATTCAAAAATTATTTGTATTGCTTTATATGATTTAAACTTTCAAAAATCCGTTCTCCCTCATACAAACTTCGATTGAGGCGATTCTAGTAATATAAAAATTTGTAAAATTAAGCTCTATTTAATGGTGAATTTTATTTGATTTTTTGAGTTTGATTGCTCTCTATTTTTGTATTTATTTGGTGTTCACTCTCGATTCCCGTAGATGTTAAAGTACCAGGAATGTACAAGAGTGAAGTGTTGATTCAAGACCAAGGTTCATAGTTAGAGCAAGGGATATTCTAATGCAAGTTGTGCTTTGATCATATTAAATCCAGTTTACAAATGTTATGTTGTTTTAAATTATTGCATGCATACTCTTATAAAATGTACTTTAATTCGATCTTAAGGCTTAGTTCAGTTTTCGAATTTGCTATGACTATTTGGTATTGTAACACCCCCGGCATCTGGCATGCCCGAATGCTACCAAACATAGACTAATCAACCTCTAAATACCATAAATTAAGATAAATTACAGCAAAGGAGTAAATACTAAAATCGAAAATTTCGGCAGCATCTCCTTTGTTTTCCACGAATTGAAGCAACAACAATATGATCACAGGATAAAGTATAAAGAATGACATCTAAATCATCAATAACAAGGGTTCTAGCAGTAGTGTAAGCCTAGAATAAAGATTCCAGCCATCTCATGAGCCAAACGAATTAAATGAGGAAACCAAGCACACAAATTAACCATCACAATTAAAGAAAGGAACATGTCATTGTTTATATGTGTGATGCTAAGTGATGACGTGTGACTAGCTCCCTTTCCCGCATGCCGGTTTCATGGTACCTAAGAAAAACAACATAAACACAAGCGTGAGTTCATCACTCAGCAAGTATATTGCAATGGAACGAGAAAAATACATTCTAATACCTTCATCACCACTTTTCACATACGACATCATACACATCTCATATTCATAGCGTAAGCATATCATTGACATCATCATATATCATCATCATATAACATCCTCATATAATGCAATGCAATGCAATGCGATGCACATATCTCCTGGAAACTCATACCGGTATGGTTGAGTACACATCCGTCGGTGTGCACCCTCTCCCCCCTTCCATCCCGAAGATGGAGGGTTCCTACTCCTCGCTTCCATACACCGCGGTTGATGGAATCACGATGTAGGACTTACTCATTGGCTCTCCGGAATAGTCATAACTTTCTCACCGACCTTCCCCGGACTAGTTATGACTTTCTCACCGCCCGAGCCATGTATGCAAACATGCCAACATCATAAATAACTTGTACATTAACACATGGCATCATAACATAATAAGCATATTCATCGTATCAATGGCAATCATTAAACCATGGCATGTGAACATATCATATACTCAAATTCAATCTCAACCAATTTAGCAAACTACAACCCGCTACCCATTCCAATACACTTGCCTCAACCACAGGCGACGGATTGGCGAGAAGTAGAAGGCACTCCCGGGGTCACACCACCTGCACATAGGTACCACACACTCACAATCATGTCCACGAAACAGTACGCAAATACTCTTCTACCCCGACATCGCAAACTACTCGCAAAAACAAAAAAAACAGAGGTTCTGTCCCGTTGGGACAGCAGCCTTCCAAAAGGCATAACTCGGGTTCTAAGACTCCGAATTGAATAAGAGAGTACATCCTCGCGTAGCTTAGGAAATTGCCTAACTTTTTCTAAGTATATGGAAAGACTGATTCGGACTCTAAAGTGGTTTAATCTACAGAATACCATGATCTGTTCCAATCACGTCACAGTTTTTAATACGTTCGGTAAAACGAGCATAACTTTCAAACGGCTGGGCAGAATTGGACGTCTTTATACCCACTGAAAGGTATTGAAGTTACCTACAACTTCTTCAACAGGCGGACGACCAAATTCCGACTCTAAATTGGTGAAAACCCAAACCCTAGGTCGACTTCTCATGCTGCCCGAAACAGAGAACGTGGCAAACTCTAGATTTCATCTAGTCTACCCAATTACAGCACCACCAAATGATCTAAAAACATGATATTAACCCTTAAAACAGATCCTAGACCAACCCCAAGGATTCCCATGGCTATACCTTCGCCCGACGCACGAAAACCCAACGGATCTCCTCCCGGTTTGCGCGATCTCCTTCCTCGCTCCAAGTCCACCGGATCTCCTTGTCTCGGAGCGCTCCAATGGACGGATCTTCGAGGTGTTGAGGTGGAGAACTCCCCTAGGGGCAGCAAGGGAGGTGGAGAGGTGGTGGAGGGGTGGTGGCGCAATGGGGAGCAAGGGGGGCGGCGCAAGCAAGGGAGGAGAGCAAGGGGTGGCGGCTAGGGCTTCTCCAAGTGGGGGGGCGCAAGAGGGCAGAGGCAGGGGTGGGGCGCACCAAAAGGCAGGAGGAGGCCCCCCAACCAGGTCTCCTACTCCTAAATGGACTCAAACTCCATCCCACCAAAGCCCACGACCCTTTCCCTTAGGCCCAAACCCCCCGAATCGGTCCGAAAACGCAAATAAACCTCCAATTCCACATTCCATAATGTTTTTTCCCTCAACATTCACCTTTTATAAGGTTACGACACTTCGTGGTGTCACATTCTCCCCCCCTTCAACAGGATTCGACCTCTAATCGAAGACATGCCACTACGCCAAACCAACAACACACAGAGATCTAATCTTCACGATTCAAACCTGAAGAAAAGAGCTTTGGTAGACTTGATGACAGGACGCCTAGGTTCGAAGACCAACGACTCTAATGATAACTCGCAATCAAAACTTGCGAGAACCTTACTCAACATTGAAACACAAAGCACTCAAACAAGGCCTCGGCATGACCCAAGCGATAGGATAAAATCCTAAACAGACCACGAAATAATACGGTCTCACACTCCTCATTCCATGCATTCCTTGGCACTGAAGTGCCCGATCCCTTTAACTAATGCTACTCTCCAGAAGAACACGGTACCAACCTCCCTTCTGTGGTTCCTTGTACTCAAGACGACGCGAAACAGGAGAGACACAACGTTCTAAGATTACCACCAGAACGAACAACCTACTTTATAACCAGGGTTCTTAAAACCCGCAAAAACACTGTCAACCGAGCAATCCACATCGGTCGACACAACTCGCTCAGAGATCGGCGACAAAAGATCCAATACACTTCGAAAGGATAAAGCAATTACTTGCAACCACCAAGTGGTCCACTAATAATTTAATCAACCCTACTGAGGAACACCTCAACGACACAATTCTCCAAGAAGGTTTGCATTGAGTCATACACAACCTTCCACTCAAAGGACCACGACAAAGAGTACAATCATTGAGTGAGCTCAACCATAAACATGAACCCAATTGGTCCACATACAACAACTCAAACCCCAAAGCGCTAAAACCACTTTGGAAAGGATCCGACAACATCCAAAGAACACACATTTCATTTTTCTAAGCCAAATCGCAAAGAAAACTCAAACTTCTAACACCACAGCCAAAATACCACAAATTATTCATTCTTTCCTTTCATACTAGGAAGAAATGGAAATCTCGATACATGACAAGAATGCACACTTTTCAAGAGCACTCCGGATTAGTCATATATCCATATATGACTTTCTCACCGACCTGGCTCATCGACTCCTTTATGATTAAATATGCATAAACAATGTTTCATTTTCTTTTTCATCATTCATTCATCATGTAACAACGGTACCGAATAGTCATTCACCAAATGACTTCTTCCTCGGTATCAAATAATGGAAACACAATTAACATCGAAGGTTATGGAAATTCATATAGACTATGACGGCAGCATAGTTGACAGTAAAACACCACGTCGCATCACATCCCACATCAATTGAAAACTGAACTTGCAAAACATTGCATTTCATCCAAATTCAACATTTTGGAAGAGAACATCAAAATTTCAAGTCGAGCATCTGCTCCCACAACCGTCACAAATTTTTCACAAGGAGAGGGAAACTCATTTTAAAAAGGGAACACCTCACTAACAAAATCACTTTATAAGACATTCATAAAATCCACCTTTTTGATGCACTCGCAAACATCACCACATTATGCAAATAAATCCATCTTCAGTCAAAAAGAGTTACAAATTAAATCTCAAGAGTTTCCAACACAACCCATTATGTCCATCTGCTTCCGTTAAAATTTATTCCAAAGATAATTCAGGGTGAATGCGAAGGAGCGCGATCCACTAAAAAACTTTTGGGTGTAAATCCATACTCATAGCACAAATTAAACAAAATAGCCAAAACCAAAGATTAGCACCAATAGCTACGGGTTTTAGGGAAACTCAGAAACACAACATAAGGAATACCTTGACCGAAGGCATTCAACCAAAATGGTAAACAACCACACCAGTTCAAAAGGTTTTAAACACCAGCTCAGCATGAATCCACCATAACTTGTATTCCACTATACTTACCATTTAAGCATTCAATAATCACTATTTACTCATCAAGAGAGTCCAACCGGATTTAACAAGATTTACATAACAATTTCTTTCTCTAGTTACCATTCCCAACACTTTTAATTAAGGTTTAAGATGCTTATCACAAAGGCACCCAACCAAGACTACATTGACATGATCCCCACGGATCACCAAATCATATAACAACGTATTCTATATTTCAAACATAGTACTTCAACAGCTACTTGAGCATGGACAACCTACCAATTTTGTACTATCCATATGTCAAAATCTTGACAATTGAAACTTGTTCAATCAATAAAATGACTTCAACAAATAAGTAATATCTCTACAAGATAAAATTCGTAAATAAGATTCTAAGATATGCATTCATTAAGATTAAAATCTTGCATCATGATTATTATCCATTGTTCATCCCATCACAACATGTACTCGACATAATACCACAGTTTTACACTTTTCTTCTATTGGATCAATGGTTTCCAACAATTAACAACACTACCAAAACATCAATATCAATTCTTTGCATAATCATCAATCAACAACATTGCTTTTAGCTACCTTACACATAGGTTGCAACAAAATTGTCACTACACATCATACTCCAACTATTAAATTAGATTTAATAAGTTAGATCAGCACAATGTTCTTAAAACAACAACCAAACCTATGTTTTTTCCCAATTGACATCGGTACTAGCATTAACACTGCCCTTAACAACATCATTAACAATAAGTCTTATGTCTTCTCAATTGATATCAATACTAGCATTGTAGAGACACAACTGCATACTTCCAAATATACTAGTAGTTTGCAACACATAAATAGCAACTCTAATCAACTTCCAACTTAAAGTCACTAGTCAACATGATTAAATTTCTCTATTAACCCATTAGATTAGAACAACTTTAAACAACCGGCAAGGTTTCTTTAATAGTATCATTAATTTACATCATCTTAATGTTCTAACTAGGCATCAAGGTTTAAACTTTTAACATTAACGAGGATCATAAGCACTTTTAAAGCAAGGCAACAGATTCTAAGCATGTACATTAACCCATTTAATCATTCTCGCTATAGAGTAAACTACAACACTAGTAGTCTATTTATTCTCCAGCTAGAGATGATAATCTCAGTGAATTGATTCAACTCAAAATTTAACTTAGCAACACATCATTCCATAAACCACATTGTTACCTACTACATAGCACGGACATAAACATTTCTAAACACCTTCATGGGGCACGAACTCTTGACAAACAGGATGCAACTTAACTTTTAAAGATAACCACAACTCAAGAACCAGAACGAACACCGGTAGAAAATTTCTCCTTTCCAGGCAAGCAAGAAAAACAAAACTCCGACAGAAATGCAGGAGAGCTCAACTCTCAAATTCCCAAATTTGCCCACAAAACTCTTCAAGAAATCTCAAGATCTATACTTCCAAGAAGGAAGAAGGATGCACCAGGGAAAATCAAATGTTCATTAAATCTTTTCCGATAAAAGATTCAAACTTAGCTCCACCAACTCAAGGCCTGCACAAGGGGAACTCCAACACTTTTTTGCTAGATAGGGAGAACAACAACCACAAAAGTTTCCTCCTCAAGACAGTCCGTAATGACCAACAAAACCGGTGTCAAAGCAAAAATAGCGACCAACAGATGCGCAGCACAAAACCTTTCTTCTACGTCTTCAACCAAGGAAGACAAAACCACAAATCGCCTACAGAACAATCCGTGATAAATCAAATACCAAACACTTTTCTTTTGATTTCAATCGACAAAAAAAACCAAGAAGACCAACCAAAACAGACTGTCAGAACGGTGAAAAGCATCCGAAGGAAACCACCATCAACTCTTCTATTTGTCTCCAGTCAACTACCCGATCTACGATAGAAAAGGTAAGCACTCTTTCCCCACAAGGGGTTAATAGTTCTTCGGTGATGGCTTTAACCGGCCATACCGTCAAACCACACCCTTACTATGAACAAAAGTGGTGACCGAAACTGTGGGCCCCCGGATCAGCTATCCGAAATCTCCTGTGTATTTCCGTACTAGTCCCATATCAGTAGCTAGTACACACAGTCACAGTGATACTTCATTGCCGAACATAACGAAAATTGTAATATAAATATTCAAGTATGGGCCACATGGCCACTTATTACAATACTCGGTCCAACGACCGGAGACAAAGCAGCGGAAAACGAAAGCAAAAACAAGCGAACACCACAACGCCACAGGCGACGACCAGAAACGCAACTAGTTCTCCTGGCAATCCTCCTCGTACTCCTCCTGGAAGAACTCGCCTTCCTCGGCTGCGTCTTGAAAATTCTCTGATGATGACAATGTTGATGTAGCACGTGAGTACAAAAGTACTCAGCAAGTCGGGGAAAGTATGATCATGTGGGGCTTTCCAAAGGAAGCTTAACAGGGTTTGTTTGCATAAAGCCACATTTTATTAAATCATACTTATGTAATAAATTTCATAAAGCAACTTTTAACAATTCTTTTTAACAATTGAATTATTTAATATTGCAATGAGGTTCTATCCACCATCACTGATATAAATGCTCTATCCGCCAACTTTTAAAAGATCAAAGTTAATCATATGACTCCATCCGTCAAGTACAAAACAGGTTCTATCCACCTGGTTGGCTCTATCCGCCAAACAGCATCCGAGAGTTCTAACCACTCCCGAATCCCAAAACAAAACACCTTTCCTGG
The DNA here is from genome assembly GCA_036346355.1 of Rhipidocladum racemiflorum. Classification (NCBI taxonomy): domain Eukaryota; kingdom Viridiplantae; phylum Streptophyta; class Magnoliopsida; order Poales; family Poaceae; genus Rhipidocladum; species Rhipidocladum racemiflorum. Next base: position 76,469,049 of record CM070579.1, read on the forward strand.
TTTGAAAACCAAAAACAAAGTCTACCAATATGAAAGCATTCTTCGCTTTGCCCTTGACCGTAGACACGGCTATTCGAATAGTTTTAACTCTACAGAGGTGTACAACTTTACCCACAAGACAAGATATACCCTTAATGCCATGCAATTAGCACACTTCCTTGGGTGTGCCGGCAGGGATATCCTGACAAGGCCGTTACAATGTATCTACCTAATTCGACCCACCCGCTGAGGTTTCACCGCTGTTAGGGTTCCATCCGCCCAGTACAGAAGCCCCCTCTTGCGCCGTGTGAGAAAAACAACAATGCCTCTATCCGGCACTCACATTCAACTGAGTGGTGAGTCTAAGCTAGGCTTCTACAAATTAATTGGCCAGGTCGTACTATTATAGACATGTGGTAGTACGGTTATGCTTAGAATGGACAATCACAAGCGTCGGTCCTTAAATGACTTGCACTACAACATGGTAAGTCAGACATGGCATCTATATATGCCACTCTAAGTGTCTAAATGCCCCCGAAAGGCTTTCCACGGCGTTTATTTGCTGTCAACAAAAATGCCATCGGGAAAAGTTGAAATGCCGTAGATTCATTTTTCGCGGCACATAATAAATGTCGGCATTTATCTAGGCCGGCATATAGGATAAATGTTGGCCTTTATCTAGGCCGGCATATAGCATATGCATGATTACAAAGCTAATACGGCACATAGAAAACGTCGGCAAATTCCTAAACATGGCACATAATAAACGTCGGCAAAAGACTAATCATGGCATATAACATATGCCTGGTTACAGCGCTAACACAGCACATACCAAACGTCGGGAAATGTCTAATTACACGGCATATACTAAACGTCGGGAAAAGGATAACACAACATATATCATTTGCCTTGGTATATTAATAATGGCATATGATAAACGCCGAGAATTGTCCACGGCACATAACGGCTGGCATGTGAATCTGATTCATATAATGGCTGGCATGTGAATCTGATTCATATAATGGTATCAATAGTTAGCAAATAGACATGATATTTGTACAGATAGTACATCTCTGTCATGTTGATACGGACATGCATCAGAACTTAGATGGTTAGCAAATCAGAACTCAGAAGGTAATAGTCAGCAAAAGAGCAAAATATAGTTCACACATGCATCAATCATACAGACAGCTTGCATCAATCATACATGTCAATAGTTCACAATAAACAAGCTAGCCAACAAAAGAGCAAAATATAGTTCTTGCACCCTACACCTTACTGCTAAGTCAGACATCATTAAGTAGGCCCTCAAAAGGTTAATAGCCATCAATTACATATTTTGTCACAAAATAGTTAGACTGCATCTAGTGTACTACTGAGTCATCATGATCACTTCATAAACCTTATGTAGCAAAAGATTAGTTGCATCTATCATCTGTACATAGAGATTTGTAGCTGCACCATTTGATCACTTGCTGAAATCTGAAAGGATGGACAAAACAGTAGGAGCACTGAGATAATTTTTTTGCAAACTTAAATTGACTTTCATTTAGTGCATCTAATTTAGAAAGTACCTAGTGCACGCTTGGACATAATTAGGGGCGATCCATCCTTTTCAACAACCTATGAATGAATTGAAGATCATATATACATAAGATTATGCACAATTAATATAAGTCAGACAAATGATAAAGTGCATTTCTTACATTTTGAAATGGCCATGCTATGCAACGGCCAATAGCTGCACCCAACCTAGTAGCTTGACCTTGCACTCGAGGCAATATCACATTTTTATCCAGGACAATATCAACTATGACCTCGTAGTATTCTCCTAAGGGCAGTCCATCCATGCCTTTAGCTTTTTTATTAGTGTTTCTAAGTCTACCATATGCCACAATCTTGGAACCAATTACCGAGCGCAAAGCAATTTCCTTACCATCAATCTACAAAATGAATGATAATATATTTGTAAAAGTTAGCATCCACTTAGAAGCTAATCTGTACCTTGCTCACATTCAAAGTACTACAGACTATATTTTACTCTAGATTAAAAGATAGGTTTATGAACCTAGGCTAAAAAGTTACATGATAATAGATAATCACTAATATAATATTGGGATAATAATGTCATAATGTTCATGTTATACAGGTTCCAATTTGACATATTCCTAGAGAAATTGGAAACTTGGTAAACTTAGAAGTTCTAGCACTGTCTATAAACAAATTCACAGGTTCCATCCCAAGCAGCATGAAAGCCTTGACAAAGCTCAAACAACTCCATCTACAGGATAATTAATTCACTGGATCAATTCCCACTGGAATAAGAAATTTGGAAGTTCTCCACATAGATAACAATAATCTCACAGGTAGCTTACCGCCGGATGTGTGTGCTGGAGGTCAACTACAAAATATTACTGCTAACGAAAACAAATTGGAAGGACCCTTGCCAAAGAGTTTGGTACATTGCACCAGCCTAATCAGAGTTCGCCTTGAAGAAAATCAACTACAAGGAGATATATCCGAGTTGGGATTTTATCCAAATCTTGTGTATATTGATCTGACCTCAAACAAACTATTTGGTCAATTGTCTCATCATTGGGGTGAATGCAAAAATTTTACAAAGCTACGTATCTCAAACAAACTATTTGGTCAATTGGAATATAATATTGGGATAATAATATCATAATATTGGGATAAAAATTACGTGATAATAGATAATATTAGTAAGAAGAAGCAAACTATAAAATAAGCAGCAAGTTGTAATAGTTTCATACTGTATCTTGTTTTTCTCCAAGCTTTCTGATCCTTATATTGTTCACGCTATCCAAGAGCCTCTCATTATCTGATGATGATGATTGCAACCGCGAGCCATTTGCTACACTTTGAACCTAAAATTTTTAAGAACTTAGCAACAATCATACACTACAAAATAAATGCTAAATTGTAAGCTAAATAGCAAAACATCATTGTATGAAGTCAAAGTACAACACCTGCACATTGTTATGCATTTTTGTTCATTCCTTCTGTTTATTAAGTGCAGAATTGTCTTTACAATTGTTAAGAGATTGCCCTCCGATATCACAACGAGCAAATCTGCCTTCATTTTCAGCACCAATAAACCTTCCACCAATATCACTAGGAGTTCTAGCACAAGTTTTATTGTAACCAGTGAATCTTTTACCATTATTATGACAAAGAGTTTGCCCTCCAATATCATGATGAGTAGATCTGACTTCATTTTCAGCACCAATTAACCTTCCACCATTTTCAGCACCATTCTCAGCATTAGTATTACCTTCACCAGCAGATCTTGCACCAATTTCTTCATCACCAGTAGATCCTGTACCGTGGTTAGCATTGGCAGAACCTACTCCATGCATTCCTGCTCTTTGCATTGCTAGTAACATGCTCTTTAGCTCAATGTAATTTTGCTCAGATTTTTCACACCTTTCTTCAGCATGTTTTACCCTCTCTTTAAGTTTAGTATTTTCAACCTCCATTTGCCTCATTGCTGCTGTAGCTCTTGCTAGAGCAATAGACTTAAAACCGCCTGGTAACAAACCTAGTCCACGTATTCTACCTTTTTGCTCACTTGGAAAAACATCAGCATACAAGTCACCTTCTTCTATTGATTTCATTGCAAGGCTATCGTCATTCTCTATCCTTTGCCGTATCGTATCCTACAAACATTACATCTATGAGAGGTAAACCTACGAAGAAGACATGTATTACTCACATTTAGAGGTGAAAATGGGATGGATAATATCCGGATCCGGATACGGGCTGCATATGATCCACACTAGAGGTGAATGATCATGTATATTATTGGTATCAAATACTTACAATTTTTTGTTGACACTCTTCATCAGTGGATTGTCCATTTGCCTTAGTGTGAGTAACAATAAAAAGTTCAGCCCATGATGGTTCACGTCCAAGCTCTTTTTCCTAATAAAGTATAATTACTAAGACAATATTATAGATGTATGAAATAATAAAAAAACATGATAGAAATTGTACAAACCAATTGGTGAGACACTACAGCATAACTTCTTGATCCACATGTATGAAGTGCATTGACTTGGTTATGACGAACTTCTCTGTTCCTTTGAGCTTTAGCCTACAACATAAGTGTAGTTTTTGTTAACAACACAGATCAACACTTCTCAATATTATTAAATTTTTCCTTAATATTTAAATATTAAAACCTTTGTCTCTTCCTTAGACCAATAGTTCACAAGCCATGCCCATTCTGGGCTAGGAATCCTATTCTTACAATCATTTGCAACATTCTCTTCTTCAAAAAGATTGTCATCAAAGTATGTTTTCTTTAATGTATTTTTGAAGTCACGCCATTTCTTCGCAGCTGATGCCATCACCCAGTCTTCACATATGGGATCAATTGTGAAGTATTTCTACAATTTTTATAATAAAGTAAGCAAGAGGGCATTAAATTAATCATGCAGCAAAACATTTATGTATTAACAAACAAAAACTAGAGATACATTACATTGACTAAATTCCAAATCTTCTTCTTATCTTCAGTTGGAACGGTCCTCCAATCTTTGTGCTTCAATGATATATCACCTCCTTTGACTAGGACAGCAATGAAATTTGTGAAGTTGCAAGTTTTTATCCCACATGGTTGGCCATACCGATTAATCTTCACAAACATTTTTATCTTTCCTTGGGTTGCTATGATTGATTTCATCTTCGTAGGACCTCTCACATTTCTTTGCTTGTTCAATTCAGCTATAGTTTTTCAAGTAATGTTTCATGGCATAAGTTGACTAATTTGTTAAGGAATAATTCATGATGATGGAAATTTAAATATTTTAAACTTACCATCTTCGTAGGACCTCTCAGCCACAGGCTCATAACACACACCATGTTGCTCATTGTCATTATCTGTTCCTTCATCATTATTAGCATTGTCATTATCTGTTTCTTCATTTTCAAAGACATAATCTGGATCATTTTCCATAGCAGAATTGAAACATTTTTTAGGATGGGAAGCCTTCATAAAAACAAATAAACAAGGTAAACTCTATAATAACAAAAGGTTAGTATATATATAAGATTATTATACTTGCAATATTACCAAGTGATCGTACTGTTGTGGCTGATCAGATGATATTCCACCAGGAATTGCTATTGTTTTGAGGTTTAGTTTCTTAAGAAGGGAATTATTATTTCTAATGTTGCATTCACGCATAATCTCATATGGCGTCTTACTATTGGATTTTCCTCTTTCCTTTTCTACCATCGTTGTTCCTGCAAGATTAAAAAATATTGTGTCAGTAACATGGTATTGTATCAATATTTTATTGATCTAACATACAAAATGAAAGATATTTTTTATGAACTAAACTTGTACCATTTTGAATTAATTACATAATTATCATCATCAACATTTATCCCATCAATGTCCATCCTTGCACAATTATTATCGTGACCAAGATCAATAGGTATGCTGTCGATTGAAGGTTGCCTAGGTTCAGTACACAAGTACAATTCATCCTCATCATCCTCTTCTCTTGAATCCAAGTCAAAAACATCTCTTGGATTTGCAAATACTACAGCATGCCACTCTGATTCAGTGGGATCTTGCACATAGAACACTTGTGTGGCTTGTCTCGCAAGAATAAATGGCTCATCAGAAATTTTGTCGCCTTTGTATAGCAAGTGGTTGAAATTGACAAGTGTAATCCCAAATTTGTCCTTATAGATACCTTTACCGTCAATCGTGTCAACTCAAATACACTTGAACAATACAATGGATCCTTTGTCCGGGTAATTAAGTTCAATGATTTCATTTATAATACCATAATATTTAAGTTCAGCAGACAAATTTGATGTTTTCGCAACCACAGCTACACCAAAATTTTGGGTGGTCTTTTCCCCGCCGTAACATTTTGTTTGAAATTTATAGCCATTTATAGCAGAATCGCTTATATTTGGTCACAATTTTATAAGGCTTGTTTGCTAGGACAAGTAATTCTTCTTGAACTGTATTACCTTCACTAACCAATTGATTGACCTATAAGAACATAATAACAACAAATTAGAAATAAGTATTATATATTACTATCTCTATATGAGCCATCAAGCTAAACTATGTACTTACATATTTAGCTAACCATGTGTGAAATGTTTCATGATGGATGTGTTCTATGTCTTGCTTTTTAATATGTTTGTCCGCTGAAAGACAATCAAGGTGCTTTCTGCATATATTTATGAGAATTTAGTAGTAAAACAATAAAACAATAGTTAGGAAACTCAAACTATGATAGCTTACTTGACGTATGGCCCAATATGATCATAGTTTGTTAAAACATATCTATGAGCCTGAAGCCATGATATGTTGTCCAAATTCATAATATAATTGCCAACCAAAGGGCGGCCTTCTGTTTTAAGATACGATAGTTGAGACTTGCAAGTATCACTATTGTCATCATTTCGACATCCACGATTGAACTTAGTTTGACAACTATGAAGGTATCGTGAGCAAAATGTAATGCATTCATCCAATATGTAGCCTTCAGCTATCGATCCTTCTGGGTGACTTCGTGTTCTAACCATTGATTTTAGTTTCTTTAGGTACCTACAATTTTAATTTACACCACGTCTATAAAAAAATCATAGTGTATGAGAATTTAATGATAGTAATATATATGATCAAGTGACAAACCTCTCAATAGGATACATATTTCGGTAATGTATTGGCCCAGCTAGCCTAGCTTCAGTTGGAAGATGGACACACAAATGAACCATAACATCAAAAAATGAAGGTGGAAAAATCATCTCAAGGAGACAGTGTTTCAGCAATTTCAAATTCCAATTTTTCCATATCACTAACATTAATAACCTTGGAGTACATTTGCTTGAAAAAATTGCTCAAACGAATCAATACTGTTCAGACCTTTTCAGGCATAATTTTCCTTATGGCTAGAGGAAGCAAGTGTTGCATTATAACATGGCAATCATGACTCTTAAGACCAACAAATTTCCTTTGATCAACCAGAACCTTGTTGTGCAGATTAGATGCAAACCCATCTAGAAACTTTACACCTTTTAGTACTTGACAGAACATCTTTTTCTCAGATGTGTTCATTGAGTAAATTGCCGCCGGTAAATAAGTCTTATTTCCTTCTAAGATTGGATGGAGTTCTGGCCTTATACCCATTATTTGGAGATCAAGACGAGAACTTAGACTATCTTTTGACTTCTTATCAATATTTAAAATAGTGTTTGAAATGTTTTCAAACACATTTTTCTCAATATGCATTGGATCAAGATTATGCCTTACTAAAAGAGACTCCCAATATGTTAGCTGAAAGAAGCAAGATCTCTTATGCCACTTAGGTTGTATTTCATCATCCCCACGTTTTCGCTTCTTGGCACGTTTCTTTTCTTCAAGCTTTCCGAAGACAACATGCAAATCTCTTGTTTCCTCCGACACATCATATCCAGAAATTGGGGTAGGAGCTTCTCTCAACTCTTTATAACCATTAAAGGCTTTTGCTTGCTGCCTAAACTTGTGATTTAACGGCAAGAATCTACAGTGCCCCATGTAACATGCCTTATGCCCATGCTTTAATTTTATTGAACAAGTTCCATGGTAACAAGTAGCACAACCTACATCTCTATTGGTTTTTCTTCCAGATAGGTATGCATTACCTGGGTAATCACTAATGGTCCCTATTAATGCTGCACGTAATATGAACCATTCTGAACAAGATGCATCAAATGTCCATACACCTTCACGAAATAAGTAATCGAGTTCTTCAACTAATAGTTGGAGGTAAACATCAATATTATTTCCAGGGGATTTTGGGCCAGAAATCAGCAAAGAGAGAATGAAATTTGATTGCTTCATGCATATCCATGGTGGGAAATTATATGGAATCAAAATAACAGGCCATGTGCTATGGGACACACTGCAAGTTCCAAATGGATTGAAACCATCTGATGCCAAAGCAAGCCTAATATTGCGACATTCAGAACTAAACTCAGGATGGTTGAAGTCAAAGTCTTTCTATAGAGTCGAATCTGCTGTATGCCTCAACAAACCATCCTTTATACGACCTTCATCATGCCATCTCGCATCACACGCTGTCTTTGGTGACATGAATATTCTTTGAAGTCTCCTTTTAAGTGGAAAATGCCTCACAACTTTTATTGGAACTATATGCACACGCTTTCCATCTATACCAACCTTTTCACATTTCCACCTAGAGGTGCCACATGTTGGGCATGACGAGGCATTGGCATATTCTTTCCTATATAGTATGCAATCATTTATGCATACATCGATAGTGACATATCCAAGGCCAACATCTTTGACAAATTTTCTAACCTCATGATAGTTTTTAGGCAAATTTTCACCTTCAGGAAGTGCTTCCCTTAAAAGTACAATAAGTTCATCAAAACATGCATTACTAACTCCCCATAAATTTTTTATGTTTAAGAGCCTAACAATGAATTGAAGCTTTGAAAACCTTTGACATCCAGGATCTGACTCTTTGCTAGCTTCATTGGCCAACCTATAGTAGGTCTCAGTGTCTACATCTTTCTCTCCCATGTCACCATTGTTGTGTATATCTCTAGTACTGTCATCAAATAACCCAAGCCCTTCCCGAAGCATCGCATCTATTTCATCATCAATATCAATTTTCCCTTGTGAATTTGAGCTATGAACAGGTTGAGAATACAAATTCTCACCATGGAACATCCACTCACTATATCCTTTTAAAAAACCATTGCAAATCAAGTGGTCATAAACAATACTCTTTTCTAACCAATGCAGATTAGCACAACTAGTGCATGGGCAACTGATTGTGTCGGCTCTTGCTGACCTGGAAAATGCAAACTCCAAAAAGAAATTGACGCCTTTTTCATATTCGAGTGTGTGCCTAGGTAAGTGCATCCATTTCTTGTCCATGCTTCTGATCCTAATAAATAGATGTTATTGTGTATCAAATCATCAATCTTATAACACTTGAAAAGCCTTATGAAAATAGACTAGCACAAAAGAACTTAATTGGAAAAAATAAATTTAGATATAAAACTAAAGTAGCTCATGTAACAGCGACACATAAACTTGGATAAATGAGTCATGAGAAAGAACTAGCAAATCAAAACAAGAAACATACTTTTGGGTTGACACAAAATTGATTTTCCACCTCCCGACTTTGCTTGAACCTTGCTGAGATGCAGTTCTAGCTAGTGAATAGATTACAACCTGCTAATTCACAAGGGTATGGTGACCATTAGTGAGACAACAAAGGTTTCCAAGTAGTTGGTTAAAATGCATATATTAAAAGAACAAAACACATCATACATCCACATAGTTTACATATCTCTCCACTGTAAATCTGTAACCCTTTTGTTTAAAACTATACTCTACTTATCCTTGTCCCTAGAGGCCTAGATTGTGTATCAACAATATAGATCTCATTCTCTATACTAGTCCTGCAAACTTATTGACGTTTAGACGCTTTTCTGCATTTCATCACAGGACATGCCCTTTCCATAGGATATATCACAAGTTGGGCAATATCATAACTGTTGTGGAGGCCCACAAGGTCAAAATCGGCTCATATTATGAAATAGAGCAATGAGCAGCTCATAAATCACACAACTAGTATAATGGAGTTTTTGAGTTTAAATATACTAGTCAGTTACAAACAAAAAAAATGCAAACACATGTATGTGGTCCAATATTGGTCTACTTCTAATTACAACACAACTTTAGCCCTTAGGTGCATACCTGATCTGCTCTTAGAAGTTACCTCTTAAACCTTGTCAATCACCTGTGGGGGAAAATAAACTCATGCAATCAGGATCACATACTGTAGAAAGTGTAGATAACAGAAGCTAATGTATCTTCCTACCGAAAGTAACATATAAGGCTATAACAGAACAATTTTAAATAATGCTAATGCACCCAAGCAGGAAAATGCTAAAGTACCCAGGCAAAACAAATACAGTGATAATGAAATTGATAGGTGGTGAGCACATTCCATTGCCTATTTGACCTCTCAAGTCAACAATAAAAGGTAGAAAGACATGACTAAATAAGGAAAATTAAAAAGCAAACATCATATATAGTTCTGTTCCGTAGGTTCCAGCAGTATCGATAGATTACGAGATGAATCAGTCAAATAACAACCTTAATTATGTTCCAGTTGAAGGTCAGTTTGGTATTTCTCAGGTTTCTGGATTTGAAAACCCACTTACATGCTTATTACCAACAAGTTTCAGTCTCATATAATCATACTCTTCCCATAATCTCTTCTTCAAATATAAAGATTTTGTTGTGTCAGTTCCCTTGCTTGTTTTATCAAATTCTATTCCTTATGACCTATATTGCTCTGACCTAGTGATTGTATAATAATAATGCTCTCTTCTTTTCTTCACTGAGAAAGGAGACAAAATGTCAGACATGAGTACGTAATTAATACAAAAGGAAGACATTTTTTCAACAATGTACAGAGCAATATCATTGAGTTGTAAAAAAAAAATACTTTCTTCAGTGTTTCTATAAAAAGAGTAACTAATCATATCAATTTTAATGCTTAAGGTTGACATAGAGGAACCTTAGAGGAACTCCTTACCTACTGCCTACTAGGACGGCATGCTTAGATACTGCCCACTAGGATGGCATGCTTAACACACATTTTGATGCAAATGGAAGGGGAAAATAGGCACTACCGCACAAATTGATAACAAGATTCAAATAGTATTAATCACAACTTCGTAAAACATCATGGCATCATTGTATGCTCCTTAGGAGTATATATAGTCTTCCCCATGGATATAAGAAATTGAACTATTTAAGGTTAACTCAAGATCTTAGATTTCACGGTTAGAGATTAGCTTATCAAGCTTATTAAACTAATCTTCTAATCTATGAACTAAGAAACCATGTGTAGTTACACACTTAATCAGTTGGCCTAAGTTAATGATCAAACTGAATATAGCACTTGTACACATGAAACCATAATATTCAGACACCCTTCATCAGAATAGCAGGAGAGTTACCAAGACAATTTGGGTTAAACATATTGAATTTTAACTTACCAAGACAACAGTAGGAGAGTTACAATACCCCAGTCAACACCTTCACTCTGGTCTCCCCTCAATTTGCTCCTTATGCCAATAATGAAACCAATTTTCCTAACTGCATGAAGTAGTTTACATTGTTAATTAATTTGTAGAAAAAAATATATGAACTAATAAGCTGCAAGGTGATTACTTAGCTTCAACTTCAACACATGCAATGGAAAATCACTAATCTTCATTCCTTTTTTTCATATTAGATGGGATATCCTATTTGTTCAATCAGGAACTCAACTGAGTTGATGTCGTTGAAACCCTCCATCAACTACTCAGTGGCGACAGAGAAGCTCCATGGCGGCAAATCCACAGTGAAGAAAATCTAAAATTAAGTTGGGGAAAACAATCTAAGGTCAGCGGTGATGCTTCATGCAAGTTTAATTGAAGAATAGACGTACCTGGGGAGCACGTGCACTTCGTCGGCAACGGGCGATGAAGGCGTCAGAAGAGGTGTCGGAGGAGCTGTGAGCGGAGAGGAGGAGCACTTGGACGCAGGAGGGGAGGAGGAGGGAGGTGAGGAGGTCAGCAGCGAGGGCACGGGGGGAGAGGAGGAAGAGGGTGGCACGAGAGGCGTAGAGGGCGGCGCGGTGGTCGGTGGGGAGCCACGACCAGGCAAGTGGGTGAGGTGGTGGGTGGTGGAGCGCGGAGGGATGGGAGGGCGACGCGGAGGGAGGGTAGGGTGGCACGGAGGGATGGGAGGGCGGCGGCCGTGGGCAATGGGGAGGACGGCAGAGGGAGGGGATGGCAGGGCGGCAGCGGCGGGTAGAGGCTAGGGGAGGGTGGCGGCGGGGATGGGAGACGGGAGGGCGGCCGACGGAGGGAGGGAGGGGCGACCGATGGAGGTAGGGCGGCAGCGGCGGGTAGAGGGTAGGGGAGGGCGGCGGCGGGGATGGGAGACGGCGGAGGGCGGTCGACGGAGGGAGGGAGGTGGGGATGGGAGAGCGATGGTGGCGTGCGGCTCGATCGATCTGTAGGTGGGGAACAAGAGATTAGGGCAGGTGCGCGCGCACCAAATATTCTCCTCTCCCCGCGCGCCTGAAATTTTACCTTCCTCGGCAAAATGAATTTACGGCACATATTTTACCTATACCGACGTTTATCATGTGCCTTCCTTTTCTCAGCAGCTGACAAAAAAATATATGTCGGGTTAGAGTCTTGTCCGGCATTTATAAATGTCCCTGTTGTAAAAAGATAACCCGGCACATAATTTGCACAAGAAAAATATTACCCGGCAAATATTATGTGCCAGGCAATTAAATGCCCCTAAATCCAAATAAATGCCATGAATTCTTTATTTAGTGGCATTTAGGTCAAGTGCCATATAAAACTAAGTGCCCCAAAAGGCATACCCGTGTTATCACAGTGATACTTCATTGCCGAACATAACGAAAATTGTAATATAAATATTCAAGTATGGGCCACATGGCCACTTATTACAATACTCGGTCCAACGACCGGAGACAAAGCAGCGGAAAACGAAAGAAAAAACAAGCGAACACCACAACGCCACAGGCGACGACCAGAAACACAACTAGTTCTCTTGGCAATCCTCCTCGTACTCCTCCTGGAAGAACTCGCCTTCCTCGGCTGCGTCTTGAAAATTCTCTGATGATGACAATGTTGATGTAGCACGTGAGTACAAAAGTACTCAGCAAGTCGGGGAAAGTATGATCATGTGGGGCTTTCCAAAGGAAGCTTAACAGGGTTTGTTTGCATAAAGCCACATTTTATTAAATCATACTTATGTAATAAATTTCATAAAGCAACTTTTAACAATTCTTTTTAACAATTGAATTATTTAATATTGCAATGAGGTTCTATCCACCATCACTGATATAAAGGCTCTATCCGCCAACTTTTAAAAGATCAAAGTTAATCATATGACTCCATCCGTCAAGTACAAAACAAGTTCTATCCACCTGGTTGGCTCTATCCGCCAAACAGCATCCGAGAGTTCTAACCACTCCCGAATCCCAAAACAAAACACCTTTCCTGGTTTGAAAACCAAAAACAAAGTCTACCAATATGAAAGCATTCTTCGCTTTGCCCTTGACCGTAGGCACGGCTATTCGAATAGTTTTAACTCTGCAGAGGTGTACAACTTTACCCACAAGACAAGATATACCCTTAATGCCATGCAATTAGCACACTTCCTTGGGTGTGCCGGCAGGGATATCCTGACAAGGCCGTTACAATGTATCTACCTAATTCGACCCACCCGCTGAGGTTTCACCGCTATTAGGGTTCCATCCGCCCAGTACAGAAGCCCCCTCTTGCGCCGTGTGAGAAAAACAACAATGCCTCTATCCGGCACTCACATTCAACCGAGTGGTGAGTCTAAGCTAGGCTTCTACAAATTAATTGGCCAGGTCGTACCATTATAGACATGTGGTAGTACGGTTATGCTTAGAATGGACAATCACAAGCGTCGGTCCTTAAATGACTTGGGGCGGTACTTGCACAAGACAACTAGTGCTCCATCCGCACCCACCCGACAATCCAATCCGCCCAAGTCCAAACCATTTTCCTTTTCTTTTTATTTTAGAAAATAGTACTAAAACTATAATAATAACTTTCAAATCACATTTGAAATCATTCTCTTTGAATAATCCCACCCATGGGTTGTTTTCATCGGAAAAGGTCCTAAGCAGTTCTACCGTACTATGTAGCAAAGGATACCATATAAGCATAAGCATGGTATAAACAATGTCTTAGGTTTACAATGGATATGATTAACAATGCCAAGGAGGAATCAATAATTTCGGAATAACTAGCACTTATATTTGACATATTTTATTAAACATAGCCATGCAACTTTGTAAACAATTTAAATCATTTCACAATCATAGGATCAAAATGCGTCAAGGAGACTTGCCTTCGGTCGCAGCGGAGGTATCGAACTCGGAAAGCTCGGCGGCGGAATCGGCGGTCGCGGCGGCGTCCTCGACTACGCGCAAATCGAGGCAATAAATAAATAAAAGAAAATAAATAAAATCTAAAAATTACAAAAATAATACTGGCAGGTAGATCTTGATTTTAGATGAATTTAGAAATTTGAATGGGGTCAAACGGAGTTCGGACGGAGAACTTATGAGCTTCCGAAGTTTGAAATTTGAAAAATTGGAAAATCGGAAATATTCCAAGAATATTCCCTTTTGACTGGTCCACTGTTGACTTTGACTTGGACTGGCCTTGTCTCTATGGCAAGTGGGCCCCACATGTCATAGACATGGGCCTTGTCTCTTTGCTTGGTTTGGCCATGGAAGCCATGGGAGCTATGGGAGGAAGCTTGGAGGTGGGGTGAGGAGGAGGGGCTCGCGGCGAGGGGGTCCGGCGGCGAGGGGTCGCCGGGCGGCTGGCGCCGGCCGGCGACGCTGGCGCGGCGCGGTGGGCGACGGTGGCGGCGGCGCTGGCGGCGTGGGGCGGGCGGGCCATGAGGGGCACGGGCCCGCACGCACAAACAGGAAGCTCCCACCCAAAACAACAGAGAAGAAAAAAAATGGCAGAGGACTCCACTTCATCCAAAAATCCGATTTTTACATCATTTTTGCACGGAATTGGACCAAACAAAAGCATGGGATCTCTAGATTACAACCTTAAGGAGCTATAGGAGAAAAGAATTGGATTGATTCTCACCGAAGGCGATGAATTTCGCGATGAACGGAGCTTTGGCCGAATGAACAAAACCCCAAAATTCGCCTCCAATTCTTGAGAGAACCTAAAATTGATGGTTGGGTTAGACTCTAGAATCATCCACGGTCACAAGGAACCAAGTGGCATGAAGAATGGCTCACCGGAGAGGGATCTACAAGCAAGAACACGAAGAACTTCAAAAACGGTGACCCAACTCCGGTTTTCTTGATCTCACGGGCACAAGAGTGGAGTAGATGAAAAGGGGATCACACTCCCGGAACGGGGATTCTTATACGGAGAGAATGGAGGTGGTGGTGCGCCGTTTGGAGGAGAAACGGCCGAGTTAATGGCATTTGAGTGGATTTCGGTTTTCCATTAAAGCGGCCATTTCCGACGAGCTTGACGGCGAGTGAGGGTGGGGAATGGCAAGAGATCGACGCTACGAATCCAACGGAACCGACCGTTCGCATTTTGGAGTTGCAATGAAGGAGTTATGAGTGTTGGAAGGCAACCCTAGCCATTGTTGCTTAGCTGGAGCTCTCTGTTGTTTCCTCATGGCTAGAGGAAGAAGAAGGTGCACTATTCATCGCCACATGGCACTCTCCCATTGGTCCTCCTTTACGTAAATGATTCGCCCTAGAGAAAAATTAGGAAAAATGGTCTAAAAATTCCTAGAACCATTTTAGAATATTTGGGACCCAATAAAATTGGTTCCGCTGAATTTGGATGAAATTTGTTGAATTAAATATTCAGGCGCGGATTGCGGGCATTAAACAAAAGCCGCGCGAGATAAAATAGGAACGGAGGTCCAAAAATCCGGGGAATGATTTATAAAATCATTTTGGAATATTTGGAACACAATTGAAGTGGTTTTGGGATTTTTGGAGCATTTTTGGACTCGGGTGAAATTTCGGGTACCGGCGGGAACTGGAAAATCGATTTTTCGACCGGAGAGGAATTAAATCCTGATTTTGGATAGGAATGGATGCCAGGTTAATATAAACCCCAGGGAAACTCCAAATTTTGAATTTAATTTATTTAAATTAGGTTTTTCTCCAGAAGGCGAAAATGAGGATGTTACAAACCTACCCCCCTTAGAGAGAATCTTGTCCTCGAGATTCAGACGGAGAAAGAAAGAGGTTTGGAAACTCTGCTCGAAGATCTTCTTCACGCTCCCAGGTAGCTTCCTTCTCCGAATGGTTGCTCCACTGAACCTTGCAGAAGTTGATCACTCGGCTTCGGGTTCGACGCTCGGCTTCATCCAAGATCTTGACTGGGTACTCTGGATACGACAAGTCCTCTTTCAGCTACATATCTTCTAGTGGCATCTGATGCTCGGGTACTCTTAGACATTTCTTCAGTTGAGACACATGGAAGACATCATGTACCCCGGACAGCTGTGGAGGCAACTCCAACTTATAAGCCACTTCTCCTTTTCTGGCAACCACTGGGAATGGTCCGATGTAGCGGGGTGCTAACTTTCCACTGACTCGGAACCGCTTCATTCCCTTCAACGGCGACACCTTTAAGTATACATGATCTCCAGGTACAAAGCTTAATTCCCGTCGACGATTGTCTGCATAACTCTTCTGTCTTGACTGAGCTGTGTTCAAATTTGCACGGATCTGTCTGACTTGCTCTTTGGCTTCTTTCAGAATATCAGGTCCGATTATTTGTCCTCCTTCAGTCTCTTTCCAATACAAGGGTGTCCTGCACTTTCTTCCATACAAAGCTTCAAAAGGTGCCATCTTCAGACTGGCTTGATAACTGTTGTTATTGAAGCAACAACAATATGATCACAGGATAAAGTATAAAGAATGACATCTAAATCATCAATAACAAGGGTTCTAGCAGTAGTGTAAGCCTAGAATAAAGATTCCAACCATCTCATGAGCCAAACGAATTAAATGAGGAAACCAAGCACACAAATTAACCATCACAATTAAAGAAAGGAACATGTCATTGTTTATATGTTGATGCTAAGTGATGACGTGCGACTAGCTCCCTTTCCCGCATGCCGGTTTCATGGTACCTAAGAAAAACAACATAAACAAAAGCGTGAGTTCATCACTCAGCAAGTATATTGCAATAGAACGAGACAAATACATTCTAATACCTTCATCACCACTTTTCACATACGACATCATACACATCTCATATTCATAGCATAAGCATATCATTGACATCATCATATATCATCATCATATAACTTCCTCACATAATGCAATGCAATGCGATGCACATATCTCCTGGAAACTCATACCGGTATGGTTGAGTACACACCCGTCGGTGTGCACCCTCTCCCCCCTTCCATCCCGAAGATGGAGGGTGCCTACTCCTCGCTTCCATACACCGCGGTGGATGGAATCACGATGTAGGACTTACTCATTGGCTCTCCGGAATAGTCATAACTTTCTCACCGACCTTCCCCGGACTAGTTATGACTTTCTCACCGCCCGGGCCATGTATCATGCCATGTATGCAAACATGCCAACATCATAAATAACTTGTACATTAACACATGGCATCATAACATAATAAGCATATTCATCGTATCAATGGCAATCATTAAACCATGGCATGTGAACATATCATATACTCAAATTCAATCTCAACCAATTTAGCAAACTACAACCCGCTACCCATTCCAATACACTTGCCTCAACCACAGGCGACGAATTGGCGAGAAGTAGAAGGCACTCCCGGGGTCACACCACCTGCACATAGGTACCACACACTCACAATCATGTCCACAAAATAGTACGCAAACACTCTTCTACCCCGACATCGCAAACTACTCGCAAAAACCAAAAAAAACAGAGGTTCTGTCCCGTCGGGACAGCAGCCTTCCAAAAGGCATAACTCGGGTTCTAAGACTCCGAATCGAATAAGAGAGTATATCCTCGCTTAGCTTAGGAAATTGCCTAACTTTTTCTAAGTATATGGAAAGACTGATTCGGACTCTAAAGTGGTTTAATCTACAGAATACCGTGATCTGTTCCAATCACGTCACAGTTTTTAATATGTTCGGTAAAATGAGCATAACTTTCAAATGGCTGGGCGGAATTGGACGTTCTTTATACCCACTGAAAGGTATTGAAGTTACCTACAACTTCTTCAACAGGCGGACGACTAAATTCCGACTCTAAATTGGTGAAAACCCAAACCCTAGGTCGACTGCTCATGCTGCCCGAAACAGAGAACGTGGCAAACTCTAGATTTCATCTAATCTACCCAATTACAGCACCACCAAATGATCTAAAAACATGATATTAACCCTTAGAACAGATCATAGACCAACCCCAAGGATTCCCATGGCTATACCTTCGCCCGACGCACGAAAACCCAACGGATCTCCTCCCGGTTCGCACGATCTCCTTCCTCGCTCCAAGTCCACCGGATCTCCTCGTCGCGGAGCACTCCAATGGATAGATCTTCGAGGTGTTGAGGTGGAGAACTCCCCTAGGAGCAGCAAGGGAGGTGGAGAGGTGGTGGAGGGGTGGTGGCGCAATGGGGAGCAAGGGGGCGGCGCAAGCAAGGGAGGAGAGCAAGGGGTGGCAGCTAGGGCTTCTCCAAGTGGGGGGGCGCAAGAGGCAAGGGTGGGGCACACCAAAAGGCAGGAGGAGGCCCCCCAACCAGGTCTCCTACTCCTAAATGGACTCAAACTCCATCCCACCAAAGCCCACGACCCTTTCCCTTAGGCCCAAACTCCCCCGGGAAGGCCCAAACCCCCGAATCGGCCCGAAAACGCTAATAAACCTCCAATTCCACATTCCATAATGTTTTTGCCCTCAACATTCACCTTTTATAAGGTTACGACACTCCGTGGTGTCACAGGTATTGATTGTTGTGAACCTTTGTTACCCTAGATGATATTAGCTATTTTATTTGGTGATAACCAATAGTGTAGCATAGGACGGTAGAATTGTTTAATCCAGCTTAAACGTTTCGGTATTATGCTATTATGGGAATCATTTCAAACTTTGTTTAAACTCTTTTGTGAAGATGTAGCAATTGATATTGTTGCTGTTATTTAAGTTTAATAGAGTGGAAAATTGGTTTACACTAGGGTGGATGGATGTTTGGTGTGTGTTGGATGCACGAGAATGTTTCTTCGATTAAGGACCGAAGCGTGTGTTACCATGGACAACAACCACAAGTTTATATGGGTACGACCTGGCTAATTAATTTGTGTGTCTCATTATTGGCTTCGCCATTTTGTGCAATGTGGGTGCCGGCTAGATACACTCGCAAAGCGCACGAGGGGGCTACTGAACTGGGCGGCTAGAACCCTATCAGTGGTGAAACCTTAGCGGGTGAAGTTAATAATGAGGTTGTGCATTGTAAAGGCCTCGTCATGATCTCTCTACCGACACACCAAAGGAAGTGTGTTAATAATGTAAGGCAACAAGAGATGATCATGTCTTGTGGGTAAAGCTATACATACTCTGCAGAGTTAAAACTACTTAATTGTAGCCATGCCCACAGTCAAGGACGGGCAAGGTACACTAGCACATTGTAGATTTTATGGTTTTATTTTTAAATAAAAATGATGGTTTAGGAATCTGTGAGCCGTTAGAACTCTCGGGTTGTGGTTTGGCGATTAGAGCCAGTCAGGTGGTTGGTAGTTGTTTAATTATCATATTAAATTCAATGTTTACACGTACATTTGGTCAAATGATGTCTGTGAAATTACTAATTGTATTTGAAGTTAAAATATTGTTTTATGCAAAATAGACATATCAGCCATTCCTTTGGAATAAGCCGTGTATGTAGTATAATAGACTTGCATTCTGTGCATAACTTGCTGAGTGCTTTATATACTCACCCCCTTGCAACAAATAAATTATCAATTGAAGAGATGTCTACACCTACATTGGAGGAGGGGTTCTACGAGGAGGCGAATATCTAGGAGTTGAACCTTGTCAGATGCTTTGGCATATTGATGGGATTCACTGACGTTCTTTATTTCGCTGCTGTTTATTTATTTTGAGTTGAAGCCATCGAGGCCTAACAAGTGTAAGGTTGACCTTAAAGTCTTTCAACATCCATTTATTCAATATATGAAGTTTTAAATTATGTTTTCGCTGTGTATGATTGTGATATTTTACCTATATTTCAACTGTGTGCACTAGTGTAATCCTGAACTAGTGCAGATTACATAGAGAGTCCAGATTTGCATATTCAGGTCCCGACACTTGGGACTAAAATCATAAGCTTTTAAGCAACACTTATGAATTTAACTTACCAATTAAATAGAAAATATGTGGAACAGTGGAATGTTATCCACTTCAATAGTTTAATTGCCTTTTCTCTTCTACAAGTTAAGAGTGTGTAGTTTTCTTTGTTTAATCATGTACTTGAGCATCTTTCTCAGTATTCAGAATTGAAACAAACCACCTTTCATTCTTCACTAATTGCTGGGGAAACTCCTGCGCAAGACAATATACTCCCATCTTTACCATCCACTTGGCAATGTCATCAATCAATTAATTACATATATTAAAAGCTATTGCCTTTTGTTGCAACCTCACGCTCGACTAGAATTGGCATGGTGTGAAACCAAGGTTTAGTCGACATGTCATCCGCCCCACCCCTTTCATGTGTGTTTTACTGCTCCCACATCCTCTGGATAACTTGAAGCATGCTGCAACGAGCAAAAAAAACTGGACCTATTACTTTGGGATTATTGAGTTTCGATGTTTTTCATTTGAGTCATATCCATACAGTAAGAAACTATTCTCAGTAGCCTCCAAAAATCCTGGTAAGTCTATGATCACCATTTTTTAAGAATAAATTACCTAGAGACTGTATTAAGCTAAAACAGTTAATTCCCTATGGCGACCCGTATAATTAAACCAGGGTAATAACAATAGTACTGTCATTACACTAAGTTAATTACACGAACCTCGGCATAGTAGCTAACAAAATATTGGACGCACCCGACACTTTATCAGTTACTATACCATGTTCAGAGTGTTGCAACAGAACAATAATTAAAGGCTGAATGGAAAATATATTACATTCAAAAGCTACGCATGGCTACAAGTCCAGTACAATAATTACATAAGATCTAAGTACAACAAAAATATATTACAACTCTATTTACCCCAAAGACCACCTAACACTAGGCGACGGTCTTTCATAGCCCATACTCCTGGTAGTAGTAGTAATAGTTGTCCATTGATAAATCCTGGTCCTGTGAATCACCCTTGCTCTAGGCCTTGTCGATGGATCCATAAGGCTCACATTCTAAGCAAAGGGGGATTTAAGCAAGCATGAGTACATGGTATTCAGCAAGCATTAGTAATGAATGCAATACATGAATTTTTCCTCTCATTTTTTCGTTCCAGCTCACTTTCTCTCAAATTCTGATTTTTATTAAAAAAAAATAGGTTTTTGATATTTTTCTTTAAGGGTTGGACATTTTGGTTGAAAAAAGACTACTAACACTTGTGTATGAGGCAGACTTAGCTTTCGTAGCCTCCAATCCAGAAGACAGGTATGAATTCATGATTTTATACCTGCGCAGGTTGTACCACTTTACCGATAGTGACCCCCATAAGAGAGGCTCCAGATTGTTTGTCATTAATCCAGTAATTGTGATCTCCAACCCTGTTACTCGAGTGAGGGACCCTCCCAAGGACATCCCACCAAACTCGCAGCTAACAGTTGTACTCCACCGTATGGTGGCAATATTACCCTCGCTTCACATATAGCACCGTATGGATAACCTCAGTCACATGGCTGGATTCCCATCTACCGCTGTCTCTATGGGCCTTCCGATATACCCAGATTTGGCGTCCTAGTTACTACTATCCACCATGTGAAGATAACAATACTTTCATAGGACAACCTTTTCTGACCGATTTCACACTACACTATGGTTGATACTAAAAATATGGCTCAATGCCTGAGTATTAGTTGATTAGCCTTATATCATAGCCTACGTAGAGGACCCCGCTGGCCTATGACCTTCTCATTGGCGTCCTCTACCCACCATAATACTTTTATGCCACAACCAGATATTAAGTTCTCAATACGAACAACATCAACTTCACAATTCAGATCAATGATCACTTTCTCAATTTAATTAATCAACTCATAAGCCAACTGATTTCCAATTTAAGATTTGCAATTAACATATAGAGCTTTTGATGCATGGATGATACAAATAAATATATTGAAATCAATTTTAAAGATATTTAATGGAAATTGATCAAAGAAAAGCTTGCCTGGAATAGTATTTGTAGGTACGACCTTGCTCGAAAATAGGGGTGGATGGTCAGACTGACTCTGATATGGACCTGAAAATTAAAAAGTATTAAATCTACAAAATTTATCCATAGCAACCTTACGGTGCCCGAAATCTGCGGGTAGCACCTTTTTAACTACACCTACTAACTTGACTCATATTTTATTATTTTAGCAGCAATAAATACAACAATTTAATTACTACCAATTTTACCACTTTACACATTTATTAACTATTAAATCTCAACTTTTAGGAATTAAGTAATTTTTTTCCTACTATCAAAATACGACGATTTAACCTACGCGGATCGCACGGAAAACAAATTTCCTATTTTTTTCTTTTTCTCCTCTTTTCTTTTCTTCTCTTCTTTTTCTTCTCTCCTTTCTTCTTTTCTTCTCTTCCCCTTCTCTTTTTCCCCTCTGGTCGAAGCGTCTAGCTCGGCTCTTCTCTTCTCTCAGTTTTTCCTCCTCTCGGTCGCTCTCTCTCCTCTGCCAGTCCCCTGGGACCGAATTCCCATTGGTCCCCCTCTCCACGCCAGCCACCGGCCGCCGCTACCTCTGGCGCCGACGAGGCCGAGCACCGTTGCCTCTACTGTCGGTACCCCCCTCTACTCTCTCCCCCCCTCTCCTGTAGAGCTCGACTCGCTGGTTCTCTTCCTCTACTGCTCTGGCCACTGCCTCTCCTCTTCGTCCATTCCCCTTCTCTCTACTGGCTCAATTTTCCCCTCCTTCCCCCTACTGTCGAGATAAGAATAGATATTACTCGATCTATTCTCCTGAGATTTCCTATATGATTTTTTTTGCATATTTTACTATTTTCTTATACTTTTGATTTGCAAGAAAGGTCAATGATGAGTATGGGGTGAGAAATCCTAGGTTTGGGGGGGGCGAGGTGTCGAGACCGACTAGGCTTGCACTATGGTGAGAGTATGGGAATGGTCGGCACGCTCCTCGCGAGCCCCTAGTGAAACTCCCCTTCTGAGACCAAGAACCCAACCCGATCCATTCATTTTAGCAGTCTATAAGCAGTACTGCTACTACTGCTAGGGATGCTATACAATGGTTGTGCACCTAATAGTTGCATCTGGGGGTTTAGCTGATGGAGAGGAAGAAGATGAGGTTGCCGGTTCAGTTCTGGTATCCTCCTCTAAGTCTTCTTGATCCTTGCTTGTGGGTTCTTCCTCCTGTCTTCTAGCTCCTTATTTGGCTAGCTCTTGGGGCTCCTTCGATTTGCTCTTGCTTTCTTTGGCTGTTTTGCCTTTGGTTTTGGAGTGGTGGAAATGGGAGAGAATGGTTGTGTTTGTTGTCTCTTGGCTAGAAAGAAAGAGTGTGTGCTTGTGCTTGCTACCTTTGGTTGGTATAAAAAAGGGAGGGATAGTTGTCTTGATGGCTCGGCTGGACAGGGGCATGGCCTCCTGCTTGCTCGATAGTTGTGCTGCTCAAAGGGGGGGTTGCACCTCCTGTGTTTGGCTGACTGGTTGGCTGGTCTTGGTTGCTTTGCTCTGGCTGGATTGAATGGTCAAAGTTACCAAGTTACCTCCTTGTTCCTTTTACCAAGTTACTAAATAGGCATTGCACTACTATTTGGCTAAACAAATGTTATGGACACCCGCAGTCCAAACAGGTAAGTTGAGATTGCTGAATGATAAATCCGATTCTAGCGAGAGGTGCTGACCCGGCCCCAACGGGTCTGGTATCTCGATGGTCAATACGTCGCCTGCGGGTCTGACAGCAATCTCTGTCTAATTTTTATTTTGCTCTAATCCCACTTTAGATTTTTAGAAAAAGCAAAATATGCTAATTAATACTCTAATTAGTGACTAATATTATTATTTATCTAACTAATATCCTAGTGCATTTCATTCCCATATTTTTTTTTCAGGCTTATGTTCGATTAAAATGCTTAGCAACCTTGTGTACTTGACGACCAGGTATTGATTAGAACGTTGCACTTTGCAAGGTAATAAATATGTGTTTGTTTTTCTTTATGATGTTATGAACCACAAATCTATTGGGGTACTAGTTCATCCTTCAGTTTTTTAACTAATATATTAGTACTAATAAGAAGGAAGTCTTTGATTTCTCTACTTAGTACACGATAAACATGCCACAAGTGAAGCCAGGCACTGACCACCAGGAGGGCTCGCCTTGCTTTGTGATGGCATGTTGCTCGCCTAGCAGTGTGAGGTGTCGCCCTAGGCGACTATGTGTTGACTATCGTCGCTTAGGCGATCGCCTAGGGCTTTCCAGTGGTAGTGGGGGTGACGGCTCTAGGGGCAACTACTATGATAGATTATAACATCACAGACGGTTCGGAACCGTCATCACAGATATTTTTCTAAACTGTCTGTAACCATGTGTCAGGGGCAGGGGCAGGGGCAGTGGCATTTTGTTAGGTCACCTAGGCGGGCGTCTAGATGCCTAGACGTTCAGACGCCTTGGAGGTGACTCGCCTCGTTGGGGCGCCGTGAAAACCATGCGTACTTCGTTACGCCAAGTGAAGCAATGGTTTAGAGTCCATGTGCCACCACCATCATCAATAATTTATTATTAGTAGGCATGGGGCGAAAGTAGCACAGTTGCTTTTGTGTCGCAGTTTTTTGCACGTGTTATAATATGTTTTCGCCAACATTCGTAGTTACTTAAGAAAAAGAACTTCCTTACATAGGGTAGATTTTCCTTACAGAGGATAATTTAGTAGTTATTAGTGGCCATGTAATGCTGCCAGCAACGCGGGGTCATAGGTTTGCAAAATTATTACGCTCGCAAGTTTGCAAATATGATTATGAACTGGAAGCATATTGCTATCATTTGCTTGCTGAAATAACTACGGTTTTCTAGCAGAATGGGAGAATATATATCACACAGTCAAAAAATGAGCATATGTTTCAAATTAAGATCCCAAATTCGGATTGCAAGAGGTTAATGTTTGCAGTTTTTAGGCAGTTTATACATGCAATCAGCTATATGCCAAACTGCAGCTCCGTTTGATGTACACATTTGCCATTGTTGCACGTGGATAAACCTTGCCCTTTCTAAGGCGTGTTATGAAGTTTTTATCATTAATTGCTTTCTTTGGAAATAATAGATGGGGGGTATGATGATGTTCTTTGGTGAAGCTGATGGCTCAATTCAGTCGTGTACGTACGCAGTCTTGTTCTTCTAGAAGTGTAGTTTGAATTGCATATAAGTTTTGCTTTTGGCACTGCCACACTTTCTATCCTGCTTAACTACTTAATTATGTGCATCTTTACGCAATGTTTTGTTGGTCGGTGACCATTAATATGACTAAATATTCACAGTTGTATGATCGGGCACTGGGGGTATCTATTTGTCAGGCTACGTAATGATTGAATTAATAATCCGGTGATCTTAATTACTGATGTTTTATACCTTTTTCCACACAACCCACGCTATATGTTGTGAAATATTTTCTCCATTGTATGTTGGCATAATTGATTATTTGCCACAAAGTTTATGGTAATTAATTATTTACCATACCATTATCTCACTAATATTTGGACCCTGAGCCACATGTTAGTGAAACAAAGGCTCAATTACTTATCAATTTTATAGCAAATAATCAACAGAAAAACTAAAAAACGGTATACCGTTGCAACGGTATACCTCTGAAACTCATGAAACTTATGATTTTTTGCACTGAAACTCATGAAACTTAGCACTAAAAACTGATAAAACATGAAACTGATGAAACTAAACACTGAAACTCATGAAACTAGCACTGAAACTGATAAGTTTCATAAATTTCATGGCTATACCGTTGCAACGGTATACCGTTCTCTAGTCACTCTCAATAATCAAATACCCCTAATATGTTATGGTAGTAGGGCGGGCTCGCCCGCCAAATGGTCTAGTTGGCATGTACAAGTGCTATAATTTGAGCCATTTTAGGTAGATCCGTTGGATGACAATGTCGACATAGCAGAGTGACTTAATGCAGTAGTATGTTTTACAGCCTTAATTAAGATGACGTCACCAGATTGATGCGAATGAGATTGAAGCAAAGGCCAAAGTTAATGTTAGGGGGTAGGGACCACCACACCTATCCTGCTGGACATATTTAATGCATGCTTTTGCAACATGCATGCATAGGAGGTCCTTAACCAGCTACTGTGGCACCACAAGGTATCAAGGCAACACTGGTATATATGACTTTTCCAAAATTTAGGAGCAGCAGTGTCACTTCCCTAGCTAAATTATGAGGAGAACACGTTACATATCTAATAATTTGTTCCGCAGGACATATTAGGAGCATTATTTGTCATGTTTCGGTTTGTGGTTTTTTATGTGTGGAACCTATTTATTTATTATTATGTTTTGATAGATGGAGACCCAAAGTGGTGAGCACTTTTCTGCTACAAGGACGTGATGAAAAAGGCAAACTGATTTGTTTATTTTGGGCATCCATTCTCCCAATTTAGTAGGGGCTTCACTATACAGGCATCGCTTTTGTTTCTGGCCCTCATTCGACTTCACTAAGGTAGTAAGGTCTTAATCAGATGCCAATTATGGGAGTGTATAGGTATCATCCGGATGTTTTTGTCCCAAAAAACATCCGAACTTTGGACCGTACGATCCAAACACATATCCGTAGGATCAACCCACCTCGAATTCAGAGGGGCGTGTATCGAACTGAAAGCAAATCCAATGGCTAGGAATTTAGGTGATGATTGCTAACGAAAACATCCGGATGAAACTAATTATCAAAACCCTTCATGATTTTGTGTACTACTGAATGTAGCGCCATTGTTGTTTTCATCAGCATCCTAGACCTCAGACTAGTGTATGATGCATCGATGGCATCTTCTAATATCCTCTTGTCGTTAGTATTGTTTTTGTTTTTTTTTGCCTGACATGATCGTACTTTATGACTGGCCAACTAACTGGCTGGGCCCTTCAGCATTGACTGCCTGCTTTACCAACCTACAGAACCAACCGTGGAGCTGATTCGCGCTTCATTGCTCCTATAAGCGTGTTGTGAAATTAGTAAAGGGAAAGAATATATGGGACCATGATCTTCGTCATCAATTTCAGTCCTTATTTTCGTTTGATATTTCATATACGATGTTATCTTTTAAGTTTTCATGGTCGCTCGTGCTGGATTGGCATCAGAGTTGAAAGACACCATAGCTTGACATGCATGGTCTCATTTTGTCTTCACTGTCTACTGGCTAGTGTAGCTACTGCATTGTAGATGAACACCCATAAGACGTCAGATGCACTGTCTCAGTTTGGTGTTGATGGCCATATATTTGTTTATTGCATAATCGTTTTGATTAATTATTAGTTAAGCCCCTTAAGTAGGTATCAATATCAACGATTCTTATCCTGACGGCAACGGTTCCGCTGGTCATTATGGTCTGTACTGGTCGTAAGGCTAACTTGGCTACTTATTATTAATTATCTCCGCATTGCAATTAATTGCATCTTGGATGAAAAATACGTACGTGTCTTGTATATACCTTTCAGAAAAATATGTATGTGTCTTGTACATATCTTTCAGTTATTTGTTTTACTCTTAACATATGTTGATGGTCCATATGATCGGTGTTTCCATACAACAATGTTTGAGAGCATTTGATGGCCGGTTCCTGGTGAATGGTGATGACCACTGTCATGCATTAATACATCAAAGTGAGACTGAAAAAGGGAACATCCAGGAATATGGCTTTTATGCCTGCACAGTAGTCACGGGCCGGCCGGGATGTCAATTTGTTTCCAGTAAATTATGTTTTGCATCTCGTTCGATCGTCTCACCAAATGATTTTCAAGTATGGATTTCGTTTACTCTTCATTTTTCATTGACGCACTTTCGGTTAACCTTGTGCTTTAAGTTGACTAATGAAGTTGAGAGTATCCATGTTGCCTGCTTGTTTGACTTTCATTTGTGCCAGCTTCCAGCTGTAAATGTACACGGCGCAAAAAAAGAAGGTTTATATTCATATGACAAATCATACATATCATTCGTTTTCAATCTCGGGGTACTGCTAATCTACAACTAGACAAGAGCAGGGGTGGATCCAGGCCCCAGGCAGAGTAGGCTGTAGCCCGGGGCCTGGTACCGAAAGCCTACTAAAATTCTACGAAAAACTATTAAAAAATAATTGAAAACAGATATTTAATCTAAGATCAGCTGGCTCAGCCCGGGGCTTGGATCTGGACTAGCTCCGCCCCTTGACAAGAGTGAACAGTACTCAGAGATGATTGTGTTGTTTGTCCTTCATTTTTACCATGATGTGTCTGTACATGGCATACATGTGCAAAAAAAATGTTTCTATATTCTGATGACAAATCATACATATTGATACATATAGTTGCTTTTCAATCTTGGGGTACTACTAGTACTAGGCAAGAATGAACGGTGCTTAGAGATGATTGTGTTATCGAAAACAACGTCTCATTCACAAATATCACCTTCACCATATTCCTGATATCCTTATGATGGAAATCCAACAGTAGTCTGAAAGCAAAAGGCAAAGGCACAAGAGTACACAATTACAAGGTGTTTCTTTCCATTTATTAGAAAGTGATACCACTGATATATGTGTGTGTATATAGCCTGATGATATTGATACATAGCAAAGCTTTCACCAGGGCGACACTATCATGATGGGGACGACGTATACATTATACATAGTTACATACATGTAAGCCTTTAATAAATACACAGAGCTTCACACAGTAGTGATTAATCTTATGATTGTTTCCTAAGATGCATGTACGTAGACGTACGTAGTAATAGAGAGATACCTATCATATGGAGCAATCTTAACTGCTTGTGCACCAACCACCCTACCAGATCCTTGATCTGGGATGGTGATTTGATCACACAGCTTTTTAACCATGCATTCTCTGAATTTTTTTCTTTCTTTCGTCAGATGACGAGGCTTCCACCCTGCAGCAACCCATGTGACGGCGAAGCCGGGCTGCTCCTGCTCAGCAGCTCCTCGATCATCTGCAGCGCGATCCTCTCCTCGTCGTCCATTGCCGCGGGTGGCGAGTCCGTCGTGGACGTGGACGTTGTCGTCGTCGTCGCCGTGCTGTTGCTGGGCGTCGGATCGTCGCTGGGCGACGCCGCCGCCGCCGCCGACGCCGACGCCTCCTTGTTGAGCTCGACGGTCATGACCCAGCTGGAGTCGGGGCGGGCGCCCGCGCGCTTCTGCCAGACGCCAATGTGGGACTTCTCGGGGTCGAGGCGGAGGCAGGTGAGGGACGGGGACGGCGTCTTGCAGCACTTGCGGAGCTTGGCGCTGAGGATCTGCGACAGGTTGCTGCTGGCCGCGGAGGAGGAGCCCCCGCCGCCGCCACGGGCGTCCCGCGCCGCCGCGGGGGCGAGCTCCCCGTTGGCGCTCCTCGGGACGGGGAAGTTGGTCTTGGCGTTGCGCCCGCTCATCAGGATGGCGGCCTCGTCGTACGCCCGCGCCGCCTCCTCGGCCGTCTCGAAGGTGCCCAGCCACACCCTCCTCTTACTGCAGCAACGTCGCAAACCATTCATATGCTCGTACGTGCATGCATGCCATTACTCTGAACACTTGAGCAACTTAACACACCATGAAAAAGAAAACCATTAAGCAACAACAAACTAGCTAGCAAAATGTACTCCATGTCTTACAGGAGAGGGTGCCTGATCTCGGAGACCCAGGAGCCCCAGTGGCGCTGCCTGACGCCGCGAAACTTCTTCTTCGACTGTACCATGTTTTCCTCTCCAGGGTTGATTCTATGGCAGGGAAGGACACAGCAGAGGGGGAGGGAATGAGCAGGCTGTGTTTGTGTGAGCCTGCAGCCTCTGCCTCCACAGGAATGGGGGGGGGGGGGGGGGGGTGGAGGAGTAAAGCCCTGGTTCCAGTGAATATATATGGCTACATGTAGCGACCCTGCAGTGACAGAGAGATGAGATTGAGGTGGCCAGGTAACTTAAATGGAGTACTTCTGGCTTGCGTTCCACGTATCTGTCAATGGCCCGTGGCTGGGCCGGCTTGCATGCTAGGTAGATTGCTAGTTGTACTCTACTAGGACTTAAGGTACAGTACAGCCATTGTAAGTTTCTGGTCAAATTTCCTGTGGCCATCGTCGACTACATACTGAATTAGTACTGCTAACTTGAAATGTAATCCATGCATGCATGCAGTGCAGCGCAGGGAGGTTGGGGCTGTGGCCTGTGGGCTCAGCGGCAGTAATGGCAGGCGTGTAGCAAGGGATAAGGCTGAACCGGAGGAGGAAGAGAGAAAGGTAAGCTTAGACTTCGAGATGAAGATGATGAAGAAGAAGACTCTTTGGTGAGATGAGAGAGAGAGAGAGAGAGAGAGAGAGAGAGAGACCCTCTCGTGGGCTGCTGGAGTGGGCTGTCGGTGAACTGTGGCGAGTGGCATAACCACCCGGGCTACCAGTACGCCGGTAATAAACTCCCCCACCTACGCCCTTGGCGACCTCATTTATGGCGCGGGAGCCCTAAGCGGATCGAGTCCTTTGGGTGAGCTGAGCTGATCCATGGATCCATCCATCCATCACTTATTGCTAACTAGCTGGTTGTCACTAGTCGTCACTCGCTGACTGCATGCATGGCGAATGCATACGCTGAACTAGTAACTGAATCTAACTTACTGCAGCCATTTTGGCTGTGCATTGCTGCAGACGTGAAGACCGAAGAGCGTGGGCATTGCACTGGTACTGCGGCGGTGCTACTCCAGAAGGATCAGAACTGAACGTGATGGGTATGGTAAGTCAAGCAGTTTAGCACCGCCACCATGCTACTATGGCATGCATGCACTTCAGGTTTACCACTCACTAAAAGCCATGTCCGTGGGGCGCTTGCCACTGCTGAGCAGTTGGCCAGCAATAACTGCAGCCTTGTGATCCATCCACACACAACCCACCAGACACTCGATATATGAGTCAATCGAGCATCCAATCATCCATCCATCCATCCATCCATCCATCCATGGCGCATCGGCAGCAGAAGCTCCGTAGAAAGGTTAAACGGAGTTAATGTGGCGTTCGTTCGTTTCCCTTGTCCAGCCGAATTGAATGGGCGCCCGGTACTCTTACAGTTCGATCGGCTCCACTCAGATACGTGTGTCAGTGAGTTCTTGCAGGGATGAAAGCCTCAGCTGCTGCTGATCAGAGACCACTCTACGTACCCGGACTAGTCCGAGATCTAGGATAGAAAACAAACAAAGAATCTCGTAAAAAAGAATCACCAGAAACATAAATCAACTTAAGAACAGTGGATTCAGTCGGAGATTTGGCCATGGCCGGCTCCCCCTGGATCACTCGATCTGTCGTCCTACGTACCCACGCGTGCTCCTTTCTTTTTTCCCCCATGAAAAGTACAGGCAGGTTAAGGTGGTTGCCCAGGACCGTCGGGACCTGTCGTGTAAGAAGAGTTAAAAAACGGTGAGCAGTTACACACACTTAGCGGTACAATGCCAGTACTCCATCCTCAATTATCAGTCTTTCAGAGTAGTAGGAACGGCACGCACACGACGCTTGGCAATCTGCTTCATGTGATGATTTTTTTTAAGGGTTTTGATAATTTTTATCCAGATGTTTTCTTTAGCAACCATTATCCAAATTCAAGGTGGGTTGCTATGTTTTGATCGTACGGTCCAAAATTTAGATGTTTTTGGAGACAAAAACATCGAGATAATGCCTATATGGACATGCTTAATTACGTTGCTACTAATACCATTGGTGATCTCTCATTTTCTGCGAGTTCACATTTCGTACGTAAACGGTGGGGTCGAGACCGAGCTGGCGGCGATCGTTACGGGAAACGGGAGACGATCAGATCTACGACATTTCGGTCAGAGAAAGTCGATCCCCAAAAGGTTAGGATACTGCACATCATTGTCTCAAAAGAAGAAGCTGCATGCAATGGCTGGCAACTTCCCAAGCTTACATCTATTTTAGTTAATCATGGCTTATCCTGTTCCCAAAGTTAGAAGGCGATCGATCGATCGATCGATCGGCCCGTGCAGAGCACTCAACTTCAAGTGCGGCTTCGGTGAAGGGAGGAGTACATGATGGGGAAGGAAGAGTAGTTTTGCCATACTGGTACTCGCCCTGAGCGCCCACTGCCACCGAGCCCTTTCCATGGTTGTTCTTTACTTAACCTTATACTAAATTTAATATGGACCATTCGTTCTTTTCTTTCCAATGGATCATATTAGCTAGTATTTATTCATACTTCCTCCGATAGTAGAGTACTAGAGATACTCTCAACAAATCAATGGCTATATCTGATTTATATTGTCCACCATATACTTCTAGTATAGCTCTTTTACGGTACACTAAATTCAATATGAGCCATTCATTATTTTCTATCCAATGGATCAGATTAGCTATTACTTATTTATACTTCATCTGTAGTATAATAGTAGAAATATCTTTAACAAATCAATGGTAAGATTTAATTTCTACTACATATTATATACTACCAGTATAATATACTATAAAATTTCTCTTCTAGTATAATGCACTGTAAAATTACTCATTATTAAAGTAGAGAGAAAAGAGAGAGATCCACACCGTAGATTGTAATGAGTTTAGATCATAAACATTACAGATTAAACATGTAGATATGAGAGCTGTTACAGTTGTATAATAAACAAAACTGTATTCACATCATAGGTGTTATAGCTATACAACAAATACAATTCCGTGTTTACACGTATTTGCAATTACACTGCAAATTCGATCGGCTATTTTCTCTTAAAGCATACTACGATCCAAGAGGGGCAGGTTTGCAGACTACCAGCTAGCAGTGGTTTTACTGACCTTTAAGCAGCCGGTATTAACTTCAATGGGGCCTTTCTCGTGCATTGGTCTGTAGCACCAAACGCCACTCGCTCGCTGCCACCAGTAGTAGTACCACACCACCTTAACACACGGAAAAAAAATCAACGGGATCGACCGATGGATCGATCTTGGGCTGGATTGTCTGCACCTGTTTGGCCTGTTCACGGGTTCGCGGTCTCGATGCGTTGTCGACCCCACAACTTGATCCAATCTCGATCGGTTATCGAACATTGCTCCTGTGAAGATGTGAATTTGGTGCAAATTAAGTCCATTTTCACCTAACTTGGAAGTCTCTAAAAACTCTCGAGCTCCATTTGCACTGCTTCCCATCTTTACCAGATACATCGCGGTATATATAGCTAGGCTCGAGATCGGATCGGGACCTCTGGCCGAAGCTGTTATTTCTATGCATATGTGTTTGCAGAGATCGGAGCAATGCCGCAGAAGATCTGGACTCGCTCATCACCGGCCAAGCAGAAGCAGCCATCATCGATCGATGACCGATGGAAACTTGAGGTGAGCGAAGTGATCTCCGAGACGGCGATCTCCGCATGCACGACGGTTCCTCCTGCAGGGGCAGGAGGACCGGTCGGAGATCCAATCGACGACGTGACGCCGGTCGATCGCATGCAAGGATCGGCGAGCGAGAATGGGATCGATCGACGCACGCAGACGCCGGCCAACGATCTCCCGGGCGCGCACGTAGCCAATTTCTTGGTGAGTGGTCGGCGTCAGTGGCTTGTTCACTGTCGGCAAGGACGGTGTAATTGCTTTGCACAGGTGTGTTGCATTCGTTCGAGGTTTCGCGCGCGAAGGAATGCGACCGTCGGCCGGAGCTACCCGCGCGCCGCGCTAGAGGCCGTTCGCCAGGCTCAATCACACGACTAGCTAGACCGACCTGGACAAATGCACAAGAATTTTTCGGTGACGGGTTCTTTTTCGATAATAGAGAGAACAAGCTGTATCCCACCAGCCTCGTTGCCAGGGTTAACAATATCGGTTTCGAAAAAATCGTTCGCAAATCGAAATTTAAAAATCGAAAATATCGAATCGAAAATCGTTAGAAACCGAATGGTACATTGAGAAATAAAAAAATTTGGAAAAAATATCAAAAATCAACCGACCAATCGATTTTTTTTTGAATGATTTTTGCTCGATTTACCGATTATAGACCGGTTTACATCGCATAATTATTTTTAAAATTTGTTTGAATTTTTTAAAATTAGACAAGTTTACCCATCAGTTTCTGATGCCGAGCCGACTCGATACGACCGATAATCACAATACTTGAGCGATTATCAGTGATATTGTGGGAGTGTATAGGCATCAACCGGATGTTTTTATTCTAAAAATCATCCAAACTTTGGACCGTACGATCAAAACACACATCCGTAAGATCAACCCACCTCTAATTCAGGGGGGTGTGCATCGATCTGAAAACAAATCCAATGGTCCAGAATTTGGATGATGGTTACTAAGAAAACATCCGGATGAAACTTATCAACTATCAGCGTGTTCCCAAAAAAAAGCCCTCACGATTACTGTAATTGTGTACAGATCTCTATTGACGAGAACCGTTGACTGTGCGGTTCACGGGTTACCATTACCCGTGCCTGATGTGTGCAGTGTAGAGCTTGTTCAGTGCGTGGCTACGCACGCCCAATTCAGCCAAGCGCCAAATGTGAGGCCAATTTCGGCATACATGCTCAAAGACCAGGAGTATTTGCACTACACGTACGCTCAAAGACCAGGAGTCCAAGAGCGTGTAATTACACGTGACCAACGGCATGGGGGAGCACACGGAAACGGAGCCATGGAAAAAAAGGCACCACGCTGACAGAGTTGGCTGGGCACAATAATGAGGCTGTCGCCTGACGCGCGGTAAAGGTTGTTGTTGGTTTGATCATAGTTTATTAAATTAAATTTTACTAAAAATTGTTATATCAAAATTTGGTTATTAGATTGATTGTTAATGTTTTGATCAAAGATTGGCAAAAAAAAAAAAAAAAAAACCAGAATGCCAATAATGAAAAGAATCTTGCCAAAGTTTGACTGCAGACCAAATGCTTACAAAATTTGATCAACACCACCAAAATTTGGTAAAGCAAGCATCGGTAACAATTGAAAGAGTATATTTGGCCGTGTTGTTTATTTTGTTTTTCTACATTTGGTATTTTTTTGAACAAAATTATAAATATACTCTTCTTCGACCATAGAAGCACCAACAGGCGACACATATTACCTACCGTTCTCCTATATCTCAGCAGGTACCTACCGAGTTTGGATACCACGGTACTCCATGCTACCAATCTCGGGTACTATGGTAGCCCGTCTGTCACGATGGACCTATCATAGTATGAGAGCAAATGTCAATGAGAAATGGCGTGGCAAATCATCGGGTGCATGTCAAATTTGTGGTAAATAATTAATTATTCTAAGTATATATAAGTGATTCCACGTTTAAAAAATAGGTTAGATTTACGATTTTATTAGTAAGAGGATAGATGTGAAAAAAAAAAAACGTGGTAGGTTGTCGCCGTAGGTTTAGGCTCTCGGACTCCCAGAAAAACCAAATCGCTAGCTGCCTCTCCGTTTCAGTGCTCTGCTCCTCCTTCTCTGGGAAAAATTGCTCAAATAAACAACAGTTGAATTGAAATTTAAAAAATGACCTGCAGTGAAACGAAATGCGTTGAATAGCCGGAGTTTCCGCCATATGAACTGGCTTCCGCCAGATGAGATGGCGGAAATGGCGTTTCCGCCGGACGAGTCGGCTTCCGCCGTGCGAGCTGGCGGAAAGGAGTGGCTTCGGCCATGCTCTGCGGCGGAAGCCGCATGGGGTGGCGGTAAGGAGGGCTTCGGCCATGCGCCGTGGCGGAAGCCGCATGGGGTGGCGGGACCCACTTTGGCACATGCGCGGGAAAGCAGAGCGAGCCCGTGAGTCTCGGCGTCGGCGCAGGGAAAGCAAGCGCACTGAGTGCATGCACATGGGTGCACCGAAAGTAGTTTGTCCATTTGTTATTTGATTAATTAATGACTAGCCTAACTATCAATTAGTAAGAAATGACTCGCTTAACGTAATATAATCACACGAAAAAATAATCACCGCTTCGTCTATATAAGAAGTTGTGCTCCAGGCAACGCCCTTGCTCTCTCGTCATTCACATTCCGCTTTGTCAGGTACGCTGAGGTGCTCTCTCTCAGTTTATTGTATGTATCATCTATTTACATTTGCTAATTATTATATTATTTTATGTAAATAAACTGTTAGGTGCAACGATCTGGATCTCACAGCGCTGTTGTTCTTACTCCGCTCTCTGAGGTGCTCTCTTGTTATGATTTATATCATCTATTTACATTTGACATATACGAGAATTTACATGTAAAGTTAATCAGGATTTAGTAATATAGCGCGTTTTTGTGAATAAGTTTTTAAATGATTTAACGCCTATTAATGCATGCAGAGTACGGTTATTGTTTAGAACATGCATATTTGCTAATTAGGACATAATTTTAAGTAAATAAAATGGAAGGTGATTATGAGGTGTAGTGGAAGGCATTTTAGCATAGTTATTAATCCAAAGAGTAATACGTACCATCGTTATATTTGATGCATGTGAGCTAGGTTTTTATTGAGCTTCATAATCGCATGCATTACTTTCAGTGGTTGGTGCATACATAAATTAATATTTTAACGTAAATAAATTGCAAGGTGCTTAATTTGGTGTACGAGACAAGGACTTATTGTAGGAGCGTCTATCTGTTCGGTGTTGTGAAGGTAATTTAATCTCTGTGTTGTACACCCTGTTATTATTTAATGTAATTAAAAAATCATGTTAGTTTGATAATGATTATATAAATTTTTGTACATAAGTTGGATGGTGCGCATTGTAGTGGAAATCAAGAATTATTGTAGCAACGCTGAAATGTGTAGAAATAATTTTAATTGTTATATTTGATGCTATTAAATTTATTTGGTTCTTTACTGAAAATGGTTATTGTTTGATGTACCATAACCATAGCAATTAGTGATAAAATGGTAGGGTAGAGCGATAAGCATAGTTGTTTGTTTGATGATAAGAGAAGGTGGTTGAGTGATACGTAGTATTACATGCTATTATTTTACGTTTCGTGTTTATTGTAATGTAAAAAATTTGGCGTAATTAATTTATGCGGTGTTTACGAGGTGTAGTGTAAAAGGAAAAAAATAGGAGTGATGTCGACTGCTACACACAGTCCTGTATCTGATGTTTTCATATTCGTCTTTGTGTTGTAACATCCTCAAATTAATAAAAGCTTATAATCGAATATTAAAAATATGAAATCATTTGGTTGCTGTATTTTATGATTTTGCATGCATTTATTGAATTGTTGGACGATGAAAATGATTGTTGGAATAAATAAAAGCAAGGGAAAGAGAAAATAAGAAATGGTAAAACTGTAAAATAAAAATAATTACCTTAGTAAATTATTCCCTTGCTTTTATTTTCTAAGGTAATTATTTTAACTATAAGTAGGTCTTACCATTATACTCAGTCAGAAATTTTTTTAAAAATTAAAAAGTAGTTTAGCTATTTTTTTCACTTAATCATTGCAGTTTTCAAATTCTGCAAAAAGTAGTAAAAGAATTGTAAGAAAATAAATAATGTGATTCTTGTGCTACAATTTTTATGGTAAAACTATAATGTATATTCACACTTCCAGTAAAACTTTAAAAAATTAATATGTCCATCTAAACCCTAACAAAAATCAAAAACCGAAAAAATTGTATTGTGCAGCAGGTAATGTTAGAATTGTTATAAAATAACAGTAAATAAGTTTAGGCTAAAAATTTTATTCTGGAACTATCTGGTAGATTCACACTTGCAGTAAAAATTTGAAAAATT
Organism: Rhipidocladum racemiflorum; assembly: GCA_036346355.1. Classification (NCBI taxonomy): domain Eukaryota; kingdom Viridiplantae; phylum Streptophyta; class Magnoliopsida; order Poales; family Poaceae; genus Rhipidocladum; species Rhipidocladum racemiflorum. The sequence continues at coordinate 76,506,734 of CM070579.1, forward strand.
AATATGTCCATCTAGACCCTTGCAAAAATCAAAAACCGAAATAATTAAATTGTGCAACAGGTAATGTTAGAATTGTTATAAAAAAATCGTAAATAATTTAAGGCTAAAATTTTTATGGTGAAACTACCATGTAGATTCACACTTCCAGTAAAAATTTCAAAAATTAATATGTCCATACAGACCCTTAAAAAAATCAAAAACCGAAATAATTGAATCAGGCAAAGACGAAATGTTAGAGTTGTTATAGAATAACCGTAAATAATTGAAGGCTAAAATTTTTATGGTAAAACTATCATGTAGTTTCACACTTCCAGTAAAAATTGAAAAATTAATATGTCCATCTAGATTTGTCTTGTGCAGCGAGGTAATGTTAGAATAGTCCTAAAATAACCGTAAATAATTTTGGAAATAAACATGCATATTTGCTAATTAGGACATAATTTTATGTAAATGAAATGGAAGGTGATTATGAGCTGTAGTGATAATAAATTTAATGCCTATTAATGCAAGAATTGTTGTAGTAGGGGTGTTGATAAGAAATTATTTTTGCATAGTTATTAATCCAGTAGTAATACGTACCATCGTTATATTTGATGCGTGTGAGCTAGGTTTTTATTGAACTTCATAGTATTTCATGCATTACTTTCAGTGGTTGGTGCATACATAAATTAATATTTTAATGTAAATAAATTGCAAGGTGCTTTGGTGGGCGAGACAAGGACATATTGTAGGAGCGTCTATACGTTTCTGGTCTTTGTGAAGGTAATTTTGTGTTGTACACCCTGTTATTATTTCATGTAATTAAAAAATCATGTTTATTTGGTAATGATAATATAAATTTTTGTACATAAGTTGGATGGTGCGCATTGTAGTGGAAATCAAGAATTATTGTAGCAACGGTTTAATGTGTAGAAATAATTTTAATTATTATATTTGATGCTATTAAATTTAGTTGCTTGTTTACTGGAAGGTGGTTGAGTGGTACGTAGTATTACATGCTATTAGTTTACGTTTCGTGTCTATTGAAATGAAAAAAAAAATTGGACTTCATTAATTTGTACGGTGTTTACGAGGTGTAGTGTAAAAGGGAAATATTTGATTACGAGGGAGAGAACTGTTGTCGGGACCCCGAATTTGCAAATCCGGACCCTCTGTGTATTCAGCACTAGTCCAGGAACGCGCTAGTGCACACAGTCTTAACATCGGTAAATATCACAATCATACCAATCGATATTACCAAAGTACTTTATTTAAATAACCAAAGGGTTACTTGACCTCATGGCCAAGGTACAAATATATGCCTCGCAAGGCGAAACTTATTCAGAGAGAAATAGTAGCAGCGGAAAATCAAATAAACTTCGTGGCGCCATCCAGTATACCACAGGCAACTGACTGGGCTCGCTTCCCTAAGTAGACGGGTCCTCTTGGAGTTCCTCCTCCAAAGCTGGCGTAATCTCCTCTTCAACTGATATTGTGTTGAGGCAAGGGTGAGTACTTGGTACTCAGCAAGTCATGCGAGAATGCAAAGCTAATATACTATATGCATGGCTTGGTACAAAAGAATAGCTCAAGGTATATTTGCGAAATGACTTTTGACAAGTAATATAAGTAGATTCGAAAGCAGTAGAAATAAGTAAAGCGTAAATAACTTTTCAAGAAGTTTAATGAACTTTTTCCCCATCCTAAACCACATTTCCATCATCTTCATTGTTAAACCAAACCAACCTTTCAAATCCAAGTTATTTTCAGAAAGTCTAACCCTTGATTGTAATTCAGAGCATTGTCGATCACAGTGGACTCGGCTATTTAAATAGATTCCAAACTCTGCAGAGGTTATGCACTTTACCCACAAGATACAGTCAAACACCACAAAGGCGTAGTTCCTCGTAATAAAGCCTTTGGAAGCCTCAAACAACACAGGTGGTCCTCTCCTGCTCAGGTTTCTACACCATCCCTTCCCTTAGCCAAGGCGAAGTATGGGACCAACACACCGATTAGATGGGTATCGGCCACACCACGATACGCCTCCGCATAATCACACAAGCGGTGTAATCGACACCACTGAGGCTCCACAAGTGAGTCCTTAGCGACTTAGTCAACTAGGGCCGTCCCATTCGACCATGTGGTTGCAAGTATGACCCAGTTCAAAGGCTTGCAAGGTTAAGTCCTTAGAGTGACCAGGGCAAGACTACCCAAGAACCAAATCAACATCCCCAATGCCACATCGGCCCACTGATTACTCTTGCCACATGCCCTGGCCGAAATCGTTTATCAAACCCGATTGATTACCATGCACCACGTGCCATCAACATCACATGATACTTTTCCAAAACAGGTTCAATATATCATTAAGTCAATATTAACATTTGATTGTCCAAAATCATGTCATGAGCACGTAGCAGTCTAAGCGTGTACTACAACGGTCTAAAACCCATGTTGGCAATTTAATAATGTCCAACTAGTAATCCACAACTAGGGTGACAAAGGGTCATGGCACATACTTAAGTAATCAAGGTGTCATACAAAGAAATTGGTATTTATCTAACCCCATGTTTAAACCAAGTATTTTTCTAAATGAACTAGCATGCAATAGTTTAAATCAAAATAGATTTGAAATAGGATCAACATGGTCAAAGCACAACTTGCCTTCAAAAAGTACTTGCTCTTGGTCTTGAGTTGGATCTGAGTCAATACTTCTCCTTGAATCCTTAGGCACTTCAACGTCTACTCGTAAAGCGTGCAAATAGCAAATACACAAAAAAACAATAGGCAAAAACATCCCAAAACTCCAAATAAAATCCATAAACAGAGAGAACATAATTTTCGGATTTTTAGAAGCTGGAATAAATCAAATTTGGAGTTAAGACGCAAAAATTATGATTATTTAAAGTTTAAATAATCAATTAAATAATATTACAGAGAAAAACTTTAGTCCAAAAATTAAATAAAATTCATATTTAGGTAGATCTCAATTTTATACAAATTTAGAAATTTGAACCACTCAAATCGGAGTTGAAACGCAAAAGTTATAAGCGTTTGAAGTTTGAATCTAAATTTGAAATCATTATTCGAATTAATAAATCATTTTCTTTTTCGGAAATTAATTATTGCGTCATCACGGACACGTGGCAGCCTCTGATTGGTTGGTGGCGTCGGTAGGTCCATGGACTTGGTCCACGCTCGGCTCAGGTCCACCGTGGACTCGGTCCACGACTCTACGTGAGACTGACATGTGGGACCCACTCGGGTGACGTCATCGCTGACGTCAGCGGGGACTCAGCCCACGGTGCTGACATGTGGGACCCACTGTGACGTCATGGGTGACGTCACGGTGCAGTCGCTGACACGCGGGCCCCGCGTGTCAGTGACCACGCGACGCTGCCAGCGTCTGGCCGGCCGCGTCGGTCCAACTTCCCGACACGTGGCGCAATCACGGCCGTTGGTTTGAAAATCAACGGCGCGGATTAAATCTAGCGTAGTGCTTTGGAAAAACAACTCGCCGATCCAGGCCGTTCGATCTTGATCGGACGGTCAAGATCCAATCTAACACAGTGCGATTCTAGCTACGTGGCACAATCTAAGCCGTTGGATCTAGATCCGGCGGTTGAAAATAGATCGAGAGGTTGCACGTGAGATCTCACCGCGGTGTGGCGTGGCGCGATCCGAGCCCTTGATTACGATCGGACGGCTAAGCGTAGCTTCGCGGACGGCGATGGCGGCAGCGGCGAGCAGAGGCCACCGGAGATGAAGACGGCAGCGAGTCCAACGGCGCCGGGGCTTCTCGGCGAAGTGAAGGGTCTCTTGGTGCGTCTCGTCGCGGTGGTTCCAGATCTGGGCTCCTTCGGCGGAAGACGGCGGACGCGGCGAAGCGAGCAAAGACCGCGGCGGTCACTTCCTCCAACTCTGGCGAGCTCGCCGACGGCTCTGGGCGGCTCGAGCGAGATGGCTCGAGAAACGCAGTGCGCAAGGATGAGGGCAACCTCGGGGGCGTCTCACGCTTTAAATAGCCTCGGCGTTCGCGCGGGACACGGAAACCTAGTTTCCACGGCGGGCGTGGCGGCGGAGTCCGGCTTCGGTCTCGGCGAAAACGGCAGCGCCTGGCCGTCCACGTGGCACGATCAGCGGCCACGATCGCGACGGCGCGATCGGATCCGGGCGGATACGGCTCGAACCGTGCAGGCGGATCTCGGCCGTTGGATCTTGATCCAACGGTTGGGATTGATTAGGTTTAGGAGTGGTTCGGTCGAGTCAAGCGGCTCGGTCGGACTCGAACTCGAAGTCGACTCGGGCTCGGTCGGATGAACAAGAACCGACTTCGGTTTGGATTTCCAGCGATTTAATATTTAAAATAATTCCCAGTAATTCATTTAATTCATTAAAAATAGCAAATGACTCAGAAAAATTCCAGAAAAATTCTGGAAAATACTTTGGATCATTTTGGACTTAAATAAAATATTTCCAACAAAATTTTATTTGCAAAATTAAATTCTTTAATTATTTCAAAATGGGATAAATTCAAATAAATTTCAAATAAATCCAAATAAATTCCAGAAAATTCCAAAAATTCACCAAAGTGCCAAATCACACATGAATTTAGGAAAAGTAAAATTTTGGGGTGTTACAACTGTAGACCTCAAAATTTTTACTGTAAGTAGGTCTTACCATTATCCTCAGTTAGTAAAATTTGTAAAGATTAATAAGTAGTTTAGCTTTTTTTTCACTTAATCATTGCAGTTTTAAAATTCTGCAAAAGGTAGTAAAAGAATTGTAAGAAAATAAATACTATGATTCTTGTCCTGAAATTTTTATGGTACCACTATCATGTAGACTCACACTTCCAGTAAAAATTCCAAAATTTAATATGTCCATCTAAAACCTTACGCAAATAAAAAACCGAATAAATTTTACTGTGAAATAATGTTAGAATTGTTATAAAATAACCGTAAACAATTTTGACCTAAAATTTGTCTTGTGGAGGGAAACTTATCCATTAGCTTAGTATAAAAGTTTGTAAAATTCTGGAGTTGAAATGACCCACGAACCTGGAGTGGGAAAAATGGTTTGTGTGATGAACATTAGTACATCAGTAAATGATCAAGTTTAATAATTGTATTTTTATGTGAAATAATGGCTTACATAATAATACACTTTTGTTATGCATGCTACCATGTATTACTAAATGACGCAATTTAATGACGCATGGACAGATTTCGATGGCTACAACACTGCATATTTACTACGGAGATGCTCCCACAGTAGTGCGCGGACCTTTTGTTAGCATGCAGAGCTGTATACACACGCATGCCACAATAGATCTTCCTATTGGACCTAAAGACCTGATAGGGATAGTAGCTCAAAAAATAGGTATTGACCGGAGAAGATATAAGCTGCGCCTACAAGCGGTTCGGCCCCGTTTGGTGCCGAACAGCGCACAAGTAGTGTGCAACCTATGGGAGCTTGAAGCGAAGTTCTGGGACCTTTACGTTGCAAAGGCCGTGGATGAATCTTTTTCAGATTGGTGTGTACGCTGAGATGGTACCACGTCAATCGGGCGAGGAGGAAGGCACCGGGCAACCTCGTCGGTGCTGTAGAGGCGACATTGGTATTGCCAGGTAACACGTTAGAGGTGGGAGGGTCATCTGGGGTCATACTACAGTAGAGGAGAGTGTGGGGAGAGCACGGGGTTAATGTGGTCGAAGAGGAGGTCGATGTGGAGGTCATGGATGATGAAGGCCTTGACGCCACGGGTGAAGGCATAGAGGATGGTGAGGATGATGTGGGTCTGGCTGTCGGCGTATTTCCGCCAATTGGATGCGGATCGGTGCGTAATTGCTGATTACTCACATATTTCCACTGTCCCCCAGGCCGGCGACATACGGCTAGAACAGGTCTTCCCACTAAAAGGGAGCTGGTGCACTTCATTAGCGACTACGCCATCATGACCGGCGTCGGCACTATGTAAAAAGTCAGGGCGGATGTCTATGTGGTTAAATGCGCTAAGATCGGACAATGCCCGTCTGCAGGTATGCAAGACCGACCAAAGAATGAGAGCCGATTTATCATTTCACGCTACACTCGGCACACCTGCGCCGAGGTGGTGATGACCATTAACAATTCCATGGATGCCAAATTCATAGCCCAGAAATCCTTGGAGTCGCCGGTGACATCAAACTAGCACCAAAGTCCATAATTGCCCGGATGCGAGCAAATACAGGATGGTAATCCCGTACCATCTGGCGTGGCGAGCAAAATAGAAGGCCCTAACGATGTTATTCGGGTCATTCAAAGAGTCCTACAAGCTGGGCTCCTCGCCTTCTGCGAGATAGCCTGCAGACCAACCCAGGCCTGAGAATGGGGCATTGACCAACGACTTTGTCTTTGCTAGAGAATGGATCATTCTTTGAAGGTCACCAATTCCTTACGAGGCTTTCTTTGGGTATTTGCCTGATGCATCGAAGCATTTAGGCATTGCCGCCTGTGGTATGTGTGGATGGCACGTTCCTAATCGGGAAGTACCAGGGGACTCTTCTCACCGCCCTAGTTCTTGCGGAAACAATCAAATAGTCGATTGCCTTTGCGATTGTAGAGAGCGAGAACAACGATAGTTGGCTTTGGTTCATGCGGTTCGTGAAGACCAAGGTGGTCGAGGAATAGGCTCGGGTGTGTCGCTGCCTCTCGACCGCAATCTTTGGTCATGCATGCTCGAGGTTATGAAGGGGAGGGACCCTTCGTGTGCCTGGCCTGATGTGGAATGCGGTGGTGCATGCGACACCTAGGTGCAAACTTGTACACCGCATACAAGAATCGCGACATGGTGAAGCGGTTCAAGATTATGTGCATGCGAGAACCAAGTGCGTAAGTTCAAGCAATATTTGCAGTTGAGCGAACGCACGAGGAAGTTGGTGGCAGATCAGGAGCAACAAACCTCCCAGTTGTTGGTGGTCAAGGAGTTTCAGACGGTGTAATACTACGTTCACAAGATGGATCGCCGGCAAACCGGCGGAGAGATGGGCACTGGCACACGACACGCACGGCGCACGGTAAGAAGTAATATTCTATTATATACCCGAATATGTCCCGTTCTCTAATTGAAGTGTGACTGCATTTTCAGTTACATGGTGATGACCACGAACATCGCTGAGTCGTACAACAACGTTCTGAGAGGGGTCCGTGGGCCGATATGCTCAATAATTGAGCTCACTTTTTATCGGACCATGGAGTACTTCCGAGACCGTGGCCGTGCAGCAGAACAATCGGAGTCCACATTTGCACCGCGTGTCGAAGCTCTTCTAGAGAAGCGCCGCTTGAAGGCACAATTTCACTTGGCGCAGTTGTTCGATCCCGTGCGGAACGAATTCAAGATTTCATGTAGAAGGAAATATGCCTCGGGCTATATCGCGGGCGACACCGTCCAAACGTGTTGGATTGGAGCGGACAAGGCTCATTGCACTTGTAACAAGCCCCGTCTGGAGCATATTCCGTGCTCCCACGTGCTTGCCGCCTGTCGTCAGCTTGGTGGCAACACGGGAGCCCAGTTTGTGTCCCCGTACTACAGAATGCAAGCTGTACGAAACACGTGGCAGCCAAAAATGAGAAACTTTGGCGATCCGTAATTACAGGGACATGGTGGCCCCCTGTACGTGGCATCCGTTCCCTTCGACGAAGCGGGATCAACCAGGAAGGCCATCGTCATCGCGACTTAGGGGCGACATGGATGCTTCACAAGGTGGTGTTGGTCTGCGGCTTTGTGGAAAATGCAGGCAGCCGGGCCATGACCGCAGAGCATGCCCTAATAGGCCTTAATGTCGCAATTGAGCTATTTCGAATATTGTATAAGTGCGAACTTATGTCCATGTCAAAGCCGCTTATGCGTCTGATCTAGAAAATAAATGGAGAAATTTTTTATGTCATTGTGTTGCCTTCTTATTTCAATAGGATGATGATAAATTTTTCCTTATGGAGTAATCTCGTCTTTATTTTTCTTGAAGGTAGCGGGAAGCGGCCACCAAAATGGCACTGCCAGAGTTGCTCCACGAACAAATCGACTCAAAGCATAGGGCCAGGAAATTGGCATACGTGAAGAGGTTGTAAGACACACTACATAAGTTCATGGTTTTCATGCACATTAATATTTTCCGTCTGATATACCATCTTCCTCTCCGACTTCATGCCATGCGTTTAAGGGGATCCGGCGTTTGAAAATTCTTGACGGCAGATTCGATGTCCCACTTGCACATTGCGGGCTGCTCCCATTTGCGAAGCTTATGAATGGGTAAAACATGGGAAGTGGAAGACGGACTCCTCTTCCGGCTTTAGACGCTGCACTTTTGATAGCCCTTGTTGATCGTTGGAGACCAGAGACTCATACTTTCCACCTGCAGCTTGGGGAGATGACTATCACCCTACGAGATGTGGCGTTGATTACTGAGGGCTTCCTATTCTTTGGCCAACCATTTGTTGTTGCAAAGCGAGAGCGAGTGGCATGGCACCACTACCTAGAGAACGAGGTAACATATACATTTTGCATTTAATCTTCACCACTCAATCTAAATTTTAAAGGCCCGACATGATTAAATGAAATCAGAGGTTCGGGGTGGAGTACCATGGGAGCGACCAGGGGGTGTCATTCTCATGGTTGCGTCAGTTGGAAGAGTTCCAAGCTTGCCCAGGAGATGCGGACCTGGCAACCGTGAACAGACACTACGAAGTGTACCTACTCGGACTCCTAGGGGGTGTGATGTTCACGCACTCAAATGGAGACAACGTCACTACACATCTTGTGTGGGTTGCCGTGACTAGCCATGGATGCGGCGAACGGGGACGCACCACAGGGTTTCAGCTGGGGATCCGCGGTTCTAGCGGACACCTATCGTGCCTTGTGTGACGCGTGCAGACGGACAGCACAGAGCTCCATCTTGACGGGTTGTCCGTATCTTCTGCAGCTTTGGTCATGGTTTTACCTTCCCATGTCTCGTCCAAGAGTGGACAACCCTTACTACCCAGTGCCTGTGGCTGATGATGTACCCCAGCCGCTGCGTCCAACTTTTGGTTACATATACATGCACGCTAGGTTGCGTTGGGCGCAAGAAGTTGATCGCTGAGTCATACATGCGGCGTCGTCGCCGACCTGGACTTTCACGACGCAGATCACGTCGATTGGGACCCGTTCTCCAACGCACGCATGCACGAAGTAGCACAAGGAGGACGCATATCATTTGCGTGCAACCAAGACGAAGCGTACTGGCTCACGCAATGCCACCTAGTGTGCATGAATGCTGTCGAGGTGTACTCACCAGAGCGTGTGCAACGACAGTTTGGTCGTCGACGATTGATTCCTCCACCCCACGATCCGCGGTCCGTCGCATGGGTAAGCTGAAATCAACATTACATTTCAAGTCCCACTATATTTATCATCATATTGGACTAACGGCATGTAAGCTAAATTTTCAGGAGGAGCTCACAAGGCCACAACTACATTGGAGAGTCGTACATCAAGCACACATCACGCGATGGTCGGAGTCACTACGGCCGATGTGTACGAGCCAATCGGGCCTTACAATGGCACCGAGCACTGGGCCTACCTCGATCGTACAGGCCTCGAACAAGGTGTGTTCTTCTTGCACGGCAAGCCCACGAACAAGCACAAAACTATGTGCGAGGACTACGCCGAGAGAGTTCACAGCCGGGTACGTACATGAGACTCCCATATGTGTTTAAATACTTTCGATAGCATGTACAGCTTGGACATCGATATGTACTAACAGAACGATGTATTCCTACACAGACTCAGGAGTCCGCAAACTTACAGGACGAGGCGGATGAAATGTTTACGCAAACCGGGCATCAGGGTCAGCACAGTGGAAATCCTAGGCGTGGTTTCTTTCGTAGGGCGGGGGATTGCTTGCGATCTGCCATTCGGGCAGTTGGAGGTCACCGGTCAGCCACACGAAGAAGCTATGATGAGGCGGCCGATCCAACCCCCCAGCATTCGTCCCCACCCTTGAGATCAATGTCCATGAGGTATCCTCTACGATTTCAGCGGCACCGACACGGTAAAGACGGGCATCCACATCAGCACATGGTGCTGAAAGCCATCGGCGCTCAGCGTTCACGCCAGTCACCGGGCCCCATCCAACGGGAGAGATGTCACAGGGCCTCGATATGAATCGTCCACTGACTCCACCGATCGGGATGGGCGACGACATGTTCTGCTCCCAGCAGACATTTGAATCTGGCGAAACGCTCCCCAAAATGAAGGAAATCGCAGGCCTTCGACAATGCGTTCTCTGAGCCAGTTGGTGCCGACTTTGGTTTTTCGAGCTTGGGGCAAACGCCTTTTACCTCGCACCCACGCCGACCAGCCGGAGGATCTAGCGGTTATCTTCGGCGGGTGGTTCACGCAGTTGGACCAGACACCACTACCACCGCACCGCGGCCTAGCCCATTTGCAGGATGGAATATTTACCCTGGATCGCAGTATGTTGTCGCCCGCCAAAGACCGACGGAGGATGACCAGATGGCGCGGCCGACAGACGAAGTTGGACCGTCCGCAAGCAGCGAGGACAAGAGTAAGACGTGAACCCCAACATTACACCCCTAGTGCATATGATAGTAGATGGGGAGGGGGGGCGGTGATTGTCGTTGGGGTGTATGTACCTTTTTGTAACACTAACAATGCAATCAATAAATATTTGCTACGTGTTGACTAATATTCCTATTTCTTGCAATAAATTATGCGATGCTGGTATTTTGAGCCCATTTGCAGTATTGAAGACAAAAAACGAAATTGACGATTTTCAGCTTCTCTTTTTTTTTTTTTGAAATCTGGGCACTACTTCAAACCGGCATAACTTACTCAAAATTAATCCAAAATAAGGGAACAAATACATTTTTGAAATGTACTCGAAAATCCCTACAAGTTGTCAGGCAAATTTTTTTCCAAATTCGGCCTCCAATAAATTCAAATTCGCATCGCAATATTCAATTCACCAATTTCGTCCATTTCGGACAATCGAAAGTAAAAACGGCATAACTTTCTAATGGAATGTCCAAATGGATTGATTCCAGTTGGAGATGCTAGATAATTTCACCCTCTACAACTTCCTAAGCAAATGTAAACTCCAATTCGGCCTCTAAGTAGCTCGAATTCGCAGAAAACTGAGAGCCAAAAATCTGGCCAAAAAACAGCGCTACATTCACTTTTTGAGCCAAGTTTAAAATCAGTGTTTGACACCGGATTGGCGAGATGAGTCCACCACTATATAGAGAAATGTTTTTACTTCGCAACCATGTAACCCGCGCACTCTAGGTCACTATAGATTGCCGCCATAACGCTCCAAAGTTGGTTGAAAGTCATAAGTGCGGACTGAAATTTTTGGCTCTAAACTTTTGGTTAAGGTTGGGATACTCCTAAGTGGCAGTTTAGGACATTAATCAAGCCGAATTGACCTTAAGAGCGGCTAAAACTTAATTGATGCGAAACTTAGCCGCTAGAATCGATGCATAGGCACGGTACCAAAGCGAATCGATCTTTGCCACGTGTAGCTTTCTGTCCGGCCCCTCGCCTCACGCTAATGTGCTTGCCCATTGTTGCCCATCGCGGTGCGAGCTAAGCTATAGCCAGGCCCCACCGCTGCAAACGATGCCTCGCCAACCGATTCCCTCACTTCGCGCATTCGGCGGCTTTTGGTGGGTGAAACAAAGACATCGATGCGTGATACGCCGCATCAAGTTAATTCATGACGGAATCTCAACGCCAGTATTACCTAAGTATTACAGCCGCACAAACCCTAACGATGAAGGATTTTCGGCCCGTAAGAAAGCATGTCAGAAGATATTTTTAAGGCCGAATGTAGCAGATTTGCTATTTGGTAGACGAACTACCATGCAGCGCGACAAACCCAAATGCATGCGTGGCGAGACACTTCTGAGTCGTCTGGTTAAAGCTTAAGCCGCCAAAGCCTTGGCACCTCCTACCAGCTACAAAGCCGCATGCATCTGTCCATATCAAACACGACATACCGCAAGGGAATCCGATGCTCCTGGATTCTTTCTTTCTGTCGGGGACCGCGGATATTCAATTTCGAAATGAAATAAAAATACCGCGACGAAGTCGCGGTTTTGCAATGTTACTGTTCAGCCAGGCCCCCACCTCGCGCTAATGCTCCGCCAACTGGTGGCCACTCCCAAGCCACTGCCAGCTGCAGCCAGACCCCCCCTTGAGCGCACTACAAACGCTGCCACGTGCCGATTTTTTGTCTTGGCCCCTCGCCCCGCACGGTGATGTGCCGCCAGCTGTCTCATTTCTCCCTCGCTCCCTGCCTATAAATTGCAAGGCCGCCTGCACTTCTATCAGGCAAACGCGATACATTGCTCCGAGTTCATAAAGTTTGGATTGAGTTGAGAAAACCCAGAGCGCAAAGAGGAGAACTGGTAGTTTAGCTTTCCTTTTTTCCAATATTTTATTTTGTACTTATTATGCTTCTTATTGATGTTTTTGCTTCGTGTAGATACCAACTTAAGTGTTCGTCGGTTCAGTCCAAGCCATGTCGAAGGCGTCGAGCTCAGTGGTTGCCAATGCAGGGCGGGTAATGTGCCCTAACTGTCATGTGGAAGTCCACACCTGGTACTCCACCAGTACAGAAAATAACGAACGGGCGTATTATAGATGCCCTAATTTCTCTGTACGTCTCTACGATTTTTCGATTTCTTCATGTTTTCATGAGTACTCTCCTGCTCGAGTTTGGTATAACCATGTTAACATCGTCGTAGCCCACGGGATGCCAATATCGAAGTGGGCGACGATATAAATACACCGACTGACTTTAAACAGACGCTTCCAATGGCACACGGAGGGAGGATCTAGCGCAGAACTTAATAGGTAACGATGCGAGAATTACCGCAAAGAGAGGGAGTTCGGCCAGAACAAGAAGAAAGCCGTGAAGCGTATGATCGCTTCCTTGATCGCGCCGTAGAACATAACCACGAAGCTGTAAGCCCTGATTTGGTTGTTCCTCTTGACGGCCATAGCGCTCAAGACTACAAACGTGACCGTTGGGAGTTTTTCGAAGAAGAGGGTGTGGAATTCTATGATAGTGATGATTCTGGAAAGTTCTAAAGCCGCTGTACCCTGCATCCATTTGTATGTTAGTTCTTGTTCACAAGAAATGCTGTTGTAGTTGTTCTCCCTATTGTACTTTGTTCTAATGCTATTATGTGTTTACATTTGTATCGTAATGCGCTTTGTACTATTATGAAGCTTTATTATGTTCACCAAGTTATTCGAAGTTTTTCGGTTGAATCGAGCATATTTTTTATTACATGTATGTAATATCATATTCACCGACAACGATCATTCAACCTTGTGTTCTTTCGTATATTAGGTGATATCGACAAAGTGAATATGATGATATGACAAAAGCGATATGACAAATAAACGTATTAAAAATAAACAACAATGGCAAATAGTCCAAATGATGATATGACAAATGGTCGACAATGGTGATATGCCAAAAGGTGAGAAGGCCGATATGACAACACGCTGAAAACAACGGTGGCAAATAGTCCAAATGAAGGTCGATGTCATCTTAAAGTTGTAAAAGCATTCTTTGTCAAAGCGATAAAAGCATTGCGATCAAAGTCGTAAAAGCATGCCTGCCATGTCATATCAAAAGCACGCTGTTAACTTTTCGACTTTTGTCATCGGTAAAACTGTACAAAGCATTCTAGCTGACCTTATCGCTTTGCTCGATTCTCTCGTTTGGTGGTGGCGGGCTATTTAAGCCCCAAAGGCTCACCTCCGAATACTCACACCAACCAACCGGTGCCAATGGAGTTCCTCGCCCCAAGGCACAAAGATTGTCCAATCCGTCCCCGGCGGCACGGAGGTCCGAATGTACCAGATTTGCTATTTGGTATACGGACTACCATATTATGTACAAATATCTCAGTTACAGCTCTCTTTGCATATAAATTCTCAGCGCCCAATAACCCTAACTATTAAAGTCACGCACAAACCCTAACGACGAAGGATTTTGTGGCTTTGTAAAAAGCATGTTCAAGTAATTTTTGGGTCGAATGTACCAGATTTGCTATTTCGTATACGGACTACCATATTATGTAAAAATATCTCGATTCTGACTCTCTTTGCATATAAATTCTCAACGCCCAAAACCCTAAGTATTAAAGTCGCGCACAAAACATGTAGTCCTTTTCTTTCTGTTGAGCCATGAAAGCCACCTAGATTGCATCTCGCAAAGCTGTGTACTCCACGCCATGACCCGTCGATGTCATCTGTAAAGTGTAAAAGCATTGTCAAAGCCGTAAAAGCATTCTTTGTCAAAGCTGTAAAAGCATTCTTTGTCAAAGATGTAACAAGATGCTGCCATGTCATATCAAAAGCACGCTGTTAACTTTTTCAGCTTTTGTCATCGATAATCTTGTACAAAGCATTCTAGTGACCTTGTCTCTTTGCTCCGATTCTCTCGTTTGGGGTGGCGGGCTATTTAAACCCGGTGCTCGCCTCAGAATACTCACACGAAGCAAGCAATCCAAACCACGAAGCACAAGTTTGCTTACCAACCAACCGGTGCCAATGGAGTTCCTCGCCCCCTCAAGGCACTGGCGTTGTCCAGGTCCCCCGACGGCACGGAGGTCCCCATGTGCCTATGCGATCCTTGCCGCTTCGGCAATCTGTAGACAATTCATACACTTACGGTATGAGGTATTGAGCTGCCGAACCACGACTCCGAGCCAATGCTCGGGATGCGGATCTTGGCGGAGGAGCCGGTATGTTCGTACTCGCATTTCTTTGTTGCGTCAAACCGTCCAAACCTTAACACTGTTATACCATCTTTTCTCACCAACTTCAGCCTCCATTATGCGAGTTCATCAAATTCTACGACGCGGAGCAGACTCCTGAGATGGAGAGGATGCGGAATTGGGAGTACTCGCATCGTAGAGCTATGTTAGAGCTGCAGTGCCGTGAGCAGCAGGAGGAGGAGAAGCGCATGAAGGTTGCCGAACAAATGCGCAGAGAGGGAGGCCGAGCAGCGGCGCTGGCCGAGCAGGAGGTCGAGCGTGACAGGAAGCGCGAGAGGGCGGCTAGGGCCAGGGCGGCGGCAGGCACCGATGGGTTGCGCAAGGGGAAATATCCTCGGTGCACTCAGTAAAGTGTACGAGAAGGGCCGTTGTTGTTCTTCCCTTTCCCTAAGGCATGTTAGGTTTAGTCCGGTATACTCGGTAGAGTGTGCCATACATGCCATTGCTGTTTAGCATTTCTAAGCCATATGCAATTCAGTACATTCTTATTGATCTTGGTTTTAATTTGGAGTTTTGTCGGGACCCCGAATTTGCAAATCCGGACCCTCTGTGTATTCAGCACTAGTCCAGGAACGCGCTAGTGCACACAGTCTTAACATCGGTAAATACCACAATCATACCAAACGATACCAATAAAGTACTTTATTTAAATAACCAAACTGGTTACTCGACCTTATGGCCAAGTTACAAAATGTATGCCTCGCAAGGCGGAACTTATTAAAAGAGAAATAACAGCAGCGGAAAATCAAATAAACTTGTGGCGCCATCCAGTATACCACAGGCAACTGACTGGGCTCGCTCCCTACGTAGACGGATCCTCTTGGAGCTCCTCCTCCGAAGCTGGCGTAGTCTCCTCTTCAACTGGTGTTGTGTTGAGGCAAGGGTGAGTACTTGGTACTCAGCAAGTCATGCACAGAATGCAGGCTAATATACTATATGCATGGCTTGGTACAAAGGAATAACTCAAGGTATATTTGCAGTAAATAGCATTGGACAGGTAATATAAGTAGATTCGAAAGCAGTAGAAACAAGTAAAGCATAAATAACTTTTCAAGAAGTTTAGTAAACATCTTTCCCATCCTAAACCACATTTCCATCAACTTCATTATTAATCCAGCCCAACCTTTCAAACCAAAGTTATTTTTGAGAAAGTCTAACCCTTGACTGTAATTCCCGAGCGATGTCCAATACCGCGGACACGGCTATTCGAATAGATTCCAAACTCTGCAGAGGTTATGCACTTTACCCACAAGATACAGTCAAACACCACAAAGGCGAAGTTCAGTAACAAAGCCTTTGGAAGCCTCAAACAACACAGGTGGTCCTCTCCTGTCAGTGCTCTACACCATCCCTTCCCTTAGCCAAGGCGAAGTATGGGACCAACACACCGTTAGATGGGTATCCGGCCACACCCACGACACGCTCCGCACAATCACACAAGCGGTGTGATTGACACCTGAGGCTCCACAAGTGAGTCCTTAGCGACTTAGTCAACTAGGGCCGTCCCATTCGACCATGTGGTTGCAAGTATGACCCAGTTCAAAGGCTTGCAAGGTTAAGTCCTTAGAGTGACCAGGCAAGACTACCCGAAAAACCAAATCAACAACCCCAATGCCACAATCGGCCCACTGATTACTCTTACCACATGCCGGCCGAAAAGCGTTTATCAAACCCCGCTTGATTACCATGCACCACGTGCCATCAACATCACATGATACTTTTCCCAAAACAGGTTCAATATATCATTAAGTCAATATTAACATTTGATTGTCCAAAATCATGTCATGAGCACGTAGCGTGTCTAAGCAAAGATACTACAGCGGTCTAAACCCATGTTGGCAATTTAATAATGTCCAACTAGTAAACCACAACTAGGGTGACAAAGGGTCATGGCACATACTTAAGTAATCAAGGTGTCATATCGCAAATTGGTATTTATCTAACCCCGTGTTTAAACAAGGTATTTTTCTAATTGAACTAGCATGCAATAATTTAAATCAAAATAGATTTGAAATAGGATCAACATGGTCAAAGCACAACTTGCCTTCAAAAAGTACTTGCTCTTGGTCTTGAGTTGGATCCTGAGTTAATACTTCTCCCTCGAATCCTTCCGGCACTTCAACGTCTACTCGTAAAGCGTGCAAATAGCAAATACACAAATAAACAATAGGCAAAAACATCCCAAAACTCCAAATAAAATCCATAAACAGAGAGAACATAATTTTCTGGATTTTTAGGAACTGGAATAAATCAAATTTGGAGTTAAGACGCAAAAGTTATGATTTATTAAAGTTTAAATAATCAATTAAATAATATTACAGAGAAAAACTTTAGTCCAAAAATTAAATAAAATTTATATTTAGGTAGATCTTAATTTTATACAAATTTAGAAATTTGAATCACTCAAATCGGAGTTGAAACGCAAAAGTTATAAGCGTTTGAAGTTTGAATCTAAATTTGAATCAATATATTTCGAATTAATAAATCATTTTCTTTTTCGAAATTAATTATTGCGTCAGCATGGACACGTGGCAGTCTCGATTGGTCCACAGTGTTTTATCGACGCCAAGACCGAACGGCTCCCACGATGACGTCAGCATGACGTCATCATGCCACGCGGCATCACCCGGGTGATGACACGTGTCATCTTATCGCGGGTGGATCGGGCGACGGCACGGCTTGGTCCACGGTGAATCCGTCCACCGACCGTGTCATCGACATCACGGACCCCACTTGTCGGCTTGGGCCCATCTTTGGCGCCGGGCGTGGCGGCGACGCGTGGGCCCCTGAGACGCGGCCCGGCGTGTCGAGACACGCGCCACGCCGAGTGTCTGCGCAGCTAGAGTACACGCGTGGCGCTATCCTGGCCGTTGGTTTGAAATCAAGCGGCTCGGATTGGAATCTAGGCTCATGTGTTGAGCGGGCGTGGCGATCGTGGGCCGTTGGATCTTAATCCAACGGTCGAGATCCGATCCGGGTTCCGAGGTTTTGGTTACACGTGGCTCACCTGGATCGTTGGATTTCGATCGGACGGTTGGCGTGCTTCGGGGTTGACGATGGTGTTGGCGGGCGGCCGCTCCGTCGGAGTCGGGAAGGCGACCTCCCACACGGCGTTTGAGGGCGTCTCCGCCGGTGGATCGCTACTCCCAGACGCGCCTCGTCCTTGCGGTCTCGGATCCGCCACCAACACGACGGAGAAGCGGTGGGCCGGCGAACGACGCCAAAACCCTAAATTAACCCTAATCAACTCCGGCGAGGAATCGTGAGCACGGAGGAGCTCTCCGAGTGGCGGCGGCTAGGGCAAAAGGTGCGCGACGGTGGCGGTGATCCTCGCACGCACTCACGCCTTAAATCTGGCTCGGACGTCGAGATGCGACGGTTTCCATGGCGAGGCGCAGACGGGCGGCGAGTCCGGGCCGGACACGGCGAGGCGACGGCTCAATCCTAGCCGTCCACGCGCACGACGGACGGCCACGATCGCTGCGCACGCGAACGGGTTCGACTTCGGTCTCGACTAGGCGGCGTGGCGCCAATCAACCGTTGGATCTTGATCCAACCGGCCGCGTAACTAGGTTCGGCGAGCGGGTTCGGCTCGACCACGTGGCTTTCGGTCGGACTCGAACTCGAGTCCGACTCGCCTCGATCGGATGAACAGTACAAACCCACTCGCATTTTCCAGCGATTTAATATTTAAAATAATTCCCAGTAATCCATTTAATTCATTAAAAATAGCAAATGACTCAGAAAAATTCCAGAAAAATTCTGGAAAATATTTTAGGGTATTTGGGACTCAAATAAAATATTTCCAACAAAATTTTATTTGAAAAATTAAATTCTTTAATTATTTCAAAATGGAATAAATTCAAATAAATTCCAAATAAATCCAAATAAATTCCAGAAAATTCCAAAAATTCACCAAAGTGCCAAATCACACATGAATTTAAGAAAAGCAAAATTTTGGGGTGTTACAAGTTTAACCATTTTGGAAAGCTCATTTGGATTTTCAATTTTAGTTATGTTATTCTTTTATTGGCTTGGAAAGTAGAACTTGCAATGCAAATTGAAATTGGTAAAGTCTAAAACTTAAATGGGACTACTGATAAACCTTAGATACCCTATTTATCACCTCTGAAAATTTTTATGGAATTTGGAAATGAATTATTATTTTCAGGAACCCAAAAAACAGTAAATGGAATAGTAGACCAAGAGCAATGTTAAATTTATATAAAAATAAATATAAATGATCTTGATCTGAAATTTTTACCATAGTTTGGAAATGACGTCTGTTAAGTACAGTAAAAATTTTAAATCAATTTGAGTTCGTTTGCATCTCCAGAAAATATGTTTTCGAAAAATGCCATTTAATGACAGCCACCTTGTTAGATTTTTCTAAAAATAACGGCTCGGTATTTTTTGTTGAAATTTTTACAGTACATCACATTCACTGTTAAATTCCCATACAGATATTTCCAAAAAAATTTACAGTATTTTTGGTTGAAATTTTTACATTAGATCACCTCTCCCTCACCTGCCAGTGTGGACTGACGCCCACCGCCACGTGGCAGATCCTCCTTGTTTCCGCCGTGTGGCATGGAGGAAGCCACACGGGGTGGCGGAAACACCCCCTTTCCGCCGTGTGGCATGGAGGAAGCCACACGGTGTGGCGGAAACCCGGTTTCCTCCATGCCACACGGCGGAAGCCACCCCATATGGCGGAAACGAGGTCCATTCAGCGAATTTCTATTTACTGTGGGTTATTTTTTAAATTTCGATTTCACTGTTGGTTATTAACTCAATTTTTCCCCTTCTCTGCACTTTTATCGTTGCATGATTGAAAAAACTGACTGATTGATTGATCGATCGACGAGCTGACGCCTTGGGGTCTTTGCTAGCTAGCGTAGCCTCTCTCTCGTGCAGTCTCACCTGCTGCTCGGCTGTTCCGGTGGCTTGGGTCCGCGTCCGGGCCGGCTGTAGACTTGTAGTATAGCTCCCAGGCTTGTGGCAGTGTGCATTATTGCTGTGCCCCTGTGCGTCAGGCGTATGTGTGCATGTGGATGTGATCGGCTGTATACGCTACGCTGCTGGTAGTCCTAGTAAAAGTCTAGATCCCTGGCGTGGCGAGCGATGATGATAAAATTGCCGCGGTGTGATTTCGGCTTCCGGTCTTGTTTGGAAGCAAAGTTTTTGGCATAAATACTATGGTATTAAAAATTCATGGCATGGAAACTGTTTAGAAGTAAAGTTTTTTTGCATGATAAAGTGATGTCAAAAACTCAAAACTCTACTATGAGTGGAGTTTTCAATACTCCAAAAATACTATGGTATTGACAATACCATGGTTTTCAAAACAGAGTTTTTTTGTTGCTTCCAAACACTTTATGACCAAAAATACCATGGTATTCCTCAAAACCATGATTTTACCTAAAAACTATGAAAATACTTTATTGCCAAATAGGCCCTCCATCTCCTCCCCAGGACTTGGCAAGATTTGAAACCAAGAAGAGGAATCGGCCCAGGATTTGTTTTTCTATGGCATCCATTGAATGCTCTAACGAGCATGCGTCTGTTCCGTGCTCCTGTCCTGTCCATACCTGGGCAGGCACGGACTCAACGTGACGTGAGTCTGAGCCGTGTCGTGCGGGCCAGTCCGACACCTTCGGCACCGTCTTTTGGTAAGTTGTACTATCTCTATGGCATACTGGTCTAGAGCCGATCTATTTGAATTATTGCAGAGAAGAAGGGAAAAAAACTAGAACGAGTGGGATGCCTACCGGTGTGGTCATGATGACGCGGTGCAGCTTGGCCAGGGGCGACGGTGACGCTAGTGTCGGGAAAGAAACATGTATGGTGACCGGAGACGGTGATGATGCAGTACGGGAAGATCGGATTTAATGGCGGCATGATCGAAGACCGCTTGATTCAGCACCATCGTCATCTTCTTCCTTTCCAGTCATTACCGTCTTCTTCCTCGGGATAGCTGACGAAGTTGGTGGCGTGGTGCCTCAAGGCTGTATTTGGCGGCGGCGTGACTGAAGGCCGCTGGATCTGACATCGAGGCAGAGGGGGGAGGCGGCGGCACGGAGACGAAGCATGGATTGAGGAGGGTGAGAGAAGTGATAGAGGAGACGATGGAGGCGTAGGAAGATAACGACTGTGATGGATAGGTCACGGGAGGAGGCAAATGGGAGATATAGTATTTGATAATGGGTTTGACCATTGTGTTAGGCAGTTAATGATAGACTGAACCATAGATAGAATGTTTTTTTATAAAAGGATCATATTTGTGTTTTCGACTGTAGATATAATGTTTTTTATGAAAGGATTGATGAGATTTCTTGGATCTTGATGCCTAGCAAGAACACCTAGATGCGGGTCTTAGGGGGTTACCTTCGGGGTTTGTGCTTGAGGGTGCCATTGTCGTTGACGGAGACGAAACAATGGCGCCGTAGAAGAGGACGGGGCGGTTGCAGCCTTCCCGTTACTCCGTGCGCGAGTAGATCGGGTATTCTAGAGTCTATTTGGGGGGAGGTCGTGCGTAGGAACGTTGGTTCCAACCGGTCTAGTCCCCTCTCTTATATATAGCACACGAGTAACAGGGGGACACAACCATATGGTTGGTTACACCCCCGATCAGGGCGCGAAAGATCAACCCAACATTCTCCCCCTTGATCTTGAGGCTAAAATAATTTGACTGAATATCAACCCCGCCTTTTAATAGATTAGTGTTACGAAAAGGAACATTGTGTTTGTCTTACTGAAACATCCCGTTACTCTTACGAAACATTGTGTTTGTCTTCGTGAAATATCTTGTTTGCTCATTTGGAAACATCTTGTTTCCTCTTGTGAAACATTTTCATTTTTTGCTTATATTTTACTATTGAAACATCCCATTTAATCTTGTGAAACATTATGTTTGTCTTTATGAAACATTTTGTACGGGCGTCCCAAAACAAAATAAGTAATGCTAGGTTCGCATGTCTGTTTTTTTTTTCGCAACATTTTTTTCTATGCATGAAACATTTTTTTTCTATGTGTGAAACATTTTCCTTCGATAAACAGTAAATATTTCAAATGCGAAAAAAATGTTTCAAATGTTGAAAAAAATGTTGCAAACATTAAAAAAAATGTTACGAGGGTGTCCGAAAAATTGAAAAAAAATCGGACGTTCGGATGCAAGTACTAGCTGGGTCACCCTGTATCAGCCGGACGTGTTAGCGCCCAGAATCTCGTTCGCCGGCGGCGGGCACTGCGAGCAGGGACGGTGTTTGGAGGATGTGTTCGACGCTATCAGCGACGCGCGCCATTTGGTGTACGTCACCGGCTGGTTGGTGTACACGGAGATCACTCTAATACCTGATGGCGCCCGGTCGCGCCCCCGCGGCGACGCCACCCTCGGCGAGCTACTGAAGCGCAAGGCCCGCGAGGGCGTGTACGTGCTCATGCTGGTGTGGGATGACCGCACCTCCGTATGTCGGTATGACGTGGGGGTTCGTGCAGACGCACGACGCCGAGACGGCGTAGTGCTTCCGCGGCAGCGGCGTACGTTCACTGCGTCCTCTGCCCCGGGAACCCCGACGCCGGCAGAAGCCAGCAGTGCCATCATGGGCGCGCAGATAGCCTACTTCCCCCACCACCAGAAGACCATCATCGTGACATCGTCGACCACGACATGCAAGTCAGGGGCACCGGCTCCGGCTGCCGCCGCATCGTCAGCTTCGTCGGCAGCCTGGAGCCATGGCACGACATCCACGCCAAGATCTAAGGCCCCCGTCGCGTGGGACGTGCTCTACAACTTCGAGCAGCGATGGTGGAAGCAAGGCGCGCGGTAGCAAGGACCTCCTTATCGATCTCAAATTAAGCCTTGGCGAACCTGATCATGCCACCGTCACCGGTGATGTTCCCGGACGACCGGGAGACATGGAATGTGCAGCCTTTCGGTCCATCGACGACAGTGCGCCATGAAAAGGCTTTTGTAGGACCAAGTAGACTAGCTCACAATTACTTTTCCAAATCCCAACACCCTCTGGTCAGTATGCCATGAAAAGGCTTTTGTAGGACAGTTCAGATTTGGGCGTCACAACTCACAAAACAATATACCTTTCAGTTCTAATCTGTGAACTGTAGAAATATGCAGAGCAGACTTGTAGTCTTCAGTCTTCCTTTCAGTTTTGCTGCTTCTGGGCTTCTGGCACATGTACCAATACGAACTAGTATGCTACTTTGCCCTGACAGAATTACCGATACAACTTGGACAGTGTTACGTTACTGACAGTAATAACTAATAACTGCTACAGTTAACTAAAATTTACTAAACCACTTCCTTAAAAATGCTGTACATAGTTGTAACTTTCAGCGGAATGCTTTTCCTGGAAATATCTTGGCTTAGATCTGAAAACTGTAACCAGACTCTGTCATCTTCTGGAGATTACATGGAGCATTTTCTAAAGTTCTTTTTTTTTAGAACACGCGAAAGCTTCATTTTCTAAAGTTACAGCTCATGTTTAAAATGGAGGAAGATTATTGTCACATCCAGCTGCTGGTTGTCTATTAATTTGTACTGGTCTGGTCTTTGGTGGAAGCTCTGGAGGAAATGGTGATCACTGACCAGTGCCCTGCTTTGGACCTGTTGATGCTTTCACCTTTTCTTGCTTTCCTATTAATTCTTCAGTCTTTTTCCTTTCTTGAGCATTAAGGCTGCTCCTGTCCAATTTATTCCCCCCAATTTCTTTGTGTCCATCCATTTTCCAAAACATTTTCAACTCAACACTGACATGACTGATATGCTAGGATGAATATTCACTAGGCAAATTGACCTGAAACACTACAAATGCAGTTCAAGATGGAAAATAACATGTGTGCATCATTTACAACTGGCCGCAGGACCCACTTGTCGTCCTCACAATGGATGGTTCGTCAATGTACACATCTTTGCGGCGTTCGTGAACAAGTTTTACCAACCCTGAATTTTCGATGAATGTAGATTCAGATATTGGTTATGTCGTATATTTGCGTCATTAAAATGTTAATGATCTTGGTAGTACCCGAACTTACACTATTGCCTCGATGTATGATCCTAGGACTACCAGCTACCATGCCATCAGTCCATCACGGCTCACATCTTGAAAAGCTGTCATGGTGTACAGAATAAAACACGAGGTGGTTGGTCAGGATGTTCGGCATTAAGTACAGTACTAGAAATTTAACGCAAATTAAATCTCGTGGATCACATCACACCATCAGTCCAAATCGCAATCACTCGCCCAATCAGCCGCCGTGCCCACCTCAATCAGCATTCCTACCATGAGTAGCTTTGAGCAATGAACATTCAGACCGTATTACCCACCGTCCAACTCACACCGTGTTGGATCAACCACTGAACAACCTATATTAATGCCAGCAAAGCAAAATCTTAGGAGGCATTGAAGAAAGTATTTTGTGCATCCTCCCGCGAAATTCGTGAATTTCCTGCCTCCATTGTTATGCGACAGGGGATAAAGACTTTTTATTAAGAAAATAAACGCATACTATTTTTAAAAGAAACTAATGCCTGATTGTTTAAGCTTAACCTTTTTTACTATAGCTTAACACCGTGTTGGTTCAAGCAGTTTAAGGCCCTGTTTTGGCATGGCTGCAGCTTTTCTGAGAAGCAGCTTCTGGCTGAGTTGCATGACTGCATGGCTGGTCTAAAAAGGGCTTGGTGTTTAGGCCTGTTTGGTATAGATTCTATTCCTGGATTCTAGTGGGAGTTGGGTGAAGCTGTGTCCAACACCCTAACTTCACAAATTTTCGAAGTGAGAGCGGGAAGGATCTGGAGTGATCTATAGTGCAAATTTTCGGAGTGGGATTCCCCACTCTTATCTAGAGGGAAACACCAAAAAATGAAACTGCCCTTGGAGTTGGGGGATAATTACCCGCAAATACCATTGGTAATACCGCCAGCCAAGCCTGATCTATCGCCCTAGCCTTTCATTCGAACGGCTGCCCTCTCATGCTCCTCGCACACACCCTAGGCGGCGGTGGCTCCGCCTCCTCCCCTCGGCCTTGCTCCACCTCCTCCCTGTTGTTTCGGCCCTGCTCAGTCTCCTCCCCCCGGTCCTATTCCCGACTCCTCCCCACTTGCCCTACTCCGCCTCCTCTCTCCAATCCAGCACAGTATCCTCCTAAGGCGTCGGCTTCGTCGACTCCCCTCGGCCTGCAGCCGCCTCTTCCCCGAGGACCCCGACTCACCACCGTCAGATCCGGCCACGCTGCCTCCTCCCCAGCTCACCGACTCCCCCATTGACACCAGATCTGGCCACCACTGCCCGTTCCTGACCATCTTCTGCAGGTATCCACCTTCTCTCTCGTGTTTTGATGACTTTTTAAGCCTGATGTGTGCACGCATTGACTGCTCTACTTAGAATGTTGGTGAATGGTGAGCATTGAGCAAGTTGTGATGATAAAGCTAAATGACTTCGGGTCATAAAGGATGGGAAAACTGGTCGCATTTTGGGAAGGCCTGAGACCTCAATCGACAAACCTAAAGTGGCAATGCAGTGGATAGGAGGAGTAACACAGCAAGAACCAAAGGCTTGCTTTAGCCCTAGCTTCTTGTCATCCTCATCTAGATAGCAGCTTCAGTAAAACCAACACTTATGAATTCCCTTGCTTTTGCTATTTCCTCCATAGAATGGTCTTTGATTTCCTCGGCTTGCAGTAATGGTCTTTGATTTCCTCGGCTTGGAGTAATGGTCTTTGTTGTTCCATGTTGCTCTAAGGTTATCGCAAGAGCAATTAGATCATACAATGGCAGGGTCCTTTGATCTTTTCAGTTACATGGCTGTCATCTTCTGTCCTTTTCATTGCACTAAACTATTTTGGAAGCTTCGATGTTCACTTGGAACTCACAAAAGATGGAAGATTTGTCCTTTTCGTATGATTTGTTGTGAAATTTATTGAAGGACCAAAGTAGCGACTAGAGGAGAGTGAATGATCCCAAATAAATTTTTTTTCACTTACTGAACAAATATATGCCAACCAAAAACCAAAGAAGGTAATCCAGAATTTTAGACTGAAGGCAGCACTACCGGTCTTTGAGGGCGGTAGTGCCGGATCAGCGATACTATCACTCTCATGGGTGGTAGTGCTGGCTAGGTTTGGCAGATGAAGAACAGCACGGGTTTTGGAGCAAGAAATGATGATGCTATTGATCTATTAGACCAAAACTCGTTAAACTTGCTAGGCACCTTCTTATGGATGTCAAGAACCTATTTCAACCTTCAATCACAAGGATTGAAGTCAAAATCCTGACATTTAGCCAACCAAAGGAAGAGTGCACCATGAATCAAAATTTTGGTCTTGGACTTACTCGTGGGGTTTTGATGATCAAAATGATCTTGGGCCACCTTCCACACGTCAAAGCAAGTAAGAACTCAAGAGAAGAACTCCAAGAACACAATTAACAAAGATTTCTCTAAGATTTAGCAAAAGATTGGTTCTAGGGAGAAACAAGAGAGGCAGTGCCTAGGTGATTGGGATACGATCTAAGAAAAATTCATCCTTCAATCACTCATCATTTGCACAAAATCTACAAGCAATTAGAAGGAGGGGAAGCAAATACTTAATTTAAATTGTGAAGATTTCTCTAAGATTTAGCAAAAGATTGGTTTTAGGGAGAAACAAGAGAGGAAGTGCCTAGGTGATTGGGATACGATCTAAGAAAAACTCATCCTTCAATCACTCATCCTTGGCACAAAATATACAAGTAATTAGAAGGAGGGGAAGCAAATACTTAATTTAAATTGTGGAATGTAAAGACAAAATGTAAATACGGAATTTAAATTCAGAAGTAAAGGAAAATGAATTTTTATTTTTCTGGTTAAAGGTTTATAAAGCTTCACAACAAGGTGGGCAAAGCTCAAAGGAGCACAAAAACCTTCAAGAGGAGAGACACCCCTCTCCCCCTCTATTTATAGTACAATGGAGTCAATCTCCAGCCTTGATGATCTTCTTGGCCCTCAAGAAACCTCATCAACAGTTGACATGCACTCCCTCTCTCATACAAGGGCTAACCTGCAACCTAATAGCATAACAGGTTTTGCACGCTTCTCAAAGCGAGCTAACTTGGTCGCTACTCCATCCTCTAAACCGCAATCCAATGGCTCTTCTTGATCAGAGCAGCTCCAAGATAACATCCCAGTTGTTCCCTTGCTTCCATAGCTTGCAGCAACTCCATCTCCAGTCATCCTCCGGTGATCCCCGACCGTCTGGAGCTCCGACGCACCTCGTTTAGTCTCGGTTATCCTCCGCCTCACCATGACCTCGCGCCGTTGTCCTGCAACCACCAAAACACAAGGAAACCCATCACATAACATTGTCCAATAATTTATGCACATTAATCAATCACATGAAGAATATTGCATTTATTTCATATCATATCTCACAGTAAAAGTTAGCACTACCGCCCATCTGGGACCGGTAGTACCGCTCGACCGGCACTATCGCTCCAAGAGGCCGGTAGTGCCACTCACGCTAAAGTCCATGTGAGAACACTTCTCTGAAAAATAACTGCAGTCGTTCTATAGTGGGTAGCTTCGACAGGCCAGCACTACCGCCATCCTATGTCGGTAGTGTCACCCTATACTGACTGCACCTCAAATTGCTTCCTTTTTAAAATCTAATTCAAATCCAAACTCAAACCTATGCAAACCTAGCTTAAATAAAGTCAAATACTAATCACAAATATAGATAGACCTTCGCATAGTCTTTCATTTATTCTTGCATTTATTGAGAATCAAGACTGGTTATATGGGAGCTTTTCCTAGAAGTTTTGGACTTTAGATTTGTGCTACCACAAGAGCTTCCTTATGTATGTGTGTTGTTTTCCTTAAGCTTTATGGTGGATGTTTACTTGATCGATGCTTCCAAGCACAGTCAATTTCTTCCAAAATTTATTTTGAAGGGAGAGCTGTTTTCAAAATCACTTTGTGAAAGTTAAGGTTGTTGTGCTGAGTTTTAACAAGGATCAGGGACTGTTACATTGTTACCCTTTATAATAATAAAAAAAAGATAATGTGACCATTTCTATGTGATGAACACCAATTTATGGATGACATTGTAACACCCCGGCACCTAGTATGCCGCGAATGTCACCACACAGGATGCTAATAGCAACCAAAACACATAATTAACAATAAATTACGGCAGCTACACTACTAGTCTAAACTAAATTTCAGCAGCATGTACCTTGTTTTTCCATGGTTTTCAGCATACATATTAGAGACATAGCAAGATAGCATAAAAGGAGACAATTCTAACATGATAACTAAAGGGTTTTCAGCAAATTATTCAAGTCCCAAGCACAATTTAACCATCTCATAACCAATGAGGAATAACAATTGTTCATGACATCCAACGAGGCAAGTAAATTATAACATAAATCAATATGGTGAAATCACGACTAAGGAAGGGTTCGTAAGTGATGATTTGCGTGATGCTAAGTGGATGAGTGCAACTAGCTCCCTTTCCCACATGCCGAATCCAAGGTACCTAAAAACAACATCAAACAACAAGCGTGAGTTCATCACTCAGCAAAGTGTATTGCAATGGTACAAAACAATAACAATGCACATATATACTTTATGCCATTCACACATCGTGAGAAACAACTCATAATTTTCTTCATTTATGCTCTCATTTATGCAATGCAATCCAACATGGCTTTTTGCTTAGTACATACCGGTATCGCCGAGTGCACACCCGTCGTTGTGCGCCCTCTTTCCCTTTCATCCCGTGGAGGGTGCCTACTCTTACTGACTCGCTCCCATTTACAACTGTAGATGTGATTACGAGGTAGGTTTTTTGTGTTCACTACGTGTGAACACAGAGGCCCGCATCAGAATAGGTCGCCTCTTCTATTATGAATGCACATATGCCTTACACATGAATAAACTTGCATGTAAACTCGATTTAATCATTGCATATCCATTTAACAAACCATATTCATCATAACACATGCAAGTATTAAACATGGCACCTTAACCGAACACATGGATAAACTACACATAACAAAGTAATATGGCCACCCAAGCCACAACCACTACAACCTGGGTTTAACATTTCGTTTCGGGATCAAATTTCGAGCACCCGGCGGTAGCGAAATTCGTCGAAAATCGCTCGAAATTTGGTGAAAATCGAACGTTTTGAAGTCAAACATGCGGTCAAAATCAGCTCAAAAAAAATCTCGAAATTCTCAAAATTTATTCGAAATTCGATCGAAATTCTCGAAATTCCATTGGTTTGGATGGAAAAAATGTGGACCAAATGGAAAAATGAAAAAAAAATACAAGATAAAATGCAAAAAAAAGGGAAACATTATAAAAATTGTGGAAAATTATAATACACAATATGAAAGAATATAACAAAATTTGGCATGACATTTGCTATATTTTAAACAATCTCAAGTTGCACCAATAATAATATTTCATTTCAACACTGTTCACAACTCAATTCAACATACCATACCTTTGCTATACTTTAAATATACCATAACAAGATAACATTAACATATTAAATATACTATAGAAATACAAGTAAGCTTTTCAATATTGGATAACATTAATATATTAAAAAATACCATACCTTTGCTATACTTCAAATAATTGAAAGTTGTCACATGTTAATACAAGAAAATTTTTAAATATTAGATAACATTAACACATTAAATATACCATAGCAATACAAGTAAGTTTTTAATATTGGATAACATTAATATATTAAAAAATACCATACCATTGCTATACTTTAAATATTTGGAAGTTGTCACATATCAATACAAGAAAAATTTTCAATATTAGATAACATTGACACATTAAATATACCATAGCAATACAAGTAAGTTTTTTTCTTGTATAAAATTCCAAATCACAGTACAGTTTTTTTTCAATGTTGTAAAATCGGTTATGATGCAAAAACGTCTAAAATTTTTATTTTTTCAACCAATTTTCATCCTAAAGGTTATAAAACTAATAATACTTATTTTAGAGAGTTTTTGGTTAAATTTTCTCAAATTTTTAAATTTTTTTGAATTCAAATTTGAATTTGCTCGGTTTTGAATTTCGGTTCGGCTCGAAATACCGAATTTCGTTCGAAATTCGGGAAAACCGAACGGCATTTGGAACCCTGACTACAACACACTTGCCTTCAACCTCGCGAGACGGAGTGACGAGATGTTGATGGCACTCCCGGGGTCACACCACCTGCACATAGGTACAAAAACATTCTAAGCATGCCCACAAAACAACACGAGACCAAACAACTACGTCGACTTCGCAACCCACTCCTAAAACCCGAAAAACAGTAATCTGTCCCAACAGGACATTAGACTTCTAACGGTCATAACTTGAGTTTAACAACTCTAAATCAAGTAAACGAGTACATTTTCTCGAACCTCAGGAAATTTTCCATCTTTTTCTAAGTATTCGTGAAAACTGATTCGGCATCTAAAATCCTCTAATCTACAATTGAACACAGACTGTACCATTCACGTCACAAATTGGACAGCGTTCGGTAAAATGACCATAACTTTTAAACGGCTAAACAGAATTTAGTGATTTTGGTGCCCAATTAAATTTAATTCGATTACCTACAACTTTCGCAACAGCCGGTCCCCCAGAAAACGACCCTAAAATTCCCAAATCCGTGCCCGAAGATGACGATCTAATCTGGCCGAGGGTAGCACGCGAGACAGATCTAGATCCAACTTGAATACATCTATTAACCCATCTAAACAGCACCAAAACACTACAAAATAACCTTCAATGGCTTACCTCTTCTTGACGAATCAAAATGACGACGGATCTCTCCTCCTCCCAGCCTCGATCGCCCTCCAAACTCCGGAATTCACCGGATCTTCTCGGTTGAAAGGCCTTCCAACGGAGGGGAAGGTGTGGCAGCTATGGGGGGAGGAAACCTAGCTAGGGCCGGCTAGGGTGGAGGGGGGCTCAAGAAGGGAAGGGGAGGGGGTGCGGCGGCTTGGGGGAGAAGGGAGGAGGCGCCCACAAGGGAGGGGGCGGCTTGGGGAAGGGGGCGCGCACAAGGGGGGTGGGCTAGGGTTTTTAACAGGAATTTGCCCCCCACATAGGCCAACATCTCCCACCGAAGACCCAAAACTCAAACCCCCAAGGCCCAAACTCTCCCGGACAAGCCCAAACTCTCCCGGAAAGGCCCAAACACCCTGAAAAGCCCAGAAACATGGCATAAACTCTTACCGTAATGTCACAGACATGTCATCATCGACAATCTTTGCTATGAAAGTAGCCCATGTCATCATCGCAGCAAGATACACAGAGGCTACATCAATTGCAAGGAAAAGCATCATGGGGGCATACCCAACAGCTCGTATTGATGTTCTGAAGTTTGACTTGAGCTCCCTTAAGCTTGCCAAGGCCTTTGCGGACCAGTTCAACTCGATGGATCTTCCTCTGAACATCTTGATGTAAACCGTTCACCTCTGTGCTGCATGCTTTTATGTGATATCTACATTGCTTGTGTTTTGGTTTAAGTTTCTTTTCATGGTTAGCTGTATATTACTGCTAGTCTATTATTGCACTTTCCTTTGTCACCATTTCACTGAATCAAGCCATTTAAAATCCTTCTGTTCTGCAGAAATAATGCAGGTGTGATGTTCTGTCCTTTTCAGATGTCTGAAGATGAGATTGAGATGCAGTTTGCCACCAATCATCTCGGTATTGTATCTCACTATCGGCAATAGTAAACATGATTGTTGAAACTAGATGTGAATGCTACCTAGTTGTGATCATATTTCAATTTGAAGAAAATTTCTTTCTCGAGGGTGTTCTGTTGAAATTTGAAGAAACTAGGTGTGAATGCTACCTGGCTGACCTAACATCTTTCTCGTGGGCGTTCTAGTGAAGAAAACTTGTGCAAAGAAAATCATATAAGAAGCAATGCTATGTCCTGACTTTATGTGGTGCCAATACAAGCTATCATCCATGGGTTGCTTGCTGTTGTCGTTGCTCCTACGAAATGTAATACAGCTTCACAACAAAAGTGTCTAGTAAAAATATGTCCTGTTAAATTAGTAATATAATTATGCTCATTTTAATTTTCATGTGTAAGTCATGTTAAATTTGTAATATAACTGTCTAAAAAATATATTACAAAATAAACGCTCACATCGGCTACTAGTATGTACAAGTGAGAAAACCAAGGGTATTATTGATAATTTACACACAATCCTCCCATTTTAAAATCTAGAGCCAGCCTCCTAGCTAAACACTCCCGCAGACAGCTTCAGATTCTCAAAGAATCCACTCCACTGAGAATCTGAGATCTGGAGCTAAAAAACTGGAGCGAGAGCTGTGCCAAACTGGAACTTAGCCGCCTATTCTAAGTTGAGAAATGTTTGAAATACCCCCGAGTCAAATGTCGGCTTGTTTGATGCTGTTTGAACGACATATGAGTGGATTTTATTTAATATTTTACACGTGGCATATAAATATAAGCATTAAACATAATTGAAGGAGGACCATCTAGTGATGATAATCACATTCAATACAAATTAATATGGAGCTGATAATTTGGATAGAAATGCAATTCACAGCCAGGCAACACATAGCTTCAAAATTACAACTTCAATGCTTATAAATAATTTGTTTCCACTAAAGAATAGAATTATATCCACATCAATTATATATCAATACACAAAAAGTCATGGCATACAAGCATCATACTATTATTCATTCATAGATCATGTTCGCACAAAAAAAGACAACATCGCATCAATGCATGCTAATGCTTAATGAACATGCAAAAAAAAATCAATTTGGAATGATTTCAATCGGCTGGCGGTGACGGTGGGTAGAATCGCGTTGGCGAATGAAGGGATGGGACAACCAACCGTCAAGTTGGACAGGGCGCGCAGCTGAAGGGAGGGGGTGGCGACGATAGATTTGTGGAGGGGGAGGCCGCATCAGGCGGAGGAGAAGCGCGAGGGGGGTGCTGAGGAGGTGGACATCGGAGGGGCCGGATGATGGCACTGATAGATCTGAGGAGAGGAAGGGCCATGCTGGTCGATTGGAGAAGATAGGGGGTGGTGCCGCGGAGGAGGTGGACGCTGGCGACAAGGGAAGGCAGCGAAATGGTGGCAGTTGCTCCGTCTGGATGCGAGCCATGAGTGTGGGGAATGGGGAAATGGGGTGAGGGGGTAGGGTTTGTGGTATTTTTTTGTACCTAGTACGAGGTGGGTAAATTTCTTCAATTTTGGGGGTTGACACTGAAGTCCAACCCACAAAATCCGTGGGAAGTTACCCCTGGTCGGCTTTTTTGCATTCAGCTTGTAGGCTTCTGAGTTTTACCGATGCAGAAGCATGTTGTTTGGGACGGCCTCTGGCTTCCATGAAGCGACACCCGGTTGAGAAGCCATCCCAAATAGGCCCTAAAATCAGTCCATTTTTAAATATGGTAGAGGTGAGTAATTTTACTCCAATTTCAATGATATTGATCTAAAACAAACGCTCACTAAGCCAAAAATGCACCCATGTAGTGGCTTTTACTTAGTTACGTAGAGATTTATGGCTTTTGAAAAACCAAGTCCACTTAAAAAGCCACATCTGTATTTAGATATTGTCTTTTTGGCTTTTAAACGTAGGGGAAAAAAGCCTAAACAAATAAGATCTAGTACAAACGAATACTAGTTATGGCTTAAACAACAAGACACTATGTGAATCTAATGTAATACTAGAATCAGCTTGAGACTTTACGTTCATGCCTTTTTTTGTTGAGATAGTGGAAAATGTAGAAGTGAGATGCCAAAAATAATAAACCTGCCCTAATTCCCCACCAATTTGATCAAAGGAATTTTTAAAATAATATATATTTTTAAATAATTTCGCAAAAATAATACGCCGAAAAGAAAAATTATAAAAATACACCTCTATTGCTATTTGCAATGGCAACAGGGCTTGTCGTCAATTCAAATGGAGACAAAGACCTCAACTCTATCGACTAAATGAATTCATGGCAAAATAATCCATTGGCTAAATTCAATTTGCGACAAAACAGACCTCTATCGCCATTTGAAATGGTGACATAGTCTCTGTTACCATTTCACTCGGTCGCCTAGGGATGAAAATGGATCGGATAGTTTCCGATCGACCCGGATAATTTTCGAATATGGATTCTGTTAGATTGGATATTTGCCGGATAGTATCGGATCGGATACGAATACGATTTTTTTGTCAGATACGGATACAGATTCGGTAACTCACTATCTGTTAGATACAAATTCAGACAATCCGAAAATTGATGGGTCGGATATCCGAATATGCATGTGGGTTGGGCCAATCTACTCTGTTGGCCCAAAAAGGTTTCTAAATTTGAAAATTATTTTATAATTTAATTAATCCATAAACTAAGTTTTAATTATTAAAATAGGCAAAGTAGCTCCAAAAATTATGGAATTTTTTAAAACAAATTTCTGACATAGTATACTATTTAAAAAAATTATTTTAAAGATTTTATCAAAATTTAATTTTCTAACAATTCAAAAACTGTTGTCCTTAATAGAAAAATATTTTAAATAAGTAGCTAAAATTCATAAAAACTCATAAATACATAGTTTATTGTTTTAAACATAATTTAATAAATAAAGAATACAAATCTTTGGTCATTACATATAAGTGTTATATTTTTTTTTCTAGAGATATGGTATCTAAATATTATCAAACTTTTAGTGTGTTTTGTGTTTGTTTTCATTTGTATCTTTGAGTAAGGATCACCTTCATTTTATGTTTTGATCTACATGTATGATGAATTAATCATATGTACGTGATGAAATAAGTTTTACATAATTTTGTTTGCAACATGGTATCTAACTATTGTATAAGTGAATGAAAATATTTATATTTGTTCAATTTTCAATAATATTTTGATCAAATCAACTAGTTATGTGTTTTCGTTGATTTTTTGTGTACAATCTAAGGAG
Organism: Rhipidocladum racemiflorum; assembly: GCA_036346355.1. Taxonomy (NCBI): domain Eukaryota; kingdom Viridiplantae; phylum Streptophyta; class Magnoliopsida; order Poales; family Poaceae; genus Rhipidocladum; species Rhipidocladum racemiflorum. The sequence continues at coordinate 76,541,538 of CM070579.1, forward strand.
TTATTATGTTTCGATAAATATTCGTAACCGTATTCAATTCGATTCTTATTTGATCCATATCTGTATTCGACATTATCCGTATTCATATCCGAACTATCTGTATCAAAGAAAAAAGAGAGAACAAATATGGTAGAGCTATTGTCTATCCATATCCGATCCGTTTTCACCCCTACTGTCACCAATTGAAATGGTGACGGAGACTTTATCGCTATTTCAAATGGAGATTAGGGGTGAAAACGGAACGAAAAGTTTCCGACCGTTCCGAAGAAAAACGGAAATGGAAGCCCTTTTCAGAAATAGAAACGGAAAATACCGGTACGGAAATTTTTTTACGGAAACAGAAACGAAAACGGAAGAGCCAATTCCGGCGAAAACGAAAACGGAAACGAAAATTCCGTATAAGTGAAACCGGAAACTAAAAACGGAAGCGGGCTGGAAAGAGAAATGGGCTTGGCCCAAAAATGAGAAATGAGAGTTTATATTTATTTTTGAATTAAAATAATTTCATAAATACAAATGATTTTATATAAATATTAAATAGAGTTCAAAAATTTCAAAAAAATTCTCAAAAATACTTTGGAACATTTTGAACCTAGACAAATTATTTTTAGCATAATTTCGTTTTTTATTTTTTTTATAAATAAACTAATTTTATAAATTTAAAAATACCAAAATGGTATTTATAAAATCCACAAAATCCAAAATAAATTTCAAAAAAATCATAAATGAACATCGAACAATAATATATAAATTTTAGGATGTTAAAACTTTGTAGTCGATGGAGCAAGAGGATATCCATGATAATTATATGGATGATGACATGATGGTTTGATATGGGAGACAAATAACGTATTTTCAACTGACAAATTTGAGAAAAAATTTTCTAGTGATACCAATGAACATAACACTATTTTTGTATCCACCTTGGAGGTGAAATAGGCTACATTGTTCTTGTGGTCATGTATATTATGATTATCTACTATGTTCTTGTGGAATTTTTTGTTTTCGTTTCCGTATTCGTTCTGTTCCGTTCCCCATTTGTTTATGTCACTATCCATATCTAGGGTTTCCGATTTCGTTTCCGATAAAAAATGTGGAAACGGAAACAGAACAGTCATTTACCGACCGTTTCCGTACCGTTTCATCCCTAATGGCGATAGGGTGTATTTTTATAATTTTTCGTTTTGATGTATTATTTTTGCAAAATTATTTTAAAAAAAAATATTATTTATTTAAAAAAGTCCTTGATAAAAGGATCTGCACCACGTGGATCACACCGTCTGTGGACCATCATACGGCTCGCACAAACCATAGCGATGCAGCCACGCTCTCGTACATACGCACGGATTCCCGTATCCCGTAGGCCTCAAGCGCACGCGTATATTCCCTTGCCCTTCTTCCTCTTCTTGTGTACTTCCCTTTCTCCTTTCCATTCCATTCCCCAACCAACCACCGCCGCCTCCTCTCCCCTCCCATTCCGCCTCGCCGCCGGCGCCATGCCCGGCGCCGCGGACAATGCGGTGGGCCCCCGTGACACCACCGCCGCCTCCTCCTCTCCCCCCGCTGTGGCCACGGCGGCAGCGGGAGGGTGCGAGCCGGTGCGGAAGGCGGGACCCGTGACTATGGAGCACGTGCTGCTGGCGCTGCACGAGACGGAGGCGGAGCGGGAGTCGCGGATCCGAGGCATGTTCGGTTTCTTCGACACGGCGGGGCGCGGGCAGCTCGACTACGCGCAGATCGAGGCGGGGCTCGCCGCGCTGCAGGTCCCCGCCGAGTACAAGTACGCGCGGGAGCTGTTCCGCGCCTGCGACCGCGACCGCGACGGCCGCGTCGGGTACGAGGACTTCAGGCGCTACATGGACGACAAGGAGCTCGAGCTCTACCGCATCTTCCAGGCCATCGACGTCGAGCACAACGGCTGCATCCTCCCCGAGGAGCTCTGGCACGCGCTCGTCAGGGCTGGTATGTATGTCGTAACCTCGCCTCACCTTTCGTCCCGCCTGTATCGCCGAAATTTTTGCTCACGTCGTCCTCGGCTGTCACATGTCGGTCGCTGCACTGCCCGGATTCCGACGCGTTGTGCGAAATGTGGTTGCGGTACCATATTACCACTTGGTTGTTGTTGGATGCTTGCAGCAAATTAGTAGCCAACCGTTGTAGTTTGTTGATCCTTTTTTTGTACTTTCTTTGGTTTACTTGGTGAATAGATGGATGTGAGTGTTGTCATGTGTGGAGATAGGGAGGGCTCTCTGCGATGGACTTGATACCAATACCAATTATGCTTAATGGTTCTTGCACGGAGCGTATGTTTGGTTTCAGTGTTTGACAGAATGGCGTGGCCTTGTATGTCCTGATGGGCATCTACTGCTAGCATTGAGTAGTATCTTTGGTTAGTAGGGACTTTGAACTCTAGGATATTTGGTAGCATATGAAATTTTATTGTAGATTGCTAGAACAATGTGCATTTCGGATCCTGTGAATTCAATTTCTCATTGGGCTTGATACTTCATATATTTTGCTGCACTGGCCATTCGGTCTGTACTCTGTAGATCATTTGAGGTGTAGTTTGCAACGAACCGTGTACCTAACATATATCTGGTGCAAAAATTCAAATAATATTAGTTTGCTAAAAACGCCTGTAGCCCCATTGAAGTTTTAAAGAAACTTAGAAAAAAATTCTGCGCTTGATGCTTCTACCCAATATTTATGACAATATTCTATCAAAAAGTTGGACACCATCACAAATCATCTTAAAATAAAGATTTGCAATGTTCATAGCATATATGGGATATGGCACATCCAAGACGTTTAACATACAAGTTGATCTTTTAACTTTAGTAAACATTGCCACTGAGACAGGTTCGACTGCTTGTCATTGTTGACTCTAACAAGTGACCACTAATAATTTATTGAATCTTTAGAGTTAGAACCACTTGAGTGTCTCATTGGACCATTGTTTGGTCCATGAACCTTCTTGCTTTGGTTTATTCCCCATTGTTCAATCCTAATCCATGTTGTGCTAAAAGGCGTTTTCCTTGGTGCTGCTAAAGGTGCACACCTAGCTTAGCTTTCCATGCCTTGTGCAGATTGAGGTGCTTTTGTCTCCCTGTGGCTCACCTTAGTGCCTAGTCGTGCGCTTCAGACTGCATTGCATGGTGCATAATTACTTCACAGTAAAATAGTTTGTTGCATTGGTTCAGAACTATGCAAGTTTCGTTAGCTTTTCTAATTCTCTAATATGACTCTCTGTGCAAACCTCCATAGCCACTATGTTTCTCATAATTGCTTGACTGTTATATGCAATCAAATGCTATGAAAATTATCTCAATTATCAACGTTTCGTTGTGGTCTTACCATTAAATCAAATTTCTGTCTCTTGTGGTCTTTCTAAAAGAGTTGAAATTGGGCATATGACAACAGTTGCTTTAAATAATATTGATGGATTGACCATGTATTATATTTCCCACCACTCACAGGACTTTCATGTCGTAGGTTTTCATCCACCAGATGTAGGCGTTGAAGGTCATATAGATCAGATCCTTCCGATACCTTGCATGGCCCTAAATCCTCTCTTATCAAACAGTTCAGCATGGTCACAAAATGATCATAAACACAGTTGATGGTGTCATCCGTGTTGCGTGCTCTCCTTCATTTGAGTGCATGCTTCTGCGTGATAATGCATTTTATAATCGGTATGCATTAATTAGTGTACCACGTTAGGGAATTTCAAATTCCTTCGACTAAGGCTATTCCTAGTGCAAAGTATTATATTCCAATATCCAAGAATGCCATATAGGATGAAAAGTATGATACTGCATTGAAGAAACACTCTCTACAATGCATAGTATCATACTTATATGGTTAAAATAATTAATTGGTGTGATGTTGTGTCTATGAAAGTGGGCCCAATGCGTTAAATTCTGTACCACAGCCTAAGATATCGTGCCAAAGCAGTATCTTGCTCAAGATACAGCTTTCTTCTCCCTCTTATTTAATGCTTTGCCACATCAGCAAAAAATCCTATGTGGCATCTATTTAATGAGGATGATACTACCCATTGGGAATAGCCTAAATCTACACTCTTGTAATTTGGTTACAACAAATATGTGGAACAAATTCCCCATTTTTCTCCTGATTCATGTGGGACTTTTTCTGTTCTTTAATTAATGAGGTAAGTTTTGGATCTCAGAGAAAACATGCAGCCCTCTAATCTTACTAGTTTTTATTAGACATGATATTATTACAGGTTCCAAAAACTCGGGACAGTTTCAAGTTTTAGCCTGTTATTTGTTTGCCTTAATCCTTGTCTTGTCAGAGGGAGCAATGCTACTATTCGTCATTCATTGTCTGAATTTAATACTTCATCCAATGCTGATGTAGCTTAGTGAAGCAGCCCCAAGGCTGCATACCCCATACTAGAAGTCGCATAGCATAGGCAACCGAAATTGAGTGCCTTAGGCGAAGGTGTTAAGCAGCCTCACATGATAAACAACAACCATTAGCTTACTTATAGGAGGCAGGTTAAGGCAGCTTCCAGGCTACCAAGTGGGCTTAAACTCTGGGCTTTGCTTATATTTCATGAGATATGGTCACGCTAAGTTTCACGTTCCTTTTTTTAACTGCTAGCATGGTGTTAAGGGATTCAATGTAGAAATACTTGTGAGTTGGCCAATGCATTGCCTAAGTGCATTTCTTGATACTGAAACAGAGTTAAGAAATGTAATTTAGTGTTAGGCTTCATATTTATGAGCTATTCAGGATATCAGCTTAGGAACCAACCAATAATGATCAACCGAGTATTTCAACTATACCTTCTTGGGCCAAAGCTCGGCGCGAATGACTTTAGAGGACAATTACTTTCCAGTGGGCTGAGGAAATAGGTCGAAGGGGTTAGAATGGTAGCTATAGGTTTTGGGTCGTTGATTTGGGCATGTTTGTGCATGGAAGATTTAAGCTGATTTTAATATCCAGCAAGTTGAGGAGCAACTCAAATCAGATTGTTAATTCTTCATTTAGACTCCCAAAGGCATATTAACTTTATTACAGATTCTGGCCCTCCAGTATCACCTAAGTCCAAGGAGTGCTTTCCTAATTCTTATGGATGTCAAGCTTGCAGGGAACACACGTTGATGTAATTCCTGACTTACATAGCTATCCTACTAGTTTATCATATCTTCTGTCAAAAAAAGAAAAAGAAAAAATGAATTCTACTCGAAGTTTCGAACCCCTTTCTAGATTTTAGAAAGAAAGTTAAGTATTTTGCTTCCTTGGCAGTGTTTTGTCTGAAATCTTAAATATCTTCATAATAAAGTTATTTAGGGCTCATCATTTTTGTATCCATAATATATCTTACAAGCAATGTCAGTTTGTTGTTTGCAGGTATAGAGATTGATGATGAGGAGCTTGCACGATTTGTTGAGCTTGTGGACAAGGACAACAATGGAATCATTACTTTTGAAGAATGGAGGGACTTTCTTTTGCTTTATCCTAATGAAGCAACCATTGAGAACATTTATCATCACTGGGAAAGAGTCTGCCTTGTAGATATAGGTGAACAGGCTGCTATACCAGAAGGCATAAGTAAGCATGTGAATGCAAGTAAATATCTGATTGCAGGAGGGATTGCTGGTGCAGCATCTCGTACCGCAACTGCACCTCTTGATCGCCTTAAAGTGATCATGCAAGTACAAACAACACGTACAACAGTCATGCATGCAGTTAAGGGTATATGGACTCAGGGTGGTCTATTGGGATTTTTCAGGGGGAATGGATTGAATGTTGTAAAAGTTGTTCCAGAAAGTGCAGTAAAATTTTATGCCTATGAAATGTTAAAAGAATACATTATGAAGAGCAAAGGAGAAAATAAGAATGAAATTGGAGCTTCTGAACGTCTCGTTGCTGGTGGTTTGGCTGGTGCAGTAGCACAAACAGCAATTTATCCCATTGATTTAGTAAAGACACGGCTACAGACTTATTCCTGTGAGGGTGTTAAAGCTCCTAGTCTTGGTGCATTATCGAGGGATATATGGATGCATGAAGGTCCCCGAGCATTCTATAGAGGTATCGTTCCATCATTGCTGGGTATTGTTCCTTATGCTGGGATTGATCTTGCTGTATACGAGACTTTGAAAGATGTGTCCAAGACATATATACTAAAGGACAGCGGTAAGCTCTCGCTCAGATTTTGTTGGCATTTTTAATAATTTTCTTTTAAATTGTATGGTTCTTGACTCTTGAATGTTATTGTGAATTTGTGATCATGTAGATCCTGGTCCTCTAGTACAACTTGGCTGCGGGACTGTCTCGGGGACTTTGGGAGCAACATGTGTTTACCCTTTACAGGTCATCAGAACAAGGTAAGATATGTATATTTGTACAGACAGGAATCTCTCTCTCTCCCCTCAACTGTATTTTTAAATATTTGTAGACTGCAAGCTCAACGGGTCAATTCAGAGGCCGCATACAGAGGAATGTCTGATGTGTTCTGGAGAACCCTACGGCTTGAGGGTATTTCTGGATTTTACAAAGGAATCCTACCAAATCTCCTTAAAGTGGTGCCTTCTGCAAGCATTACTTATCTGATTTATGAGACGATGAAGAAAAATCTCTCTCTTGATTAAATTCTGGAGGTGTTTTGCAAATCAGCCATCATTATTAACATGGCTGACTGTAGAGATAATGACGACACATGAATTTACCGGCTAATTAGCTCCTTTTTTGAAGTGAAAGATGGCGCCTTCAGGATACAATTGGAATTGTGGCATGTTCTCCTAATTTTCATTCTGCAGCAATGAAAGGATCATCGAGGCACCCATGCTGGCATACTGGTAACACTTCGTACTCATCAAGTTGTATATTACAGAATTATACTTGATATGCCTTTTTGTCTTATAATAGTTCTTCTGTGTGCACACAACTACCTTAGAAGTTACTTAAAACTGCTAAACATATTTGGGTGCTGGGAATCACAGTGAAGAATTTATATTATGTTGTGAGCCTTAGCTCATTTTTGGAACTAGAGTTGATGATGTTCTTTAGGAGTAATTTTAAGCTAATAATGAGCAAACAGTAAACTTGGAACGGTATCCACTTTCTATCTTGGTACTTTGATTATCTGTGGATCCCTTTTTATTGATATATAGAGTACTAGAGAATACCAGTGGCAGCTAAATGTTCCTAATTTTGGTGTACAGTTTAATAATACTAATGTGAATAGCATTGTAGCATTAGTCCATAACACTTAGCAATGGGATGGATTCTTAAGTGACAACAGACTCGCATACATATATTGTCATCTACCACAGCTGACTGTACCTAGGTCACTTGAATAAACAAAAAAAAAGTGACTCTTAACAGTATAAGGAATATGTTTGGCCTATTAACTAGTTAAGTTGTAGGATAGCAAATGTGTAGAAAGAAATATGGTACTGGTATGAGATGGTTATTTAAAGGGCAAATGAACCTTTCAATGGAGAAAGAGTTTATTATTGGATCAGATCAAGTCTGTGGTACAGTGTGTAAATAGTCATGGCCAAAATCAGATTGAATTTGACCGATGTTAGGTTTAAAATTGAATATTTGTGTAGGATTAGCATCTCGAAAAAGTGCAGGGTGAAATGCGTAATGCACTGCATCTGTCAATTGATGAAATGAAGTGTCATCGGCTCTGGCTGAAGAAACACTATTGGTCTGAAGATATTAGCTAAGTGAGTTTAAACCTGTTTTTCAATTGTGTTCCTCTGAGATATGTGCTGTCTGTATTGTGTCCTTGAAAGATATCGTCTCACATTTTTTTATACACAATAGCGTGTTATAATGGAGGAGGGAATAAGTAATGTGGAACTGGTCTACAGATGCCTTGATACTAGTTTTGCACTGTGCTATAATTCGAAGAAAGTAGAGTCAAGATGAGCCAACTAGTTATCTTTTCTTTTCCGTTAACCTTGGGTTTTGATATGCAGGACTCAGTAGTCATGGGTAGTGCAGTATGAAGTATGTTTAGAGTTCAACGAAGCTGTCACTCAGTGTCCCACACAATTGTTACGTCTTGCATAACTGATCTGGTTGTCTTCCCACAAAAATAAAAACAAAAGTTGTCAAGGATGCAGCTGCCTCCCAGATGTCAACTTGTAACCGTATATACCGTAATACTCTTGATGGGATGCTTTTCTACTATTTCTTTTTTCTATCATGGCACATCGTTGCCTCCAAAACAGCTCCTTAGCAATTAGTTCAGTATTCAGCAATCAGCACAACTGCACAACAGTCACTGTTTCATCATCATATGTAGGACAGAATGCATTTGGCCAATAGCTTAAATATGTGCGCTATATTTTTTTTTGGCTTTATCTCAACTTTGCCACTTTGTGGTTTTGTTCATTTATCATGTATAAGCATAGTACCAGAAGGGGATAATTTTTTTGTTTTTGTTTTTATCTCTGGCTTTAATTGATCTGAACCTGATTATGCTTGACGTTTGACAACAGTGCTGGATAAATTATCACACATCTTAACTCATGACTTGCTTGCTGAACTGGATAATTTATTCAGTTATCTGAACCTGCAACTCATTTTCTGATACACGATGTCCGATTTGGATAAATTATATGCCATTTTAACTCACGACTCATGTGCTTCGCTACCCATGTTTCAGTTATATGTCATCATTGGCGCCGAGTTAGCCGTTTATTGCGAATTCCTGAAGGCTTATTTTGCACCCCCCCCCCCCCCCGCCCGGGGTCGTCATGGGGTGAGTTTTGTTAGTCAAATTGTAACACAGGAAAAATCTCGTTTTATTAATTTACTATTCCATTGTGCTCCTGAACTCGACAGGAGCTGTGACTTTTACTGACCGCAAAATTGCCCTGCAGAAAGGGTGCTGGTTATACATGTATGTATTTTCCTCGGCTACTTGCCAAAAGTCAACGCCTACTGTATGTAATAATCTGCCTTCATTTCCGATCCCGATATAGCTTTTTAAATGGCTTTAATTGATCTCCAACGCAACTGACCCGGGAGGCTCGAGTAATGTGAAGAGGGCACAATACTAAAAAAAGTGTGTATATCTGCCTAGTAAATGTTCCCTCGGCTGTATCCATGGTACTGGTAATCGCCTGTTCTTGATCCATAAGCAAGTTCAGTTCCATACATGTATGCAACATGTTGTTGCATCCATACATGTAGGCAGTAGGCTCTTAGGAAAGGAATGTGTGCTGTCGGCTGTTGCTGTGCCCGTTGTTTATTTGTTGCTATCAGTGATCACGAGATGCATGATGCTGTGTGGATATCATTATCAGAGACTCGAGAGCAGCCATCTGTTTTGTATGATGGGTCCCGAAAGAAAGCTAAAGCCTCTTGCGAAGGTAAAGGCTAGGTCCGTAGGAAGCACAGGACGCTTCAATGGGTGATGTTTCGCGGTCTCTAGGTTCTGATCTTCTAGAATCTCTCTCAGTCGAAAGGTACATCCCGAGAAAGCAGAGATGGCGAAGGGAGCTGAAAGGGGTAGGCAGGGAGATGGTGAGAGGAGGAAACCGGCGAGAAGCTTCGTTTGAGGAAGGCGTGCCGTGCGATGCAATGATGCTGGCTGATAATACCCTTGCACTCCATCCTCCACCAGCTTCGCCACTATCCACGTGGATTTATGTCTTTGCTTCTTGACTAGCTGTGGTCAAGGCCTTATGATTATGTTATATATTGGATGATAATGAGGGCAAATACAATGTACCGATTGAACAGTCAAGAATGATCATAAAGAGCACACAGGATGCAGAAGGCAGGATTCTCTTTTTTTTATTTATTAGAATAATCTTCTTGCACGATGGGATGCTATATTTATAGTAAAAACCTATTAGAGATAGATTCGGGGAGGAGACAGAGCCAGGCAAGTAAAAGGCAAAACCACAGGACATTAAAAGAGAGGCCGCAAGCAGCAGCAGAGGAGATAGAGCTCAATCATATCTTAACAACCATGATTAAGAGTCATGCTATATCTCAATACGTTCCTTTTGTCAAACACAACGGAATACATGTGTCTCAGAAAAATTCCTCCTAAAAATCTAGTGGAAAAAAATGATGGAGAAGAGAGTACATTATACACGTATATTGTGTTACACTTGTTGCCTTATTAAAAACTTTCATGTGAGAAAACTTGAAAAATTCACTAAGAGAAGAAGTGCAATTTAAAATCTTCTGGATTAAAGAAGTATCTTAAGGATCATACTAAGAATTATGGTCCATGAATTTACTTCCCCTAAACTCTGAAAATATCTAAGTCGTTTCATTCTAATGCCATGAACACATCTTTGGAAATTAAATGTTGGCAAAGACTTTGTGAATAAATCAACCAGATTTTCACATGACTTGGTTTCCAGGATCTTTATCTCACCATTCTTCTAGAGTTCGTAAGGATAGAAAAGTTTAGGGACAATATGCTTCCTGATATTATTCTTTACATAACCCAATTGCATTTGTGCAACATAAGCAATATTTTCATAGATAATTGTGGAGGTATCAAGGGTGTTAATGCCACATAACTTCTGGATATGGTTAATCAAACGTCTTAACCAAACATATTCACGTGAGGCTTCATACAATGCTATAATCTCTGAGTAGTTGGTAAAAATAGCTACCAAGATCTGCTTAAAAGGCCACCATAAAACGGCTATACCACCATAGAGATACAAACCTACTTTGAGATTTTGCACTACAGGGATCAGATAGATAGCCAGCATCCGTATATTCCACCATGGTCAAGTCTTGGTCCTTTCGGTAAAATAAGCTAAGATCTTGAGTACCTTAGAGGTATCTGAGTAAAGTCTTGACACCAGCCTAATGTCGTCTAGTTGGAGTTGCACTGTGTCTGGCTAGCAAATTTATTATGAATACAATATCAGCCCTTGTGCAATTCGCAAGATAAAATGCTTCAATGCCGCTTAAGTATGGGACTTCAGGTCCTAAGACTTCCTTATTTTTCATCCTTAGTATGAGAGGATCTTTAACCACTTAAGGGACCTTACTACCATGGGGTCTTCAAAGGATGATATTTATCTATATTAAATTTTTCCAACACCTTCTTGGTATAGGTAAATTTGTATACAAAAATTCCTTTTGAAAAATGGTCTATCTTTAGGCCTAAGAAATATTTGGTTTTAGCCAAATCTTTCTTCTCAAACTCTGTCATAAAGTAAGAACTTCCTTCCTTTATGTCCTTAGCGGTTCCGATGATATTTAGATCACCGACATAGACTGAGATGATACAAAATCTATTATGAGACTTCTTTATGGACACACGTGAACAATCATCATTCTTAGATTATCTCTTCTTTAGAACAAACTCACTAAGTCGGTCGTATCACATTCTGCTTACTTTTTTAATTTGTATAGTGATCTCTATAGTTTGAAGCTATACATGTTGCGATTACCTCTATTAGGATCCGAAATTTTGACTCCTTCAGAGACTCATATAAATATCCTTATCCAATGACCCATATAAATATGTGGTCACTATATCCATCAACTGCATTGATAAGTCTAAATTAGCTACCATTGATATCAAGTATCAGAACGTTATTCCATTCATTACCAAAGAGTAAGTTTCATCGTAATCAATACTAGGTCTCTACGTGATCCCTTGTGTTACAAGCCTCGTTTATATCTCACCACTTGGTTATATTTATTTCTCTTTCGAATGATAGCATATTTTGATCAATAGGGAACACTTTAGAAGGTGTTCTGTTCACATGACCGAATACTTTTCTTTTGTTAAGCGAGAGCAATTCTGCCTCAATTGCTTATTTTCATTTGACCTAATCTGAGCGCTTGTGGCACTTTGCCATGGACTTTGGTTATGTATCTAGATCAAGACTTTTACCAATTTTTGAGGCCAAATATATGTTGATGATTGTAGTATTTCTTTTATACAACTATCATGAATCTACATAATTAGTGGAAAAATCTTATCATTAATTTCCTCTGGCTCCTCGTGAATTCCCACAACGATGGAGTCTAGGTGTTTTGACTTCCCAGCATCAGATTGTGTACACAAATATTCACTAGGGTTACCACCTTAATAATGGCTCACTTCAGGGATTCTGTTATCATCTTTAGGATGGCTCACCTTAAGGATTTTCTCAGCATCAGGTTGAGCTTCTACTTTCTTCAATAGTATTTTCACTATTCGGTTCTCTGTTTCTATGAACGTCTCCATGGAATTGAGTCCTGTGCACCTGGAGTCCTCCTCTTCTTATCATGAGGGGGTAAGTGTGGATTAAATATCCATCTAGGGCATTTCCACTCATTCAAGTGCATTTACCGCGGATTTATGGGATTTTGTCAATCCCTTATGATCAGTAAAGGCATTTGGCCGATTATTAGCTATTTTGTTACAGATTTGTTATCCTTCGAACTTCAAGTTCGGATTCTTTAGCGCGTGGGTCTAAGGACTGAATGCCAGTGACAATCCAATTTATTTCTTGGCATTCTTTAGTGTGGTACTTTTCTCCTCAAAATGCCGGAAAATTATCCTCATCAAAAATGCAATCAGCGTGTCGAGCCGTATACAAATCCCCTGTCATAGGCTCTAGGTATTTAATAATTGATAGAGATTCATAACCTACATAGATCTCCAATTTCCTGTGATGGCCCATGGTTGTAAGCTGTGGTGGTGAGATTGGCACATATATAGTGCAGCCAAAATTTCACAGATGGGAAATACTTTGTAATTTCCCACGCACTATCTGCGAAGGGGAAATATCATGGTATACAGTTGGTCCGATTTGAATTAATGCAGTAGTGTGTATCACTACGTGGCCCTAACAACTGGTAGATAACCTATAATTATGCATAAATCGCCGAGTAATAAATTTTATTTTTTAATTAATGACTATGCAATGCCATTTTGTGTGTGGAGATGAGGTACATAATGATCTATCTACATTAATTCACAGAGTCATGCAATAATCATTAAATGTCTTTGAGATAAACTCACCAGCATTGTCCATTCGAATAGACTTGATCCTTTCTTCTGGAAAGAATGCTTTTAATTTAATAATTTGGATACTTAATTTAGCAAAATCATAGTTCCGAGTAGATAACAGAAATACATAGGACCATCTAGTAGAAACATCTAGCAGTACCACAAAGTATCTAAAGGGGCCCGACAGGGATTGTACAAGCCCACAAATATCACCTTGAATTCTCTCTAAGAAATTCAGAGATTCTTCCCTAATTTTCATATAAGAGGGGTCTAATTATGAGTTTCCCTTTAACATAAGCATGTCATAAGAAGTCTTCATGTCTAGAAAAATCAGTAGTTTTTTATGCTATGACCAGCATAATTATTGATGATTCTTCTAATTATATTCAATCCAAGATGATCCAGTCAATCATGCTAGATCTTCTGTATTTTTGGGTTTTTAATTATAGTTTTCATCGTAACATAAACTTCAGGTTTTATATATGTATAGTATAATACTAAGAAGGAAGAAAGTTTTTCAACCACATGTTTACTGCACCCATTAAACTTAGTCATGTGTAGGTATTCTGTACCATTCTCATTATCCGTCTCCATATGGAAGCCATTCAGACGAATGTCTTTGAAACTTAATAGAGTACGACTGGAGTCAGGGTACAATAGAGCATTCTCTATTATTATACGAGTACTCATATGAAGAACTCTAATGGCACTTTCAGTGCCAATAATCAGGGCATCGCTTCTGACGATGGTTATAATATTTTTCAGTTTTTTTAGTCAAAGTCTGGAACTATTTAGTTTACCTGAGAATTGAATTTGTGATGCAACTGTCTACACATCAGATTTCCTCCTCTGCCATTGGATTATACATTATTCTCTATTAGAAGTATGATTAATAATCAAGCAATTATTGCATTAGGAACATGTTGCAAAATATAGAACATACATAGAATAATAAATGAATCAAATATCTAAGAAATAATATTTTATTTAATTTTAAATGATAATCGCTCAACAAAAGCATAGAAAAATGTTCATTCGAGATCTAGGACTAAACTAAGAAGAAGACTCATAAGGAATATGTGACATCGGCTATCAAAGTGAAAGAATATTAAGAGACTAGTTTAGGTCTGTATATAAGTCATGATTGTCCTTGGACTCCTCAAGCTCAGTAGGATCAAGAACCATATCATCACACTTCTCAAAGCGTCTGTGTCAACAACATGTTGAACGGTGAAGTGGGTCTTAACTTTGTTTCCTTGGGTCTTTTTGACTTTTCAAGTGAATTTCATGTAAAGGTCTGCCAAATGGTTCGGGGTGCTGAGTCTTGCTTTTGGAAGCTCCCTGGCTATTTACATTTACTTCTCCACCGAGGCTTGCTTCTCCCCTTCTGTATTCCACCACTCATCCATTTTTTCCTTCTATGCCTTTGGCATTTTTTGCGGCTATGGCTGTTGCTAGCTTGTTGAGCATTGGCATGCACTTTGAACATTTCCTGTGTCCCATTGAGAAAATATGACGATTATTCGTCAGGAGTTTATCATGCTTCTCTACTTCTAGTAAAAAGTACATAAGGTTAGAGTACTCTGATACTTGGCATAATGGTACTGTTGCTACAATATCCGCATGTTGGGGTGGATGGTGCATAATATCTTGTCTATCATTTTAGCATCAGTAACTTTCTAGTTACAAAATATTAGTTTGATGACAAGCTTGTTCATGGCAGAGTTGTACGCTGTCACGGTTTTAAAATCCTAAAAGCATAGAAGGATCCACTTGTGCTATGCTTTTGATGGTAGGGAGGATCTTTACTAGTCATATCGTTCCTTCAGGGAATTCTATAGTGGCAGATCCCCCTCCATGATATATTCGGTCTTCAAGTCCGCATGGAGATGGTGGCTCGGAAAATGCAAGGCTGCACACTTGGCAGCTTCAGGAAGAGCAGGGGTGTCAGCTTTAGGCTGAGAGATATCATCCTCAAGAGATCAATCTATCATGTTAATCTTGCCATCTATTGTCTAGGTCAAGTAATTTCTGTCATTCAGAGCAAGCTCAACAAATTCCCTCCTTGCGATGTTTGACGTATCATATATGTAAACAATATTAAATTTTATTACTAGCATAATAATTATATTGAAAGCCTATCATTGGTAAAGTTTGGTCTATACCTATTTAGTAGATAATTATCTATATTTTTTTAGAATTTTCTAGCATTTTTTTTATATAATTTTCTACTGATTACTGAGCAATTTCTAGAATTATGGAAATAACATAAAATAAATTTTAGCATGTATAAATATGGAATTATGCTAAAAAAAAGATCAGAGATATAAAGCTTTCAATATATGCTAAGTATAAGGTTCAATAAATTTATTGAAGCCCATATAACTAAAAATTCAATTTCTAGAATTTAATATAAATCTTCAGAATTTATTAACTATTTTTAAAATTATAGAAAACTTTAGGGTTCTAAAAGTAATATTTTCACGACCAACCATAAATAACCCTAACTTCAACGATTAAAACGCAGAATTACTATTTTTATTTTTATTTTCTTTCTGAACATCAAGTTGTTCACGTCGTTATTAGCTCGATGGTATTGATCTGGAGGGTGAGAGTCAATAGAGTATTATTTGGTGCTCTTTGTTATTAGATTGATATAGTCTTTAGTTGTAATAAATGAACCTAGTCTAGGAGAGGAATTCCCACATCTCTTAGTTAAGCCTAGTTTCTCTCGTTCTATTTTCTGTAAATTTGTTTTAGTTAATTTTCCACATCTTATAATCGTCACGTTTGCTAGTAGTAATTTATTCCAAATAGTAAATCTATTCGACGTTTCATCGTGTATTTCCATACCTTGAAACACTTTTTAGTGAAAAGCTATAGACAATCCGTACGCTTATGGTATTAAATTAGATTATTATGCGTATCTCACGTCAGCAAGCCTTTTCTAGCGCCGTTGTGGGAGAAGTGCGATCAAAATTTATTGCGTACATTATTAATTTTGTTACCAATCGTCTTTTCCTAAACCCCTTATCTTCATTCAAAGGTAGCTGGGATGAATTTTTTAAGCAATTCTGCATGTATTTCTTTCCGTTGCCTAATTAAGGTCTCGTTTGGCAATTTGAAACTGGGCCGTTTCTACTAGAATCTAGAAGAAACCCAACCAAACGGGCTAAACCTTGAAACGATTCTCCTCGGAACATTTCTTCTTTTTCCATGTCGAGGCCGAATCGCTCTCAACCCCGTTCTACCCCGATTCACAGAATCCAGAGAGCTAGCCAAACGGTTTC
This sequence comes from Rhipidocladum racemiflorum, assembly GCA_036346355.1. Taxonomy (NCBI): domain Eukaryota; kingdom Viridiplantae; phylum Streptophyta; class Magnoliopsida; order Poales; family Poaceae; genus Rhipidocladum; species Rhipidocladum racemiflorum. Next base: position 76,557,801 of record CM070579.1, read on the forward strand.
CAGACAGTGATTCTGATTCTAACTGAAACGTTTCTACAAAGAATCTGAAATCGTTTCCGTTTCTACTAGAATCTAGAACCGTACCAAACAGGACCTAAGATTCAGAAGTTTCGTGTGGAGATCAGGACGTTTGCTCAACGGCAGGAAGAACGCGTCAGTGATGCATGGACAAGGTTTCAAGATTTGTTGATCTGAGCATGCTATTTTGCAAAAGATATATTCTATTTGTTGATATTGGAATTCGATCCTGAGCATGCTATTTTGCAAAAGATATATTCTATATTGCTTTGTCTCGACCGTCGATCGGCAGTAACATGTTCATGCAGCTGCAGGAGGTCTATTTCTTGATAAAACTTCAATCTAATACAAGAAGATCCTGAATAAAATTGTCGAAAGCTCAAATAATGTTCGACTCATGGAACGAGCATGGATAAAAGTCCAAACCCGTTACATCGACGATGGTTGCCATCATGAAGCAAGCGGGAAAAGCCACTTGCTAATCCGATTGTGAAGGACACATCCACAAGAAAACCCTCTACGCTTGAAGAGTCTGAAACATGTCCACTGTTAGAGTTTGAGCAGTTGGATTAGATCCAATTGAAATCCGGGAATGATTAATATTGTACTATTTTTATCCTTTAATTGAGTTTTATTCCACAAGATTTCCTCAATCAAGGGTTTTTAACGAGAACATATTTAACGATAAAAACACAAACAATGTACTCTTCTTTCTTATCATTCTTTCGCTAGATTTTTGGAAGAAGTTTTTAATGAGACACAAACTTGGCAAAACATCCGAGAGATGTATTGTATATTGGTAGTATGATTATGCGTGGACACTTTACCTAAATAGAAACCGGTTAGGGAGCTATCGGCCCACGAGTCTATTAGCCAGTGTAGTCACCTGTTGCTTAACGAATCGTAAAGACGAACTCCCTCTGCCTATGTAAAGAGGGCAAGATGCTCTTGTTGTATACATATGTCTACGAACGGCAAGATCAATAAAGAGAAATTTTACAATGGATTATACTTGTAGTATAAAATGTGTAGTACAAATCACATCTAATCGTTGATTTGTTAAGGGTGTTTCTACTACTATACTACCAGGTGTAGTATAAGTAAACTCTAGTTAATCTGATCCATTAGATCGAAAAAAATGAACGGTTTATATTCAATTTAGTGTACCGTAAAAGAGCTCAAAATAAAAGGTAATGGGTCTTTGTATTCTTATCTACGTTAATTCTTATTTGTGAGCGGAGAGATTGGATTGGATCGTACAACTATTTAGATGGGTTCGTGTGTTTGGCCATTCAGGCTGCAGGCACAATACCAGTAAAGCGCGCGTGCTTATAACCATTTGGATGTACGATTTTGACTGTGCAGAAGTCGTTCTTGGTGTACGGAACACGTTGGCCAGCATCGTGCCATCATCTGGTACTATACTACTAGTAGCAAACTAGCTGCTCGCTAGTAGTAAAGCTGTAGCATGACGCGACTAGTGGATATTATTGAGCCTAATCATGTCCTTGATGAGATTGCTCTAGCTAGTAAAAACAATCTTGGCAACTGGACTTTAGGCCCCATTTGCAATGTAGGAGCCAGGTAAAAAACTTTGAAAATTTCTATTTTCGGCAAAAAAACAAGAGTTATGAAAATATTGTAGTATTCAAAGTCGAATCATAGATACGATCACACTTGAAGCGGCGTCCGTTCAAGAATCCAAGTATTATCTGACTCTAATAGACCTTTGACTTTAGAGATAGACCAAGTCTGATTGAGCTTGTGATGCCGAATTACATTCAGTATTTTCCGATTTAACATTATAATTAATTAAAAAGATCTATTAAATCTTGTCGAATATCAATAGATGAATTTGTTCTTTACACAATTTCCTTTATTATATGAGATACATAATAGTAGGTTATTGCTTATTGTTAAGTACAAAGAACGGCTAAACGTCAAATTGACCTTAATTACATCCATGGATATTTGTGGAACCCAGAAACGGGAGCCACATGAAAATCTCAGAAGACTAAGTGGACCACATAGGAGATGCAGCCAAGACACAAGAATCAGAAGCTGTTCTCTACATAGACTCCGTTCGGTAGGGCTTCGGCTCCTAGATTCTCGTCCGGAGGAGTCGGAGCTCTACCGAATGGCCTCTGATTCTAGCGACAGGGAGTAGAATCCGAGTGGAGTGATTCTTCCGTTTACACTGGGAGTGAGAAACAGATGAAACCCTGCTCCTCGCAAGAATCCACTCGGCCTCGTCCCCATCGCTCGGTCCTCGACCCCGCTCCCGATCCTCGGGCCGCCGCCTTGATCCAGCTCCTCGTCCCCGCCGCCTTGACCCCGAGCCGCCTGGAGCACTGCAGGTCACCTTGACCTCGCGCCGCTGCCGACCACCGCCAAGGTACGGCCTAGCTAGCCGAACACTTTACTTTGAAACTCCTGATTCTTTTGAGGATTCGGATTTGAGTAGTTGGAGCATAATCGACGGGGAGCTGTAGTTGAATCCCTATCGAACGGGGCCATAGAATCAGAATTCGGCTGGAACCTGATTCTTGCTGCTTCTCATTGGCTTAGTGGCCTAGTCCGAAACATAGAAAACGCATTCGACTTGGCCTGACTTTTTTTTATAATAAAAAAATAGTTTCCTCTGTAAGCTAAAATCCATAATCTAGAATATGAAACGAGCTGTGCTGTTGTCTCCGGGGCATTGTGAATTTGTGATACAATAATGAACACCTACCTGTTCAGCCATTCCTCCTCTTCTCCACCGAACACGCACGACCTCCAGCAGCAGTGCCCAGATGGCCCACCCGCGACCTCCCACCACCAGCACCACAACGGCGACAAGTGTCTCCCCGGACGCCCTAGGAGAAAGGCGTCTGCAACGATAGGATCTCGCGACGTGACAGCTACCACACGGCGGCGGGCCCCAAGCCGTGACGGCGGAGCGCCAAAGGAGGGCAGGGGAGGGGAAAAGCAGGAGGGAGGCGGGGGGCGGCCCCGTCGCTTTGCCCTTTCGGTCTCCTTTTTCCCGTTCGCTGGAACGTGATCGATCGATGCCGCGCAGCAGCGGTCGGCCGTGCGCTCCGACCTCGGAATGGATAAGCACAAGGGCTCTTGGGAGTAATAGAATGGCAGATGCTACACGCACCGCTCGTGCCTGGCAATACGCGCTGCTCCTCCTGCTATTGATGGTGATCGGATCGGCCTATATAAAACCGGTGGAACGTAGGGTCTGTTTGAGATTCGTACTTTTTTTTTGAAAAAATAGGCTGTTTTTTTTTTATTTTCTGAGTTGAAAAAGTAGCTATCGTTTTTTTATAAGATACTGTTTGCACCAAAATTCGGCATGAATTAAAATCGGTCTAAAGATAGAAAAGTATTAAATCTGAGAAAGGAATCAGTAACGGCTTGGAAAGGAATCCGTTTAAAAAGGAAAGGAAATTGGATAAGAGACCGACACGGTAAATACACCGTATCCATGTGCGACTCGGATCGCTGAGGCGTGTTATAAAAGGGGGTAGACTCAAAGCAAAGGAGAGACAATCAAATCCAACAACACACATCTACCTTTACAAGTTTTTCTTTTACATTGTTTTAGCCTCATAGATCTCTCTGCAAGTCGACGGAATCAACATAGTTGCGCATCGCCGATTGTTGATTTTAGCCGATTTCACCCAGGTTTGATTTGCTTCGTTTTGTTGCGCATCGCCTTCCCGAAGCCGATTTTTACCTTGTATCCGGATCAATCAGAACGGTTGATCTAGTTATCTCCTAATCGGTTCTTGCCGACTAGCGAAAAGCCGATAGATCTTTGTTTATCGGCTTCGATCAAATTACAAATTCTACCTTGTCGATTTCAGGTCAAATCGACTGGCACGCTCTGCAAACCCGGTGTTTGTCTTGTGTGTTCGAGGCCTAAAACCCCCTTCACGTTTTTGGCGCGAACATATTTTGGCACGCCCAGTGGGATCCAAAAAGAATGTCGTCAACCGACAAGCCCGCAGTCACCGCCGACATCAACACCGATGCCATAATCGCGCCTCAGATGGCCGATTTAACCCCTGAGCAACGGAAAGAAATCGAAGATCGAAAGGCAGCTCTGGAGGAAATGATGCTACGATGCTTCCAGAAAACACGCCGTGGCGTTACTCAGAAGATTGCACTCCCAAGCATCAATCCTATCGGAGAGTCAACATCTGAGCCTGCAAGCCGATACGCACCCGCTCAAGCTGATTTATCAAGTATGATCGAGCAATCTGTCCATCACGCATTGATTAACCAATCATCGGCTCTAGTATCTACTTTAAAGCCGATGATAGAAAATAGTGTGAAAACAATTGCGCAAGAATTAGGCTGCGTCTGGAAGCACGCTAGACCCACCACAAACCATCCCTATTACTCCGGTATATTCCATAGCACCCAACAACACAGTAAACATGTCGGCTCAAGCACCTATCATGATGCCGGCTCAACCTACTGTTTTGAAACCAAGCATGCAGAAAGATGGGTTCACACACTACCACGGGCACACGGATGGAGCCAAGATAGGCGCATCAAATCAATCAAGTGCGCCCTCCAACATCGGGTTATCGGCTTATCAGCCGATTGAAAATGGACAGGTTCCACAGTCACGAGGGGCCACAACCATGAAACAAGCACCATATAGGGTGGTGCCATACATCGAACCTTTCGCGCCCATACCCGATGCATTAGGTTTTAATCACAATTATGACGCAGCACCAAGACCTCCTGAGGTGCGAGTTGGACAAAGACCCGAGTGTGCACTCGGGGCAGGCGCAAACAATGAGAATTGGCCATGTCGTGCACCACAAGCCGACAATGTTAATTGGGCGAGAATAAATTGCCAATGTTTTAAGAGAACGATTCGGTCTACAACCCGGAGGGAGAGTGATCGGCTACGAGGAAGCCGTACCCCGATTACATAGACCGAATGCCGTACCCCCACAACTTTAGGATACCAGACTTTGCTAAATTCTCAGGGGATGATTCTATTACCACGGTTGAGCATATCGGACGGTTCATGGCTCAGTGTGGGGAGGCCTGATCCGATGGGTTAAAAATTAGGTTGTTTCCTTTGTCGTTATCTGGCACTGCATTCACTTGGTTCACGAATCTACCACCTAATTCAGTTCATATATGGAATGATTTAGAAAGCCGATTCCATGAGTACTTCTTTTCGGGAACTATGGAGCTCAGGATTTCTGATCTTAGTTCAGTCCGACAGAAGTACGGCGAATCGGTCTCTGATTATATCAAGAGATTTCGGGGCGTACGGAATAGGTGCTACAGTGTAACATTGCCCGACGATCAATTGGCCGACCTAGCATTCCAAGGGTTAATCCCTCCATTAAAAGAGAAGTTGTCAGGCCAGGAGTTCCCCGACTTAGGCCACCTACTCCATCGCGTATCGACACATGAAAGCCGATATGCAGAGAGCAAAGGGTTTAAAGATAGGTTTAGGACAAACGGCAATGAAAAGGCCAAAGTAAACATGGTAGATTACGATTCGGGCGACACCTCTGACGACGAAGCAGAAGTAAACATAGCCGAGTGGGCCAAAGGTTCCAAAAAACCACTCGTCTGCTCTCTGCTTAGGCCGACAAAGAATAAAGCGGAAGTCAAGTATTCATATGATGTTTCAAAATGTGACAAAATATTTGATTTATTACTACAAGAAAAACTCATAAGGTTACCAGAAGGGCATATCATACCATCGGCCGAAGAAATTAAAAAACGAAGGTATTGCAAATGGCATCATTCGTTCTCTCATAACACTAACGATTGCAATATTTTTCGACAACAGATCCAATCGGCCATCGCCGATGGCAGGTTAAAGTTTGCAGAAGAGTCGGCTATGCAGATAGATATGGGCCCTTTTCAGGTCAACATGGTTCAATGTTCACGACAAAAAGAGGCCTGCGGAAGAGGATAAGCCGACTAAGGGAATTGTATCACGAGACGAGGCAGTCTGAGATCAGCCGGTTCCATACAAATAGAAGCCGATAAAAATGGACAAAACTCAAGAACGGTGAAACCAAGAGGGGACTTAGAGGTCGGTAAATGGTATCGAGCTGAGAAGGCTCCAAGAAGAGCCGATTTCAAACCAAAGCCGACTTTCTCACAACTCCTGGGGAAATATGAAAGGATAAGTCGAAGGTATAACCCTCAACACCACCAGGGTTTTCATCGATCAGGACAAAGGAGGACGAACGTTGGCGGCGGATGTGCCACATCGGCCGATTCTGAAGGAAGAGAAACATCGGCAATGTCCTTTTGGCGCTTTCTTTGGAAAGAGGGATGACCTTACCAACGATTGTATCTTGTCCTATGCAACACTCGTCTACATGTCGGCCAAACCAATCAGAAAAGACAGGTTGTCCAGACCGATACACGATCGTCCAGAAGTAAGGAGCAGAAGGCCGATCTATGAAAGGTTGTCAACATCAGAACAAGGCGAATCCTCCCAAAGTCAGGAGTTATCGGCTAACGCAAGAAGAATGGAATCTGACAGCGAAATAGGCAATTTAGCTGGAAAGATAAGAAAGCCGATAGAACCCAAGCCTAGATGGTGCCCTTCGGGTCTCAGCAAGTCGCAACGCAGAAGGCTTCAGCGATTAAAAACACAAGAAGAAAGGGAAGCCGAAAAGGAGAGTGAGAGGGATCGGACGTTTAATAAATTAAGACCGGTACCGATTTTGAAAAAGGAGTGGAGAAAGAAGGAACAGATCGATAGTGATTCAGATCAATCGGTTCAATCCGGTTCTCCAATGATCCGAGATGATACGCCACCAATGGATATAAACATGGTATTCACTTTACCTGCCGAGTTCAGAACCGAAGAATCGGCTGAAGAAGTGTTCGCCCAGTTGTGCCTCGGAGCACCGTGACGTGTTTGAAAAACCACAGGACATGCATCGGCATTTGAAACCATTGTATCTGAAAGGATACATTAATGGCCGACCAATATCCCGTATGTTGGTCGATGGCGGGAACAACGGTCAACTGATGCCGTTAAGTACTTTCAGAAAGTTGGGAAAAGCCGACGAAGACTTAATCAAGACCAACATGGTGCTAAATGACTTCACCGGAGACCCAACTGAGGCTAAAGGCGTAATGGTGTCAGAACTGACGGTCGGTAATAAAACTTTGCCGATCGCGTTTTTGTGATTGAAGCTAAAGGCAATTACAGCGTACTCCTTGGCGGATCGATCCATGCTAATCGTTGTATACCATCAACTATGCACTAAGCCGTGCGGTGGAACGATGATACAAGAGAAGTCGTACCGGCCGACACATCGGCTCATATCGCCATGGCTAGCCACGACACCAATTGGCCACACGAAGAGGCTGAATGCATATCGTGAAAAGCCTTAGACAATTGCGATTTTATACGTGTTGAGAAATCAGGATTCAAGCCGATCAGCGTTAAACCCAATACGCTTTGATCGGACAGACGAAGTGATAAGAAGATGGAGCGCAAGACAATAGCAAAGCTGCAGGAAAAAGCAAGGAGCTATCGGCAGGAGGAATCTGAAGAAGTTGTTGAAGATTTTGAAGAAGAAAGAAAGGGGTTAGGATTTACTTCACGATTTGCTTGAAGAGATCGATATTGGGGAAGGGGATAGCAAAAGACCAACGTTTGTAAGTGCTAAATTAGAACCCGCTTATAAAGCAAAGTTGGTCGAAATACTCAAGGAATATAAGGATTGCTTTGCATGGGAGTATTATGAAATGCCAGGTTTAAGCCGACTGACTAGTTGAACATCGGCTACCTATAAAACCTGGATATCGGCCGTTCAAACAGTACCTAGGCGGTTTAACCCCACGTTATATGACGCTATAAAGGAAGAAGTAGGACGATTGCTAGAGGCGAAATTTATCCGCCTTGCCGATACCGAGTGGGTCTCAAACATCGTCCCTGTGAAGAAGAAAACGGCAAACTTAGGGTATGTGTCGATTTTAGAGATTTAAACAAAGCTACGCCAAAGATTAGTACCGATGCCCATAGCCGATATGCTTATCGATGCTGCATCCGGGAATAAAATCATAAGTTTTTGGACGGAACGCCGGATACAATCAGATATTCATGGCGGGCCGATATACCCAAAACGGCTTTCGGATGTCCAGGGCTTTAGGGCTATATGAATGGAAAGTTATGACCTTCGGTTTAAAAATGCGGTGCTACTTATCAGCGTGCTATGAACCATATTTTCCATGATTTGATCGGCAATACTGTGGAAATATACATTGACGACGTAGTGGTAAAATCCAAAGAAGAATGTCAACATTAAGCCGATCTGAGAAAAATGTTCGAAAGCACAAGGTTACATGGGTTAAAAATGAACCCTCTCAAATGTGCTTTCGAGTATCGGTGGACAATTTCTTGGGTTTACGGTTGCATGAAGGAGGGATTGAAGTAAACCCAACCAAAGTGAAAGCCATAGCCGATACTAAACCACCGGCATGTAAAAGGAGTTGCGGTGTTGATTGGGAAAATCAATTACTTGCGACGCTTTATCTCAAACTTGTCAGACGTATTCGGGCCTTCACACCGGCCAAGATTAAAGATAACCAAGAGTTTAAGTGGGAAGCCGATCAAGAAAAGGCTTTCGACGACATAAAAGGTTATCTGACAAGTCCACCAGTATTGACCGCACCGAAACACGGTATTCCTTTTAGACTATATCTATCGGCTGAAGGTGATTCGATTGGAGCAGTTTTAACACAAGAAGGCGATAGGAAGGAACGAGCAATATATTACTTAAGCCGACGTCTTCTAGATGCGTAAAACCAGGTATCCCTTAGTAGAAAAATTATGCTTGTCATTATACTTTGCTTGCACCAAGTTAAGACATTATATCTTTGGCGTCCAAATGCGTTATAATATGCAAAACCGATGTAGTTAAATACATATTATCGGCACCCATCCTGGGGTCGGCTTGGTAAATGGGCATACGCCTAACAGAGTTTGAGTTATCCTATGAATCGGCTAAATGTGAAAGGACAAGCTGTGGCCGATTTTATCACAGGGAGTGAAACATTAGTAGGAACAACTAGTGTAACTCCTTGGCATTTGTATTTTGATGGGTCTGCTTTGCCAAGAAGGCGGCGTCGGTGTAATATTAGTTTCACCTAGGAAAGAAGAGTATGGCTTCATGTATCGGCTAAGTAGCCGATGTTCAAATAATCAAGCAGTATGAAGCGTTATTAAAGGGTCTACAAGCTGTTAGATAGCATCGGAGTGAAGGACGTCGAAGCTTTTGGAGATTCGATGTTAATTGTACAGACAAGTCAAAGGGGAGTACCGATGCAATGATGATACACTAACCCAAAGACATGCATCAATGCCTCCAGATCATCGAGATGTTCACTACATTTTCCATAGAACATATCCTCAGAGAAGCTAATAGTAAAGCCAACCGATTGTACAGGTGTGCATCGTGGTACAAGATTGAAAATCAACGAGGACCAATCGAGCCAGACGTTTGGCCGATTTTATGTGTTCACCTGGCCGACCGGAGAACAGAGATAAGGGATTATTTGTCGGACCAGCCAAGCCGATCGAGCAAAAGGTCAAAGCGCAAAGCACTCAAATATGTTCTACTAGAAGAGGTATTGTACTTTGGACTATGGAAGGTTTGTTGTTAAGATGTCTAGGAACGAGGAAGCCAAAGTAGCAATGGGAGAAGTTCATGAAGGCATTTGTGGATCACATCAATCGGCCCATAAGATGAAATGGTTCTTGAGGCGAACAGGATATTTTTGGCCGACGATGTTGGAAGATTGTTTCAAATACTATAAAGGGTGCCAAACGTGCCAAAAATTTGGTAACATACGATAAGACTGCATCGCTTTACATCCGATCATCAAGCCTTGGCCATTTAGAGGATGGGGTATAGATATAATCGGCGGATATTTCCGTCATCCAAAGAAAGGACATAAATTCATCCTTGCGGCCACGGATTATTTCTCAAAATGGGTTGAGGCTGTACCACTCAAGAAGGTTACTAGTAAAGAGCCGATCGACTTTGTAAATGAACACATCGTCCATCGGTTTGGGATTCCACACAATCACGATCGATCAGGGTACCGTGTTCATGTCCAACGAATTCAAAGGTTTTGCGGAAGTCTTGGGATAAAATTACTCAACTCTTCCTTACTACGCTCAGGCCAATGGGCAGGCCGAGTCGTCAAACAAAACATTGATAAAGTCGATAAAAAGAAGAATTGAGGAAGAACCAAGGAAATGGCATTCAACGCCGCTTAAGCTTTATGGGCTTATCGACTATCTCATCACGGATCAACTAAGTTGTCACCTTTTCGGTTGGTATACGGACAAGAAGCCGTTTTGCCCGTAGAAAATCAACATCGGCTCAGTAAGGCTATATGAGCAAGATAAGATATCAGCCGATGAATACAAACAGGCGATGCTTGACAATCTAGATGATTTAGCTGAACTAAGGCTGATCACTCTAGATCGGCTTAAAAGGAATAAAGAGAGGGTTGCCAAGTCATACAATAAAAAAGTGATTTTAAAATCGTTCAATCAAGCCGATTTAGTATGGAAAACCGTGTTGCCAATCGGGTCTAAGGATAATCGATTCGGCAAGTGGTCCCCAACGTGGGAAGGTCCTTATAAGATAAATCGGCCGATTGATGGAAATTCGTATATACTGGAGTCCTTAGATGGGTTCATACTACCTAAGGCAATCAACGGAAAGTACTTAAAAGCGTATTACCCTCAAAGCATATGGGTCGGGACCTAATTACAGGAAGAAAACATCGGCCGATTACAAAAACACGCATATAAAAACGGTCATACAGTCGACCGAGTCAGGGACAAATATTCATCATACCGATTAAAGAGTTTACAAAATATTCCAGCACAGCCGATAATACACCAGAGTTGTTTTCAATGAAGCCCCGAGCCAGGCAGATGGGCTCCCAAAGCCGACAATCTTTCTTTGCTCTACCAATAGTAGCTTGAACGCTATCTATTAGTCGTTCATCGGCCGCATTGCCTGGAATCGGGATTATCTTGGTGATTGGCTCTTAACCTTGGCAAAAACTTCGCCGATTCTTTGCCTCTGAACCGATAGTGAAGATGCCTATCTGTAATGCCGATTTGGCAATCTGCAAGTTCTTTTGTAACCAAGGCCAGCTGTTCTTCAAGTTTTTTCTTGGTCGACTCCAGCTCTTGGGCCTTAGTCTTGGCCGATTTCAAAGACAAAGAAGACTGGTCAAAAGCACTCTTTCGAGATTTAGCATCTGCTATGAGTTGGTCCAGAATCTCTTGGTCGGCTTGCTGGGCCTTCCTCTGTTCAATTCTTGCTTTGGCTGACTCCACGTCTAGCCGACGAGCGTCCAAGTGACAGACCTCAAGCAGTGCATTCATTGCGGCAGAAGGAGATCGGCTTGCATGGCTGCCATGGCATCCCTCGGTGGTTGCGTGTTAGCCAAGAGAGCCGCTCGTTGCATCACCTCGTCGAGAAGACGATTAAGTCGCTCTGCATACCGGCGCCAGCGATAACGGCAGCCGATCTTTGGAAGCAGAGGCCGCTATTATCGTTGAATGTCGGTAGGGTAGTAAATCGGTGGCCACAATCTCCGGGTCGTCAAGCTCGTCCAAGGAAAAGCCTAAAAGGTCGGCTAAGTCCATTGACGGAGTCAGGCCAGGAGAAGGTTTTGGAGGTGACGAAGCAGATGGCGGAGCAGGAGCCACAGCCGGCAAGATAAGCACGTCGGTTTGAGTTTTCTCTGCATCGGCTTCTAGCAATTGAACGGAGGGGGTTTCCTGAAAAATATTTTCACGGTAAGATCAAGGAAGACAAATTTAAATCAAGAACGAGGGTTGAAGCTAACCGCAGTAGCCGATCCGGTTGGAGATGATCTTTGCGGCCACGGCTGCCAGTTTTGGGGATCGCTTAATAACGACTTTACGGCTCTTCTTCTCTGAAAATTATAAACAAGGGGTTAGCCGACAGCAAGCATGAAGACTTCGCCTACAAAAGGAGTCTGAACAATTGACGTACTTTTGGGGCGCTGGACGGCAAGATCAGATAGTGATGGGCTATTGACCTCAACGTGCTGCAGGATAAACCGGCAAGAGGGTCGATGACCTTGGCCGCTTGGAGCGATCGTCAGCCGATGCGGCTTGTGCTGGGGTTGATCTCTTGCTAGCCTGAAAAGGGAAAAGATATGGTTAAGCCGATGAAAATCTTGTCCCAATAAAACATCAAAATGAAAATACCTCTCTAGACGAGTTAGCATCGCTCGAACTCGAGCTAGACCCAGCGACGGTCTCTGTCGGCTCTCGAAAGCCCGGAAGGAAAGAAGATAGGACCTCGGGAATAGTACGCCTCTGCAGGAGTGCCTCAGCTATAGAAGCCCACCATGTGGTAAATTGGCCCGATCGACGTGTGTTTAACACGAGAAATGGCAAGTCTACCACATGGAGTTCATCGGCTAGCTCGATAATAAGCTCCGCCGCAGTAGAGTTGGTTACTTTGTTTCGTGGTTTGATCATACTAAGCAAAGGAAAGCAGGGAATGGTTTGTCCGAAACCCAGCTGGCGTGCATAAACTGAAGGATGATAGAATTCATAGGTCGGCTGAAATGTTCTGTTTCGAGTACTTAAGCCGACGTGAAGGATGCAAGGAGAAATCAGCAGGGGAAGCAGGTCCAGAGTGGATTGGGGCATTAGAGAGCTATCGGAGTTTAAACGAAGAAAAGAAGGCCACGGGAGATCGGCTAATTGGCTGCATTTAAAAGAAATCTCTACGGTTGAAAGAGGCTTGGTTAAGATGCAAGAAAAAGGATAAGTATTTATGAAAGCCAGCAGGAGAGATTTTTTGTTCATCAGATGAACACATGATAAATTTTTCACCTGGGGATCGGCTAGGTTGGAATACAGGGACGGCACCCTCAGGAAAGTCTTCTGTTGGGAAAGCCGATTCTTCCGAAGGGTCAGGGATAATGAGGCGGCCAAAAACGCAGTAAAGCCAAATCTGGATAAACCAAAGAGGGCCGCCAACATTACCGACGACATAGGAACCATTGCCAGTGAAAAGCCGACTCCTGATGATATGCATCATGTGGTATACGGCGCCCAGCAAGGATTTCCCTAAAGCTAGCCGATGACCCATAACTAGTTGCTCCGACATAAATTGATAGACCTGGGTTGGTCCTAGGGAAGCGCCACAGAAGAGGAATCGGTCTAGCCATAAGTTGATAAAGGCTACATGTTCTTCATCCGATACAGGGCCGGTTACTTTGTTGTTATTTTGGATGTATTTGGACCAACCTTCTCCCTTTTTTCTGGTCAATTTGTACTGAGGTTTCCCACTAAAAGCCGATATTTGTTCTCCATCAGGCCTAAGACAGCATAATTCAGCCATGTCTAAAAGGGTTGGGCCGATGGGACCGGTTGGGAAAAAGAAGGCGTTAAAAGAGTCCGACCAGAAATAGCAGGCAGCAGCTACTAAAGATTCGTTGGGCTCCGGAGCAACTAAGGACATGGGGATACACTCAGCAATGCCCATACCTTCCCACTCTGCTCTCTTTTGGGCCGATACTCTAATGTACCAGGACCTCCAGCCCTTGAGAGCTGTCGGCCAAGCCCTAAAACTTTTTGACCACTCGTTGATGTTATAACCAGGAGCCGATAAAGGGAGTCTAGGGATTTCATCTCCGATGACAGTATCGGGTTCTATGGTTCCTATAGGACCTAGGAAGTACTGATGATCGCTATCTGGGATCGGAACAAGTACCTGAGATGCGTCCATTTCAGCCGATGCTATGAGAAGAAGGGTTGAAGCGGAGGAAAGCCGATTTCAGGATTGACGAGAGCACGCCAGGGTGAAAATGACTGCAGGGGCCTCATATTTATACCTCGGTGAAAAAGGTGAAAAGGCGGAACGATTCTTTGCATTAAAAACGCACCGAGAGCATTGCGGCGCCATTAATGGGGAAGTTACGAGGTGAATCCTAGCGACAAGCCGATCACGGAAAAGATGAAGGGATTTTTGAAAGATAACAAGTTACCTTTCAAAAATGGGGGGCATATGTTTGCACCAAAATTCGGCATGAATTAAAATCGGTCTAAAGATAGAAAAGTATTCGTACAGAAAGGAATCGGTAAACGGCTTGGAAAAGGAATCCGTTTCTAAAAAGGAAAGGAAATTGGATAAGAGACCGATACGGGTAAATACACCGTATCCATGTGCGACTCGGATCGGCCAGGCGTGTTATAAAAGGGGGTAGACTCAAAGCAAAGGAGAGACAATCAAATCCAACAACACACATCTACCTTTACAAGTTTTTCTTTTACATTGTTTTAGCCTCATAGATCTCTCTGCAAGTCGACGGAATCAACATAGTTGCGCATCGCCGATTGTTGATTTTAGCCGATTTCACCAGGTTTGATTTGCTTCGCTTTTGTTGCGATCGCCTTCCCGGCCGATTTTTACCTTGTATCCGGATCAATCAGAATCAGTTGATCTAGTTATCTCCTAATCGGTTCTTGCCGACTAGCGAAAAGCCGATAGATCTTTGTTTATCGGCTTCGATCAAATTACAAATTCTACCTTGTCGATTTCAGGTCAAATCGACTGGCACGCTCTGCAAACCCGGTGTTTGTCTTGTGTGTTCGAGGCCTAAAACCCCCTTCACGTTTTTGGCGCGAACAGATACAGTTTGATAAAAAACTAATTCCGTTCAGCAATAAACTATAAAAATAGATCTAACTTATCTTTCAGCTTTTATATATCACTTCTAAATTATGCTAAAAGCAGCTTAAAAGTTGAGCTGTTTGGAGGAGGAATTGCTAGCTTTTTGGAAACTGAAGCTGCCTTTAGGCCGCCTCAAACATGGCCTTATTTTTAGAGCTCGCTTGAGGTATACTAAATATGAAAAAAAAAAAAATCGATCTAATAGATTAGATCACCTGGTATTTATTTATACTTTCTTTGGTAATAGAGTAGTAGGAATACCATTAACAAGTCAATAGCCACCTGATTTCTACTGCTTATCGTATACTACTAATATAATATAGTGTAAATTTCTATATTATTTTCTCTGTTGTTAGGGCATCGCTTTTGTTCGATGGGTGTGTGTATAATACGAGCTTTGCAAGGAGATGCTACGAAATGCGTGCAAATTCATGCGATTCAAAACAACTACGACTGATAAGTATAAACGCCCGTGTGAAACACACGTTCGAAATTCATAGGAAAAATTCAATCTCGGTAAACATCGGGAGAAATTTCCGTGTTTCAAATAAGACCTAATTAAATCCATGCAAAGGATATGAAACAAATCTGAACGACAAAAGCAGCCAGCTCTTGTTAAGATGTACGCCAAGTGGTATTTGGGTTGAGAAATAAAAATAAGGCCTACTTAGGGCCTCTTTGATTCGGGAGATTCTAAAAATCCAAAAAATAAGATATTAATGCATATGCAATTAAACAGATGATCGAAAAACATAGAAATTTGGCCCTCTTTGCTTCATAGAATTTTCAAAGGAAAATTTTCATCCGCTCTCCGTGGATGTTTTCTTTCCTATAAAATCGCAGGCATTCAACAGTTCCTACGTATTACATTCGATCGTTTTTTTTTTTTTTTTTTGCAAATCAAATACATCAACAGTGGCAATTCCTATGGAACCATGATCCCTACGATTTTACTTTGAAAATATAATGAATCATGATTCCTATAATTTACCTTTGAAGTCCCTGTGAAACAAAGAGGGCCTCATCATACCAAAGGATCGATGTTGTGCATTCGTACGGACGAGCTTGTTTTTTTCCTAGGAAGAAAAGATGTGCCTCCCCCCATTTTGGCCACCATACTTTACAACAAATCAAGATGGACAGAAAAGAACGACAAATTGGTTCGCCCACTAGCCTTACATTTACGAAAAATGAGCGGCAAAAGTGCATTTTGTTTGTGCTAAGATGCAAATAGTTAGGGTTCACTTTGCTTGGATGACTCCAGTTGCAGTTAACCTTAGCTATATAAAACAACCGTCCCTACGTCATTCTGGGAATCTAGGATATTCCCAGTTCCAACTGTCTAGTTTACTCGCAACAAATCCTCCATTAGCTGTGCGAACGTGGGCTCTTTTGGCATCTTGTAGATGTACGCCACCTCTTTGCTCTCCCTGTGCTATAACTGAACTCTAGGATTTGATACGCAGATTTCGAAACAACCCATAAAGAGTTTTCGCTGCAATATAGTTTATATTGTACAAAAGAATTAATCTACAATTAATAAAAAGAAAACAATTGAGATCCCATATATCCGATGTTCCACTGTTGCGACAGTTCTTCGGGTTTTCTCGATCGATGCATTGGGATTGATCTACGGTGGTCATCCCTATTATTCGACACGTTATCAGCATGAAGCGCTTCAATGCCAAAAGGAAATTTATTCATGCATCATCAGAACACTTGAACTCCATTGTTGTGGAAAATCACAAGGAGCTGGAAGAAATTAATGAAAAAATATTCATATTTGTGCACACAATCTGACGCTGGCATATCAGAACACTTGGACTCCGTTGTTGTGGAAAATCACGAGGAGCTGAAATAAATTAATGAAGAAATATTTAACAATTATGTGAATTTATGAGAGTTGCATAAAACAAAGACTACAATTGTCTCAAAGAAACTCTTTTGATCTGGATTTAGGACCAAACTCCATGGTAGAGTGCTAGAAACGCTTACATTGGGTCAAATGTAAAGAAGCAATTGACGTAGAATTGCAGTCGCTTAACAAAAGTAAAGTATTGTTACTATTGACTAAACACCTCTTAAAGTGTTCTTTGTAGGATCTAAATGGGTTTTCATCTGGAAGGGAAATGAGAACAACCAGATAGTGAGATACAAAGCGAGGCTTGTATTACAAGGGTTCAAGCAGAGACCTGGTATCGATTACGATGACATTTACTCTCCTATGATGAGTGGAATAACATTTCGATATTTGGTATCAATGTCAACTAATATGAACTTGAAATTGCATTTGATGCATGTAGTGACCGCATATTTATATGATTCACTGGATACTAATATTTATATGAGAGTTCCTATATGAGTTAAAATTACGAGTCTTAATAAAAGTAATCGCAATATGTAGTGTCAAACTGTAGATGTCGCTCTACGGATTAAAATAGTCGGAGATAATTTGGTACAACCAACTTAGTGAGGTCCACCTGAAGAAGGGTTATTCTAATAATAATGATTGTCGATGTATATTCATAAAGAATTCTCAGAATGGGTTCTTTATTATCTCAGTCTATGTCGATGATCTGAATATCATTGGAAGCACAGCAAACATAAAGGAAGCAAGTTCTTACCTTATGATGGAGTTTGAGATAAAATATTTTGGTAAAACCAAATATTGCTTAGGCCCACAGCTAGAGCATTTTTTTGAAAGAATATTTGTACACTAGTCTACCTATACCAAGAAGATATTGGAAAAAATCCAACACGGATAAATCTTATCTTTCGAAGATCCCCATGGTAGTAAGATCCCTTATGTGGGTAATTTAGACCGAGGATGAAAAATGAGGAAGTCTTAGGACCTAAAGTTTCATGCTTAAGGGCCATATGAGCACTTATATATCTTGCGAATTGCACCAAGTCTAGTATTGCATTCGCAGTAAATTTGATAGCTAGATACAATGCAGGTCTAACCAGAAGGCATTGCGCTAGTATAAAGACTTTACTCAAATACCTCCAAGATACACAAGATCTTGACTTATTTTATCGGAAGGACCAATAACGATGGTGTGATATATAGATGCTGGCTATTTATCCGATCCCCATAGTGTCAAATCTCAAACTGAGCTTGTACTTCTCTATGGTGGTAAAAGCATTTCTTGGCAGTTTTTTAAGCAGACCTTACTAGCTACCTCTACCAACCATGCACTCAGAGATAATAACATTATATGAAGCATCACATGAATGTGTTTGGCTAAGACGTGTGATTAGCTATATCCATAAGTGATGTGGCATTAACACCATCGATATCTCAATTTTTTATGAAGATAATGCTGCTTGTGTTGTATAAATGTAAATTAGTTATGTAAAGAGCAATACCATGAAATATATTGCCCCTAAACTTTTCTATCCTTACGAACTCCAAAAGAATGGTGAGGTAAAGATCTTACAAACTAAGTTATGCGAAAATCTTGCTAATTTATTTACTAAATCTTTGCCAATGTTCAGTTTTCAAAGAAGTGTTCGTAGCATTAGAATGAGATAACTTAGAGATATGCAGAGTTCATGGCGAGTAAATCCTTGAACCATAACCTATAGTTTGATCCTGAAGATACTATTCTAATACAAAAGAATATAAGTTGCACTCTTTTTTTCTTAATGAGTTTTCTTGACATTTTCTCATATGAAGATTTTATGAGACAACAAGTGTAACACAATATACGGATACAATGTATTATTTTCTTTATCCTTTTTTTCTACTGGGTTTTTTAGAGGAGTTTTTGATAAGGCATATGTATTACGTGATATTCGCCCAAGAGGGAGTATTGAGATATAATTGGACTCTTGGTTTTGATAAACGAATTCTAAAACTATCCCTAAATGTTTTTGGCCATAAATATAGCCCACATTGTACAAGAGAATTAATATACAATCAATAAAGAGAAAACACTTGAGATCATATACTTGGTGTTTATCTATTATGTGATTATTTTTTTTGGTATTCTCAATATTAGGTGATTGCCATTAGAATTGATCTTCGGCGATCAGTTTATCCTTCAACACATTTCATTAATAATTTTTAGCATAAGCTATTTTTAGAAATAGAATTAATTAAAAAGATAAAATAGTCAAAATATAATCCAAACTACGAAGCGTGCCCCTCGGACGGTGGAAGGTGGCGGATCGCGACATTGCCCAACCGTGTCGCTTGGCGTGCCGGATCAAAATCTGCTTCCTGTATATATAGTTTAATTAGGTTTTGTTGCATGTGTGTGGATCAGTCGTCTAATGAGTGTCGCTTCTAGCCTTCTACCTCTCCGTACCAGCTATCTTCTTCTGGCGCCTATATTTTTGTCCTGTTGATCTTTTTTTTTTTTGGTTGTCCTAGTGATGACACTGATGCTCCAGGGCCAAGAGCTTTCCCAGCCATAGCTATTGAAGAAGCTCCTACATCGTACGGATCACAGCTTTCTGGACGATCTGTTCCGACCGAACTACTTGGTAGTTTTAAGAGAGAGTCCTGTACCTACATAGCTCAAACTCCTCCTACAAATTGTGAAAGTGAGTCGCGAACTCATCTTTCAACCGAGCTTAACGAGCACTAATTCCTGTTACGCTCTAACGTTAGGAGCGTAACCCCACCGTATTTTAGGAGCTATAAGGGTATGACAAGGCTCCTATGTTCACCTTCCTCATGCCAATATCTGTAGCGCCGAGTATTTCATTCCTTCTTTACATATGTGTGCTCTCCGTTGTGCGCACGGATATACTATCTCTTATGTCGTGAGGAAATTACGCGAGGGGAGGACCTCCACATTATGTTTTTTTTTTGTTTCGAAAACGCCTCATAAGAATCCTAAAATCATGTAGAGGTCCTCCCATCATTTTTTTTGCAAAAAAAGCCACATGGTTTCACAAATTTATCGAGCTCATAGCCAGACTATTTTTAAAAAAAATCGAGAAAATTAAAATTATATTAGAGTTCACTCACCGTTTTTTTTTCAAAAAAATAAATAAATAAATTCTCAAACTAAAATTCGCACAATACGACATAGCTCTTGGCTCTACATAGTTCTACTGATCCATGCATCAGTAAAGCTAAAGCCCGCTGCCTTGGGCAGTCGTGCTAACGGCAGTGCAGAGTGCTGTTGCCCGTAGAAAGAGCGGCAACACCACATACCGGCATGGAAGAAACTAGCAAAAGTGCAAGCAACAGGAGAGTTGCTGATCGACCATCCTGATTGGCAGTGGTGGAGGCAGGATTTTTATAAGCCTCGGGCCGAAAATAAACGACTACTACTGTTGTAAAAAATTACGGACATTTAGGTATAACAAAGTATAGTACAAATAGAGAATTAAAGATAAATTTAACTTACATGCTTAACATTTCAATAAAATAGATAAAATATGTCAAAATAATATAACATAGTGGAATGGCAGAAAAGTTAATACCTAATCAACGGAGGTTTGTTGAATCCGATTGATTAATCAATATATTCAAATCTAGCAACTAATACATATTTAATGATTCACAGTTGCATCAAATGGAGAGTTCCTAAAATGTGCATCAATTAAACTATTGAAGAAGGCAAGAAATTACCTTGTGCCTAGGCTTGCGGTATCTGTAGAAGTAGAAATGTAGAATAGAATTCAGAACTAAAGTACTAAATGTCTAAACCCTCACTTCCTCTGTTCCTCAAATCAAGCGCTAAAGCACTAAAGTACTAAATGTCTAAACTATTGATGAAGCACTGAAGAACTAAGAAGGCTATTTAGACTGGGCCTCGGGCCCAGGCCCCGGTGGCCCGAGGCCCAGCTCCGCCCCTGCTGATTGGCAAGTGGGAATTCATCGTTTGTCATTATCTTGTTTTTTCAAATCTAGTCCTTTTGTATATACATTTATAAATTTAATCTCTTTTCTTAATGGGGAAAAGACATGACATACGATACGTGTTCTCTACCGTGCGTATGCCCAAAGTGTACCGAAGCCAACGGAGCTCAGCCGACCGTGGGGGCAGCCTACCCATCGTGACAAGATGGCTTTCGCGCTAGCTAGACAGCAAGTTCCTGCCATGCACGTCGCGCATTGGCGCGCTCGCCTTTGCCCACGCTCCGGGTATGATAAAGAACATGTACGACAAGAGATACGTATCGTCTAGCATAGTTTTCACGTAGAGAAGATAAATTTGCTTGCGCAGAGAGAACTAGATAAGCATTGATTTCACCGGCCATTGTTCTTGCTTCTTGGCCTCAACGAATCCAATGTAAGGATTCAAATTTCATTTTCGGAATCTATATCGGGACAGTCTAAAATTTCAGCGAGATTCGGAAATTTCAGATAAAATTCGGACGAAATTCAAAAACCAAAATTCAAATTCGGTTTTTTTAACCGACAAATCCGAGATCTCGCCCGAAATTTCTGAAATCTCGGTAAAATTCAACTGAACAAAAAATAGTTCAAACGACGTAAAAAAAATTTGAAAATTTTTTTGGATGGTCCTGACACATCACTAATGTTCCCATAAAAATTTCAAATAATGATCAAGCATGAGGAATGTTTACAAAAATATAACAGTGCCATTGTCCTGATAAAAGGCTGACCGACAAATTTCAACTGAATGAAAAATAGTGCAAACCAAGTTAGAAACTTTTAAAAAATTTTGTGGATGGTCCTAACACATTCACAATATTATCATAAAATTTTTAAATGATGATCAATCTTTAAGAATTTTCAAAAATTCAATTAGTGCTACTAAAGACGGACTGACAAATTTCACCTAAATGAAAAATAGTTCAAACCAATTTAAAAATTTTTGAAAATTTTTGTGAATGGTCTTAACACATCCATAATATTCCCATAAAATTTTCAGATGATGATAATTCTTGAGAAATTTTAAAAAAATTCAGACAGTGCTACTCAAGACTTACCGACAAATTGAACCGACCAAAAAATGGTCAAAAACATGTCAAAAATTTTTGAATTTTTGTGTGGATGATCTTGACCCTAAATCCAATCAAATACATTGCACAAAAATTAAAATCCAGCAAAAAAACCACCAAATATCGTCCGAAACCGCCGAGTCTCACCAAAAAAATCCAAAAATACTGTAGCAATTTGCACTACTAGAAAACTAAGATTTACTACCGGTACATCACTACCGATTGGATTTGAACTGGTACTGATAGTGACATCAATACCGGTTCATTGGCTACAGGGCTGTAGTGGGCTTTTAGTACCGGTTGGTAACACGAATCGGTACGGATGCCCTCACATTAGTACCGGTTCATGGCACGAACCGGTACTGAATGCACGAAGCATCAATACCGGTTGATAACATGAACCGGTACTGATGCCTCGTTTTAGGAAAGTTCAAAAGGAATGCATATTCTATATATATCAGTGCGCGATGGTGGGTGGGTTGGTTATAAGGGCGAAGCTGGAGTCACGAGGTTGCGAGTTTGAGTCCCTCTTCTCCCATACATTCTCGACATATTTTGAAACATTTCTAGTGATGGTAGTTACGAACCGGTACTAATGATCAAATCTGTAGTAGTGTTGAATTTTCAAAAAAAAAATATTCCGCCGGTATTTTCATACTCGTCCCTGCCGAAATCCGAGATTTTGCCCAGATTTTGAACCTTGATCCAAAGACCTTGGTCTAGGAAAATAAGAGAACAGAGATCTTTTCTTGACTTGTAATTCGGTGCCCATCTTGTCAACCCTGATGTCGCTCCGTGGAATCTAATATCTTGCAAATCTAGATGTCACATATAAATCTCAAAGCCCATCAAACTGAAACAAACAAACAAACACACACACCATCTAATTTTCAGCAAAACGATTTAACCATAGAAGACTAAGCTGTAGCTCAGATGGCAAGTGATGTCGTCGTGCACGCTCATCAAATAAAAATGAATACATGCGTGTGTATTAAATAGGACAGTGCGTACTCATGCTTAGAGGTTGTGGAGGCTCCAATTACTTACTTAGCGTGAGTAGAGGGTACGTACACATATATGTGGCGTGTGATGTGTGAATATGGGATAAGGATTAAATGCAGTCTCCACAGGTGTGGACCGTCCGATCAAGCAAGCGAACGGCTCAGATCGTTCAAATCCATTTGCTACAGTACCATTTTGCTGCCGTGCTTTGAATCAATCTAAACCGTCTCTTTTCGATCTGACAACCCGCACGCAACTGCTTAAGCTGCAGTTCTCAAAGACTGCATGGAAACCGTGTTCGTGAGTACGATACATGGGTTATGTGGTGCCGTCCTGTACCAAAAAACGATTTAACCATATTATTTAAACCATTTTTAGAGAGGATACTGATGTAAGAACCGCAAAAGTGACCATTATGCCCTTGCACCAATTATAAATTTCCTGCGCCTAAGGACCTATAATATAGCAGCGTGCGTGCCTACAGGCTCTGGCACTATACTCAGCTCAACGACCCAACTACCTCCAACAATAGTCGTCTCGTCGTCACTGCTCTGCTCCCTCCCCTCTCTCCGCCTCTGTCGGCCGAGCCGCCCGGGTCCTTCGATCTTTGGGCTGCGCCATGTCGTCCTCGTCGTCGTCGTCAGCGGCCTCCGCGCTGGGCGGCTCCCACGCCGGCCTCGCCCTCGCCGCCACCGCCATGGCGCTCTCCGGCACCCTCGTCCTCTTCTCCCTCTGCCGCGCCAAGCCGCACCAGCACCACCTGGTCTCCTCCTCCGACGCCGCTGCTCCGCCTCCTGCTCGTCTCCGGCCCTGCCTCTCTTCCTCCGGTGAGACAGCACGGCCAGAATCCGACTGCTGGTTACTACGACCGTGCGGTTTCTCGGTTTCTTGATTATTACGTCCGGCGCCGCCCCTTGTTTTCTGTGCACCTGCAGAGAAGCGGAAGCGGGAGAAGGCGCGGCGCGGGTGCAAGAGGCGGGTGCGCTTCGCGGACGACGTCGTCGACAATGGCGCCGCCCGCCCGGCGCAGGAGGAGAAGGCCGAGAGTTGCTACAGGGGCGCCGTCGATGCGGTGGCGGTGAGGGCGATGCCGGCGAACAGGGAGGCGCTGTACCGCGGCATGCTCCGCGGCCGCACCATGCTCAGGGTCGCCTGGTCCTACTAGCGCTTAGCTAACAACCCCTTAATCCGCCATTAATCCTTTATCCGGAGCTTGGTCTTTGCTTTCTTGTTCATTAACGACGTCGCTAATTGCGAAGTTTTGTAATTAGTAAGCATCCCATCCCATCCCATCCCGTTGCTTGTTGTTGTCCTTGCTGTACATTACATGTGCATTCCGAGTGAGTAAGTAGTGAATTAATCGAACAATGGATTCTGGCATTGTTCTAAGTTCTCACTGATCTAGAAACTTCGATCTTGTTCTTCTTGCTCTTGCTCTTCTTTTTTTCCCCTTCCTTTCCCAGGGACGAAGCAGACCTCGGGCACCAGGTCTGGACCCAAGGCCTTCCATGGTAAGTCCATACAAATTGTATTAAAAAATCAATAAAATTATAAATTGATCTAAAAAGATATAGCCTGTCTTCTGAGATATAGGCCTGAGCTGGCTTCGCCCCCTCTTCTCTCCAATTTCATTTACGATTTTCTTTTCTCGGTGAGCAGTTCCTTGCCATTAAACAGAATTTTCTTCTTACCCAATCTGTGAGCATAGCTGGATTTGGATTTTGGGGTATCAACTATCGTATCAAATGATATCAGCAGTTGTGGTCGGCCGTTGCTGTCCTGATCCAAACAACAACTAACATACACTCCTTTCTCTGTTTTTAGGAATCAACGAGGAGGAGATCCCCTCCCGAACTTAATTAGATTCTTCAAACTGAGTTACAAGATCAAGTGGCTGCCTCGCATTAGGAGGGGCAATAATTACTATCTGCCTTGCTAGAGCTGTAGTGACAGTTACTTTCTATATACTTTTCTATATCAACTAAAATAAAACTAAAGATATATAGCTTTTACCATATACGACATGTGACATGTCCGTCTCTAAATTATGGTACGAAGAATTATTTATTATACACAATAACTAATATAATAATATTTTATATTATTTATATAATTGTCTTTTCAAATAAAAACAACTATATTTTCTCCGGCATCAGTAAAAATCTGAACATATAGCCGACTAACATGGAAACATTTCACATGCCCTTGCAACCCTTACAGCACAAGACTATCTCCAATGGATTCTTTTCAGCCTCCAAATCCCTTCGCGAACAGATTCAAAGTGCTCCAACGGATTCCCTTCACGATTCCCTTCGAACGGGATTCAGAGAGAGATTCTCTCTATGAAGGAATTCTCTCTCCAATTCCTTCACAAAATCCTTCGAGGGGATGCTATCGGAAATGGTAGGAAATAAAGGGAATGAATATGGAGAAGGAAATAGGGAAGTGAATAGAATGAAGGAAAATTGGTGGAGATCGAACGGAAACAACAACGGCCTGCATCGAAAGAAGAGCAGAAAAGACACCCGCAGTGCTCTCTCGTTCGAATTTTTTGAAATTGGAACGCCTGTCCCCATGGCAGCCAAGCGACGAACCACGCCGGCGACTGGCTTGAATCTCTCGCCGGGAAAGCTAGCTTGCCGGCTCCAACCAAAAGGATGCGGTACGTCTTCTTGACCCTGCCTTATATGACCAAAGTCCAGGGGTAGAGGATACAGGAATGGCGTTACAACTCGCCGGCCCATAACCTTCTGCCATGATGCACGGCTCGCCGCCGTGAACCTTAGCCGCCTGTCTGTCTGTCTGTCTGGTTGCCCCTCCATCGACGCCCGTCACAAAAGAAGGGGGGGGGGGGGGCGGGGGGCGGGGGATGGCCGTCGAAGGAGAACGAGGAGATCCAAGGGCGGTGAAAGCTCTCGGTGACTTTCCGAGCCGAGCGGTGGCCACTTCGGTTTGGTTGGCGTCCCTCTCCGGACTCCGGCAGCGACAAATCAGCCGAGCGCCAACGGCGGACGAACGGATGGGTGAAAAGCCTGCGCGATCGATCCGGATCACAGGCGCGGCACGGAGCGCCGGGTTGAACCGATGGATGGGTTGGTAATTGTGTTCAATCGTGTTCTAGGTTCAAATGTCGATTATTTTTTCGGAAACGCTACAGTCCTGACGTCTGGTGCTTCTCAAAGCATCGGACGTTGCATCCACAGTCTCCTCCATATCTAACTATCGTTTAAACTGCTTCTTCTCTTCTACCAATTAATCCCCAATCTCTCGTTCCTCTCAGCACGACATCGCTCTCCACTGATTGAATCGCTTTAACCTTTCCACCGCTCACCCCACCGATCCGTTGTGCTGCTCCTACTTCTCACCGGCAACCAGCGATCATCATCTGCGCCACGCTCTCCACCCCCTTCCACACACACACACTCTCTAAAAGTAAATTATTGCCCCCATTTTTTGGGGATTGGTTCGAGGTCGTCGCGGGGTGAGAGCTCCTGAAAAACGAGCATCACAAACGGTACCTCTACAACCGATAAATTTAGAACCAATTGTGATAGTGTATCACAAGCGGTTCAATAGCCACGAGCCAGGAGAGAGCTTCTATAATCGGTTGGGACACCAACCGGTTATAAAACCCAATTTCTACAAGCGGTTTGTGTCCCTAACCGGTTCTGGACTTCTACAACCGGTTGGTAACACGAACCGCTTGTAGAAGGTGGCTTCTACAAGCGATTCGTGTTACCTACCGGTTGTAGAAGCCCAGTTTTTGAAATAATAAAAGGAATGCTTGTCCTACTCTATCAGAGATCACACGTGGGTTGGTTAGTTAGATGAGTGAGGCGTGGGTCACGAGGAGGGATGAGGTCGTGGGTTCGAATCCCATTCCTTGTAATATTATTTTCTCTTTTCAAGTGGCTTCTACAAGCGGTTATAAAACCGCTTGTGATACTGCCGCGAGTATCACTCGCGGTTGCTTACAAGCGGTTCTAAAACCGCTTCTGTAGGTGGTTTTGAACCGCTTGTAGAACTCTTCTCTGCGAGTATCTCACCTGATCGGGTGGAGCTGAGGCTGGAGGAGGTAGGGGGTTGCAAATGACGAGCATAGGTGCCTGCACGCGTTCGAGGCGGTGGAGGTTGTTAGAAAATTACACACTTTTATTATTATTGTAATTCCTTAAACAGATATCATTGTAATCATACATATATACTAGGCATATTAGAAGCAATAAACAAAAGCATGATCATGAACGGCAATATACCTATCTCATACAAAGGTCTTACCAAATTGATTACAAACTTAAAAATACTTTTAGCAGATGTAAGAGGCATCACTACTCTTAGCCTTTATCTCATAGCATCAGAAATCTAGTTGAAATCACTATACCCCTCGAGTACACTAGGGTACCCAGTATAATGAATTCCATAACTCATTGTACCTCTCAAGTAGTGCATAACCCGCTCAAGTGCGAGCCAGTGATCATCTCCCGGATTAGAAGTGAACCGGCTCAATTTGCTTACAGCAAAAGAGATGTCAGGTCAGGTAGCACTGACTAGGTACATGAGTGAACTAATAATCTGAGAGTATCTCAATTGAACCTTTCCTAATATCTGATTCTTTCGAAGTATTTTACTCGGATCATAGGGTGTTAAAGAAGGCTTGCTGCCCATATAGCCAAAGTAGCTCAAGATCTTTTTCACATGATGAGATTGTAAAAGAGTGATCATATTCTCGCTTTTCATGAGCTTAATGTTCAGAATAACATCAGCTTCTCTCAAATCTTTCATGTCAAAACTTTGGGACAAAAATGACTTAACATCATTTATCACATTGATATTAGTCCCAAAGATCAGTATGTCATCAACATACAAGCACATGATAACTCCTTTACCCCCACCATAGATGTAATACACACATTTGTCTTCATTCACAACAAAGCCGTCGTGTCAAAGTTCTATCGAACTTCTTATACCATTGCTTAGGCGCTTGTTTAAGGTCATATAAGGACTTTATTAGCTTACACACCTTGCCCTCTTGTTCAGATACCACGAATCCATCAGGCTGTTCCACATATACTTCTGAGCTAGAATTGATTGTGATGACTATATTATCACTATCGGTTCCAAGCTAGAACCGATTGTGACGAGGGGGTCTTCACAATCGGTTCTAGCTTGGAACCGATTATAATGTTCCCTATATCACAATCGGTTCCAACCTAGAACCGATTGTGATGTGGTGTGGAATCAAGATCTTGTGCCTAATGATATTCAGTAGCAGAGGATCTAACAGAGTTGCTTAGAGTTCCACTAACATTTCACAAGTTACTATAGGACACATAATAGACATATAAATAATCATCACATGAATAACTGTATCAGATCATGAGAGAAGTAACGATACTAATCATTTACAATTATTTAAGCGATGACATGAACATTCAATAAAATAGAATCAAAGGAAATGACTACAAAATATGAAAAACAACATTAAATACTTCAACATCAACATCCAGTAGAAAAATAGTAAACAATAAACAGCGTTGACACAGTATTCATGGTGTTGACACGGTATTCATGTCTTGCAGAACAATTTGCCAGAATCCTGCCAACGGCAAGAGATGCAAGAGAAACAACTAACCTTTCCTTGACCAATGTCCGCTTGCTCCCTTTCTTCTTCATAGCATTTTCATTTGCAATTCCCTATGAGCATTATTTGAAAGGCATTAGATTTTCACCATCTAAAACCAGTACTGAGATATAGCTTTCAACTAGTTCAATGCCTATGCGTTGCTATGGAGAAAAAAATTGTAAGGAAAAGTCTCTTTCATCTTCATTTTTCTTTTGCAGAACTAAGGTACTAATAAAACCATGCAAAATCTTGTTATTGAAACCTGAATGACAAATGCCTAAGGTAAAAGATGTTTGGAGAGAAGAAATTGCACCCGACTTCTTCTTTGCACAATATCTACTGGAATTTACTCTTCCCACTTATGCTACGCCAATACATTGGCATGTGTCAAGAATAAGATATACAGTATTTATGATGAATCAAGTATAAGATATATAGTGCTCATGTGCAGTATCACATATCCAAGACATTAAGTTGTAAAAATGTCTTAGATCTCTATACCTTTTCTTTTGTGTACTTTTCAATTGATTTTAGAAAGTATCCTTTTCATGATGCATGGAAAGTACTCCATAAAAAATAAATTTCATGAGATTTAAACCTCTGTCAATGATTACTTAGATCTTTCTATATGTTTCGGATGTCAATCCTTGAGAGGTCCCAGGGGAATTCTGTTTCAATTTAAACTTTGTTAGAAATTTTATCTTGAGAAATTATGTGCCCACTTATCTAAATAACTTTAGACCAAATTTTGTCATGAAGAACTAACAATCAGTATAAAAATGTTAAAAAAGATTTGATGAAGACAAGGTGAATGGAGTGTTGAGAACTAATACTAAATGTAGCCTACACAAAAGTTTTGTTCTACATTGCTTGATGATGATCTATTTATGGACATTAGCTCTTTGTTGAAATAATAATTTCCTATTAGAATTTAGAAACCATGACCACAGATGCTAGTACTGCTTCTAATCTTTAAATGCACGTAGGTGAGGAATGTTATATGGTCTACATCTGCTCCTAGAGCACAAAGCCACAGTTATGGTAAATCTGCTATACAATATCCATAGTTTTGGAAAGTAACATAGTATGTTGTTACTGCCCAAACATGAGTAGTTATTGAAGAAGCGTATTATTCATCCACCCAGCTACTACCAGCCTACCAACATGATTCCAATCTAAATATCACAGAAAAGTTTACCTTTTTTTTTGTACACAACAATATTCGTTGAACTGAAGTGTGGCACCCAATAATGAATCAATTAGACTCCCAAGCAAACCCAAAGCAGCAGAGATGGGTATTACTAGAAGCAGTCGAAGAGCCATATCAAAAGAACATTCAGCAGTCAATAGTCCAACAACATTAAAAGTCAGATCAACATGAACTCTTAGTAGTGAATTATCCTATTACCATAATTGGTAAAACTTTTAAAATTTATGATTCCTAAAATTTATAGTCATACTGTGTCAGGCTGCCAGCTATGTTCTATGCATTGATCTTGACCCCCCAGTCATTATCACCAATATGATGACCAACATAGTAGCTATTGCACTATTTGCTAGAACATGGATCCTTTAAGGTATAAACCAAAATAGTAAGACACAGTAGCAAAATCAAGTTTCAAATCAGTGGTTATTGTGTAAACGCGATGCCATCCACAGAGCACATCACCTATTTACAAGAAAATCATAAATTGTGTAACAAGAACAGCGAAAAAGCATACTTTGATGTCTATAACTGTTGGTTCATAATTGACTATATACAGAGAGAAAAAATGACCAAGAAAGCTATAGAAAAAGCTCATAAATGTGTGTGATATTTAAAACTAACTATTAGCACTGATCTTTAGAGGACGGAATGCAAACCTGATGTGGTCTTCCATGATGCTTTTTCTCCCCTACTATCTGCCAACCTCCACCATTTCTTTCTTCTCCCTCCTAAATATTCCAAATCAAAGAGTTAACTAAGCTCCACAAAACACACACAAATGATCTTCCCCAACTTTCAACTGATACTAGAAAAGTTGTAAAATACAACCAAGAAGAATTGTTACATAATTCCATCTTGCACTATATGAGGTTCCAAAAATACATTGTAGTATATTCTAGTGCATTCTTCCCTCGATCGACCCATTAATCTACTGGAGAACCATTCATTCTGCATAACACACATGTGGTACATTATTCATGTGACTAGGGGAAAAATTCAAAACCTACAATTTACAGCAACCACTTACATCACAACAAGTACATAGTGGCAAAAGAAGATCAGGTCAATTGCCCAATTCATGTGTAGCAAGCAAGTAGAATAGAATCAAACACGTTACTGCCTCCTGTATGTTTGACCCTTATTATGGCAGCGGAAATAAAACCCCTAAACACAGTACCAATGATAGTTTATGTGAGACCCCGGATCAGCTACCCGGAATCTCCTGTGTATTTCTGTACTAGTCCCAGATCAGTTGCTAGTACACACAGTCAGACAGTGATGAATCATTACCGAACAGAACGAAATATAATAATAAACATTAAGTACCAGCCACATGGCTATTTATTACATCATAAGGTCACATTACCAGAGTTCACGTCAGCGAAAATAAAACGAGTATCAAATCCAAATAACACCACATGCAACGACTAGGAACGTGCGCTCAGTTATCTTGGCGACCTTCATCAAACTCCTCGGCATAGAACTCTTCATCTTCAATTGCATCCTGGTAGTTTTCTGAAGACAACATTTGTGTAGCATGTGAGTACAAAAGTACTCAGCAAGTCTGGGAAAGTATGCACATGTAGGGCTATCCAAGGAAGGCTTATTGTGGTTCCTTTTGCATAAAGCTAAGTTTCATCAAACCATACTTAATAATAATTTTCTCAAAGCACATTTTAACAACTATTTTAACAAGTAAAGTATTTAATAGTCTAGTGAAGGTTCTATCCACCATCACCAGTATAAGGGCTCTATCCGCCACATTTTAAAAGAATAAGGTAATCCAACTCATGACTCTATCCGTCATGATCAAAACAGGTTCCAGCTACCTGGTTGGCTCATTCCGCCAATTAAACATCCGAGAGTTCTAACCACTCCCGACCCCAAAATAAGACATAAGTTATTTTTAAAACCAAAACCAAAGTCTACCAGTATGAAAGCATTCTTCGCTTTGCCCTTGATCGCAGGCACGGCTATTCGAATAGGTTTAACTCTGCAGAGGTGTACAGCTTTACCCACAAGACATGATATTCTCTTGATGCCAAGCTATTAGTACACTTCCTTAGGTGTGCCGGCAGAGATATCATGATAAGGCATTTACAATGTATACGCCTAACCTGACCCACCCGTTGAGGTTTCATCGCTGTTAGGGTTCTATCTACCCAGTACAGAAGCCCCCCTCTTGCGCCGTGTGAGAAAAACAGTCTTGCCTCTATCTGGCACTTACATTTCACCAAATGGTGAGTCTAAGTTAGGTTTCTACAAATTATTCAGCCAGGTCGTGCCCACTTTGACATGTGGTTGTACGGTAATGCTTAGAATGAGAACAATCATAAGTGTCGGTCCTTAATTGACTTGTGGCGATACTTGCACAAACCAAGACCAGTGTTCTATCTGCACCCGCCCGACATCCCATTCCGCTCAAGTCCAAATCATTTTTTATTTTATTTTTATTTTTCAAAATCAGTAGCAATACC
The DNA here is from genome assembly GCA_036346355.1 of Rhipidocladum racemiflorum. NCBI lineage: Eukaryota > Viridiplantae > Streptophyta > Magnoliopsida > Poales > Poaceae > Rhipidocladum > Rhipidocladum racemiflorum. Next base: position 76,589,805 of record CM070579.1, read on the forward strand.
ATGCTAACATTTCTCAAACATACTTCAAATCATACATTTGATGAAATCCCACCCGTGGGTCAGTTTAATCCATTTTGCAACTAAGCGTAACTACAGTACTAATCAACATGTGTCACCATATTATTTATACATGACATAGCAAAGTATCCTAGGGTTACAATTAAACATGGATATCAAAAATCAATGGGATGATAGCAATTTAGAATAACTAATAGTCTATATTTGACATACGATTATAAACATAACAATGCATGTTATAAAACGTTGTAAATCATTTGCAAACATGGGATCAAAATGCGTTAAGGAGACTTGCCTTCAGTCGCAACGAGAACATCGGGGTCTTAAGGGTCAGCAACGGCGCAAACGGATTTGAGTTTGACTCACCGGAGAAGAAGATATGACGGCAACAACGAAGAACATCGTCCGGCGTGAGTTTTCGCGATCTCCTGGACAATTGGTGAGGAGAGGCAAAGAAGGAATGAGTGCACGGGAAAGAGGACCCCACCACGAAGGTTTGAGAGGTGGAACCGCGTGAATTCGTGGAGAAAAGGCCCAGTTATGGGCAATAATATGATTTTTGGTTTTTGATAGATTGAGCCGTTTTCGACGGGATTTAGGGCGAGAGAATGTGGGGGATGAGATCTCCTCGCCGAGATCTTCGCAACGGATCCGGCCGTTCGCGATTTGGTGGATTAATGGGTGAGATATGGTGGCTTAAAGTAGAGACGCCATTGATGGGAGGTGAGAGCTCCTCCTCTCTGTAACTGCTCGATTGGGGAAGAAGCACGTATAGTGCCTGCCACGTGTCGCCTCCTCATTGGCCGGTAGAAAATGAAGGGATATGCGCACGAGATAAAAATAGTAAAAAATAATCTAAAAATCCCGGAAAAATTCCTACAAATATTGGGGAATATTTGAAACCTAATAAAATTGGTTTCGCGGAATTTGGATGAAATTTGGAATTTAGAAAATTCCGGGACGAATAAAGGGCATTTAACGAAAGACCGCGAGCAATAAAATACAAGAGGGTTTCTAAAAATCTTGGGAAAATTCCCAAAATGTTTTTGGAATATTTGGAACCTAATGCAATAAGTTTCGGAATTTTTGGAGCATTTTGGAACTCGGGTGGAATTTCGGGTACGGACCAGAATTCAGAAATTCGATTTTTCAGACAATCAAGGATTGAACTCTGGTTTTGAGAAGATGAGGATGCAGGTTAATTATAACACCAAGGAAAATCCAAATTTTGAATTTAATTAGTTTAAATTAGCTTTTAGCAGAAATCGAAAAGTGGGGATGTTACAGTTTACGCCATGTCGTAACCATTCCCCCCATAGCAAGGCATACACCATTGTATTGGCAAGCTTTATTCTCAACACCTCAATGAGGGCACCCCTTCGAGCAAACCTACCTAAAATGCCTCTACTACTTTAGCCTACCAATGTGCAAAGCTAGTACTAAGCAACTTAGTAAGTTAAGGTTACCCCAGCACTACGTTCGGTCCTTAATCGACCTGAGCGAGAACTCTCCCTACACTACGTGCAATTCTATGCACTTCACAGATTATATAAATAACTTTCCCACATCAACACCTAGTTTTCATTCTTCAATTTTATACTAAAATAAGATAGACAACTTTCTTAATATGTCAAAATTTTCACCCTTGAACAAATGTTTTAACGGACTATTTGTTCTCCCAAGTCTAAAGCATGGCTAAGCATAAATATAAACACACACACACACAATATTCGAGTATACCCAAGTTTGACATCATTTATTGCCTAACCCCTATCTTATGGATTTCAATGTTGATATTTAGAGGTTCCATGCAACAAGTAGGAATATCTATCGATACCAACAATATAACAATTTTACTAGAAGTACACGCATGCATACATAAATTTGTAGAAACAACATAATTTAAGTGATATAATAGGATCAATATGTTCAACGTTCAGAGGAGGTGTTTGTCTTGCTCGTTGAATTCTTGAACTTTGTCCTGGTTTGATGAGGGAGGTTTTCAAGACGTCGGTGTCTATACGCAATGTATAGTAAAGTAATAATAAGAACCAATTAAATCCAAATAGAGACTAAATTCAAATATGTTTGCATGAAATGAAAGATCGTGATTTTATAAAAATTTAGAAACTGGCTTCAGTCAATTTGAAGTTTGTTTATAAAAGTTATAAACATTTGAATTTAAATCAATTAAAATACTAGAAATGGAAAATAGGGTTGACGTCGAAGTCATACTTTTAGAGATTACGCCTTCTTTCTAACCGAGAAAGCGTATTTCCTACTAAATTGAAAGCATATTTCTCATTTTTAAAGTTTTAACTCGATTTTTCAAAGATTGACATTTGAGATCCATGTGTCTGTGACTCAGTTTTTGAACTCAGTTTTAAAAACAAAATTGACAAGTGGGGCCAGCTTGTCAACGACTATGTGAGAGACATGGTGGACTATGGTACCTAACAAGCGAGGCCCACTTGTTAGTGACTCAAAACAGAGTGGCGACTCAAGCAAGGTTGCTTGTGGTGACTTATGTAGCGATGATACTCAAATAGCAAGAGGGGATGGAGGGAAGGCTCAGGGAGTGGTCGGTGTTGGCCCCCAGCTCATATTGCTCTGGCCTTTCTCTTCAGCGACTTCGGTAACACTATTCTCGTTGAACGGCTAACTAACCGTGAGCAGCATGATATTGTCCTCATCTCCCTCATCATCGCCTCATCTCTCCACTTCCAAGTGGTTGTCTTCCTATTGGATAAATGTAACACCCCAAAATTTTGCTTTTCTTAATTTCATGTGTGATTTGGCACCTTGGTGAATTTTTGGAATTTTCTGGAGTTTATTTGGATTTATTTGAAATTTATTTGAATTTATTCCATTTTGAAATAATTAAAGAATTAAACTTTGCAAATAAAAATTTGTTGGAAATATTTTATTTGAGTACAAAATGTTCCAAAATATTTTCCAGAATTTTTCTGGAATTTTTCTGAGTCTTTTGCTATTTTTAATGATTTAATGGAATTTCTGAGAATTTAATTGGATAATTAAATCGAGTTGGTTTTACTGTTCCTCCGACCGGACCCGAGTCCGAGTCAGACTCGAGTCCGACTCGCGCCAGTTGGTCCAGCCGAACCCAAACCCGCGTGACCGTTGGATCTTGATCTAACGGCCACGATTGAGCCACGTCACCCGAGCCCGAGCCGACCGAGCCAGCCAGCTCGCCTGAGTCCGACCCGAACCCAAACTCACGCACCGGCTGTGCGCGTGCCACGTCATCCAATCCGAGTCGCCGCCGGACTCCGCCGCCGCAACGGAGCAGGTCTCGGTTTCCGTGCGTTTCATGGACGCCGAGGGCTCTATTTATTGCGCTGCCACCCGTGTCGGGACCGCCACTTCATTGCGCACCCGTAGCCCTAGACAACGCCGCTCGAGCCATTGTTTAGCCGCAATCGCCGCCGTAGTTGCCGTAGCGCTCGCCGCGGATTAAGTGTTGTTTCCGCCGCCCGCCGTCCTCCGCCGCCGTTGAGGTCAGATCCGGAACCGGGAGGTCAAGCCGCGTCGGAGGAGACCACTCACATCGCCGGAGCGCGCCCGAAACGCCGTCGGCTAGGTCGTCGTCCCCCGCGCCGGTGACCCAGCGCCGCCGCTCACCATCGCCGAACCACGACCTCTCCTCGGTAGTCGGATCTTCATCCAAGGGCCCAGATTGCACCACGTCATCCCACGGTGAGAACCACGTGCGATTCCCAGATCCATTCTCAACCGTTGGATCTAGATCCAACGGCCCAGATCGAACGCGTTCACCCCAAACGCGTGAAACTAGATCAAATCTGGGCCGTTGAATTTCAAATCAACGGCCGAGATTGCGCCACGTGTCGGGAAGCCTGACCACCGGCCAACAGACCCGGCGCAGTGACGCCGACACGCCGCCCGCAGCGTGTCGGGCCGACGCGACCAAACCGCACCATGACGTCACGCTGACGTCATGGCGGGCCCGCACGCCGGGCCGCCACGGCCGTAGTGACGCCAAGAATGACGCCACGGTGGTCCCACTCGCCAAGACCGTGGCCGAGCCTACCGACGCCAAGAATGACGCTACCCGAGGGGACCCACCGCCGATGACACGTGGAGCCGTGGACCGAGTCCACGGTGGACCGAGTCCACGGTGGACCGAGTCCACGGTGGACCGAGTCCACGGTGGACCGAGCCAAACCATGGACCACGTCCATGGACCGGCTAACGTCAGCCGCCCAATCAGAGACTGCCACGTGTCCTCGCTTACGCAATAATTAATTTCCGAAAAAGAAAATGATTTATTAATTCGAAATAATGATTTCAGATTTTGATTCAAACTTCAAACGCTTATAACTTTTGCGTTTCAACTCCGATTTGAGTGATTCAAATTTCTAAATTTGTATAAAATTGAGATCTACCTAATTATGAATTTTATTTAATTTTTGGACTAAAGTTTTCCTCTGTAATATTATTTAGTTGATTATTTAAACTTTAAAATGCTATAACTTTTGCATTTTAACTCCGAATTTGACGATTCCAGTTTCTAAAAATTCATAAAATTATGTTCTCTCTGTTTATGGATTTTATTTGGATGTTTGGACACTTTTTGCCTATTGTTTATTCGTGTATTGCTATTTACACGCTTTACGAGTAGACGTTGAAGTGCCGGAAGGATTCGAAGGAGAAGTATTGACTCAGGATCCAACTCAAGACCAAGAACAAGTACTTTTTGAAGGCAAGTTGTGCTTTGACCATATTGATCCCATTTTTGAAACCTATTTTGATTTAATGTATTGCATGCTAGTTCAAATAGAAAATGCTTTACTTAACTATGGGAAATTAGATAAATGCCAATTTGCTGTATGACACCTTGGTTAATTATATCTGTGCCATGACCCCCTTGTCACCCTAGTGAGGACTACTAGTTAGGCATTACTAAATTGCCAACATGGGTTTGTAGAACGTTGTAGTATACTGCTTAGACCTGCTACGTACTCATGACATGATTTTGGACAATCAAACGTTAATATTGACTTAATGACATATTGAACCTGTTTTGGAAAGGTATCATGTGATGTTGAGGGCACGTGGTGCATGGTAATCAACTGGGGTTTGATAAATAGTTTTCGACCGGGGCATGTGGCAAGAATGATCAGGTGGGCCAGTTGTGGCATTAAGAATGTGACACTATGGTTTGGTGTGACGTTATAGAAGGTGAAACTAGAGAATAAAAACCTTTCGGCTTAGGGTTTTCTCGCGTTTTTGGGCCGGTTGAAGTGTTATGTCGCCACGGAGTGTCATAACTTTATTTTACGTGCTTGATATGATTAAAAACAGTATGAAATGTGGAATTAAGGTTAAAACTATAGGTTATGGATGTTAATAGCTTTTCCGGACCGTTTCCGGGCCGTTTTCGGGGTTTTGGGCCTTCCCGGGGGAGTTTTGGGCCTTGGTGGGCTTTGGTGGGATGGATTAGGTCTCCGTAACGGACTAGAATTGGGTGTGGGGGCTGGTAAAAGGGGTTTCCCTGCCCCTTTGGGGCGTCCACCCTGCTGCCTTTGCGCCCCTTGAGGCCTTAGTGCGCCCCCCTCACCTCCCCCCACTTGTCAAGCCCTAGCCGCCCCTTCCCTTTGAGCCTTGCGCCTCCCCCTTGCTCTCCTCCATTGCCCCACCTCTCCACCACCTCTCCTCCACCCCCTTGCTGCCCTAGGGTGGTCTCCACACCTCTGCACCTTGTGGATCCATCCGTTGGAGCGAGGAGCGAGGATCGAAGAGCGAGGAGCGAGGAGCGTGGAGCGAGGAGCGATCCGCGAGGAGATCTATTGGAGATTCGTTCGTTGGGCAAAGGTATGATCATGGGGATCCTTGGAATTGATCTAGGTACTGTTCTTAGGGTGATTATCAAGTTTTTAGATCAATTGGTGGTGCTGGATTGGAGTTCTTTGGGTTAGATCTAGACGTTGCCACGTTTCTGTTTTCGGGCAAATTGAGCAGTCGGGCTAGGGTTCGAGTTTTTGTCGATTTAGAATCCGAACCTGTCCGTACGGACTTAAAAGAAGTTGTAGATAATTTAATTATCTTTCGGTGGACATAAAGCACGTTAAAATCCGATCAGCCGTTTGAAAGTTATGGCCGTTTTACCGAGCGTGTTAAAATCTGTGACGCGATTGGAACAGATCTCGGTAATCTGTAGATTAGACGACTTTAGAGTCCGAATCAGTCTTTCCATATACCTAGAGAAAGTTGGGAAATTTCCTAAGCTACGCGAAGGTGTACTCGTTTAATTCATTCGGAGTCCCAGAACTCAAGTTATGCCTTTTGCAAGGCTGCTGTCCCGACGGGACAGAACCTCTGTTTTTAGGCTGCTGTCCCGATGATATACATGATGTGAGATGTTATTTTCTATGATATTGTTATTGTTGTCCATTACAATGTGCTTGCTGAGTTTCGAACTCACGCTTGTGTTTCATGTTGTTTTTAGGTACTTTGAGATCGGCATGCGGGAAAAAGGGGTTTAGCTACACTTCTACACGTAGCTCCACCATCATAGTCTATGATTAATCACTTGGAGACATGATTTTAAGAGTTGTGCCATAAAGTTAATGTATGGTTTAATCTAGCATGCTTGTGATTTCTTATTTGCTTCGTTATAGTTTATGAAGTGGTTGAGCGTGGTATTATTGGCGTAGTTTGATGATACATCTATTTATGTTGATGTTTTAGATGTCGTGTGCTATGATATATCTTGCCATGATATTGATATTGTGTTAATTCATGAAAAAAACAAAGGAGATGCTGCCGAAATATCGGTTTTTAGCATATGTACCTTTGCTAGAATTTATGTTTAAATGTGATTTTTAGTTGTTGTTTAGCTTATGTTTGGTAGCATTCGGGCATATTAAATGCCGGGGTGTTACAGTTGGTATCAGAGCGGGCTGTAGGTCCTTGGAATGTGAATTTTTAGTGTCATGCTATAGGGAAAAACTAAAATATGATGTGGAATAACTTAGAAACATGGCTTAGGTCTTAACTAAAATTTTGTTATAGGATAGCAACATTAAAACTTGCAAAAGTGGTATAACTAATCTAAAATTTGACACACAATGGATGCACAGTAGGAAAGGGTATGGGTATCATTTCTTTACGCTTAAATGTTGTATTTAAGCTTTGATGTTGAATGCTTCTTTTGGCAATGCATGTTGCTATGTCAATGATATATGTTGTGGTGATAAGAGTGGGGTTGTGGTACCGAAGGGTTTCGGTCACCTCTTGTTGTTTATAGTTAGGGTGAGGTTTGACGGTGTGGCCGGTTAGTGCCATCACCGAAGAACTATTAACCCTCAGAGGAGAAAAGCGCTTACCCTTTCTCGTCAGAATCGGGTAGTTGATTGGAGGCGAAAAGGAAGAGTTAATGGTGGTTTCCTTCGGATGTTCTTTGTCGCTCGACGGTCGGTGTTTGTTGCTTTTCTTGGCTTTAGCTGTTTTGAACCAAATGAAAAGGTGATGGGCTTTCGCGGATTGTTCCGTATGCGGTGTGTGGTTTTGTCTTCCTTGGGTGAAGACGAAGAAGAGGAGTCTAGTGTTGCGCTTCTTTTGGGCGCCTTTCCAGTTTTTGATGCCTTTTAATTGCTTTATGAAGAACAAGCATTCGATTTATTCCTGTGGTTGTCTATCTCCAAGGCTAAAGGAGTTTTGTTCGGAGTTGTGCCAGACCTGGCTGTCAGGGCTGAAGTTCTATGGCTTCGTAGTAGTAAGTGGTGTTTGATTTCATCATTTTACTGGTTTGAGAAATCATCTTTGAAAGCCCCTCTTGAGTCGTGAAAGTTAGGGGTTTGGTGTTAAGGTTTTATTTGAAAAGGTTAATGGAGCACTTGGTTCCCTTTCGAGAAAAGTTGTCTTCCAACCAGTTTCCTCTATGGAAGTCTTTGAGATTGAAAAGTGTTTTGGAGAATTCCTTTGCATAACCAAGTTTGGGTTTGTCTCATTGCAATTTTGAGAGTCAAGTTTCCTTATGAATTTGGGATGAGTTTTCAAACTAAAATGCTGTAAACAAAGTAAGTAGTTTTTTGACTGAAATCGTTTGTCCCTAGTAAGAATTGATGTTTAGCACGTTATGTAGTAGGTAACAATGTGGTTTATGGATTGATGTGTTGCTAAGTTAAATTTTGAGTTGAATCAATTCAATGTGAGTAAAATCTCTAAGTTTGAGAATAAATAGACTACTAGTGTTGTAGTTCACTCTTAGCGAGAATGATTGAAAGTGTTAATGTTCATGCTTAGAATCTGTTGCCTTGCTTTAAGAGTGCTTATGATCCTCGTTAATGTTAAAAGTTTAAACCTTGATGCATAGTTAAAACATTAAGATGATGTAAACTGCTGATATTGTTAAGAAGCTTTGCTTGGTGTTTAAAGATGTGCTAATCTAACGGATTAGTAGAGACTAGTGACTTTAATTTGGAAGTTGATTGGAGTGGTTATTTATGTTGTTGCAAACTACTAGTATATTTGGAAGTATGCAGTTGTGACCCTTCAATGCTAGTTTTCAATCTATTTTAAATAGTTGGAGTATGTTGTAATTTTGTTATCACCTATGTATAGGGTAGCTAAAAGTAATGTTGATCGGTTGATGATTATGCCCATTTGTTTTTATTGATGACTTAGTAGTGGTGGTAGTTGTGTAGAATACTTGTTGGAAACCATTGACTAAATGGAGGGTGTTGTAACCTGTGGTGATGGAGTGAACCATGGATAATTAACCTGATATAGAGTTTTATCCTTAATGAATGTATGCCTTGGAATCCTAGCTATGAACTTTGTCTTGTAGAGATAATATTTACATGTTGAAGTCGTTGTTTAACTGAATAAGGTTCGGTTATCGAGACGTGAATAGATAGGAGGTATGAAATTTATATGTTGATCTTCTTTGAAAGATTTGTGGAAGTACTATGTTTCAAATTTAGAATAAGAAGTATTATGATTCGGTGATCCGAGGATCATATCATTATAGTCTTGGTTGGGTGCCTTCTTGATAAGCATCATAAACCCTTATTAAAAGTTTTGGGAATGGTAACTAGAGGAAGAATTTGTTGTGAAGCTTTTGGTTGAATTATGTTGGGGATCCTCAGGGAGTAAAAAGTGATTATTAAAGTCTTTTAATGGAAAGCGTAGTGGAATTCTAGAGATGGTTCTTTTTATGCTTTGAGCTTGTGTTTAAAAGCTTTTGGACTGGTTTGGTTGTTTGCCATTTTGGTTGAAGGGTTTTCGGTCAAGGTGTTCCTTATGTGTTTGAGTTTCCCAAAACTCGTAATGTTTGGTGTCGACCTTTGGTTTTGGCGAATTTGTTTAGTTCGTGTTGTGAGTTTGGATTTACATCCAAAAGTTTTGAGTCGATCGCGCCCTTTCGCATTCGCACTGGATTATCTTTGGAATTAATTTTAAAAGGAAGCAGATGGTCTTAAAGGGTTGTGTTGGAAACTTTTGAGTTGAGCCCTTAATGTGTAACTCTTTTTGGCTAGAGTTGGAGTTGTTTTGAAAATGTGTGTGATGTTGCGAGTGCTTCAAAAAGGTGGACTTTATGAAAGTTTTACAAAGTGATTTTGTTAGTGAGGTGTTCGCCTTTTGGGAATGAGTTTCCCTCTCCTTGAGGAAGTTCGTGATGGTTGTGGAAGCAGATGCTCGACTTGAAATTTTGATGTTCTTTTCCAAAATGTTGAATTTGGATGAAATGCAATGTTGTGCAAGTTCAGTTTTCAACTGATGTGGGGTCTTTTACGACGTGGTGTTTTACTGTCAACTATGCTGCCGTCATAGTCTATATGAATTTCCGCAACCTTCGATGTTAATTGTGTTTCCATCATTTGATACCGAGGAAGAAGTCATTTGGTGAATGACTATTCGGTGCCGTTGTTACATGATGAATGAAGGGTGAAAAAGGAAAACGAGACATTGTTTATGCATAATTAATCATAAAGGAGTCGACGAGCCAGGTCGGTGAGAAAGTCATATAAGGATATATGACTAATCCGGAGTGCTCTTGAAAAGTGTGCATGCATGTCAAAGAATCGAGATGTCCATTTCTTTCTAGTATGAAAAGAAAGAATGAAGAAATTATGGTATTTTGGTTGTAGTGTAGGGGATTTATGCTTCCTTTGTGATTTGGCTTGGATGTTGCCGAATTCTTTCCAAAATGGTTGTTAACGCTTTGGGTTTGAGTTGTCGTGTGTACACTTGGGGTTGATACCTAAGTGTTTTTGTGTGAGGGCGAGACCCTCTTAAGAAAGGAACCAATTGTGGCTTGGTAAGGTTTTCGATCCTAGCTTGGGCTAGGTGTCGAACCTTAGCGGTATAAGGGTGGTTTGTGATGGAGGTTGATGATGTATGGGTTTAACCTTTACTAAGAGTAGCGATGGGTGGAAGTGAAGTTGACGGTAGATCGGTGATAATTGCCCTGCCGTGAGCAGTTGTCTTCACTAGTTGTTTTTGGGTTTGAGTCTTGCTTGGGAAAGGATGGAATAAAATGTTAGTATGATCGTGTATCGGAAGGGCTAGTGTGCCTTAATGAGTTATTCCCCTCGATGGAAACTTTCGGGAATGAAGAGAGGTCGTTAAAGGAATTGTGACTTCCTTTGACTTTGTCATGTTGAGTTTATTGCAGGGTGTAGTCAGGTAGGTTGTGATAGAAGGGTGAGGTGTTTGTCGTGAGGATTCGAGCGTTTTGGGTTGTTGAAGCCCTTCGAGGTTGAAACGCAGATTCTGTTTGGGATTTGAATTGAAAGTTGAACTGTGAGCGGTTGCCCTTAGTTGAGCTAGATCAACACTTTTTCTTTAAGTGTTGGTTTTGGGAACTCGTTTGTCGTTTGTTTCCGGTTCTAGTCGTTGTGCGAATGTTTTGTGCTGCAGAGAAGCCTTTTGTCCCTTCGGGACTTTGTTGTTGTTTTTGGCGTCCTTCGGATTCGAGGTCGAATCCTGTTGAAGGGGGGAAGAATGTGACACTATGGTTTGGTGTGACGTTATAGAAGGTGAAACTAGAGAATAAAAACCTTTCGGCTTAGGGTTTTCTCGCGTTTTTGGGCCGGTTGAAGTGTTATGTCGCCACGGAGTGTCATAACTTTATTTTACGTGCTTGATATGATTAAAAACAGTATGAAATGTGGAATTAAGGTTAAAACTATAGGTTATGGAGGTTAATAGCTTTTCCGGGCCGTTTCCGGGGTTTTGGGCCTTCTCAGGGGAGTTTTGGGCCTTGGTGGGCTTTGGTGGGATGGATTAGGTCTCCGTAACGGACTAGAATTGGGTGTGGGGGCTGGTAAAAGGGGTTTCCCTGCCCCTTTGGGGCGTCCACCCTGCTACCTTTGCGCCCCTTGAGGCCTTAGTGCGCCCCCCTCACCTCCCCCCACTTGCCAAGCCCTAGCCGCCCCTTCCCTTTGAGCCTTGCGCCTCCCCCTTGCTCTCCTCCATTGCCCCACCTCTCCACCACCTCTCCTCCACCCCCTTGCTGCCCTAGGGTGGTCTCCACACCTCTGCACCTTGTGGATCCATCCGTTGGAGCGAGGAGCGAGGAGCGAGGAGCGATCCGCGAGGAGATCTATTGGAGATTCGTTCGTTGGGCAAAGGTATGATCATGGGGATCCTTGGAATTGATCTAGGTACTGTTCTTAGGGTGATTATCAAGTTTTTAGATCAATTGGTGGTGCTGGATTGAAGTTCTTTGGGTTAGATCTAGACGTTGCCACGTTTCTGTTTTCGGGCAAATTGAGCAGTCGGGCTAGGGTTCGAGTTTTCGTCGATTTAGAATCCGAATCTGTCCGTACGGACTTAAAAGAAGTTGTAGATAATTTAATTATATTTCCGTGGACATAAAGCACGTTAAAATCCGATCAGCCGTTTGAAAGTTATGGCCGTTTTACCGAGCGTGTTAAAATCTGTGACGCGATTGGAACAGATCTCGGTAATCTGTAGATTAGACGACTTTAGAGTCCGAATCAGTCTTTCCATATACCTAGAGAAAGTTGGGAAATTTCCTAAGCTACGCGAAGGTGTACTCGTTTAATTCATTCGGAGTCCCAGAACTCAAGTTATGCCTTTTGCAAGGCTGCTGTCCCGACGGGACAGAACCTCTGTTTTAGGTTTTGCGAGTAGGGAGCAATGTCGGGTTAGATGGGGGTTTGCGTACTGTTTGGTGGTTATGATTGTGATTGTGTGATACCCCTGTGCAGGAGGTGTGACCCCGGGAGTGCCTTCTACTTCCCGCCAATCCGTTGCACGTGGTTGAGGCAAGTGTGTTGTGATGGATAGCGAGTTGTAGGTTGCATGTTGATATTAGATGGAATTGTTTACATGATATATGTCCACTTGCCATGTGTTAATGATTGCTATGATATGATGAGCATGTTTAAGATGTTATGACGCCATGTGTTAAAATATGAGTTTTATATGATGTTGGCATGCTTGCATACATGACATGTTACATGGCCCGGGCGGTGAAAGTCATTAACTACTCCGGACAGGTCGGTGAGAAAGTTATGACTAATCCGGAGAGCCAATAGAGTAAGTCCTACATCGTGATTCCATCTACCGTGGGTTGTGGAAGCGAGGAGTAGGCACCCTCCATCTTCGGGATGGAAGGGGGGAGAGGGTGCACACCGACGGGTGTGTACTCAACCATACAGGTATGAGTTTCCAAGGAGATATGAGCATTGCATACACAATGATGATGATTTTGTTAAAGTGTTCATGATTGAGATGATATACATGATGTGAGATGTTATTTTCTATGATATTGTTATTGTTGTCCATTACAATATGCTTGCTGAGTTTCGAACTCACGCTTGTGTTTCATGTTGTTTTTAGGTACTTTGAGATCGGCATGCGGGAAAAGGGGTTTAGCTACACTTCTACACGTAGCTCCACCATCATAGTCTATGATTAATCACTTAGAGACATGATTTTAAGAGTTATGCCATAAAGTTAATGTATGGTTTAATCTAGCATGCTTGTGATCCCTTATTTGCTTCGTTATAGTTTATGAAGTGGTTGAGCGTGGTATTATTGGCGTAGTTTGATGATACATCCATTTATGTTGATGTTTTAGATGTCGTGTGCTATGATATATCTTGCCATGATATTGATATTGTGTTAATTCATGAAAAAAAACGAAGGAGATGCTGCCGAAATATCGGTTTTTAGCATATGTACCTTTGCTGGAATTTATGTTTAAATGTGATTTTTAGTTGTTGTTTAGCTTATGTTTGGTAGCATTCGGGCATATTAAATGCCGGGGTGTTACAAGTATCTTGTGGGTAAAGTGCATAACCTCTGCAGAGTGTACAATCTATTCGAATAGCCGTGTCTGCGGTATTGGACATCGCTCGGGAATTACAGTCAAGGGTTAGACTTTCTTGAAAATAACTTGGACCTGAGAGATTGGGTTTGGTTTAATAATGATGTTGATGGAAATGTGGATTAGGATGGGAAAGATGTTTATTAAACTTCTTGAAAAGTTAGTTATGCTTTACTTGTTTCTACTGCATTCGAATCTACTTATGCTACTTGTCAAATGCTGTTTACTGCAAATATACCTTGAGCTATTCTTTTGTATCAAGCCATGCATATAGTATATTAGCTTGCATTCTGTGCATGACTTGCTGAGTACCAAGTACTCACCCTTGCCGCAATACAACACCAGATGAAGAGGAGACTACACCAGCTTTGGAGGAGGAGCTCCAAGAGGAACCGTCTACTTAGGAAGCGAGCCCAGTCAGTTGCCTGTGGTATACTCGATGGCGCCACGAAGTTATTTTATTTTCCGCTGCTATTATTTCTCTCTTAATAAGTTTTGCCCTGCGTGGCGTTTATTTGTAACTTGACCATAAGGTCGAGCAACCAGTTTGACTATTTATTTAAAGTACTTTATTAGTATCGAGTGGTATGATTGTGATATTTACCGATGTTAAGACTGTGTGCACTAGCACGTTCCTGGACTAGTGCTGAATACACAGAGGGTCCGGATTTGCAAATTCGGGTCCCGACAATAAATCGACATGGTTGCATTGTTTCATAGTATCCTCTAACACCATTCATGATATCCTCTTTATAACTTTTATTTTTATCTAGATTTTAGTTGTTTTTATGCAATTCATATACAAATAAAATTACTAATTTTATTTAATTTAGTCCAAATTTTAGTTATTGGGGTATTTTACTTTAGAGTTGTATGGAAATCAACTTCAAATTTCTTTTATTTTTATGCCAAATTTGTATACAAATCAAATTGTGCAAGCGTGGGTGCGGGTGCGTGCGTGTGTGCGGAGTGCGTGTGTGCGTGCGTTTGTAGCTCGTTTGTTGTTCTCTCTTCTTAATGAAATGCCAGTGCTCCCGACCAATTTTTTCAAATTGCTAAATTTTTTTAAAATTTATTCTAAATTACAGTTGATTAGGGATTTCACTTTGGGAATTGGATGAAAATCAAATTGCTAATATATTTTATTTTATATCACGAATTTTAAATATTTTTTGTTGGATTTGTACATGAATCCAATTTCTAATGTTTGTTTAATTTTATTCTAAATTATATTTATTTAGAGACTCTAGTTTGGAATTAGTATGGAAACCAAATTGATAGTAATATTTAATTTATTTTAAATTTTAGTTATTTAAGGATTTGACTACGGAATTGTATGGAAATCAAATTGCAAATTTTCTTTTGTTTTGTATTTTGCATTTCAATATTATTTTGTTAGAATTCATTTACAAATCCAATTTCTAATTTTGTTTAATTTTTAATCTGGTGTATAGTTATTTTGGTGTTTTACTCTGAGATTCGTATTGAAATCAAATTGCTAATTTTTATTTTATTTTTTATTTTGAACTTTAGATCGAGGTTGGAATTTGTGTGCAAATCGAACATTAATGTTTATTCCAAATTTCAATTTTACGTTAAAGTCTATATGAAGATTAAATTGCTTATTTTATCTTGTTTTTTTATTACAAATTTTAGTTATATTTATCATAATTGACATAAACTCTTTTGTTTAGTCTATATAAAATTTTAAATTTTATTTTATTTGTATTCTGAATTTTGGTTTGATGTTACAATTCATATACTCATCCAGACTGGTAATTTCCATTTAATTTAATTTCAAAATTTTAATTTAGTTTGTAGCTTGTATAGAAATCAAATTGCTAATTTGTTTATTTTTTATTCTAGAATTCAGCTATTTTCTATTGTATTTTACATGTATTGTTCTATTTTGTATGACCATTATAAATTGAGTCCATTGTTCTTAGTTGGAATTCGTGTAGAAATGCAACCATTAATTTTTATTCCAAATTTCAATTTTACTTTAAAGTTCATTTGAAAATAAAATTTTTTATTTTGTTTTATTTTTATTCCAAATGTTAGTTATGTTTTTTCATAATTGACATGTAGTCTTTCTTTTAATCTACATAAAATTGCTAATTTTATTTTATTTTTATTTCTAATTTTAGTGGTAGGTTAGAATTTGTGCAAAATCAACCACTAATTTCCATCTAACTTTTATTTCCAATTTCTATTTTAATTTGAAATTCATATATAAATAAAATTGATAATTTTCTATTGTTTTATAATCTGAAATTCAATTATTTTTTACTGCCCTTTCTCTTGAATTAAACTGTTGTAACTTAGATCCACCATATGAATGGCTATATTTTTTTTTCCTCCAATTATTGTGGGATTTTCAAGCCATTAAGAGCGAATGTGGTGCTCTTTCTACCTCTACATAATAGATAGATGGTACTTACAAACAAAACAAGGGCTAATAAAGAGTGGGATTTGATTAGCCAGAGGAGCTAGTGAAGGTGACCTTTGGAGGTTGGAAAAGGCTTTTGGAGGCGGGAACGGCGTTTGTTCTTCATCCAACTCCCAAACCTATCATGAGATCAGGGCCTGCAGTTCCCTAGCTGTAAAACACTGTTGACATTTATCTCCTCCTTCTTTTGCACATGGTAGGATCAGGGTTTAAGTCTTCGACAAAATTCATTTGAATTTTGAGAAATTCGTCCTCACCACTCCATCTCGAAAAGGAATTTCATTCAATTTACCGCTCAAATTAAAATTAAAATTAAAAAATTTGAAAAGAAATATCCAAAAATTCCCCAAAATTAGAATTAATAGTTTTATGATCTCTGGCATGAATATTTTTTTAAAAAAAGAAGTTTGGAAACGTTTTTTAACCATTCAAAATGTCGAAATTAGAAAATCCAAAACAAATTAGAAGTATTTTTAGTAGCGATATTTGTTCATGTATGTCAAGTAGCAATATTTACTTCAACATATTTTAATAAAAATATTTTTTCAATTATATTTAGTAGCAATATTTGTTCTAGTATGCCAAGTAGCAATATCTGTTAAAGTATGTCAAGTAGCAATATTTGTTCAAATATATTTAGCAGCAATATTTGTTCAATTATATTTAGTAGCAATTTTTGTTAAAGTATATTTAGTAACAATGGATGACACTCGAAAATAGTGCTATTTATTCAAGTAGCGATATTTATATACATAAAAATTATCTTGCTATGGTATATTTTAATATATTAATGTTATCCAATATTGAAAAGCTTACTTCTCGTTGTATATATATGCATCAACTACCAAAACTTCTCGTTTCATTACTATCTTCTTACATTTTAAATTTATGTTGAATTTTATGTGATTATTTGAATGCCTATTTTGCACTTGTATTGATATGTGATAGCTTGCAATTATCTTAAATATATCAAAGGTCATGCCAAAATTTTTCTACATTTATGAAAGATCATGCCAGATTTTTTTTTGTGTTTTTCCATATATTTCTAATATATTTCATATTTTTGGGCCTTCAATGGTCTTTTACAATTTTTTTGGTAATTTTTCTTTTTCTTTTTACATTTTTATCAATTTTTTAACCGTCGCCTATTTTTGAGGAAAAATCTCATCTTTTTGAGAGAAAGAAGCTTTTCAAGTGAATTTCGATCTTTTTGTTCGAATTTTGCTTCGCTATTTGATCAGATTTTAAATTCATTTGATCTTCAAAACCCTTTGATTTTTCTCGAATTTTTTTATTTTTCGTAAATTTAACTACCGTCGGCTGGTCGAAAAATAAGATCGAAACAAAATGGTTTATCATGGACAGGTACGTATCCATTTCTTCTCCTATCTGGAGTACAATCTAGTAACATCTCTGTTTTCCGTGTTGCACGTATCTCAAAACAGCATCTTGTCTTCTTGGCTAGTGGAGTACATCACTACTACAGAACCGGCCTTCACAACCGGCCTATCACAAGCGGTTACGTGCGCCCCGCTTGTGGAGTCCCGTGCCACAAGCGGTTCGTGGGCAACGGACGGGAGGGGGTCTCTAGAAGCGGTTCTTAACACAAACCCCTTCTGGAGCGTCCTCTCTAGAAGCGGTTCGTGTTTGGAACCGCTTCTAGAGGTCTAATGGGGGCTCCAGAAGCGGTTTGTGTGTAGAACCGCTTGTAGAGCCCCTCCCGCCTGCATTTAAACTCTGTCTTCCTCCCCGAGCTCGCACAGGACATCACAGTGGTGGGCCGAGAGCTGTTCATGGCGAGGTGCTGCCAAAATTTTGAATTGAGGCTATTAGATCCGAATTAATTGTTCTAAGGTGAGTAATATGTTGTTGACATCCTTCTCACCTAGATATTGATGTTTTTTGTGCATTGGATGTTGAGAAATTATGTTTTGTTCGCTTATAT
Organism: Rhipidocladum racemiflorum; assembly: GCA_036346355.1. Taxonomy (NCBI): domain Eukaryota; kingdom Viridiplantae; phylum Streptophyta; class Magnoliopsida; order Poales; family Poaceae; genus Rhipidocladum; species Rhipidocladum racemiflorum. Next base: position 76,607,562 of record CM070579.1, read on the forward strand.
TTTTGTTCTTAAGGTGATATATACGATTTGGTGTATGAAATGAAATTCAATAAATGTGAAACGATGAAAAATTACAAACGTGTGGAAGAGAAAAGATTTGTATGAAAATGTAACAATTAGTTAGTTTTATTTTTAAAAAAGTAGGAGGATTAGAAATAATTAGTTGGCTTTAGTGAAAAGAACACAGAATGATTATAAAATACAAAACTATTAGTCATAATTAGCTTTAATAGAATATTGTGATAGATGTTGTTATTATTTTTATTTGTGTAGATGAATCGGCAATGGATGTACAATGCAGACCGTCGGTCAAGAGAGTTCCGAGATGGCATGAAGGAGTTTCTCGACGCGGCCGTTGCATTCTTGCCTCGAGAAGCTTCATACGTTGTCCGTCGTAGACTGCAAGAATGAGAAGGAGCATTCCGAACGATGGATGGTTATGAGGCATGTGATCACGAGAGGTTTCATGGCAAACTATACCTGCTGGACCCACCATGGCGAAACAAAGGCGATTCGACAGGAAGACGATGAAGAAGACGAAGAAGAGGAAGATAGAGCCAACAGTATGCCGGACACCACTCAATACGGGTCCGTGGAAGATACACTCGATGAGTTTGGCGATGATGAGCTAGAACAGATGCTCCGTGACGGAGAGGGAGAGTTCACAGAGGAAAGACAATACAAGAAGTTTCAGAGCATGGTAGAGGACCACCGAACTGCTTTGTACCCAAACTGTGCACAAGGCCACAAAAAGCTGCGTACTACACTGGAACTCATGCAATGGAAGGCCACACACGGTGTGTCAGACAAGGGATTCAATGGTTTGTTATCACTCGTAAAGAGGTTGCTTCCGGAAGGAAACACTCTACCAGAATCTACGTATGAAGCGAAGCGAGTCCTCTGCCCTTTAGGATTGCAAGTGCGGAAGATACATGCATGTCCTAACGATTGTACCCTGTATCGCAATGAGTATGCCGATTTGGTGGTACATCGGTGTGCGAAGAATCCGGTATAAGGTGCAGCCTGACGATTCAGGTGAATTAGATGGGAATCGTACGAAGAAGAGAACTCCAGCAAAAGTATTGTGGTATTTCCCTGTGATACCCCGGTTGAAGCGTCTGTTTGCTAACGAAGGTCATGCCAAGATGATGCGTTGGCATGAGGAAGAGCGTAAGGAAGACGGGATGCTTAGACACCCCGCAGATGGCTCACGCATGGCGGAAAGTCGATCGGGCTTACCCGAACTTTGCAAATGAGGTCGAAACATAAGGTTTGGGTTGAGCACCGACGGGATGAATCCTTTCGGTCGGTTGAGCAGCATCCATAGCACTGCCTGTGACACTTTGCATCTATAACATTCCTCCATGGGTGTGCATGAAGCGGAAGTACATCATGATGCCATTATTGATCGAAGGCGAAGCAACCTGGAAACGACATAGATGTCTACGAAACCATTGGTTGAAGACCTTGTGAAGTTGTGGGAGGATGGTGTACGGGTTTGGGATGAGTACAAAAGAGAGTATTTCAACTGCGTGCATTGTTGTTTGTAACAATCAACGATTGGCTGCGCTTCAGTAACCTCTCCGCCAAACTGTGAAAGGGTTTAAAGCCTGCACCCGGTGCATAAATGAACGGACTGCATGTACCTCAAAAACTCTCGGAAGTGTGTGTACATGGGCCACCGCAGTTTCTTCCTAGCGATCATGCTTTGAGGTGGAAAGGAAGTAAATTTAACGGGTAATGTAAATTCGTGGTAAGCCTCAAAGATCGTAATGGGCGACTTGTGTTTGCTATGGTAAAAGATCTGAAAGTAGTATTTGGGAAGGGTCGTGGAAGCATACCTGCGTTTAACGAGGATGGTCATGCACCCGCATGGAAGAAGAAATCAATATTTTGGGACCTGCCGTATTGGGAGGTTTTGGAGGTTCGTCACTCGCTGGACTTCATGCACATCACGAAGAATGTTTGTTTGAATCTGCTAGGCTACATAGATATGTACGGCAAATCGAAAGATACACTGCAAGCTCGGAAGGACCTTGAAGACATGGAGGTGAGGAGTGACCTACATCCGAAAAACAAAGAAGGGACAAAACAACTTTATCTACATCCTGCAAGCTACACTCCAAGCAAAGAAGAGAAAAAAAAGCATGATTGAGTGTTTGAACAGTGTGAAGGTCCCTTCTGGATATTCCTCAAATGTAAAGAGACTCATAAACACGAAAGAGAACAAACTCCAAGGCCTAAAATCCCATGACTGCCTTTGTGTTGATGACACTGATTGCTCCCAAAGAGCTATCGAGGTATACCGCCCGAGAGTGGAGTGCGGGGACAATCACGGCTATGTTCATTCTTCAACGCCATTTCGCAGAAAGTCGTCGAACCAGCTAAAATGCCTAAGTTGGAGGCTGATGTGGTACAAAGTTTGGTTAGCCTCGAGATGATTTTTCCTCCTACATTCTTTGATATCATGGTTCATCTCACCGCTCACCTTGTCAAGGAGATAGGTATCCTCGGACCAGCTGTATCTCGCACAACATGTTCCCTTTCGAGAGGTACATGAGTGTCCTCAAGAAATACGTCAGAATCGTTCGCGTCGAAGGGTGCATTGCCGAGGGCTACGTGGCGGAGGAGGTGATAGAGTTTTGTGTTGATTACATGAATGATGTAAATCCTATCGGCCCCCATATCACGACACGAGGAGGCTACGGGGCAAAGGGACAATAGGAAGGCAGCGGTTGCATGCAACGATCTTGTTGCATTCAAGCAAGCACATTTCACTGCTCAAGCAATCCACCATAGTCGCCCCTATGTCATTCAAGACAAGAGTGTCCTACGCCGCGAGTTCACAGTGTAAGACAGAGAGTTGGATAACCTCAAGCACATGGATTCTTTCGGCACTGGCTCTGTAGTACATCCTTGAGGAAGGGTCAAACGATGAACTATTGCAACGCTTGGCCCGGGACCATCACAAGAAATCGGGACATTCAAGGGGTATGAGATCAATGGTTACACATTCTACACCAGATCCCAGGATAACAGGAGCACCAACGAGCAAGGCGTCCGTATAGACGCCGAAGACAACAAAGATGGTGTTCGACACATATTACGGTTTCATAGAAGAAATATGGGAGCTCGACTATGGACCTCTCAAGGTCCTCTATTTAAGTGCCAATGGGTCAAGCCGAGGACAAACGGTGTGAAGGTCGACAACACGGCATGACAACCGTGGATCTCACGAAGTCGGCTATAGGCGCGAACCGCTTGTTCTCGCGAACGATGTGGCTCAGTCTTCTATGTAATGGACATGTCAAGCAAACCTAAAAATCGAAAGGACAAGCAAAAGGTAATGCCAAAGCGACATGTAGTTCTCCAAGGCAAACGACGGATTGTAGGAGTTGAGGACGTCACCGATGAGGAAGAGTATGGTCGATTCGACGAGCTCCCTCCTTTACAGCTTGATGTTGAAATAAACGCCTGCGTGGCGGTGATGTCGATGCTCCTTACATACGTCACGATCATAAAGAAGGAACAATTGTAAAGACGAAGACTTAAGATGTACTACTTGTATACATTATGGTCGGAGAAACATTCCTTGTACATTATTCCATATGATCATGTTGATATGTTGATGTTTAACATTGCTTGTACATATGATGTTTTAAAAAAATGAAACAATAAAATAGAAACACTTCAAAAAAAACATAAAAATCGCATACAAACACTTAAAAAAAATAAAACCATCGAATACAAACACTTTTAAAAAAAGAAATACAAACACTTAAAAAAAGAAAGGAAAAAAAAAGAAATACAAGCACTTTTAAAAAAATTATTGTATACTTAAAACAATGCAGTGCCTTCTAAGGTTAACAAGAAATCTCATCTCCCCCTTGGCTAGCGCGGGCGCTTGAGTGCGGGCTTGTGCCCAAAGGTTGCGTGTTCGAGCCCCACTCGCGCCCGGCCTTTCTTTTTTTTTAAACCCCACTACAAGCGGTTCTTAGTACCAACCGCTTGTAGTCGGGGTACTCTACAAGCGGTTGGTATTACGAACCGCTTGTACAAGTACCACTACAAGCGGTTCGCAAGACCAACCGCTTGTAGAAATGGGTGAGCCGGGTAGGCTACTTGCGATCGGGGTCCTCTACAAGCGGTTGGTGTTACGAACCGCTTGTAGAAGTACTCTACAAGCGGTTGGTGTTACGAACCGCTTGTAGAAGTGGGGTAACCTTTAAATTTTGAAGTCCCGAAGGCTCCGCACCTTCAAATTTTCTAAGTCCCGGCCAGAGCCAGCTCCGTCGCCGACCGCCACCACGCCGACGCCTCACCACCGCGCCGACGCCTCCACCCACCGCGCCGACGCCCCCAGTGCCATCCACCCCGGAGGACCTAGGTAGTCGGGCGAAATGCCCCTCCTCGCTCTGTCTGTATTCATGCCCGCAAGGTGTTAGGTGAAATGCTCACAAGAAATTTTGTTGATCTGTTGATGTTGGAGTACATTTTTGTTGTATATATATTGTATATAAGTTTTCATGGCCACATTTATGTTGTATGTTGGAGTTTTCATGCTCTCTCTGTTGTAACTATTGTATATATATTGTAGGAAAAAACTAAAGAACGATATGCCGTTCTTGTCTAAAATAATGTCATATAGGTTGTGTCACCATCCATTCACCTTTGATGATATTCACGGATAATATCACGGAACTTATCCGTGAGGCATAATGAAACTTATATGTGAAATATCATGAAACTTATCCATTAAACCTAATGAAATTTATCTGCGAAACATCATGAAACTTATCCGTGAAATCTAATGAAACTTATCTATGAAACCTAATGAAACTTATACATGGAATATGGCTGCAATTCGAGGACTTGTACCATGTGTACCAAACAGACGCCATCGACGTGTCCTTCATGTGCTGCTGGTGTCTGTAAGTATTGATCTTCTAAGTTTACCGTTTGCTTCCTCTCGTACCACAAAATCGAAAATCTAATTAACTTAGTTATCCCTTCTTATGTAGAATGGAGATACAACGATGTAGAACAGTGGGCATACAGAACGTTGGTTTCATCGACCCAGAGGTTGTCAACGAGAAAATCTGGTCATTCGCAAGAAGAAAGACCGGAAGTTGAGGCATACATTTTGGCGTGCATTATTGAAACAAAGACTACAAACCGCATATACTTCGCCCTTCAACTTCATGTACGTGTTCTCACAAACCTCTTGTTCTTGTATTTCTTAAGCCATTGATAATACGACTAGCTCTTACGCGCTTCTTTGAATATACGAATAGGTTTCATCGAATCCTTCTAGTCATCGAGCTTAACAACAAAGCAGGATTATAGTTCATGACTCAAGAAGGAATCCAATCGACAAATACCAATGGTTCATTGACATCCTCAACAAAACATTTGGAAAGTTCGGAAGAAGCATAAAGGAGATTTCAAGAAAGAATTCAAGTCATAGTGAGCACTCAGTGCACGTACTACAAAAACAATTATTAATATAAATGCATCATATCGCTTCTTCATCCGATATTATGAAATTTCTCCTCATCAAGGTTAAACGCCAAACGGCTGGAAACAACTTATGTGGCTACTACGTGTTCCACTATATTCAAAGTTTTATTCATGCCGATCTTATTTGGAACATTATGCCGAGGTTCAGATATGCATGTCAATTTGTTAGCTACCACTTACATTTTAAGTAATCGTATGTGATCGGATATTTATATACTTCCCGCTTAATCAATTGTCACCAACATCGATGAGCATGTTAGCGTGCTCCGCCTCACCGAAAGTGCGCATCGCAAGAACAACTCATCGGCTTCATTGTCGACGAGGTTCTATCTCCAAATGGCGAAGTTCCACGTAAGGCTTGGTCCATCGTTGAACACAATTGAATCGATGACGACATCGACGTCGACCAAGAACTTGACTGACGCATGCAAGAAGAACTGAGTTCGATAATCATTTTTTTAATCATTCAAACTTGTAAACGTCGATAGCGGGTTTTTTTTTTACTGAGCTAGCTTGTGAACATGTGTATGAGTGAGCATATGTAATATATATTTAATTGCACAGAAAACTCCTACACTCATATTTCATTTTATGGTCAAAAACGATATACAAAAACACTGAAAGAACATATTCTATAATACATATAATTGAAAAATCTCTCCACAAGCGGTTGGTGACTCCAACCGCTTCTGGAGTGCTTGCTCTCCACAAGCGGTTGGTAACTCCAACCGCCGAGTGTCTTGCCACAAGCGGTTCGTAACACGAACCGCTTGTGGAGGCCCCCATGTGGCGGCTCCACTGGCCTTCCTGGACACCTTCCTAACCGCTTCTGCTGCCACAACACAAGCGGTTTGTGCAACCGCTTGTGATACCGGGCGGGTATCACACACGGTTGCTTAGAAGCGGTTATAAAACCGCTTCTGAAAGGGGTTACGACCCGCTTGTAGTAGCCGGTTCTGTAGTAGTGCATCTCAAAGAAGCTCGTTCAAACTCGATTTATACAGCAACTTAAGAGCATCTCCCATATATAGTTCTTAAAACTCATTCCTAAAATTAGTTTTTAGGAACAAATGAAAAAATTACTGCTCCAACAGTTACCCTATCGGAATCCCAATATCTCTGCATGTCCAAAAACTCCAGTCTAAGTGGCCAGATATTGGACACTCATGTGCTTTCCCAATCACTATTTTGGGGGAAAAATAGGAACTGTTGGAGAATGATCTTTTTTTTTTTAAGCCCAAAAATTTAAAAAAAAACTTCCAATCTAGGGTTATTGGGAGTTGATGCTCTAATAGCCTTAAGAGCTCGAGCCAGGACTTAATATGAGAGAGAGAGAGAGAGAGAGAGAGAGAGAGAGAGAGAGAGCGCAGAATAGTGCTCACCTGTAGAAAATTTGTCAGGCGAAAGCTCGCATGGCAACATTATCTCAAGCAAACTTACTGGATTATTTTTTTATCTTTCCTACTGTTTTCTAGATCATGCCGCGCGAACGATCAACTCTCTCTCTCTCTCTCTCTCTCTCTCTGGTTTCTTCTGCTTTCTGAAATATATTAACTTTCGTGCCAAGTACTTTCCCCCCAATTTTGTCGGTTTTACTACCTCGTCAGCTCACAAAGTTTGGTTCCCTGGAGTGCTCCGGTACCTTCTACGCATGCTCACGTTTGCTATTTGTTTTGAGAGGAGCACCGAAAAATTATTATTCCTACTGTTCGTGAAAGCTGTACAATTTTTTTTATATATCAGAAAAAAACTGAGAAAAAATGTTGAGTTTTCTTTTGTGGATACAAAGAATTTTTTACAGAATGGATCATCAAAATGGGAAATATCGTATAGATGGGTGGTGCACATGGTTCCACTTATCGTTCGAAATCGGTCGATTTTCACGATAATCGGCCTTATCAAGCCTGCACGATATAAAATATCGGTCAGTAAATCGATTAAATTCAAAAAAAAAAATCAAAAAAATTTGTCCAACACAAATATCTCGATAATCAAGCCATATCGAGCGATTATCGAGGTATATCGACCGAAAATCGCTCAAAAAATCGACCGACGAGGAAGTTCACGTGATCAGCTGATTTTCGAGGAAAATATCGCGATAATCGAGCAATATCTCGCGATTATCGAAATGTTGAGTTTTCTTTTGTGGATACTACAAAGAATTTTTTACAGAATGGATCATCAAAATGGGAAATATCGTATAGATGGGTGGTGCACATGGTTCCACTTATCGTTCGAAATCGGCTGATTTTCACGATAATCGGCCTTATCGAGCCTGCACGATATAAAATATCGGTCAGTAAATCGATTAAATTCAAAAAAAAAATCAAAAAGATTTGTCCAACACAAATATCGCGATAATCAAGCCATATCGAGCGATTATCGAGGTATATCGACCGAAAATCGCTCAAAAAATCGACCGACGAGGAAGTTCACGTGATCAGCTGATTTTCGAGGAAAATATCGCGATAATCGAGCAATATCTCGCGATTATCGACCAAATATCAAATTTTTTGATTTTTTTTTTAAAAAATGATTTTTCAGACCATTCGATATGTTACGATTTTCGCTCGGTTTTTGGCTCGATTTTATCGATTTTCGAAATTCGATATTCGCACGAAAATCGCCCAAACGGTAAGTGGAACCCTGGTGGTGCAAGTGTTATCAACTTATCATCAGTTCATCACCCTTCATGTGTATCGAAAGTGAGGGTGAGGGTACATGCTAACCACAAGAAACAGGTTACTCTCTCTCTCTCTCTCTCTCTCTCTCTCTCTCTCTCCTTCTCTCACTCACTCACTGCGCTGAAATACACGGTTCAGAATGAAGTTCCTACTCTCAAAAAAGATCAAATTAGCCGCCATCTTGGCCATTCAATTTTCTACTCATTCTGACCTGAATCTGTAAATGTACTATGCAACCGATGGGGAAGACAGGACATGTCTACCATCTAATATTAGCACCTGAAATTTCCGTTCTAGTGTAAGACAGGACATGTCTACCACCTAAATTCCTCAATCTTTCTCTGGACATATCTAAATTCCTCTATCCAGAAAAGAGAAGATCAGAAGAAGAAGAAAAGGCACATCAACTCATAATGGTCAGACATAGACATTTGCAAACAAGATAGGCTTTCGGTCCAGTTCATATTGCGGTCCACGGGGGAAACAAACCGACGCATTGCTGGGCCATAAATGCACAAATGCACTGCCTAACCAAAGCACATCATTTTCTCATGAAAACAATATCTATTTGTTCTCCAGTCATGAGATCTCGCAGGAATCAAACAGTGTTTCAAAATCCTCTTCCTCTCAATCTATAAACAAAATGTAATTAAGTAAGCTGATTTTGGGGCATAAAATCCCCCCAAAAAAAAAAAAAATTGTTCTGTCAGAAGTGGGATTTGAACCCACGCCCTCGTTAGAGGACCAGAACTTGAGTCTGGCGCCTTAGACCACTCGGCCATCCTGACAACGGTGCTGCATTTGGGACAAATAAGGAATTAACAACTACTAAATAGATCTCTTAGGCCGTTGACCGCTATTAAACACACGTACATCCCTTTCATTGCTGCATTCGATCGAGTAGCTGAGTACTGAACCGAAAACCCAAAACAACGGTGAGTGCCTTTCGTTACTGCATCTGTCAACTGCCAACAATTAGCCGCGAGATGGTCGGCGGCGGCGGGACGCGCCGTTGCCAGACTTAGAGCGCGCGGCGCGAGTACGGCGCACAGCAAGGTTATTCTCCGCCGAGAGCCGGCGCGGAGTGAGTGGAGACGCGCGCAACGGCAAACCGCGACGTATCAGTGGTGACCGGCCTGTATATGCCGTCAGCCGATTTGCGATGGGGAGGTGCGTAGGATGATGTCCCACGCACAATGTGAAACTTAGCTTTGGTCGTTTCCATGTTTAAAATATCGGCGAAATTTCGGAAATCTCGATTGAGATTTCGAATTTTAAACCTTTGTGAGATCCTAAATATTGATAGGATAGAAAAAAAAATTAAAATGCTACAGTGATCTCGACGAGATCTCAATGATTTCGACTAAAATCTCAGACATTTTGATCGGATTTCAATTTTTATAGGCTAGATTTGATTGAATTTAGGGTTAAGACTATTCACAAAAATATTTGATGTCTTTTATAAATTTTTGTGGGCTAAATTTAATTTCGTCTGAAATTTTGAGATATCGAAATTTTAGATTTCAGCATCTAATGAAATTTGAAACATCGATCGTTTCTCGATTTTGTGCTTTTTATCACTCTGATTTCCAGAAAGAATAATGAAAGCAGACTGCAAGCTCTGCGTAGTTAGATCGTCTCCGGTGTTGTATTTTAGCCGATTCAGAGAATGAAAGAGAATACGTTGGACGCGCTGATTCCAACGAAAAAAAATCCTAGAACTGAACTCGAAACATTATTTGATTCCAAGGCTATAAAAAAAAAATTCGTGTAGCCACCTATCAGTCTTGCATCGAGGACAATGGAGGGAGAGGATGGCGTCGCTGCTCGCCTCGCTATTGTCGCCTCGGCCTCATCCTCGACGACATCGCTCGAAGCTCATCACCACCGCTATCGCCAGATCTGACCTCCTCTACGGCGTTGAGGGAGAAGGCGAAGGGGGGGGGGTGGGGGCATCAGTAGTCATCGACTCGAAGGGAGGACGGAGGGGTCGGCGGCATGTGTAGAGAGGAGATAGGCGACGGTGAGGAGGAGGAATGGAGAGAGCGTCGGCTAAGGGGTAATTTTTAATCTTTTTCTTATTTTTTAAATAAGACGTGGGTCCCACTAAAGAGTAAAATCTAGATGGACACATCGATGAAAAAAATGAAAAGGTTAGTTTACCGTCGCCCGTGCCACCCGTACTGTGCGCTCTAACCTTATCCTGTTGACATGTGGATAACTAATAACATTCGTGGAATTCTTCGTATACGAATCTTCCTGAGCCAACAATTTTTTTTCGATTTGAAGTATTCCGATTTGAACCGAAGGCTTTCAAATTGAAAGATCAAATTAGAAAGTTTCAATTAAAAAAATTCAAATCAAACCGATTTGAATTTTTCAAGGTGAAACTTAAAAAAAATGCAAATCAAACCGATTTGACTTCATTTTTTTGCGTTGAAATTTTTTGATTTGAACTTTTTTTAGTTAAAATTTTTTCGACTTAAATTTTAAATCGGAATTCTTCGAACCAAAAGTTTTATCATCTAAACTTTTCGAATCGAAAGTTTATGAGTTGAAACTTTTCAATTCGAAAATTTTCGAGTTGTTTCTAAGTTGAAGTCTCTAATTTGAATTTTTCTATTTAAATTTTGTTAGTTGAAATTTCCTATTTAAAATTTTCAAAATTTAAATATTTTAATTTTAAATTTTTGTGTTAGAGAGGGAAGAAGGGGGTGTGGAAAGTGAGTAAGGAAAAGGGAAGAGAGAGATGGATGGCGAAGGTGACATATGGCATCCTAGAGAGATGACCTTAAATTTATTAGTTTAAGATTAATCTCAAAATAGTCATACAAAAAAAAAACACAGCCAATTCCTTTAATACATATGTGGCATGTCCTTGAATCCACGTCAATTCAATACACTAAAGATGCTTTTAACCTTAATATTATTATGAAACGTAGTCGTTCACCCACGTTCAATCAACAGCACGTTCTCGAAATCACAAGAACAGGAGAACACACAGAAATAGAAGGCAAAGTCCTCTCTTTTTATTAGATTAGATTGATATCTCTTTACAAGGGGTGCCCAATATATAGCCAAACCGTCTGGAGATAGATTCGAATTCGCCCACTAATAGGTGTCCTTCAATACTTGGACTGTGATTCAATTTATATCACAACACTCCCTTTTGGGTGAATACTGCGTAATGCACATATCTCATTAAAAACTCCTCCTAAAAACCCAATGGAAAAAAGGGGAGGAGAAAAGAGTACATTACACTTGCACTCCGTGTTGCACTAGTTGTCTCATTAAAAACTTTCATGTGAGAATATTTCAGGAAAACTCACTAAGGAAAAACAGTACAACTTATAATCTTTAAGACATAAAATATGATTTTCAGGATCATGCAAAAAAGAGTCATGATTCAAAGATTTACTCCCCCTGAACTCTGCAAATCTCTAAGTTGTCTTATTCCAATGCCATTAACACATCTTAAAAAAAATTGGTAATAACTTAGTGAACAAATCTGGTAGATTGTCACATGACTTAGATTGTAATACCTTTATCTCATCATTCTTCTGAAGTTCCTGAGGATAGAAAATTTAGGAGCAATAAGCTTCATGGTATTGCTCTTTATATAACCCATTTGCACAAGTAATATTATCTTCATAGATAATCATAGGGGTCTCGACAGTATTAAGACCATATGACTTCTGGATATGGTTAATCACACGTTTCAGCCAAACACACTCACGTGAGGCTTCATATATATCTATAATCTCTAAGTGGTTGGTAAAAGTAGCTACCAAGGTTTTCTTAAAAGAACGTCAAGAAATAGCTGAACCACCTCAAATAAACACAAAACCACTATTAGATTTGGCACTGTGTGGATCAGACAGATAGCCAACATCTATATATCTCACCATAGTTAAGTCTTGCTTTTTTTGGAAAAAACAATCCAAGATCTTGAGTACTTTGAGGTATATGAGTAAAGTCTTAACACTAGCTCAATGTCTTCTGGTTGGAACTACACTGTTTTATGCTAACAAATTTACTGCAAATGCAATATCAGGCCTTATACAATTCGCAAGATACATAAGTATGGGTCTTCAGGTCCTAAGACTTTCTCATTTTCCATCCTTGGTCTAAGAGGGTCTTTATCCGCTTCAAGGGATCTCACAACCATGGGGTTCTTTAAAAGGATGAGATTTATCCAAATTAAATCTTTTCAATACCTTCTTGGTATAGATAGAATATTGTACAAAGAATTTTTCAGGAAAATGCTCTAGCTGTAGGCCTAGGCAATATTTGGTTTTATCCAAAACTTTCATCTCAAACTTCGTCGTAAGGTAAGCACGTGTTTCCTCTATTTCTTGTGGTTTTGATGACATTCAGATCATCGACATATAACGAGATGACATAGAATCCATTCTAGAATTTCTTTATGAACATACAGTGACAATATCCCTTCTTCAGAATGGATTCATTAAGCCGGTTGTACCACATTCTTCCCGACTATTTTAATCTGTATAGTGATCTCTTTAGTTTGATGCTATTCGGTCTCTACATCCATCAACTGCATTGTTAAATTTAAGCTTGCTGCCATTGATATTAAATATTGAAATATTATTCTACTCATTACAGGAGAATAGGTTTCATCGTAATCGATACCGGGTCTCTGTGTGAACCCTTATGCTACAAGCCTCGATTTATATCACACGACCTGGATATTTTCTTCTCTTTTGGAAGAAAAACCCATTTAATCCTACAGGGAAAATTTTAGGAGGTGTTTGGTCCATAGGACCAAAAACTTTCCTCTTATTAAGCAAGTGTTGCCTCAATTGCTTCTTTTCATTTGACCCTATTTGAAAGTTGCTAGCACTCTACCATGGACTTTGGTTCTGAATCCAGCCTTTAGCAATTCTTAGAGGCAAAATATGTCGACAATTGTAGTCTTTCTTTTATACAATTCTCCTGCATCACTTCAAAGATATCTCTAAAATTAATTTCTTCCAGCTCCTTGTGATTTCCCACAATGATGGAGTCTAGGTATTCTGACTCCTCAACATTGGATTACGCACACATATATACACTAGGGTTATCATTTTCAGGATGAATCACTTCAGGGATATTACCATCTTCTGGATGGCTCACTTCAGGGATTTTCTCAACATCAAGTTGCGCTTCTTTCACTGTCACGGGTAGTGTTCTCATTTGTTTGGTTGTCTACTTCTGCAGATGTCTCTGCGGAATTGAGTCACATGCACCTGGAGGCTTCCCCCTGTTTTTATCATGAGGGTCAAGATTGGGTTCAATATCCTTCTGGGCATTTCTACTCCTTCAAGTGCATATACTGCATGTACATGAGATCTTTTCACCCCTTATGATCAGTGAAGGCATTTGGCAGATTATTAGCTTATTTGTTGCAGATTTATTATCATTTGAACTTCAAGTCGGTTTCTTTAGTTTGTAGATCTAAGGACTCAACATTCTTTAATGTGTCACTTATCTCCCCCTAATGCTGTAAAAATATCCTTAGTATAATCAGCATACCGAGCCGTGTATAGATACTCTGTTATAGGCTCTAGGTGTTTAAATAATTGACGGAGATTCATAACGTATATATATCCTCAACTTCCGGTGAGGTCCCATGGTAGTACATTGTGGTGGTGACATTGGCATTTTCGTAGATGGGAAATCTTTATTCTTTTCCACGCACTATCTGCAATGGGAAAATTTCATGATATACAGTTGGTCTAAGCTGAATTAATATCGCAGCATGCAGCACTGCGTGGCCCCAACAGCTGGTGGGTAGATTTCTATTCTGCAAGAGTGGCCAAGCAATAAATTTTATTCCGTTAATTAATGACTCTGCAAGGCTATTTTGAGTGTAGACATGAGGTACTAAATGCTCTACATTAATTCCCGGAGCCATTTAATAATCATTAAGTGCTTTTTTAGGTTAACTCGTTAGCATTATCCAGTTAAATAGACTTCATATTTTCTTTTGGAAAGGAGGTTCTTAATAATTTGGCTAATTAAATTAGCAAAAGCTTGATTCCTAATAGATAAGAGACATATGTGGGATCATCTAGTAGAAGCTTTTGCTAATAATTCCCGGAGCCATTAATTCCCTTAAGTGCTTTTTTAGGTTAACTCATTAGCATTATCCAGTGAGGTACTAAATGCTCTACATTAATTCCGGGAGCCATTTAATAATCATTAAGTGCTTTTTTAGGTTAACTCGTTAGCATTATCTAGTTAAATAGACTTCATATTTTCTTTTGGAAAGGAGGTTCTTAATAATTTGGCTAACTAAATTAGCAAAAGCTTGATTCCTAATAGATAAGAGATATATGTGGGATCATCTAGTAGAAGCTTCTATCAATACCATAAATTATCTGAAAGGGCTCCAAAGGGGCTATATATGTCCAAAGATATCATATTGAATTTTCTTTAGAAAATTTAGTGATTCTTCCATAACTTTTAGGTAAAAAGATATAACTATACGCTTTCCTATAGCACAAACAGGGCATAAAAAATCTTTAAGTCTAGGAAAGTCTTTATGCTTTAGCCAGCAAAATTATTAATTATTCTTCTCATAATATTCAACTTAGGTAACCCAGACAATCTGACTGATCTTAGATATTTCTATGTTTTTATCGCAACATAAACTTAAGGTTTTATACATGCATAGTATAACCCAGAGAAAGTTTTTCAACCACATGTTTATCAAACCATTAAACTTAGTCATGAGTAGGTATTTTGTACCATCCCCTTTCTTTGTCTGCATATGGAAACTATTCAGACCAATGTCTTTAAAACTTAAAAAGTATGACTGCACTCAGGGTATAATATGTCATTATTCCAGTGCCAACTATGAGAGCATCACTTCTGATGATAGTCATAATATTTTCAATTCACTTAGGGCCTGTTTGGATCCATGTAGCTAATAGTTAGCTGCTAAAAATTAGTTGGTGTGGATCCAAACACCCCTAGCTAATAGATCAGCTAACTATTAGCTGGGCACCCAACTAATGGTTATCTCATTAGCTAGCCAAATCTAGCTAATAGCAGCTAATAGGTGGCATTTAACCAAAATACCCTTCGCGTCTACACCAAATAGCATTTAATAGCATGGGTATTCTGGACAATAGCATCTATTAGCCATATATTAGCTGGTGAATCCAAACACCCTCCAACTAATAGTTAGCTTACTAATAGTTAGCTAGCTAATATTAGCTAGGAACTATTAGCTGCTAATGGATCCAAACAGGCCCTTAGTGTGGTACAACTATCCTCTAGACAAATTTCATCATCCGTCATTGGATTACACTTTGTTCTATATTAAAAGTATGATTTAACAATCAAATAATTGTTGCATCATGAACAAATTGTAAAATATAGAACAAACATAGCACAATTAATCAATTATCTGAGAGATATGCATTTATTCAATTTTAAATGATAATCGCTCAACAAGAGTATAGACCAAGTGTTCATTCAAGAACTAGGGCCAAAATGATGAGGAGACTTATAAGGCATATGTGACATTGACTAGCAAAGTGAAAGAATACTTAGAGACTAATCCAGGTCTCCATATGAGTCTTAGGTGTCCTCCTGGAACTCCTCGAACTTGATATTTAAAGAACCCATCATCACACTTCTCAGTGCCCATGTTAACAACAAGTTGAAGTGAAGTATGGTTCAATATTTTTTCCTCGGGTCTTATTAATTTTTCAGTGAATTTCATGTAAAGGTCTACCATATACTTTGGGATGTGATAGTTACATGGCCAATGACCAATGCATCCATACCTAAAATAGGGTTATGCAAGGGTTTGCAGCCTTGTTAGCTCAGTCTTGCTTACGGAAGCCCCATGGCCCTTTATCTACACTTTTCCACTTTGGATTGCATATTCCCTTACCTTTTATGCTATTATTTCATTTATCCCCTTATGACTTTTTGGCCCTTTTTGTGGCCTCGGCTATTGCTAGCCTACTGAGCATTTGCATGTACTTCGTGCATTATCTGACCCCCACTAGGAGGTATGTGATGATTCTTCACCTGGAGTTCATTATGTTTTTCTGCTTCTAACAAAATGCATATAAGCTTCGAGTACTTCTGGTACTTGGCATGATGATACTGTTGTGGCTGTATCCTTATATCGAGGTGGAAGGTGCATAATGTCTTGTCGATCATTTTAGCATCAGTAACTTTCTAATTACAAAATGTTAGTTTAATGACAAGCCTGTGCATGGTAAAGTTATGTGCTGCCACAGCCTTTAAAATCCTGAAAGCGCGGGAGGATCCATTAACACTGTGCTTCTGGCAACAGGACGGATCTTTGCTGGTTATATATTTAGGAAAATATATAACCAGCAAAGATACGTCATGTTGCCAGAAGCACAGTGCGCTTACAGGATTTTATAGGCTGTGGCAGCATATAACTTTGCCATACACAAGCTTGACACTAAACTAACATTCTGTAACCAGAAAGTTACTGATGCTAAAATGATCGATAATATATTATGCACCTTCTACCCCAATATGAGGATACTGCTGCAATAGTATCGACAAGCCAAGTACCAGAAGTACCCCGAGCTTATATACATTTTGCTAGAAGCATAAAAGTATGATGAAATCCTGATGAAGAATCATCACGATGTCCCTATTGGGACATATGCAATGCCTGAAGCACATGCAAATGCTCAGCACACAAACAATAACCATGGCCACAGAATGGGCCGAAGGAATAAAGGGGATAAATGGAAGAATAGCATATCAGATAGGGAAAGAGGCAATCCGTAGTGAAAAAATAGAGGTAAAGGGCCAGGGGGCTTCCAGAAGCAAGACTTAGCTAACAAGACCATAACATAAAGACTTTCTTAGACCTAAAGATTTATATGCTCTATTTGTGCTATAGGAAAGTTCGTAGTTAGATCTTCTTACTTAAAAGTTAGGGAAGAATCACTGAATTTTCTAAAGAAAATTCAATGTGATATTTGTGGATCCATTCAGCCCCTGTCGGGCCCCTTCAGATACTTCATGATACTAATAAGATGCTTCTACTAACTGTTCATATGTATACCTCTTATTTACTAGGGATCATGCTTTTGCTAAATTAATTACCCAAATTATTAAGAGCCTCCTTTCCAGAACAACGGATCAAGTCTATTCGAATGGACAATGCTAGCAAGTTTACCTCAAAAGCATTTAATGATTATTGTATGGCTTTATGAATTAATATAGAGCATTTCATACCTCATGTCCACACTTAAAATGGCCTTATTGTGCCATTAATTAAAGGAATAAAATTTATTGCTTGGCCACTCTTGCAGAATAATAGGCTACACATCTGCTGTTGGGGGCACGCAATGCTACACATTGTGGTATTAATTGAACTCAAACCAACTGCACATTATGAAAATTTTCCATTGCATATAGTGCGTGGAAAAGAATTAAGTATTCCCTATCTAAGGAAATTTGGCTGTGCTGCATACGTGTCAATCTCTCCACCACAGCGTGCCATCATAGGCACTCACAAGAAGTTGAGGATCTATGTTGATTATAAATATCCATCAATTATTTAAACACCTAGAGCTTATGACAGAGCATCTGTACATGGCTCGGTAAATTGATTGTATTAAGGATATTTTTTGGCATTAGGAGGATATAAGTACCACATTAAAGAATACCGAGTCCTTAGATCCACCCACTAAAGAGACCAAACTTGAAGTTTGAAGGATAATAAATCTGCAACAAATAAGCTAATAAATTATCAAATGCCTTCACCGATCATAAGAGAGTAATATTATATACCTGCAGTATATGCACCTAAAAGAGTAGAAATACCCAGAAGAATATTGAACTCACTCTTAACCACCATGATAAAAAGAGGGGAAGGCCTCTAGGTGCACGAGACTCAATTCCGCAGAGACGTCCGTATAAATAGATAACCAAACAAATGATAACACTACCCGTGATAATGGAAAGAGCTCAACCTGATATTGAGAAATCCCTGAAGTGATCCATCCTGGAGATGGTAACATCTCTAAAGTGATCCATCCTGAAGATGATAACTCCAGTGTATATTTGCGCGCACAATCTAACTCTGATAAGTCAGAATGCCCAGACTTTATCGCTGTGGGAAATCACGAGGAGCTGGAAGAAATTAATGAAGAGATACCCCTAAAGTGATGCAGAAGAATTATATAAAAGAAATACTACAATTGTCGATATATTTCACCTCTAAGAATTGCTGAAAGCTGGATCCAAAACCAAAGTCTATGGCAAAGTACCATAAGCACTCAAATAGGGTCAAATGCAGTTGATGGATTTAGTGACCGCATATTTGTATGGGTCACTAGATATGGGTATTTATATGAGAATCCTTGAAGGAGTTGAAATTCCACATCCTAATAATTGCAAAATGTATAGCGTCAAACTTCACTATACGGATTAAAACAGTCGGGGAGAATGTGGTACAACCGACTTAGTGAGTTCCTCTTGAAGAAGGCATATTGTCCTTGTGTGTTCATAAGGAAATCTCAGAATGAATTCTGTATATCTTAGTATATGTCGATGATGTGAATGTCATCGGAACTACAGAGGAAATAAAGGAAGCAAGTGCTTACATTATGACGGAGTTTAGGATAAAAGATTTGGGTAAAACCAAATATTGTTAAGCCTACAGCTAAAGTATTTTTCAGAAGAAATTTTTGTACACCAGTCTGTCTATACCAAGAAGGTAATGAAAAGATTTAATATGGATAAATTTCATCCTTTAAAGAACTCCATGGTTGTGAGATCTCATGATGCGGATAAAGGCTCTCTAAGACTAAGGATGGAAAATGAGAAAGTCTTATAACATGAAGTCCCATACTTATGTATCTAGCGAATTGCGTAAGGCCTGATATTGCATTCTGTAACATCCTCAAATTTATAAAAGTTCAAAAATCAAATAATCAAGTGTGAAATTATTTTCTTGCTGCATTTCATGATTTTTTGTGTGTGCAATTATTGATTTGTTGGGTGATTAGAGTCATTATTGGAATTGAGAAAACAAGGAAAAAGGGGGAAAAGTAAAATAGTAAAATGGTAAAAGGTGAAAATTACCATGATAAATTTTGGATAACCATACTAAGCCCTGGAAATCACTTTTAGCTGGTCAAAAGATCAGGTGCAAACATTTAAGCATCGAAATGACAATTTAAATTAGTAGATCTTATTTTGATCAGACCAATGACAGATTTTTAGAAAACTTTGTGGAGCCTTACAGTGCCTAGGATTTTACTGCGAGTAGTTCTTGGCTTTATCCTCAACCAGTAAAATTTCCAAGAATTAATAAATAGTTTAACTATTTATTTTCATTTAATTATTACAGTTTTGGAATTCTGCAAGAAGTAGTAAAAGAATTCTAGAACAATAAATATGGTGATTCTAGTTATGAAAGTTTTATGGAAGAACTATCATATAGACACACACCTTCAGTAAAAGTTTCAAAAATTAATATGTTTATTTAGATCATTAATTAATTCAAAAACCGAAATTTGTTTCCTGTGCAGTCGGTAATGTCAAATTTTTAATTAAATCTTGGTAGATTATTTTAACCTCAAAATTTTACTGAAGACATATGACTTATCTCCTAAGCATTTCAAAAATTTTCGAAAATTCTAGTGATGAAATGACCCGTGAATTAAATTGATCATCGTGCTGTCTGATTGGAAGGAGCTGGATTTCTCCTTCTCTCTCTCTTACGTGCGGGGCCACGTGCCCAATGACCGTTCAACCGGCCCAAGCGCCACATCCACTGCCGGGTGGGCCTTGCGTTGCGCCAAACCCATGCGTCACTCCCTCTTCCTTTCCCCTCTCTCTCATTTCTCTGCCAGTGGGCCCTCGTGGTCAGGCCCTTCTTCCTCCCTCTGCTCTCTCTCTTGCTCTCTCACTCCCGAGTGAAGCCAGCCGATCAAGCATCGAACCGCCTCCATCCTTGTCATGACCTAGCCACAATATCACGCCACTCGAGGTCGCCTCGACACCTCGCTGCCTGCCTGCGCTCTGCCCATGCTGCGGCCAAGGAGGACTTCCAGAGAACGCCCGAGCCGACCGCCGCTTCCATTGTTTCCCTGATCAAATCCATTCCCAACCGCCTTCCATGCTTATTTAAAGGAACGAATAGCACCTTTACACCCAGCCGAACTGGGAATACCCCTCGTTCATCCTCTCATGCCCGAAATCGTCCAGACCAAGTCTTTCTTCTCCGTGGCCGGTGGAACCCGAATTGGGGAAAGTCCCAAATTGCTACACCACGGTAAAGAAACTTCCAAATTGATTGCTCCTAAAGTATTTAGGGTCACTAATGAACCTATTATGCATCATCTTTCAGTCCGGAGCACCCCAAGGAATCCTCGCACCGTGCAACCTTCTTCCGACAGTACCGCCGCACGGTGAGAACACCACCCGGCCATCCATTCCTCGGTTCAAGAGCTTGAATAGAGTCACTAGGACCTCCTAAAGCTTATGCGCATCACCATTAAACTCGAGAAGCCCCGTAGCGCCGCCGTACCTTACGCCACAGTATGCTTCCACCGGTCACTACCGCGCACACCAATCCTCCGAACACCACCTACAACTAAAAGGTTCTCTAGGTGCGCGTAGGTCCAGTGAAGCCGTAGGCACCGGTAGATCCCCTTCGACGCTGTCGGAGGATCGCCGACGAGCTCGGCCGTGGCCTCCCCTACGCTGGGTCGCTGTTGCGCGGGCCCGGTTCATCAGTGACTACGAGCCCTTCATAAGTCAGCTGCGCGAAAGGATGAAAATACGCTTTCCCTTAAGGGAAGCGTATTTTTCCATTTTTCTGGACTTTAGAGAACTGAATCAATTCAAACTTGAATAACTTTTAAACTACAAGTCCAAATTAGGTGAAACGACTTTCTAAATTCATGTTATATCCTCTAGTTTCATAATCTGCAAAAATATTTGAAACTTGTTTAGCAGTTAAAATTTGAATTTGAATTTAAAGAATGAAGTTTGAATATGTGCTATATAGAAATTTTGCAAATTAAGTCCAAATTGAGTGAAACCAATTTTGTTTGGATTCTTATGACAAATGCTGTCCAAATATATTATTAGATTTGAATTTGGTGCTAGTTTGTGAAAATTTCTTATTGAGGTTGAATTCAATACATGGAATTAGTATAGCTGCTATAACTGGATCAAAAACCATTCAAATGGAATGAAACTTGTTTTATTATACTAGATTATGTTATTTAGAACCAGTTTGTGAAATAAAAGTTAGGGTGTACCATGCCTCCTCTCATTAAAGTAATTAAGCTACTTCATATACTAATTGATATCAATATAAGTAGCTTCATATCTTGAAAATGAATTTCATCATATTTAATCTTACAATCCCAGCTTCCTGAATTCGTAAATTAAAATGAAACAGTACATAAAGAAAGTAGTAACATGTTGTGAAAACCATTAAGCTATTGTAACCTACACTTAGTATGGTCACATGAAATGATGAAGGATGGTTGTTGTTCAATGTCTCTATGATGATTCTGTTTGATTCTTTCATTTGCTTCTTTTGCCATAATTGAAAAGTTTGCTATTTGTTATTTGATATGTTCTTCTAATGACGCGTAGACGTTGACGCTACCGATGCTACAGTTGACGACGCCGATCCCGCTTACGCTACCGAAGAGCAAGGCAAGCACCCCCTTGAGCATTTTGAACCCAGATTTCATAATCAACTAAAATGTGATTAAGAATCTTCCTGCATGCTTATATTTCGATAAATCCTTATTTCGTGTTACTTGGTAGTTATAACCCATACTGATGGATTTCCTTAATTACTGTTGATCCATGATCCATGACAACCATAGGAATGGTTAAGTTCATTTTGACAGAATGGGTATAATCGCTTATTAACATACATGTGCTTAGCTCTGCCTTAGATGAATGCCGAAAACATCTACACCCACACATCTTTATTTATGAATATTTTTATGGTTTATTCAAACAGTAAAGGATACTAGTAGTTTGATAAAAATGAAAATAAAACTACTGTTTTGACGTGGGTGATTATTGGCAATAGCCGGATGTACATGTCTTAACGTGTACGTAGATAGGATGAAGTATCGCCCATGTCACTTCAAGGACCGAACGTGGTGTCCCGTGATCCAAGTATAACCGTACATCCACAAGTACTGGACTGAGACAGTCTTAGCCTATTAAATTATTTGGAACTGGCTTTACACATTGGTAGGCTGGAGTAGCAAAAGCAGTAAACCCTTTTGCGTTTGCTTATAAGGGGCTGCCACATGGACTTGTGGGTAAACGCATATTCGGTGCAACGGTGTACGCCTGGTTATGGATTTGGGGTTGTTATTATTCTACTTGAGCCATTGGCTCCTTATTACAATCATTACTTTATTATTTATTGGCTTCCACCATAGCCAGGATTAAACTTCATCGGGCTGGTGCAAAGTTATGTTCAAGTAATCGAACGGTTTCGTTATGAACTCCCCGCGGACATACCAAAGGAAGTGTGTCTTATAGCTTGTAAAAAGGGAGAACATATCTTGTGGGTAAAGCTGTACAACTCTGCAGAGTCAAAACTAATCGATTAGCCGTATCCACGGTCATGGATGACTTGGTGAACCCACACTAGTTAGTTGATTTCTATTTTCAAAAAATTTGATCAAATGATCTGGAAAAGGATTCACACTTGTTAAAAGGTCACTTACTATTATATTTGTTCGTATAAGACCATGGAGGGTCTATCTTGTTCTTTTACTCACAAAGGGCCGTGAGTAAATTGCTATTATTCATTTTAATACATGTTACTTCAATTATTTATCAAACTGCTTTAAATTCAATTTATGCTTTTCATTACTATTCAGTATTTACAATTCAAAATTTTCGCTTTACGCAAAACAACCGTAGAAACCCACTTTCTATTCAGCTTGCATATATTCCAGGCTTTGCAAACACTACAAGTCTTGCGAGTACCAATGTAACACCCCGGCATTTAATATGCCTGAATGCTACCAAACACAAGCTAAACAACATCTAAATACCACATTTAACATAAAATTCCAGCAAAGGTACATAGGCTAAAAACCGATATTTCGGCAGCATCTCCTTTGTTTTTCCATGAATTAACACAATATCAATATCATGGCAAGATATATCATAGCACACGACATCTAAAACAGCAATAAATAGAGTCTTAACGATAATATAAGACTAACATCAAGCACTTAATGTCTCCAAGTGTCAAAAGAACAAATAAGCTCTCAAATAGTAAAGCTAAACACTAAAGCAATGATCATCACACGCAATTTATTATCAAACTAATAGAATGACTTGTGGAATCATTAAGGTGAAGCTACGTGTGGGCGTGTGACTATTTCCCTTCCCCGCATGCCGATCTCAAAGTACCTAAAAAAAACAACATAAAACACAAGCGTGAGTTCGAAACTCAGCAAGTATATTGTAATGGACAACAAGAACAATATCATGGCAATAACATCACCCATCATGTATATCATCTCATTCATGAACACTTAACAGTATCATCATCATTATGTATGCAATGTAATGCAATGCTCATGTCTCCTTCGAAACTCATACCGGTATGGTTGAGTACACACCCGTCGGTGTGCACCCTCTCCCCCCTTCCATCCCGAAGATGGAGGGTGCCTACTCCTCGCTTCCGTTCACCACGGTGAATGGAATCACGATGTAGGACTTACTCATTGGCTTTCCGGATTAGTCATAACTTTCACCGACCTTCCCGGACTAGTTATGACTTTCTCACCGCCCGAGCCATGTAACATGTCATGTATGCAAATATGCCATCATCATCATAAACTTGTATATTTAACACATGGCATCATAGCATACTCATCATATCATAGGAAAACATTAAAGCATGGCAATTGATCATATCATGAAATCCATCTTTCATCTAGTCTCAACAAGCAACATAACATTTGTTATTCATTACAACACACTTGCCTCAACCACGGGCAACGGAAAGGCGGGAAGTAGAAGGCACTCCCGGGGGCGCACCACCTGCACATAGGTATCACACACTCACAATCATGCCCACAAAACAGTACGCAAACCCCCATCTAACCCGACATTGCCCACTACTCGCAAAACCTAAAGACAGAGGTTCTGTCCCGACGGGACAGCAGCCTTGCAAAAAGCATAACTTGAGTTCTGGGACTCCGAATGAATTAAACGAGTACACCCTCGCGTAGCTTAGGAAATTTCCCAACTTTCTCTAGGTATATGGAAAGACTGATTCGGACTCTAAAGTCGTCTAATCTACAGATTACCGAGATCTGTTCAAATCGCGTCACAGATTTTAACACGCTCGGTAAAACGGCCATAACTTTCAAACGGCTGATCGGATTTTAACGTGCTTTATGTCCACGGAAAGATAATTAAATTATATACAACTTCTTTTAAGTCCGTACGGACAGATTCGGATTCTAAATCGACGAAAACTCGAACCCTAGCCCGACTGCTCAATCTGCCCGAAAACAGAAACGTGGCAACATCTAGATCTAACCCAAAGAACTCCAATCCAGCACCACCGATTGATCTAAAAACTTGATAATCACCCTAGGAACAGTACCTAGATCAATTCCAAGGATCCCCATGATCATACCTTTGCCCAACGAACGAATATCCAATAGATCTCCTCGCGGATCGCTCCTCGCTCCACGCTCCTCGCTCCAACGGATGGATCCACAAGGTGCAGAGGTGTGGAGACCACCCTAGGGCAGCAAGGGGGTGGAGGAGAGGTGGTGGAGAGGTGGGGCAATGGAGGAGAGCAAGGGGGAGGCGCAAGGCTCAAAGGGAAGGGGCGGCTAGGGCTTGGCATGTGGGGGTAGGTGTGGCGCCCGCACCAAGGTCTCAAGGGGCGCAAAGGCAGCAGGGTGGACGCCCCAAAGGGGCAGGGAAACCCCTTTTACCAGCCCCCACACCCAATTCTAGTCCGTTACGGAGACCTAATCCATCCCACCAAAGCCCACCAAGGCCCAAAACTCCCCCGGGAAGGCCCAAAACCCCGAAAACGGCCCGGAAAAGCTATTAACCTCCATAACCTATAGTTTTAACCTTAATTCCACATCTCATAATGTTATTAACCTTATCATGCACGTTAAATAAGGTTACGACACTCCGTGGCGACATAACACTTCAACCGGCCCAAAAACGCGAGAAAACCCTAAGCCGAAAGGTTTTATTCTCTAGTTTCACCTTCTATAACGTCACACCAAACCATAGTGTCACAACCAATGTACTCAACTTGCTTTAACATGGTTTTTAGGTGATGAGCAAGAATATTCCGTTGACAATAACGATAACGAAGAACTCGTTATTTATGGCGATGACTGCCCTCTCTAAGTTCATCTCGTCTGTTGCCTGTGGAGTTTTGGGCTAGTCGGCAAACAATGAGATGTGATCTTTTATTACTGCTACTTTTGGTTATGTAATATTACTATCAAACATCCAATGTAATAAAAGTTTGAACTTGTGTATGGCTGTAATCCTGAATTGTGTTTATGCGTGCCAGCCACTGATCATGGGAATGGCACAGTATGCACTTTAGAACCTCGTTTTTATGTTACTTAGTGGCATAAAAATGAGGGTCTCACACATTCGCAATAAATTTACTATCATGAAATAGTTTAGCCCCAACCAGAAAATATTGGGCTAGTGTCAAGACTTTACTCATATAAGGTTCATAAGATCTTGGATTGTTTTTCCAAAAGAATCAAGACTTAACCATGGCGGGATATATGGATGTTTGCTATCTATCTGACCCCCAGAGTGCCCAATCTAAGACATGTTTTGTGTTTTTCTGTGATAGCTTAGCCATTTATTAGTCTTTTAAGTAGACCTTGATAGCTATTTCTACCAATCACTCGGAGATTATAGCTTTATATGAAGCCTCATGAGAGTGTATTTGGCTGAGACGTGTGATTAACCATATCCAGAAGTCATATGGTCTTAATACCGTCGATATCCCCATAATTATCTATGAAGATAATGCTGCTTGTGTTGCACAAATGCAAATGGGTTATGTAAAGAGCAATATCACGAAGCATATTGCACCAAAACTTTTCTATCCTCATGAATTCCAGAAGAATGATGAGACAAATATATTACAATTCAAGTCATATGAAAATCTAGCGGATTTGTTCACTAATTTTTTGCCAAAATATATTTTTCAAAGATGTGTTAATTCAGGGGGGTAAATCCTTGAACCATTACCCTTTTTGCATGATCCTAACGATCATATTTTATATCTGAAAATTATAAGTTGTGATCTTTTTCTCTTAGTGAGTTTTCCTGAAGTTTTCTCATATAAAGGTTTTTAATGAGACAACTAGTGTAACACGGAGTGCGAGTGCAATATACTCTTTTCTCCATCCTTTTTTCATTGGGTTTTTAGAGGATTTTTTAACGAGATATGTGCATTATGCGGTATTCATTCGAAGGGGAGTATTATGATATAGATAGGATCCAGTCCAAGTTTGGATGGCTTTATCTATTGTTGGGCAAATCCGAATATATCTTCTGCTAGTTTTGCTATATATTGTACACCCTTTTATACAGAGAGAATCAATCTAATAAAGAGAGAACTTTACCTCTACTTCTATGTGTGCTTCCTTTGATTATTTAGATGATTTTTTTAACGTCTCGTTGATTGGAATGAATAATCGACTACTTTCGTAACAACATCAAAGTTAGCTCGCTGCTTTTGGAGTAGTCGCTATTGTCAGTTGACACGTCGTTTTCTTTGGCTAGCTTATTTAGTAGCAGAAACACTCGCAGAAGGAGCGGCATGCATTACTTAAAAAATGCACGGCTTCTGGGTCATTAGATCATGTAAGATTGCCAACAACCGGTTGCAATTCTATGATATATCAACTGTGAATACATACGGTTCTTTTTTAAGTTCAAGGATGGATCCGAACGCGTATACCATATCGCTCATCAAAAAGCCTGTTTGAAGGCTATAATTTTCCTGAAAAGTTATTTTTTTTTAATTTATGGACTAAAAAGTAACTGTAACTTTTTATAAGAGACAATTTGATAAAAAATCTAATTTTTGTTAGCAATAAACTGCAAAACTATGTTAAACCCAGCTTTCAGTTTTTATATATAACTTCTAGATTATATCAATAGCCGCTTAAAAGTTGAGTTGTTTGGGAGCTTGCAAGTTTTTTGGAAACTGAAGTTAGCTTTAAAGCCCCGCAAATAGGGCCAAAGCATGTGTGATACGTCTAGAAAGGACTGCTTTCTCATGGAGATGTATCCATGAATTTAAAACGTGGAAAGGGTTCTTACAATAGCTGCTGCAACTTCAACAGTAGCAAGACGTTAATATCGTCTAATTAAAGAAACCAACATCTAAGATCATGGTACGGTGCGAAACAACAATATTTTATTGCAGTGTATACTACTCCACTGTAGTTGCTACGGTACATGTATGGGTGATTTAGCTTAACCTAAACCTCTGAGAAGGCAAGCAAGCTCTGCCATCGTGTCCTCTACTCTCTCACTCCATCATGATTCATGGGTAAAGGTGGTCAAATGGGTCATGCCAAACAGGTCGGCCCGAAACCCGCTACTGTAGGCACGGTCCAAGCACGACACAGCTCGACTGTAAATGAGTTGTATTGGCACGGCTCATTTAGCTGGGCCGTGAATCCGTGATTGGGCTGGCATCACAGTACGACTCGTAGCATGGTCCGACACGGTATAGCCCGTTTTGGCCTGTTTAGGGTGCACGTCCCGTTTTTTAATTTACACATATTTTAAAAAGCTTGTTTATATCCTTTTGAATTTTTCTAATTATTCTAGATTTTTTTTAACAGTATCTGAATGGGTAGAGCCGACCGACAGGATACGATCCGTTTATTAACATGTCTGAATGGGTAGAGCCGTACGATAAGAGCAAGTATAATAAGGTGATGTAAGCAGGCTGTAAGGATTGCCACATCAGATTTATAATGAGTTGGAAGAGAGAGTAGAGGAGAGAGGAGAGAAGCGGGCTGCAGATCTACACCCAGCTGCAGCACAGGCTCTAAGAAAATTTGTGAGTGAATGAGAGGATGAATGTGGGCCAAGTATTAATTGCTTTGTGTGTATGTATGGTTAACTATTATATAGGTGGGCTGTTAAATGAGATAAAATATGTAGTTGGTTCTCTTATTAACCTTGTTCTAAACGGACTGTACCGGGTCGGTTTGGACACCTCTGTAATCATGGGTAAGTAGCGTCTCCTTCTGAATCCTAGATTCCTAATCCCCTCCTCCCCCAATCCCAACCCCCCGCGGAATCCCATTCCGATACCTCCCCTCCCACCTCGCCCCAGCAACCTCCTCCCCCGGTTTAGGGTTTGCTATCGCCGGCGACCGCCGCGACGGCTCCGGACGAGCACGCCCCCGCCGCCTCCACCGGCCGGCCTCGGATGCTGCTGAGCTGCAGGTCCCTCTCCTCCTGGGTGCGCCGCCTCGTCGCTTGCATGGGGTGCGTGCCCTCCCCCCCAATTCGCCCGTACTCGCTGTAATGTAATGGCTGCGATGCCGATTGGGTTTAGGGATTAGAGTTCGTGTCGTGTCCCACTTGGAGTCGAAATGTTTAATAGGATTCGTATGGTGCGAGGTTTTTCCTTTTGGCTCCGGCTCATCGGCAATTTTGTACTCCGATTCTTGAGCTGGTGCTGCTTATATATAAATAAACATGCTTTGCTTGTTGGTATAGTTGTTCATTTTATAATTTATTTATCCTGTGGAGATTGCTGTGTAGACGCCGGCCGGTCTGTGAACCCGTTGTTTTTGTCGTAGGAGGTGTTTTAGGTGATGGTATCTTACCCTTGTTTAGCCTACATGACCTTTTTTTCGGTATAAAAGGCACTTTCAGTCTGACTTTAAAATTAACCTTGTATCGAAATCTTCCGTCTTACGATTGTTAAGTTCATAGAATGATAATTGTTGGCTGGACCGATGTCGAAGGCCATCTATTGGTGATTCTGGAAACAAATAGCCATGAATTTAAGTTTTTTCTGGTTTGTTCTTCAACATGATTTGTCTCAACTTTGGAATACCTCGTGCTAATCATTTATTGGCCAATCCTGGTTTGCTACAGAGCAGAGGTTGCCTTGGATGTTGTACTACACCTACTCCAATAACATCGGTTGACGAGCCTTCAAAAGGTTTGAGGATCCAAGGCCGCTCAATAAGGAAGGCTAGCTTGTCCGAGGACTTTTGGAGCACCAGCGCACATGAGATTGAGAACAGCACGATCCAATCGCAGAGGAGCATGTCTTCGATG
The DNA here is from genome assembly GCA_036346355.1 of Rhipidocladum racemiflorum. NCBI lineage: Eukaryota > Viridiplantae > Streptophyta > Magnoliopsida > Poales > Poaceae > Rhipidocladum > Rhipidocladum racemiflorum. The sequence continues at coordinate 76,637,117 of CM070579.1, forward strand.
AGCACGGTAGCGCAATCCAGCGATCAGCATGTAGCTGGAAGTAGCAGCAACCCAAACGAGTTTGTAAATCAAGGCAAACAGCACGCATCTAAGATCATTCTTTGCATGACGGCACAATTTTCATTTCCTCTCTGGTCTTTTATTCCATCATGTTAGTGTCATGTACTGTCAAATTAAATGCAAGTCGGTAATTGATTGTCGGAAATCTACCATCCATGCCCATGTAAGTTGATGGGCTCTGGAATTTATAGTGCTTGGTGTGGACCCTTGAAAAAATTGATGAGATGCTATAGGTAATAGGCTGTAGATATTTGCAAAGCTATATCTTGCATTACCATACGCAGTGGGTGTTCTTGTTTCTCTGTGACAGCTACTGATTCTGATTAAAACATTCTTAAAACTTTAATCGTGATCTATCGAAGGAGAGTTGGCATGAGATGCTGCATCATCAGAACTTGTGGTCATGAAAACCAATGAAAACCTCTTCTGTCTTGTTACGCTTTTCTGTTACACTGAATGTAAATGCACAACTATAGTGAACTGGATAAATTTATAAAGAATATTTATTATCAAGCTTAGTATAGTACTTCTGTAGCGTATTCAGTCTGTAGGATGCTCATGTGGTGAATGGATGTGGGCGGAATGTTCTCCATTTACTATTTGTTAATCTTATTTGAATTTTTTTCTGCTGTATTCCAGGTCTAATACTCTGGAACCAGTTTAGACAACAGTGGGTTGGAAACAAAAAACCCAGATCTCGACCTCAGCAGTCTCGAGAACCAAAATTAAGGTTAGTTATTTGTGATTTTCTGTTATGGCACCTGAGAAATATTTTGTTTTTCTTATGTTATGGCACCCAAACAGTTGGACCAAAATAGTATCCTACTGTTTTATGTTCTATCTAAGAATATCGTTGCAATATCCGCTTCGTAGCATACTTTGACTTTTATGACAATTCATGTTAGTAACACATTTTCACACAACTATATAGCCAGTGTATTAGTAGTTCGTTGTTTTCCCCGTGAAATAACGATTTTGCAGAATCAGGATGCTTTGTGTTTTAGTAACTTCTATGTACTGTGTATTCATATTTTTGCTGGTGATGCAGTTGGAATGCAACGTACGAGAGTTTGCTAGGGAGCAATAAGCCATTCTCCCAACCAATCCCTCTTGCTGTAAGATCCCACATGCGAGAGATAATAACCATTTTTTGTTTGGCCTTTGTTTTAGAATGTCTGTCTCAAACTTATATACTCAACAACTAAAATTTTATCCGCAGGAAATGGTAGATTTGCTTGTGGACGCCTGGGAGCAGGAAGGGCTGTATGATTAAGCAGGGAAAGAGCATTGTTTTAGTCACATTAATTGCTCAAGTGTTTTCATAACTTCAGATTGTCAGGAGCTCTAGGTGGTGAACATAGAAATATTCCTGAGCTCATTTGTGCACCATAAAACAATACGGTATCCTTGTCTTAAGCATTTGTAATATATATTCTCATCGAGTTATATTTCATGAGAACATTTAATATTGCACTTGCTGATTTTGCTTGATAAAATCAAGCTGTACAGGGGTAAGAAGCTGGAATATATATAGTATGTACAGAGGGGGTAAGAAGCTGGAATATATAGTTGCTATAGATGTACCCTGCTTGAATAGGTTACAGATGTTTCACTATAAAAGTGGGGCGCAAGGATAGGAAATATAGCAAAGAAATCAGCACGCCTATGTGTGATCGTCCTGAAGAAACAAGCTACAAATGGGAATGAAGGCTATAGTTGGAAGTCAGCGGGCGAAGGTTTGTTTTGCTGGAGGACACCTTTTGTAACGTACAAATATCTTCGCCACAAGAGGCAATGCTAGATAGAGATCGCGCCTGTCAGGTGGCACATGATGCTAAGAATGTAGCACGACACAAATGCGGCAACAAACTAAGCACTGCAAAGAAATACCAAATTTACGATAAACTAGAGGGTCAAGATGGTAGCAGGCAAACCATATGCTGGACATTGAAATCAAGTCGTAGATACCACATGATGATCACTGGATACAGTAAAATGAGTAACCAGCATGGCAAGTGGATCATTTCAGCAGCAGAACCTCTCATAGTCCCAATTAAATCCTTTCACAATGTAACTCTAATGAAAGAAATAAGTCCGCGACCCAAACAACGATATCCTCTTACAGTGTTCAACAACTCGCAGCAACCAAACCAAGCAAATAAGCGTCTAGTACCAGGACAACTGTTCCTGGGGGAGCAAAGCAAAGAGACTAGGACTCAACTTCGAAATAATATGGCCACAGCATGTGGACCTGCCATTTTTCACAACAAATTTATTGGACGACCTAGAAAATCATGGTTGTTGCAAAGACTGTTCTTTAGTTCCTTGAGAGGAAAAAGACCTGATGTGCTCTATAAAGAAGTTGGCATTAAAAGCACACTGTAACAGTTGCTGATCATTGATTTGGAAATTCAAGCATGTGACAGGCACCAGGCATGCTATTCCAGGGGCATGACTCAAGCCCAAGTTGATGGCCATGACCTCCAGTTGACAGCCTGGCATCATCGCAAGAATCCCCATGAGTGAACACATCCGATGTATCATTGATGGACTGATCCTCTGGTGACTCTTTACTAAAAAAAATTGGTTCTAGTGATGCACCAGGCCTCCATGAATCTGCGCAGTGTGAAAGATACTTGTCAGGAAATCCAGTATCTGCATTGTCAGGAAATCCAGTATCTGCATGATGTTTGCTGCCAGCAAAAAACTGATCCAAACCTGAAAAGGCTAACAGTAAGTTTTATGTGATATTCACAAAATTAAAATAAGAGTGAGCACACTTACTAGAAGATGATTTTGAAGTTTGAAATTCGTCCAAAGAACTGCTCTCAAAGATACAATCACCGATGACCGAAGAGGAAGAACTCATAGGGTAAGCATTTGATTGTAAGGCTTGATTGTATGGAGCAGGCGGAAACAAAACTTCAAATGATGCTTGGGACTTTGTAGGGTCCCCTAGTCCATGACCCTCGTGAACCAATGCATCCAGCAGACCATTGTTTTTTGAAGAGAGATATTCTGATTGCAGCGAGACAGATGCTGGAGACTGAGCAAAGGTGTCAAACTGTTCAGTGGAAGACCCTGAGGGGTGGTTATACAACCAGTTAAGGTCATTGTTGAGATATTGGAGTGAAGGGAGCTCCATCTTCATGGGCCTTTGTATGGTCCCAGAAGTAGAGAAATTGCCATTTAACGTTGGATGGCCACTGGCGATGGCACTGCCAACAGGTACTGACTGATGCAATGTAATTCCAGAGTTGAAATCAGTTGAATAACAGGTCTTCTCAGGCTCACCAGGATGTTGCTCACATGCGGGACTGCCATTGTAGCCTGATACAATGCTGCCAGAAGATGCAAGGCGCTCCAAAGGGTTCATGGCATCAACGGGGACAGGATTTGGAATAGCAAAATTTGGAACAAGGATATTGCCTGGATGTTTATAGTCTAAGTTCTCAAATACAATCTCGTCAAATTCAAGACCATTTCCCTGTGATAACTCATTTGGGCGTTTCTTGCAATGTGGTTCGTCAGGACTGTGACAATTCATGTCTTGATTTGACACCCGAGATAGCACGCTATCTGGATAGAGAGGTATACCAGCTCTATGAAGCCTCTTACTCCTGGTATTCCAATAGTTCTTAATTTCATTGTCTGTGCGGCCTGGCAACTGAAATATCAACAATAGAAGTTCAGTTTCTACCAAGGCCAAGTGGCATGAGTAGAAGAAAATGTTTTTCAAATGCAAGGATTAGATCCTGAGACTGCAGATGAACAAGTGAAAGGTAACTAGAAATACCTTCATAGGCCAAACAATATGACAGAAGATATTGAAATTTCGACAAAGAAACAACACAAGCAAAGAAAAAGGGATTCCAAATTTGGCAATGACTTCAGTGAAATGCAGTGCGACTGTCTATTTTGCATAAGTTTTAACCCTAAAACAGTCATCTCAGGTTACTCTATGATCCAAGTTTGACTGCAATGGGCAACCTCTGCTACGGTGCTACTGCATGCAAGAAAAACAGTGCCCCTTTCCTTTATTATTGGAAAGGCGAAAACTAATGCATCATAGAATGTTAGACCCAATGCAGCAATACACTTTGTTTGGCTTAAGACATAGTGACATACGCTGATACGCCTTTTGAAGTTACTAATACGTGATAAATACTAAAAATACCAGATCATCTGGTTCTATTTCCAGATTAAAAAACAAAGCTAATATCCTAAGAATCATTATTAAGTCCAACTCAAGAACACCATGAAAATGTGATCTTGATGTACATTCTAAACAGTAAACACTAACATAAAAGACGCAGATAAATATATCAAATTAGGCACCAGTAAATGGTGTGTCATCCACATATTAGCAGATCAACTAGCCAATAGTGATGGCAGCTTTCCTAGTTTTTACTGTAATTTCCTTCATCAAATGGAAAATCCTGATTTGTAATTAGTCACATGCAACATAGGGTTATTAAGTCCAATTAGTCACATACAACATACGGAAATCATTATTAAGTCCAATTCAAGAACACCATGCAAGTTATAAGTTACGACACATAAGCTATATACCATCCACAGATCAAAATCGTAAGAAAATAAAAGAACAATGCCCAAGCATGTCAACTGACAACCATAAAGGGAATAGCTAACCAGGTATATGCCATGATCAATACTATGATACAGCAGAAGAAGAGCAGCAGCAATTGTGGTCAGAAAAGCACTGATATTGTAAAGGATTGATAGGCATAATAATATTTGATATCTGGTAAAATGTCACCAACGACATTTAAGTTATAAGTACATGACTTCCCTCAAAGTGCGAAGACATGACAATAGTGCATGTTTTCAAGCCATATGATACTTGCACTTCTCCAAAAACATATGATTTATTATGCTTTTTTCCAGGCAATTAAACTGAAGAGTTTGAAGATAGTAGCTCAAACAAAGATACTTGCATTATAGCTAGGAAGCTAGGATGACGTCATGTATAGTACATACCAACATGTATCATACTGTATGATAAGATAAGATACATTGCGTATCTAGGGAATCGGGAATACTAAGAAGGCATTAACAAGAATTAAGCAATGCATGGTATTGCCTTTACACAAATGAAAAGGCAAAGAGGAATTGGCTACAGAAAAATCGTGTCACAGCAACACTACTGAAGAAGGAAAATGCATAGGAATCGGCCAGCGGCAATAAACCCTCTCGATAAGAAGCAAGAAATAAAAATAGAGGAAGAAAAGTAATGAATATGGCAAGAATTGCATAATAAATGCACGACCCTTGGGCACGCCGCACGCTGTAACTATCCTGTGGGCCTAGATACAGCCTGTATGCTGCAGTTCAAAAGTCGAAATTGTTTATGCTGATGTTTCAGAAAGCTCTGGATTAAAAATTCACATCTTTCAATTTTGTCAGTTTAACTAATGGATCACCACATTGGTATATCAAATTGCTTACAGCACCATGAGTTGGAAATGTCACCAATGTAATAAGAGTGTAAGGCAATGCATCAGACAAAATGAGCGGTAATAAACCAAGAAGTCCTTACCCTATGTTGTGAGTTGTAATCAGCAAGAGGCCAAAGTACAATCAGACCTGAATCTACTTTCTTTCCATTTGTTAGCAAACCAAATAGTATTTCAGATCTCAAGGGAATGACAATTGTAAATGCTTCCGAAAGTTGTACATGGAATTACAGGACCATAGATAGCATTTAAGTTCACTTAGGATGTCAATTCCCTGCAACCAAGGCCTAAAAGCAAAATGCCAAAAACTCAATAATTTCGTTTTAAGCCCATTAAACTAAATATAATAAATCCTTTGTCTCCAATATAAAAAAGAGAGAAGTATAACATGTATTGATGTTTTATGAATATGTTAACTGGCAAACGAGTACCATGTTTGGAGAAAACAGCATAAATTCGCTGCACCAGCCAAACTGTTGGCAGGCTTTAATCTAGGGGATTTCTTTTCTTCCCCGATCTGATCAACCAAAGCATCCCCTTATCAATATTTTTATTAATCTAAACTAACGTGAAAAGAATATCAGATTAAATCAATGCATAATCTAGAAACCTGTAAGAGCATAGCGAGCAAACTTACACAGGCCGCCATCTTAGCCCACTTGTTCCCCATCATCGCATGGAGTTCAATAATCTTCTGCTCCTCCTCGTCATCAAAGGGTCCCTTCTTGAGGTCTGGCCTGAGGTGGTTGGCCCAGCGGAGGCGGCAGCTCTTGCCGCAGCGGTTCAGCCCGGCGTTCCTCTGGACCTGGTTCCAGTTCCCCTCGCCGTGCGCCTCCACGTACTCCCTGAGGCGCTTGTCCTCCTCGGGCGTCCAAGGCCCCTTCTTCAGGGCAGGCGCGCCGCCATCACGACCTCCGCCCCCACCAATCCCAGGCCCGACCTGCTCGTCTTCGCCACCGCTGCTGCCGCTGTCAGCTTCCGTCACATCGTCGTCGTCATCACCGTCGCTGGGCAACGGCGGCGGCGAGTACGTCTCCATCTTCGGCTGGTCCAGCGCACGCTCCTCCATCTTCACCACCCTCATTTTGTCCCCGTGATGCGAGGCCCCAGGGGCCGCAAGAATTCAACGAAGCAAACGCATCAGCAACAACCCCAAAAACGAATCCAATCTGCAGCAAATCCAATCCAACCCAACCAAATCGAATCTAATCTAATGTAAGCAGGGGCAGATAGATCTCGGGGCCAGGGCTTACCAAGAAGAGGAGATGCTTGTCGGGACGGATCTCCAGCGGGCAGGACGTGGTGGCGGAGGAGGCGGCGGCGGAGGGGGTGAGAGCGAGCGAGCGAGCGAGCGAGAGAGAGAGAGACTCGCGATGGACTTTGGAGTTCGGACTACTGCTGCTTCTTTTGTGTTGCGGCCGCGGCGCATGAGCAGTCCAACGCGCAACGGCCGCGTCGCCAATTCGGCCCGACCCGAAACCACCCGAGAGTGTCTCGCTTTCCCGAAAGCCCAACGCGGCGCAAATGGTCGAGCTATTTGGGCCGGTTTCTCCATCTGCTTGCGTAGTCTAAACTGTGCCCGTTTCGTGGCCCAAATGGGCCTTGTGCATAAAGAACTTAAAAAAAGTGTTTCTTTTTAAAGTTTTACAAATATTAAAGTTTTACAAAGATAGATGGTGATGGTGATTACTTACCCTTTTATTTGTTTTAAAATTATGCAATCTGTATTGGGTTGGAAAGCATAGAAGCACCGTTAGAGAGAGGAAAACATGTTAACAACATTGTGCAGTTCTTCGTGAGATTTGGTGTGCAACGCTGTGATCCATTGATGCTCAAAAAAATAGATTTTGGATGGAACGTGCTGTCCTGTAGACCGTCCGGGATGGATGCGTTGGATATACTGCATTTTAATGTGTTTGCCTGCCGAATCGAGGTTGGTTTCACTGTACACTCTAATCTGAGGGCTTGTTTGGGGCTGCGGACGGGCTGAAAAGCTGTTTTTGGTTTATTGAACTGTAAAGCAGTTGTAGCTGGCGGCTGTGGATTTTTTTATATGTCGTTTGGCAAACTGGCTGCTGCAGCTGTAGCATTTGAGGGGCAACCGAGTGGACCCGAGTGAGGAAGGAGTTGGGAAGGCGGTGCCCGAGCCGGAGGGAGTCAAGGAGGCGACCGGGCGAGGAGACGATAGGGCGAGAAAGGAGGTGAAACGAGCGGGGAGGCGGTTTAGCGAAGCCATAGCTGAAAAGCACCACCTTACTAACTGTGGCTTTTAGGGGTGCTTCAGCTATGGCTTAGCTTTGCAGCTGGACTGTTTGGGGGAGCTTTAGGCCCAAAGCAATGGGATTTTGAGCTGAACCGACGGGTTGATTCCATCGCCATCTCGACCAGTTTGCTAGCTGCCCTTCGCTAAGGTTTCAAATTTCGTTTTCGGATTATTTTTTTAGAAGGAACTAAAATTTAAAATTTTAATGAAATTCAAAAACCAAAATTTATATCCGAATTTTTTTAACTGGGATTTCCGAAATTTCATCAAAAAAACCAAAATTTCGTCAGAAATTGCCGAATTCTCGTTAAATTTGAACCGAATGAAAAATGGTTCAAACGATGTCAACAAAATTTTAAATTTTTTTATGGTCCTAACACATCACTAATATTCCCATGAAATTTTCAGATGATGAGCAATTATGGCAATTTTTTAAAAATTCAAACAGTGGTACTATCCTGCATAAGTACTTGTCAGACTGTCTCTTGAGGCTATAAAAGGATATAACTATGATTCATAACAAGAACTAAACCTAGCTGAGTTGGTAGGCGCGGCGCTCCTGTTGCGATGACCTGGGCTCTCAAGGTCCTTCCAATGTGAGTACATGTGTTGGTTCCATATACGAACTAATTGCAATATTGATATATGTGTCAGTTCTTTGTAAGAACCGATTGCAATATTATTGCATACACTTATTTCCTTCCAATGTGAGTATCTATGTCGGTTCCATGTACGAACCAATTGTAATATTGATATTTGTATCGGTTCTTACTTTGTAAGAACCGATTGCAATATTATTGCATGCACTTATTTCTTTCCGATGTAAGTATTTGTATCGGTATCATGTATGAACCGATTGCAATACGAGCTTCTGAGCTTTTGCCCAAACACACCCGCAGCACTCAGCGCTGCTGGCAAGTGGCCTAAATTAAGCACGCGACTCTAGCGAATTGAGCAAATCTTCTTTATGTATTTTACCAGTGTATATTTAGGTAAGTGGTGAACCTTGCAGGATCAGAATGTGCATGCCATAGAGCATGTGATAAAGGAGCACACAAGCTGAACTCAACACACCAACTGAGCACACCGAGCACACAAAGCTGAACTTAGTACACTAGCAAAAAAAAAAAAAGGAAGTGAAAAAAATGGGATCTGAAGATTCGAACTCAAGACCTCCCATTACAAAAGCAATGCTGTTAACCAACTCACAACAAGAACGTGTTATTATTTTTACTAGGATGGTACGCGCGGCGCACGCCGCGCGCGTGAACGGGAAACGGATTTGTGTTTTTTTTCGGAGAAAAAACGGATCATGGAACATTTTTTTCGTAGGAAAACGAGGAAAAACGACGTAAAAAACATTTTTTCCCATGCTTTGGAGGAAAAACGAATAACGAAACCATTTTTTCCTAACAAAAACGGATAAACGCCGGACGAAAAACGGATTTTCATTTTTTTTTTCTTAGAGAAAACGGTAAACGTAAACATTTTTCCCATGCTCTGGAGGAAAAACAGATCACGAAAACATTTTTTCCGAGAAAAACGGAGAAAGATTTTTTTTGAGAAAACGGGCAATGGAATTTTTTTTCCCATGCTCCGGAGGAAAAACGGACCACGAAAATAATTTTTCCGGGCAAAACGGAGAAAGGACCCGAACGTAAAGCACAGGGACCTATTTGTTATAATTTTGGACCTATCCGTTATTTCGATAAATTAGAAAAGGGCTCGTTCGCTATTTGTATTTAATGGGGGCTCTCTGTGTAAAATACAAAACGAGGGACCTAAACGCGAAGCGGGAAAATTATTTTTCCTCTCACAGAAAATCACATTCGCTATTTGCATTTAATGGGGGCTCTCTGTGTAAAATACCAAACGAGGGACCTAAACGCGAAGCGAAAAATCACATAGGGACCTATACGTAATTTCGAAGAAACGGAGGGCCTTTTCGCGAAATAGAGGAGAGAGAAGGTGGAGGTGAGGTGGAGGCTTGAGGAGGCTTGAAAGCTCCCAGATATAATGGAAGGATAATATGTATTTCTCATAAAAGCCATTGCAATCGGTTCCTAATGAGAAACGACACAAATAGCTAATATCATTGCAATCGGTTCTCATTATGAACCGACACAAATAGCCATCATTGCAATCGATTCTCATTAGGAACAGGCACAAATAGCTAATTCATCATTGCAATCGGTTCTCATTAGGAACCGACACAAAAACGGTCATTGCAATCTATTCTCATTAGGAACCAGTACAAATAGTTAAAGACTTTAGAATTTTGATTTATTTTTTTTTCAAATTTTTTATTTGGTCGAGAATTTTTATTTCGTCCACAGCCAAAATCCGAAATCTCGGATGAAATTTCCAAAATTTTGCCGGATTTTAAACCTTGTTCGCTACACTTTGATAAAGCTTATACGTAGCAGGATCTTTGTGCGGTGAACCAGTATGTAAATGTGGAAGTAATTGTTGTGATATAGGTAGAATCATTGTCCCAGTATAGAAAGACTATCCATTGGTGGGCGAATCCGAATTGATCTCCAAGGGTTTCCTCTTATATATTGGGCATTGCTTTTGTACAGAGAGATTAATCTAATAAAGAGAGAGTTTTTCCCCTTACATTGTGTGCGCTTCTACTTCTGTTCATGTGATTGCATTGGCACGCTGTCGATTGACGTGGGTGAACAACAAAGTTTTACAACACGTTACAGCACGAGGCTCTACATGGCTAAAGCCAAGTTTATCCTTCTATATTCTTTGGAAGTAAATCCACCTTGTTTTCTCGATACTAACCACAGATTGATCTATGTTTGTCTTGCATGCATGGACGAACACACGACGTTCTGCCAAGGCCGATCATGATAGTCTGACCGTGTCAAATCTACACGGCATCAAATCGACCGGCAACACGCGATTAAATCTACTATGAGCCCTACGTAAGTTCGAACTACGTAAGTAAATTGCGTCTAAACAGACCGTTAATCCTGTAGATAACTTTTCCTAATTACCTAGCATAATCCTTTGGATTAAATTGTCTAAATTAGGATTGCTTTTATGTGGTACTGTTCATATATAAAAAAAATGATCAAAAGCTGAAGCCTTCGGTAATGTCGCCGACGCCGACGTCACCGCGCCTACCGAACACCGCTTCGGCCTGGCCGCCCACGCCTGCCACGCGGGGCCTCTCCTCACGCGCCGCGCCCGCCGCAATTGCCACCTTAGTCCCGTCGTCACTCTGGCTTCACGCGCGTAACCTCGACCTCTGGGCTCGCCCCAGCTTCCGACCCACAACTGTGGCCACTGTTGCTGGCTTTTTGTCGCACTATGGGTCGCTGCCGCCGCTTGGCCTTCCGTGCGTGGCCCGAAGCTCTTTGCCGCGCTCGCCTATCGATCAGCGACTTCGACACTGGCTGCATCGCCCCGTCGCCCGGTCCCTGCACATCGACCCTATAGTGCCACTTGCAAACTCTTGTTGCCCTTGGCACCACCGACTGCCTGGCGACTCGGTCTCGTCGGCCCCAGCTTTGCCGTCCACCATCAGCCCCGCCATCCTCGGCCTCGTTGCCTACGCCGCCAGTCACCTCTGCTCCCGGCCTCGTCGACCGCGCCGCAGACTACCTACGCACTAGGCCCTATCGATCGCGCCCTCCGATGCGCCCCACTGGCTGTGCCGCCCTAATCGCCGGCTTATCATCGCGACTGAGCCCACCGTTTGTTTTGAGCTCGCTTGCGCCCTTTGCTGCGCGTGGAGTAGTGACCGGACCGAGGATGGAACCCTAGCCGCCGGCCAAATAGAGGGGGTATTTTGGGCATATGGGCCAACTTGGGCATTGTTGGGCTGAATAGGTCCGGCCATTTTTTCGAAAAAAAAAGAGGTTGGAAAATTACAGTTATGCTCCACGGTATTTTCAGGATTTGCAAAAATAGTTAATAAAATCCTAAAATTTAATAATAAATCCTGGATATTAGATTTTTAGGTTTGTGGACTTCTAAAAAATTTGAAAAATTATGTTTTAGCACATACTAGAAGTTTCATACCCTGGGTTTATTTTCTAGCCTTTTGCCATGTTTAATATGTGCAAAATTAATTTTTATATTATTTAAGCAATTCTAAGCCAAGTTTTATGGTACTGATAAGATTTTCTACCAATTGGTCCTACGTATGTCTCTTATCCACTAGGAACCATACCTTTGCAAAATTAATTGCCCAAATAGTTAAGTTAAGAGCCTCCTTTCGAGAAGAAAAGATCAAGTCTATTCGAATGGATAATGCTAGTGAGTTTATCTCAAAAACATTTAATGATTATTGTATGGCTCTGGGCATTAATGTAGAGCATTCTGTACCCCATGTTTACAACCAAAATGGCCTTGCAGAGTTATTAATTAAGAGAATAAAACTTATTACTTGGCCACTTTTGCAAGATAGAAGGCTACCCACCAGCTATTGGGCCACGCAGTGCTGCATGCTGCGGTATTAATTCAACTCAGATCAACTAAACATCATGAAATTTCCCCATTGTAGATAGTGCGTGGAAGAGAATTAAGTATTTCCCATCTGTGAAATTTTGGATGTGTTATATATGTGCCAATCTCTCCACCACAGCATACCACCATGGGACCTCACCAGAAGTTTGGGATCTATGTAAGTTATAAATCTCTGTCAATTATACCCAAGAGCCTATGATAGGGGATTTATCATGGCTCGGTACGCTGATTATACTAAGGACAATTTTCGGCATTAGAGGAGATAAGTACCACATTAAAGAATGCCTAGTCCTTAGTTTCACGCACTAAAGCGAACAAAGTTGAAGATTCGGAGGATAATAAATCTACAACAAATAAGCTAGCAATCTGTCAAATGGCTTCACAGATCATAATGGAGTGGAAAGATATCAAATACCTACAGTATATGCACCTGAAAGAGTGAAAATATTCTAGAATGATGTTCAACCCACTCTTGACCCTCATGATAAAATGAGGGGGAAGCCTCCAGGTGCAAGGGACTCAATTTCGCGAAAATGTCCATAGAAATAAAGATCCGAACAAATGAGAACACTACCCGTTATAGTAGAAGAAGCTCAACTTGGTGTTGAGAAAATCCCTGAAGTGAGCCATCCAGGAGATGGTAATATCCCTGAAGTGATCTATCCTGAAGATGATAACCTCAGTGTATATTTGCGTGCACAATCCAACACTCGAAGTCAGAACACCCAAACTCCATCGTTGTGAGAAATCATGAGGAGCTGGAAGAAATTAATGAAGAGATATCATTGAAATGATGCAGGCGAATTTTATAAAAGAAAAGACTGCAATTATCGACATATTTCACATCTAAAATTGCTATAAGCTGGATCCATAACTAAAATCCATGGTAGAGTGCCAGAAGGGCTCATATAGGGTCAAATGAAAAAGCAATTGAGACAGCACTTGCTTAATAAGAGAAAAGTTTTTGATCCCGTTGAGCGAACATCTCCTAAAATATTCCTTGTAGGATCAAATAGATTTTTCATCCATAAGAGAAATGAAAATATCCAAGTGGTGAGATATAAAGCGAGGCTTGTAGCACAAGAATTCACACAGAGACCCGACATCGATTACGATGAAACCTATTCTCCTGTAATGAGTGGAATAACGTTTCAAAATTTAATATTAATGGCAGCAAGCTTAAACTTATCAATGCAGTTGATAGATGTTGTAACCACATATTTATATGGGTCACTGGATACGGATATTTATATGAATCCCTGAAGGAGTTATAATTTCGAAACCTAAAATCGCAACATGGATAGCGTCAAACTGAAGAGATCGCTTTACGGATTAAACAGTCGGGGACAATATGGTACAACTGACTTAGTGAGTTCCTCCTGAAAAAGGAATATTGTCCCTATGTGTTCATAAAAAAATCTTAGAATGGATTATGTATCATCTCAGTATAAACGATGAACTGAATGTCATCAGAACCACAGAGAAAATAAAGGAATCAAATGCTTACCTTACGACAGAGTTTTGAGATGAAAGATTTGGGTGAAAACAAATTTTGCTTAGGCCTGCAGCTAGAGCATTTCCCAGAAGGAATGTTTATACACCAGTCTATCTATACCAAGAAGGTGTTATAAGGTTTTAATATGAATAAATCTTATCCTTTAAAAGTCTATGGTTGTAAGATCCCTTGAAATGGATAAAGACTTATTTAGACCAAGGATGGAAAATGAGGAAGTCTTAGCACCTAAAGTCCCATTTTAAGTGCTATTAGTGCACTTATGTATCTTGCGAATTGCAGAAGACCTGATATTGCATTCGTAGTAAATTTGCTAGCATGAAACAATATAGTCCCAACTAGAAGATATTGGGCTAGTGTCAAGACTTTACTCAAGATTTTGAATTGTTTTTTTCAAAAGAACCAAGACTTGACCATGGCGGGATATATGGATGTTGGTTATCTGTCTGATCCCAACAGTGCCAAATTTTAGACTAATTTAGTGTTTTTCTGAGGTGGTTCAACCATTTATTGGTGATCTTTTGAGCAGACCTTGGTAGATACAACTATCAACCACTCGGAGATTACAGCCTCACGTGAGTGTGTTAGGGTGAGACGTGTGATTAATCATATCCAGAAGTCATGTGGTTTCAATACCGTCGATACCCCCATGATTATATATAAGGATAATGTTGCTTGTGTTGCACAAATGCAAATGGGTTATATAAAGAGCAATATAATATAGCATATTGCCCCTAAATTTTTCTATCCTCACAAACTCTAGAAGAATGGTGAGGTGAAAATAAAGCAAACTAAGTCATGTGAAAATCTAGCAGATTTATTCACAAAATATTTGCTATAGTCTACTTTTCAAAGATGCATTAACGACATTGGAATGAGGCGACTTAGAGATTTACAGAGTTCAGAGGGAGTAAATCTCTGAACCATAACCCCTTTTGCATGATCCTAAAGATCATATTTTATAGCTTAAAGATTATAAGTTGCGCTCTTTTTCCTTTTAGTGATTTTCCTGGAGTTTCTCACATAAAGGTTTTTAATGAGGCAACTAGTGTAATACGGAGTGTGAGTGCAATGTACTCTTTTCTCTATGATCTCTTTTTTTCCATTGGATTTTTGGGATGAGTTTTTAACAAGAAATGTACATTATGCGGTATTCGTCCAAGGGGAAGTGTTGTGATATAGATAGAATCTCTGTCCCAGTATGGAAGGACTATCCATTGGTGGGCGAATCCGAATTGATCTCTAGTGGTTTTTTTCTATATATTGGACATTGGTTTGTACAGAAAGACCAATCTAATAGAGAGGGTTTTTCCCTTTACATTGTGTGCGCTTCTATTTCTGTTCATATGATTGTATTAGCATGCTATCGATTGACGCGAGTGAACGACAAAGTTTTACAACTATAATAAACCTAACAAGGTTCAAACGCGCGCTGCACATCCTAATAAATACTCCATCCCGTCACTTTGGCCCAAACTCAACTTTCTAATGCCCATGTGCAATTTAAACAAGAGAAAAGTGTAACAAAGCGAAGAGACATAAATAGGGGCAGTTATAGAAGCCCACGGCCCACGGTAAAACCGTTAGAGCATCTCCAGCAAGGGCCCCTAAAACAGGGTCCCTATTTTGGATTTATGGACTCTCCCTATTTTTTGAGGCTCTGTTTTCAGAGCACAAGTCCAAAGAATAAATTTCCTAAATCTCAACCACTTATTTTACTTTTTCTCCTATTTTGACATATCCGCTATGTATAATCTTCATTTGACACCACTAAAATTCAATCAAAAATATTTGTAATACATAAAACATAAGCATATTAACATTTACAATTTAAAAACATGAAATTTCAAATTTAAATTTAAAATTTTCAAAACATGATAAAATTTTCGAAGCCTCTCATGTATTTCCCTATCTTCAATAATAGGGGTTGTACTCGTGTCCCTGGGAATTGAGGCTGAAGAGGCAAATTTAGGGGCCTGCTAATTTTAAAGCATCTCCAATAGTTCCCAAAACTTATTCCCAAAATCATTTTTTAGAAACAAATGGAAAAAATTACCGCTCCAACAGTTACCCTATCGGAATCCCAATATCTTTGCACGCCCAAAAACTCCAGCCGAAGTGGCCAGATATTGGACGCTCGTGTGCTTTCCTAATCACTATTTTTGGGAGAAAAACGGGAACTGTTGGAGAATGACCTTTTTTTTAAAGCCCAAAAACTTTAGGAAGCTCCCAATACAGGGTTATTAGGAGTCAAATTATAGGAAACTGTTGGAGATGCTCTTAGGGGCTTGAGTTGGGGCCCCCTGGGAATTGGGACTGAGGAGGCAAATTTAGGGGCCCCTAATTTTAAGGGCTTGAGTTGGAGCCCTGCTGGATCTGTTTTTTTTTACTACAGTCTCTATTTTAAGGTTTAGGGGCTCTGCTGGAGATGCACTTAGGGAGGGGAGAGAGCACAAAAGGGCAGCAGATTCGCCAAGACCAACAGCCCACGGCACGCCAGTACGCCACCGCTCCAAACCCGGCGCAAGCAAGCCACGCCAGCCGCGCGGGATGGCACCCGCCCATGCGATGCAATCACGTGCCATTGTGCAAGCGCGACCACCCGAACGTCCCGAACGAACGAAACAACTCAACTCCCACTTCCAAATGCAACGCACCCGCCTCGGCCACTCACGGCCGATCCGTTCGTTGGTTCGCTCGCGCGTCCCGATCTCCACGGGCGCGCGCAAGTGGCAGGATGGGATGGGATGGGAAATCATGGGAGGCGTGCGGTTGCCCTGCAGCACAGCGCGGCCGGCAGAACAGCTCCCGCGTCCACGTCCGGTGCGCGCGGCTGCTTTCGCGGTAAGGGTCGCGTCGTGGTTGGGTTTTGTACTTGGTTTTTGGCCCGGTTCACGTCGATGGCTGCGTGCAACTTGCACGGAGGAAATGAATGTACCGCTGCCGGCAGCGGATGCGTGCGTCGTCCAGCTCCAACCTTCAAGGATGAATTGCATCGCAAGTTTTTTTCCCCCCTCCGCGTGTTGCTAATGTTTTGCCTGTTTTTTTTTCTTGCTTTCTACTCCTGCTTATAAGAAGTTTTATTGGAGCTGAAAATGCTCAAGGCAGCAATGATCAATAGCACAGGCGTGTTACTTGCAGATTTCTGGTTGCGTGATTTTTCTGTTGCGAGCAGACATGGTGTTGCATGCTATTGAGCTGTGAGTGAGCTCTAGGTGTGGGGAGCGACGTGGCCATTGTGCAGAAGCAACGGCGGGTAGGCACGGACAAGCCGTTGCACGGTGGGGGAGTGCCTAGGTGCTCCATGCAGGGATCAACAGCAACTGGTGTGGCATGCTCCACTGCCGTGGTGACACTAAGGTCTGCAACCAAGCTCATTCTCATCCTCCTCATCTCTGGGTTAACTACATTATGTGTTCAAATCCATGATATCCAAGACTAAAGCTTGAAGCTTGCGGTTTCTTTGAATTTTGTATTGAGTTGTTGATTTTTTTTTTAGGGATAAAACTTGTGAAACTTGAGAATTATAGAAACCTTTCTGAAATTTGGAACTTAAAAGTCGTTGCAACTTGCCAAAACTTGCAATTTTGAAATATGAAACTTGTTGAAACATACTAAATATATATTATGCAGATGAAACATCATGAAACTACTATACCGTTAGATTTGAAAACATATTGAAATTTATTGAAGCACATTAAAACCTTACAAAAAAAAAACCATTTGGAAACTCTTTTGGAACCTGCGAAACATGCTCTGAACCTTTGAATTTTGTATTTTGAAACAATTGAAATTCTCCTAAAACTCGCTTTTAATCAAGTTTCATATTTGAAACTGGATGAAACCTATATTTTCATATTTGAAACTGTGAAATCATGTGCTGAAAAATTGGCTTTGAACTGAAAAATTAACTTAGATTTGAATTTGCAAAATGTGTTTGTTCATGTGTTTTGACAATTTGACAAGAAAGCGATGAAGATTACGCATTAGCGCGGACAAAGTTCTCAAGAAACAAGAAGTTTCCCATCTGCGACAGACGGTGTTTTTGGAGTCCATTGTGAACATGTTTTTGAGCCACGACCGAAGTCATTTTCACATGTACAACGGACAGTTTTTCTTGGTCCGTTGTGAACAAGCTTTTTCGGTTTGGATAATTCCTTGGAACCAAGATTTTCACATGTACAACGGACTAATTCTTTTTGTCCGTCGTGAATGGATTTTTTCTAGGGTTTTACTTTTGTGAAACCGAGCGTGGCACGTTTGCGCCGGACAAGCTTCTGGGGTCCGTTGTGAACTTGTTTTGAGCTCATGACCGAAGCCATTTTTGCATGTACAACGGACCAACTTTGTTTGTCCGTTGTGAACGTATTTTTCCGCGTTTGGTTGGCTTCTTGGAACATAAACTTTTCCTTATACAACGGACCAACTTTGTTTGTCCGTCGTGAATGCGTTTTCGCTCAATTAGGGTTTTGAGCGATTTGGATTTGAATTTTGAATGTGAATTTGAAATTTGTAATGATTTCATGATGCTTCTTTTGAAGTGGACTTTATGCAATGCTCATGTGAGTAGTTGTATGGATTGACATTGAGTCAAGTCGTGGACTTGTGCTCGGAATTGTTTTGTGGTTTGTTCATGTGCAGGTATTGCTCGAAGACGAATGTGGTCGATGACGGGACCGGAACTAGGTTCATGGAGGAACTGAGGTTCGGGACTAGGTTCAGGAGGAACTGAGGTCTTGGTGGTCAAGGATGTCATGCGGGATGTTCGGGCTAAGAGAATGGTGCACATGAAGAATAGTTAGTCACGTGAGAATGGCAGGAGGTCATTCGCGTGCAAAGTGTTAGTCACGTGAGTATGGCGGTGGCCATCTGGCGTGCAAAGTGTTAGTCACGTGAGTATGGAAGGGTTACCATACAGCGTGCAAGAGTTGTACTCGGCCTGGTTGGGCCAAGTAGAGTTGTGTTGGATACTGATTCCTTCTAGGGAATAGGAATCGTATTCGAGAACTCCTTGAGGGTTGGTGCTTTAAATAGGTGGGGGTCTCTGTTGAAAGGCATCAAGTAGAGTAGCGCATCAAGCTTTGAGCTTGTTTATAGGGTTTGTACTCTTTTGATGAGAGTATTTTAGACAAGAAATAAAGATCAATTCTTCCAAGATATTTGCGTGCTCTGAACCACGTCGCTACTGATTTTCTCTGTTTTGGTTCTTGTTTGCATGCTTGTTCTAATTCTAGATTGGTTTTTGATCGTTGAGTTTTATCTTGATTTGATCCATCAAAAACCTCTCTAGGGTATTGATCTAGTGTTTCTCAAAGTCTAGTTGATCAATCTTTTGTCGTTCTTGTTTAATCTTGAAGTTTTGATTAGATTGATTCTCGTCAAGTTCTGGATCAGCAAGCTTGCGAAGCTTATAACTTTTGATCCGTAAGTCCGATCGAGCTGATTCTTTTTGGGTTCGATTCGTATTGGAATCTAGTTTCTTGTGTCCAAATTTCAGATTGTTTCGACGGTTGGATCTCCGGGAATTCTCGTTTTACCAAACCTCTGTCATTCTGTTTTTGTCGAAAACGAGGCAATTATTTGGTTCTGTTTTGGGGTGAACTTTTAATAGGTCAAGAATTTGGTTTTAGCTTCCGCACAATCATTCACCCCCCCTCTGATTGCTATATTCGTATACTTCGATCCTACAGAAACCCATTGAATTTTGTTGAAACACATTGAAACCTTGTAAACCTCGTTTGAATCTTTTTTTAAACCTGGTGAAACCTATGAAATGTTTTAGGAAACTTTGAAGTTTGTCTTATGAAACACAGTTGGAATTATTCTTAAACTCATTTTTAATCAAATTGTAAATTTGGTACCGGATGAAACTTATAGTTTTGTATTTTGAACCCATCGGAATTTGTTGAAACATGCTGAAACCTTTTGAAAGCGATTTGGAACTCTTTTGAAATATGTTGAATCCTATGAAATTTTCTTGGATTTTTTTGTTAAGTTGCCAAAACTTTAAGGTTTATTTTTAATCTTTTGTTGAAACTAACTTTTCAATTAATTTTTATATTTTGAAACTCATTGAGACGCTGTAAAAATGCACAGAATCTCTATGAAATCTTTTTTTAGAACTGTCTGAAACCTAATGAAACTTTATTGAACAAGGATGAAATGCTTGCTTGAAACATAGTGAAATATGATGGAACAACGATGGAAATTTTGCTTGAACTTTTAAAACTTCCTCAAAACCTTTTTGAAACTTGTTAGAATTTGTGAAACTTGTTGAAATTTACCCAAAAGTCATGCTAAACCTTCTTGAAATTTTGATATTTTTTAAACGCGATACTTCCAGGAAACTTGTTGCATAGTTGAAAGTTACATTAAACTTACTACATCATTGAAACTTTAAGAAACTTTGCTATACCGTTGGTGGCACTTTCAATGATATACCGTTGGCTAGCTGCTCCCCTTTGGATTTCACATAACCTCCTGTCTCCACTATCTACTCGGATCACTTTGGATTTTGATTCACCAAATAAGGAAGGTTCTGATTCAAGAACTCTTGCTCCACTTTCAAAAGTTTGATCTGAAATCAGTAGCTGAGATCAAACTCTACCCGATGAATTTATGCCCAAACTCAAGGGGGGCAGCAGTTTAGCACGATGAAAAACTTTCAATTAGGAGCATTGTCTAAGTCTCATTTGGAACACCAGAATTTTGTTAGAATTTTTATATGAAACAATTTAATCCTTGTGTTCCACCCATGGATAGAAATCCCGATGAAATCTTGGATTTCAGCCCCCTTCGATATTCATAATCTCGGTGAAAAAATGAATTTAAATTGCTATAGTGATTTTGGAAATTTGGGTTGGTCAGACTGATATCGGCACAAAATGGACTGGATATAAGTTTTGGGGACCGGATTTGATGCGAAACTTTGTTGAGTCTGGATGGTTAGAGTGGTTGTCTCTCACCCGAGCAACCCACGTTCAATTCCATGCCATAATTTTTTTTATAGCTTTGGTTTGCTCATAACATATGTTATACATAATATTACAATATTCTCTGCAAATGTAGCTTATATGGTGGAGTGCTAGCTTTGCATGCAAAACGTCCTGGGTTCGATCCCCTTATTCTCCAATTTTTATGTATAGTTTTATTACAATGCGCATGTGTAGCTCACATATTGGAGCGCTAGCTTTACATGCAAGACGTCCTGGTTCGACTTCTAGAGAGCTCGTTCGGTGGAATTTTTTTTGAAGCCTGCAACTGAGTAGGGAGCAAAATTGCCAAAAATTAATGCTACAAGCGCCCACCATGGACTCGAACCTCCGGGGTGGGTAGGCT
Source organism: Rhipidocladum racemiflorum (assembly GCA_036346355.1). Classification (NCBI taxonomy): domain Eukaryota; kingdom Viridiplantae; phylum Streptophyta; class Magnoliopsida; order Poales; family Poaceae; genus Rhipidocladum; species Rhipidocladum racemiflorum. Next base: position 76,658,253 of record CM070579.1, read on the forward strand.
AAGGTTGAGGTTGTACCGACTGAGCTAGATGCCCGGTACATATTTATGTTTTTTTCCCCTATTTTTTGTAGCCTGTGAGACCATTTCGGAAGAGGTTAAAAATCATTTCGGATGAAATCTTGTTTTTCTCGTTTTCAAATTTATCAAATTTGTATTTTATCTTCAAAATTCAAAATTCAAACATTTTATTAAAGTTTTATATTTCGGTTCCCTTCAAAATAGGATCCGAAAAAGGAAACTTGAAACCTTGTTCCACCCATTGTATTATAACCAGGGATTCAAAAACTGTTTTTCGCGATTGTTGGATGTACAGTAATTTTTTATAATCGCAGAAATCGAGCCGAAAAATAAGTGAAAAATCGTTAAAAATCGCATAATTTCAAAAACAAAAAAAATTAAATTTTTTTTTCCAAAAATCATCAATTATCGTGAAAAATCGACAGCATTGTTGAACTTTTCTACGGTTGATTTTTTTGTAGCGATTTTCGTCGATTTTTGACGAAAATCGAGCAATTTTCATCGATTTTCGACCGGTTTTATGACACGTAAATTTTTTTGAATTTTGAATTTTTTCTTTTAATCGGACCGGTTTATCAACCGATTTTTAAAATCAGACCACGGTGATAATAGTAGCCGATTTTTGGATCCCAGCTTATAACCCTTAGCTAGCAAGGTGTTGCATGGATATGGTTCTTTTCACTCAGATCAAATGTCTCCCAATTCTTGACCCACTCTTCTGAGTAGGATGCTGCCGAAGCATTCTTATCTATTGGGTGTAGCTTTGTGTGGCTGCAAGCCCACAACTGCACATCTAACTAGAAAACCAACACACACAGAAAGAGATACAATACTAGTAGTACATGGTAATGAAACGTCTACTGAAAAGTCACCACCAAGTCTTCCAATCGGTTACATTAAATCGACCTAGCTGTCTCGCAAGTAGCAGGCATCGATGCCGACCCGAAGGGGGAAGAAAAGGTCCATCCAAGCGTCGCGTTCGAACTGCACCGGCCAGTAGAATGACTAGAATCACAGACGGCAAGAAACCCTCCGAAAAGCGCAGCAAGTTCATTGAACGTTGGGGACGTCGCGTATGCTTTCTAGTGCGTGCGTACTCCAGTGCACCACGTACGCGAAAAAGTGCAACCAAACGGCGACACGTACGTCCGTAGACGGATAGGCTAGGCTAGGCGATGTGCCCACACTCACCGAGACGCCGCTTGTCGTTCTCTGCTCTGCAGCCTCTGCTCCCCATGGATTTTTATTTTTCTTTCTCACCAGCGGCAACCAGGATAGAATGCATGGATAAAACGGGAAGAGCAAGCTTTCTCTAGAACAATAAAACCAGGTTAAAAAATTTTTTGTACGAGCCAAGGTTTTTTTTTTTTCTATCTTCCAAAATTATTTCGAACTACGCATTCTGGTCTTGTTTGGACCAAAGGAAACCGAAACACGTTCTATATAATTCTTTCGTTCGAAGCAGGCATTCAACTGGGAAAAATATGCATCCAACTATAGAAGCCAGCGTTCAACTTATGTTTTGATTTCGAAAATCGATCAGACACTGGTACCAATTTTCTCAGAAAATTGCCCGAAAATCGTTAGAAATCGCAAGGTTTATAAATCCAAAATTATGAGAAAAAATTCAAAAAAAATATAGGAAATCTACCGATTTTTACCAATTTTCTCTCGATTTTCACCGATTATCGTGAATTTTGACCGGTCAATTGAATGTTTTTCAGAATCGATTTTCATTGATTATCGTGATATTTACGTTGCATAACTTTTTTCGAATTTTTAAAATTTTATTTTGAATTTAACCAATTTACCGGCTTATTTAGATACTGTACCCCACCAATAAGATCGATAATCGTGATTTTTTACGATAAGTTGAGCCCTGATAGAAGCTTTCAGCTGAAAATGTTTTAACTCTTCTAACACAAGTTTCATTACCTAAAAGTTTACTGCCCTTTTTCTTAGTCCCGTAGCTTATTGCTTCGAGTAAACAAAACGAAAGGAAATATCTGTTTGCGCCATAGCAGTTCTCGGAAAGGACTAAACCATGGTAGTCTATTGAAACCAAGACGTGACTTTATTTTTAATGTCAAATCTAATGATACAGTTAATCTAGATAGTTTATAAGATATTAATAATTAAAATTTAGAAAATTTGACAGTACCAATTCTAGAATATCGCTTAAAAAACGAAGAGAGTATCCCATACCCACCGAAGGTTTTAGCACGAATAATTAAATTGGCAAAGGGATGCTGCTAAGGATTATAAAAAAAACACACCTTTGATTGTTTGGGACCAGCTAGGTCGTGAGATGTTCCGTGGTTGTACTAAAATACATGTCTATCCATTGGTTCAGCTCACCAGGACAACCAATGGGGTCATGATCCAAGAAGATGAAGAGTCTAGGGTCTAGCAATCTGCTAGAAATATTGGTTTTTTTAAAAAAATTTTGCCTTTAATTCTGAACAACTTGCACAAGTTTGTTTTCTGAGCAACTTGCCAGAGTTGAGCTTGAGGAACACTTCTGAATTCATTGGTTAGCACTTGATCAACTGGTCCCTTGGTCATCGTGGTACTATAATACTAGTAACTATAATACTATAGTACTACAAATCTATCCCTGGATTCAGCTCAACCTGAATAAAGGTCTTGGTCCAAGAAGGTGAAGAGAAAATTAGAGCCCAAGTGGACGGTAGGGCTAAGGAGAGAAAATGCATTCAGATTATTATTATATTTTCTTTTAAAAAAAACTGGTTAATAACTCTGCTATTCAAGAAGGACAACAGCTACATCTCCACACACATTAGTTAGGGTCTAATTACTGAAGTGAATATTTCGTTGGAACCTCAAATCTAAATAGTTAGGATCTTAAATTAAAGTTTAAACGAGCCTTAAACACGGACGACCAGGCACGCACTGACGCCCTCACCAACCGAACAGTGCTTGGCCCTCGGTGCACCTAGATTATTGATGTTCACGCCTTCTGTTCACAATCTACGAGTTGCAAGTTGTGTCCTTGCATTTTTAGTACATAATAATTGATTGTCCTGGTGAGCTGAACCCATTGACAGCCCTAATTACTTCTTGAGAGGTGCAATTTTTAAAAGGAAGAGCATAGAAGCACCTCTCTTAATTCTTCGATCTCCACGATCAGAATAAGTCGTACACTTGGTATGTTTTGCACGGTAGTATTCTATGTACGAATATAGGGTATATTTTTATGTTTTAATATAGAAATTAGTGACGTTCGTTTTAAACCACGATAAATATCTAGACTTATTTATATCACACATTAGATATGGAGCATAGAGATAATAATCGGAGATTATCTAATTATTTTTAATATCTCCATATTTTACAAAACAAAAAATATGTCAAATTTATGGTGTGTTTGGTTGGTGGGATGAAGTTGAATGGAATAGGATGGTCTGTACCATTTGATTCCATTGTTTTAGGTGAATGAAATAGTTCAGTATCTATAGGAAATATTCTTTAAATTTGTATCCCACCATCCAAGATGGGATGATTTTATCCAAACAACCAAATACATAGATAACTTTTTTTATCTTAGACTATCTCATATATATACTACTTGATATAAGCAACTAAACACACCTTGGACAATGAAGCAACCTGGAAACAGAACAAATGCTTCAAATCTATAGCTAGAGACCAACCGCCGCCGGCCAGCAGCCCACCGCACCACGGACGGATACGCACGACCGCTCGTCCGTGCAGGCTGCCGACGCAACGTTCGTTATTCGATCGATTGGTCACATACATCCACAAGCGCGCACCCGGCTAGCCGGCACGCGTGCTGTCTGCCCTCTCGCGAGACCGGCCGATCCGTTCGTCCGCGCGTCCCAATCTCGCGAGCGCGCGCGCACGGCAAATCAGCGCGGAGACGACGCGGCGGTGTCCGTGTGCGGGTGGCCGAGCCGTGAGCGCGGTGCGGTGCGCGGGCTGCGCCTGCTTTCGCGAGCTGGGAAAGTGGGAATAAGGGCTTGGCTGGGTTGGGTTCCTTGGTTCTTTCCGGCGCGGCAGGCACGGGCTGACGGCGCAGGCGCATGCAGTTGAAATGCCGGCTGGCGGCCAGCGGGTGCGTGCATGTGCCCAACATACGTTGGTAGGAGGGGGCAGGCAGATGCGATGGATTGATAATTGGCATTTTTTTCCGTGTGTTGTCAATATTACATACGGTTTCTCTCTATGTTCAACCCACCGTTTAGGCCACATTCTTAACGTCTGAATTCTTCAGTTTTCTGCGAGATTAAGTGTGCGTTTAGTTGTCTGTATCAAGTGGTACATGTATGAAATGATTCAAAAAAAAAAGCCATCCATGCGTTTGGTTGTTTGAATGGAACTATCCCATCCTGGATCAAGTGATACAAATTTAAGAAATATTCCCTCTAGATGCTGAACCATCTTATTCACCCAAGATAATAGAATCAAATGGTACAGGACCATCCCATCTCATTCAACCTCATACTATAAACCAAACGCACCCTAAATTGCTTCCTGCAAAATTACATGAAAAATCCTGATTTCCAAACAGGTCTAAAAAAAGCTCGTAGAGCTGGTGTAGACGGACAAGCTATATAGGGTATATTTGGTTGCCTGCATAAAGGTGACTCGTACTGGTGCTTGCAATTTGTCGTCCGTTTGGTTGCATGCTCCAAGCTCTAGGCCAGACTAAGGACCTATTTAGGGAAACTGCAACTGTGATGAAAAGCTGTTTTTGAGTTGCTGAATTGAAAAACAGCTATAGCTGATGGCTGTGACTTTGTTGATATGCCGTTTGGCAATTTGGTTGCTGCAGTTGTAGCTTTTGAGGCAACCAAGCTAAGGTGGGGAGGTGTGGTGAATCGAGGAGGGGAGGCGACCAAGCTAAGGTGGGGCGGTGGCGGCGAAGCGAGAAGGGGCGGGGGTGGCCTCAGCAAGGCATGGCGGCGACGAATTGAGGAGGGGCGGAGGGAGCAGGGGCGAGCCGAGGCAGCGTCGAAACAAGGAGAGACGAGGGCAAGACCGAGCGCAGGGGCAAAGCGAGGAGAAGCATGTCTCCGCGCGCTGTGGCTGCGAGGTGGCTTTCAAAGGGTGCTTGGCTTCGAATCAACCGTGCAGCCAGGGTCTTTGGGGGGCTTTCGGCTGGCGACCGTAGCCCAGCCGAACCTAGCCCCCCAAAACAGCCCTTAAGTTCATACAAGATTCCCTCTTGGGCCTGGCACAAGAGGAAATGCAAGTGGTGAGCTTCTCTCCTCAGCCATGCACAAGGGATGCAGCGCACACGTCTTGAGGTATATCTACACTATCCAAACAATATCTATTGTAGCCGGACATTTTCCTCCCTTCTAATGCAGACAATAAGGTTTCAAATATCGTCGAAAATCAGCCGGTTTTCGTGATAATTGCCCTTATCGAGCCGGTATGATATAAAATACCGATCGGCAAATTGGTTAAATTCAAAAAATTTGTGCGACGCAAATATCACGATTATCGAGGCATATCGAGCTATTATTGAGGTATATCGACCGAAAATTGCTCAAAATCGACCGACGAGGAAGTTCGCGTGATCAGCTGATTTTTCGAGGAAAATATCGCGATTATCGAAGCATATTGACCGATTATCGACCAAATATAGCGATTATCGACCAAATATCACGATTTTTGGTATTTTTTCCAAAAAATTTGATTTTTTTTCAAACTATTCGATTTTTAACGATTTTTGACCGGTTCTTGGCTTGATTTTATCGATTTTCGAAATTTGATTTTTGCACGATTATCGAAAAAACAGTAAGTGAAACCCTGGCAGAGGTAACTTATGGAAGTATAAATGAATTGTCTATTTTTCTTTATTAAATTCAATTTTTCCTCCTAGGATGGGGCTATAGAGGTAACGCCCATAACTGGCTGCTCTTCGTAGTCTCCGACACGTATACTACATGCGAGTACTGAAACCAACATGTACTAGCAAATAGCACTATATGGGAACAGAAGTAAAATCAAGCCGTAAATTAAATTTAATACATATTATTTATTTTTTTATCTAATAGATTAGTATTTATTTATACTTTCTCTTTAACAAATTAATAGCTAGATTTAATTTTTACTGCGTATTATATACTGCATAAAACTTGTCGCAAAATTATCGGATTGGGAGGTCGTTGCGAGGACGAGGTGATTCAATCGCTTACGGCGCGGAAGAGTAAACGCAGCTAGTTGTCTCGTACTTGGCCGGCATCGAAAGCGGCCTGCGCATGGAAGAAGAAAAAGTCTGGAGAAAAGAACGTGTACACCTCTAGAACTCGACTGGGGAGAGCCAGCGGAAGAAAACACTCACGGCAGAAACCACCCAAAAGAGCAGTAAGTTCAATGAACGCGTGCCCGGCGGAGTACGTACGCCGGCGTGCCCGCGCTAGGTATCTTCCGGATGTTTTTGTCTTAAATAATATATAAATTTTAGATCGTAGGATTAAAAATTCAACCGTTAAATCAAATCATATGATCGGATGCAATTGATACTCTCAAATCTCAACAATGATCCAATGTTTCCAGATTTAAGTGATTTCAGCAAACAAAAATATTCGGATGATATTTACCAAATCCAAAATAAAAATAAAAATAAAGCACACACAAATCGCGACATGTACGCACATGCAGCGGTGCCTCTGCCGATTGCTTCGCCATGAAACCTCTCACAGATCGCAAGCAGGAAGTAACTAATTAAGCGAACATTTGTGCTTAGAATTGGTAGATGGGACAGCAAAAGAAACCAAGCGGCACATATAGAAGTAGGTCTAATCAAACGGAAACGAGGCGTCGTTGAGCTAAAGTTTCTAACTCTCGATCTTATGATTTTTCTTCTCTCCGTGCCCTTGTCTCCTTGGTGAGGCCTGAATTAACCGTCCGTGTACAAGCTAGAAAAAAAAAACGCTATTCTGGGATCCAAATGAGACTGGGAGAAAACCTTCACATCTCTGCTAGCTCTCGTCTCGCCCATATTGCAACTCCTGCTATCACATAGGCAAATTCTGTATGAGTTTTTTTCTTCTCTACATCACACAGCCATGCCGTCTGAGTCTGACTTTGCCCCTGTTCAGTGACGGACCCAAGAATTTTTTAGAGCCTGGGCACGCATAAAGAAGGACAACAAGTCCAAAGCTATTTAAATTTTAGTTGCTAACTTTTTCTAAAATTTAGGATGTATTTTACAAGACGCTAGTAAAGCTTGTAGATTCAGGCTCTATATTTTCGTTTCTGATTTGAAGATTGTACTTGCTAGGATGCGTGAATATGAGATTTAGAATGTTTATTACATGGGCCGAACCTGGGCCCAGACTGGCCGGGCCTTAGGTCCGCCCCTGCCCCTGTCTACAGCATAGCTTATTCGGATGCATCTGCGGATCCATCTCCTAGGTAGGACGGGCAACTGTGTTAGGCTCTACAGCATAGCTTCGCTGTTTTTCGAACAAGACTTTTTAAGCCGACAAGCAGTTAGGTTTATCCAACTTCTAAAATTTCTTGACTCTGACTGACTGGATGCATACATTATTTTCGTGTAGCAATCGAAGGTGTCGACACATACATGTAATTTGACCGACCGACGAAGCTACGGGCTAAAAGTCCAGTGGTTTGGGTAGGAAAGGAGAGGTTTACATGCATGAACCGAGAATACCTCAACTTTCGTTGTTTACGACAACTGACAAGGTCACCAAACGATTCCTCCGTCATCCTTACAAAAGGTACAATGCAACGTATCAATTGGTACGCGTACGCTTCACCTGGACAACCAAAAACATGTCATATAAAGTCCAAGAAGATGAAGAATATATCCACAGAGTCTCTCTAGCAATTTGCTAGAACTATCGGTACTTTGTTTTCGACTTTCTTGACAACTACCCCCTTCTTCGTTTTTGAGTGACACTCTAGAACATGTGATTTCTAAAGTTTAATTACTAATATATTTAAACTATTTAGATGTGCTATCTGATAACTATTTTATTAGATTTGTCGTTAAAATATTTTTATAATGTTATAATTTTATTAGTATATGATAAGATAATGTTATCAAAAATAATGATCAAAGCCACGTCTAATTATGAAAAATATCACTTAGGGTCTGTTTGGATCCTATTAGTTAAAGGGTGTTTGGATCCATCAGCTAATATGTGGTTAATATATGCTATTGTCCAGAATACCTATGCTATTAAATGCTATTGGTGGTAGACGTAAAGGGTATTTTGGTTAAATGCCACCTATTAGCTGGGTTTGGCTAGCTAATGAGATAACCATTAGCTGAGTGCCAGCTGATCTATTAGAGCATCTCCAAGACAGAGCCCTAAAAATAAGCCTTAAATTTTAATTTAGGACCCCAACTAATTAGATTTAAGGCTCCAACAAAATATTCACTCCAGTAATTAAGCCCTAAAATCCAACGAAGATAGGGCTCACTCACAGAGTTGCTAAATATAGCTACTCTCCTAGGAGCCCTAAAACAATTTGCTAAATTGTAACAATTTAGGGCCCTTGCTGGAGTTAATCTTTTTCTTAAAAGCCCTATAATTCAAATTAGAGCCATATTTAAAGCCTCTCTTGGAGATGCTCTTAGCTGAGGGTGTTTGAATCCACTCCAGCTAATTTTTAGCAACTAACTATTAGCTGCATGGATCCAAACATACCTTTAAAAAACCAAGGAAGTAATAGCATTTTTGTGAGCAAGTTGCAAAGCTAGAACTGAACTTGAGAACCACACAACGCAAGCCTAGCCCCGATCTATTTTGGTGGGTTAGGAGCCACACAAGCAAGCAGCGGTGGTGTCCCCTCCTGACCAGGCGCTCCCCCACTGTCGGAGATGAAGATGCAGTTTGTTGAAGTTGTAAATATTTTCTTGGTGAAGTTGTTGTGATAAGGCTAAGCAATGAAATGAAATGGAATCGTGAACTGCTTTCTGATCAGTTGTTTGTTAGAATTTGTTGTTTTCGGTTTGAGTTTGCTACCTGTAGATGTAGTTTTTCTAGAGGGAGACTAGGGAATGGTATACCGTTCCAATGGTATAGCCTTGAAACTTACGAAACTTATCAGTTTCAGTGCTTGTTTCATGAGTTTCAGTGTTTAGTTTCATCAGTTTCATGTTTCATTAGCTTCATGTTTCATCAGTTTTTAGTGCTAAGTTTCATGAGTTTCAGTGTAAAAATTCGCCAGTTTCATGAGTTTCAGAGGTATACCATTCCTACGGTATATCGTAAGTTAGTTTTTCTAATTTTTTTTTATGTGAAGGGAGTAACTATTCGTTAGAGTTTGTTGTTTTCGATTTGAGCAATGCACAGGCCTAGGCGCAAGACAAATGAACCAAACCGGGTGGTGGATGTACACCACCGCTAGAGTCTTTTACAGAGTAAATATTTTGTTCAAAAGTGTACGGCATATTTCATATTCTAATGTAAAATTAGTGTGATGTTCCCTCTATATCTCTAATAAATATCCTGTTTTACTTTATATTCTCTATATTATGTATGAATATGATTAACTATATATAGTGCTTAATTATAATAATTAGGAGTAATATAATTATTTTCAATTTTTTCAAAGTCTATACGCTAGTAAGAAATAAGTATTTTAAACTTGAACGGACGGAGTATATCCACGTCTAAAACTATTTATATCTGGAACTAAAGTGAGTACGATTAAGATTGTACGAGACTATGAGTACACGATGGTTGGAGTAATTAATTGTCTGGCTGAAGAGTCATCAGTAGCAAGTCTTCCCGTCGATTACAGCACTGGCAAGCAAATCAGCCTGGTAGTTGTCTCCTACGTAGCCGGCAGTGAAAACGACCCGCGGTACAACGGGGAAGAAGTCCAGCGACGGATGTGTGGATTGAACCGCACCGCGGCACGAAGGAAAGGAGCACGCACGGCAACGACGGCACGGCAGGTTCATTGAACGTCGGGGACGTGCGTGCTTACGTACGTACGTACGTACGTACCCTACGCGCACCGAGGGCTCGAGAAAAGTACGCCCGAATCGCGACACGTCGTCCGTGCGCGGACGGGGAGAGATCCAGTCGTCGAGGGTGCGGTTTCTCAGCCGCTTGCGCCATCAAACCGACGGACGACGGATTCTCTCGCGAGTCGCAAGTGAGATGTCTAGGATACGGCAGCGAAGGAGGTAAAAGAAACCCAGCGGCGAAGGACGTCCGATCAAACTTGTACTGGTTTTCTTATTACTGTATGTTGGCTCGTGGTTTAAAATTGTAAAATTCTAAAGTGCGTCTGGCACTCTATTTTTTCTCTTTCTTTTCTTTGTGAGATTTCTCCGTGCTAGAGCCATGTTTAGTATGGTTGTAGGGTTTTTTTTTTAGAAGTAGTTTTAGCCTAGTTTTTAAGTGTAAAGGGTGCAAGTTATGAATAAGATCAGAAGGGTAGGATTTGGGATTTTATACTCGAGAGAAGAGGGCAATTTTCTTTAACTCTAATGATAAAGTCAGAACTTCAACCCACGGAAGCTACTCCATACCAGCTTTTGGCTTTTAGTTTCTTCTGGTGCAAATAGGCTGCTATCTTTTCGCTTTCGGCTACAGAGAAGCCCATCGTTTGGGATAACTTCCGACTTACAGGGGGAAGAAGCTGAGGCTAAAGTAGTTCCAAACATGACCTAGATATTTAGGACCGTTTCGAGCACTTAAGTTCTTGCATAAACATACCTGTTTAAAACAAAAGAAATTTTCAATCCTTCAAGAATTGATAATGAAATTAATGCGAAATTCATTACTCCGATATCACGCCTTAAACGGGGCATAAATGGGATGGAGAGGCCTTCATAATTTTTTTTTATCTAGGGCATAATCCTAGAGGCCCTACCTAGGATTATGCCATATATATTATTTCCTTACCAACCGAAGACTTGAACGCAAATAATTAATTAAGCCGGCGAAGCGATATGATGTAATTAGGCTGTGTCCAATGGTTTAAGGCGGTAGTAGTGCCACGTTAGCTCCATGTCAACTACCACCTCACTAAAGTCTCATATCTGTAATGAAGGGCGGTAGTGATGTGGTAGTGTGAGGTTACCAGCTCACTAAAACCTTCATTACCACCTGCCGCTCGAATGGGTAGGCGTTAGTGATATGGTACTGGTGGGTTTCATGTAATATTTAATGTTTGTTCGGTTTAGAAAAATATTTTTCTCACATTTCTTTATTCATAAATATGCAAATAAATATTTATTTTTTTAATTTTCCAGACGGTAATTTTTTTAGAATGTGACAGTGGGGCCCGCAGTCCTCACTCCCCTTCCCCCCTCCCAGCTATCCTTGTCCAACGCAGACGGCAGAGCACTTGTACTTGATAGCGTCGGCAGGGCCGGCCCTGAGGGGGGCAGGGTGGGCGGCCGCCCAGGCCCCCCAAAAGTCAAGGGCCCCCAAACTAATTAAGCAAAGTGTCGGTCCATATATATATATATGCTTGGCAATTTGGCATTGGACTAGTTGTGCTTGTGTAGGACGTCAGGACGTGAGCGACTAGAAGTCTTTTTGAGGAAAGAGGGTTTCCACCAAAATAATGCTTCCTAACGGCTGGCGGCCAGGGGCTTCATCCAGGGAAAATGTAAAATCAGGAGGAGCGGCGCGTAGAGAGAAAAAAAAAGGGCGATCGCCTGGACGTGGTGCACTGGTGCTGTCTGGGCAATTCACCGACGAGCCGTGATCGTCCCTAATCCGAGGTATAGAATATTAATCTTCTCTAATCTCTTTCCCTATTAGTCTTACACTATTTAATCTTTGATATATTTATTATTATTTTCAGCGCCGTGCGTTATCAACTTATCATGTCATTTAGAAGGTATCTATCCGGTAGCGAAAAAAGAAAAAGAAAAAAAACGTGTGGATAACTTCATAGAAACGCAGAGAGGAGCTATGGACAAATTTTTAAAGAGTAATTAGACGAGATTGATATCAATAGTATAATTGATAACTTTGTATCACAAAATGTTAGAAGAAATTTTTTAAGATGATGCTAAGTGCCAAGTAAGTGTTTATGATTACAATTTACATTTGTCATTTCATAAAATTTAAAGTGTTATATAGAAGTAATTTTTGTGCATCGAATATTAATTTCTTCAATGATGTGTGCTTATAAGATATATATATATATATATATATAGGAGGTGGATGGGGTCTCCATATATGTTTTCGCCCCAGGCCCCCAAAATACCAAGACCGGCCCTGAGCGTCGGACGACAAATGGCCTCCTCTCTCCTCTCTCTTCTCTCTCTTGCTGAGATGGCCACTCCTCTCTCCTCTATGGCCTTCACTAAAGCCTGCGTTGGAGACAGCCTTAGAAGTTAGAACTCCCCCAGCGAAGGTTACATGAACTGAGAAAAACCTACCATCTCCCCTGCATTTCATCGTTTATGAGTCATAAATTATGACTAGGTCATGGCTAGAACGGCTCCCTCGTCCTACTGAAATAGTAAAATGTATGCTCAAGTTCAGCTCACCAGGACAACCGAAATGACGGTCATAATAATCCAAAAAGATGAGAAGAATCGAGAGAGGCTGGCAATTTGCTAGAAATATTGGTAATTTGGTACACTATCTGCCTTTCTTAGCAACTACTTGTCTACTAGTTTCCTGAGCAACTTGCAAGCCAGAGCTGATCTTGAGAAACAGGTCACACATTCCATTGTTTAGGACTAGATCAAGTGGTTCTTCCTTGGTCATCATTGTACTATAACACAAATCTATCCATGGATTCAGCTCCCCAATGCAAGAAACAGAATAAAGGTCCTGGTCCAAGAAGCCGAGGAGAGAAAAATATAATCCAAGTGGATGCATGGTAGGGCATGGAGGGAGAAAAAGGAGTTGCAAGTAGTGTGATATCCTTGTTGCAGATGCTTGCTGCGAACGTTCATGCATTTGGATGATTGATATTATACTAGATGCATAGTGGGTCCGTGTGTTACTATGTGTGAAAAAAATTGTTGAGATAGATAGAGATTTTAACAAAGAGAGAAAATATATTTAGAAATACCTAATAAAAAGAAACACAAAATCACTAAAAAGTTTTAAAAATCGAAAAAAAATAAAAAAAATAAATCTTTAAAAGGACTGTAGCAAGCACTGTTGGTGTTCACTGTGGAGACTCATGGCAGACTCTTGGGTTGGTGCACCGGTCAGAAAAAAAGAAATAGAAACAAAAAAACGACGCTGCTGAACTCTCCTTTGTTTGTGTTCTAGAGGCAAAAAAAAATCGTTGTCGCCCCAAAAACACAATATACTCTGGTTGAAACTTTGACTTGGGTGAGAAAATATGAAATCCTTAAGGATGTGTGTTAAGAGGGTAAGTTGAAGCCCTAGCTTGAGTAGATTTTCCTTCTATTTTTCTTTATTTGTGGTTTACTTCAAAAGGTAAGCATTCTTTCAAATCCCTTCAATTTTGCATTAGAAATTCGATTTTGATTCGGTGAATGTGTTACATGTCATTAGTGCTATGGTTGAAATCAATATGGGTGAGAATTTATGAAATTCTCGAGGATGGGTGTTAAGAGGGTAAAGTTGAACCCCTACCTTGAGGAGATTTCCCCACATTTGTGTTTTCTTCAAAAGGTGAGCATTCCTTCAAATCCCTTCAATTTTGCAATAAGAATTAAATTCGATTTTGATTTGGTGAATGTGTGTTACATGTCATTATTGTTAAATTCGATTTTGCACTAAGAATTAAATTCAATTTTGATTTGGTGAATGCGTGTTACCTATGGGCAGAAAAGAGGAGAGGAGAAAAAGGAAAGAAAGTGAAGATAAGTAATTATATCCATGTGTATTTATTTGTCAGGATCCCACCACGTGTGGCAGTGGACGAAACGGTGCCAGTGCTCGAGATTTGCGATGATCGATAGCACGGGCGTCTCGAGCAGCTCAGGTTTGCTGAGCGGCATAGGAAGCGTAGCATGACACACGAATGTACTTATCGATGATCTCGAGGTAGAGGAGGAGCTTCTGGATGGTGTGGTCCTCAAAGGGGGATGTATCGTACAACGGTGATGAAGAGGTGAGGAAGCATCTCGCCATTGAGGAGGAGCATGATGGCGCGCTTCATGGTATTGAGCTTGGCAGCAACGTCACTGCCCTCGAGGTCAACCTTGAGCTCGTGGTGCCCTCACCGATGGTATTATGGTAACTTGCATGAACACTCTTTATTTGCAACACATGCAAATCTCTTAGTTCTATGCAAAAGCCAACAAAACCAATTTGCATAAGCTATCTCCTTTTTACAACTCATGCAATCCATAGCTTCAATGCAAAATCTAAATCAACTCAAAATGCATGAGATCTCTATTTGCAACACATGCAAATCTCTAGCTCCATGCATACCACAAATTATACACTCAAGTGTATGAGATCTCTATTTGCAACACATGCAAATCTCTAGCTCCATACAACCAAATCAACTCCAAATTGATTGAGCTCTCTCCTTTTGCAACACATGCAAAACGTAGCTCCAAACAATACCAAATCAAGTAAATATTTTAATTTACAATATGGATATTGGGGAGTAGTTAGTATGTATGCATGTTGTTATTGTATTCTTTTTCTTACCAAGGGAACCCCCACTCTATGGCATAAGGATTTTAACGAGATAGTAACTTTATATCTATATCCAATGAATAAATAAAATTTAGTTCTTTTTCCTAAATAATTGTGTATACTAGATCCTTGCCGACGATCGACACTCGCTTCTCTTCATTGGTGCCGTCCACCGCGATAGATCAACAACATCCATGACTCCACAAGTCTAACAGGAAAAAGCTTGGACCAGCACGGCATGGTGGCAGCACGGCGTGCCCTGGGCCGTGCCTGGGCCTTGTTGGTGGGGAGTTGGGCCGGCACAGCACACCGTAGCCTAGAGCCCGTTGGGCTATGCCATGTCCGCATGGTACAACCCAACTCCTACCTCTAGGCTTGGAGTAGGGCGGCGGCAGCACGGAGCAAAGTGAATACTAGGTTGGGTAGAGTTGAGGCGACGGTGGTGAGGCGGCAGGGTGCCACCAGCAACGGGTGGTGGAAGCGACAGCGGTGGTAGAGACATGCTGAACTAGCTCAGGAGGAAAACAAATACATGTATAACGAATAAGAAGACAGTAAGAGTGGAGAGGAGAGCGTATAGAGCCCCGCCCGAGAGGAGGAAGAAGAGGGGACACTGGGAGAAAAAAAAAAAAGGCTACACACCCTGCCCGTTGGTGAGTGCGGGCGCGCCATGTAGACCACTGGTCCACAGTCTACATGCATACGCACAATATTATCCACAATTCAAACCGTATTACGTCGGTGCATTGCACCAAACCTCACTGACTCCCGACATAATTGATCACCCTATCGGTCAAACAAATTCGCAGCCTCATCATGCATGCACGCACGCCCGGCCCACGGTGGACCGAAACCTGCCGTACGTTGGAAGCTAGAACACAGCGTCATACATACGGATCACGAACATTAACACGACTGGTTATATGCCCGCGCGTTGCTACGAAAAACAAAATTAATAATAAAAAATAAAGATTAAAAAATAAAAAAAAATACTATTTCATAATATCAAACATCTATCTTTAACGCTTCGTTTCTTGCAAAAGCTGGCTAATTAAAGCAACGCTTCGTTTCTTGCGTACGGCAATTAAGCAGGGCAATTAAGTAGGGCAATTAAGCAGGGCAATTAATGTGACGTGGGAAGAAACTCTCATTTTATATAGTAGAGATTGGCGCGAAGCCGCTGTGAGCAGCCACTGACACGCGGGGTCTATATACAGCCACAATTTGCGCGGCCCCACGTGTAAGCGGCTGCTTCTTGACGGCCTGGCGGAGGGCGGGCTAGTACGCGTAGCACCTCCAGCTTTGTTAACAATAATAACTACTCCCTCCGTTTCTTTTTATAAGGCGTCTTTGGTTTCGTTAGGACAAGGCTTTGACCAACAATTACTCTATTAGCATATAATTTTTATGACACAAAATTGATATTAGCAGATTTGTATTCAAAAGTACTTATATATAATTATGATTTTGTATTGCATAAATGATATATTAATGAAGTAATCGTTGGTCAAAGTCTTGTCCTAACGAAACCAAATACGCCTTATAAAAAGAAACGGAGGGAGTACAAAATTGAGCTAAGGCCGTCGCTAAACCGCGTGGATTACTATGACAAGATGGCATTTGGCTGGCTAATAATGACAAAAGTAAGCGAGGATTAGGGGAGAAGCTAAGCTGGAAACGAAAACAAAAACCACCAGTTGATCAGCAAGATTAGATGAGATCCCAAAGAAGAAGAATTAAGGACGGGAAGAAAAAGAAAAGGGGTGCGTGCTTTCGCTGGCTACATGCGATGCATGCACCTGGTTAAGCTTGGTTAGAACCTAATTAATCAACTAATTTAATTAAGAGCTCTTTATGACTAAGTTTAATATAGATTATTTTCGATCCAATTGATAGATTAACTAGTATTTATTTACAGAAAAACTAAGAACGGTATACCTCTGAAACTCATGAAACTTGTGAACTTTTACACTGAAACTCATAAAACTTAACACTAAAAACTGATAAAACATGAAACTGATGAAACTTGAAACTGATGAAACTAAACACTGAAACTCATGAAACCAGCACTGAAACTGATAAGTTTCATAAGTTTCACGGCTATACCGTTGGAACGGTATACCGTTCCCTAGTCTCCATCTTTATTTATACTTTACTTATTAATAAAATAGTAGAAATACTTTTAATAAATTAATAGTTAGATCTGATCTCTACTACTATATAGTATAACACACTTCGCACTATTTCTCTCGTTAACGAGAAAGGGTGGGTGCGGTGGGTGAACCCACGGCAGTCGAATACGGAACACGTGTTGATCAGTGCAGTGGCCCTATTCGTGTATATTTTTTTTTCAAAAAATAGCCTCATGATAAATTTTACAAAAATAGCTTCATTCAGCACCGCGGAAGACCTGCGGTCTGGTAAAAAGCGCTGAGGGATCCACTATAGTAAAAAAATCTTACGGAACACGCGGTGCATGTAATGTACGTGCAGCCGTGCAGCGCATCGTGGGTACATGAATCTTGTTAGACAACCTCGCTATCGAATAGTCCGGGGTTGCAAAGAATCGAACGAGCGATTAGATTCAATCCTCGTATCTCACCTTTTCTATTCTTCGGTGGACTATCGCGTAGGATAGAGTCGCGTAGGACTTTTCTTTCGGCAATCCGAGTGGATGCCGGCTTGGTGGTGATTCGATTGCAGATCGGATCGGGCGATCAATCGCCGGTAGTAGTCGTTAAATCGTTGTCGACGATCCTTCACTTCTTGTCTTTTTCTCACCTTTCAATCTTTCTCCGTAAGAGCTTCGTGCTGATAACGTGTTAGACAACCTCGCTATCGAATAGTCCGGGGTTGCCTAATAAATTGAACTGGAGAACAGAGAGAGAGGGCGAGAGACACAATATGAGGAGGAACGGGTCTGCTTTATTATTCTGTATGCTTGTGTATACAAAGGGGTAGCCCCTGCCTCCTATATATAGCGGTTCTGCTAGAGATAAGGAAGAGTCCATATAGGATACGAATCCGGTTTCCTAACACTCCCCCTTGGACTCTTCACTGCGAGATGCATATGCCTCATTAAAACTCCATAAAAACCCAGTGGGAAAAATAATTGGAGAAAGAGTACATAGCACACGCTTGCTGTGTTGCACGGATTGCCTCATCAAAAACCTTATATAAGAAAACTTCAATGAAAAACTTAAGGAAAAGAGTACAATCCACCCAAACTTCAATGTTAATCTTCAAGATTCACGTTGGGTACTCAAACTTCATGTTTGAGATTTATGTAGGAGTATGTGAAAATTCTCCCCCTGAAATCTGCACTTCTCTAAGCCTCATCATCCCGATTCCTCTAACACATCTTTCAAATGAAGATGCCGGGAGTGACTTAGTGAATAAATCTGCGAGATTTTCACACGACTTAGTATGCAGTATCTTTATCTCGTTCATCTTATGCAATTCATGAGCATAAAAGAACTTGGGGTTGATATGCTTTGTGAGGTTACTCTTCACATATCCCATTTGCACTTGAGCAACACAAGCTGCATTATCTTCATAGATAATAGTGGGGGTTTGTTCCATGTTCAAACCACATGACTTCTGGATGTAATGAACCATTCTTCGAAGCCATGCACATTCTCGAGATGCTTCATACAAGGCAATTATTTCTGAGTGGTTTGTCGACGTTGAGACAAGAGTCTGCTTAGATGACTTCCACGAAATTGCTGTTCCACCGCAAAGGAAAACATACCAGCTTGTGACTTGCCGGTATGTGGGTCCGATAGGTACTCAAAGATCGGCATAGCCAACCAAATTCAATTCATTGTTTCTTCTGTAAAACAAGCCAAGGTCTTTGCTTCCTTGAAGGTAACGGAAGATGTCCTTCACCCCTTTCCAATGCCTTTTGGTGGGTTCTGCACTGTACCGCGCTAGCAAATTCACAGCGAACGCAATGTCCGGCCTAGTGCTATTCGCAAGGTACATGAGC